>JASUUF010000257.1:6945833-8335000 GCA_030449835.1 Clausena lansium
TCTAATTTTGGAGTGACAACTCGAAATCAATCTATGTCTACTCATGAATATAACAATTAAGCCCAATTAAAATTAATCTTATGTAGGTTCTTTTTCTGCTTAATAGTATGATATCTAAGCATCCCATGTAAACATATTGAATAACAAAGAGTCAAAGTTTTTCCCAAGACTGCACGTGTAAATAATTTAATGAAAGATACAGAATCAAAGTAATCATATGTAAACTTTATAAATTCAAGCATAGGTTTAGTCAAATATTTATCCTAACAATCAATAATGTATGACAGAATTGGTGAAAAGATTTAATAATATTCAACTAAACATGTGAAATAAAAACCATAGACATTAAAGCATAAGTAGGGAATTAATTGAATAAAAAGTAATTTATTTCATTGAACAAGACTTCATCCTTAACCCTAATATTAAAGATTTAGTTAGACATAGAGAGATTGAGAATAATAAAACCGATGGAATTCATGGTTGCGTCTGCGTCTATTTCTTCTCTTCTCTAGGCTTCCGTCACCTCTCTGCCCCCCTCTTCACAATAATATAATAATAATGCCCACCGAAACCGCAAGACCGAATCCTTAATGGATTCTAATTCTAAAAGCCAAAAGCTAAAGTTGCATGCCACGTATCTGAAATTAATAATAAACCAAAACTATTGATTTGTTTCCTTCATGCAATTTAATTCTTCACGCTTACGTTTCATGCTTTGCAAATGCTTGGCCATGTAATCTTCCTTTGCCATTTCTTCTTCACGGGTTCCATTAGATTGCTTTCCATAGATAATGCCATGCACATGCAATTGCCAAATTCAATTCATTATTTCCTAATATTGCATGTCCACCGTTTGCTTGAGGAAATTGACTTCCGGTTTTCGTCTTCAAATTCTTGCTGGGCACTGGTACTATTAATTCTCGGCTTCATTTTCTTTTGTCTTCCAATTGATTTCCAATTTAATCTTCTTCATGCACTTTTTGTCTATAATCTGTAATTAATTTCCTATTCAATAAAATAATATAATTAATTAAAAATAATAAATAATAATAACTAATAATTATGCAATAGAGGGTAAAATATGTATATAAATTATGCTCATCATTTGTTAACGAGAAACCCAGATTTTTCCTCTCGAGCAACGGCTTTTTAACAGCCTTTTAAATGGGATGATGACACGTGTAAAACAGGTGTAGAAAATACTAGTTGAAACGACGATGGCATCTGCCGTTTTGGATAAGTGATACACGTGCTTGATCACATGCGTCACTTAATCTTTTAACCGACCACAGCTCTGTGTCATACAGTCCCAAAATAAGCTTATCTGATTTGTCATATTTTCGTGGACATAAATCTGACTTGTCATACATCAGTCCAAATTCCAGATTTGAGATCACATTACAGCTTTGATTCTTCGTACTCCCGCAATTCCATTAAATGGTTGATGTTTTGAATCACTGCCAGTAAATTCTCATGCTTGTTTAGAAAAGACTAGTGAGTTTTCAACAAGTCCAAAGTTTAGGATTTCCCTGCCATAAATCACAGGATTTATTAATAATCATAAACAATAAAACAATACTATTATGATCATACTATGAAGTGGGGAATTGTTAAGGAAATTAAAGTTCGATTGAAATACTACATAAAATTTTACAGCAAATTCATAGTCCATTAGTGGTCGGATATAGCTGATACAGCATTGCTCCGTTATTTTAGTTTCTCACTTATGTTTTCATTTTTGATTTGTGGTTTTTAAATAAGATATAAGGTGCTGGATATATTTGAATTTAAATCGCCCTTATTTTTTATTCTTTTTTCTTTCCTTTAATTTGGGGGCAACTTAGATTAGGAAAAGATCCTAATCCTTGATATTTGAAACTTGACAGTTTTTTTTTTCCACCTCTTACCAAAAGTTGTATTTGATACCCAATTTGCAATTGTTCCTTTCAGTTTTCCACAATATCTTATAATACAATATATGCAGGGAATTGTTAAGGTTCATTATCATGCACCATACATCAACCCCATAATTACTACGAATAACACAAAAATAGAACTAACGAAAAAGAAAAACTACACGTGTGTTATTGATAACAATTATAAGGTTGATATATGTATGATACATGATAATGTACCGTAACAAGGTCCTATATGAAACATTCCTCTTTTTGTTGGCGCTGCTGTAAAAAGATAGTATGCAAAATACGGCCCAATGTAAATAATGTCCACAAATTCGTAGCCCAAATTGATTGCAGGTCCACGATAACGTACGCACGGTGTGCAAAGACGATCGCGTGTCAGACGCAAGGACATCATCAGATGATCAAATTTAGCCCACTAAACTTGTGGTGGGCCTGCATCCACCGTGTGATGTCCAATTCCTTTGAAAGATTCTCCAATGCGGAAAAAAAAAAAAACACCACTAATAATCATCAACTAGGACGACAGAGACGCTTATGGTGCCCATCGCATCCGGGGCGCTTTATCATTCTCTAGCTTTATAGATGCCCAATCGAAATAAGATTTTGTAGGAAAAAAATTCAAATTAACAAATAACAATCATGTGGAATAAAGCTACCCAATGCTTATCTAAATTCTATCTGAAAATGATAATTTCTAATTCTTCCTGCTCCTGGCTGGTCAACCTCCGTGACATGAACTATATCCTCGGGCAAATTTTTTTTTTTTTGGAAAAATGTCAAATAAATTTTCTACGGAGAATATTATAGACTTGGAGCTAAATTAAACTGGTCAGTGGCCACGACTATCATACATAAATTCTAATGTAACACCGAAACAAATTTTTAGTTGAATTTCATTAATTTTTTTATTGCATATAGCATTTATTTTAATTACAAGCAACAAAATAAAAAAAATTTGTTTTTAAAAATTTTTATAAAATGTAACAAAAGATATGTGGCAACAATCATTGAGGTTGATATTTCATTATATCACGCTTATTAGTATTACTAAAAGATTTTTCAAATGAGACTTTATTTTTTATTTAAAAAAATACATGAGTCTAAACAAATTTAAAAAGATCTTCAACTAAGATAATGCTTTTCAAATGATACTTGAAAAATTATATTTAGAGAGCATTTTGAATTTTTTTTAGTTTATTATTAAAATAATTTTTTATCACATCATTCTTAAAGTATGAAAAATGCAATAATTACTATTATTTTTAGTGGAGAAAAAAATTTAATTAAAATAATAAAAATTATTTTTATTTAAAGAGTATATTTATTTTTAATATTTTCATAAAAATAAATAAATAAATATTTAAAGAAAAAAAATTAAAAGAATTTTTTGAACATGCTCTTATAATTTATATATTGCTCTTTCCTTTAGGTTTTTTCTTTATTAAATTTTATTATTAGGGCATCTTATAAATGTGTTTTCCAGATGTAAAACAAATAGAATCTGTTTAAGAAATTGCCAAAAACTTCATACACGCACCAATTGAAATCTCTACGCGCATGCATATCATCAATATGGCAATCGGTCATTGATCCATTATGATCGTCATTATCTCTAAATGGACAATTCATCGCAAATAAAATTCTATCACAACAAGCGTGCGGCCCACGAGAATTAATATAAATGTTGACTGGCAAATTAAAAGTGTCAAATGTCAATACCACTATCACATCATCATTAATTACCACAATAATTGTTATCTAACCTTTTTTTTTATAAATATTATATGCAAATTACCAAAGCCTAAAATAAGAAATAGGAGTAAAAATTTCACATTTTCACTATTTATAAAACTCAAATTCTCTACTGTAAAGTTAAAAAGAAGAAATAATGAGATTTTATTTTGTAATTGTGTGAAAGTGAAATGTTATTAATTTCAAAATTAAAAAAAAAAACATATTTTTATTATTTATATCAAATTTTAGATATTTATATTTGAATAAAAAATCAAATTTAATAATTTTTTTTATTTAAAAAAATTAATACTATAAAAAAAATCTCTTAAAACACTCCTAGCCAACTCACCAAGAAGGTTGTGGGCAATTGTTATCACCGTTATTCATTAACAAATGTTATTATCAATTATTTTTACTTTTAAGATGATAATATCTATATCTATCAAATAAAAGAAAAAAAAAGATGATATTAACTATATCAATGTACATCTAAAAATCAATTACACCATAATTCAAAAAAAAAAAAGAAAGAAAGAAAATCTATTACACCACATAAAAAGAACCAAAAAAAAAAACATCTAAAATCCCAAAACGAAACTTCAAAGCATCATGATCATCACAATTAAATCATGAAATATTATATTCGTCATCATCAATCATACCAAAAAAATACTCAATGCTTGCGTTTCCACGTCAGCTTGCTGGTGTTACCCGCAGCGATTCGGGTCTGGACCTGCTCAAACTCCGAGAACCGGCAAGGAATGGTAATACCACCCTGTTGATTAAACCCGTACTCCTCCTCAGCTTCCCTCAAAAGCTTTCCAAACAAAGGGTGATTAAAATAAATAACAGGCACCAAAACTCGGTGAAAGTCGCCATCTTTTTGGCCCACGTAAACGGCCAGGTGACCTTTGGGAACAGAACCCGGCTTCTCTCTGATCGGATCCTGGCACACCGGTATGTAACCCAACGCTGGTTTCGCAAGGCAGAGGGATTTCGCACCGTTCGTCAACCGACGGCCCCAGTTGATGAGTTTCGAGATTGGCTTGCTCTTGCACTTGCATGACACGTCTGGCGCACCTAAACGTTGGTACCCGGATCTTCCCCGTGTTTTACGGATGATCCATCGGGTCACCCGAACCAAGCGCTTCCCGATCTTGAATCCTCTAATCTTCCTCATTCTTGAACTTTTTTCCTGTTTGAGAGGGAATTGGTTCCGGGTGTGGTGAGTAAAATGGGAACGAGCTTACAAAGAATTTTGTTACAGTGAGGTGAGGTTCAGGAGAAGGGCCAAGGGTCGGCGATGGACATGGCAAGGCGAGAAAGAGTGAGGCATATTTCGGAAAGAGAGGTTGGTATATTGGACATATCGATTCAGGATATCAAACGACAACGTTGATCAAGATTTCCAATTTCATCTCCCAAGAATCAAAACCCAAACCTGCCTCTCAAAGTGTATGGGTATTCTTGGTCGTGGAGTGGCATGGAGAATTGGATTCTTGGGTGGTGGCTTCTTTTTTTGCTTTTTCTTTTTTTCTTGTGGGTAGGTTTTTGTTTTATATTTTATGTAAAGCAAAAGCTCCGCGTATCATCAAAATTCAAAAGAGGAGGAAGTTAAGAGAGAAAAATATAGGTCAGTGTGTGTACATTTGATGTGGTCGCACGCGATTGTATGTAGAATGAAGTGGAGGAGAGTGTTTTGGTTTTTTTGAGCGGAGTTATTATATACGAGTGAAAGAGAGAATTTTGGACTGAGTCAAAAGTCAGATTAAAGAAGGGTCAGCTACAGCTAATGAAAGTAATTGCGGCTAGATTGACACGAAGGCTCTCATATTTATAGTGACATGGACCGTCTGATTCACTTTACACCGTACGATTGATTTTTTTTTTTTTTAAAGAAAATCCTCTATTGCGGTCAGTAGGCCGTAAATTAAGGAAGTTTCAAAATTAGGCTTCCACCGTGTGGCTTCCGAGATATTGTTTGGGTGAGCACCATGTACGCGATGGAAATTTAAGGAGTGTATTTTTTAATAATTTTAAAGAGTGAAGACAAATCCATCCAAATGAAATATATATATATATATAGACAAAACGACCAAGTCTGAAGTAGTTATGAAATTGCTCGGAGTAATTTATTATCTTGCAGCCGTTGTTGCGATGGACACGTCAAATGTCACAAGCGCGCGGGTAAATGTGCTGCTTCTTGGAAACTCATTGCTGCGGGGCTGTGCCTTCGCCTGTGGACCGTCTCTTGATTTCAGCAGCCGCTAAATAATATTCTTTTCATTTCATGGGCATATAAGGATCAAGGCAATACTAATGCAAGGACAAAGGATAACTCAAAACATAAATGGATAGGAGCCTTGTTATTGTTTCATCCACTGGCACACCAAAAAATGATCATCTGAAAGATAGCAAGTGTATATATTATTTGTCACAGTGTTATTATTAGGCGTTACCTAGGGATGGATATTTTTTAGTTCGTATTAATCGAGAATTGGACGTAACAGTGATTTGGTTCATTATTTTTTAAATATTTTTTTTATATTTTAGGCTTTCTTTAAAAAAAATTGAATCAAATTGAAACCGATTGATTAAAAAATATGATATAAACCAACTCGAATCGGTTTAATTTTGTATCATTTTAGTTAAAATGTACACTCCACTGCAATTTTTTTTTTAATTTTTTTTATTCTGTCTCTTCAAAATTTCACAATGTATTTAAATCAGTCAAAATTCTTTCTCGTTGGTCATGTTACATTAGTGATACACATAATGACAGTTTCATGAATCATAAGGTAGACATTTAACTAAGAAAATAAACACAATACAATAGCCTTGCTTGTCTAGAAAAAAGAACAAAAAAAAGGGAAGAAAGTGGGTGGGGGGGAATGAAAATCGTATAAGAAACGAGGAAAGAGTCGAGAATATGGAAAAGTGGACAGTCCGTACACTATAGCACGGGGGTGCGTACTTAGCCGTATCCATCCGAACAAGCCTATAAATTTCGTAGGACCGTCTATTTCCAATTATCACTGACAATTCCAAAAATTGTGGGCCCATTAAGCAAATGTGGACAAATGAAAACAAGTCACGTATTCAGTTATTCTTCAGAGGTGGGACAGGGCGGTGAGAGAATATCATAACTTCCCTGGCTTTCGGCCGTTCGCTTTGTCCTTTCCTTCTCTTGAATTAATGAATATCAAACCCCTACTCTTCACCCAACTCCGATTTGAATATCGAAATAGGCCAAAATTAAACAAAGCCTAAATTTTGTCTACCTGTTTTTGATTGTCAATTAATTATTTTAATACTGAATTTTATTTTGGACCCTTACATGAGATAACGATTCCAGTGAGCGGTGAATGCGGACAAGGAAATGAGAAATAAATTATCTTTATTTTAAATAAAGCACAAATTGTCAGGTTTGTTTTATAAATTAATTTATTTCAACACAGTCTCCCAACTTAATTACTCTTGTTTTATCTTACTCTATAGTTGGCAAAAGACATAAAGCAGATGACTTTAGTTTAGTGAGCCATCATCTAACTTTTGAAATCTCTTATTACTGTTCAATAAAGTTCAGATAGATTTCAAATCAATATTTTTAAGAAAGTTTGATCTAATGTGATCTTGCATTCTTCTCTCTCTCTCTCTCTCTTTTAATTATTATTACTCACACAATTACGTAGGACTTTGTCCCTACATTTTATAGATAGCGAAGAAAATACTCGGCTACAGAACTGTTGGCCTTGCATACTTTTTTATTTATAAAGTTTTCAAAGCTGAAATCCAATTGGTCTTTCTCCATAAATAAAAAGGTAATTTGTCTTTGAAAAGTATCTCTTGCCTGTAGGCCGTCGCTTGATTATGACGATATCATATATCTGATATCAATCAGATGAAGAGAGGAGAGATCTTACAGAATTACGCGCGCGCGCGTGTGTGTGTTATTTGTAAGATATTTGCGCTATTATTTGTACGGACATATGCATGGCTGTATATGAGACGTGCCTGTGCTAACTGCTGAGCAATCTTGTGCTGCCAAAAAAAAAAAAAAAAAAGCCATTTCTTGCTTGTCCGTGAATTTATGCAAAGCGCATTACTGTATACATAAAATTGCTATTTGCCTAATTAATGCTAATATAGTAATAGTTCAACTTGTCATTGCTTAATGCTTGTTTTGTTGGATGACCACCATGCCTTTGAAACTTAACATAACATTTTAATTAATTAGGGGCTCTCTGTTATGTTGGTGAATTTATGAATATGGAGGCAAAGAACACAAAAATTTTGATAGGATTTGAGACGTATTCGAACACTTTCTTTTAAGGTTTTATTTGTCCGCACTACTCTTGGTTTGTCATAGAGTTTAATGACAAATTACCCCCAAGATATAACAAATCCTGAACACAATCTCTAACAACTAAGATTGTATTCCAAGAACATGTATAAAATCTATAAATTTGATGTATTTCACTCAAATATCAGTGTCTATATGTCGAAGAAAATGTTTATTCATCAAAAAATTATAACCATTGACAATGGCACATCTTCAAAAAGACACAATTTGGTTTGAAATTTGCATTTATTCAAAACCGGTTTGCTGGATTAAAAAATCTGGCTAGCCGTTTCTTATCGAGAGAGTATTACGTAAACAACCAATTTGCTAGATTTAAAATTCGGCTAACCGTTTCTTGTCCAGAGAGTATTTTGTAAACAACCGGTATGCTGGATTCAAAAATCCGACTAGCCATTTTTAGTCCAGAATGCTCACTGGAAGAAAACCGTTTGCCGGTTTATAAAATCTGGCTAGCCGCTTTCTGAATCCAGCTAGCTGCTTTCTACCAAAATTTCAAACTTAAAAAAATTTCAATCTCTCTTACAATCCCCCACTAGATTGTAATATTTTTTTAGATTCATCAATGATAAACTTATACATACAAGAATGTATATTTCGATTTTAACCTTCAATTAGTAAATATATTTCAAAGCATTTACAAGACAATAGTGTGCTAAGCATTAAACTTTGTCTCTAAAATAAATACCGGAGATATATCACATATAAGTTATCTCAGATTTCAAAGTTATGTTCTAATCATTTAGCACTATTCTAACCTTGTGCTCTATCTTGGATTCATGAACATTTACAAGATTAAACCACGATCTTGTCAGAAACGGCACCATTTCTCATGTTCACTTAGGTGAAGTTTCAAATCATGTCTTTAGCGACTATAAGACTTGAACTTCATTGAGAGTAAATACTCAACCTCAACCTCGTAGCTATTTGCACCGAACATCGAGAATGGGATTATTTATTTCCGGTGCCAAACCATTCACATAACAACAACTTGTTATTATCCATTTAACTATGGAATAGCTGTATAACTATTACATAGTTGGGTTACCATTATTGGTGACTTTTTCATAGAAAGGTTTCAACCCCATTCCAAAAGATATATTCTTAACTAAATTTCTTGAAAGGCCTTTTGTTAAGGGATCTGCTAGGTTCTTATTAGTCCTAACATAAACAATATTAATAACACCATTTGCTATTAATTATTTCACATACTCATGTCTCAAGCTAATATATCTAGACTTTCCATTATACACTTTGTTATATGCTCTAGACAATGTAGCTTCACTATCGCAGTACAAAGAAATAGATGGCATCGGTTGTGGCCACAACTCTATATCAAACAATAAATTTCTCAGCCATTCTGCTTCTTTGCCTGTAGCTGCAAGCGCTATAAACTCACTTTCCATTATTGAGTGAGTTATGCATGTTTGTTTCTTTGAAGCCCAAGAAATGGCTGCTCTAGCAATTGTAAAAATCTAACCAGATGTGGATTTATTATCACTTGCATTGGTTATCCAATTAGCATATGAATATCCTTCAAGTACTTCAGGATAATCATTATAAAACAAACCCTAATGGTTCTTTTAAGATAACCACATATCCTTCCAATTGCTTTTCAATATTCAACACTAGGGTTACTCGTGAACCTAGACATTTTGCAAACTGCAAAAGCTATATCTGGCCTCGTACAATGCATAGCATACATCAAGCTACCAATCACACTAGCATATTTAAGTTGTGCTACTACTCGGCCTGAATTCTCTAATAATTTTATATTAGAATCATATGGGGTATTAACTTCTTTGAACTTCAAATGATTGAATTTAAGAAGCACTTTCTCTATATAATGAGATTGACACAATGAGTAACTCTCACTATTTTTCTTTATTTTAGTACCTGAGATAGTATCTACTTCACCAAGATCTTTCATTTTAAATTATGAAGTTAGAAATTTCTTTGTATCATTCACTCTCTGCACGTTTATTCCAAAGATAAGCATGTCATCAACATACAAGCATATAATCACACCAAAATCATTCGTAAACTTAGAGTATATACATTTATCAGCATTATTATGCTTACAACCATGAGATAAGATTACCAAATCAAATTTCTTATGCCATTGTTTTGGTGCTTGCTTTAAACCATAAAGCGACTTGACTAACTTGTATACCTTTTTCTCATTTCTAGGCAAAAACAAATCCCTCAAGTTGTTCCATATAGATTTCTTCATCAAGATCACTATTAAGAAAAGCAGTCTTAACATCCATTTGATGTACATATAAATTGTTCGATGAAACAATTGCAAATAGCACTCTTATAGATGTTAACCTTGCCATCGGAGCATGTGTATCGAAATAATCAGTACCATGTCTTTGCTTAAACCCTTTGGCTACTAATCTAGCTTTAAAAGTTTGCAAAGGACCATTACTGTTATACTTTCTTCTAAACACCTATTTATTGCTAATTGATTTAGATCCTGGGGGAAGATCAACTAAAATCCAGTTTGATTCAACATAATCGAATCCATTTCATCATTTACCGCTTCTCTCTAAAAATAAGCGTCTCTATAAGACATAGCTTCACTAAATGTCTTTGGATCTTTTTCAATATTCAACAACAATGGTACTTTATTAAGTACATTCTTTCTATCCCCTTCAACTAGGAAGAGTAATGCTTGTAATGAAATAAAATTCGGAGCTAAACTATTTTCTTTCTTTTCACGTTGACTTCTCTTTGGTTCGAAAAATGTCATAGACTCTTTCCTTTTATTATTATTAGTGGAGGTACCAGGAGTATTATCATATGGTTGATCAATAATGAATTCTAATTCAATATTAGAATCATGTTGAAATTTGTTTTCAATAAATTCAACATCTCTAGATTCCACAATCACATTAGAATATCAATTTAACAATCTATAAGCCTTGGAATTTTCAGCATATCCTACGAAAACACTTTTCATACCTCTAGCACATAACTTTGATGATTTAGGATAATGTATTTTATAAAAAGCTAAACAACCCCAGACCCTTAAATACATTAAGTTTGGTTTTCTTCCTTTCCAAATTTCATAAGGAGATACATGTGATTTCAAAGATGTAATTCTATTATGAACATGACATGCAGTGAGTAATGCTTCCCCTTACAAATTATTTGGTAGTTTTGCATTAAGGATCATGAATTTTATTAGATCCGTAAAGATCCTACTCTTCCATTCAGCTAAACCATTTTGTTGAGGAGTAAATGGAGCAGTTCTTTGGTGAATAATTTCATATTCTTCACAATAACTATCAAATTCATTTGAGAAATATTCACCACCTCTATCACTTCTAATCATTTTGATTTTCTTATCTTTTTGGTTCTCAACTTCAGCTTTGAAAATTTTAAATTTATCAAAAGCTTCATATTTTGTTCTAAGTAAATACACATAGGTATATCTAGAACAATCATCAATAAAAGTGATAAGTATCTCTTACCTCATCTTGTTAAAATGCCATTATACTCACAAATATCAGCATGTATTAAATCCAATATTTGAGTATTTCTTTCGGCTTTAGGAAAATGTTTCTTAGTTAATATAGCTTGGATGCAAATTTCACACTTATGATTTTTAACATCATTGCAATTAATTAAACCATGCTTAGACATGTATTTCAAAGCTCTAAAATTTAAGTGTGCTAATCTAGCATGCCAAACATCACAAGACTCAACAACATAAGTTAAATTGATATAATTATTATTAATGCTGAGTTTGGACATTCCATCACAAGAATACCATTTCCCAACAAACATCCCATTCTTTGAAACAATACAAGTATTACCCTCAAGTACAATCTTAAGCCTATGCTTACACATACAATTAGCAGAAACAAGATTCTTCCTAATGGAAGGTACATGAAAGACATTATACAAGGTAACTTTCTTTCCAGAAGTGAAGTTAATCTCAACTACTCCTTTCCCTACTACCATGGCTGCATTATTGTTCCCCATAAGAACCTTTTGTCTTTCCGTTTCTTCTTTGTATGATGAGGAAAATTTCTTATCATTACAAACGTGAATGGTTTCACCTGAATCGAGCCACCATTCACAGGACTTAGCTTCAGCCATATTGGTTTCAATAATTATGCCAATTTGCATCTCAGAAACCATAACACAAATATCTTCAGATTTGTCTTCAACAACATTAGCTTTATGGGAATTCACTTCTTCCTTTTGCTTCTTAGATCTGCAATCACTTTGACGATGGCCTTTCTTGCCACAAAAGAAATAATTTCCAGAAAACTTTTGTGTGCTAGTCTTCTTGAATTTCTTATCATTCTTGACTTTGAAATTCTTTGAGAATTTACTACCTTCAACAACATTAACCTTAGTAGAGTCATTCTTGTCCTTGGAATCTCGAGATCTTATCTCTTCTTCGATTACCAAGTGTTTTTGTAATTCTTTTAAGTTTATGTTTTCTCTACTATGGAGGAGTTTCTTCCTATAACCATTCCACCTTTGAGGCAATTTAGCAATAATAGCTCCAACTTGAAATGATTCAGAAATTTCAACTTTTAACTCCCGAAGCTTAGCAGCAATAATTCGTAATTCATGTATTTGATCAAGAATGGATTTTGTGTCAACCATAACAAATTCAAAATATTTTGATACAAAGAATTTGTCCGTACCTTCTTTTTCTGTTTTATATTTATACTCGAGTGCATTCCATATTTCAATAGAAGAAGCGATCGAGTTGTAGAGATCATATAGTCTATCAGAGAGAGTATTGAGTATGTGACCTCTGCACATCACTTCATCATCTTCACGTTGTTTCCTTGCAGCCTTAACAACTTCAGTGCCATCTTCTTTTGGCTCTGGAAATGATTCCAATTTTGGATCAAGTAGATAAGCGATCTTGAGAATGGTGAGAAGGAAAAATAATTTTCCTTTCCAGCGAGTAAAGTTGGTGCCATCAAATCGATCAAGATGGACACTAGGATTAAAAATGAATTCATATTCTTCTCAGCCTCCAATGCAGATCAAAATAAAACCTTAAAGATTGTTGATGAATTTATGAAGATGGAGGCAAAGAACACAGAAATTTTGATAGGATTTGGGACGTGTTTGAACACTTTCGTTTAAGGTTTTATTTGCCCTCACCACTCTTGGTTTGCTATAGAATTTAATGGCAAATTACCCCCAAGATATAACAAATCCTGAACACAATCTCTAGCAAATAAGATTGTATTCCAAGAACATGTATAAAATCTATAAATCTGATGTTTTTCATTCAAATATTAGTGTCTATATGTCGAAGAAAATGTTATTCATCGAAAACTTATAACCATTGACAATGGCACATCTTCAAAATGACACAATTTGGTTTGAAATTTGCATTTGTTCGAAACTGGTTTGCCGGATTCAAAAATCCGGCTAGCCTTTTCTTATCCAGAGAGTATTATGTAAACAACCGGTTTGCCGGATTTAAAATTTGGCTAACCAGTTCTTGTCCAAAGAGTATTATATAAACAACCGGTTTGCCGGATTCAAAAATTCGGCTAGCCGTTTTTAGTCTAGAATGCTCACTAGAAGAAAACGGTTTGCCGGTTTTTAAAATCTGGCTAGCCGTTTTCTAGAAGCCAAAAATATATCCTCTCTGGAACAATCCGACTAGCCGCTTTCTACCAAAATTTCAAACTTAAAAATATTTCAATCTCTCTTACATGTTATGTATAGTGTGATCTAAATTTAATTTGTATATACATCGGTGGATTCGGACGCCTGCTGTTATCAAGCTCCAAGCGAATGGCTGGTTCTAATTTGCACTCACATTGAACAGAGTTAACAGACATGAATGCAAAGGCTAATTAGATTTTTTAATTATTTTTCACATAGCCCATATCCATCCAAAGACTAATTTGAAAATTTGAATTAGGTGAACAAATGTTTGAATTCATATTTTATTTTAAGCAAATGCAACTTTATCAATGATGCTGGACACATAAGTTGATCAACCAACTCTTAATAAATATTGGAACATGACTTCACTCTTTGCATTGCTAATTTGCGACCAAAAAGCTTTCCAACTTTCGATTTTTTTTTTTTTTTTTTTTGCTTTTGTTTGGGTGGTATTAGTTTTTCATTATCGCTGCTTGAGTTTGGGTGGCATTATTGGGCTAATAGTCCGAAACAAAAAACTATCTCGGAGGCGAAGAGAAAAGAAGAAGGGGCTAATCAGATTCAGAGCCCGTACTAAACCGTGGGCCGTTTGATGTTAATGTTGAAGCCGGGCCTTTCTAAAATCAAATTCGGGTAGCTTCAGGCGATCCTGGCTCTGCCCGCTCTGTTCCTTCCTGCTCCGAAGAAAGAGAGTTAAGACGATAGAGTAACGAACTAAAGCCCCATGTGGTGGTGGTGCAGGTGCGCTGGGAACTTCAAATTTCAACTGTGATAATCGAATCAATCACCGCCGTTGGATCACTGAAACATCTGAAACTGTTGGGAGGATCTGTAATTGAATTCCGAAGATCCAAATGACGGATCCGAATCTATATCTACAGGAATCGGGTTGGGAGGAACTGAGAAAGGAGGCACGTAAGATCGAGGGCGATCTCGATGTCAAACTCTCTTCTTACGCCAAGCTTGGCGCTAGGTTCACTCAAGGAGGTTTGTAGATTTCTCGTATTCTCCGATTTTAAAATGAATTACTTTTAAGTTCGTTCGCCATTAGCAGTGCATTTGGATCTCAAGTTGAAGAATACAAATAATGTATCTGTATTTTATTTTACCGTTGGTATAGATTTGGTTAAGGTTTTGTTTTTGCATATGAATGTGAACTCAGTTTTTCGCCTTTAGATTTGTGCATTGTTGTTGCAATAGTTATGAAACTAATTATAAATGAAGTGAAAACGAGTTGCCTATTTCGGTTTTGAATCAGTGATTGTTTGTACTTTCTCATTTGGCAAAGATAGCAGTGTCATTTTTAGTGTAGATCTGTCTAATTTTGATAGATTTAATCCTTGGGGGACTGCCACTGCATTTTGCATTTGAACATTTTTGCTTTTGCTTCTTGACTGCATTAGATTGCATTTTGCAAACTGTGTGCTTTTATTACTTGCTCACATTCTGAATCCTACATGCAGAATTGTACTAGTCTACTTGTTCACATTATGAAAAAATCCATGTCTTTTGACGAGTGATAATTTCACTAAGAGTAATTACACCAAATGGAACGCTTTCGGCAGTGTGAAGTTCCTATTATTTTGCTTGCTTTGACTGAAGTATGCAGCAATAGATTCGATGCATTGCTTTGAGAAAAACTGTAAGTTGATTCCTTTTTTAGCAGGGGGTTTCTATAATTTGACTATCCTGTCTGGTGATATTTGTTTTCTCAGGTTATGTAGATACAGGGTCGCCAACTGTTGGGTCTGGCAGGTCATGGAAGTCCATGGAAATGGAAATCCAATCATTGCTCGAGAAGCTACTTGATATAAATGATGCAATGAGTAGATGTGCTGCATCTGCTGCACCAACTACTTCTGTAACTCAGAAACTTGCAAGGCATCGTGACATTCTTCATGAATTCACCCAGGTTTATGTTCTGCTGCTATGATTTATTTTATTTTATTTTTTCATGCTGTAAGTGGGAACTTTTCTTCCATTGTATTGACTAGCACACTAGTGAACTATCAACTAAAGTTCACTTGGTTCGGTGGACACGATTGCTTTTTTTGCAGTGACACGTCACTGCTTTTGACAAGTAGAAGTAACCTTCTCTGTGACTAACCCTTGTTAGTCCACATGCTATTACCTCACTTTCAAAAGTCTAACTTTCTATTTAGTCAGCTACATTTATTGCTAGTTTAGAAAGTGCAACCTTAGGATCTTATTTAACACTTTTTATCCTGCATTAATAATTGTAAGTTTATAATATGCAGATGCATTCAAATCCAAATCTGGTTATGGTTTGTACTGGTGTTGACATAGTGTTCCATGCCGTATTAATACTAATCTATCTTTTCTTGGGACTCTCTGCTGCCCCCTGAAACAGCTGCTACTGTTGTAGACTTGATCTGTCTTCTGCTTTATCTTTGTTAAAGATGCTATTCTTGTGCAAATGGCATGTATTTTATTAGGAATTTAGAAGAATCAAGGGAAACATCAACTCAATGAGGGAACATGCGGAGCTTCTGAGTTCTGTTAGGGATGATATCAGTGAGTATAAGGTGAGTGATTGGAACTCTCAAATGATGTCGTAATCATTTTAAATACTACCATTCTTTTTCAGTTTTCTAAAATCTATGCTTGATGTAACTGCTTTCTTGCAGGCATCTGGGAGTATGTCACCAAGAATGCAGTTATTACGAGAGAGAGCTGCCATACATGGAAGCATAGCTCATGTAAGACTTGAGTGCTTTTTTGATAGTGATATATGGATCACAATTCTTAGAGTAATTTTTATTTAGCACCTAATTCTATATGTGTTCTTAAAGAATATAAATCAATTGGGTTAAAAAGTGGGGTTGTAAAAGTGGATATGGTTGGAGTCAAGTGTAACCCACGACTTCAGAAGACAAGCTGCAGTGGCTTCTATTCTTATGATTGGCAATGGGGTTTAGTTGAGCTTCTTAAAACAACAATCCTTCTTTTCATTTGACATGATGGGTTGACTATTTGACAGTCAGCCATTCTTCATTCCCGCAGTTTAACTTTTTTCAAGATGAAATGGTGCAGAGTTTATAATTATAAGAGAAATAGCAAAACAATGAAATCTTGGATATTTGTGATACCAGCTCAAGTGAAGGCCCAAAATTTTTAAAATTAGATGACAGCAAAATACAAATGATGTCTCTCACACTCAAATGTGATGGACATCCATCTACGCGTAGATGAATGTGCATGGACATCCATCTACGCGCTGTCAAATGTCTAAAAGTGATTTATGTAGAAGAATCCTGAGTTAAATTATTTCCTAGAACCATTTCTTTTGTTCCATTTCTAATTTGAAAGATCAGCTTTATTTTTATTTCTTAATGTGCTTCCCATCATGAGAAAGTGCTTGATATTCATCCATGTCAGGATTCTGTTTTTGCTTTGTGCAGATAGATGATGTGATTAGTCAAGCTCAAACGACAAGAACAGTCCTGGGCTCTCAAAGGGCTTTGTTTGGAGATGTTCAAGGGAAAGTGAAGGTTCTAAGTGACAAGTTCCCTATTATTCGTGGCTTACTTGGTATGTGATAAAGCAAATTATAATATCAACTTTACTTGTGGTGTAGTGTTAATTCCTAGTCTGTTTTCCAGGTTCGATCAGAAGGCGGCGTTCAAGGGACACACTGATTCTGGCTGCAGTGATTGCTGCTTGTACGTTATTTCTTATTATCTATTGGCTCTCAAAGTAGAAGAAAGATGTGATTTATTGATAGATGGATTCTAAAATGATGGTGCTTTTGCATAGGAATTTTGCTTATGTAAGATATAAGTATAACAAATCAATTTCCTTTTTCATAAACTTTGTGGCACCAATCTTTGTTGCCATTACCCTGAAAAATGAATAAGAATCTAATTCAATTTCACGTGTATGTAATAACTCTTCCAAGCAATTAAATACACATAGATGTAAAAATTGCGGAGACTTGTCAGCGGAAAAATTAGGTTTTGGCAAAACAAAAAGTGAATGTAAACTGCTTAGGAATCATCAGTTCGAAAGTTGGTTCCTTGTCATGGGTCGACTTCAACTAGTGCTCGCAGGTTGAGCTGCCGTTATCTCACTGCAATCTAAATTACTTAAAATTAAATTTGTGATTTGGCATGTGCAAAGTGCAATAGCTTCATTTTTTGTTTTATCATTTTTTTTTATTTCGACGAGCATAGATTGGCCGAGTGGTGCATGTGAATGCCTAGTATCCCGCTTCATCTTGCAATAATGACTGAAATAATGGTCCATGAATGTCGTGTTTTTGTTGTGGTCCAAATTGGTAAGCCACATGATCATAATCTATAGCACCGTCAAACTTGCCTTTGGAGTAGATCTGTTTTTGGCACGCTGGTATTGTTTTTTTCTTTTTCTTTTTTTTACCTAAAATAAACCTAAGATGTTGATGTGATCATGCTTCATTGTCTTGGTCGCTTCTAAATATTTAGAATGGCGAATTGCTGTGTCAATGACAAGACTCAGCCCTTTTTTTTTTCCGGTAGAATGGTTGGTAAAATTTCGCCATCCACAACTGTGATAGGGGAAGCCAGCAGTGACTCTAATTTATCATTTCCTTTTATCCTCAATAAGATTCCTTGATTACCTTGTCTTGATCTTAGTCACAACACTAAACAGCCCTTGCTGATAAGAATTTGAAAAAAAAATTACAACTCAAATTCAAATTGCTGTAAAGTCTAACTGGGTGGGCTGTTTTACATTTATGCACATTACCTCTTGGACAGTTGTAAATTGAACCTGCTATAAATATATACGTGAAAGTTGAAACACAACACAGATCAGTGCACATATGGCATGAGGTATTTTAAAAGCTCTGGATCATCTCATATGTGATTTCCAAATTGGAACCCTTCGAGCGCTTGTTGGGAAATGGTTGATCTGTTTTTGGCTGCATATGCTTGTAGCGTTAGTGGCTCATCGCTTGACCTAGTTGATTCATGGAAAGGATTTTGACACATGACTGGCGCTGATTAATAACCAATTTTTGTATGTTTAAAAAAAGAATAAATAAATCTGAATAGACAAGGGGGTAAAGTAAACCGAGCGAAAAAGAAAAAGGAAAATCCCTCAAATAGTCAAATTGAAAATTATGACAGAAAAACATTATTATTGTGAATGAAAGCCACGTATTAGGATAGGAACTAGCCTTGTAGTCTAGAGGAGAGCAATTTTATTGCAGTTTTTACCAGTATTGGGAATCAGTACGCGTGGCATCAATCAACGTAAAGGAGCAAAAAATGGATCTTCCTTCGATGTCTTTAGCAACGTGATCCTCGAGGAGGCCAGCCAGAGCTTGAGAATTGAGATGAGAACTGAGAAGAGGGCATCTGTAGCTAATTAGCTACGTACTATTGCTGAATAACAACAGGCTTATAGCTAAGCTAAGCTATCTGCTCTCAACATCAGTATGTAAAATTTATCTTTTTATTGACCAAAAAAAATCAGTGCGTACGTACTTACTTTCTTGTTGCCACTGTGAAATTGTACACACAGCTTGAAATGCCAGAAGAAACCCGCTGCTCTGCTCTCTCTCTCTCTCTCTCTCTGTATATATATATATAATATTGTATCATCTTTATTGGGTTTCTACCCATTGAATTTGAACCAAAGGGAGTGTGTGTGAGAGAGAAACAGAGAACGCTTCTCATGCAGGCTTTTTAGAGTGTCTCGTATTTTACAGTTTCTATTGCATGACGGGGGTCAAAATGAAAATAATTCAAATATGAAGAGATCGTTTGTTACATAAAAATTATAAACATTAGGGGAAACATATAAATTTACATTAACTAGGTAAATTTCCAATTAAGTCTCTTATCATTTCTGTAATATGTATATATATATGTGTGTGTGTGTGTGTGTGTGTGTTTGGCCTGAGGGCAAGGACTCAACATAGTTCAGCCCCCTGCTGACGCTTGCCTATATACATTAAGCCAACTAAGTTGTTTAATTCTCTCTCTCTCTTTTCCGATTATAACAGAACATGTTGAGTGGAAAACTTGACGACAAATCATAAAAGCTTTACAAATAATGTGTACAATTTGAATATTTAATAGCTATAAAGATTTATTATTTTCTGGGTCGGTGCCCTAGCAGTAAATAAATTTAGGGTTATCTCTCAAGTCATTGTCACGTAAGCTTCAGTACACTCCTATTTATATACTATCTGGCAAATTGCAGCACTCCAAGGTCAGATGGGACAAAAACAGGGTTAAGCCCTAGATTCATAAATAAACCTAAAAAATTTTACTTCGATTTCAATTGGCTTCAGACGAATAAAAATTTACTCAACTATTTTTGCTTACATACCTGGACGTGTCCCTCGAGTTAATCTGATCATGAATCACAATCAAAATAATTGCTCTCTTATCAGAGAAAGAAGCAGCATACGGCTTTCTGGATGTAGATGATGATATCTATACAGCTAAGGACACATATTCGTACCAACGTGTTATAATGTTGTAGTAACTGATAGGTCATCTTCATGCAAAGCCGTATGCAACAATTAGAAATTTGGCAAAGCAAAAGAAACGTACTATATTGATCATCATGCGACCACACAACCTATTGTGTGTAATAAAGTCAGGCATCAACTGATACCCAGACACATAATTGTAACATCGAAATATCAATTATGTTTTGAAACCCAGTTGCAGCATTACAATTAATATAGTGTCCCACTAAAAATTAGCTAGTGTATAGGAACTGCCGATATGTCGATAAAATCTATTGAATAACATATGTCTCTGTCTCCTTAATCCAATGAACTTATTTATGTACAGGTTAAATTTTTGTTGAGTTGTTATCAAATTGTGTACTCAACAACCAGGAAACCTCAGATCAATAGATGAATAATGATGATGGGTGGAGATAATATATGGAAAAAATATTATGCTAATAAATTATAAAACTTTTTATTGTTTTTGAAAATTGACCCATAAGTTTAAAAAGTTCTACCGTATCAGCTATGCCCTAATTCTAACAACAAACATTCAAGCTGCAAAAAAATTACTACACAAGACCCACGGTGACTTGTAACTGAATGACTGTAGACTTTACCTATAAGGGCAATTTTGGGGCAGAGAAAAGCATTATGGTGATAGTTTTTGACAAATGTCCGGGAAATCAAAGAAGTAATCTGAGAATTTTAGGGTTTCTAAGCAACAATTTTGTAATGTCATAATAAGTAAAGCCTCCGGAGAGAGAGAGATAAAAGTGTTGGGCAGGGTCACAGCTGAATCAGATAATAGTAGCCAAAAAGAAATAAAGAGCTATGCAAATTGCAAATGCAAGGGAAGGGAAGGGAGCCAAGGACAAAATAAATTGAATTTTATTAATAAAGGGTTCTCTGCCTTCTGTTATCACTGACAACTACGTATCTCAGGGAGAGAGAAAGAGATAGAGTGAATGTCTGAGTAGTCAAATCGAGCGGGGAAAAAAAATCTTAAATATTTTTCTTTGCCAATTTTGTTAGTATTTTACTCTTTTAATTATGAGTAGAATTATCGCCTTTAACTACTAACTCGATAATTGTTTAACGTTTAGTTCATTAATATTCTTCCCCTAAGTATTTATGTATATAATGCAAATGACCACTTAATATTATACTGGTCCGGGAAGCAAGTTTATGAAATGGCCATGCAGATGTAAAATAGTTGTAAATAATAATAATAAATATGAGCATTAGATGGGTTTGAACCTTGATCATATATCTTGTATCATTCAATTAAAGTGGTTTTACGAGCTGAAATTAATTGGCAATCACAAATAAATAACTTGTACAAGACTTTTTTTTGGAAAAGAAAAAAACAAACAAAGAAGAAAAAAGTCAAATTACATAAAATTTACTGGCCTTTACCTAAATATACGATCACGGTATCACCATGATTGTAATTAGTGTATATAGCGTCCCAATGGAAAGACAAATGAACCCTAATCGGGTGAGGTGGCAACCTAGGATTGGAAGTTCAGCAGCTGAGTAGGGCACTAAATCTATAATAAAATATACAAAATGCAGGTGCCCGGCATTTAGGGCTTTTAGTTTTAGAGTGAACCACACCTCGCCACACCACATGATCGAGTCAACAAAGAAAGATTTTGATATGGTGGTGGCCAATTGATGGATCGATGTGGTCAGGGGATCACAATGACAATGGAATTGTAGTGAACCAAGAAAAGGCATCGATCAGAATTCAGAGGCTAAGTTTTTACTGTGAAAACAACATGTGAATGAGCCAAAGCTAATCACTCCCATGCACACGTCCCTTTCTCAGTTCTCACTCCCTCTCCCCCACCTCTGCCGCCTCTGCTCTCTCTCACCCATTGCTATTCGTTCAATTCCTACCATTCATTAGTGTCAAAAAAAAAATTCCTACCATTCATTTTGCTTACATCTCCCCTCTTCTCCACTACATGTGGCCCGTATAATTTATTTACATCAACAGCTTGTAACATACATGTGTTCATTAATCTCATTTCCAAAATAAATCTCATTAAGAGCTGACGTTGGTAAGATAAAGTTTTACACTGGGTAGGTGCATTCTCACTCTCCTCACTACGTACTGTTCTAGATTTTTATCATTTACTCCTACAGTTTTATTAATATCCTATTACTTGATCTAAAAGTTTCACAAAAACGGATCATCTTGGTTATAAAACAATTTTTATTGGTCAAAGTTTTAACATCAGTGTGATAATGGGGAATTATAAGAATTATAAAAGTTAGTTTGGTAATCTAATAACTTTTGAAATAATTGTTGTTAGTTTTTTTGCAGAAATAATTAGTTCTAAAAAAATTAGTTAAGTGTTTGATAAATATTATTTTTAAAAATGTTATGAGTTTTAAAAACATTTACGTGTTTGGTAATGTTAAACTGCTACTAGAATATAAATGATTAAAATAGATATATTATTTAATGAAAATTTCTTACATGTATATATATAATATTATGGATTCTGTATATATAACCGTTGGTAAGTAAAAATAATATTTATCTTTTATTAGTTTTATTCTTTGTTTTGTTATCTAATAATAATAATCTAATTAGGAATATTAAATTACAAGCTAAAAGAAAAAAAAAACATAGACTATAATACAATGCATTTTGTCTTGTAGTATTTTGAAATATGTATTTTTTGTCTTTTAATTTATCATTGATTTTAATATAGTTAGGGATCATTTATTGGAAGCTTATTATCTGTTTAAATTTAATAATTTAACTTCTTAATTGAATTAAGATAATTTGTGGTTTATGCAATATATGTGAGGATATATGTGTAGTTGGTAAGGATAAAACTAATTCTCACACTAAAATTTTAAAAAGCTACTCATTCATTGATTTTCAAAATCTACTTTAGAATTGGGTGAATTTACCAAACATTAAAATTATTTTTTACCTTCTCAAAATCACCTTTTGCCCGATAAAACGATCTTGTCAATATCAACAAAAATGATCTTTCCTTCATGTTCGGTTATAGAGGGAACCCCTGAATCTAGAGCCACTTGACGTTCCAATCCAGTTCCAACAATGCATTTCTTAGACCGAACGAGCGGAACTGCTTGACGTTACATATTAGAACTCATTAAAGTCCGTTTCGCATCATTATGCTCGATAAAAGGAATGAGGGCAGCCCCAAGAGAAAAATATTGGAAGGGAAAAATACTTCGAAATATTCCAACATCAATCACAAATGAGAGTGGACCCTAAGTGGTAAATGCATAATATTTTGGGAAGAAAGCGTCAATCTCCTTTAATAAAATTTACTCATATATATTCATTTTAAGATGCACCAATCATAGTGAAAAGAAACAAAATTTAAAATGTAATTTCATTGGTGATGGGATTGTCCTAATTAAGAATTTTTAGTGTATTTTGTTAAAATTCAAACAATGATTATGTATGGTTGTTAGTAGATAGAATTTCGTTCAACTTCTTGTACTAAATATTGATAAAAATGAAAATCTCACATTGAATTACTGCTTTTAGGTTAATTATACGAGTTTGAGTTAATTATAAGCTTTAAACTAGTTTTGAGTGTAAGTTAATCTCATAGATTTTTATATTTAACTTGAACTCAAATATGAGTGGATGTGTGATGAAAAAACAAATGAGTGGATGTGAGGCCCACACTACTCTTCCACAAGATAAAAATTAGTAAAAAAATTAATTTGTGCATGACCTTCAACTCATGATCTAACTTTTAAATATGAATTCTTCTAAAAAAAAAACTATTAAATATGAATTTGACCCATAGTTTTCTATAAAGAGTAGAAAGTTATTATTGTCCATATCTAACAATATGTATTAAAAACAAAAAAAGTAGAAAGAGAAAATTTTCTTTGGTGTGTTCTTCTCCTACTATATTAGTGGTGTGTGTCTCTCTCTCTCTATCTTTCTCTATCTCTTCTTCCTCTGCTTTATATCTATAGTAACTTAACAATCAACTGATCAAGAAGATCAGATCAAGTTGGGATTTTATCATCCCATCAGTCCACTGATCAGTCACTCCATCAATCAATCAAATCAAAGCTTAAAAATTAAAGAATCAGAAGAATCAAAAAGACAGGATGTCATCCTCAACACCTACTGCCTTTTCACCGGACCACCTTTCTTCCTCCGAGCAGCTCTGTTACGTCCACTGCACTTTTTGCGACACTGTCCTCGCGGTATCTTATGATTTCATTTTCTCGGTCTCTGACCACCCGCCTCCCTTCCCCCGCCCACAAGTTCTTGCTATATATATTTATCAATAAGTTCTTTTCTTTTTCTAGTTCTTTATATGTCTATTTAACTGTTTTGTAAAAATGTGGTTCAGGTGAGTGTTCCTTGCACTAGCTTGTTCAAGACTGTGACGGTTCGCTGCGGTCATTGCACCAATCTTTTGTCTGTGAACATGCGTGGCCTGCTTCTTCCTGCAACTAATCAGCTTCATTTGGGTCATACTTTCTTCACTCCTCAAAATCTTCTGGTACATAAGAAGAAATAAGAATTTCAAATTAATGTTGTACTTGTTATAACATGTGACTTATTGTTTTATTTGAATCTAATGAATCTTATTCGTTTCTATTGGGTACCGGGGATGATGGATATAACAGGAGGAGATCCGAAATGTGCCAGCTAATATGCTGATGATCAATCAGCCAAATCCAGCTGATCAATCTGCTATGCCTGTTCGAGTAGTTGATCATCAAGAGCTCCCTAAGCCTCCTGTTGTTAACAGACGTGAGAATTAATATATATATTCTTCACTTCTATTGCATAATTTTAATTACATTAATTTCATGTGGTCGGTGACTAGTCACAAGTGCAAGCAGCACAGCACAACCTATATTCTTAACTTCTAGGTCTATATATGACCTTTCATTTCATGCTAACCCTATTTTTACTTTCTTTTTTTTTTTAAAGAGAAGTGAAATTTGACGAAGCACTTGGAATGTAGCCTTTCGAATTTTCCAATAGGCTTTTAGCTTATAAAGAAAGAAATTTGAAAAAGTTAAATTTACGATTTCTAGTCTTTGTTTCTCAACAGTGTTTGTGGTTAATTTCTTCATGTGGTAACAATAGCTAGGGCATTCTTTCATGCCTAGACTTTCTTCTTCATTTCACTCCAAATCCTTATAGTACTGACATAAAACCCTCCTCAGATCTGCTGCTTTAGTTAAGTCACTGCAGCTAGCTTTGAAGAAGAATTTTAACTTGAAACACAATGCATAGTAATTAATGACTTTGTTATAGATCATGAATTGTTCAAATATTAATAATGAACCCATGTAAGATACATCATAGATATATATACACTGAGGATGATGATAATGATGAAGAAGTGATGATAGAGTGAGAGACATTAAAGTAAAACCGAAACAACAGATTAATTGTTACAAGAGTCAGCGAAGTGATGTTAATGTGTCTGTCTGTTTGTGTCTGTGTGGGTTTTCTCTTTCTGTTACAAATGTGCAGCTCCAGAAAAGAGACAGAGAGTCCCATCTGCCTACAACCGCTTCATCAAGTAAGTGTTCATCTTCTCAATAATACCTCTTAAATATGCATATGCATGAAGCACGAACATGATCTTGACATTGAAATTAACAAATAACAAATAACAAATCATATACGTTGCAGGGACGAGATCCAACGCATCAAAGCTGGAAATCCTGATATAAGCCACAGAGAGGCCTTTAGTGCGGCTGCCAAAAATGTGAGACCCAAGAAAAATTAATTTCTAAAGTCCATTGGTCCAACACATTGACCGTATTAGAGTTTCTAACTAGGGTTTTTATTCTTCTTTAACACCCAAAATTTAAAAAATATATATATATATATATGTATATATATTAAGATGGTTTGTTAAAAAAATTATGTCTAAATTAAGCTATTTTGTTCTTTCAGTGGGCCCACTTCCCTCACATTCATTTCGGACTTATGCCATCTGATCAGCCCGTGAAGAAAACTAGCATGCGCCAGCAGCAGGTACTTAATTGAATCTATAAATCCTAAACACTATATATATCATTTTGTCACATTGCATTCATAATTTAATTTATTTAAAGAAGTGATTTCTGGGTGTTTTAATTCTGAGATATTTATTTTGTTCCGAATTTAGGAGGGAGAGGACGCGATGATAAAGGATGGTTTCTTTGCTCCTGCCGCAAATGTTGGTGTCACCCCCTACTGAGAAGTAGTGATACTTAATATTAATATTGCTAGGGTTTCGTTGTAGTTTATCTTTTCTTCTTTTATGTTTTCTGTTTAATTACCTGTTATTAGGAATGTCGTTTTAGGGTTTCTTCTTAGGAGACTGATAAGAATTTGGGGCTAGGCCATAATATTATCTGGAATGTTTGCTGTGAATTAGCTCAATTAGATAACAACTAATCTCTCTCCCCAGAACTTAATTATCTGAAATGAAGACTTTTATTCCATTAATTGTGTGGTAGTTTTTACTAATGATCTTTTTCTGCGTTCTTGGATGTTCTTTTGTTTCCTTTCACATATTGTAGGAGTTATTAGTTATACATCATTTAGCTTGTTAGTCAATCATTCATACACACATATATGATGAGACAAGCTAAGAATGAGATGGCTCGATGGCTCGCTCATGAGTCAAAGTTTCATAAACTTTGTATTTGTTCATATTCCGGTCGTATAGCAAGTGGAATCTGGTCAATTATCATCAGAAGCTACTCGAGCTCTTTCTCCCAAAAGGTTCTGAAAAATGAAGGACGTTAAAGTCTATAGACCTATGGGTAAATTATTTTGCTTTGGTCAACTTACATAACAAACATTCTTTTTTTTTTCATGAGATGAAAATGTCGGAGCTTTGGTGGAATTATGACTATCTTTGACGAGCAATATTATAGTTAGCTATATACACTTGAAATATAAAAATTTTACTGACGTGATATTTCATACGTTACTCATCATCCTACACTTGACAATTAATGATAGGTGACACATCCGTTGCGGTATATAATATTATATATCTTAACTATATAATTGTAGTTAATATATTTGACTCTTACACTCCATTATTAATCAATAATTAACTATGAGTTTGGAAATCTACAACTTAAATTTCTCAATCATAAGACACGGATTTGAATCTAACGCTGAACTGCCCTACGCTTAACTCTTCATAATCTTCTACTACACATATATGTATAACAATATATGATTAAAATTTAATTAGTGTTATATTCTTATTCAATAACTACTAATTATATTTTTTAAAAAAGTATGTTCAACACTGAATCTAAATTTTATCGCACATACATTTGACGAATAGTACAAATCAACCATTATCCTACCCACCATCTATAATGTCAAAATAATTTTTATTATTTTTATCATTAAAAAAGTACGGATTTAAGCAAAGTCCAAATTAATTTTGTACCTCCTACCTTGCCAAAATAATCCTTAACCAAATCTAACACTAATATTTTTGTGTGTTAATTCTTCGTCTTAAAAGTTTTCATTACATCTAAATAAAAGTGTTGATTCCCTTAAATTTATTAAGAATCTTATTCTTCAATCCTTTTTGTTAAATTATGCTTTCTTTTTCTTCTTTTTTTCCGCATTACTCTTGTTTATATGACTTTGTGTCTATCACAGTTTTGGAATATCAATGGGTTAATGAATCATTGAAGTGTGTGTCCAACTTACGTTTCAGAATTGTCTATGTTCCCTACCACATGGATACGTCTGGATTTTTTTTAAAGAGAAGGAAACGAAAGGATTAAATAGCAAACCAACCTTTTGATTGATTTACTCCTTATTCACCATTGATGCGATTAATTATTTGCTCTTATTTAGATTAGTTATTTTTCCTATGCTTTTCTCTTCCTGATTTATTTGTATATGTTTAGTTCAATTAATCTTCAAGAATATGTCATTATGTATGGAATGATTATTCGTTTTTATTACAGGAAGATTGCCGTTTCCTCTTACTGAAATTAATATACTACTTGCACTGTATTATTTTTACAATAGTTAATAACCACTTGAGCAATAGGGATGGTAAAAACCTGGGTCGGGCCTGAGTATGGCAAAGCCCGAATCCACCCAGACATTTTTTTTTATCACTCAGGCCAAGTTTAAAAAGCTCGAATTTTATTATTTTATAATATAATATATGTATATTTTTTAATTTATTTTATAATTATTAAATTTTAACTAAACAAATTTGGGCTTGAAAATTTGAACTTTCAATGTTTAAAATTTTAAATATATGTAATAGACATGCCAAATAAATATAATTATTTATAATAATATTTATTATATTTTTGTAATAAAATATAGGTTCCGGGCCGGACGTCAATCTTATCAGGTGAAGCCCGGGTATTGCCCAGCCTTATCCTCGATAATTTTATAGTATTATCATTATTTTCAAATACACTTTTATTCATATTTATTATAAATTAAATAAATCATATAAATAGAAATTAAAAAAAAAAATGTAAGTACTAAAAATAAGAAATATATGTTGCGGTGTGAATAAAAAATTAATAGTAAGATATTTTATTGTACTTTTTGTTATTTTAAAACATTTTTCTTATAATAAAATATATTTTTTTATATTTTCAAGATAAATTATCAACCAAATGACTTATTTACCCCTCTTTTCCTTTAAATTTTTTTGGTTCCAGGGGGGTTTTGGATATTGTAAAAACAATAGGTGTAAGTGATATATATTAGTTTTAGTATGAGATAAATTGGCAATTTCCCTTTATTATATGTTAAATTTGAAGAAGAAAATGGATAACTTATGTGGGACTGTCCCACCACCACCTCAGTGCTGAAGTGGTGAGACTGCCCATTAATATTTTGCTATGCAACAAGAGTAGTGGATCCTACTACGAGACTAGCAGTAGGTCTCACAATGGGACCTATTAAAACTAGGGTTAACATATCAATGGGTCCTACAATGGACATTGGGCTGTCTCACCTGCTCAACTGAGCTGGTGGGACAGTCCCATACAAGTTTTTTCTAAGAAGAAGAAATTGTACATTGCACATTTGCGTATGTGTTGAAAGGATCATTATTTTATGTTATTACAATAAATTATACTAAAGAGTAATTTTCTTAGGTTATTTTTGTAAGAGTAGTGCTAGATATATCAAAATCTAATCCTACATTTTTATTCCAAATAATGTGGTGGCATTCATCAAGTAGGTGATAAGATAAGATAATATAATTTATTTATTAGGAACTTATGAAAAATATCTATGACGTGATAAATGTACCTTCATTTTATATGAAATTTGCGATAAAATATTGGAATGTCTATCGTTTCTCTTTTAATATAATATTAGAAATTTTTAAAAAACATGGAATTGCCCCACCCATCGATAAAATACTTAAATGGATAACCGCAGAGGCAGCAATAGTCTTTGATAAATTCTGAAAATTAATGCACCTTAAAAATGAAGCAATGTAGATGTAATTATCTCCGTTATTCAGAGTGCATTTAATTTATTTTTAGTATTAATTTAAAAATTGAGTGGTGTTTTGCATCAGAAAAATAAGGGACAGTTAAAATGTAAATATATATCTGTGAACTAACTTCACAAGGATCACTCAAGGACGAGGTTGAGTCCAAAAAGGGCTATTGTCCGTTGCTGGTGAAAGCGAAGGAGTGTCTGAAAATTATGGTTAGGATTTGATTAAAGTGGGAGGTTCTAGAACTAATTAATGCATGTATATCATGAGAGTATTTATTTTAAGAAAATTACAGTGTAATTAATAATTATATTTAATTGAACTATTCATGTTATACATTTTATTAATTAAGTATAGTACTGGTAATATACTCTAGAATTTCTTCACTAAAGTTAAATAATGGAGTTGGCCACCACCGTCCCTAGTGATCCCTACTCACTGCCTCTAAGTCTCAACTATTTGGTTTCGTAAGTTATATTAATTCGGCCACAAAATTGTAAATTTTAAAGTCTCATATTCGCCCCGTGCATGCTTATATGTATAACTGCATATATATGCTCTTTCTAATTAATTCCCTCTACATTGAGGTACATCATTCCGAAAAAGGGCCCAAAAAAAAGTTGAAAAGTAATAAATGGGCTTTGTTGTCGTGTAACATTTCGTTTGGACATGGGTTACGGTTTGGGGCTCTACATGATGAGTCCATGTAAGTCGACTAGTACTGGGCTGCCGAAAAGCCCAAGTCCACTCGGCTATAGTCGATGCAAGTAACATGTAAGCTCATTCACATTACAAAAAATGAAGCACGTGGGATTAACGACTTGATCGAGCATTCATCTAAAGCGTCATAAAACCTTTGGAAACTCCTTTTCTTGGTTTGTTAGAAAACAAAGTACACCCACGTTTGGAAGAAATGAAAAGAAAAGACAGAATAAGAAAGTATTGGAAAGAAGAGAGATGAAGATTGAAGAGGGAAAAAAAAAATCAACCTCAATTTTATTATTTAATTTGACATAAATTTTATTTTTTTCTTTATTCACACTAAACATGAAGCTACATGTGTACTGTTTCATAATTCAACCTAATCTAAAATTCAGCCGAAAGTAAAATAAATAGAGAAATATAAATAATAATAATAAAGGTAACATGACATTTCAGTCTATTAAATTTTACTATTTCAACCCAATTTAAGATGCATGGCTTAGAAATAACAATGCATTTTATGAGCGATACTGATTGGTTGTGGTAGTACCATTAACTACATACATAATAGAATATAAATTTACGTGTCACGAAATGAGTATTTTATACAATAAATCTGTGCAGCACTTAAACAACTCTAATATAAAAGTTGTCGAGCTGCAAGATAAATTTTAACAAACACCGTATGTGTAAAATTGAAAGGCCATTAAGTGGCATATATACTGGAATGAATCAAACAAAAACAAAAAGCCAAGGAAAAATACAAATAATAGATGATTAGTCAAAGATACTGAGTACTAAAATATGGACTAACAAATGTTCAGTGACACTAGTAATAGAAAACTCATATCTCAATGCAGATAGAGATAGCGCAAACAATGGAACAAATTCGTGTCATTTAAGCATAACCAATCATAAGATATATATACATACATTTATATATATATATATATATATATATTATCAATTTCCGCTCTACTGTAATCAATATATATCATTTACCTCATGTTATTTTTATAATAGTCAATAACTCCTATTACAACATAATATTATAATATTACTTTTATTTTCAAATACACTTTTATTCATTTATTATAAATAAATCATATGGATGAAAATTAAAATAAAAAATTAAATATTAAAAACAAGACATATATGTTTTGATATGAAAAAAATTAATAATAAAATATTTTTCTTGTACTTTTTTTTATTTTATAAATATTTTTTTATAATAAATATTTTATAATATTTTAAAACTAAATGTAAAAAGTACAAGAAAGATATTTTATTATTTATTTTATAATAATTTTTTATTTATCATTCAAGTTTTCTAATAATAATTTTTTTATCATTTTACAATCATTTACTTATATACTTATTACAAGAAAATATTTATAAAATAAAAAAAAGTACAAGAAAAATATTTTATTATTAATTTTTGTCATATCAAAACATATATGTCTTGTTTTTAATACTTAATTTTTTCTTTTAATTTTCATCTTTATTTAATTTATAATAAATGAATAGAAGTGTATTTGAAAATAATGGTAATATTATAAACTTATGTTATTGGCTGTTATAAAAACATAAGTAGTGTATAATCATTAAAGTTAAGGAGAAATTGACAATCTCCGTGTATCTATATATATATAGGAAATTAAAATGGAATATGATAAGCCCCAGAATTATACAATTAGAAGGCGCACAGCCAAGCGGCCACAAGGACAGGTCACAGTGATGGCAAGAATCTCCCTTTGGCTCAAAGCAACCAACGAGGGGTATCTTAAGCAAATTAAAGCACCAAACGATGTTTATTGACCTGTATCTGGACTGCTAGCTTCCTACTTAAAACTAGTGTTTTGTATAACACTTCTGCAGAGAGTAGTGTTATTCTCCATTTTCATTCCATGTTAAAATATGATCATTAAATCTTGTAGCTAGCAGTTCTTATTATATAAAGTTATGCCGACAAAGCGAAAGTTAAGTAGAGCAAAAGGAAATCATTCAGTTCTGCAAAAGCAAACCAGGATAATACTACATATAAAGCTAACCAAGCAAGCACAATTCCCTCAGTATTAGAAAATACAGCAACAAAGACTTCTTCCCCACCCACAAACCATTTGTAGATAAAATGTTTACACAGCCTACAGGGAAGTATGAAAAGCACCCATGCACCAAAGCAATTAAATATAAACCACACAAACAAACTGCGAATGCAAGAAGGTTGACAAGAATTGCAGATAGCTAGATTTAACATTCAATCACTTTGAGAAATGTAATGCAGAGGCCTCTTTGTTCAACCAAAAAAATAATTCAGCGAAGGTATTTCATAAAATGATAATCGCAACATAGCTATACTTGTTTGGAAAACCAAATAAGTTTCAAGAAACAACTTAGAAACATACATTTATACACATAACAATCTTCAATTCAAAGTCGAAAGTTTATATATCAGAACATCTAATATGAATACACATTTTGGTGAAGTATTTCTTATGTCAACTAGCAAACAAATAACAACAGAAGTAAAGAAGTAAAACAGCTTTACAGTATTTCTAAATGGGATTCAACATGAGAACCCTTACAGAGGAAAAAAGTAATTCACAACCCAGCCAAGGATTTACAGTCAGTCCCAGTGCCCTGAGTGACAAAGGAGCGAGCATTCACTTAGTATTCGTAAGATATTTCATTATTTAGATCAGTAAATCACAATATCCCTTACAGTTCCAACTTGAATCCTTTGGATTCTTCTGCACTATGGTTTCCCAGGAATCCCAGCCCTTTACAGATTGTAGAGCCAAGATTCAAACATAACGTCTTTCCTTTTTCCTGATTTTCATATTGGAGCAATCACATGATTTCTAAATTTCAACAAAGTCAAATCATGAACATTTACTCTGTACACTTCAAGCCACATAAATAAACCTGAGACTGAATCACTGTCCTTCCAACTTTAAAACCTGGAACCACTGTGAACCCAACCTTTGCCCTAGTTTTTCCCACAAACTTACTCTTCCTTGTAACATCTTCCATGTACACCATAGAAAAATCAACCCCTCTTTCAACTTGGAAAATATCAACCAGAGGATCAAATGAAAGGCCCAGCTTATGAAGCATCCATATTGAACTAGCCACATTAACAAATGACTCATAGAACACACTGAGGGATCTCCACGAATTCAGAACCACTTCATTTCGATCCAAATTACTAAAAATCGACATTTCCATTGTAGGGTGGATAAGCTCTTGATACTTCCTTTCACAAAATCTCGAAAATTCACAGTTGCGGTTCGTACTTATCATCTCCAAAGGATTGCTCGATGCAAGCTCAAGTAATCTCTTCATGGGACTACTAGTTTTACCAGAATCCATATCATGCCCATTACACGCCACTTCATTTTCAACCAAACCAAAACCTTCTGAATCAAAACCTCGAAACATTCCTAAACAAACATACGAGAGAAGTGCATATTGATTATGCCCTTTCTTAGCATAATTAATATCACGATAAACAGAATTTGCTGCCAAATCCAAATCCCACCCAGCTTTTTTCATCAAATCTATCAAAATCTTAGTAAACTTATGTGCTGCTCTACAAACATCATGTAACAGAGAATCAAAAACACTAACAGTCAAGAGAACATCGAATGATGAACTCAAATTATTGGATAATTTTTTGGACAGCTTTGAATTACACTTACGAATCTCACCCAATTGCTTCCTCAAAGCAGCAACTTGGCTATCTTTTGCATCAATCTCTTCTTGTAACCGATTTGAGACAATTTCTAAAGTCCTTAACTTGCTCTGATTCTCTTGCACTCGATGTTCTAAACAAGACCCAATAGCGAAATCTTCCTCAGCACCAATAAAATCAGGATTCTTGCAAACATCTTTATAAAATTGCTTGAAATCAGAGAGTCTCTGCAGATGCGAAACCAGCGCTCTATCAGCCGCCTTTATGTTTTCTTCAACAAACGGAACGTGCGCTGTTTGTAACTGAAGATACGATGCTTCAAACGACGAAACCGTAGCAAAAATCGAAGAAATCAACGTATTCGCCAACTGGGTGTTCACCAAACCGTTTGTTACCGTTGATTTTGAAGAAAGATCACAACTTGGCTCAAATTTTGTGACCTGGGTCTCTGTCACCGTAGACTTTGGAATTAAACTCGGCGATTGTTGGGGAACATCGTGCGGCCGGTCAGGCTTGATGACGACGACTTTCTGGTCGGTGATGAAATCCTCGGCGGAGTCGAGGAGAGTAAAGCCCTCGGAGTCGGAGGGATCGTGATCGTGATCGTCTTCATCGGCGAAGAATTCAAAAGTTTTGGCCTTGAAAGCGATAGCAAATTTCTGAAACATTTCGGAGATGTGTGGGGGCTTTGCCGCTGAAGCAGGTGTTGTTGTGATTAATGAACAAGACTCGTCCATTTCTGTTCCGAGCATGCCAATTTGCAGAGAAGCAGACAAGCTTGAGGCTTGAGCTTTCTTGTGGTCTAGGCTAAGGCTATTACAAAGATTTGGTTGATGCAATTGCGACGCCTTGAGTTTTACTACTACTACTACCACTACCACTACTTTTGTCTTTGCGATGTGCTTTGGCTGTCTTGTAAGCAAGGAATGCTTATTGCCAAATGCGGCTTTCACTCCCTCAACTTTTCCGTTGTGTTCCTTTCTTTTTATTATTATTATTATTTTTTTTTAATACACAAACAAACAAACAAGTTTTCTAATCTTTAGGATACAAATATGGTCACAGGGGTCCTTACTGTTTCTCAATTTAGTTCATATTAGATAAATAAGTCCCTGTGATGTACTTTTGTACGTCACGTAATCAAAAAATTTACAGAATTATTTACGGTAGTTATTTTAGTATGAGTCAGTGAGACTTACAAAATTAGTCAAATATCTCAAAATTTCATTTTAAATATTGATATTCATTAAGTAAATAGAGAGATAATATGAGACCAATGCTTAGCTCCACTGAATAGTAAATAGTCTTATCAAGATTATTCTCATCAGCATGTGCGTGTGTTAAAAAATTAAAAAAAGATAATTAATAGAATTTGCGGACCTTAGACTTATTAAGTAAAGAATCTATTGTAATTTTTATACGTGCAAACAATGGTATCCTTATTTTAAAAAAGAAAAACTTAAAAAGAGAGTCTTAAGTTGTGCTGACTTTTTAGAGAATATGGTTTAACTTTTAACGGTAAGAATAAGAGACATGTTTTTTTCCTCTGAAATAACAGACATGTTTAAAATACTATTTTTAACAATCTCCAGCTTTCCTAGTTTCTGGTCCCCGGAAACAGTGATCATGGACTTTAGTGTTCGGCTGAATGTGACAATAGAGCTGCAAAATATGAATGACACACCCTTTGCCTATTAATTTAAGAGTAACCTTATGTTAAGTTGACAAGATGAACAGTTCTGGCACAGGGCAGTTGAGATTCGGGAAATTAAATTGTATTACTCACTATTAAATATTAGTAGTATAGGTGAGATTTAGGACTAGTTTTTCAATTGTTTAATTAATAAAACTAAACTAAATTTTAATTCAGTTGTCTTCTTCCACTATTCAACGGTGGGTACAACGTCCCTTCAGGTTAGGCACAAATAAAAAGTGGGGATTAAAATTAGACCGAGTCCTCTGCTATTATTACATTTACAATTAATTATGATATCTGAATTGAATTCTGATGCCTTGTGGTGCTTTTAGCAGACAATTTTTAGTGGTTCAACTTTGCAAGCGAAGGAGCTCCTGTCCTGTTCCTCCTTTCATCCTCAAACAAACTAAGGCAATCAGGGGAAAGCCCCCGAAAGAATGCATACCAATAACAATAACAAAAAAACAAAAAAAACAAAAGTAGTAGCTAGAAAGTTGACTTATAGTCGCAGAGAAAGACTGGGGAGCAAAAAATTTGGTGCCAATGCGGTGAATTACACGATTGGCAGCTTAGAGGAGAAGTGGTTAAATGGGAAGTCAAAATGAGATCAACAGACGTGGGAAAAACAAATGCACAGCCGTTGACATTGGTACCTTCCCAGTCCCAGTCCCACACTTGTTAGCAAATTGAGTGAGCCATGTCCGGTTTCGTTTCTCTAGCAACTTGTTGCTGATAATTTTACCCACGAGACGTGCACTGGTTTTGGTTGTTATGTGTATCAATCATGTTGATTAGGATAATATATTATAGGACTGTGGTGTGGTCAACAAAATTTCGACAAGGCTTATTATAATTTTAGATGCAAATTGCAAATACGATGATGCTGTCCGTCTAATAATCTAATTGTTTGTTTATAGACCAGTCAAGCCTCGCATCATGAATACTTTGATTACAGAGTTTTGTTCTTTTGTCAATCCTTCGGACATTCCTCTCCCAAAAACAGAAATAATAATAATAATAATAATTCCAACTTTTAACATTAGTGGCCCAAAGTCAAAACTGTCAGCAAGGCCCAAATTCACCGCTCTGTCAACAAGGCCCAAATTCACTGAAATTATGAATTTTTTTTTTTTGAAAGGACTAGAATTATGAATTTAAATTTATACAAAAGTTAAAATTTGAGAGCTTAACTTAAATGATCCATCAAATATTCACTTTCAATTTGTATTTTATATTTTAACCTGAACAATTTGAATTTAATTGAAATAAATAACAAATAAAAATATTTATTTAATAAAAATAATTAATAAATATTTACTTTTACTTGCTATCCCAAAATATAATCTCGTCAGTTTCCAAAATATTTGAACATGTAAAATAAAAGAAAATTGTCAATTTTAATAAATAGAATAATAATATAAAATTTAACTTTAGAGTTTTTATTGTTTAAGAAATTATATTTGTTTATTTAATTATTTTTTATTTTATATTGTTATCGGATAAGATATAATTCGGTGTTAATGTAAGTGCATTTTAACTTATTTAATTATTAGTAAATAGTAATGACACATTTATAAGTTTTATTTTTTAATTAAATATCTTTTTTTGCGAATTTACAGATTTACATAAATAAATTCATATTCAATCCACTCACAGCAGATTTTTATAATTTTAATTTAATCAAATCAATCAATTCACAGATTAAATTTTTACAGATCACTGGTGGAAACCCACCAATTTGGGGTAAGTGTTCAATATGAGAAAGGAAGTGTATCAGATTCTTTTGGACAGGCGAGAAATAGGGATTATGAATTTGTCATATTTGTATAAGTTGGAGAATGAACCGTCGAGCCCGAGCAGAGCATTCATTTTGATATTGTCAACTTCTGCAGCAGAAGCCACCAACGTACGTTTTAGGTTAGTTTTTATTTTTCTCATAAAGCATTTTACATGTAACTCACCTTATTTTTGTCCTTTACATGTATTCAAATTTATATCATCAAATCAATTAAATAACTAATATAGAATTTTCTTGTCTGCCTTGACACTAATTTAGCACAGCACAAGTTAACAGTCAAAATTATTGACATGAAAATGACAATGTGTTCCGTTGTTTCATTTTTTTGACAAAAGCGCGTGGGAAAATCAACAGCCAAAGACTTCACATCAAGCTGAAAATCTTTAGCTTTGCTTTAGTCAATTCGTGTAATAAAGGAGGATCTTTGTAGTACACTGGATATGATATGCTAGTGCTGGCTTAGCTTTAGCATATACATATATGTATGTATGTATGTATGTAACTGATGATAATATGTGTGTGTGCAGCTGTAGCTGCTGCTGGGTAGCTGTGTCTGCTCACTGCTCTGCTCAGAGAGAGCTGCCCTACTCAATGCTGCTTTTTACTTTTCTTTTTTTATTTTCTAGCCTATGCGTACGGTTCATATGCCACCATTAAATACTCTCTGTTTGTCTGCACCACCCATTTTTTTAAAGCCAAAATTTATCTCTTTGCCTTTTTTGGTACATGTTCATCTGTTGAAATGAATTAGTTTTAAGATTGCTTTTATTTCTCATATTGAAAAATTGAAGTGATAGATTATATTTACTTGTTAAATATATTAAGAGTGTGAATGGATTTTGAGTGGGATCTATAAATTTGGGAACAGAAAATAAAAATATCATTTTTATTCCCAAGTGAGGGGTGAGAAATAAAAATAAAAATAAAAATAGAGAATAAATTAATATTTTTACTCTCAAAGAAAAATATTTCCTATTTTTTAATTATTTTATCTTATTTAAATATTGTGTAACACTAATAATAATAATAATAGTAATTATAATAATAATGATTAGTTATGATAGTTGTAGCAATAAAATAATTTTATTAATAACAACTAGTTTATTCTAAAAATTATAGTATTACCCTCAATATTATAATAAACATACATATATTTCGTTTAAAAAATTATTTATTTGTTTTATTAATGAAAAATATATAATTTTAATTAACAATATTTTTAATAACTTACTATAATTTATTTTAATTATAAAATAAAATAAACATATTAATTAAAATATAACTTATTTTAATTATCATTGTTCATTTTTATTTCTGTCCATTTTAAGCCAGAAAATGCACCGTTTTAAAGCTTCATTCGACAAAACATTAATAATACGGAATGGAAGAGGTGTTAAAAGTGAAAAAGTGTTTTGGATGCGGCATAAAAAAAAAAATGTCCAAGACAAAATGTAAAAGAAAAATAGGGTCACTTTTTTAACGTCTAAAATCCCACCCCACTTGCCATTTTTTTTTTATAATTTTCCAAATATTGTGAGCTTGTTTGGGTTAGTATTTATTTTTATTTCTACTTAAAAATAAAAGATAAATAAAAGTTCTCACTTATTTTTATTATTTAAATGATTATAGTAAATGATTTTTTTTTTAATGAAAAACTCTTTTTGAAGTATTTAGATGAACATCTAAAAAAGATCTTTTAATTATTATAAAGTCATTAATATCCTTAAATAATTCTATATAATCAAAGTATGAGATTTCTGTATATATATATACACACACATACATTAAAAAATTAAAAATAAGATATAAATCAAAGTATGAGATTATAAAAAAAAAATTCTTACTTGAAAAAAGATTGGTGTGGTGATTGTGCTCCTTCTATATATATATATTTTTTTGGGTTTAACAATGAAGAGGCAAAAAAAAAAATACGTAAGAAATAGAGTTTAAAGGTTTGGATATAGATGCAATATTTTTTTGTTTCTTTGTTAATTTAAAATTAGTTTAAGAATTATAAAAAATATAAAAAATAAAAAAATAACTCTTTAAAATATCTTTTAGGAAAAATTAAAAATTCTGATTTCTCCTAATTTCCAAAAGACTTTTTGAATTAAAAATAAAATTTTAATTTAACACCAAAACAACCTCAAAATAAAAAAAATTTAATTAAACTAATCTAAACAGGCTCTCTATCAGGTATAACTGAGAAAAGTTAGTCTTTCATATCTTGTCCCACAGCACTTAGCTGAGAGAAAGAAGCACACTGCAACCCAACACCCAATCGTACATAGACAGCCAGATGCTCATAACGTTAGGGTTTTTGGGACGTGGGCGCTTAGTAAACAGCAGCATCAGAAGAGGAAAGTTTTGATCTTGATCTGAGTTTCCAAATTTATTTATCCCATTTCCCAATTATTGTTAACATTTTTTAAAAAACTTTGTTTGATTCCGATTCCCAAGCCATTTCATTTTATTTGCATTGAAAATTCCAATTTTTCCATTAAAACAGCAAAGAATTTAAAAAGAAAAAAAATTAAGACAGCTTACACACTAGAGTAGGCTAGATGTTGTACTATTATTATATTACTCAAAACATAATTCAACATCTCTTTAAATGAAGCCAAAGCCAAAAATCTCTCTCTTATGCTGACATTGGTAATAGTACCACCATCCTGTATCATTTGCCAGGAGGAGCCGTTCTCTTTTCTAACACTCTTCTTTCTCTATCTCCATAAATCCTGACCTAATTTTCTCTCTCATCAAACATCAAAAAGATATCTCATATCATAACATGGTGGAGTTCTTTAATTTGTTCACTTCTTGCGCAGCTTTAATTTATCTCCCGCTGCAATTTGTTATTTTATTCTGAAAGCTAAATTGAATGATTGTTTCAATTATGTATATATGCAGTTGGTTTCTTCACATCTTCCTCGCTGGCTTGAAGTTCTGTTCACTGAAAAGTTCTTCAACGCTTGCATAATTCACGAGGACGAAAGAAAGAATGAAAAGAACATATATTGCTTGGACTGTTGCACTAGCTTATGCCCTCATTGTTTGTCCCTTCATGGCTCTCATAGACTCTTACAGGTTCTCAACAAAAACATTAATTCTAGTTTCACTTACTTTTCCTCCCCCAAATTGTTATTATTATTATTTTAAAAAAAAATTCTATGCATATTTCATGTTTCAGATAAGAAGATATGTTTATCAAGATGTTATAAGATTGGATGATGCTGCCAAGTTGGTGGATTGTGACTATGTACAAGTAAGTCATGATTCTTCATCATATCAAAAGTTAAAAAAAAAACCAATGTTTAAACTGTGAAAGAAAAAAGCTTTAATTCCCTTTTAGGTTTGTCTCTCTACATGCTGACAAATTTATGGACGATTCCTTTCTTTAGTTTAATTCATGATGCGTTTGCGACCTTCACTCTTCTTCTATGCCCATGTTCATCAATTGTTGACAAATTAATCAATTGTAATAATAAAATATTCTCTCAAATATTTTGCGCTCTGCTACTAACTGTTATTGTAAATATATCTTTCTCCAACAGCCATACATAAACAACGGTGCAAAAGTGGTATTCTTAAACCAAAGGCCACAGTCAAGGACCAGAAGTTCCGGCAACATTTGCAGCACTTGTGACAGAAGCCTCCAAGATTCATATCTCTTCTGTTGCCTCTCTTGCAAGGTTATCTCCGTTTCAAATTTTTATCTAAATACCCATTTCACTTCTCGCAATTTTCTCATCTGGGTTTCATTTATTTTTCTCTTGATTTGTCGCCAGATTGATTATCTCATAAGAATAGAAGGTGGCCTTTCGAAGTTTTTCTTTGAGTGCAACTTCTTGCCCTTACCAGAATCGAGTTTTGACAACGGTCTAATGACGCCTGATTCGATTCTTGAACCGGTCGGGTCGACCCGGACATCGTCTGGATCCGACGGCTATGGAGGGGCTCTTGCTTCCTGTGATACAATAAAGATTGTGAAGAAGAAGAGAAGTAGCATCACGGCATGTCGTTCGGCGTGTTCACCAGTACCCGAGATGTCGGTTGGTTTGATGAATAGAAGGAAAAAGACCCCACAAAGGGCTCCTCTTTACTGAATTTGTGTTGGTGGTGCGATGATCCATTTGCTAATTGCTAATTGTGAGGACGGAAGGTAAGGCGTTGGGGAAATTATGCGGTTGTTTTTATTACTATTTTTTGAAAAGGGCATTTAGGGGATAGAATATATCTCTCCAAATTTTGTGAATGACAAAACTCAATATGAGCAACAAAAGGAGGCCCGCCCTCTTTAATCTCCTTAATTTATAATTTACTTCTATATATTGGTTGTATGAACCTTCAAATATTAATCATATGTGTATCTATCTCTCATAGTTTCAGTCACTGAAAGTTGTTACTCCATTCAAAAATCATTGTGTGCTCTTATTTGATTAACTTTTGACTTTGAAATTTAATTTGGTTAAGTAATGGATTTTACTTTTATTGAAGTGTGAGAGTGAGAGTACTAGAACTAGACCCCCAATCTTGATGAAGATCCTAAAATTGTGCTCGCTTTCGTCTTTTCTCTTAGTGTTTTTTGCCTAGGATAAGATAGAGACAAATTTTTCTTAGGCTATGGTTATCATCATCATATACAAGGGGTACCCTCCTTCTGCTTGTGTCTCTTTGTTTGAGAAATTCCCTTCAATTTTCAGTCTACGATCGATATTGTATTTTTGTATATGCCTATAAAAGAATATCGACCTACGGGTTCCCTTAGATATAATTTATTTGGTTTCTGTCTTGTGGGCACTTTTGGTTAATGTGCTAGTTATTTATATCGGGTGGTGGTAGCCTAAGAAATTTGATAATTCATAAACATGGACGCAGAAGAAGAGTAATGTCAATTGGCAATTGCAAAATTAACTGTTGTCCCAGTTTTTTGGGGAATATATAACGCATGTTCCAGTTTATATTAACATATAAATTGTCGCGGATCAAGATTATGTGGCAATGGCAAAGTAGGACCTTCATTTGAGGGTTAGAGGAGAAAATGGAGTAACTGGAGAATTTATTGAATATTGATCATTGGATTTTATTTTAGAGTGATGAGGAACATTGATTATTAGTCCCCATGTGCGATGTGCCTATTGTTTTCAGGAAGGAAGGTGGCCGACATGCATTGCCTCTTCTCTGGACTTTTAACCAATTTGGCCCTCTTAGTCCTTGCGGACGCACTCTTATTGCATTTGCTACAACTGTAACTACTTTATTTATTAGGGTCCAAGCTTATAAGTTTTGAACGGTCAAAAAATCCAATGCAAATGGCTAAGAATTCAGCTGTAATTGCTACGTGCAAAGATAGAGCAGCCTGGCTCATTTGAGAGTTCAATACAGCTTTTGCCATTCTTCTAATCTTCTTGCAGGAGCGGGACATATATAGTAGGAACCACAATAAAACAAATGGTTAAAAACATTGGAACCATGCATGCTTATTTAAATTTGTCCAGCACTGAGCAACTTTGCAGGTCCCATATGGGGTTATATTTATGCCATTTTATAATAGCATTCAGTGTTGTTTTATATATATGCATATGGTGCCATCAATCTCAGGTTTGCTCATGCACAAACATTCGTACAGCGGCAGATGTTTTTTCAAATCTCGAATAAAAGGTTTAATAAGCTGAAAAAAAAATCAAGAAGAAACTAAATCATCATGTTCATTCATATCATCATGAGAAGTGAGAGTTAAAAAAAAAAAAAAGGGACCACATCACCATTCACCACATACACAAACAAGAGAACTCATCAGAAACCTACCGGTCGAGTGGTCGATGCCTGTGACTGTGAGCCTGTGAACCGGTCCAAATACAGAGCTCTGTTTGTTTCCATTTCCAAGACAATGAAAATTCATCAAGTCTTAGTACATGAAGGCCAGCTCCATCGAAAGCAAATCCAAATTCACTCGTTTATATATACTTGTATCTATCTTACATTAATATAATTCGAACATAATGTGGTTCTATACGCGACAATTCAATACAATTAATTCAATTATCAAACAAAAGACTATATATATGGTAGATATATCTTTTTTTTTTTTTTTTTTTTTGGGATAGAAGATAAACCTAGTTAATTACCCCGAATTTATGTGAAACAGGAATTACAAAAGAAATTCATACGTGGCACTAAACAATGCCATAAAATGTAAATTCAAAGCAAGGTTTTTTTTTTTTTTTTTGACTTGGTCACTTGCATGTTTTGCAAATATTGCCTCCTGAGGATGAGGCTGCACTGTGCATGCATGGTGTTCTCGTAGCCTAAAGTGAAAGGGCCTCGTACATTAACAAGTGCCGAGAGAGAGACATCGTTTTTTCACTGTTGTTGAAGCAAAATTGGACTTTATCAATTATCATGCTGGCCGTGGGCCATGGGTCTAATCATTTGGAGATGGAAGGGTAAAATTGAGAATTCATAGCATTTGATGAAACAGCGCCATAGATAGATACGGGGTTCGTCGCGTACGCAAAGGATTCTCTAAAAGACGGGTTATTTTTTGTGACGTCAGCAACGCATAATGACGGGTGAGTGGAATTAGCTGTAAAAGTTTTTTTGTTAAAAATTTTTAAGCATTTGAAACGTGTCCCCAAGGCAACGAATAGTTAACTGAAAATATACAATAGATGACAATATTACAAGATGATCCACATCCACATCTAGTATACGAGTGACTGACTGAGAGACAAAAGTTTTTTTGCTTGAATAGCACATAAGTTTTTTTTTTTTTTTTTTAATATTACTTATAATTCTATTTATATTATAATTAATACAGTGACAGGAAGCAGCAAGTAAAAATCAAGTCAAAAATTGAAGAGGCGAGTGGTGTTGTACGTTACAAAATTTCATTCGAACTAGATAATATTAAATTAATTCACTTAAAATTAAAAAAAATGTGAGTAGTGACGTATATTATAAAATTTCGTTTCAATAAAATAATATAATTAATTCACTTAAAATTTAAAAAAATAAAATAAAACTTAAATTCCTCCTTTTCAATAAAGAACTCCTCCATGTTCTTTTTTATGAATCTTTCAATAGACTCTTTTGGTATTCGAATTGGAAGAGCACACCCATTTTAGAGATTGTTGTATAGAGACTAAGATCCGGTCTTGAAAGACAGGATCAACTGATCAAGAATTAATTGGAAGCGATTCTGAGCACTTGATCTCGATCCTTGCTCAAGACAAAGAATTTCTCAGCACCGAACCCATTTCCGTTGTATAGGTTCTGTAGGGAAAAAGTTTTGTGTGTATTATGTATTCGGTTGCAGGGTACCCAACCCCTCTTGGCTCTTGCAGGCTGCTGACAAGAATGTTTAATATTACTTTTCTACCCTTAGATAAAACTAATTATTTAATGATACCCTCTTAAAATGGAAAAAGCACCATCAAAAGGGCAGTTGCATTAATATATATTATATAATAATAGTAATCTCATTCAATTAATATCAACTTCTTTCATAATCCTTTGTTTTAACCAATCCATGTTAGCAAAACAAGGGTCGAGGTTGTTGTCGTATGATGATTTGTTGGTGTCAAGGGTATTACAAGTGCTATATTTTCAGTGAAGCTCTTTCCTACATGCTCAATTAGGTTCAAATCCTTCATAGATATGGTAAGAGTATTCTTTCGGGCGTGAGTTTCTTCAGTAGGGTATTTGTTGGCGAGTAAGGAATAAAAGAAATATTAGTATTTATGATAGTAATTGGCTGCTAAAAACGAGTACTTTCAGGCCTACCTCTCCGGTTTCTTTGCATGAGAGACAACGATAGACAATCTGATTGAGAATGGGAATTGCTGGCATATATATGTCGCGTTCACTACAGGAGCATTGCTGCATACTGTAAAATTTGGATATCATTTGGCAGTAAAAAGACGGAATTCCTTGTGTGCTGGATCATCTACTGGGGTGTCTCAACGTTGGAATCTGATTTGGAATTTGAAGGTCCCTCCTAAGGTTAAGGTTAAGATTTTTCTTTGGCGAGCTCTTCATGATATTTTCTCCCCACTGGAGTGAATTTAGTTAGAAAGAAAGTGTTGTCAGATGCTTCCTGTTGCCTCCGATGCATTCTTTGATTTGTTGTGATGTAGATTAAATTAATTAAATATAGTGGGCAGCAGTTGATGTTAATTGGGGTGTAGCGGGTTATGGTGCTGTTGTGTGAAATCGTGAAGGTTTGGAGAAGGTTGTAGGAATTTCTCCGACGATGTTGGCATTATTTGGTTTACGGCACGCTGGTAAGGTTTATTTATCTCTATTAATAGATGGGCCTGGTCAGATTCACTTTGAGTTGTATTATTGGTTTTGGGTAAGTTCAGGCTCAGTACTTGGACTAAGCTATTCTGGATCTTTTTCACTGTGGAGTAATTATTACTACCAAAGTATATTCTTTTACGTGGATACATTAATTAAATATTCTATCAATTATTTATATTTTTACGATTGATTGGAAGACTTTCTACCACATTAGTTGCTTAGATGCTATCTGTGAGTGTATATTATTATCTTGATTTTAATGAAGTTATCTTTCAGGCGTAAAGAAAAAAAAAAAAATCTTTCATGATCCTTTAAAAAGAAAAAAGATAATTTCTTTCCTAATCAAAAGACCTAAAAAAGCGAACCAAAACTTAAGAATTAAGATTGCTCCTCTACGCGTATCAGCTATCAGAGGGAAATTTACATAAATAACCATAAAATTTTTTAATTTTTTAAATTTAACTCCAAATAATTTTTTATTATAACTAGCTAAATATAAGTTTTTTTGACTAAATTACACTCATTATTTCATCAAATTTTCAAGAAAATGCCACTCTTGAAAATCCAGCACAAAAAAACTACATCTCAACACTCAAACACTCTCAACAAATCACCAAGCCTCATCATTATCAACAAATCACCAAATTCCATCAAATAAATATTATATAACTGAAGATATAATCATCAATTAGAAAGCTTCTTAGGGTTAGTGTAAGTTCTTCCACATTATGAAGCTTTAATATAGTAATGTTAGTATTTAGGTTCGAAATTGATATGGTTTTGTTGCAAATGTTGTTATTTTTGATTCATGAAACAATATAATTTCTTGAAACAATTAGTTTGAGTTGAGAAATAAAAAAAATCATTGAAAACAAGAGAAAATTACAGAAAAAATGAAACCCAGATTTAGTGAGACAGGCTGAGTTAATGCAACAGGCAGTGGGACAGGTGCCTATCGCACTGAATCAACACTATGTTGTAGTGCGATAAACACTTATCCCACTGCCTGTTGCACAAATTTAGCTTGTCTCACTAAATTTTCAAAAAATTTTCGAAAGTCATAACTTATGCTATATGTGTCCGTTTTGAATGTATAATATATTGTGTCAAAGCTTGCAACGAGACGAATCAAAATATGTTAATGCGACAGGCACTTGTAGCACAAAAGATAGTAACATTGAATCTATCTTTTAGTGTGACATGTGCTTGTCACATTAAACGACAGATTCAATATTACTGTCTTTTGGTGTTATAAGTGCTTATCGCGCTAACATATTTTGATTCCTCTCATTGCAAGCTTTGAAACGGTATATTATACACTCAAAAATGGATATATGTAGCCTAAGTTATGGCCTCCGAAATATACTCGACATATAAAATGTGATTATGTGCGATAGGTAGTGAGACAACCGTGTAAAATGTGTCCAGTACCTTCCGGATGTCAAAACCTAGGCTACATATGTCCGTTTTAGGCGTATAATATACCGTTTTAAAGCTTACGATGAGAGGAATCAAAGGATGTTAGTGCGACAAGCACCTATGACACCAAAAGATATTAACATTCAATCTGTCTTTTAGTACGACAGGCCCTTGTGGCACTAAAAAATAGATTCAACGTTACTTTCTTTTGGTACTACAAGTGCCTGTTGCACTAACATATTTTGATTCGTCTCATTACAATCTTCGAAACGGTATATTATATGCCAAAAACAGACACATGTAGCCTAAGTTATGACCCCCAGACGATTTCTAAAAATTTAGTGAGACATGCTAATTTAGTGCAACAGACACATGTCCCATTGTCTGTCTCATTATATCTGGATTTCATTTTTACTTTAAATTTCTATTGTTTTCAGTGATTTTCTTTGATTTCTCAACTCAAACTAAGTGCTTTAAGAAATTACATTGTTTTATGAATAAAAAATAACAAAATTTGCAACAAAACCATATCAATTTCGAACCTAAATGCTAAACTTAATACATTAAAGGTTCATATTGTCTAAGAACTTACACTAACCTTAAGAAGCTTTCTAATTAATGATTATGTTTTTCATTTATATAATACTTGTTTGATGAGATTTGGTGATTTGTTGAGAGTGTTGAAAGTGTAGTGTTTTTTCTTGGATTTTCAGGAGTGACATTTCTTTGTAAATTTGTTGAAAGTGATGAGGGTAATTCGGTCCAAAAAACTTGTATTTGGTTAGTTATGATAGTAAAAAGTTTGGGGGGTTAAATTTAAAAAATTGAAAAGTATTGTGGTTAATTGTGTAAATTCCCGCTATCAGGGGCTCTGACGCTCACAGCCTTCTAATCACCGTTGGATTCCCACACTTCTACTCTATTAACCAAATCCACGACTTAAATTTGTCACGGCGATCACAGTTTACGAGGCATAACTCTTTTGCCATATTTTTAAAAACAACGAACTCCTGTTTCTTGCAATTTTCGCACCATATATATTTTTTGTTTTTCATCAAACCCTAATTTCTTTTTCTTTTTCTTTTTTTTTTAATTTCAGAAAATCGACTTATACATTTGATTTATCGTAAAACGGAAAACGAAAAATCTGAAGAAATAATCTTTGACACAGAGCCATGAGTACAGGGGATCTTGTCAATATTCAGCCTTCTGAGCTTAAATTCCCATGTAAGTTCTGTTTGTTTCTCAAGAAAATCTAGAAGAAAAGTTAAACTAACATGATGTTCGATGTTTCTTTGACTTTTTATGTCATGTGACGATCACATGAATAAAAACCATGCTTTAACCTCTGTTTTTGAAATCGGAAGTTTAACTAACAATTTTGAATGTTCCATTTTGATCAATAATTTGATTGATACGAACAATTCGTTACACTGATTTAATGTGCTGATTCCTTGAATTTCTATTTATTGTCTGCATGTTTTATGGCACGTGATGAAATAGTTGAATTGAAGAAGCAGAGTTCTTGTTCAATGCAATTGACCAACAAGACAGATAAATTTGTAGCCTTCAAGGTGGTCTTTTTGCGGAATAATTAATATTTATTGTGCTAATTTGCTTCAAGTCCCATTTAGTTGCAATTGCATTTGTGTAATTTGTGGAAAATTTTCACTGGATAGGTTAAAACAACCAATCCCAAAAAATACTGTGTTCGTCCTAACACTGGTATCATTTTGCCCAGAGCCTCATGTGGTGTTACAGGTAAATGTACTCCATGTCGTTTGAACTTCAATAGAGTTATTCTTTGTTATGGTTTTTAGTTATTTTATTACATTATTTATCTCATTTCTCGGAATGAGTTGCCTTTACAAGTATAGTTATATACCATCACCTTTTTGCGGTGATCCTTTATTATAAATTAGTTTGTTTACATACTCTGATTATGAATTACTTGTTGATGGACTAAAAAATTTCTTTCTTTGAGTTTAATGATTTTCCTCAATGGTTTGTTGCTGTGGAACGAATTGTGGCAGTTACAATGCAAGCTCAGAAAGAGGCACCGCCTGACTTTCAGTGCAAGGACAAATTCCTCCTTCAAAGCGTTGTTGCTCCAGATGGTGCCATTGCAAAGGACATAGGTCCGGAGATGGTGGGTCCTTTGCCACTGTTCTTCTTCCCCCCCCCCCCCCCCCCCCTTCTTTGAAGTTAAATTTTGTGTCAAATCTTTCTTGGATTCTGATTGTGTCTGAATTTGATTGCAGTTTACTAAGGAGGATGGTAAGGTTGTGGAGGAGTTTAAGCTGCGGGTTGTTTACATTCCTGCTAATCCCCCCTCACCTGTCCCTGAAGGATCTGAAGAAGGATCTTCTCCCAGGGCATCTTCACAAGAAAATGGGAATCACCATAATTCATCGTTTGATGATGTAAGATCCAGCTGCTATTTGAAATCCATTATTTACTTTTTGATGAGGTTTTGAGAAACATCAATGGAATAGTTACTATGGAATTCGGTTGCTGTATCATTTTGTATGTTAATTTTTTATGTTATAAATCTCAGGTATCAAAATCTTTAGAGGTGCCCAAAGAGAAATCATCAGAGGTAAACGGTCTCTTTTGACTGTCTTTCAACTTGATCGTAGAAGTGCCTTTATGAATGTTTATGATTGATTGAAGGATGATTTTATAATATTGTGCAGTATTGATGTGTTATCCTTCCCCCCCCCCCCCCCCAAAAAAAAATTATCTTAAATGAGTCCATGCTCTTTGGTTTCTTAGATGAAACAGTATGCCAGTTGGTGCTTGTTTCATGCTTAATACAGTCTCCTATGGGGGATGAGTACTATGGCCTGTTTGAACTTATGGCGAGTATGAAATGCAATTGCGCAATGATAATTCATTGACCAAAACTATGGAAGGTTTGAGAATGGTGCAACAGTAAAGTATTCTTTTTTAGGTTCTCCTGTGTTGTGTGTGATTTTGAAATTATGATACCATACGAAGATCTTTTGAATGATAATAGACCAGGAGAGTTTGTGAGAACTAGGCCCAGATGCAGCCTTCTCTAGTTCATCCTTTATACTGGTAATCTTTGTAGGCAGATCTAATGTTTTGTTATCTATACTACTCTTTGGCTTGCGGTTGAACTAAGGTGTAGGACATCTGGTGCTACTTATCAATATTATATGCTTCAAGTGGTTGCTGGGCGAGCATATCTCTTTTTGCTGTGTGCTTTCTATTAGTTATGGTTTTATCATATATTTTCTAATGAATATTATCTTTGAAATTCAAAGATATCTGCTCTACACTTTGTTGCAGTAGTCCATTGTTTTTTTATTATTGCTATTGTGCATTGATTTTCAGTTTTCTGATATACTAATCTTCTTCAGGCTTGGTCAATGATTTCTAAGTTGACTGAAGAGAAAACTTCTGCTATGCAACAAAACCAAAAACTACGGCAAGAACTGGTTGGTTCAGATATCTTCACGTTGAACACGTTTATGCTTTATATATATTGTTTAATATATATATATATATATATAGATATAATGATTCTCACATGCGGATGGAACTAAAACACAAGAAAATACAGATTCCAACGCACTTTTTCTTTTCTTTTCTTTTTTTTTTGTCTTTTAGCTCTATCTGCATGAATTTTTTGCGCAGATGTCTGCACCCGAGCATGACTCTATATATATAATATATATATGTATATCATGGGATGATATAGAGGGCCGGACAGAGCCAGAAATTGGACTTCTTGGACTAAATCTATGCATATAATTTCTCTTTTTCTGTTATTAATTTGGACCTTCTTAACTTCCTTTAATTTTTTTATTGGTTTATATTGGGGCCCTCATGGTCATTGTGTCCGTCATATTTCATTGTATATGATGCAAAAAGTATTTTATCATCTGTGAAACTTCTGAAGTATAATATCCCCCTTCTTTTTATATTTTAATGTCATTAACCATGATAATTGTACAGGAATTTGTGAGAAAAGAAATTAGCAAAAGTCGTGCTGGTGGTTTCTCTACAGTATTTGTTCTGCTGATTGGTCTCCTCGGCATCTTGGTTGGCTATCTGGTCAAGACAACTTAGCAGCTGCAGTCCGTGAAATTGGTGGAGGTAAGCTTCAATTTTAGTGGTGTTCCAATATTATTAAACACCATTTTGCCTTTTAATGTGTATAATCTTTAGCCTTGTTATGGATTTCTATGATTTGATTTGTTTCCTTGAGCGTGAAAACTCTTTGTGTTTGGTAGGTAGGTTCAGGCTTATGTAAACCCGAAAAACATACTGTTGGAATCGATTCAGTCATATTCAGTCTTGTTGATTCATTTCTGTGATTCTTGAATTTTTATTAGTGAATAGCAAAGCATGCACGTACATAAGAACAGAAAACATAATCCGCACATGTAAAAATCAATGGAGTGAAGGCAGCAATCGCTGGAGCTCATAAAGAATCTAAGTTCACCTGCATATTTCCAGGATCCAAGTAAGCAACATGTCGTGTAGATTGGAATTTTATGATTTTCTGGAACACAATTCAAACACAAAATGTAATTGGAATAATCAAAACCCAAACTTAGAAAACCAACATTATATGGTTTAGAGATAAGCTTAATTGAGATTAGCATGACTATTATTCTTCTGAATGTATGAACTAGTCTATTATTGTCCATTCAATTCTTTGATGACCAAATTAATCAAGTTCTTCGAAAACATGCAGTTAGTTGGGCAACGGTCATCAAATTTATAATGAAATTACTTATGCAAATACAAGATCTGCACTTAAATCAATTATATTCCATAAAAAAAAAAGATAATAACGACAATATAGTAAAACCATTAGCAAGTCAAAATCTACTTCAAATACTATGAAATTAAAAGTTACACTGTCTTGAGGTCTAATTAATTACATAATCTTTCGAGCTAATAAGACTAGCTTAGCGGTTTTGAAGCTAAATACCTTCAACAAATTTTGTATTGCTCGGGCCTCTTGTGGAATTTGCTTCTATCTTCTTCTCTTACTTCCATGAATTCCACCCACTGCACCCAAAACTCTATATAATTAAGGACACGGACTAAGCATCTCATTAAATTTGACAACCTGTGGTTAGTAATGAAAATTTAGTTTTAAAAAATAAATAAAGAAGCTTCCAAACAAGCTCGGAGCCTTGGAAAGCCATAAGCCATACCCATTCAAGAATCCCCTTAGTTCTCAGCAAAGTTCAAATGGTCTTGCCATTTCTTCAATTGGCTGCCATAAAGTGGCTTTACATGTAAAGAAGCCTTTTGAATAGGAGTCTCAAAGCAATTTATTTTTTTCCTTCCAAATGACATGCCTCCTTATGGATCTGTTCTCCAATGAATAAAATATTTCTGCAGTGCTTTAGATCTAGCTAAGCGAACAGGTGACAATATACTGGAGATTTCATTGTCCTTGTAATATGTAGGGACTTCAATTGTTTCAGGCACAAATTCTGTAGGCAGCAGCCAACTTCTTAAAACTGAAGAAAACATTAACCTATCATTCAGTAAGCATATAACTAAAAGTAATACCATATGGTCCACTGAGCAGATATCGAATTACATAGAAAGAGAAAAAGGAAAAAAATGTTGTCCAAGGGTGCAAATCAGATTGAAGATGCTGAGACATACTTATAACCATCAAGGAGCAATAAAATCAATTTTTTTCTTGAAAGTACCTATCAATGATGATGTAACTTTTTGCTTGGAAGTCTCAAAGTTTGCGCATAAATCTGAGCTAGAGAACCCCAATAATGCTGAAAGAAATCAAACTCAAATGTATTTGAATAATCCTACAAGGTGCGGAACAGGCAATCCTTTCTTATAAACGACACCCCTTTTGAATAATCTGCAAGATAATTCGAACATTTTGAACAAGCAAGAATATACAAGGAATTGCAAAGAACAGCAAGGCAGGTGTATTCAAAGAAATAAACTTTAAAGCATGTACGAATGTCGAAGACAAAAGTACATATATAGTTTATACAGGAAAATTGACAGCATGTGTTGAACAGTTTAAGAGAATTCAATTGTCCATATATAGCCTAGTCATAAAATTCATTACACATTAGCTGCAAGGAAACATGGGATTACCAAAAGTACCAGAATATATTGTACTGCAAGGAAAAATTGCTGTGCTACAGGAACCTTAAATGTAAATGTAAAAATAGACACACAAAAATACGCCAAAATATCCATTTCATGCATGTCTCGTGTTGTTGATTAAAATCTTGTTAAGCATAGGGAGACAGTTCCAATTTTTTTAGACACAGGGAGACAGTTCCAATTGAGTACCATCAATAAGGTATATGACTGTTACCAGGAAACATGACTGGTTGAACTGAGAATACTAAAGCTTCAAGGATGCAAGTGTCTCACAAAGTTTTCAGATGCTGCTTTTTACAGAGATCAAGTCTCTTCTTGGTGCTCATAATACCTATGGACATCATGAGGAACTTCAGATGTTGACATGGCCAAATTACAATAGTGAAACCACACATCACTGGAATATGTTGCAGATTGCATGGATTGTTCAAAGACTTCAACAACCCTAGTCAATAGTGCACAGCATGCCTTCCTCCAGTAACCATAGCACAAATGGATGTCAGCCAATAACGAGTCGTATACCAAACCATCTCTGTGTCATCCTGCAGTTACAACTTACAACAAAGAATGCCATATATGAGTTTAGCACACCAATTAATCCAGAAGTACAAATAAATTATGGACACCAATTGAACTTGCATATAAACTATACTGGAAGAAACGAGCTTTTGTCAGCTACCATTTTAATTTTTAAGAATTTGATGGCAGAGGTAAATAACATAAGTTAACAAAGCAAAAAAGAAATCAAATACGTTGTCCTAGATTATACCACACCACACTTCTCAAAAAAAAAAAAAAATGATTATACCACACCACAGACCTAAGTTCAAACCTAACATGCTGTCAATTTGTTGCCCATAAAAAACCTTCAGCACCAATTTTAAAATCTTAAAATCTACAGCCTTGATCCTTGCTTTTCGTTGTTGTCGACAAATCTTTTGTGTTAATAATTTCTTAAAAAAAGGCACTAAGAAAATAAAAACAGTTTTTATGGTTGAATATTGAACATACAGGAAAGGAGTTCTTGACTTCATGATATGATTGAAGTTCATTAATCAAAGTCTAATGCGCCTTTAGCAATAACTTCTTCCAAGTAGAGTCTCTGTTTTTTCAAAACCAGCTGCTGTGCTGTCTGTCGAATCAAGAATCGAACATAAAATTTAAGCTTTAAAAAAAAATTTTTTGAACAAGAGTATTTACTGTTTTGTTTACCACTGTCAAAAAGTGTTCCTGCACAGCAATCTCCATGCTCACACAGACGTGCAGTCAATGAGTTCAATTCAGCATAAATAGACTTAGCTTCGGGATGGGACCGATCACCGGTAATAAAAGTATGCACGCCATTCTTGAGTTCAATCCAGCTACACCCTGGTGTCTTCCTCACATTTTGTTGCCTCATTGTATGTCTAACATCTAAAACTTCCTCATATTTACCAATGGCTACATAGACATTTGACATTAATACATAATTTCCACAATATCCGGGTTCAAGCTGAAAAACCCGCTGTGCAGCAATCTCAGCAAGATCTGTGTTCCCATGGAGCCGACATGCTGCCAACAAAGTCCTCCATACTACTGGGTTTGCTTCATTAGGCATTGCTAGTGCCAATTCATAAGCCTCATTAAGCTGGCCAGCTCGACCAAGCATGTCAATCACACAAGTATAATGCTCAATGGTCGCAATTACACCATATCTGGATTCCATTTGTAGCAGGAACTCACGTCCTTGGCTTAAAAAGCCTGAATGGCTACATGCCGACAGTACACCCACATATGTAACCTCGTCAGGTTTAAGTTTTGCCTCACACATGCATGAAAATATATCCAATGCCTCCTTACCTTGACCATCCATGCCATAACCCAATATCATAATGTTCCATGATGCCACATCTTTTTTGCTCATCTTAGTAAAAACCATTTGGGCATCTCTCATACTTCCACATTTTGTATACATGTCCATGAGTGCATTGTTCATAAACACATCATCAATATCCTCACAATTACCATTTTTTGCCAGCCCATTAACAACAATGTACCCATGAATCTGTCTACCATGCATCAATGCTGCCAAGTGCGAACAGGCAGGAAGCACCGTTGAGAACGTCACCAAATCAGGCTGAACCCCAGCACTCAACATTCTATCAAAAAGCCTCAAAGTCCCATCATGATTACCGCATTGTTCATGAACTGTCATGATTGAGTTCCACGAAAATATATCCTTCTCCTCCATCATTTCAAAAATCTCCAATGCATCACCAACACATTTACCTTTCCCATACATATCAATCAAGGCATTCATAACTGAAACACCTGAATCATACCCCATTTTCACCACAATTCCATGGACCACTCTCCCATTGTTGAAAAATCCCATCATAGTAAGGGCCGATAAAACCCCAGTAACTGTGAACATACTCATCCAAATACCTGCTTCTCTCATCCTCCTAAAAACCTCCAAAGCTTTATGAAATTCCCCAATCTGCGCATACCCATTAACCATCGCATTCCAAAGAACAACATCTCTAGCAGGCAATTCCTCAAACACTTTTAGTGCCTCCTCCATACACTGACATTTCAAGTAAGTATTAACCAAAGCACTGCCTATATAAATATCCAAATCCAAGCCAAGTTTAAACACCAATCCATGAATCTTTTTTACCTCTAAAACTGCCATAGCATCACAGCAACACTTGATCAAACACGGAAACGTATATTTATCTGGCAAAACACCGAGTTGTCTCATATGATTAAAAAAATCCAATCCTTTAAAAGCAAAACCATTTGAATAAAATCCAGAAATCATTGCATTATAAGTAAAAACATTAGGTTCACAGCTCAAATTGTTAAATACAAAAAGGGCGTAGTTCATTCGGCAGCATTTAGAATACATGTTAATAAGGCTAGTTATTGATAAAGGGGAGTCGATAATGCCAGTTCTGAGCACGTAAGAGTGAATCTCTAGGCCCTTTTGAAGGTTCGTTTGGTGGGCACATAATTGAAGAGAGGCAATACAGGTGGCGAGATTAAAGGGATGGTTAAAAGTTTGGTTTCCGGATGAAGTGGAGAAATTGAAACATGAAGAAAATGGATTGATTCTTGAGATTTTGGAAAACATTGATGAGATTTTGTCTTTTTAATTTAAGAGGAGAGGAGAGGACTTGAATGTTGTGAGTTGCTTTTATGTTGTCAAATGCAGTAAACTCTCAGTCACCCCACCCCCGACTCCTCAGTATGAACTATAACAAACAGTTCACCTGAAAGTAACGGTTTTTGGAATTTCTTCCACGGGTAACGGGCTTTTCTTTTCTAAAAAAGTAGGACCAAACTGGCCTAATAAGCTAAAGCTCGTTAGTTCGGTTGGGCTTGATGGGCTTCTAGGAGATCCAAAAACAATAGGCCTTTTGACGCCACTCTCGAAATTCCTTTTAAAATGCCTTCTTTAACTGAAATTTACCTAAATAACCAATTATTGTTTTTTTTTTTTTGTTTTCAGTGAAAATTTAATTAATTACTTAAAAAAATTGTTCCTTCAACAATTTTTTTTATACCCACCCCATTTCATAATCTATATTTATTATTTTAAATTTTAATTGAAAATTTTTTGAGAAACTTTTAATAATTTAGAATTATGAAAATTGAAATTATGTACAAGAAGAAAATAATTTAAGATTTTAGGATTTACATGCATTATAAATAAAAAATTAAAATAAATACTATGTTTAGGGTGAAATTTAATGATAAGATTATTGATTTTAATTAATGAGTTAGACTCCATTTGATATAGTTTTCCAAACAAAACTTATTTAAGTAGAGCTTTTAACAAAAAGAAAATTTAGTTGTTTTGGTTGTCGATAAGAACTTTTATTAAAAATTACTTTAATAGAGGAACGAAATAAAATTGTGAAATAAGTTAAGAATATTTTAGACAATTTAATATTTAAAAAAAAAATTCAACCTCTGCCCCCAAAAGGGCAAAGTTTTAGATTTTACTAGTATAGGTAAAATAATTTAATCCCCCAAAACACTCTACTAAAAATAGAACCAAATAACACTAAAAAAAAAAAAAAAGATTATGAGGTTAAATTATTACTTTTGATCTTAGATAAACCATACCAAACATGTCCTTAATATTTATAAATTAATCTCGGGTATTTTAAAGAATAAAATTAAAGAAGAATGTTATGAAGATTGTTGCAGGGTGTTAAAACTAAAAAGCTCCAGTCTTTTTTAAAAAAGATTAAAATTTGCGCCCAGAAGTTTTCACATAGACTTGCAATTTGAAACTATATCTTCAAAGCCAAACATAGAGATGTGTTCTCTCAAATTCCGTAATCCCCCACCACAAATAGTAATACTACTCGGAGAAAATCTTTTTAGCTAGAACTTCGGTAGTGTACAGATTCCATAATCATCAATTAACCAAACGATAATAAAATCAAGAAATCAGATGGCCAATAAGCGAACTTGACCAGCAAATAGTGGAAAGCAGATGGCCATAATCATCAATTGTAGAACGCTTGTAAATTGTAATATAGTCCCTACTAGAATTTCAAAATCTATCGTTAAAAAAAAAAAATTGTGTTTGGCAAAGGAAAAGTTCTCTCTGCCGTTTGGCAAAGAAATGAGTCGCACACTGCCCCTACATAAGGCCCTATTGATGAGCTTCGATGGTTGTACCAAACCTAACCTCAAATATATTGGAAAACAACCAAAAAAAAAAGCAGTGCTTGGCAACGGGTAACGACAGTGGAAGGCACGAAGCTACAGTAGTAGGACGTTGGTCTTCTGATTTTATATAATTGCAAAATCGTCAAAGAAACTATAATATAATTAAAAAAATGCAGCGCAATAATTTTTTTAGCCAAAAATAACTAAAATATAATTATAAAATGCTCCTGATTAAATAGTTTTCTAACAATTTTATTTAATTAACTACTTTGAATTCAAAACCTTGAGGAGGAGATAAGAGGTGAAAAATAGAACTATAAATTTTTGTACAAACTACAGAGGTGTAAATTCATTAATTAAATAAAAATAAATCATGTAAGATAAAAACTACTTAATCATATTAATTGAATTATGTCACGCATTTGAAATTTTATCTTTGCTCATTAATTAATAATAATGGCGGGAGGCGTTGGCGCAGTGGCTCCAATTTCAGGACCTGGAATGAGGGACAACGATGGCCGTGGCGGCGAGGACAAGAGTAGCCTCGGCGAGATTGATTACGTTGCCAATATTTCTCTTTTTCGACTTTTGGAGGCCGCAATCACATACCCCAACAGGCCAACACAAAAGTGAAAGCAATCTTAACAAATCCCACTTTTGCTTGTTTCAGAAATCAGAAATTTAAGAAATCAAAGGACCAAAGCCCGGGGTTGTATTTATAAATTATTTATTCTTCGACTTCGAGTGCCGTGGTGCCCAAGACTGAGTATGCACACTTATGCAGTAGATTGGTCATGGTCATTGCCGTATAGGATGAATCACGTGGAAGTAGTCATTTTGTTGTGCTAATGCTGCTACTATTGAAACACCCCCCCCCCAACAAAAATATTGGGATAGGTCAAACATTACGGGCTACATCGGAGGTCCAATTCTGTGGACAATTGTGTACTCTCCTCATGCCAAGAAGTTACAGCATTCTACCATTTGATATTTGGGAAAGGAAGAGCATTCACTGGGGCTTCAAAAGAATTATCACTCTATGATGTCCAATCCTGGTCTCACTAATGCGTCCAAGGTGACGAAGGACCTGTAAAACATCATGACATAAATCACTTGCAGTTCCATGCTTAAGAAGTTACAAACAACTGCAAGGCTGCTATTACCCATAAGTACATGTAGCCCATATGTATACACATCTGAAAATTCTCATTAACAAATTTTGAATCTTGTGCATCAAAGAGAATGATAATTTCTGAAATTTTATTTTGGATCTATAAGCATTTGGAACATTAAGATCATTTAGGATGTTTCAATAGCACAACAAAAGAAATCACTTACAGTTAATATTGCCTTTCCAGTGTTGTCAAGCTTCAACGAGGGTCCCTTTATATCATTTTCAAGAAAAAAGTGTTTCCCCTTCACTGCCTCGACAGTTGCAATATCTCTTAGCCCCTGCATGTGGCAGTATGTAAATCAGTTGCATAATTTAACAAGCAAGTACCATAGTCAGCAACTTGAAGAGGTATTGGAACTGACAAGTTAATTACATGCCACTTGTTTGAAATAATAATGTCCCCACATCTTCAAATGTGGCAACAAAATACCAATTCTAATCTGCCCCTTTCAGACACTTCAGAACGCAACAGTTTTGTGCTCCAAAAGATAATTGCTATTTCTCAGAAAGTACTCATATTTTTATGGGAACCGGCTAAACTAAATAGTAAATACAGGTGGTGCATCCCAATCAAGTTACTTACCAGGGCTCTTTCCCAGAGATTTTCAGCCAACTACATGAAAAGGTAAAACAATAAGTACAAATGTAAGGTCCTATAAACAAAAATAATAAAGCAATAAAAAATTGGATCATGACCTTTTTCTTTGGGGCTGAAATAAGGTGGGCATTGGCTTCAGCATAAGTTGCCATATCATTTACTGCTGCATTAACCTTCTCTACCGTGAGCCTTCCTCTCATGTATCTGCACTTGACAAGAGTTAGCACAGGAAATTGAACAGAATACCATCAAATAATAATGTTCAAGGCACCACAATAAAATCTTTCTATTGAAGAGGAGAAAAGAACAAGAAATTTTAAACCATATTGAAAAATTGTTTAAAAACCATATTGAAAGAACAAGCCTTCCTCTCATGTATCTGCGCCTGACCTAGTGCTAGCAAAAAGATTCATGCAATCAATATATATATGAACATACATGCATGCCAAGAAAAATTGTTAAAACCATTGTTGTCATTCTCGAATAATCTCCAGAATACAAGTTGGAACATCAAATAAAAGATGTGCTTAAAAGAAAATCCTAAAGACACATTTAATCTGGTGGTTTTTCTATTTTAAGAATTTGATGTCAAAAAGGCAAGCCTAAGTCCATATTGAAATTTCAAATTTGTATCCTATTGTGGTACACAAGCAGAACGTTTTTTTAGACTTAATTCTCAACAAATAAAAAAGGTATAATTGAAAAGGAGAAATGTACTTACAAGGACAGAGAATCCAGCTCATCAGAAGTTATGTACCACAGTGGTGGAGAGCCACGACCCTTTTTCTCCTGGAATTGACAGCAAACATAGGTTGAGGGAAATGAATGTATTTAGATAATTTTCTCATATTGTGTGGGTCAAGATAATTTTACTGTCCAAAAACACATGCATCTTTTGACAAATTCCAGAAAAATCCTCGATGAATGCTGTTGTTTGCTTCTATTAGATTGCACACCTTGGGTAATGCTGCTGGCTCCTCAGGTTTGAATGACCCAGAATCGGATTGTTGCTTAGAGGATTCTGGCAGCAAGCTGAAACACAAAAATAGCACAAGTATTGATCGTCTGTGGGGGGCGAAATACAATCAAACTATCAAATCACAAAAAGATCTTAAAGTTACAGGATTACGTTTTAGTAGTATCCAAATCTAACAAGCTCATTCTCTGAGAGAGAGATGATGAAGCACGAGAAGACATATTCTGCAGTATCTTCTGCTGCAGCAGAGACGCATCAATGAGTTTCTGCAATTGGAGCAGCAAATCAAATTACATCAACAAACAAATCAGGATTGCTCAAAAAAAAAAAAAAAAAAACACTGGGAGCAGATGCTCACCACTGCAATCAAAATCAAATTTACCTATCAGTAATGATCTCAACTCAAAGAAACAACAATATATGGACATTTTAGTCTTTCAGTTTCCAAATATTATATAACACAAAACTAAATTCTTTATAAATTAAAACATAATTTCTTGTACTCTCTATCTTCACAAAGCAAAAGTATCAAAGAATCACTTTGAACTAACTAAAAGAATCACTTTTCACCTGAGATAAAGAAGGCTTAATTCAATGGAATAAACAGTTTAATCGGACAGCATATCAAGGATTCAGATTTATAACTGATGTTATAGCTGCTTTCACAGATGCTTCTAGATCGTGAACTTAAGGAAATATATGACCAAAAGCTTCAAATTCAATAGTTTTCCGTCAGTTTGTAAGCAGCCAAATATCGAGGATTCAGAATTAAAATCGAACAATCAATTTCACCGAATCTCCAGAACTATCAAATATTAAACCCTAATTCGAAGAAGCAAAAACAAAAACCCTAATTGACAAGATAGAGTAGCGAAGTATGGTACTTTAGCTTTAGGAATAGCCTCAGTCTCCTCACGCAAGCGGTCCTTGATCGCCTGCACCTGCAGCTCCACAGCCTTTACTGCTGCATCAATCGCCGACAAATCAGCGACGGTACTGGCTGGATACACTACAAGCAAAGAAGAGAAACAGAAAAAAAAATAATTTGTCACCGTCTGATTCGGAAAAAAAGAAAAAAGATGTGATTGATTTCCGAGTTGACTCACTGTTCCGAGCGATAACGAGTTCTTGTAACTCAGCGATTCGAGTGTTGAAGGAAGATATTAGAGAATCAAGCGAAAATCCAGCTTTCTTGACATCCATGTCTATAATTCCCTATCTTTCTAAGCTCGCACTCTTTTTCTCTCTCTAAAAATTGAATTCGTTTAGGGATTTGATGATGACTTCACATCTTGAAAAGCCTCGAGAGTTTTTTGGAGGGAAACTTTCTTAAGAGGGCGGGTGGCCAGCATGAGAACGACGTCGTTTTCTTAATCCAAAGACGTCTCAACTCTTTAACGGTTATTTCTTGATTATGCGCACTAATTACTACTTTGTATTAACCAATAAATTTGGATTTCACAGAGACAGAGTTACATGAGAATTACCCAATTTCCAAAATAGGAATACACTTTAGATTTCACACATAAATGCATGAAAATTACGGTAATCGAGTCTTGAATAAAAAATTATTATGGTGATTCAAGATCAATCATCACTTATTTCTCAATGGTCTTGAATTAAATAAATTTCTCCCCTAAAAAATAAAGAGTGATTGAAACTGTACCTCACTTTAATTTCAAAAAATAAAGACTTGTTAATTTCAAAAATCTCCTTCTTCTAAATAATAATTACTCTCATTTCAGGAAAAAAAAAAGGGCTTAATTAGATTTATATTTGTCTTTAATTGTAATTTCATGAATGAGCGGTCGAATAATGCTGAGTGTTAGGTGGCAATCTAGATCGGGATTTGTTTATTCGATTATATTCTAAGCGAATTAAATGGGTTTGGGTTTGAAAAAATTGATTAATTTAATAAATTGATGAATTCGATTTGATTCGTTAATTAAACGAATCGAATCCGAGTTTGAAGACATTGATAAACGAATCGAATACAGTCTATTCGTTTATTATTCGTTTAATTAAATTACTTATTTATCCTTAAATATGTATGAAAAAATTAAGTAATTATAAAAACCTCTCTCAACCCCCTCTTCATTCTTCAATCTTCTCAATTCTCATGGCTATGTTAGTTCAACCGTTGTTGTTATTTGGATCACAACCAAAATAGAAGTAATATTGAAGATTTCCAGCACCTTTATTTTTGGTTTTGATGTTTTGTTTTTGGTTATATTTCTGGTTTTATGGTTTTGTTTTTGTTTCTGCTTATCTGGTTTTGTTTCCAGCACTTTTCTAAACCGAACCCTCCATCATCGACATCAAGCCACCGCTGTCCAAGCCTAGTCATCATCTACCACCGCCACTGGATCGAAAAGATCCAATCACTGAAGTTGGGCCACAACAGCATCTGTTGAAGATCTTGTTGCCGATATTCGCATTGATGATCCCAATGCCAATAGCTGCCGACGACTCCACTGCTGCTCTATCTCCAATCTCCATTTGATCCCGTTCATGTCATCATCCTCTTTACTCGTTGACAATCCCGATGCCGATAGTCGTTGAGGATCTCCCTGCACAAATCTCCATCTCCCATTAACGACCTCGCTGCACAAATTTCCATCTCCCGCTGACGATCCCGTTCCCATCTTTACTTCATTTTCCGCTTCTTTTTTTTTTTTTGAAACTTCGAACTTTTTTATTTTGTCTCTGTTGATGGTTTATTTACTTAATTTTCGTAAGATTTTAATCTTATGGTTTGGATTATTTATTTAATATTTGTAAACGAATTTCAATTTGATTCATTATGGATTCGTTTATTATTTTATTATAGGATAAATGAATAATAAACGAATCCATATTCGATTCGATTCGTTTATTAATTCTATTAAATGAATCGAACCGAATATTCGTTTAATAAACGAATCGAATCCAAATTCTATAATTTTAATTCGTCTAATAAACAAATCAAATCCGAATCAGCAGAATTTTGACCCAATTCGTTTAGTATTCGATTCGATTATTCGTTTTGTCACTCTCCAACTAAAGAATAAAAATAAACATAAAAATCATACCAGTATCTGATTTCCGAATTTACAGGGCCATATCAAAGGCCCAATTTTAACGAAATTAGTAAATAGTCCTGTCCGAATGAGTCTGACTTGTGTGGCTATTTGGACCCAATGTATTATACAGTTTTATTATTCTGATTTCAGGTCTTTATTAATAGTAAATAATGCACAAAATTATTTTTTGAATTTATTGCGTAAAAAGTATAATTCTATTACTCACTCACTTATCGAGCTAGCCATGCATTCAGGCATGGTCGTTCTTTTAGTCGCACTGAAAATTGACGGGGCTCCTCCTTCCGCATTTAAGTTAAAGAAAAATGAGTGAATTCAAGTCAAATGATTAGCTTTAACTTTTAAGAAAAGGGCAAAGGCATGCAAAAGTTCGAAAACATTGTTGAATTATTTAAGGCCCGAATGAAGCTGAACTAAGCAACAAACGCGTGCATATGGATATGGCTAGCTTAACGGGATTCTTCACATATATATAGCAGAAAGCCTCAGGGGCAGGGGTTAGCGCTTGAGATGATGTAGAATCAGAAATTGGAGCTGATGTTGGATTATTAGGGGCTTGGCGTAGAGCATGCTTGCTAGCAAGGAGAAAGTAGAGAACGTTAAAGGAGATGATGAAGAGAACCGCTGAAGAGGCCTAGGAGCTCATGCTAAATTCTAGCTATGTATATTCCTTGGTTAATTTAGATTTGGATATATAGAGTGTACGTAATTTCATGCAATTTTAGTAAAATTGGGGCTATCTACACTCTAAATTACCCTAACACATAAGAGCTAGGTCACGTGCCTTGATGATTTTGCAATCAATTCTATGAACCAGAAAAGGTTGAGAAGGGTACCGTCTATAAATGCATGGTTTCTTGATAATGCCACTAAAACTTTCTCTAAATAGTCCTAATTAATGTCCACCATAATCATTGATTTGATTTTCCATGAGTCATGACAATTTGTTAAAACTAAGTAATTTACAGAAGATTAGATTTATTATTAGGGTGTAAAATAGTGCTGATGTTTGGCCTGGGTCAAATCCCGAAACTTTCCTAAGATAATGCCGTTTCTTGATTTTTTGTTTGTTTTAATTTTCCGTAAAACGACACCGTTTTGGTTAAGTTTCTCATTTTTTTATGGAACGGCTTTCTCTTCATTTTGCAAATCCCCAGTTATTCTGCAATATTGGCTGTAATTACTCTTTGTGCTCCAATATTGTAAACCTTAGTAAGTACTCTTTTCTCTCTCTCGCTCTCTCTTTCTCTTTGTGGACCCATTAATCTCTTTTTCTTATTTTTTTGGACTTGTATTTACTTTTCATTTATTTTTGTTCTAGTTGCAGAGAATGTTGGAGGCTGCGTGGATGGTTGTTCGGTGATGTGCAACAAATTTTAAATTTTACCCGTCTTAAAAATTTGGAAAAGTTTGTGTTTGATATTTGATGAATGGAAAAATAAATTGAGAAAAATCGTTCTACTCCTATACTTCTATTTTACATTTGCGTGTTGGTATCATAAGGGAATGGTAATTTGAGAATCCACCATAATTCTAAGCATGCAATTCGGAACAAGAAATTTATTGGAAGAATGAAATAAGAAAAGCAAATATGGTGGCTGTGAGTTGTGGATTGCAAATGGTAATTTTAGGTGCGGATTGTGCATTGCGAATGGTTGTGGCTGGACCTTGATCAATACAGGAAAGGGGAAATATTTGGTAAACAAAACACTGTATTTTTTGCTGTAATGAAAACAGTGCGCTTTAAATTTTGTGTTTGATCCGGGATTTGACCCGGTGCAAATATCATTTTTATTACATTAAATTATTCTTAATAGTAAATTATATCAAAATTATTTTAATGGTATGAAAAATCATTAAATTGTGGGCATTTAGAGTAAATTAGAATATAAATAATCCCACCTTTTTTTAATTAAGTCAACGTTATTTACAATCTCTATATCAAATGGGGAGTTAAATTTATGAATATAGTATATCATCTTACTTCTATGAATATAATATAATGAATATAGTATATCATCTTACTTTTTAGAAGAAAAGCATATGGAGTTTGGTTTAAATTGCCACTGGGTTTGTATTATTATTATTATTTTTTGTGCCTTCTTTTTTTTGGGATTCTATCTTTTTTTTTTTTTGGATTCTATGTGTTGGGTTATATCATGGAAGAAAGAGTTAAAATTTTGAGGCTCTTGGCTCTTGCCTATCTGGTGAATTGAATTGAATTGAATTTATTGGGTTTAAGTTTTTTTTTTTTTTTTTTTTTTTTTTACAGTATATATAATTTGTGAGAGATAAAGCTTACGATCATTATTTTCTCCTGCGCTTGTGTTCTGTGGCCTTTTTTCGCTACACGTCTTGTAACACGCACAATTGAAGAAAAATGTGTCTGGAGCTTTTGCAGATTAAATTAAAACCATTTAACTGTTTAGTCTATATAATCTGTATCCGTATTTAATAATTAATCATCACATAAATTAAAACAATAGTTCTTGAAATTTGAACATTAATTTGAGTCCCAAACATCTATATAAGAGTCGCATCATATGAAATATTAATAACTAATATTAACAGCTAATCTTAACATGATTAAAATTATCGTGATGTGTAACATGATTAAAATTATCACGATGTGCATAAGCCCCACTTTAATTAGAACTCAAGTTGAGAATAAAATACTTGGATCTCTAACATTACTCTTGGTCAACAGCTTACAGCTTGTTGCTTCTGATTGGATAAATTATTATTATTGTTATACTTTAAACCATTATGATTCTTATTTTGGTAACAATAATGTTAGAAACCCAACATTGGAGTCTAATTTAAGTCATAATACCATGTGTTACTTATTTACTAGGTAATGGATTTTATAATTTATAAAATTATTTAACTACCATTCAATGGATAAATGACACATCAATTGAGACTTAAATTAAAATTTAAATATTCAGATACTTAACATTGCTCTTTTGATAATTCTCTGATTCGTTTTATCAAATGGAGAATCTAAATGTCAATATATAACTTTAAAAAAAAAAAATCCATCGTAATTACTAGTTTTTTCTTAAGCACTGAACTTAGAGCCAACACAAAATCATTTTACCATTTCTCATTGATTGCTTATTGGGTAATTAAAGGCCAATAACATATATGCTTGCTTGTTTTTAGTACAAAAAGGGAAAGTAAAAGAAAATTTTCCCCCCTCAAATCTCTCTTTTTAAATTCGGTCACATGGATAAGGAGAGAATTGAATTATTATTGAACTAGAAAAAAAATAAATAAAAAATTAACAAATTCGTAATAGAGAGCGGGATTGGATTAAAAATTGGCTCTACGTTGTACAAATGAATTAAATTACAGTTGCTGCTGTTATATTAGAGGGTCGGATCGAATAATTGGACTAAAAGTTGGCTTTGAATTAGAGATTTGATCAGTGTTTGGGACTGGGAGGAGGATGGATTAGATTTAGAAGTTTGCTTTATATTTAATTAGAGGGTACGAATGAATGAAAGCGCGTGTTTGCTTACTGAGCTGGGAAAAGCAAGTACTGGTAAGATGAAGCTTGAAATCATTAATCCTATCTTCTAATCAACTTAAAATTAAGTGTCATTGGTTGATGGGTAAATATTTTTTTTTGAGTTAATAACCTAATTAATCTTTGTCTTTTTAAAAAAATTACTCAACACGTTTATGTTAGTACTTTCGTAGCTAGCGGTTGAATGTAACATTTCGAGAATATATATATATATATATATATATAGAACAGTAATTTCGTCTGATATAACTTAAAATTCAAACAAATTAATCTAACATGTAAAAGCTGAAAAATAAATAAAATTAAGTAGATTTTAAAGAAAATAGATACATAACATAAAATTTGTTGATAATTTATAAAAATCCGTGGAGCAAACGAATAACTGGCTCAAATTAATGGAAAGAAGGAATGATTGTACGTGTTGGAGATATTTGTCATAGGATTGAAAAGGACTCGTTGACGGTACTTATCTAAGAGTAGAGGATGTGGTGGCAGCCATTATCAACATCGGCAAAAATACTGTGGCTGATATAATTAGCTGAACTAAATTTAGATATCGCAAGGCCTTTGCCGACATCCTCTACATTATATACAAACGAATGAGAAGAAAGACACATACACAGCTTGCAAGCCAATAATACAGTATAAGGACAAATGTATAGAATGTTTATAATTAAGAAGAGTAAAGACAAATGTATAGAAAAAGGCTTGCTCATTTTTTCCAATTTCCACCACTTGTGTTGTTGTGGTGCCTTTATCAATTAATCAATGTATGTATGTATGTCTGTTACTTCTTGCTATGCTCTCCAAGTCCAACTATATATGGTAGTGGTAGTGATACTGATATTCCCATCTATCGAATTTTGTACGCATTTTAGATATTTATCGGTTTTGATAGTGATCTGAGACATGCATGTTTACAAAACGCATTTAATACCTGATCTTTAACTTCAAGATCCAATCTGAACACGAATGTTGTTCTAGTTAGGAAGCTTTTAGGAGAAGATATCATAACTGACTAACTAGCTAGAGAATTTAGTGTTTCGATTATTGAGGGGAAATACACATTTTCAGAATGCGTTTGGGATTGAGGTTGGACAGCTGTAATTTAAAAATTACAGTATTAGAGTGTTTGATAAACACTAGTTGCTGTATATTAATATAATTTTTTACTTGTATGATGAAAAATTTATTATATCTTTAATAATTTTTTTTATTTAAAAATTATATTTACTATATATTATTAACTATTGTTATATAGTTACAGTTTTTTTTTCCACAGCAACTATAGCTTAAAAGCTACAGCACCTCAATCCTAAATGAACCCTAGATTTATCTAGGGAGCGTAATGTCAAATTAAGCTAGCTTTCAGATATTAACTTGATAAGTGGTTCAAAAATTGTACTCGTACCAATAATGTCATGTTTACAGAGTTAAAAAAAAAAAAGAATACAATGTTTGTACTAATAAACTTGAGATAATGAATTTTTGTTGCACCCGTACTTAATTACATGGAGAATAGTAGTGTTGCTAATTGTCTTGCAAATGTGGGGCTTCATGAGCACTCGGTTTTGACTTGGTGGCAGGACGATGTTCCATCCGTTGCTTAGAGATTGGTTTAGAAATTTGGAATCATGAAGATTCTTCATTGCGTTTGTTTTCGTAACTTATTCATTAGTCTCGGTGCTATATATATGGTTCTATATATTACCGGAAAAAATAAATAAATAAATCATCTTTCCCCTTAATTTTTTGAAACGATACTCTACTTTTATTTTAATAAATTCCCTTGCATTGCAAGGTTTATTTAAAAAAAAAAAATTAATATGATATGTGACGTCACATAATTATTAACTATCGTATATATAGTAAGTAGCTAATTATTTTACAATCTCATTAATCCTAATCATAAATCGTATGAAAATCACTTATTACCGCATCAATAGAACTGCAAATTTTGCACCACAATATTGTAGCATTACTCCGGTATATGATATCATTAGGCAGTCTTTAATTAGCTCCAATCTCGGTATAATTAAACTGTTGATGAGTCTGTATTTTCAATATAAATTATCTGAATGGGGCGTTTTCAGTCATTGTTAGGTTGAAAGAAAGGCACGAAACATTCTGCTGAAATTGACCACAGCTTCGCTATACATGCATGCGGTTAACCAGCGCGTGCAAATTAACAAGATTTAGTGGTGCTTGCTTTCTGCTTAATTAATTTATCCACTCAAAGCTACAAGAAGTCGATATTTTTTTTATTTATGAAACAATAATAATGATTATTGCAACAAATCAGACAGGAAGCAGATCCATCAAGAATAAATGTAAAATACAAATATAACTACCACTCCACTAAAATATATAATGGCCTCAAGTAGAAGGCCAAACTCAAAAAGAACAAACACGACTAATAGCCTGTTTGGGGCAGCTGCGATGTGGCAGCGCATGCAGCTGCAACAAACAGAGCCTAAGCCCTTCTAGCTAGTACGTAAAACAAGTTATTCACGAGAAAGATAGCCATCATCACAAACTAAACATTAATTAAAGTAAATAAATAAAGAAGATAGAGGACACTAAGCGCATTGGAAGCCACTCGGAACATCCTTGCCACAATAATTCAAGAGCAAGCTCAAGGAGATGGGGAGATTTAAGTTAATGCCCAAAATGTTAGCCTTAATGGCAGTGCAAAGACATACAGCGGCTTCAAGATCGGCAAGACCTTTAAGAAGAGCGCAGCATGGTGTTACTGGTGGTGTTCCCACAACAAGATGCACTAAATCATTCAACAAATCAGCACACACTCCTAGCTTTAGAGTATCTCTAGGGCAACTGGCCTTGGGTGGGGGAGGGTTTTGTGGCTTAGGAGGGCAACAACCCTTGGGTGGGGGAGGGCTTCGTGGCTTAGGACGGCAAGGCACATTATGTGCACTGGCCAAGGCGAAGAAAACAATATTGAGAGTGAGAAGAAGAGCAACGTTTTTGGAACACTTAGAAGCCATTTTCAAACACACTACTTGTAGTAGTGTTGTTGTTTTCTTTTGTGTGTGTGTTGAGTGGTGAGTATGGTAAAGTGGAATTGAGTTTTTATAGACGGAGACGGTGATACGTTAAGCTAAAAAACATGTGAACACGCATGTACATTATTATAGATTGAATCAAATTAACCTTGATTTAATTAACTGGCAATGCAACTTGGCAAAATAAGATTTTTTTTTTTTTTACATTTTTGGAATGTTCTGTAACTGATTTTTTTTTCCCACCTACCGCATTGCGTATATACCACATGTCACATTTTTCGAATGTGATTATGCTCATTTTCTACCATATATTATTATCTGCATTTTTTAGAATGTGTAAAATATATACATACCAACTAACGGCGCTATAATTCTCCTTACAGATAAGGCTCATTATGTACTCCAAAAATTGTTTGTACCTTTTTATTTCATTTTCATTAAATCCCTCGCTAAGACGAGGTTCATAAAAAAGGGCCAGGAAACAGCTCACTAGTCATTACTTGTAAACTGCAAATAAAAATAAAAGAGCAAACTTGCATACATATTGTTGATACCAAAATTTAGATCGACAATAAGAGTTGAGAAAGAATTCGTTTTATTAGGGAACGAGCAATGAGAAAGCTTGATGTCCTTGGAATTGCCATGTATTCGGAATCCTTTGATTATCTCGTCTTGTTGAGTGAAGTGATGATCTCTTTATATAAGAGAAAATAGTTAGAAGTATAATTGAATTAGAAAAACTAAGCCCTTATCTTGTAGAATTCAAATTTGACAAGGATTAGGACTTGTATTGTTTTATTCTATTCGGATTAGGACAAGTTATTAGATGTGGGTCCATGAGCTCGGGTTTGATAAAAATATAGGCATAACAGGAGCCCCCCGGTTTATAGTATTTACGAGGTGACGAGTAAATGCTGTAAACTGATATAGGGTGTTCTCAAATGTCATGAGGATAACTTGAGCTCGAGCCGCGACAAGGGTCATAATAACTAAGATCGAGGCAAATGAGGACCAATATAATGAGATCAGGGGCGCAGAAAAAGACCAAATTAAATTAAAAAGGGCAAAAAATTATTAAGATCAAAGACTTGGTTTGTGCTCGGGTTACCCGACCCTTTTTCTTTCTCTTAATCCGTGATTTTTTTGGTTTTGTTGTTTTTCCGACTTGAGGAATATGCAAGCCGAGAGTGCTGGACAATTCCTCATGGAGGCAGAAGCGGTATTCCCCACAAACGGCTCCAACTGTTGATTTTTGTTTAGGCTTTTTGCGTATTCCCCATAGACGGCGCCAACTGTTGATTTCTTTTGGGCTTTTTGCGTGTTTCCCATAGATGGCACCAACTGTTGATACCAAAATTTGGATCGACAATAAGAGTTGAGAAAGAATTCGTTTTATTAGGGAACGAGCAATAAAAAAGCTTGATGTCCTCGGAATTGCCATGTATTCGGAATCTTTTGATTATCTCGTCTTGTTGAGTGAAGTGATGACCTCATTATATAAGAGAAAATAGTTAAAAGTATAATTAAATTAGGAAAACTAATCCCTTATCTTGTAGGATTCAAATTTGACGAGGATTAGTACTTGTATTGTTTTATCCTATTCGAATTAGGACAAGTTATTATACGTGGGTCATGAGCTCGGATTTGATAAAAATACAGGCATAACACATATAATAACATTCACTCTGTGCACTGTGATGATGTCCAATCCTAGTCTCACATATCAAGATTTTGAACATCGTGCGGAAACGTCAGCATTATTATACCACCACTTAGGATGAGTCCGCGTCAGAAGAAAAGAAAGCACTCACGGTCAATATTATTGCTTCGCCGGTGTTGTTCGATTGCTTAAAAGCTTGCCTCTTTATGTCTGTTTCAAGAGACGAAAGGAAGAAAAAGAAAACAAAGGTGGCTACATGCACACGTGCTTGTGCGGTTGCAGTAACTCTTGGCTCCAGCATGTAGTGGTATACATGTGAATCAGTTGCATAATTAATTATATAACAGTAAAATTCCATATATAGTCGGCAGCGACTTGGGGTTGGAGAGGTAACTGGTACTCACAATAAGTTGTAATGCCTTGCACGCCACCTGTCTAAAGTATGTCTGCGCTCCCACATCTTGTAAATGTAGCTCCAGAATATATATGAATTTAAAAGCAACTCTTTGGAGCCTTTATTTGAGCAACAATAATAAATTAGCAGGATTGTTAGGAAAACCTTCAAGACTGCTAACCATAGCTTCTGTCTTTTTCTCTTATGGTGTGTTTGGGATTGATGTTGGGTTTAAGCTACAGCACTAAAGTGTTTAGTAAACACTAATTGCTGTAATTTTGAAGTTATATTGATATGAGTTTTTACTTGTAGGATGAAAAATTTATTATATTTTTAATAATTTTTTTAAAATTATTATTTAAAAATTTTATTTACTATATATTATTAACTTTTATTGCATAGTTACGACTTTTTTTCTACAGCAGCTATAGCTTAAAACTACAGCACCTCAATCCCAAACGGACCCTAATTAATGATTAACTATTACTCTTCTATTCAAATTTCATGCCGCCAACCTTTTGCATAAGCAAGTTCAATAGCAAGGATGGCTGCCGTAATTTCAGCGTAGGAAGAAGTATTGATGATTGATCACCTAGCTAGAAAAGATCCTTAATTATCTCTAGAAATAATCCCACCACAAGCTGAACGCTGGTTTGCCTTTAGATAGCCATCAGAATTCACCTTAATCCAACCAACATCAGGGTACAGATTTTAGGAGCCCGCCTAAGAGAAAGAGGAATGCCTAAACTGCTAAACGTATCTCTACCTTTCCGAAAAGAAACGTAACCGGATTGATTACCAAATATTGAATAATTGTGGAGTTAAAAAAAAAAATGGAAAGCACGCAGAAGCAATCCAAATATTGAATAATTGTGGGCTAAAGGATTGATTCACAATAGAATTCCAACTGAATCAACATAAGGATGTGAAATAGCGAATTTATCATCGTGTGATCTTAGAATCTTCAAGCTTAATTTGGAATAATTATTTCTTCTGCTTGAGTCAAAATATTGACCCTAACTACAGAAATTTTACTTGATTGAAGAGGGATAAAATCCAGATGAACATATATGACATGGCTGTCTGGTGCGAACTAGCAGGTTTAAAATTCATTATTTTAGATCGTTTCAGATTCACGTTGGGAAAAGCCTCATCATTCATGGAATCGTTGCCTTCGTTGATTTCAAATCTGGGATGTTCGTTATCGTAAAAGTGAAAAAATATTATAATTTTGTTAAGTTAATTACTTCATTGGGATTATAAATTCCAGTTGAATTATATAAGTATTTTATTTGATTTTGGAGACACCCTTGAAATCGATGCATCTAATGTCTCGTTAGGTCCGGAGCATTGTCCCCAGTACCCATTTTAACTTGTTCATACATTCATCTCATTATTTTACCAAAAGAAACTACACCGTATTGATCTTAGTATATCTATAATAACTAGGGTTGGCAAAATCCGGATCCGGAAAAAATTAAATTTAATAAATAAAATTCAATTAAAAATAAAAAATTCAATCAAAATTAAAAATTTTAATAATTAATAATTCTATATAAATAACATACAACAACATTATAATTTATAAATCCACAATAAAAAAAATAACATAAATCAAACATAAAAAATAACAAATGAAAGTACTACAAATCCATAAATCCAACATTAAAAATAACAAATAAAAACACTACAAATCCATAAATCCAACATAAAAAATAATAAATAAAAATTTACATTATATTAAAAATTAATACATTTAATTTAAATAATTAAACGAATCAGCAAGAAAATTAGGCAAATTTTTTTATCTAATTTAATTTAACATGCATCAACTGAAATAAACTCATTAAATTTAATTAAACAATCAACCAAAATACAAATAATTAACTAAAAAAATGCCATGTAATTAACCAAAAAGCAGCAAGTCAGCGAGAGCCGTGCAGCGAGCAACGAGTGAGTAGCGAGCAGCGAGACCGAGCAATGTCAGCAACCGCCGTGCAGCGAGCCAGATGGTGATGGGAAATAGGCCGGCGACGATCTGAATTTCTGGGATCTGGGTTGTGGCATGCGGCAGCTGCTGAAGGTGTGTGTTGAGTGTGTGTTAGCGGCGTGCGCGAGGGAGCAGCAAGCGGCGTGCGCGAGCGAGCAGTGGCAACGCGCAGCGAGCGAGTAGGGACTGTGACTTTGCGAGCAGCGGCGATCTAGATGGGAAATAGGCTGGCGGCTAGTGAAGGTGTGTGTTGTGTGTGTGTGATGAGTGTGTGAGTTGAATTTAGGGTCACGGTCCTTAGGGATTATTTTTTTTAAATTCAATACATATTTTTTAATTTTTTTTATTTAATATAAAATAAAATAAGGATTCGGATATCCGAATTCGTGCGGATCCTCATTTCCTGCATCTGGATCCGTATTTTTTTAATTACAGATTCGAATTTTTTTAATGCGGATGCGAGCCGGATCCGAATATAATTACCATCCCTAATAATAACATTAATTTATCAAAAACCTTAAAATTACAGTACATTTAATTTAATGGTCTTTCTAAATTACTATTTTTGTAACTTACTTACACCCTTTATAAAAACACATGTGGGCTCTATATATGTTGCGACTTTTTACATTGTTTTTACAAAGGGTGTAAGTTACTTCAAGAATAACTTAGCAATTGCCTTAATTTAAAAGTCAAATCTAAAATATAGAAACGGTCTACTTTCTTGCTCTCTCACCAACCTTTGACCTATTGAAAAACCTCTATACATTCATCTGATGGGCGGTCCAGCCTCATACTGCCATGGATATATATATATATAAAGACTTTGGATAAAAAAATCTTTTGTTATTCTGAGGATGAATAGAACTTGACCATAATATTATATTCATCAATAGTAAAGATGGGAGCTGATATATAACTATGCCGTCGTCATTTAAGAGGAACCAACCACCATATCTCACATGCAACGGCTACCCATGATCAATTGCTGGTTTCTTTCATTTACGAGCGCAATAACCGTTGAGATCATCGTTAGACTTTTAATTTCACAAGCAGATAGTACTATTCATTTGGATGAGAGAATAGTAAGACTCTAACAACAAATCAACAAAATTATGCCTTTGTTAAATATAGCAATTGTTTGGAAAACTTCATCTCGCGTACGAGTGCCTAATGAACATGCACACACATTGCTTGCATTACTTGGATGCCAACCCCCTTATACTCTATCAATTTCTAAGGACATGGAAATGAATTAAGAGAATTAGTTTTGCAGGCGATTTTTAATGAATTTTCTCTCTTCATATTTTTTTGGCTATCTAGCTGGTTATGCTGAATCTGATAACCGTGATCAGCAGTATTTCCTACACAGTGAATGCCAACTACTCCACCAAATTAAATCTAATCAAAGAGCTTACGAAATTTAGGGTAAGCTGATAGGAACCGATCATTAATGATGTTGCTATACTATATATTTATGATTCCCTATCTATACATCATCAGTGACAAAGATGAGTCCCTGATATATACCCTACCGTGCAATTAGCACTTCATTGGCCTATATGTGACGACTTGTATACAGTTGCCGTAAGCCTGCAACCCACATGAAACATTATGAACAACATGACATAATTAAAGCGTGTTATGCCTGCCTTTTTGAAGGGCAAATGCAATGCCCTAGCTAGAATTAACTGTTTAGATGATAAGAGTCAAAATATATAGATATAGATACACGCGTCGAGTACGTACTCTAGAAGAAAAGATGAGAATAAGAGTATAGGGATTATAATAAAAAGAGCAAAAACAAATAAATAACTAGCTAGTGCCTGTTTTTCAGTTGTGAGAAGGAGGATGTGTCTTTGGTGGTGAATAATCCGAGTTGAAACCAGGATGTTTTTCACCACGTTTATTGCGAGGCAAATGCCATGAAACTGAAACTACGGACTCGTCAGTTTTAACAGCACTGCCTGAAGTAGTTACAGCTTCATCATCATCTGATATCTTCTGATTAGCTTTCGTGTCTTTCAGGCCCTTCTGAGCATTATTATCACTCAAGCAACTAGTCTCTCTAACGCTGTCTCCTCTTGTTGCTCCAAGCTCATTTGACAAAGTAGAAGACTTACTAGTCTTTGGCAAAACTGGTACCTTGTCGACACTCGTCTCCTCATTCTGCACATAAAACCAAGAAAAGTTGAAGAAGAAGGAGAAGACGATACCTGGTAAACTTATTATTGATGATTTATGATAAACATATATCTGCATATATATTGACTAACCCTATTATTAGAAATGCGAAATTTCTTTTCAAGCTTCTTATCATCAATATTGGCGCCGAGAGGCCGCGCATGGCGTGCATGTAATAAAGAGAGGCTTAAAGAGAAAAAAAGAAGATAATACGAGATCGACATATTAATTAAGAGATGAGTCTACTAACAATGTGAATTCGAAGGATGATGAGATAGCGAAGAGAAGTTATTCAGTTGGAGAGTATTAGTGGAAATGAAGCTACTGGCGTGATATTTGTAGTAAGAACATTAAATGTAGGATAAATGTAGGTTTCAAGAGGTTCTATTGAAGAACATGAGTATGTATGGGTGAGGAGAAGAAGTATCAAGTATGAAAGGAAGTTGAGATATGGCTGGCCTTCCCTTTTGTCCCTTCTCTTTCACTTTTCAATCAACTTGGGTCCCAAGAAAATTAAAACAGACCCCTCATCAGGGAAAGAGAAGCAACATAAACCCTTCTTTGTAAATATTTTGGGAGAGAGAAAAGAAAAAAGTGAACATGCATGCAGACTCCAAATTAAGAAGAGATTTTTCCTTTTGAAATAAGTAATAATATAAAGAATGAAAAGGAAAGTATGGCCATATAGTATATTAAAATTAAAATAAAACATATATTAAATAAATGCCCTCAATTGTAGTTATCAAGAACTTCCTAGATTTGATTATATATATATATTGTTAGATTTTAGACCATTTGCAAAGTTTTGTACCCTCCTTGTTCCTTGCCCTAGCCCTCCTTTTTCCCTAGAAAATCTTACAGACTGAATTATTCTATGATCTTTATAAATTATTCTATGGTCTTTATATGTACGTACTTCTTGCGAAAAGTATGAAGCCTTTTTAGGTCTAGGAAGAAGACACCAAACATCCTTTAAAGTAACTTTAACTATGATCTGTATGTGCTCATTGTCCCACGGGCAACTGAAATCTTGATTTTTATGTTCACTGTAAAATATTCTGACCTCTTCTGGTCTTTATTAATTTCAGTTCAGTTCCGAAAATTACAGGATAGATTACGTAAATATTTAGTAGCTAGTTAAAAGTACGTTTTTAGAAAGTTGCTTTGCGAGCATTTGCTCACGATCAGCATCTTCCTCAAATATATTACGTTTCCTGAACTTGAATGCATTGTAGATGCAATATATATATTTTTTCACGAAACTGCGTCTCATCATATGTATGCATAGCTTAATTTATAATCTATCAATTTTCTCTGTCTATTTATCGTAACATATTAGGTATGAAATTTAAGAGTTAATAATAATACATTAGACAAACGAATTATATACTTATATGTATCAAATAATATGTATGTAAACAAGCTGTTTCATTAAATCTTGGTTTTTTTTTTTTTGGTTGAAGATATGAAATGAAAGAAATAAAACTTCACCAAATTACTAAAAAATCGATGATCGTTGTTCGTAGCTTGCTCATGAAAATTGGCATTTTGATTAGAATTAAGTTGGTAGGTTCGTGATGTTAGTTCCAAGTTTTATGCCAAGAAAATTTCGAGAAATGGAAAGGACAATTGCACATAACACGTAATATTCGTATGCAATGGATAGATGTCATGTGATGGTACATGGCATGCGTAGGTGGGTGGGACCAACATACACAGTGGGGCACACGCATGGGGTCTACACAGAGGATAGGAGACAAGTTTGCATGGATCAAAATCCCCTTGTTTCTTAATCTTGCGCGAAACACTAAAAGAGTGACCTAACCGTCAATACCGCCCTAATTGACACGTGGCGCACACCCATGTGATACGTTCAGCTGCCACGTGGAGTTGGACCCCATATGTCTTTGGTCCTCTTCACCAATGGCGGTCCCGGTCCACATTCAAACCCCACAACACATCCTGCCCTTAAATTAAGTACTAACGAGTGAGATTTGATTGCATCCCAATGAATTCAGGGTGTCCGCGATTGTATCTCCATTTTAGTCTGTTTTTGAATTGGATGCATATTTGAGTTGATACGTTTCGTTTTGGTAACATACATTTGTAAGTATTCGCGGGCTGGTGGGTAGGAGCGACGGCGCGACAGGCTCAGCTACCCAGGCGGCTGGGGATTCGGGTTTTGGGTACTTGACAATCGGCTCGACTCGGTGTGTCTTGTTAAAGTCCAACAGTCTCGGTCGACTCGGCCCCGTTGTCCCCACTGCAACTGTCTAATAAATCAATCCGGCCGCACATTCATGTCATGTCATGGTTTTATTTTCTCAAAGAAACCTCCATGATTCATGATGCTTCCGACTTCAGACTAACTAGATTTGTCCGCTAGCCTACACACAAGATGAGTTTGTCAAACTTAGTTTTGATTTGGGATATTATCATTTTTTTCTAAAAATTTATCAACCTATAAAGCCAATATTAAAATCTGGTGAAAATTATATTTTACTACTGAATGGTATTATTGTTTTATTAAAAATAAATAATTTAATATTTAAAGAAATATGAGTTAAAGGTTAATTTTATCCCCAACAATATAAAAAACGATTTTATGAAAAGAAAGAAATAACAAACCCGAGCTATTGCATTTGCCCCAATTTCTTGGCCGTGGCTGCATCAATCTTAGCTCAGGCCCAAGGCTCCATCATCATCATCAAACGGTGACGACTGAGTCTACTTCTCCTGCACCACAGGCCGAAGACAGCCCCACCAGTCCCCGAAACCACTGACGATGCCGCTGCTGCCACCCCCACCGCAACTACACCCACCCCAGCTCTAACCGAAGGAGGTGCTGCCAGTCTCAAGGTCCCTGCCGTCGATGCTCCGGCCAATGTTGCTGGCTTCTTCATTTTCTAAATTTTGAAATTTAAATGCATGCAAAGGAGTGTTAATTCATCATTTGTTGCGTGCGTGTGTGTTTTTTTCTTTTTTAATTTTTAGTTGAATTTTTTTTAATATCGTTTATATTTAATTAGTTGAAAATAATACGAAAAAGCCTATAAATATTCCAATATAAAATTTTAAAATACAAGAAAGTTCGGAAAAATTTTAAAAATCATACGGTTTAAATACTTTAAAATTTAAATTTTTAAAATCGTGCATTTTAAAATTTTTCAAATTTTTCCGCATTTTAAAATTCCAATCTACTAAAAAAGCCTACTTTTTTCTTTTTCTCTGCTTCTTCATTTCTCCCGCTTCTCCATTTCTTCTTCGTATTCAAATTTCTCTCATTTTTTCTTTTCTTTTTTTTTTCCCTCTTCGTTTAATTCTTCTCTTCTTTTCTTAATTTTTTTTTCATCTTTTTCTCTTCTTCTTCATTTCTTCTGCTTCTCTGTTTGTTCTTCATCTTCTTCATTTAGCCGATTATGTTGCATGAACTGGTTTATTTTACAATTGAAAACAATGTGTTTTGGCTTTAATGAAAAATTTTTTAAATGCTCTTACAACATCAGTAAATTTTTAACAGCATTATAACAATAAAAATATTAGGTGATAAATGTAATTTTCTAAAAATCTTAATATTGACTTGATGCGTCAGGAAATATTCTGTGAAAAATTGATAATATCCTTCTGATTTTGAATTTTCGGTATAACTCTTTACTCTGCAGCTATTGCCTCTGAGGCTCTGCTTGATTTTTTATCTTTACATGACTTCGGGTTTGGTAACATATCGTTCTTCAGATTTCTGAGGCATCGTTTCGTCATTGAATCGCAGAGCATCCTTTAGAAAAGGGCAAATAGTTCATTTTCTCGTGTTTTAAGATTTTATACTCTTCTCTTCCAGCAAGATTATGATGAAAGCGAATCCAACAAAAAGGGAAACCAGCATTAAGGGATTGACACCACACTTCCATAGAATTTAAATTATTCGTCAATCATCGATCAGTCTAATATCACATAGTTTGAACCGGCTATATACAAAGTACAAAAGTACATGTATAGTAAGATTATGCCGGCACAAAGCCAGAAAGCAAAAACACTAAATTCAAGACGAGTAGACTAACAAATGAAACTTGGGTAGAGGAAAAGGGTAGCGGCAGATTATGCTACCCAAATGTGTTTTCACCACTGTTAAGTAACATAGAGAAACCCATCTTCATCCTTCTTTTCATCATATATGGTAGACATTACTGCTCCTGCAAAAATAAAAGTACTCTAGATACCTTTATACACATCTAAAGCCATGAATATTTTTTTCTAACACTATTTTCCCAAAATTTTGGAAAGCAGAATAAATGAACGGGGAGAAGACCAGAAGGGCAGGGAATGGAAGAGCATTTTCAATGCAATACCTGTGGGCGGAAGGACATGTTCCACAAATATAAAGATTGCCTTTTCTGCGCTCAGTTTAATTCTCTTCCGTATCACATAGACGAACTGACCCACTGTTAAGTCAGCGGGGACTAAATATCTGCAGCATTGTAACAATGTCAGTATATAAAATTTATGACTGTTCATGCATATAAACAGAAAAAATGGAATGCCCATAGTGGCAATACATTGATGATCGTCAGGATCATAGTGAGAATCACAAAATTAACAATAAATTATCTCTATGTCTCTGTCAGGGTAACATAAATACATCCTTTGGCAGCAAAAAGTGGGTACTTACTTTTTCTTGTCGATTGTAGGAATATCACTTCTCTCAGCCTTTTCCACTATCACCTATAAAAAGCACAAAAACAAAGATCGATATAAGTAAGATTGGGATACCATAAATTTAGCAGTTGATAATGCCTTCGAAATACAGTGGCACAATTGTATCATGCATAAAGAGGATGAAGCTCATGTAGAAGACAGGCAAGAAGTAGAAAGCACTGACCAATTACTTACATGAGTGATCAAATATTGACACAAACTGATAAGCAAATACTTTATCAGAATAGCATACAACAAGCAGCTAATCTTGTTAGCAAAGAAATATTACTTTGGGCTCCAATCCAAAGGGTGAAGACCAAATGAAACCCATTCTTCTGTTAGGCCACTTCCAAATATTCTACACTAAACTACATTCACCAGGCAAGCAAAACCAACTGCATACAAATTATAAGCAGAAGAAAATCTCATAAATATGAATATCAGCCTTAAATATTTTAAATAGCATCTCTCCTTTCTATGATCTCTTTCTAAATCCAAGCAGAAGACTGTGAAGTTACCAAATAGCAGAACAATATACATACCTAGCAAATTCATTTTCTATGAATATATGAATGCATTCCCACAACCCAACAGTAGACTAATACACACAACATACTAGGGGGGCCAAGCACGGATGAAACAAGCAAATGACTAACAGACTGGCTGCTGATTTCAGATAGACTAAAGCAACAAAATATCTGGCAGATGCCCGGCATTTTTCCTCCAGTGATTTCAGATATTGAGCCAAAGACAGATACATATCAACCGTCAACAATATAAACATCATTAAGAGAAAATTTCTATCAATCGAGCATAACTTTAATCTTGTATTATAACAAAGGTAATCATACCATACCCAACAATGTTAGTCGTAAGAAAAGATGCTAAAAGAAATTCAACAAGTCACAAATGCAACTAACATGCACTTTAAGAAAAGTTAGTGCATTATTCAATCTACCACTTAAACCTACAAAGGAAGAGTACTAAATACTATCAAACAGCAAAAACAAAATTATTTTCATAACATTACATCAACATAATGAGTAAGACTAGATAAAATTAAGAAGATAAAGTTGAATTCTCACTGGAATTCTATCTGGGTATTTTTCCCTAATTCTTTCGGCCTCAGCACGCCGTTTTTCTGCAAATACAACAATTGATACATATTAAACTTTTAATCGGGCTCTCATTAAAACATGTGGGCAAATTAAAAAAAAGCACCGAATTCATTCTCAATCTTGAAGCTGCTTTTACTCATTGTCGTTAATTATCCTGCAGAACGAGAACAAAACCCTAAGATCAACGATAGCGAAGTTTTTTTTTTTTAACAATAATGAATTAAAAAGAATCAATTGAATTAAACGAACAATGATATCAAAACCGAAAGGGTAAAGAAGGGTAATGAAAATCAGTCAATTACCGAAAGGGAAAAATAAGAACCGAAAATTAAATTTGAAGAAACTGAAAGAGAAATTTCAATTCTCACGACAAATTAAGAAGATGAGAATTGGTTGAAGGCACAGATAATTATTATATAATGAAAGCTATTGAAGTCGTCGTGCAGTTCATGATTAATTTTCTTTTAAATTTAGTTCACGTGAAGTGTCAATGATTGTACTCGACGCTTATATTCATTCGTTTACTTTGTTATGTAACTTACTTGTATCAATTTATGAGTAGTTCCAAACAAGCGAGTTTAGTTATCAAATCTTTTTAACTTATTAGACACAACTCTTAAAATTCATGAAAATTACGTTATCATATTGTGTGAATGTTATGGTCTATAAAAGACAAAGAGGGATAGAACTTTGACGTCACCTATTTATATGGTGTTTTTGTTAAGTTTTGCTTGTCTGGCAATTCAATGAGTAATGATAATAATAATAATAATATTTTGCTTCTCCGGTTTGCCTGGTGCACAATACATTCAACAAAAAAACTTTGTCACGTCGTTAATATCATTTTATGTAAGTAAAAAAATAAGACATAAAATTTAATCAGATGTATGTCATCGACACATATTATTGTGTGTATAACGAGTCATATGTCATAGTTTTATTATCTACCACTCCAAATCCAAGTTAATGAAATTACAACACGTAATTCATCGTGTATGTTATAATGCGCAACCGCCAGCACGTATCACCACTCAATGAGAACTATCTTTCTAATAATAATAATATGTGTATGTATGATATGTATCAGGTTATAATGTGTATTATCAGCATATCATTGTGAATATTAGATGTTAGCTGAAATGATTACGTATAAGCAGTTACAGCAAATCCAGCCCATTGCATGTAAAAAAAATTTAGGATGGGCCAAGCCCATAGTGGGCTCACTGTGTTTGTGCGACGGCAAAATCCTTTGGACATGTTTGGTGCTCCTCATTATTCTGTATTAGAACCCCTAGGCTGGTAGTATTAAAATTTTATAATACCATGTTTGGTAATTACACCACATAATATTGTAATATAGTCAAATAATTACTTTATGCGGTCAAACCCGTGTAAGAGTCGGGTTTACATGGGTTTGTGAATGCAATTGCTTTTGCTTGTTTTATTCAATTTTAGAGTCTCAAATCTTTAGATCTCTCTCCTACAAATCAAGGAACGTACAAAAACCCAAGCCAAGCCATTTGACGCAGAGGGAGATGATGGCGATTTTGACGATGGGGATGATGATAAGGATGGAGATGGCAGGTTCGGTGATGGTGACGACGATGCGAATGATGATGACAAAGATAATGGGGGCGAGGACAAGGATGAGAATGAAATGGAAGAAGTACACAACGAAGAGGAAGATGAAGAAGCTCTTCAACCACCAAAGAAGAGGAAGAAGTGAACGATATAAATGGAAATTTTCTTTTTTTTTTTCTTTTTTTACTTTATAATAATAAATAAATAAATATCAATTTTTAATATAATATTAATTTTTATTTTCTTTTATTTTTACATTATAATTAATAATAAAAATTAATAAATTTAACAATATTATATTTTAATTTTTATTATATTAAAAATATAACTAAATAACGTATTAGTTAATTATATTATAATAATTAATATATAAAATTAATTAATACTTAATAAGTTAATATAACTAATAACAAATACTTAAATAATATATAAAAATATAATATAATATTACATTATTTAATTCTATTACAATAATGATTTAATTAAAAATTAATATAGTACAGTGTAGCACCAACCATCGTACAGTATTATTATAATACAGTGCTAATGTAATACAGCATAATACAGTAAAAATTCTAAAGTAGTTTCTATTTGGGTTTTGGACCTTGAAATTTAAATCCTAAAGGGTACGTTTGGTATACTGTATTGTATTTTTCTGTATTGCATTATTTTAATACAGAAAATAAAATGGTGAGACTATTTGAACCCACTAAACTATTTACTAAACCTATTTATTAAATAAATCGACCTCAAATTTTAAAAATTTAAATTTTACTCGATAAATCTATTTAAATACCCAATATACCCTTACTAAACCAAGTGAACATTAAAACCAAAGTCTTGCCACCAAGCAAAAGGCTATTGTTCGATTGCACGAAGAAAACCATTATCAACGATGTTAGAAACTACAAATGAAAGAAGCACCTTCACAAATTTTTGAGTCTTGAAGAGCTTGGAAGCATTATCAGCTAGCAACTATGTTCATTGGGAGAAATTCTAGAATACATCAGAGGTACCATGTCAGCCATGTAACAAGTAAATGATGCTATGATATGTGTGCAGTTGTTTTGAAAAACTATCATACAAGTGGTAGTTATATTAAATTTAAATACACATGTCATACATGCATTAAGTGGTTGTAATACCTCTGATGTATTCTAAAATTTCTCGTTCATTGGGGAAGCAACAGGAAAATACTACAAATGCTGCCCACGTGATCAATTTGGATTTCTCTAGCACACGAAAAGAATGGAATTAATTACTTCCAGCAAACAAAAGGGCAAATATGCACAAAGAGAGATATGGGAGATTCTATTATCGATGAAATAATCGACTTTCAATAATCAAAATGAATTTCATCTTTCAATCATTAAATATAAAAATATTTTAAAAGTTTTTAAAAGTGATTTACAATTGGATTCATGTTCATTTTAGCTTTCCTTCAAATGCAAACAAAGATATAACCACCAACTTTGTTATCATGAATTCAATTACATGTGCCCAGTTAACAAAAATATGTGGCTTGGAAGAAGAATCACATCTCTAGTCAATTAGGGTTTAACAAAACCTTGTTGAATATAAAAATAGATTCAAAGAGTAAAAATTATGTTTTTTTTTCTTTTTTATTATATTTTAATGTCCATAATTGTAACTTAATAATTATACTATAATTATAATTATACTATAATTATAATTGTAACTTAGTAAAAATTGGAAGCATTCATCATCTCCTTTTTCATTGAGAGCAATTGTTACCACTGCAACTTTGTTTATCTGGCTCAAAATTATTTTTGGCTGCTTAGATTTCGATTTATTTCTCTCATCCATGCTAACACAATCCACCACTGATGAATAAGGAAAGATCATCTCTTCTCTCCATGAGAACCAACAACATGGCATATGTCCTTATTCGAAAATTGAGTTAATTGAGAAGTGAAGATTAATGAGATAAATTAGGGAGTCAGATATCATTAGAAAGTCGCACACACTCAAACCTGTGAAAAATTCGAGTGGAGCTTTTCCAAACCCTATCTAAAATTCTGAAAACCACCCCCTCTTTCTGACATTTACCATTTTAACCTATAATAATTATACTATAAGATATATATATATATAAATACATAAATTTCTCACACCCAATGGCCAATGCAGATCTTTGATTTTTACTTTTTTCTCGTCTTTCAACCCGACTTGTCATGTTTTTCACTTCTTATTGTAAGGGGCTGTATTGATTATTCAGTTTTCTTCCTTCATTGTAAAAGATTAAAAAGATTATAAAATGCTGGACACCGAATATTACGAGCCGTTAATAAAAATGAACAAAAATATACTTTCGCGGAGACAAATGAGGAGAACCTGCGAAATTTCTCTCCTCATGGTATGACATGATGGGAATTTTTTTTTTTTTTGAATTACATGAGACTATTGTTCATGTTACAACTCATATTATATGAGATTATTACTGATATTTACAATCAGACAATTACTTGGACAAGTTACATTAATTCTTATATAGCACTGCCCATATTTTAACCCTCTCTAATATTCGAGAGACGCCTACTCCACTTTAATTTCGTAAGAGAAAAGACTACCTCCACTCAACTATTTCATTATTGAAAAAAGAAATTAAACCCCTATAATTACTTTTATGACGGTTCAAATACTTACTCTCCTATTAGGCCAAATGCCTATCGGTGATATGATGAGGATTTAACAAAGAAATAACATGAGTTTATTTAGGTAAAGATATTTATGGAATTGGAGTAGGTATGGACCCGAATAATTAATTGCTACTATTGTTGGATGTGGATTTAATTAGAAGAGGGTTTTGAAAATGACTTTTAGTGGAGTCGCAGAAGCACAACTCTAAATTAATCATAACATGTACTCGGTTACAGCTTACAAAAATAATTTATGAAGCTACAAATCCTATTAAGTTCATGCATTAGATTCGACATTTCAGCTTCAACTAGAAGGTGACAAAACAAAAGCATAAAATAATCCAGAAACACAGAAATTAAAACGACCAAAGGCATAATGAAAAAATGAATACAAGTCAAATACATTATATGTTCAATTTGACGGATGCATGTATCTGTTGAATCGATTCAATTTTTGAAAATTTGATGTGAATATTTATTTGATAATGGATTGGAATGGAATCGCCTGCCGCTGCAACTGAAGGATCCGATTCCCCGATCTCAAATGGGCGGCCGATGTATCACCCAGCCCTCACGTAGCCGGCCCAGACCAGTTGCCCTAATCTGTCAATTTCCTTCCCTGGTGAGCCACGTGGACCACTGCTTGATCATAGATTAGTTTTTTAATCTAAAACGAAAGCCAAAAACTTTTATATAATAAAATACATGTGTCTAACTGGGAATGAACACTGACTAATGATGATCAGCTGATTTTTTATTTTTTTTATTTAAATAATATCATTCATATTAGAAAGTCTCAGCAATCAAATTTTAAACTATTTTTTAAGATTTGTTTTTATAAATTAAATAAAAAGAATCTTAACTTTAATAATTATATGTTTTCGTGTGTATATATATATATTAATGCACAAATTTTTATTTTTTTATGAGTAACAAATTATTTAAATTTGAAATATTATATAAATATTTAACTAAATATTTTTTAACTAACTTAATTAAAATAATCAATAGCAAATTTTTTTTTATTTTGTTATTATTTTAATAGTAAAATATAATTTTTAATCTATTCCAAGCTCTTGCTACATCAGACAAAAGAGAATACAACACTAATTCAATTAAAATAATCAATTGTTAATTTTTTATTTTTGTTATTAGTACAATAGTAAAATTTAATTTGCAATCCATTCCAATCTCTTGCTACATGGGACAAAAGACAATACAACACTAATTGAACTAAAATAATCAATAGGTAATTTTTATTTTGTTACAATTATAATAGTAAAATTTAATTTATAATGTATTCCAATATCTTGCTGCATTGAATAAAAGACAATACAACAATAAGTATAATCTTAAACAATTCATCCCAACTCTGTTCTATCATATTATATTTAATTTGGTATTTATCGAACAAGCCCTCATTGGACCTTGTTTTACCTTTCTCGCTTGGTCGCGCTCCAAAGGTTTCAATTCTGAAGGGAAGTCCCCCGGCCCGGGATGGATTAAAGTAAATACTGATGGGCTTTCAAAAGGGTAATGCACATCTTATTATTTGATTGATAAGATATATTTTTTTGGGTTTCTCACACTTATTGCGAAGTTAATAGTGTTGCTAACTGTCTCATTAATCTGGCCGTCGATTTTTCTAAATTTACTTGGTTTGACTATCTTCGGATTTAAATCCCATGCTGTTTAATGATATTAATGAATTCCCTTATTACCGTTTTCATTAGCTATCTCGGTATCATTTTCTTTTGTAAATTTTAATCCATTATATCATATTTTTAATCATCTTAAGGGTAAGGCTAAATATATCCTCCTAATTAAGTGTTTATCTTTTTATTAATAAATTTCTTGGTTTGTCAAGGTTGACAAAAAAAAAAAACTAGTCCTTATTGCTTTGATATGGTTTTATTAAGAAGGCAGTGCATGCTTGTGCTTGGTGCTGCTTGAGGTAGGGTGGGCAAAAAAGCCCGGCTCAGCCCAAGACCAAGCCCACGGGCTTTGACCTGGCCCTCCTCTTGAGGGCTTGGACACGGGCCTAAGGGAAAAAAGTCCGGGCCAGGCCCAAGCTTGCTCAATTTTTAAAAAATTAATTTATAAATTAGAATAATAAATTAAATTTTAAAAGAATAGTAAAAAAAAAAAATAAATAAAACTTAAATTCCTAATTCATACATCAATAATGATTCAAAAAACCTAAAATTATAATACTAAACTCTTTCTTAAGTGTTAATTAAATAAGAAGTGCTTGAATTATAAAATTCAGCATTAAAATATTAAATTTCTAAGTATTTATTTGCTTCATTTTCTTTATTTATTATTTTATTTTGAGAATTTAATGTTATTTTATTCATTGTTGATTATAACAACTTATTGATTATTAATTTATTTCAAGTTTATAACAATTAAAAAATTAAAAAAAAAATAAAGCCTAAGCCTGGCCCAGTCCCATACTTTGCCAACCCTAACTTAAGGTATGGGGGTAGATTGAGCCGGGAGAGTTGATATTGAGATTTTATATATTCTTATAGTATTTACTTTTTGGATTGGAGTGAGAATTCTATGAATGAGAGTATAGAATGGGAGTGGGAGTGGGAGTAGGTTGTTTACTTACACTAGAATGAGAATATGGAATCGAAATCAAAATCCAATTAATATGTTTATTTTGTCTTGGATTGGGAGTAAATGGTTTCAAATTATAGTTTTACCCTTACTTAAAGAATTGTAGTTTTTAATTATAAATTATTAAAAAAATATATTTAAAAAAAAAGAATTATTTTATTATATTTATAAATTAATAATAATTATGTAAATTAAAAATTATTGATCAAAGCAACAGAAATGAAACATTATTATTAACAAGGATCCGGCTACCTTGCAACAATTGCAAGGTACCACCATTTTTGTTTTTTATGCGAACTTAATCTTTCACCGTTAAATCTAACGAAAAAATAATTTGGTAGAGATTTGCCTATTTGTCTATTAACATTGTACTCCCTCATATTTATTGAAACTCAAAAAAATTAAAGAGTTAAAATTTTTAATATATTAGTCCAAATTTTTTAATTTGTATTATTTAATTAGTAGTGAGTTTTTAAAAAATATTATTTTTAATATTACTTATGTTATTAATATTAAAAAAAGAAAGAAAGTTGGATCCATATTAAATATTACTTAATAATAAGCCTATGACTAAATAATATTTTATTTTATTTGATTAATTTACTAAGTAATATTAAACAAATATTTTTAATATTATTTATTTTATTAAAAATAAATATCATTTAATATTATTTAGTCATAGGCATATTATTATATTTGTTCTTTTAAAGCTAAATAATATTAAAATAAAATAAAATAAAATAATGAGTCTTAAAAAATAATATTTAATTTACTTACAAGAATAAATTTTTAATATTATCTATTTTATTAAAAAGATATTATTTAATATTATTTATTTTATTTTATTTACTAATGCTTAGTAATAGGCTTATTATTATATTCATTCTTTTAAAAAACTAAATATTATTAAATAAAATAAAATAATCAGTAGTGAGTCTTCAAAAAATAATATTTATTTTTAATATTTTATTTAATATTATTATTCATAGGCCTATTATTATATTTATTCTTTTAAGAAGATAAATAATATGAAATAAAAATAAAATAATCAATTGTGAGTATTAAAAAAAATATATTTAATACTATTTATTTTGTTTAAAAGAATAAATTTGTTAATATTATTTATTTTATTTAATATTACTTAGTCATAAGCTTATTATTATATTTATTCTTTTAAAAAACTAAATAATATTAAATAAAATAATCAATAGCGAGTCTTAAAAAAATAATATTTATTTTTTAATATTATTATTTTTTATTAAAAATAAATATTATTTAAAATTGTATATTTTATATTATTTAATTTATTTAGTCATAAGCTTATTATCATAATTATTCTTTAAAAAATAAATAATAATAAATAAAATAAAATAATATTTTAGAAGGTTACCAGGCAAAGCATATAAACTTATAAATAAATTGTAAATAAAAAAGAAAGTAAATAATACTATATAAAATAAAATTACATTTTAAAAGGTCACAAGCTAAATAAAACACATAAATTTATAAATAAGCTGTAAATAAAAGAGAAAGTAAGGGGTTAAATTATATCTAATGTCACAGAGGACAAAAATTGGTGGTACCTTCCAACTGTTGTAAGGTTGTTGGATCCTATTAATAATATAGTACAAAATTAATATTTTCTTAGAATAAATTATTTATTATTATTAATTATTAATATTAAATAAATATAATAATATTATTTTTAAATAACTATAATAATATTATATTTTTAAATAAAGATAGTATATAGTAATATTATTTAATTTCTATGAATATATTATTATTATTAAATATAATAATATTTAATATTATTATTTTTAATAATTATAATTTTATAAAATAATATAATAATATTATTTAAATAAATATGATATTATTAATTTTATTTTATTAAATATAATTATATTAAATTAATAAAAAAAATAATAAAATAGAAAAAGACTCCCTACTCTAAATTTGAGTACATAACTCCCATTCTCAAATTTAAATAAATAAGTAAACAACAGAGTGTGAGTGCGAGTACTCTAAACTCCCTATTTCTACTCCAGCACTGTTATTTATTTGTGAAGTTGAGATGGAGAGAACCAGAGAAAGTGACATGTCATCACCTCAAAAAAATAAAAATGAAAATCAGAAAAGAGGAAAGAAAGAGAGAGGGATTATAGCAAACTTTGAAAAATTTGAATGGCAAAGTGAGTTTTTGATTTGCGACACTTTACACATCATACGAGAGAGGAATAGAAACTTGGTCTTGCTGTGCTAGGCTTCACATGGGAGTAGGAGGGTGGTGATAAACAAAAGCCTTTTTCCTCACTGACATGTCCAAATCAAGGTTTCCTAAACAATTTATAGCAAACCTAAGCATGTCCCCTTCTTTATTTTCAATTAATACCGAAAATTTCAATCTTGTCTAGACATTCAAACTGCCCACTTCTTTATTTTCCATTTATGCCCTTCTAGCATTGTTTCTGTTTTTATCACACTTGCATTTTCTCCGTCATTTCGTAGCAAATGAATAGATGGAATAAATTAATATATTTTATTACGTTACCTAATAGATAAAATTTTTTATACCAATGAAGACACTTGAAATAAGTACCGCACAATGAGTTTTTAATAATTATATTATAAACTCTTTAATTTTTATTAATTTTTCAACTTAAATACATTAACACATAATACACATATTTATAGGTTAATCAAAGAGAGAGGGGTTATTAATTTTTCAACGTGAGATTCCCTACCCAAATGTGAATTCAAACATTTACAACATATTAAAGATTATTACCTTAACAAATTTAGACTAAGCCAAGCCCATAATTGCCTCCGAGAGTTGCAATGATAGAAATCAGTGAAAATGAAAGCAACTTTAAATAAAAATTTTGTAGAGGAAGATTATAACTTGTCGAAGTAGTACCCTATTCGGAAGAGTAATACTGCTTATTATTTTTAAATTATTAATTATTTTTTAACTTTTTCTTTTTTCTGAAAGGGCATAGTTAGATATTATTAATCCAAAGCCCTATGGTATCATGCTTTTCCACAACTATGTTTGCTAAAGGATTACATGAATCTGTCTGTCGTGCGAACAACATTTGCTGAATTCTTTGCTAGTGAAAGAAAGAAAACCCCACCAAAGCACTTTGAGAATTTGGTACTTTTCACATAAACCCTATAATTTTCATGCAACCGATAATATAATGATGAGTGCGGAGACCGACCGGCGCCGTTAATATAAATTATAAAATGTAATTTGGGGTACTTGTCTATAGATTAATTTTTTTGTTTTGCTCAAATATCATTATATCAGTGTGCCCTCACTTTGTTGTCACGCTTTTCTTTTTCTTTTTTCTTCTTCTTATTTATCCAACTATTAAATGGATTTTAATTTTCATCATGCATGCAACGGTTGGCGTTTGTTTTTAAAGTATCCTTTGAATTTGTATTGACTCGAAATTGCTAGTTCGAATCTCCCTGGGTTTTTATTTTTTATTTTTTAACACATACAAATTATGAAGAAATTATAGATTGCCGATAAAAAAAAAAAAACAAACAAACAAACCTCGATGACAGCCACGCCACACACGTATGCCCAAGAAAAATATCATAACTGTATGATTTTTTTTTATTTTATTGGAAACTATCACAACCGTCAGATTCAGTTTCGAAAACTAGGCCACCAGATGATCAGAAGATGTTTCAATGTAATTACTTGAACGCCAGAGTACTTTATCAAAATTTTGACGAGAATTGAACTAGAGAAGCAAGGGTACTTTCGGAATGCAGGTAAATTACAAAAAATATTCATCTGAGCCAGTTAACCTTTTCTCTGCATCATTGATCTCTGTAAAAGTAAGTCATAGACCAAGAGCATTCAGGACGCTCTTCAGTGGAGCGTGCACAACACACCACCAATGATGCAATCCAAAACTTGAGAGGAGGATTGATAGCATGGGGATAGGCAACACCTGTCCATTTTAACAAAATAGGTCCTTAACCTCTTTTCAAATCTAAAAAAGACTAGAGAAATATAAAATATTAAACCTTAAACGAATATGTAAACAACAAGTAACACAAAAATTTATTTATAAAAAAATTCACGTTATTTTTTAAAAATTTAAATAATTAATTAATTAGATCGTTCTCACATCCAATAAATTTATTGAGATAAATAGCATATATTTCACAGTAAATATATTTCGCAAGATATCTTGTATATAGTTTATAGTTTAATTGAAACTTAATAATCATATTATGAGAATTTAATTAGTTAATTTTTATATTAATTCTTACTTTAGAATTGTTAAAAATACTATGAATGTTTTATAATTAATTTTTTAAAATTAGGGGAAACTTACAAAATTTGAAAGTAAAAAAATATCACGACCCTAATATTTATATATTTTTTTATAATAAATAAATGAGTTTTGATCTATTGGACGACCATACCCATTTTTTATTCAGCAAAAAATATTATTCACAAATAGTAATGAACTAATGCTTGCCAATCATTTTCTATCAATAAATTATATATATATATATTGAATTTTACTTTAAAATTTTATTGGTAATTTTTTTCTAATTAATATAATGGGTTAATATCACATGGGTGACTGATGTTTCAATAAATTATAAAAAAGTGATAGATATTTTAACAGTAAATAGATGGGCGACAAATCGTTAACTTTTCTGTTAATTTTAACGGGAACAGTAAAATAATTATAAAATGATATTTTTACCCCTACAATTAATTATAAATTAACAATTCAACCTCTATAATAGTTATAAAATGACATTTTTATCCCTAAAATTAGTTACAAAATAATATTTATGCCCATACTCATTTATTTTTATTTTTTAAATTAAAAAATATAAAAAATTACATCTGAATTTAATTAACTGACTTTTTATTTGTTAAAAGTTAAAACAAATAATTTTTTTTTAAAAAAATTTCTTGTTAAAAAAATATATAAAATATTATTTTATAATTAATTGTAGGGGCAAAAATATTATTTTATAATTTCTGTTAAAATTAATAGAAAAATTAACTGTTTGTCATTAATTTATTTATTGTTGAAATATTTATTACTTTTTTTTCTAATTTGTCGAAACATCAGCCACCTAAGTGATAATAACCCTAATATAATTCATCGTACGCGCTAAATATCGCCGGTGGGAATGGTAAGCGTGATAGAAACCCTAGCAGAGATAATTACGTCAACAGACAAAAGCCACATAAAAAAAATTATAAATAAAAAAGAAAAGAGAGAGAGAGAGAGAGAGAGAGAGAGAACGAAGCGCACTTTACCACTTTTATGAGTAGCACGCATCCATATGTACAGAGATCAAAGAAAGAAGAAGGGGAACCAAGCCAAAGAACAAAACTTGTTCATACACCACCAACACCATTAGATTTAAAAAAAGAGCTTATCAAACCAAATAATGTTTGTTGTTCTGCTGGGTCGCTGAGTTACTGAGCCAGCAGAGGAGTCAAAGAAGCTTGAGCTGTGGCTTCGTGCATGTAATTTTTTACGAACTCTGATTTGATTTCTGTTGCTTTGTGCCTTGTTTGCTAGTACACAAACAAACTAACTCATTAATCTCTCTTCTTTCTTAGCTTTCTAAAGTTTCGGAAACTGGAGCGAGAGTGGAGGGATTTTGTGTGTAATTTTGTAGTTGGGAGTTTATTAGATATATAAGGGCCATGCCCCTAGCCTTTGAGGATTTTCAAGGGAAGGGGGCGTTAGATTTCTCGTCTTCTTCAGATTCACTGCTGTTGTTACAGCCAAAGCCGAAGCAAAACTGGCTGCTTAACAACGTCAACAGGGGAGGAAGTACTACGGAGCCCACATCAGTGCTTGATAACCAAAAAAGTCCGAGCACACCCACGTCATCCTCAACACTGTCTTCCTCTCTGGTGGGCGGCGGTGGTGGCGGCTCTTCCACCACCGACACCACCGGCGTGGCCGCAGCTAATGTCTCTAGCAACCCCCCATCGGTAGAAATCAACACTGCTGAAAAATGTGGAGGCTTGGGAATGGAAGATTGGGAGAGTGTGTTGTCTGGTTCACCTAATCAAGAGCAATCCATTTTAAGGCTCATTATGGGTGATATTGATGACCCATCGTTCGGATTAAACAAGATTTTGCCTCAAGATATGGAATTTAATGCGGGTTTTGGAGTTGTGGACCAGGCTAACTTTGGCTTTGAGACGTCTTTTACTTGTACCAACTCTATTGACCCTGATTTTGTTGGCAACAATGCAAGGCTTGGTTCTGTTTCAAACCAAAGTCACATTTTTTCAACAGTTGCGGCTGCAAATCTTTTGCCTCCTCCTAGTGTTTTTCAACAGCAGCCGGTTGAGGCTTTCGATGAGAAGCCACAGATACTGAATTCTCAGCTGGTAATTAATCAGAATCAAGCTCAGTATACTCAAAATCCAGCTTTATTCTTGCCACTTTCATATGCTCAAATGCAAGAGCATCAACTTTTATCACCAGCACCACCCCCACCGAAACGTCTTAATGTTGGGCCCAATCAAAAGGTCCCGTTTTCAGATTCGGGGCAGCAAGAGCTATTTCTTCGACGACAGCAGCTTCAAATGCTTCAACAACAAAGGGAAACAATGGGAGTGACGGCAACAGCAACGAAGCAGAAGTTGGTAAACGATGAATTGGCAAATCAGCAGCTTCAGCAGGCAATAATTGACCAAATTTTCAAGGCCTCAGAGCTGATCGAAACAGGTAATCCTGTACACGCGCAAGGGATATTGGCGCGGCTCAATCACCAGCTCTCACCAATTGGTAAGCCTTTTCAGAGGGCTGCTTTTTATTTCAAGGAGGCCTTACAGTTACTTCTCCAGATGAATATGAATAATAGTAGCTTGGCTTTGTCCGGTTATAGTATCATTTTCAAGATTAGTGCTTACAAATCTTTCTCCGAAATCTCACCGATTCTTCAATTTGCTAATTTCACTTGTAACCAAGCACTTCTTGAAGCCTTTGAAGGGTGTCGTAGAATCCACATTATAGATTTCGATGTTGGATATGGTGGGCAGTGGGCTTCTCTTATGCAGGAGCTTGTTTTGAGAAGTGAAGGTCCTCCTTCACTTAAAATCACTGCATTTGCTTCTCCATCAACACATGATGAGCTCGAGCTCAGCTTCACTCAAGAAAATTTGAAGCACTTTGCAAGTGAAATCAATATGCCGTTTGAGCTTGAAATTTTAAGCCTTGAAGCTATAAGTTCTGCTTCTTTGGCACTACCTCTTTGGGGATTAGAAAATGAGGCAACTGCTGTGAATCTCCCAATTGGCACCTTCTGTAATTACCCAGCAACCTTTCCTTTGGTGCTTCGCTTTGTAAAGCAACTTAAACCCAAGATTGTTGTTTCTTTGGATAGAGGCTGTGATCGAACAGATGTTCCATTTCCTCACCATATGATTCATGCGATTCAGTCATACTCATGCCTGCTTGAATCGCTGGATGCTGTGAATGTGAATTTGGATGCCTTGCAAAAGATAGAGAGGTTTTTGGTTTATCCTTGTATTGAAAAAATTGTATTGGGACGCCACCGTTCTCCTGAGAGATTGCCTCCTTGGAAGAGTCTGTTTATGCAGTCTGGATTTGCTCCATTGACATTTAGTAACTTCACTGAGTCCCAGGCTGACTGTTTGGTGCAACGGACTCCAGTTAAGGGCTTCCATGTTGAGAAGAGACAGTCCTCACTCGTTCTCTGCTGGCAGCGGAAAGAGCTTATCTTGGCCACTGCTTGGAGGTGCTAAGGAGTAGTAGCGGGATATTGGTTGCAAAGGTGCCTAATAACTGCTTTGGTTTATGATCATTTTGACTTTTCTTGTTTGTGGTCTCTTATGCTAATTGTCTATGTGCTTTAGGTTTATTGTCTAATCAAGAAACAAAACAGTTTTCATAACTGTTTATGCATGCCTTAGTACATTCTTTCTTGTTTCTGTTCCTTGACATGGTTGTGGGTTCAACTTAAATTGTTCATTTCCATGTTTAGGGTGCTAATTATTGTTGTAACTTGACATCAAGGAAACAAGAGATGGAACAAAGAAGAATTTGACCTTCAAAACTAGTTTCCTTATCCATGAATTGTATGGCTAATTTGATTCATGAACTCTTATCTTGTCTAGAAGCTTTCTCACTTTTTTACCTAAGAGTCAATGATTTACACCTCAGACTAGAAACCTGGGATTCACACCTAATTGTTTCTGAACTTCTATTTTTTGGCATAGTGAATTCGCGGCTCTAACCGGATGCAGAGTTCCTGCCAAAGAATATGAATCTTGTATTCTTGTTCTAAATGCTTACTTTTGTCTATCATTGCATAATATATAATCTATAAACGCAGCATTTTTCTCATCTTGATGTCCTAATTATCTAAATCTGCTCCAAACATGTAGCATGCCACTTCAATTGAGTTCTAGCTCTGGAAGCTGTCACTTTATGAGATCATTTGAGTGGTCTTCAGGGTAGCAACTTGGCTAGTTTGTCAATGTATATGCATTCGCATATTTAGGCCCATTGAGTTCTACAAAGTATGCCGTCTCAATTCCTCATTTGAAGCTCTCAAGAATAGGATGTTGGCCTAATTCTCTCAATTCTAAAACTCTCATCCATCCCTTATTATATTTTCTGTCAATTGCCCATTATGATTGCAGCAATAGATACTTAAATTCATCACTTAATTTATTGTCAAGTTGTATATATTTATCACCTGCCTTATTATATACATTGAATTCGCTGTTTAATCAGTTATTTATTGTTTCCCCCTGCATTCTAATGATATCACATGGCTCATGTACCATTGGACCCCCACATGATTTGTTTAAAGTCTCTTCTTTTTCAGCGCCTTAACAAATAACAATGCTTTTGTTAAATTAACACACTTACATATATATAATACACAAAAGGCCATGTCCCATGTTGCTTGTGAGACAGCTTTAGCTCTCTTATTATATAATTATTATTTAGTTATATAATAAGAGAGCTGATTGCGCTGGCTTCATGGACAATGAATAATCTAATAGTTCGGATTATTGTTTTCATTGTTGGCATTATTATTTTCACTTTATTGTTAATTGTCTATAAGGCCATGTTTGGGAGCTTGGACTAAGTGTAGGATTAGACTAATTTTGGGATTAAATTTTTATCCCATGTTTGGCAACTTTATTTGGATTGGATTAAGGGAACTAAATTCAAATATAATCCTTTAATCATGGGGTTAGCAATTCCAATTTGTAAGTGGGTTTAGATGGGATTAAATTAAGAGGAAAAAAATTATCCATTTGTAATATTTCTTTCATATATAACACCATTTTTTATTTATTACTTAAAATTTAATTAATTATTTATTTATTTTATTCATGATTTACTTGAACTTTATTTTTTATTTTGTTTTTATAGTATAATTAAATTGGTACTTTTACTTCAATAAAATTAACGATTTAATAATTTATTACAATAATTGATTGTATCAAATTTAATAATCACTGATGTAATATTAAAAAAATAATGACAATTAATAATATGAGTAATTAATTGATTATATATATATATATATATATATATATATATTAGTTGCTATCTTTTTGATAAAACAAAATATTTATAATTAATACTATTAAATATTCATAAATATTTTTTATTTAAATATAATTTAACATTTTCCAATTCGATATTGTACCAAACATAAGATAATATTTTATAATCTAACTTAATCTAATTCAATCTAATTTAATCAAATCCTAATATTTAGTCTAATTTAATCATGCGTGCCAACGAAATCTAATGGTTTTATTGTATTTTTCAATGGAGCAAGTGGCTCAATTCAAAGTTGACACTCTAGAAAAAGGGGGGTAAAAAAAATCCAATTACTGAATGCTGGTAAAAATTATCTCTAATTGAACTCAAATTATAGACTTTCTATTGTCAAAACTAAGGTAGCATTTATGAATGTTACTGAAGTCTGAATGGGTCTGAATGCATATGTCTGAATAATATATTTGTTTTTAATTTTTTGACGTCTGAATATAGGTAGTAAGTTATTTGTTTTTATAATCTTAAAACATCTTAATTCTAATATTTTTACATTTATGACCTTGAAAATGTTACATATACTTGAAGTTTAAATAAGTATATATTTACAATATTTTCTAGTACAATAATTTTTATATGTTATAAATGTTTATAAGGTAAGCATTCTATATATAATTTATAAAAAATAATTTTATAATGTTTTTTACAATTTAACATAACATTTATACATAAAAAAGTTGTATCTAATAATAAAAGAATTTGTTTAAAATTTAAATTGATTGTATATTAAATATTTAATACCAAGTAAAATTTAATGTCAAAGAAAATTCTATTATAGCATCTAATAGCTACGTAGGAAATAAATACGTTTAATGAGATTATTTAGGAGAAAAAGATTTAATTTTTTATTTAAACATTTTATCATTCAGATAAAAATCATGAAATTTATTTTTTCCATTCAGATAAAAATGTGTTACAATAAGATTTGAGATATAAAAATAAACAAGATAAAATATTAAAACATCTTAAATTAAGTTAAATTAAGACTTCAGACATAAAAATAAATAACTTCTGCAATGGTACGATAAGTTAGTTGTTTGACTTTGCCGAAAAAAAAATTAAAAAAAAAAAATTCCTTCTACAAAGGAGGGAATTCGGGGCGTGTATAGACAGTGACACGTTTCTTTCCTCCTGAGCTTTACGCAAGCTTCATTTCTATGTTTTAGAAATGGCTTTGAAAATGAAGATGATGTTTTGAAAACGATGTTTTCCAAAATGAAAATAGGACTCTATTTTCTTTTTCCCAAAAATATTTTTCTAAATGGAGAACAGTAAACATAGTCTTGTTTTTGCCCTCGACGGCTGGAACGCATTTAGCTGTGGTTTTTAAGAAGAGTGAAGCTGTTGTTTAATGAAAGAATATTATTTTCAAGTTTTGCTTTGCCGTTGTTGAATTTGAATAATAATAATAATAATAATAATAAAGAATAATGGTTATCCAAATTTTAAAAAATCAGGAAAAAAATCATGTTTTCTTTTAAAGACAAATTATTTTTAAATTTTGCAAAACTAAAAACAGTTTTTAAAGATGCATTCGAGCTGTCAAATAAGCAGTCCCCTAAAATCTTATTTCTTTCCCTTAAAAAAAAAATGTAACCTTTAAAAAAATTAAAAAAAAAAAAGAAAAAAGAGTAAGACTCAACTACAATAGTGCAAGTTGAAGATGACACGTGGGTTGAATGGAGTGGACTAAACGACAGGGACCCACAATCCAATATTACAAGCGTTCTCCAATCTCCACTGGGCACTCATCAGAGTACCAATCACAAATTTAGGAATGTGACAGATTGTCTCTAGGTTTGCGTTTGCTGGGGACAGTCAGATCGAAAATGACAAATAGAAAATTGGGAAAAAATTATTAATTAGTAATTAATAATTAAAATGAACTATTCTCAAAAAGATGTTCTAAACTTAGAATAATTCTTCTCTTTTTTTTTTCGTGTTTTTATTTTTCTCTTATTTATTTACTTCTCCTTCTCCTTCTATTCTTCATATTCAAATCAACAACTGAAAAACGCCGTCAGTGCTGCGCGACAACCAACGAAGTGATTCCAATGGCTCTGCTTGACAAGATTGACAATTGCTGTTTTGATTTGCTGAAGCAATTTTGATTACTGGATGAAATAGATTCTAGGTTCTAGGAGGTTGTTGTGATTTTCAGTTATTTTTTTGTATGTTTTATTCTTTTAATATTTAAATAGAGGATAAAGTTGTAATAATAAAATTTGGATGGGGGTATTTTAGAAAGTTACGAAACTGGGAAGTCTAATTCCTAACTCCATGCTGGCATCAAATCTCATTCATGTCTCCTCATTCCTAATTTGATGTGCTCAAATGATTCCCATTCCTCTCTTTATTTTAGTAAATAAACATGGGTTTACTTTTTTATTCCTTAATTTAATAAATAAACACAACATTATTAATTAACTCTGTTGATCGATCATGGAAAAAAAAATAAAAAAAATCTAAATCACACAATTGAAATGATCATGACCGTCTGATTTTCTTATTATTGCTTTTTGGCCAACCACCAACTAATTTCTGTAAATAATGTCCGATGATTCAAATGGTTTTTATATTTTTCTCTTAAGAGATTTAATTCAACCACATGCAAAGCCTACAAAGTACAAAACACCCCAAAAAAAACAAAAAAAAACGAGGAATTAGTTTCAGTGCTAATATAATTTTTGTGTTAACTTTTTGTACAAATTTGTGATTAATATTTTTTTTTAATTAAGTTATTAATAGTTATTGAATAAGAATATACTTATGATTAAATTTAATTGAATATTGTCAAATAGTCATAAATAAATGCATGGCACAATACTTTTAAAAAAATCAACACAACTCATTTCTAAACGTTGAATATTAATTTTTCTGCAAATATCAACTGATTTATTTAATAATAACAACGACGGCACACTGATAGTTGAACTTCTAGAAACTAAATGGTGTTATTCGGAATATAACGCGGTGCAAATAGAATCTATTTTGTAATTTACTAAGATGGAATCCATTGGGCTAATCTTTGCCTTATTAAAATTCATGTCTCGAATTTGAAGGTCAGTAATGTTATATATCTCAAATTTTTTGTCCCAAATAATTATTTTAAATGATTTAGCATTCATTAATTTATTACAATTAATTCACTTAAATTTTGTAAAATAACTATAAATCAATTAATAAATACCAAATCATTTAAGATAATTATTTAATATAAAAAATTTAAAATATATAGGATTACTCTTTGAAGGTCACCTGGTCGGTGGTCTGGTATGCTCTCTCTCTCTCTCAAACACATCTTGAAATGCATTCGATTACAATATAATCTACGGGGGTACAGCATCAAACCATCATAATCAGCATTTTCATTTTCAACTAGAAGAAGTTGACAATATATAAGTTACTAAAAATTAAGAAAAAAAATTACACCGAACAACGACCAAAGCAACATATAAATACAAGTCAGTCAGATACATTAAAAAACACATAAATAGATATAAAAAGGAATGCATGTATTTGCATCAAAATTAAAAATAATTATTTAATTTTGATGGGCATTTTTCTTTTTATGTTGGAGTAGCTAAAATAAAACAGAAGGATCGGGTGGCCACAAATTGGCGGCGGATGTGTCATGTAGGCGGCCCTATTGCGGCCCCATGTTCCCATGCGGTGCATAAATGATATTAGATTATTTTTCCATATAGCTTTTTCTTAATCATGGCTTGTCACAATGTCACCCCAATAAACTGAAAGCAAAAAACTTATCTCATGTCATGGCCTCATGGGGAATGAATGAATGAATTAATTAATGATTAATGATCATCAATAATTAGTCTTCCCTAATTAATTAAGATAATTATGGATTGGGTTAGGGCTAGAAGTTGGATTTTATTGTAGATCATGTTTTTTCTTCATGTGTTCTCTAATCACGGGGAAGCCTTGACTTGAGAGTTGAGATTTCAGCCCTCAAATAATCAAACAAACCCAATAAGTTTATGTCAGGGGTATTATTGCATAATTTCCATGAGGTTTAGTTATTTATAAAATATATGAGAAGAATTGAGAACTAGTCGTTTTTTACCCCTTCTAAATGGTTGACGGTTCGTCCAAATATATATGATTTGATCATTTAAGTAATTTAATTGTACTCGTTCGCATACAATCCAACTTATTTTGCACACTACTTTATTACGCTTTAATTGTATCGCGAAGGAGATGATGTTGATCGATGATAGTCAACAATAGCGGTTTGACGATAATTAACAATTTTTTTTTTATAAAGAAAATGAAAATTTGAGAGAAAATGAGAGTGAAATTTATATTATCATTACCTTCAAAATAATGATATATATATAACTCCGAGTAACAAAAAAATATTTTCAGCTCAAAATTTCACGAACAAATGAGTCATTTTATAGAATTTTGTTAAAGGCTTCAAACACATGTTAACTTTTGAGGGCCAATTTTGTAATTATACCTATCTAAGAGACATATAACCAATTGATAATACAGTACCTCGTTTATGTTATTGGCTTCAATATATATATATATATATATATATATTAAAAAGGCTTTGCTTTGGTTTTCTTTAGTAGACAATTTTTGTGCGTCTTGACTCTTGTGTGTGTTGCTTCGGATGTGGGGTGTCTTGAGAAGAGGGAAAAGAACTTGTGAATTGTGATCGCCAATCCTTTCCGCCAGCAAATAGAAAAGGAAATAATAATAATAACCAGAAAGAGGAAAGAGAAGAGGGATTATTTTATTTATAATAAATCTTTAGAAATTTTTGAATAGATAAATAAAAGCCTAATAGACCTAGAGAGACAAGCAAAGTGAATTTCGTTGGGGTGGGGTCACTTTACACTTCATACTTCATGTGAGAGAGAATAAAAGAAACTACTTTAACTAGTCTCTCTACACTCTAGTTATTATTATTATTTTTTTAACATTAATACATTATGATTAAATTGTAACAGATGTAATTCAAACTATTAACTGATATGTATAAATCAGACAATTATTAAAATAAGAGTTTACATTAATCATATAATCACTAATATTAAAAAATAAAAGCCTTCGTATTATTATGGAGACTCGAATTCAAACTCTCACAATTGAGTTCTCACTCCTCGACTACAAGCCGGGTGGCTTCTCTCCAGACTCTAGTTAGGAGGCCTTCACATGGGATTGGGATTTGGGAAAGGAAACTAGGAAAGTGGTGATAAAACAAAAATTGTGGTAATTTTATAACGCAACTCCCTTCAGCCCTGACCCTGAGGTATTGAATTTTATCCTCTCGAGAGAATTGATCCTGTTATTCGCACTTAGCACCCCTCAGCAAGTTAACTGCCGTTATTTTGAATGATATTTAGTTTTTTTTTTTTCTCCAATGGAAGGGATCTAATAAAATGTATATATTTTTAATAATTTATTAATAAGGGATCTCACTTTTAATACAATATATTTTTATTTTATAATACAATAAAATGTGTGTGTGTGTGTATATAATTTTTTAACTTGTCTCTTAATTACCATGCATATTCTTATTATATAAGTATAACCACATTTTCTAATAACGTTATAATTTGAACAGATGCGCACAATATTTTCTGTCAGCATTATGTTATGGGTTCAGTGGAAAGAAACAATATTTATTTATATGCATGGGATGAGCATGGAATTCCACTGGAGAGAGCGTGCAATTCACAAACCCAAGAGGCAACAACAGCAACTAGTTTGCCGTCTTTTACGGTTTTACCCGTACCCGTACCCGTTGGGCATTGGGCATAGCGGGAAAAACATAAAGACAAGGGTCACGCAACGGTCAACTGATCCATTTGTTTACTGGAGAGGGTCCAAACTACCAATAAATTTAAATTTATAAGTGAGAGACCTCAGTATCTCAGGCGACGTACGTGAAAAATTACCTTTTCTCATTGATATGTCCAAATTACCCCAAAAAAAAAAAAATAATAATAATAATTTAATGAATATTAATTAATTGACAAATCAATGAATTATTAATTTATGAAAACATTTCATACTTTCCCTAGATATTATATCTTATATCTTTTTATTGTAATTAAGTCAATTAATATGTTATTAATAATTATGAGGCGCTCCTCTAATTTATGCAGCGGCTTAACTTTAGTAAAACTTAATACATAGCTAATCCTTTTTATTAAAAATAATGAATTAAACATATTTTACAAAAGTCTCCCAAACCTTATAAATTAGTTAGTTGTTAATTTCAACAGTTAGTGGATCTTGTATGAAAATAAAATTTTTATAATGTATTGTCTTATAAATTATTCAGGACTAGTAAAAACGATTATTTAATTAATGTTATAACGAATTTGGTTTGCTAAATAATTCATAGCAAACCTAAGCACGTTTCCTTGATTAGGCCAATTGAGCTTTGTAGCCCATTGGTGGAATGGTGCTCTACAATGTTTGGGACACTTATGTGGACTCTGTTTTTCTTTCAATAAAGAAGTAGAATATGGATATATATGCATATTTTTTTTCCATTGTTATTAATACGAGTAGATTTTTAAACTAGTTTTCATAGATTTATGGTCTATGTTATTATAATAGCATCTATATATCCATAGTCCTAAATTAAAAAGGCTCATATAATAATATTATATGTAGACATGTCTCCTTCTTTGTTTTCAACAAATTAAATACCCAATATTCTCTAGACATTCGAACTACCCACTTCTTCATTTTTCCCCACATTCATTTTCACTTCAAGTCGCTCTCTATGTTACTTGCAAAATGTTACGTTAGAGAGAATGGAAAAGAAGACAAATCCCATACGGAACGTTATAAAACACGGCATCGAAACAGTGTATTTGGAAGAGTTATGTTACTTATCTCAAAGATAAAAATATTTTGGGCATTTATTTTGGCTTGTCAAATGGTACAATGATATGATTAAACGTTAATTTTGCTTTTGTATTTCTATGTCTGTTGAAGGATTGCATGAATCTGTCATGCAATCAAACATTTACTTAAAAACTTTTGGCATGCAATAAGTGGAAACCCCACCAACGTACTTCAATTCTCCAAATTGAGAGAGAGAAACTTCTCTCAAAATTTTGCCCCCAGCCCCAGGTGATTTATTTTCATTACAAATGATAACGAAAGGTTACAAATGTACTACTTTCATAAAGTCGGTCACTTATAATAATTAATTGGTGAACTTGTCCTTAATTAGATGTTTTTTTTTTAATCTAAAAACAATGTTTATTTTTCACCATGCATGCAACTGCTGGCATTTGTTGTTCTTTTTTCTTTCTCAGTCCAAGTTTTCGTGTCATTGTAACTTGTATGCACAAGCCCTAATTGATCTTTTCATCAGCTTATGTTATGTACAGTACAGAAACTTTCATATTTTTATCCAAGTTCTTCTCGTGAAAAGAAATAAACAGAAATAAAAAACCGCCTGATGGATCACAGCCACGATTGAATGTTGGAGAAAAATAGATCACAACCGTCAAAAACTGCCTCGATATTTATAAAACCTCAAAAAATCCCCCCCATCCATGATCTCGTGCCGTCAGATTCAGTTTCGAAAACATGGCCATCGGAAGATGTTTCTCTGTAATTACTTGAAAACCCTCGTGTTTTCCCTGTGGTGTGGACAAGCTAAGGGTAATTTAGGAATTGAGGTAAATTACAAAAATTCATCTGAGCCCGTATACCTTTTTCTCTGCGTCTTTGATTTCTGTAAAGGACTTGAATCTCTCACTGTTTTTCTGCCTTTTATTCCTCCTTACTTTTTAAATCTAATAAAAAATATTAATTTAATTATAAATAAAACAAAAAATATTAATTTAATTATGACGCACTTGATTACTCAGCAGAAAATCCTTGTCCCTCAGCAAATTGTATTAAGAGGCCAAGAAGACCAATCAGAACGCTCACTTCACGCTCCTCGAAGAGCTTGACACCAAACGGCCAAACCACCAACCGATCGATCGAGAACCGTAGAGTTTAAGCACATTGTTGTCATTTGTCAGGAAAGGATTACGGATAATAACACCAGGATCCCCGAGTTCTCAAGTCTTTACAGAGTAGTGCATAATTTGCCTATTCAAAAACATACGAGCCTCTAACCAAATGACCACTCCTAGAGTTTTAAGGGTTTTGACTGAGTAATTTTTAAGTAGATTTCTTTAATTTTTTACTTAAATCCGAATCTTAAGAAATATTTGGAGTTAAATAGGAATATAGTTATTTTTACTACATTAATAGCTATTTTTTAAGATTAAATTTATCTTTAAAAATTGATTAGTACAAAAATTATTAATTGGTATTCCTATAATTTCATCTTAAATAATAAGGTAATATGTTTTTATTAAATAATAACTTATAAAATTACTTACAATTTCATCGTTGTATTTAATAATAAATACCACTCACACTTAACGGGACGCTGGTTGAAATTTGATTTTGCCTTTTACAACCTTTCCGGCCTTCCCCCCAACTCACTCAACAAGAAGAAAGAAAAAAAAATATTGATTATACGCGCCAAATGATGAGCGTGGGGAAAGATGGGAGTGAGAAAAAACCCGAACAGAGATAACCACGTCAATAGGCAAAAGCCACATAAAAAATTAAAAATGAAAAAAAAAAAAAAGGAGAGAGAGAGAGAGAGAGAAGGAAGGGCACTTTACTTCTTTTATATGTTGCACGCATCCATAGCAGAAAACAGAAGGAAGGCGGACTACCACTTGTACAAATTACAAAGATCAATCAGAGCAGAAGAGAAAGAGAAACGGAGAGAAACCCACCAAAAAAAACCTGCATCAAAACGCATCCTCAGAATCAGAAGAACAAAGCTTATTGTAGCAAAGAATGTTGTTATTCTCAGTCTTGAGTTACTAAGCTAGCAAAAGAAGGTGACAGAGCCGGCCAAAGAAGCTTGAGTTGTGGCTTTGTGCATGTTGTTTGATAAGATTTGATTTGGATTTCTGCTGGTTTGTGTCTTCTTTGTATCGTACAATTACAAACTAACCCAGTATTAGTCTCTTTCTTTTGTAGCTTTCTAAACCTTTGTAAACTGGAGAGTTCTGGGATTTTGGGATTGTTGGTAATATTTTTGTTGAGTTTATTAGATGAGGGCCATGCCCCTAGCCTTTGAGGATTTTCAAGGGAAGGGGGCTTTAGAATTCTCTTCTTCTTCAGATTCACGGCAATTTCATCATCAGCAGCAGAAGGAAGAACAAGACTGGCTACTCAACGACAGCAACAGGGGAAACAAGAAAGCAAATTGTTGCTATGTTGGCAGTGCCACCACTGAGCCCACATCAGTGCTCGATAACAGAAGAAGTCCAAGCCCTCCCACGTCATCCTCAACACTGTCTTCCTCTCTGGGCGGTGGTGGCTCCTCCACCACCGACACCACCGGCGTGGCGGCGACCAATGTCTCTAGCAACCCCCCTTCAGTAGATATCACCACTACTGAAAAATGTGGCGGCTTGGGGGGAATGGAGGATTGGGAGAGTGAGTTGTCTGGTTCACCTAATCAAGAACAGTCCATTTTAAGGCTAATCATGGGTGATATTGATGACCCATCTCTTGGGTTAAACAAGATTTTGCATCAAGATATGGAATTCAACGCAGGTTTTGGTGTTGTGGATCAGACTAGTCTTGGCTTTGACACACCTTTTACTTCGGTCAGCAGCAATACTGACCCTGATTTTGTTGTCAACAGTGCAAGGGTTGGTTCTGTTTCAAACCAAAATCACATTTTTTCGACAGCAGCAGCTACAAATCTTTTGCCTCCTCCAAGTGTTTTTCAACCGCAACCAGTTGAAGCTTTGGATGAGAAGCCGCAGATACTCAATCCTCAGCTGATAATCAATCAGAATCAAGCTCAGTATGCTCAAAATCCAGCTTTATTCTTGCCACTTTCATATGCTCAAATGCAAGAGCATCTACTTTTATCACCGCCACCACCGAAGCGCCTTAATCTTGGGCCCAATCAAAAGGTCCCGCTTTCAGATTCGGGGCAACAAGAACTATATCTTCGAAGACAACAGCAACAACAGCTTCAAATGCTTCAACAAAGGCAAACAATGGGCGTGACAGCAACAGCAACAGCAACGAAGCAAAAGATGGTAAACGATGAATCGAATCAGCAGCTTCAGCAGGCAGTAATTGACCAAATATTCAAAGCCGCAGAGCTCATCGAAATGGGTAATCCTGTACTCGCGCAAGGGATATTGGCGCGGCTCAATCAGCAGCTCTCACCTGTCGTTAAGCCTTTTCAAAGGGCTGCTTTTTATGTCAAAGAGGCTTTGCAGTTACTTCTCCACATGAATATGAATAATCCAAGTGCAGCTTTGCCCGGTTACAACATCATTTTCAAGATTAGCGCTTATAAATCTTTCTCTGAAATCTCGCCGATTCTTCAGTTTGCTAATTTCACTTGTAACCAAGCACTTCTTGAAGCTTTTGAAGGGTGCAATGGAATCCACATTATAGATTTCGATATTGGATATGGTGGGCAGTGGGCTTCTCTTATGCAGGAGCTTGTTTTCAGAAGCGAAGGTCCTCCTTCACTTAAAATCACTGCATTTGCTTCTTCGGCCACACATGATGAGCTTGAGCTAGGTTTCACTCAAGAAAATTTGAAGCACTTTGCAAGTGAAATCAATATTCCATTTGAGCTTGACATTTTAAGCCTTGAAACACTAAATTCGGCTTCTTGGCCACTGCCACTTCAGGGATTAGAGAACGAAGTAACTGCTGTGAATCTTCCAATTGGCATCTTCTCTAATTATCCAGCAACCTTTCCTTTGGTGCTTTGCTTTGTAAAGCAACTTCAACCCAAGATTGTTGTTTCTTTGGATAGAGGCTGTGACCGACCAGATTTTCCCTTCCCTCACCATATGATTCATGCCCTTCAGTCTTACTCTGGCCTGCTTGAATCGCTCGATTCTGTGAATGTGAATTTGGATGCCTTGCAAAAGATTGAGAGGTTTTTGGTTTATCCTTGTATTGAAAAAATTGTATTGGGGCGCCACCGTTCTCCTGAGAGATTGCCTCCTTGGAGGAGTTTGTTCATGCAATCTGGGTTCGCTCCATTGACATTTAGTAACTTCACTGAGTCCCAGGCTGACTGTTTGGTGCAGCGGACTCCGGTTAGGGGTTTCCATGTAGAGAAGAGACAGTCTTCCCTTGTTCTCTGCTGGCAGCGGAAAGAGCTCATCTCGGCCACTGCTTGGAGATGCTAAGGAGTAGCAGCTGTATATTGGTTGCAAAGGTGCCTGATAACTGCTTTAGTTTATGATCATTTTTAATTTTGTTGTCTGTGGATCTCTTATGCTAATTGTCTATGTGCTTTTGGTTAACCGTTCCAATCAAGAAGAAACCAAACGTATTAGTAACTGTTTGATGTATGGCTTAGTACATTCTTTCTGTTTCTTAGCATGGTTTTAGTTGTTCTTTATGTGCTTAATTATTTGTTGTATGGAACAAAGAAGAATTTGACCCTTAAAAAACTGAGTTTCCATGTAGTATCAGTATGCAACTTCATTTCAGCTCTTGAAGCTTTATTGTATTTACAATCCTGGCTTTATGAGATCCTTTGGGTGACCGTCTTGGTAGGAACTAGGAACAAACGCACTAGCTGGTTTCTTTATGCATCTGCATCAAAAGACACCATTTTGAAGGCTAATAGAGCTGTACAAATTATGCTGTCTCAAGGATAGGATGTTGGCCCCAGTCTCTCTGTTCGAAGACTCTCTAATCCATGCTTATTATATTTTCTCCTTTGTCCATTATGGTTTGGTTGGTTGGTACAGTGGATAATTAATTGTATGCACCACTTACTTTATTGTCTTGTTGTATTAAATTTTTTCTTGATCGATTATAGTTATGCATGCCAACACTCAGCAGTGTTGCACATTGAATTTTCTGTTTTAAGTTTTAACTACTTGTTTATTGATCTCCCCTGCCTCCTGATGAACATGGGTCTTGTGCCCATTGGAGCCCTCACATGATTTTTGTTTAAAAATGTCTCTTCTTTTTCAGCGCCTTAACAAATGACAATATTTTCTTTTTTAAATAATAAACACAACACTTAAAATACACAAAAGGCCACGCTCTCATGTAACATGTTGCTTCTGAGACAAAGCTTTAGTAGCTCTCTTTAAATAACTATTAGCAGTAATATAATAAGAGATGTTGCGTTGGCTTCAGCCTTCATGGACATTGAATAAGTTAATAGTTCCGCAAACAACCTTACTGTCGTTTGTCATTTTTGGTAAATAGATTTATTGTATTTGTTAATTGAGCTAGTGGCTCAATTCGATGGATGTTGACACCCAAAATAAAAGTCCAATTACAAACTATGTCAATGCTAGGAAAGATTATCTCTGAGAAATTCTAAGTTTTTTAATGTCTAAGCAAATTGACATAGTTTTCTCAGTGCATGATTAGTTAGTTGTCATGCTTTCCTAAAATAAAAAAAAATTTAAATTATTGTGAAGGGAATTGGGTCACATTTTCTCTTATTCTTTGGCTTACTCGTGCTTCGTTGCTCAGGTTATAAACTTGTATTTTTGAAAATGAAGAAAATGTTTTCATTAAACGGAAACTTCATTTGGTGGGTCGTGTTTCTGAAAATGAGTAGAGTAGGGTTATTATTATTATTATTATTATTTTAAGAAAAATAATTAGTGAAGTGTTTTCTTTTTTAAGAAAAAAGTTGTTACGGTATTTTGAATTGTGAAATTTGATATTCAATTGCTTTTTTTATGAAACAAAAATGTGTATGAAAATTTTATTTTCAAAATATAAAAATGTGTTATGTATCATTTTTTAAAAATAATCTTGAAAATGAGAAAAAGTAAAACATGTTCGGTAGGAATATTTAAAGAATTATTATTGGAATAATTTCTATAAACTTAATATTAAGTAAGGTATAATCATTTTTATTATTTAATTAGTTTGGTTATTTTAATTTTAAAAATAAATTAGGTGAACCTGTTCATTTTTTTTGTTTAAAAAAATGATAAACTCTACATATTTAATTTAATTAAAATATAAAAACATAAATATTATAATGTATATAAAAAGAAAATATTATTGTGAGGAAAATTGATTTTTTTGGGAATAATGATGATGATGGTGACGATAATGTTGATTATATTATTATTATTTTGAGAGGTAGTGGAATAAAATTGTTCTTTTTAAAACTTAATACCATTACAAACAAGGAAAACAAGTTGTTTTCTTAATTTTCTTTGTTAAAAGTATAAAATGAATTTTACATTTTCAAAAATATTTTAAAAAACTGTCTATTGAACACGTAGTTAGTATTTTTTGAATTCAGAATACAAAATACGGAATTTGAAAACAATATTGAACGCACACTAAGAGGTTATTTGTTAAATATCTGAAGTCTGAAATTTTATTATTTTTAGACTTTTTTTAAAATATATTTTTTTTATTTTTTACAACTTATGACTGATTTTCAGACATTTACATCTAAATAGAAAAAGTAAATTTTTGTGATTTTTATCTGAATGAGAAAATGTCTGAATGACAAGTAATTGTTATATTCCAAAAATATCTCTATAAAATAACTTATTTCCTAAACTATAAAATCTAGTACCTATTTTTTGTTTTAATATAGAATGACATAAATGTCAAGTAACCAAGTTTAAGTTTTTTTTTATTATAAAAACAAAAAAGATGCTACTTATATTCAGATATTAGAAAAAGAAAAACAAACAGATCATTCAAATTTTCGTTTTCAGACTTTAAAAAATTCAGACCCATTCAGATTTCAGACAAAAAAAACAAACGCTATCTAAGAGTCACATATTCTCTCCTAAATCTCCATTATTTCTTATTCTTTTTGAAGAAAATTTCTGAGAGGTAATTAGAGTTGGAAAAATTTGACACTATCTGATTACACGACACAAATAAATGGGTATGGATCGTTAAATTTAATACGATTATTAATTGAGTTAGGTTTGAATAAAGACGATTTTTTTTCATATTGGGTTAGAGTTAAAGTTTTTAACTCATTTACTCGACCAATGATATGATTACATTTTTTATTTTAAATTAATTTGTAGGTTCTTGTCATTAAAACTAAAATATTAGACATGATTTTCTTTTTTTATTTTTTTTTATTTTGGAAGGATAAATATATACATAGTATTTTATTTTATAAAATTTTATATAGACTTAAAACTTCTATATTGTAAATGTATAAAATATTAGTAAACATGTATATTTTATCATATCCATATATAATATTATTTACATATATAATTAAAAACTTCAATAGTATAAATATGTAATAGTTGGGGTGTGTGGGTGGGTGGGTGCGGGTGTGTATATAATAATTCTCTAGTGAAAACATCCTCATTTTAATAAAGTGAGGAGGCTACTAATAAATAAAAAAAAATATATTTTAATACACTAACAAATAAAAAATATATAAATTTTAATATATTAAAATATATATATATATATATATATTTTTATATTTTAATGCACAATGTCTTCACTAGATAAGCATATATATATATATATATATATATATATATATATATATATATATATATATCATCCACGTAAAATTTAATACCATGTGAAAATGACAGATCCGGTATACGATCCGGTATGTAAAAGCTCAACCATAATAATATTAATTTGCAGGTTGAAAATGACACGAGGGCAGCATGGAGTGCCCTAATCTAACTGGGGCCCTGAATCCACCATTACAACTTTACAAGCTTCTGAATTCTGATAAGAAGACTTTGCTCCACAGGACGGTGGGCACTGGGGCTGGGCAGGCACTCTTTCATAGGGAAAATGGGGCAATTGGGAAATTAGAGTTCGGCCATTTAGGCATTGTATGAACAGTTTAGGGGGCCATCACAAATATAAATTGTACATGGAATATGAATGGGACAGATTGTCTCTAGTGTTGCGTTGTTGTGGACAGTTGAAAATGACAAATGGATGATAGAGAGAAGGCCATTTCATGCGTGGGAGTGGGATCCACTCAAGTTACTTGTCGCTATCGTTCCGCCTTTGCCACGTGTACGGCTTGATGTTCCAACTTTTCGCATGATGATTAATAAAAAATCCGTCAGGGATTATCTTCACCGTTTGCCTCGCCGACTCAATGAGCGTGGGATTCATAGGATCATGTCCCATTTTAGCTGCATCACATCAGTTCACACTTCGCACCGTGGTTTCTTTTTCGGGTCAACGTCTTAAACTTGTCTCTCCCACACAAGTTTGTTTTTCTCCTGAATCAATCGCAGCCACACAAATGTTGTTTCAAGTGATTAAAGACCGTCTGATCTAATGGTTACCGTTCCTGGACAATCACCATCTGATTTTTCTGAAGGTGGGTGGACAATGTCATACTCATATGAATTTACCACCCCCTCCCAAAATTAAAAAAAATAAAAAAAAATTTGTGGATAAATGATGATTTTGGCCAACCAAATTAATAAACATGTTGTAAGATATGGTATTAGAGAGTCGTTATCTAATAAAAAAATTTCTTAAATTATTATTTAAATAAGACATAAATTGAAAAATAAATAAAATTTATACTTCAATACAATATATTTTATCTTTTAATATATTGAAGTATGTATTTTATTTATCTTTTAATTTATTTCTTATTTTAAAAACTCAAGACTCTCTTATTAAAAAATTATTCTAATATTATATATTTCACAAGTGATAATTTAACAGGAGAAAATGCACTACCCTTAATTAAGTATTAAGGAAACAAAAGGAAGTTTTTTATTCATAAATAAAGAGAAAAGTTGTGGACATAAAATGTATCAAGTGAGTCATATAATATCAGGTCATTAGTTTGTTGTACAATTGATAAATGTATAATAATTTTACACTATTTAATTGTTGTATGATTAAGTTAGTACTTTTGATATGTACTTAAGTTTTTCTCACAAAGTGTATATAAGAAGGAAAATGAGGAGTCACTTTCGGGGTTATGGGTTAAATAATTCGAAGAGATGGAGCCTATCGATCAATGCCGGCCATGAAAGTTTTTATCTTAATCAATCGCTTTCGCTTTCATAGAGCAAATATATAAAGTTGCATGCATGGGCCAATAGTCAATAAAAACAACCAAAAAAATATATATATATATTAGTGTAAATATTAATTTGACTCCTTGATTTGGGAGTACCAAAAGCAAATTAAGGAAAGTTAAATCCACAGAACTAGTAAGTAAACCCTGAACCTGAAATGACTTAAGGTTGTTCGTTAATTGCATGTGAGTGGCCCATTTGTGGTAGAAATTAGAAAGTGAAAGAAACGGAGCAAAATGTATGAAAAAGAAGAAGCTTTTCATCACGATCATTGTCACATAGCCAAATTCAAATAGGCTTCATCAAAATGGACCTGTTTGTTGCCTTTAGTCACCTCAGCAGTTGAAATTAAAGCAGATTCCACGGGAAAGAAAGAGAGATCACCATTTGAGCATCTTCTAGCTAGATATGGAAACCCATAAAAGTGGCACACTTTTTCTGAAGCTCTTAAAAAAACAAATAAAAAAAAAAATTAAAAATCAGAGACTCCTTGAAAAGTATAATGATAAATAACTTTTCATTAAGGAAATGAATTGAGGTAAGCACTTTTGTCTTGAACAAGCCTCTCCTAGGAGTAAGGAATTCAGTTATTATAGATTTTCAAGAACAAAGATATATGCTAAAGGCTCGAGACATACACATTTTGCCAGCTTTTGTCCTCTTCAAAAAGCTCAAAAAAACATGCTGAGTGGGTCACTAACTGACCAGCCATTTTTCGATCCGTGCATCCAAAGCAAATAATTCCAATGGGACCCCTTGCATTGTTGAAGAATATCGAAAATCGTGTGGATAATAAATTATTAACCACAACATCATTTCCACGCTATTTCGTTACATTATCTACATAATAAGTAATCCAAATATTAAATACTATTCTTACCTTCTTAGATTGGATTAATGAAGTTAATCCAATATTTTAGTTAATAAAGTATCCTAAACTTTTAATCTTTTTATTGCTTATATTTCTTAAATATACGCTTTGAAAAAATAATAAAAGACTTTTACCCATTATAACTCTTTTATCTCGTTTGGTTAGCATTTGAGATATTAAAATAAGACTATTTACAATTTCTTTCTTTCTTTTTTTTGGTCTTTTTTCTCTTCTTATCTAAGCTTGTATTAAGATAAATACAAGTTTACGATGAGCGATTATATAAAAATAGTAAAATCTTTATGTAATGTACATGTGACACTAGCTATACCTATATAAAAAACTCTTGGGAACAAAAGTATAGATGAAAAAGAGGGATTAAAATGAAAGGCTAAAGCCAAAAACGTAATAGTGAGCATCCAAGGCAAGCAAATGGGTAAGAAAAGTTGGAAAAAAAAAAAAAGGAAAAGCAAAAGATAGTGATTAGGTGGAGGGGGTTGAGTGAGACACATGGGTGTGCGTGTTGCTTGAAAAAGTTGATTAGGGTTTCCTTCCTCATACAAATCTTTTGCTTCCTTCTCTTTCTTTCTACACTTTTATAGATGCTTTAATTGCCCACCATATCTTCTTCTTCTTCTTCTTCTTCTTCAATTTCCAACTCTTCTTTAAGTTTCCGTCATTGTTTTTATTTTATCTCTCTTTGTTATCTTTTTAGTCAGCTTAAAAACAACGCATTCTTTGCATCCCACACATTTGTTTTTTGTTTCTTTTATGTAACAAAACCCAAAAGTAAGCACTCATGCTTGTCAAAAGCCACTTATGGTAGGCCCTATCCAATACCAAAACCCTAAACTTTCATTGGCTCTTCCCTTACTCTTCACTCTCAAGACTCTTTCTTTTTCTTTCACTTCGGCTCCACAGTGGCTTAGCTACCCTCCAAATAGAGCCTCAATGGGTTTCTTTTTTATCTCATCTTCATTCTTCTCTTTTCTCATCTCATCTCATCTCATCTCATCTCATCAAGTCAACCCTAACATTAACTTCTCAAATGTCTCTTTCGTGATTTCTTTCTATTTGTTCTCTTTGCCTCGTTAGATACATAGATATATATCAACATTACGTGTGTGAACTTTCAGGCTCTTCTTTTATTTTATTTTTATTTTTTACCTCCATTTCCTTCTTAGGTAAATGTAACGGTTTAAGAAAAACACATACGCGTATTTTGGGTACGTAGGCAACATATTTTTTGAGTACCAATATTGACAGCCGCAGGTGTTAATAACCGATATATGAATATGTAAGAAATACATTTAAGGTTAATTAACACAAGAAGCTACGAAGACAAACTCCACCATAAACTTTAAAAAGGGTAATAACAGTTGGTAAGCTCCATTATGGGGCATGTTTAATATGTGGTCAAGGGTTCGGGAAATAATTTGGTGGCACCTTTCTTGCATTTATTATTTTGGTTCTTTCTTTCAGCTGTGAGATAAGAGATGACTTTTCCTCTTTAATTATTTTATCAACGGCTCACAAGTAATCATATTATTCAGTTCATTTTGACATTAGCCAATAAGTTGTTTGGTGGGTTTTGAAGTCCATTATGTCATGTAAGTTTGACATATTGAGCATAGGTTCTTCAATGATTTTGGGTCAAATTTCAATGAACTATTATTGTAATGCAAGATTTCGTTGGACAGCAAAGTCTACATGGAGGGACATGATACACGTTATGGCCAAAAAGATATATATTTAAAAGTAAATATGAAGGAGTTTGGTCGTCCCACCGATGAAATTAATCATGTAATATTTATTTTGTTGTATCATCGTCTCTGATCTGAATGAATGAATGCTAACATCGGGTCGTTATCTAAATAAACCACCATGATTATTATGATAAGAGAGTAATGTTGAAAGGTTTGTAATTATTTGGGGCCACACTTTGAAACTTGAGCAAATTCTAGGAAACAAAATTATAGTTGAAAAGCCATGCGAGTCCAAGGAATGATTATTTCGTTGTCTCACATCCTCAACCATTTCATCTATTATTATTCTTTTTTTTTTCCCAAAAACAAAATATATGCTTTGTTGTTTGCGCCAGTAGCCTAGGCCTTGAATGTTAAAAGTTCACGAGCCCAACAAAAACGAAACCAAACACGCTCTTAGGTTATTTGTTGAATTCTTGGTTGATGGGGTCAATTTTCAATTCGTTCCAAGCACTAGTATTGCAGTTTTGAGTATTAAAGACAAAAATTTGACTCGGTTTTAGTTTACCCTTCAAAAAATTATGAATTTGTCATTTAATTTTTAATTCTTGACGGACAGTCGTTGAAAATCAAAGATCAATTACCTTACCTAATGATGAGATAAAGTCACTTTTAAACTTTCCCACCTCAATGCCAAGAAGCATTATTGAACATTATTACATTTGTGAGTCATTTCCATCTAATTGTATAAAGGGAAAAAAGAAAGAAAAGAACAAACTCTGGTAGCTGATTCTTGAGTCTTCAAGTACCCTCTCCTGCCACCACAAGTGATCTTCACTCGAATATTGATTCCTTATAAAATAATTTGGCGGACGGTAAGAGTTGCAAATGCACTCTCAGTTCCCTTCAATGAGTTTGTCTGGTGAGGGATTGATCTCTTTTCACAGAGCCTTTTCGATCGTTTAATGTATGAGTGTGCTCCTATCTTTGACACGGAAGGAAAAAAAAAAAAAAAAGCCCAGAATTTTCCAATTTGTATTCTCTAGCCATTTGCTCATAAAATGTCAAACTCCATAGAGTGGTAAGAAGGTTTTCACAAAGGAGTATGCAAGAGCGCCAGTGAAAACATAACTGTCAACTCTGTCCAGTATACCACCTACATTCAACATTTCAAATTTTTTTACATCCCTCCAAAATAGTAATATAGAATTCAAACGTAGGATTGAAAAACCATGTCATTTTGAAGCAAATTGTAGGGGGATTCATGAGGCGCAAGTAAAAACTCAAAAAGGCATACAAGAAAACTCAACAAAGAAGAAAGGTAGTTACCATGTCCAGGTATTAGAGACCCCGAGTCTTTGACACCCGCATCACGTTTGATCATGGACTCCGTAAGATCACCAAACACCGACCCAAAAAAGTTCAAAAAGCCAAAAGCTATTGCACTGACAAAAAATCAAAAAATACTCAAGACAGAGAAAACATAAAAGGTTATAGGATGCAACTCTTTATTACAAAGGACTAAAATAGAGGAAGATTTTGAATACCTTGGCAAATATCTTGGCCAGCAAAAAATCTTTGACAACACAACAGTAATGGCTATACAACCGCCCAAACCTACAATAGTTCCCTCCCATGTTTTCTTTGGACTAATACTAGTAAGTTGTGTCCTACCAAAAGCCTGCAGCAGAATTAAAATTCTATATCACTGCTTCAGAATAATAATGGCCAAAAAGGAAAAGAAAACATTTCACTTTAAATAACCAACACAAGTCTGAAGTCTGCTAAAACAGAGTCAAAGAAATCCTCGTATGCCACAACCTCAGAGAAGTAAAAATGGAGGCATTCTACTTCACAACCAATAAAAGAAGAAAAAGAAGGAGGTAAGTTCTTCCAGACTCCACAAATTATAGGTATTATTCATGACGTTAGAAATCATAAGAGAATGAGGTCCTGCTAACCAATTCAGAGGCTTGAATACCTTGCCACCTACAAAAGCAAATGTATCTGCTGCAATTATGCTGCTGAAAGAAATCAAGGTAGCCACAAGACCTACTGTCCAGTGAGGTAGGCCGCCAAGAAGAATGGGCCATGAGACTCCTATTCCTGCCAAATGTGAAGCTCTTAGCGTACGCAATTTGAAGAAAGTGAAAAATAAAATGCCATGAAGGAATTAGGAGACCAAACTGAGTGTGAAGAAGAATAGAGCACAACACAGCATGCTGAGGTCCTTCAACAAGAACATTAGAGAGTTGGAACATCTACTTCGCTATTTTCAATCATTAACATTAAAAGAAGCCAGACCACTCATCATAAAGAGGATTGAAACGAACTTAATGGTTTCAAGATCTTTTAAATTCAAGTAGAATCAATGTTTAATATATTCTTGGTTTGTCCTACTCAGACAAAATGGGCAAAATTGGTTCTATCAAGAAATTTTCTAATATCTAATGTATCAGATGTGCATAAAAAACTCACCTGTATTTAAGGCTGGAGCAGACAAACCACATCGAAGCTTAACCCAGAAACAAGGAAGATAGCCGCAGTAAAATAATCCAAAGATAGTACTACTGAGTTGAGCAAAACGGGGATTTCCTCTCTGTAAAAGCAATGCCATAGCAACAACGAAAGCCGCAAATGTCACTGAAACATCAATTTGACCAAAATACCTGACCATGTAAAAGAAATACTAATCAGCAACGGACATTCGTCATCTTAACTAGCAACCAAGATTGAACACTATTCCAGATCAAAGAAATTGCACACATACAAAAGCATTCTCTTTTGCAGAAAAAATCCCAGCAGCGTGAAACAAAGTATTTTGCTCAAAGAATATATTAAATAAAGATCAAGCGGAGTTGAGAAGACCTCACATGTCAAAAGATTTGGATTTTAATACAATTGAAAACTTTAGGAAAAAATTCACCAATGTCCATAATGAAATTGATTTCCAAGGAATAAAAATAAATGCACTCTTAACAAATAAAAGAAATTTTAACAGTTAATATTTTTTTTTATAAGAACAGTTAAAAAGGTATTGAAAGGATTAGTTCATCTAGGAATTATGTTTTGCATCCTAATGAAACTATACACTCACCCTACATTCATATTCCAGATACAAAGCAGCAGCACAAAGTGTATTTATTTGAACCAGAAAGCACAGCATACTAAGCACTCATGAAAAGATTAAACCCAGAAGTCATCTACATTGACCTTGACCCCATCCATAGAGCATTTAAAAATCTATTTTGGGAGCTGAGGAGGATTGAAAATTTTGAACAAAAGCATATGTATTCCATATAGAAGCATCAAACAACTGATACAACTATCTTCAAATGTATTATCGGAAACTCTGAATATATGCTAGTTATATAAAAATCTAACAAGGTATTATCGGAAACTCTAAATACATGCGAGTTATTTTAAAAATCCTCAAATGTATTATCGGAAACTCTAAACATATGCAAGTTATTTAAAAATCTTACAAGGTAAGTATAGGCATGAAAGCACATATAACAGAGCAAACTCGTGACACATATCGAGGAGGTGGAGTCATTCCAGCAGCAATTCCACGACTTCTAACCAACTCAAAATACTCGCGTGCACCAACAAAAACAACAGCTGCAAAAAACACTGTAAAAACCCACCCTCCAGCCAGTACAACTCCTCCAACAAAGATTCCAATGCCGAGTCCAAAACCAATTCTTTTCCTCAACTGACTCGCTTTCTGTTGACTCTCAGAATCAGAAACCGACTCCTCACTTACCACTAATTTATGGCCATTGTCAATTCCCTACAACATACTCATTTCAATAATTCCAACGCAATATTAATAAAGCACGCTAATGAATCTCTGAATTTACAAAAAATTGAAAGCATGATACCTATGGTTAGAAATCAATATCCCACTGAAAATTGAATCTTCTAAACTACCTAGGTCACAAATAAAACATTTGACATGCGTAAATATGAATGCAAGTACGTAATTTACAGGAAAAACAAATAAGCAACCGAATGATTACCTCTTTCAAGTTGCCGTCATCGAGGCGGTCCGGCTCGGCTCTTGCTACAGCCGAAATCAAGCGCCGGTTGGTGTTAATGCCGGTTTGGCGAACGCGAAGTGTAAATTTGGGTCGATTAAACACTATCCGAACATTGAGTTTCGGGGACTGTTTTTGAGTAAAAATTAGGGTTTTGTTGGACGACGGACGGCACGGGCAAGCACTAAGTGAAGTTAAAGGGAGTGAAATCAGATGATTGCATCGATCGATTTCCACAAAGGAGGCCATCGAATTTAAGTGAGAAGCTAATTGGCCTATTTAATTACAATGAATCAAACTCATTATGGTGTGCGTCTTGAATTCGTGAAAATTGAGGTCTGACTGCGGTTTCAGTTAACAGTTGTTGATTGGGTTTTGCTGTTTGCGTGAGGGTGGGGAGAATTTTGTATAATGTTCGCTGAACGGATTTTACGTGGAATGAAATTCCTTCGTGTGCGTCTGTATTTTTTTTACCATCGTAAAGGTTGGGCCCGCCGGAATGAGGTTCGCTACATACAGGTCGTTAGGTATCGTGCCCACTCGATGGCCCAAGTGATCCTCGGCCTCCTTAAATTTTTTCACTAACCCTTCCTTTTTAGTTAATATCACTTTTATCCTTATTAATTCTCCTATCTCATCTCATCTGCACTTTATTAGTATGATTATTAAACTTGAATTAAACTAACATAGTATCTTTACGGTAAAATACACATATAAATTATTGGATTGTCAAATTTATGTTATTTACGTGTAAGGTAGTGAAAATAATAATTAGATTTCATTTAAAAATATTAGTTGACATAATTAAATACCTAAGCTATTAGATACAATAACTCATGTTTATCGAGTAATTTGGTCATTTTATATCATAATAATAAAATAGTAAAATAAAACTTATACTAAAGTTTATAATCAAATATATTCAAAAAAATCTAAGAAAAAATTAATAGAATGATTTAATTGATTAACTATACAACACTTTTATTAATTTGTATTTTTTTAAAAAATATCGTGAATTCATTAAATTTATTTTATAAAAATAAGGTGGATTTACAAAAATAATGTGGTGGAAATATCCCTATCCATCTAACAATAGCACTTAAATTGTTCTTTAAAAACCTAAACAAACAAACTCCAAACAAATTGATTTTTTAAACGTTTTTCCTTGTAGGATTCAAACTTGGGTGACTATCTAAAATTCTAAATAGAGTTATGCTACTTACGCCTGGACAAACCCCGAAACTAATGCAAACGACGTCGTTTCGTCTTAGGCAAAAAACGCCCCTGTTTCGTTTCAACACACACTGAATCACTGCTGCCCTTTGTTTTTTCTTCATCGTTCCTCTTTCACGCACCAACACAGGCACCATTCAATTCCCATTTCACACCCACGCATAGCCACTGTCAACGCCACCACAGTAACATGAGACGCTACACAGCCACTTACAAGCGAGCTAGCCAACTGTGAGACAGCCCCGTAGCCCTTACAAAGCGAAACAACCAACTGCCCAACTCGATCCATAGAGCACGATCTGTTTTGGAACCACAGAGCACGAATCCACAGCCAACGTCACACTTTCGCACCTGAGGTAACACTTCGATATTTGCTAATTCAAGTTTTGGGTGGTTTAGTTTATGGATTTAGGGATTATTTTCAGTCAAAATTGGGGACGATTCAATTTTAATTTCATAAGCTGTTTGTGTAATCAAATTTATTTGTTTCTTATTGGATGTTTATTTTGTGATAAGATGGAGTTGATCCCGGGTATGTTTTGAGAGAAGTGAGTATGGATTATTGATGTGTTTATTGATGCGGGTGTGTTTATTTTCTGAGAAAAAGAGGAAGTGTTAAGGGTGTGAAAATTTTCAAAAAAGGGTTTTTGTTTAAATTTTTACTTATTTTATATTTGTTTTTATCTTCTAATTTTTATGCACCTTAGTTTATATAAGAATAATCGGTGCATTTTCTTTTTAATATTTTAGGAAAGTAAAAAGGAATTCCCTTCTCAACAGCAGTTTGTTCATAAAATGCTTGAACTGCAATGCTATTGAGCTCCTTCTTAGTAAAAGATATGTGAGATTAATTCATCGGTACTATCTGATCTTATTCTATAGCTTTCCAAACATTTGTTTTCTGAAAGTGACTTGTAGATGCTTTGGAACTATTAAGTGTTGATAAAAAGCTACACTTCACAAACAGTTACTATCGTTGGGTCCAAGCAGTATGGTCACTGATAGTGATTCACTTGGTGAGCTAGAGTGCCCAATAACTACGTGTTTGACTTGCGTTGGTTTGGTTTCTGCATGAAAAGTATAATAATCAAATTCACAATGCATGTAAGCAGTCAGCTTATAGTTTAGACAGAATTTTCGGGTCATTTTTTTTTAACTTTAAGCCTTTTGGATCAATGCTTCCAATGCAGTAGTAAATTTTTGTTTACTGCAGTAGTCTCTACAAGATTTGTAATGGGGTATGATAATTCATCCCAGATATGATCTTCCTGTGATTACATTGTGATTACATTCATGTTTGCTGCAGTAGTCTCTACAAGATTGGTAATGGGGTATGATAATTCATCCCAGATATGTTCTTCCTGTGATTACATTGTGACTTTGCTTGTCTCGTGTCTTTATTACCAAAGAATTGAGTTTTTTGCTTATTTCCTTTTCTTGGTAGATATTAGTTTTTATGCAGACAAAATTGTCTTTGTGGTTGGGTTCAAAATGACTTATGGTGAGAGAATCGCTAGTTTGAATTGTGTGTGATTGATTTGCTCTGCACACCTGAGTTTTGATCCTTAATAACCTACAATTATTTGTTTAGCCGAGATCCTTAATGACTTGTAGAGTCTTACAAATGCAATCAAGAGACATTTAAAATATATATTAAATTAATTTATAATGAATGTATTAAAGTAATTTAAATTTCTTTGAGATAATATAATTACCTCGGCTGTTGTGATTACAGGGTGGGTGAGTGTTACAATGGGATCATTGTTTTGGTTGCTTAACAAACTCAAGCTGTTGAGGATTTCAACAGATGAGGAAATGGTAAGAATGGACTAGACAAGCTATGGAGGATTGGCATGTGCTTATCATGTTGATCTGGATTCGACACAGAAAGGTGGATTCATGATGGCATATAATTGTGATTCCTAGACTATTCGATTTTTTATATATATATATACAGCTGTTTTAATTGCTTGATATTTAGGTTTCTAAACATAATTTTATTCATCCTGTACAGTTAAAATTAGTTTCTCACTGGAATAACATAATAAAGAAATTATTTTTAAGATATAAACAGACCAAACATTTTGTCTGAATGCTTCATCTTTACTCATCATTGAGACTTTTCTTATTAATAGCAACATGCTATGCCTACCAGTGTAACATCATGTACAGATTTAACAAGAGAGAGTGCTGAAAGTTATAATTATGCAAATTTGATATCTGGAATCAAAGTGGCCTTGCCAGATAAAATTTGTTATTTCTTTTAATCAGCAAATGAATATAATTTATAACAAGATTCAGTAGCGAAATGAATTACTTTACTCATCATTGAGACTTTTCTTATTAATAGCAACATGCTATGCCTACCAGTGTAACATCATGTACAGTTTTAACAAGAGAGAGTGCTGAAAGTTATAATTATGCAAATTTGATATCTGGAATCAAAGTGGCCTTGCCAGGTAAAATTTGTTATTTCTTTTAATCAGCAAATGAATATAATAACAAGATTCAGTAGCGAAATGAATTACATTACTGAAACAGAGTTTATTTTTAAATTATTACATGTAAAAGTAACCAAGATTTGTGATTGAATTGAAAAAACCTCTGCACCGCAAGGCAGGTAAAATTATCGTATGGAAAATATGGTAAACAAAACCCCTGACAACCTTCAGAGATCCATGCATGTTATTTTGAAAGCAACTGCAGCAGCAGATAGTTCATACTTCATAGATAAGATTCGGAAAACATATTGTAAGAGCTGCACCAAAAACACTGGCACACATTTATTATTGTAATGCAAGTCTTTGGCAATGTGCTGCTTAATAAAGTTGAATAAAAATATTTTTGCTGCAACACATGCCAAACTATCTCACATTAGAGTATTTTTCTTCACACACTAGCAGTTTGCACATAAAAGGATGCAATTTCTTGCTCAAGTTAAAAAATGCTCTGCTTTCCCCAAGCTCCTTGATCCTGCAAAGAAACTTCCTTCACAGCAAAAAAGAATCCATCGCTGCAAACAAGACTAGAAAGCATGAGAGAAGTTGCTAAAAAAAAAGAAGATTATATACTCATGGATGCTTGCACATAAACATGCATATCAAACATAGTCAACAAGGCCAAGTTAATCAGTTTAAGTCTGACCACATAAATATAATCGTCGCCACTTTCAGAATATGGATTCATTGCAAAACAAATAAAATACACCTCAAAATCTTAGAAATATTCTGAAAGCAACGACGCCGTTTTGCGAATTATTTCCTTCGTTTCAGTTTTCCTTAAAATGATGCCGTTTTGCTTAAGCATTACAGCTCGGCTTTCTCTGTCAATTTTCGCTTCAAACAAATAATGATTTCTGCTTTATATTTTCTAAGGCAAACTATATCCCATACATTAATCAATCAAACAAAGTTCAAAATTGTATAATTAACATCAGTAATAACAAAACATGCATTTGATTAACAAACATATCAAATTTTCTTCAAATTATGGTGACATCCATCTTCCCAGTTTCCTTACAACTTCTGATAATCTTGCCACCTCATCTATCAATCCCACTAATGATCAACAACAGCACACAAAGAAACTCGTTATACCTACACCAAATTTCAATCCCGAAAAGGTTCCCCTCCAAAGAACCAATAATTAGGTTACCAACTAACCCCAAATATAACTAGATGAAATTGCAAATAAAATCACATGAACTTGCAAATTATCATTCAAATCACGACCATTTTTACATCTTATTACGTTACATAAACCAAAGCATATCCAGATGCAAATTAAGATGGTATATGACCACATAATATCACAATTCCGCATCAAAATTTATGAAATAAAAAAAGAGTAAATGGAATGCATGAATTAAAAAAACAGATGAACTTCTTATTCTTTTGCTCTACGGATTATTTTAACAGAGAATAATAAAATCATAAATAAAATATAAAGACCCATCAGAGCAAAATCTATATTTTTACCTTTAAAGCTTTGACTTCGATCTAAAGGGTTCAACAAAGTAACTAAGAAACACAAAACCTCGTCGTCTGTGGTTCGAGTTGGCTGCCGCTTTGTGAGTGGCTGTGGCTGTCGGTGGTGGCAGTGGCGGTGGCTGGGTATGCATGATGGCTGCAAGTTGTGGCCAATTTCAGGAGTTGTGACTAGTTTCTGTACCGATCGATGAAGGAAGGGGAAAACTCGATCGATGAAGGAAAGGGAAAGTTTGTCAAACAGTGCGTTTTGAATTCGGGGTTTGACCCGGTGTAAATAGTTTTTTCCATCCAAATAAAGTTATTTGAAAACTACTTATTCGGGCCTTGGCACCTCTTATTTTTTATTTTTTTCAACTAAATTATAAACTTTGTATTTCACAAACCCTCATTTATTTGCAATTAGTTATCTTAAGTAAGGAGACAGGAAAGTGAATGCAAACTACTCCCTTCTCAAAGTAGTAATAAACAATTTAAATTACATGACATTCATTAAGTGAATATTGAGATAATATAATTAATTTAGTTGAAATTTATAAAAATTATCAACCACCGAATTAATTATACATCACTTGCATGTCATTTTGAATAAAATTTAGGATAAAAATTTAGAAAGTCTTTATTTTATGGACTATAATCACGAGTAATGATTGAGATTTCAACACTTGAGTTTCAACTTGAGTCTTAGTATTATGTGTCACTTATTTATTGGATAATGAATTTTATAGCTTATAAAATTACTTAAGCATCTTCCGATTGATGAATGACACATCAGTTGGGACTCAAAGTGGGACTTAAATATTAAGATACCTATCGTTATTCTAATATAAAATAAAAGGAAAAATAGAGGGTATAAACGTAATATATTCAACCATAAGAGGTATTTTTTAAATATTGGCATTAAATAAACTCTTAAGTTAAAATATATAATTTTTTAGTTTTTACTAAAGACAATTTTCCTTTTTAGAAAAGTACTAAAGATAATTTTTAAAATAATAATAAGATAAATTGAAAAATAAAGATCGATGAGATGGTTGTTTGAGCGTCAAATATTATTACCGATTCATCGGTGCTTACTTTACATTGCATTTGAAAAAAAAAAAAAAAATTCTATTACATGAATAGTTTTCGGGTCTTACTTATTGCTTAAGACCTAAAACTCAATCTTCTAAATAAACAAAATGGCGAGACTCGACCCATCAGATTCAGAACCCGAAGAGAGTGAGAATCTGAGTTCAGAAGAAGAAGACAGCGAGGCGCCTAATAGCAATAGCAATGTGGAAAAGGAACATGAGATATCGGAGTACGAGAAGCAGAGGCTGTCAAGAATTGCAGAGAACAAAGCCAGGATGGTGGCTATGGGTCTATCCAAAATTGCTTCTTCTTTAATGGGTTCGCCTCAGAATTTGAGTAAGCGTAAAGGGAAACGCAAGGTTGTCGAGGACGATGAGGATTACAGGCCTAATGATGAGGACGAAGATGAAGATGAAGATGAGGATGGTGGTGGTGACGATGACGATGATGAGTTTTTGGGCAATAAAGCTTCCAGGTCTGACAAAAGGAAGGTAATATTGAATTTGAAGAAATTTGTTTAGAAACATCAACTTTATAATGGAATTATAGGAATCTAAAAAAGTTTCTGTTTCCCCACTAATGGACTCCAAAAAGTGGTATTTTTGGTTCAATTTTTTATTTATTTTTGTTTGCCAATTGCAAAGTTTAATTTTTGTTGTAAAGAAGTTAGAAAATTAGAAATTTCTCACATAGTTTGCAAGTTTCAGATGGTAAGATGTTACGTATCTTGGTTGGAATGTCAGTGAAAAAGAATTTATGCATAACTGGATGAAGTTTTGTCCGTTTTATGGTGCATATATATGCTGTTTAATACTTTCTTCTATCTGGTTGTAACTTGTAAGGCAATTTTGTTTCTTGACCCTTTGAACGTCTAGTTTGATTTTAAGAACACTAGCTTTGCTGATGTCCTACTTCAGGGGAAGAATAAAAGCTCAACACAGAAGAAGAAAAGCTCCACACCTATGAATAAAGCCACTATTCAAAAACAATTGAGTAGCTCAGATTGTGATGCTGCTGCTGCTGCTGCTGATGAGTTAATGCAGGTGATTGCAATTACTTTTCAGTACTTGGGTTGTACAAAACCTTGCAAATGTTACTCCACTGATACTTTAGCATTCATTTACAGGCAATAGCTCTATCACTGCAACCTTCTGAAGAACTTTCAGTTCCTACTCATAATGGGAAAAAGGGAATTGCTCATGGTTGGGAAAATACAGGAAGGGGCAAGAGGAAAAAATCAGTTAGTTATTGGACCAGAGTTAATGTTATTACTATGTGGAGATGTTTGCATTAGTCTTCTCTTAATGTGTATTTCCTTGGTCTGCAGTTCACAAGTCGGGTGAAAATGACAGAAGATGAAGTGATCTTACACTTCTTTCAGTTTGATGGTAATATAATGACACTACTGTATTTTATTCTTTATCTTTTGCTATTTTGTCCCTCCCCTTTTCCCTCTGTGCCGTGTGAAGCAGTAGGCCCATATTAGGCACTTAGAGATATAAAGGAATGGGTGCTTTTAGTTTCTTTGTTATAGCATCAGAAACTCTGGGCATGCAAAGAAAATTATCATTATGTTGTGAATTTTGCTGTCATTTTAATTTTTCTGACTGAAACCAACCAATGCCGATCTAGGGTAAATGTGACATATTTCTCCTATGTCATTCACTATTATCTGTGATGACATTTTGGTAGCTTACGAGTGATATTATTGGCATGCAGATGCAGGAAAAGGTAGCATAAGTCTGAGAGATTTACGAAGAGTATCGGTTGCACATGATTTTATTTGGACAGACGATGAGTTGTTTGATATGATCCACTGCTTTGATAGTGATGGAGATGGGAAGGTTAGTATTCTGGATTGGAACCATTTCCCTCTCTCTGTTGCCACCCATATAAACCTAAACCTGAATCCAACTAATGAAATAGTAGTTTATTTCTTGTTGCTCGGACACATTTACCAAAAATAGGTTGTAGTCTTCCTTAAAAGTCTAATACGGTGTTTTAAGACAATTTTCATTTTTTCACACAACAGTAGAAGGTTTGAACTCTTTTAATGAACTTCTAATTATCAAATCCCATTCATTCCTTCGCAGCTTAATCTTGAGGATTTTCAGAAGATTGTCAGTCGATGCAACATGATTCAAGCATCTGAACATTCTTGATGGGTTTGTAGTCTCAATAATTTAGTTGTGTTTTGCCCGGGTATCCTGAGGTGGCAGGGGATCCAAACTTAGATGGGTTTCGTATGGGACCTGCAACTATTGCTTGCCCATAACAGTGCAACATCTTGAAATTTTGATTATTCTTCTGTGGTCACGCAATAAGAATAGTGGATCGTTAAAGCAGTGGTGCATGGGCTACTCATAGGATCAGTCACACACGCTAATGCTTTTGCCTCAACATCTGAATTTTGTCGATATTGCACTAGCTCAAAGGAAAAGTCAACTTTGCTAAATGGAAAACAAGAACTTTTGACCTGGTTACTTAATTTCAAAGGTCGAGCCTCAGAACTCACACTTGACTTCTACTGGTTTTGATACAGACCAATAACACATTGAAGATGCTGCTGATCAGTCACACCTGTCTTATCAATTTTCTACAATTCATTTTTTCGCTAGGGTACTGATGAAATCAAATATGCTTTGTTGGTCAAATCTTCTTCACAAGGTACCCCAAAATGATACCAATCAAGCCAACAATAACAACATATATGAAGGGGAGTCCGGCGCTACTTCTGTTGGCTTGACGCCTTAAGAGCTCCTGCACAATTTAATCTCATGTAAGCAGGCTGCAGTAATGCCATTGACTGTAATCACATCACTATGATACAATAATTGGGAAAACTTATATCTAAGCACAATTATTAAAAGGAGTTGAGATCTAATATGCGCTGGAGTAGTAAATTTGGGTTCAGTTTCCATTAAAGGGACTTTTCTAGGATGAGAAAACGTGACTGTATTAGATTAGACAGTTAGCGATCAAGGCTCTGTGGATGAGAAAACGTGACTATTAGATTAGACCGTTGGTGATCAAGGTTGCCCCTCCTCAGATGAAGGTAACAGAAAAAATAATAATAAATAAATTGTGGCAATATTTTAAGTTAAAGTGACAGCACCAAAAACACCATTACCAAGTCAGAACTAGTGGTGTACATGGGTAGGGTTGGTTGGGTTACGTATCCGCCAACAGTGTGGGTTGGGGACAGCAAACCAACCCAGCCTACATAATTGCTGGTCAGATTGGACTACAGAAAATCAATTAAAATAAAAAAATTACACATTCAATTTATTACAAATTCGTTCAAAAAAAAAAAATCATTGCGAATGATTTATATATATATATATATATATATATATATATATATATCAGAATATTTATTTAATCTTTATCTTTAATTTTATTACAAAACATACAAATTATTAAAAATGAAGAAGATAACAAACCCAAATCTGAAATCAAGGACATGTTTCATTCAATAACGCAATCAGACAGCATGGGGGAGAGAGTTTAAAATGAGAGCAATAGAGGCAGATTCAAAGGCCTGCAGCGCCAATGCATGGCTGGCAGCAGTGAACAAGTGATGGTGACAGTAGTGGGTAGCAGCAACAACGGCTCATGAGATAGTGGGTCAGTGTGATGTTGGTGATGTAAATGATGATGAAGATGTTGAAGAAGCAGTGGTTGGATTAAAGTAGTCCAAATTGTCAAAAGTTGAAAACTTAAATAGATTCTGTGGGAGGGGTGTGCGCAAGAGAGAGAAAATGCAATAGAAACTAGGGTTTGTGAAACTTGGGTTTTTTTATTTTGTATTTATATTTAAATAATATTTAGATTTTAAAAAAATATATAGAATGCGGGTTGGAATTTTCAGCCCAACCCAACCCGCAAACAATGCAGGTTAAGAAAAATCAACCCATTGGGTTGAAATTATTTTACTAACCCAAAAGCGGGTTTTGAGCACCCTAGTCAGAAAGATGCAATTAGCTGATGGAACCACATGCTATGAGGCCTCAACACAACTCCGGTATCAAGAGAAAATGACACGTATTATAACATACCAAACATCATATGTCAAAGCCATAAGAGATGCTCACTCTCCGAGTTGGCAGGTTAGGTCAGGGTTGAAATTGTTACTAACCCAAATGTGGGTTTTTGAACACCCCTAGTCAGAACTCAGATGCAACTTGCTGCTGGAACCACAAGTTAAGAGGCCCCAACACAACTTCAGGATCAAGATAAAATGACAGGTATTATATATTCCAAACATCATATGTCAAAGCCATAAGAGATGTTCACTCTCCTAAACATCCTTCTGACATGTAGGCTCTCTACTAATTGTGCTTTCTGCAATTTCCTGGTAAAACTAGGGGATGAGCATGCAACTATAATTTATAGGCTCTATTAGGAGTCTCAGAGCATGCAAATATCAGCGTGATGGTCAGTTTTCATTCCTAATATTAGTTCAACTGATCACTAACCAAAGAGACATCACACACATTTCAGGAGGAAAAAGCCTCTTAAATGATGAATGACATAAATATGTTCTCACCAGTTCCTGTTGAAGTTTGTTATTTTGCTGAATAACAGAGTTTTTCTCCTCAGTTAGCTTTGAAATGAGAGCCCTTGCCTGAAATCACAGGTATTAATCAGATTCAAGAGTCAAGAAATACTAGAGACATTTTAGCAATAATATGTTTTGAGTTTAATCTACACATGTAATACAAACATTCAAGGGTAAGTAATGACTTGGAAATAAAAAATACTGTGACCAAAAAAAAAAAATGACAGACTATAACGAGTAATTTGCAGTAAGTAGCATATATAAATAACTCCATGTATCATTTTAACTAACAGTCAACCTCACTGGACACCATTGAAAGTAAGCATTAAAACAATAATGGTGAGCACGTCTCTTGCCTCCCACCAAGGATAATAATCGGATACAAATGACTGCAGTGATGCTTCACAGAAATTTGAAAAGGATTCCCATCAACCAAGGGATTCTGATATGAAAATGTAAAAATATTGTGTCTCAGACCGAAACCAACTCTAAAGACAAATGGATCACTGAAACTGCTAAGTGACTACTTTGATATAGCACAAAAAGTAGCAAAATTTACAACTTCACATGCTGCCTGATTAATCATGTTGCCCCCAGAGGACATTCGAGAGACAGAGAGAAACAAAAGTGCAGTTGCACCAACACATAAAGAAAGAATGCCTTTAATTGATGAGAAAAAGAAAGATGCAATTACATCCACGAATATTTAGTTACAGACTAGTAAATAATGATTTGTCAGAATCTACACTAAATTGTAATAGTCCTCTTTAAAAATAAATAAAAATATCAAATGTGTAAAGCCTGAGAAATAAAAGGTATACCTCTGTCGACTTATCTTGCGGCTCATATTGCTCAACAAAAGCTTTTGAAGTCTAAAGGGGAAAAAGAAAAAAGAAGTAAAAAAAACAAAATTGCAAATGATCAATTAAACTGAAAACAAAATAATAATTTGACTGTAAGATGCTTCAAAAACTCAATTACCAAAAGCACCAATACTCACAGCAGCTGAAAATTCTGAAGCACTGAAATTTCCATTATCCGAAACTGACGCCCTTGGTGAAGAACCTTCTTCTGACCCTTCGTGAACTGGAGATGGAGGCCGAGGCGGAGCCACATAAACAACCCTCAATTTGCACTCTTCAACATGATGGCCTGCCTCCTTATTGAACTAGAACCAACCAAAAAAAAAATTAAAAACAAGAACAAAAACACAAAGACCCATGTAAGCCACAAACTGTACCAATTAACCAGCATATATATACAAAACAAGATTAAATAGTCATTATGTCAATACCATCTCTGGAGTAATATCTTTAGCTGTGGCTCCAGGACTGGCAACTACACTCTGAAGTAAGAACTTGTCTTTGCATTGCATATCTGGTGGCGCCTCCTTTTGCGATTGCATTGTAACTAAATCATAACATGTAATTGATAATTAATCAGTAAGTAATTTGGAAAAATGCAACAATTAATAATAATTATTATTTAAAAAAAAGGTAGAGAAATTACCTATAACATCACATGTAGCCCTCGGCAAGACCACACCGGTGTTGGGCCTAACACAATACTTCTTTGGATTTGTCGTTTTAACCTAAAACGCACAAAATTCACATTCATAAACACGCAGATCAAAATTACGAATATCTAGGGCACGAAAAGTTCCAAATTGATCTCAAAGATCTAAATTTGCAGCACAGAAATTATGAGTGAATTTTGTTAAAATTGAAAAAAGTACCTTGAAAGCGACATAATTATCTGTCTTATTTGATAACTGTAGAGAGCACGAGATCTGCTTCCTCAATTCAACTTTTTTTTTTCGTTTCGAAAATGAAAACACTTAAAATCAGATACATTAAAAGTATGAGAAGCAAAAATCAAGATCACAAAACAAAAAGAAGAGAAGCTTACAAGGAAATTGGAGCTCCTGAGGTTCGATGTTGAGAAGCTCGCCAGTACTCATCATGACGCAAACGATTTAGATAGCGGCTGGAGAGCAGTTTCCGGCGAGGGAAAGTAGTTCCGGTGCTGGCGGAAAGGAAAATTCTAGGTAACCGTCGAGTGAGCAGGCGAGAGCCAAGATAGAAAGAGAGAATTAAATAAACGACGCCGAATTAAATAAGAGAGAGAGAGCTGCACAGAGCAAAGTTAAGCAAACGTGGGACAGTGATGCTCGTCTTACTTTCGACTTTGCGTACCAAAGTTCACAGTTTCTTCGGTTCTAAGTAGGGGCACAATCGTCTTTTTAATGTTGACTATTTGACTGGTATCTTCCATCTTGACTGTCTGCTATCATTGCGTGCAACATAGAAACGCTAGGCTCTGTGATGTTTTTTAATTGGTATTGGAGCTAACATGTCAACTCCAGAAAATACGCAACCAATGAAATGCTATTTTTAACTGGGGCGGACATATATGCATTTTTAAAATTATTTTTAATATTTTATTATTATTTTATTATTATATACACTTATTTATTAATTTAAAAAAAATAAATTATATTTATACAATTTTTAAAATATTAAAAAAATTTTCACTTAATTCTTATTAAATTAATTATCTTTATATACTCTATACACTCATAAAAACACTATACACACTAAAAAAATTTCGCTCCTCAAAGCCAAACATACATACCACGTAAATCTAAATTTGAAACTTCAGTCCCCATGTAATAGAAAAAATTTGCACACAAATAAAAATTTTTGAAATTAAGATTTCATATCTCAAAAAAATTATTATAATCAACAATCTTTAAGAACCACATGTAGATTTATACTGGTTATAGCCCAAAAAAGACAGGAAAATTAGAAAAGATTTTGAGAATAAGAGACTAAATATTTCAATGGCGGAGAAACTTACACACATTAGAAATCTAAAATTGAAATACTCGAATGAATGTGCCCCTTCATTCTAAAATTTTATTAAAGATTCTTTATGTTATAAACTAGAAAATCAAAATAATCACACTTACCCAATTAAAGTTAAAAACTTTATGTATTGAGTTTTCTCTATAACTATTTGTTTAAGGTATTTAAAAATAATTAAGGGTTTAAAATGATAAAAAAAATTAAACATTGATTTTAGTGCCCTAAATGAGTGTTTAGAATAATAATATTATATATGTTCATAATAAAATGTCCTTAGTAGTAATTTACATCATCTGTATTTTTGTAATAAATTTTTTTATAAAAATATGAGTGTTCAGAGTAATTTTTAAAGTGCATATAATCACACACTTTTAATTAATTTCATTTTAAGATTAGAATCAAATCAAAGCAAAATTTGATAAAGGGTCTGTTTAGGATTGTGGTTGGATTGATGTAGCTTAAAAAATACAGCACTAAAATATTTAGTAAACCTTAACTGATGTATCTTAAAAGTTATGTTGATATAATTTTTCACTTGTATAATAAGTAAAAATTATATTTGCTACATAATATTAACTTTTATTTCGCAGTTATAGCTTCTTTTCACAATAACTGTAGCTTAAAACTATGTCATTTCAATCCCAAACAAGACCTAAAGAAGAACTACACTAACCAAATGACATTGCTTGCTTGAAATATATATTTTTATAAACATGTTTTCAAGCATAAATAAATAAATAAAATAAAAAGTTTTCAATACCAAAATTCTATGATGTAACATTTCTACCTCCGTACAACATATGGTATCAAAATCAGCTAATGTTTATTAATTCTACATTTTATTTTTTTTTGTATACTCACAAATTTGTATTTGATTGAGACCACAATGCTTCAGGTAATTCTTTGATAACAGAAAAACAAGATTAACCATCAGCAGAAACAGAAGATTGTTGCCGGAGAGCTTGACTTGTGAAACCAGCAAACCAGGCGACCCTCATGAGTTGGACACCAAGGATCAATATCCACCAACATACTAGACCCCTAACTGTATGCACAATCCATGCTGGTGCACTGAGTTCAGCCCCGAGCTTCAACCCTCTCATTAGTTGCAACACACGGTAAGACTCGTACACAACTGGGGTCACCAACCACACGGGTGATTGCCAATGCCATGTTAACATCTCGGTCAGAATCTGAATTGACAAAAGCAGTAGGTAGGGACCTAAAAGAACTGCAAATGGGATGAAAGCCAGCTGGGGTTGAAGAAAGCCCTTTTGGGAGCTGAACAGCGTCAACAAGGGGATGATGAATCCAGTTGTGTTTGCAACCATATTCCAAAACTTGTAACTGAAAGGAGGCTTGCTATTGCAGGCCTGTGTTGTGTTTTTAGACCGAGCACATGAATCTGCCATAAGGAGGAAAAGGGTTGCACCGATATTGAAGATGCAATCTAGTCCAATCAAGGAAAGCAGGCTGGCAATATTGGGGCCAAGAAATATGGATGATATCGGAAGCCACAAAGTTGGTACCATGCCTGTTCCAAGGAGAACAGAAGGGCCAAGAAGCCACATTGGCCATTTAAGAAACTGAAGCTGGACCAATGGCTGATTATTTGCATGCGTGACCTCATCAGTTTTCGTTGCTGGTGCTTCAGCTGTATTGTCAGAACTCAGAGTTTCAAATATGTTGCTATTTTTGTTCAAGAATTTGTAGTCAGCATCATCAGTGGGAGCATGGGAGGCTGGTGAAGGTTCCCATGGAGTCAATTTTGTGCAGCAGAGATGGGAATGTTTAACATGAGTACGAGTTGGGGTGACTATAGGGATCACAATTTTGAATTTTACCAATCTCATGCTTCTGGGAAGCATCTGCGGAACCTCAATGGCCGACATAGTAGATGGAGCTAGAGCTAATGACGCCATTACTTGGTGCAGAATTTTCAGCAGCTTGGAGTGAAAGCTATGCTCTGGCGTCTTGAATCACGAAATCATAAGAACTTCATGAAATAAATAAATAGAAAGGTATGAGATAACAGAAAAAATGAAGAAGAATGGCATTCGTCATGCTAAGAAACCACAAAGACATATAGTTCATGTACAAGCTCCACTATAGATTATATCACACTAACAGCTAAATATCCTCAAATAACCTATTACAAGATAAAGGTTACCCATTAGCTGTACTAAAGTTTAGTTCCTATGGCAAACAAATATGCCGACAAAAATGAAAACAAACTATAGCACTCGGTCACAGGGCAATATAACTGAATTATTTTTATAGAAAAATAAAAATTCCCCTGGCTGAAAGCTGAGAAGACCTACCGACCCAACAACAAATTTCACAACAATAATTTCACAAATCAAAGGAATACTAATGAACCCGGAATTTAGAAAAATGTAAATAGCATTTTAACAGCAGGCTCTCCAGGAAAAGCCTAGAAATTTTTTAATTTTAAAGATCGATTCGTTTTCAGAAACGACAGTAAAAAGAGCAGTGTGGTCAAATCAAAGGGCCAGGAAATTTTAATTCAAGGCTATTTCTTAAGGTATTAACTCATATAAAGAATGAAAATTCAATGAAACACAAAGCTTACCTCGTCGAGAAAACTCCTTGTGAAATCTTGGTGTCAAATTAGTTTGTGAGCAAAGTCTGATGAAACGCAGAGGAGGAACAAGCAAATAGAAAACGAAATGGGACGAAGTGAGAAAAGATATCTTAAATTAGGGAAACGGCCTTGATTTGTACGCTGCTTCTCTATGGTTTAATCAAATTGGGCCTTATTATTAAATGTTGCCCACCATCAAACAAACCCCATATAGGACACCTAAGGTTTATGGTTTCTGAAATAAAGACACGGTTTGTTCATTTATATTAAATAAGCTCCCTAATAAAGACTTTTTTTTTTTTTTTGGTTATGTTAAGTTACAAAGTCTTTCCTTTAAAGTAAAATAAATAAATAAAACAAAGACTTAGACAGTGAGAGTAATAATTTCGGTAATATACGAGTAGTTAGGTCATTTTAATAGATTCAGATAAATTTAATAAGTAATTAAGGGCGACCATTTTTAAACTCAATAAAATATTCTTCACACCCATTCTTATTACTTAAATAACCATTACTTAAATTACTATCGTAGACAAGACCATAAAATTAAATTAATATTCCTTACACCCATCTTTAAACACACTTCTAATCCCATTATAACTAAAACATTTTCAACTCAAATATGTTTTACATCATCGATAAAGAGGAATTGCTGAATTTTTTTTTTTTTATGAATAAGCACCATAAGAACATAGAATTAGTTACTTCACCTTAAATAATGTTTGGGATTGAGATGTTGTAGCTTTTAAGCTACAGTTGTTGTAAAAAAAAATTGTAACTATGAAACAAAATTAATAGTATGTAGTAAATATAATTTTTTAATAATTATTTTGATAAAATTATTAAAGATATAATTAATGTGTTCATTATACAAGTGAAAAATATAATGAAAAATCATATCAACATAACTTCTAAACTTAAGCAGCTAGTGTTTATTAAATACGTTAGTGTTGTTTTTAAACTATAACCGCCAAACTTCAATTTCAAACAAGATTTTAATCTCAGGCTCTGCCATCGAAAACCCAAAAACAAATATTAATTTGTTTAACTAAAACAAGTAGCTATGAAAGCCTAAAATTAAAAAGTTCACACCAGATCATGTCGGGCTCTTGAAGACTAACTATAAAGCAAATCGGAGGCTCCAAATAGGTTGCTAACAAAATTGAATAGCTGTGGAATTTAATTTTTAAGACTTAGATTAAGGACCAGCGGAAGATCGACCTTCACTATCACACAACCACAAATTATATTCCAGCGCATGCTTTATTGCCTGATATCAAACTCTTTTCACTTAATGAAGCCGAATATATTAAAATTAATTAGTTGGCAGTATTTGAATTTTTTACTCTTGTCAATGGCAGTGTAAATAATTTTGATGGGTTTTATTTAGTAAACAATGTCAAAAGAATTTAGTTATATGAGAGCATATTTGGTATTTAGAGTAAGTGTGTGGAGTTAAATCTCAAATTTTAAATCTTCGTAGTGGGTTTATTAAGTAAATGATTATAATAAGTAATTTAATGGGTTCAAATAGCTTTAAATTAAGACTGGATCTAATTTATGTTGTTTTTTAATTAGTAAGGCAAATTGAGCTCGATCTTATCTTGTTTCTATCCAGCATTTTGTTAAATTATTTTATCTAAATATCATTTCTCTTATATATTTTAGGGATAAGATACTCTTGTCCCAATCTTATAAGATGAGAATTCAAATTCTTATTGGAGACTTGTTCTTCCATTGTAAATATTTCTAGGTATGAATAGAACTCACATTTTTTTTTAAACAGATTTTTTGACAATGTTCGACAAACCTCCAAAATGAACTAAACCCTTGGTTGTAATATAATTTCTTAAAAAGGAAAGAAATGGGATTCATAGCTTTTATAAGATAAATGGATACACTATGTCAATATTTTAAAAAGTAATTGAATGATCTAAATGATAAATTGAAAATCTACGTAATGTACCTCATTTTCTTTTCTATTTAATTATGCATCTAGCTCCTCTGTTTAGTGTTTATGCTCATGGTGAGAAACGAACGTAGGTTATTATAATTTTCAACGTAGGTGACTGACTATCAGTCTCTGTAACATTATTTGCCGCATTATTGCTACGGTTCTTGCAAATAAACTCAAGGGAGTGCTAGATGAGCTGATTTCGACAAACCAAATGGCTTTTATTCTGAACAGACTGATCACTGATAATGCTACAGTGGGTCATGAATGCCTCCATAAGTTATGGTCCTACAAATCTGGTAAATCTGGGTTGGAGGCAATGAAATTAGATATCGGTAAGGCATATGATTGTGTTGAATGGGTTTTTTTATTATTATTATTGATATACAATACAATTACAATCAGATTATTACTGAACTATTACTGATATATTTATAATCATACAATTAGTAGGATTAGTTTACATCAAATTTTTTATGGTGTTGCTTAAATTTTATCCTCTCTAATATTCGAGGGACGTCTATTTCACTCAAATTTCGAAAAAGAGTAGACTGCCTTCACTCAATTATTATATAACTGAGAAAGAAAATTAAGTCTCCATATTATCATATGAGAGATTCAAACCTATGCTCTCACACACTTTACTCTCGCACACTTTGTGAGACTATGAGTTCTGCCATTTGGCTAAAAGGCCAATTGGTGTGTTGAATGGGGTTTAGATGATGGTCCGATTGGTTTTTGCTGATCAACGGGTGCATCTCATTATGGCTTGTGTTACTACAGCTCAGTTTTCTTTTATAGTTAATGCCTTAATGGTTAAATTCGGGATTCTGTAAGGCCAACACGTGGTCTGTGACCGGGTTGTTCTCCGTAGCCGTATTTATTTATTATTTGTGCTGAGGCTTTTTCTTGTATGATTTGTGCTTGGGTCTCTCATTCACTATATGCTGATGAAAGTTTTATTTTTTGCCGGGCTTTCTTGGAGGATTTTGATCAGTTAAAGGAGATTTTTTAGGCATATTCTCTGGCCTCAGGCCATATTTTTAATTAGGATAAATCTTCTACCTTGTTTAGTCCGTGTATGAATCTTCTGCTCGATTGGTGACTAAAAGAATATTTGGTTATCATGAAGTCTCCACTTTTGATCGTTATTTGGGTTTACCTGCAATGGTTGGAAGGCAACGAAGGGCTTTGTTTTCTCCATGAGCTCCAGTTCCGGGTGGATAAGAAACTATTGGATTGCGGGAACAAATTTTTTCATGTAGGAGTAAAGAGGTTCTGATTAAAACGGTTGTTCAGGCATTTCCGGCATACACGATGAGTATTTTCCGATTATCTGTGAGTATTTGTGATGGTTTTCCGTGGAAATTCACGGTCTTTTGGTGGGATATATTCAACTGAGCAATGTATTCATTGGATGGGTTGGCGGCAGTCGAGCACGTCAAAGAAATCAGGTGGGCTGGGTTTCCGGGATCTCTCTTGCTTTAATCAGTCCATGTTGGCTGGCGACTTTTATTATATGATGATTTGCTTGTTTCGAGGGTGTTACGGTCTCCCTATTATCGCCGTGGTAATTTCTTATAGATGCTGCTTTCGGTATTAGCCCCTCTTATAACAGGCGTGGTATCCTTGGTAGGGAGCTTCTTCAGCGGGGTAGTAGATGGCGTGTGGGTTCTGGTGATACAATCCGTGTTTATCATAGTTACTGGATTCCGAGGCCTCTTAGCTTTAAACCTGTCTCGCCGATTTTGTTGGATCCTCAGGTGACTGTAGATTCTTTGATTACGGATGATGACTCTTGGAATGTTGTGCTACTACAGGAATATTTCTTGGAGCATGATGTTCAGCAGATCGTCAAGATTAAAGTTGCCTTTTCATGCCTCATCTTATTCTATCATCTGACATTTTGATAAGCATGGGGATTTCTTAGCAAAATCTGGCTATCATTTAGCTGTTCAGCTTCGGAATCTTGTGATGCGGGATCTTTAGAGGGTGTAGCCTCCCGTCCATGGCATAACATCTTGAACCTCAAAGTCCCAACAGAGGTTATAATTTTTCTTTGGCGGGCTTTGTGTGATGTTCTCCCCTCTATGCTTAATTTATTTAAGAAGAAAGTTTCTGTGAATGTGGAATGTGGATTGTGTGGTTTTTATGGTGAAACTGTGATGCATGCCTTATATTTTGCAAGAATGCACAAGAAGTGTGGGAATTGACTCTTTTTCTTGAGGTTATTCAGTATCGTTACTGGTTTATGTTGTGGGATTTTATTGAGTATGCATCCTATGTGTTGCCTGGCACTGATTTTCACTTGCTGATTATGGTTACGTTGGGTATATGGGGGGTGCGTAATAGTTGTTTATATGAGCATAATGTATTCTGAGCCTCTAGTGTGATTGCTCATGCTCAAGTGGTTTTGGATTCTTTTTCATCTGGCCTATGCCATCTTATTTGTGTTTGTTGGGGGAGGATAGTGTTGATCTTATGTGCTCTATTTCTGGTGTATGTGGTGGTGTTTGTTTGTATGTTAGTTGGGAAAGGCCGAGGAAGGGTTGGTATTGTTGGAAATATGAATCAATATTGCTTCTTGAAAATCCAAAACATGAATGGTAGCTATTAGTATTGATCACATAATTGTTTACTAGTACTAGTCATCCTATAATACTTACAACACTGATTACCCAATATAAATTGATCAAGGCATGTGTGAAGCACTATCTTTAAAACCAATTTGTGCTTTTCTAGGAAGATTTCTCGATGCAAAAAGGACACAAATAAAGAAATATAAGATAGAAGGAGAATTAATAGTAGTGCCTTGAAGGCTTTATATATCTTCTTCATATAGAAAAACCATTTATAATCATTTTCCTAATCCAATTTGATTTAATCACCCGATTTCCTTATTTAATTTGAATTAGTCATGCATGTGCATCACAATTTAATTCAAATTAAATAATCCAAATCACTTTGACTTATTCAACTCTAATTTGTAGTTAACCAAACATATGACTAATTTTAAATCAAATATAAAAGTAATTGGTCTCATTTCCCTCGAATGTGGGACATTAGTATTTTGAAATACCAATAAAACTCCTACATGCTATTATAGATAGACATAAAAGATGGGTAGGTTTTGGTGCTTGATTCGTAACCATGAGGGTTGATGTGATAGCTGGAGTTGATCAATTTTTTTTTCTTTTTTAATATGATATGAGTGCTGAGATTGAGGCCTTACGCATTAGTATTCGACTTGCTTCAGAGGTTGATTTGTCTCTATTGATGGTTGAGTCATATTCTATACGTGTTTTTTAATTGGTTCAGGGGGTCATACTCATGCGGAGATATTTTGGATTATTTCGGATGTTCAACATTTACTTGTATCAAAGTAGGATTTTTAGATTTGACACGTCTCAAGGACTTATAACTAAGTTGCAGATGCTTTAGCGCACCTTTCTTTTTGTTGCTTTAATTTTAATGTTTAGATGGAGGATTTTCATCCTCAACTATCTTGTTATCTTTGAGATTTATATTTGAAAATAAATAAATGAGATTTTATTTCAAATATATATATATATATATATATATACACACACACGCACGCGCGTATGTAAGCCTTGAAAAACATTCTGAATTCTATAGTTTTGCAACGAAACTACATAAATATTACAAATCATTTGGTCATTTTAATGTGACAAAACGCCCATGCATATAATAAAACACCCTTATGTAAGTAAGCTTACTCTCTACTCAGTAATATATATAGCAGCTGTTACATGTATTCCAAAAGCATAAAAAGTATTATATGAAACTGTCTAATTTCACCTATAATTAATACTCCAACTATACTCTTGCTTGCTATAACAATCTGTTTGATAAATTCCATTTTAATATTTATCAGAGAATGGGCATAGGAATAGGAGGAGAATTCATCCGAAGTGTCTGAATAAGCTCAGAATCCGTCAAATCGAGAGGAGGCAGCGAAAACTGACTCTGTGTAGAGCTTCCACTTCTGATTTCTTGCATTGTCAATAGAGCTGCAACTGTGTTTCTGAAAATTCCTTGTCCTGTAACTCTTATCATTGGTTCTCTTTGCCCTCTTTTCTTTTCTTCAACCGGAAACACTTGAGCTATTGTGCTTTCGCATTCCTTGATCAGTTTCGAAACAACCTCAGTGGTAAAAAAAGGTTGCTTCAACACATTTTGAATGAATAACAAGCGCAGTAATCCGCCAGTTCTCTTGTCATACTTTTTCAATATCTTAGCCAAGCCTACAGAAAACTCAATCATTTTAAGAACATTAGCTATTTCGCTTCAAGTTCAAGATCCTGATGTTATGATTTAACTGGTAGTAGCTTCTTCAATTAAATGGGTTACCTGTGTAATTGATATTGCTATAATTGACTAAGAGCACCATCTCGCCGTGGAAATTGACAATATCTTTCCTAATCTTTGCCATCTCCTCTTTACAATTTGTCTCTGAGGGTCGAGCTCCGTTTGGTCCCCATGTATCAATCACCCTCTGAAGCCTCTGTTGCAATTCCTGCATTTTGTTTATTTATTTTTAAAAAAAAATTTGTTTGAGTTCATCAATATCAATTTTCGTTTTTGTTAGAATTACGACAATACTTGGAAGATAACAGTCCATATAGTCAAGAAATAATAGTCCATTGGGTTGCTGGTGAATATTTTAAATTCAATCTGATAATTTTCGATAGATAAATAGTGAATGAATAAAAATCAATGTTCGAGAGGGTAAAAATCAATGAATCTCAAACAAAGCATCTCTTACTCTTAGCTAGCTAAGGTAAGTTTGATTTTGCTATTAGAATTGATCCGAAATAGGAGGTTTAGGAAATAGGAATTGTGTGTGCAAATGCTGATGATCTGATCGCAATTTAAGATTACAAAAGCATTTGCAGATCAGAGACAACAAACTGTGCCTCATAGAGCCATATTTTGCTTTCCACATTTGACATTTCATTCTTCTCGATCGATAAATTTAGAATGTATCTACATATCATTTGTAATTGACATTAATCTAAAATTAATATTTTTGAATGACTTAATTATGATCTGTCAAATAATTAGGGACGAAGAAAAACCACTTTTAGTTTAAAATACTGCCCGAAAATTGATTAATTGTTCAAATCACGAATTTATTCTGTGATGCATTTAGCGCAGGAAATAATAAGTAAAAAGAGAAGTGACCCTACGTGGCTATTTCCTGGCCGTGAAATCACAAACAGTAAAAACGGAGTCCACAAGTGGGGCCCGTTATTGCTTGTAAGTAAAGCTAGCATTTCTAACTCTTAAGAGGGAGCTAACGGAACGGAGTTTACCTTTGCTTTGCGCTCTCTCTCTCTCTTCGACTTATTTATACATAAAGTAAAACAAGTTAGTTTAATTGTCAAAATTAAAATTTAAAAAAAAGACTTAAGGGAAAATCTTTGTCCCATGAAAAAATTTAAATAAATAAATAAATTTGTCTTTGAAAATAAAAAAACAAAGTTCGGTGAACCGTCAGTTTGATTAAATCTCCTAATTGCTAATGAATGCATTAATTATATGAGAAACAAAGTTAAGAATGTAACAAAAAATTGGATGAGCAGTGTAGTGTAAAGAAAAGAAAAGGGGAAATGAAAGAATAATAATATACTATATATACTGTGAATTTGGTTACCTTTCGCTTGATAATGAAATCCTCTTCTTTCTCCATAAAAAAGGCATTAAACTTGTCGATCTCGTGGTTCAACAAGTAAACGAAGTCAGCCTCAGCTTGGACACAGTACCGAGGCGAAGAAGAAATCAAATTAACAAGCTTCTTCAACCTTTTATAAGACAAATATTTGTCACGCCAACCGGGCAGCGTCTCTTCAATCTGCTGCTGCAATCTCTTACCGAACTTCATGATCTCTCTCAGAATATATATATTCAAGATCAATGGGGAGGAATGAAGCACATCATCAATTCATCAGCATCAGCATCAGCATCATCATATCCCACACACACACACACACACACGTATGTATATAGGGGGTGGGTGGGCCCCGAGGGGTTTTATTATTCAGCAAAAAGATTGGTAGAATATTAAGGAGCATATGCTTGGCGTGATGAAGTGGCGGTAAGAAAAGAGTCGTTGAAATAAAGAGAATTAACAAAAGCATATTCGCCACACTCTCAGTCATGCTTATATGTATATATATATATGAAATTCAAAACCCACTGTTTTTTTATTGCGCCCAATGAAGTGGGACCTACTTGCAGGTGAGTTTAGTGGAATAGGGGAGAGGAAGATGCCGAGGAATCTCCTAAGAATCTCCTATGGATGGATATGCAAGTAAGATGGTGTTACTTAAAATGTGACTTTAGAAAAGAACATGCATGGCAATTGCCAATTGCCAAGAAAACAAATATGGGAATATGTGAATTTTGAACTCGAAAATGCTCCCATAGTGGCCCACTACATTGCTTACACGCAGAGATTTAAAAAAAAAAAAAAAAAAAGGCTGATTGTCCGGATTTTGAGTCGGAAGATTCTAAATGGTAATAAAACTTAAACAAGATCTACAAAAACAAACACTAGAGATTATTAACAAACAGATCACGGCTACTTCATCACATCATGATGATCATTCCCAAGCCAAGAGAGCCCATGATTAATATCTAATAATAAAACATCACAAGAATTTAATTATAATAAATCATCGATAAAATGATGGGTCAAATATTCTAGCATTATATTCTCATTGGTGATATCTAACAAAAATATTCAACTCCAAGGCTATGTTTTTTGCAGTGAACTAACTGACAAGAAGAAGTTAAAACTCTGGAATGCTATGTGCTAGATGATCATTAGTAATTCTGATGAGTAAATGAAGTCCAAATAATATATATTAACATTGCCATAAAGTAATATCTTTAAATGGCTTCTCAGGTAGATCCCATTCCTGGGTTGGAAATTACCACAATCACAAAGCATTATTTATATCCATCAAATTAACTACACGTTCAAGTTAATTTTGGCTAAAGTGGCATACAAGATAAGCGATACAAATGTTGCTTCGTCATCAAACAATTAACAGATGAAGATATTTGCAATTGAATGTTGTTCATTTAGAAAATATATAAATCAAGCCAGATAACAACGAATACTAATTGATTCAAGCTCAACATATATGCTTCGAGTAAGTTATCAGTCGAAAGATACATACTTTATTATTTTTATTATACAGAAATTTGTGCAAGATAATCACGATTTGCACAAAATTAATACTTGCGCATATATATATATATATATCTAACAAGGCACCACCATTATTTAATAAATATATTTACACCATCATTCAAACTCTATACTTGGTTTGGTTTAAACATGCAATTCTGGTTTGATGATATCTGATCACAAATCATCACGGTTATTGAATTGTGATGATTAGCACTGACTCACTCTCGTCGCTAATGTCAAAAAAGTATAGCTGGAACCCCGTCACTGGTGTCGCTAATTAATCCCCACTAATGAATCATGACAATCTACACAGTCCGGCTCCGGCCAGTTGAGATCCTCCAAAATCTTTTGAACAGACTCGTGAGTACAATTATAGACAGGAATTCCACTTATTCTCTCGAGGTCAATCAGCTCCAATTTCTGTGATTTGAGTTTGAGCCCACTAAATTTCTCCATCATAATCATATTCACGCTTATTTCGTCAAAAACCTCTGCATTCTGCTGAACGTTAATACGGTCACATAATGAAGTAGAGCATCTTTTAGCTGAAAAGCCTTGTGGCAATCTTCTGCAATATAGGATAAGGATCACCACAACACTCCCACCCACCATTTCCCTGCTATGCTCTTCCTCTTCAGCAGGTCACCCAAAAATGGTGCTTTGAAAAAATCAGGTGACCAAATTGTTTGAGATTATGAAGCTAGCCAGCAATTTATCAGCTCTACTTTTATCCTTCTCACATACCATTAGAACAGTAGTTGAAGAGAACAATTGGTAGAGCCGCGATGCGAACAGAAATCAAATACACAGGCCGAGGCATTTTCTCTCAAGCGTACTCTTAATCCAACACTGCCTATTAATAAAGGCCACTCGCAAAGACAGATTCACATCAGAGAAAACAAAGGAGAAATGCCTGAACCTGACAGTCAACCCAATCCCGGCGCTCAAAGTCAAAAGTCTTAAGCTTATTGCAAATTTAGTTTAATTTCTTAGCAATCCTTCATGTTGTCCCGTTTGGTTTCATTGACAAAACCTGTTATTGTCGAATCAATGGTAACAGTGAGAATGAGCGAGGATCGAGTTTCTCCATCCAGTATTATGCCAGAATCGTCTTTCTGATTAATAATACATCATACACCCTACTTCAAGTGAAGTACCAGAGTAGAGATGTTACTCCATTTGAGACTCGTTATGGGGCGATTTGTTGTTACGCATGTGCACACTATAGTTAGTATCAGTGGCTCAAATAAAATTGCAAGCTCACAATTCAAGCTACCATGAAATTTTCAACAAAATCAGTCAATTCATTGGGTGCATTCCTTTGCCATTATAGTTAGACTTGTTCTACCAGTGGGTTGGTTCAATTCGGTCTCATCGGCTATTTGCTTCGTTAAGGTGGGGCATCACTCTTATCAAGGCTGCTCCCAATTCCTTTGCCACACAGTTGTTCAGATATTCGATTTACTGATAAATCGCCGCTTGTCGGAGCAGCAAAAATCAGTTGCCTGTTTAGGTGACTTACCAGGACTTTCTTATACTTTCAGATTTAAGTAACTTATGAAGATTGAAGTTCAAAAAAATTAACAAACCTGATACCCACTTAGCAGGACTGACCGACTATTATCGATCAACGACTACTATTTTAAGTGTTTTGAAAACAGACCATCAGATTGACTTGATTTTTGTTAGATTCTAAAAATCTCAATGAATCATGACCACCGTTGCCGTAAACACGGACCAAAATTCGTCTGAAGAGGCAAACCAACCCGATAAAGGATGTCTGACCAGTGCTGTGCTTCTCTTTGGCGTAATATGTTAATGGATGACAGACAGACATTAGCCTGGTTCCTGTCCTGCAGAGTAGAAAGAACAGGATAAGATAAGTTAAAACTTAAGAGTGAGGGTCTCCAGCTAAATAGTCATGCCTTCATGCACAGACACGAATATCAATCGAATGGTGTTTTCTTAATACTCATGCCCTGAACTAACTTCAAAGAGTTTTTACCTATATAAAAACTCGTAATGCTGCTATCTCATCATCCATTCATCAGTTATATTGAAGAGGAACCGAACAACATCTGCAGGCCCGAAAAACTCAAATACATAATTGATAAAATGATCTCAAAATTCTCGCACTTTTTCACAAATGTCAACAACTCCATCTCTTTACATTAATAGCGTGATAATAAATTGAAGCTGAATGAAAGGCATGACTCAAGAAGCCAATAAGCTTCAGTTGAAAGACATACTAGATATAGACCAACTAATACATAAATTTGTGCTACAAGATAATTTGTATTACATACACATATAGACTCTTCAAAATGACCAACTTCTAACAAGTCACAACCATAATTTAACAAATTTACATGATTATTCAAATCCTATAGCTTAAATATGCAATTCTGGTTGATGACATGACATCTGATAAAACATCACGCTCATTGAACTTTGATAGCATCCAAGCACTCTCGCTGCTAATGTCAGATAAATCATCACAATCATTTGACTTAGATAGCAAAGGAACCTGATCAATGTCATTGGTCATTAGTAAACCATGATAATCTATATTGTCCGCCAGTTCAGAACCTCCAAAACATTTTGAACGTAAAGGAAAAGGACTATTAGAACCCCCAAAACATTTTGAACGTAAAGAAAAAGGAGTATCGCTCAATTTGCACACATAGATAATATTCATATATACAAATAAACAGAAAAAGATGTAGGTAAATGAAAAAATGAAGGAAAAATATGGTGCATCTTCTTTGTATCAAAGGAACAGGTCCAGCCCTGCCAATTCAGTGTAGTAAATGCCCCATCCGAAATAATTTTCAAAATCAAGAATATGTGCATATGCATGCATATTAATAGAGTCCAATCCTTATATATTCAATCAGTCCAACTTATCTTCCAGCACCTTCGCTGCAGATAAGAAACAAGAAGCAATGCAAAAACAGGAAGATAAGTTGGAATTTTAATGATGGTCTGCAGCAAAATACCTTCATCAAAACACAGACAAAACGCAACAATGCTGTAAGCTGCACGCAAGAAACTTGGCTTCCTTGTGCTTGTCTGTGTGTAAAATGAACTGTGACGTAGTACGGCAGCTGTACTGACTGAACTCTGTGCTCATGCACAAAAGACACTGCTGCAAAATGTGGCTGCAGTTAAGAAAAATAGTGGAAAAAAGTTCAAACAAATTAAGTTTCTGAGGCTAATACAACGTTCGAAATCATCTAATAAATACGATAAACAATGAACTAAAAACAAGAATTGTAACATATAACTCACAAATAAATATGGCCAGAATTGACCTTACCAAATTAACTAATTATATCCAAATAATATAAAATAGCAATGCAGATAAAATATCCAAAATAGATCCTCCACATGAACAATAGAATGTAGCACCTTCAGGAAGATCGAAGTCCAAGAAAAATCTGACAGGTAAAATCCCCAGATATGGTAAGTGGTTTTCTGCCCGCTTTATCCTCATCTTCACTAAAATATAGAAATCGTAAGAGGCACATCCCTAACAACACGACATCCAGAAACTATGAGTAAAAGCAAAATCAAAACAGGCATGTAAGGGATTAACCAGGGGTAAAGCTAACAAGTACGAAGGATATAAACGAAGGTTATGTCATAGGCTCACATGATTTATGAAAACTTGATTTTCTCATTCTTTTGTGTCTGTCTGTCTCCGCGTGCTATGGGGCAGGGGGTGAGGGAGGAGAGCTTGGTGGAAAGAAAGGCGCCTAAAGATAAGAGACAATAAATATAAATATGGTTACACTAAACTTCACGCTAACACTGGGAAACAGCAAAAATTTTTATTTGAAATTGAAGATTATGACATCATTGAATTATTCGAATGAGTAAATAGCAAGGCCAGAAAAAGAAAAATGGAAAGACAGGACACACTAACATTCTAAAAAATTCCATTCTTAAGCTCATAAATAGTTTTCACCATGCTCCAAAAGTCCCTGTTTCATCATCTCCATGTGCTGCATCTTCTGCATTAACCATGCAAAATGTTAAAAGACTATAGAATTTTCATTTCCCACTCGGGGATTAGTAAAGCTACAAAGTAGAAATTATGACTTGGAAAAGCTGATTATAGTTGCATAAATTCCCCAAACAATCAAAGGACTATCTTGTTAGAACAAATCATGTTTTGCATCTGCAACCCCAAGCCCAACCAAAACACAAACAACTAGGGGTGGACAAATAACCCGATCCGATCCGAAAAATATCGGGTTAGGATCGGATCGGATTGCTTGCCCAACCCGATCGGATGAAATTTAACCAATCTGATTGGATCGTGATCAAATCAGAGTCACGATCCGATCAGATTAAACCCGATCCGATCCGAACATCCGATCGGATTGGTCATTAAAAAAAAAAAGAGAAAGAAAACGAAGTTACAGTACAGCTCTCGCCCCTTAGCTCACTCTCTGTATACCAAACAAACATCACAGCTCCATTTAAAAAAAAAATTACAAATACTTCACAGTTCATTCTCTTCTCTCTCTTCTTTCTCTTCTTCCTCACAGCTCACACAAACAACTACCAAGCAACAACAGCACAGCAGCGGGCCAACGGCAGCACACAACTTCGACCGGATCTGCTGCACCAACGACCAAATCTGTTGGCCGCTGCATTGACGGCTGCTCCACTTCACTTCGACCGGATCTGCTCTTCCCCCAGTCACTGACGAAACCCGCTGCCGCTTGATCCACCAGTCACCGCTTGGTCCACGCGAAGCCATTCACAGTTGTTCCACCGAGACCGAGACCAACAGCCACCATTACCATCCCAACACATCAAGACTAAAGATTATCGCCAACAATGTACCGTAAGGGAAAAAAATTGAAAAAAGAAAAACTCTATGCTATATGTAAAAAATTATATTTATCTATGGTGATAGATAAATATAAGCAGGAAAAAAGAAGAAAAAGAGAAAAAAAAAAGTCTAATAGAATATGTCATAATGCTTTTTACTTTCAGAGAATAAATACTCTCCCGAAATTTTCAATTCATATTTCAATTTATTTTTTTTAATGAAATATAGTGGAAACAGATTAAAATGGAAAAAATTATATAAAAGTAATCTTGTAATAACTAAATAATTACAAAAAACCCCAAAGTTAACAAAAACAGCTCAAAATGGTCATTGACCCGATTTAACCCGAATTCTAAACCCGACGCGATCCGAATATAATCCGAATATGATTCAAGTTCGGATGAATTTTTCCTCAACCTGAATCCGATTTTGCCCAACCCTACAAACAATCCCCCCCTCCCCCCCAAAAACAAAAACCAAAAAAAACGAACCCAAAAAAAGTACAAAAAGAGCAAAAATAAAAACACCCTTCCCTCACACCCAAAAAAAAAAAATACAATGCAAGTGTTAAGGAATTCTCAAATAAAATGGGAATACGAATGGATCGTTGTCCCATGTAAGACCTTATTTATTGCGTTTTAAGGATTAGTATAAAAAAATGAATTTTTCCTTCACCCACCCCTTACCTTTGAAAAAAATGAAATAAAAAAATAAATAAAGCCCAAAGTATCTTATTATCTGCTATTCCTAAGTCAACAAACTCAGAATTATAAGCGTTCATGATGCTAGTATTATGTTGCACCCAACTCCAAGCAACAACATTATAAATGGCCAAACGAATACCTTCCCATAAGAAAAAATCTTCCGACCTTCCTATGATGTGGATAAACTGATACTTGGTATGATCTTCGGAAGCAATCTGTATGGGGGCCTTGAACATGGATCATCAGTAGGGGTAAGGCTAGTAAGCTCATTCTCCAAGATTGAATAAGCATCTGAGAATGCCTGCACCACACAGCATTTTATATTTCTTAAGAGAAAGATCAAACAAATATTCACATCTAAGGCAAGGCTAGCAGATTCATACTAGGAACAGTTTCCTATCAGATCATAATAAATCCATCAAGGACCAAGGCTGACCTTAATACACTGATGTATCCGAAAGCAATTTCTCCCCACATTATTTGTTGGAAAACGAGGATCATCAATGTGTATTGGATCAATGCTACAAAATTCAGTAGACCAGCACATTATGATAGAGAGATACTAATATAGGAAACCAAGACACAATGAAACGACCCACCTCAAGCTGAAAGCGCAATTTTTTACTAACCATATGAAAGAAAATTAAACCAATCAACTAGTAAAGCCAAAAATCCAGCTCTAAATCTCTAAATTGTCTTGTTGTTACCTTTGTGATCCTCAATAATAAATAAATTATAAACTTAGACTTAAAGCCAACTTTAATAAATTTTGGAAACCTTAAGTATTATTTTCTCTTGATTTCGATGCATGACCCCATGTAGTGCTAAAATGAGAGAAATGCTTAGTGCAAAAAATTAAATTGAAAAATTTTAGATTTCTCACTCTAAACTCTCTCTACACTTCCACATTTCAATCGCTCTTAAATGGGTGCTCCCTTAAGAATTTATGATTTAAAACACCTCAAAATCCCTTCAAAAACTGCAAGCTTTCCAAGCCCATTCCAATATTTCACCATTTTATTCTCTCTTTCTCATGCCTTCACTTGTGAGTGTGTGTATACATAATCATTATTTAATAAGGGTTCCCTTACTTTAGAAAAACACAAAGATCAATATACTACATAACAAAACACACTGTATTGGATAGTGTGTTTTTCTTGTCTTTAAGGGGATCCCTTACTTTAATTAAGTAAAGGATCCCTTATTGGAAGATTACACCGTGTAAATATATATGGATCTGTGGCCCCTAACTTTACACAATTTTTCAACCTTTGGATTATCTATCTATCAATGGCTAAAATTAGAGGTTGATGATGACATGGTTTCTCATTAATGATATTTTTCACTCCCACATCTCAATACACTTTCCCTAAATAAAAGATCTCTTTCCAACTTTTTCTCACATTTTTCTATATTCTCTCTTTTAATACAAGTCATTTCACACTAATTAATTTATTCTTTTCTCTTTCAAATTGTTCTAAAATTATAGGGTAAGATTTTATCATTTAAAATATTTAGCACCAATTATTTTTTTTTAAAAAGACACGTACATTAACAATTCAAACTTATGATAAAGATATTAATGTATTTTCACATTATATTATGAGGTTTGAAACTTATTTGCAATTCATGGACTTTGCAGTAAGACAATGAAAATTCTATAATTTCTTTTTTTCTTTTCACATGTCTGTAAAGATTCTTTTGTTTTGCTTTATTTCGTTATTTGTTTTTTTTTTCTTGTTTTATCCCTCTTGATTTCAATATAAAGAAATTATCACCATCAATTGGAATATCACATAGAAAGAGATTGAAGGAAGGGGGCAATAAGAAAGAGAGAAGAAAATCTAGGGAAATATCAATAGAGAGAAAAATCATTATTTATTACTACATATCCATGTTATCCTCTACCTCTAGTCTTAATCATTAATAAATAAAGGTTGAAAAATTGTGTAAAACTTGTGTAAAGTTAATGGGCCACAAATCCATCCCTCTATGTAATATATATATATATATATAAACAAGGATCTTGCTATCTTATATCTGTTGTAAGGTACAACTAGACAAAAAATCAATAACTGGCGCACCTAGCTCCACCTCCAATTACTGATTTCTGCCTAACTATACCTTTGTTGTAAAGTAATGTAAGGTACCCAGGCTCTATACACAATCATTCTCATGTAAGGATGGATTAATGTGAGCTGTTAGATAAATCCAATGGCTTACATTGGAATGTATTTGTATAGTTAAGGCCTATTGATGTCATCAAAAAGTTGTCCTCTAAATTTATAACACAAAAGACAATGAAATGAGAGCAGAAAGTTTTCTTTTGTCATCAAACAAAAGGCTCAACTAAGCCCATTCTTACTTTTCTTTAAGGATATCCTTGCTAGAGAAGAGTCATATATAGAATAACTTTCCAATGAGGGCCCTTCGTTTTAATAAAATGAGGACCAAACTAAAAGATAAGAAAACCACACTCTAATGCAGTGTGTTTTATGTCATTTAGTTTAATGGAGTATGTGTTTGTCTGTTTTTAACTTAGTCCTCATTTTATTAAGATGAGGAATCCCTCATTAGAAGAGGACTCATACATAAATATGCATAGAGTCGTGCTCAAATGTCGACGTTTGCACCAAAAATTCATTTGGATAGAGCTAAAAAAAAAAAAACACAAATTCCAATACAATAAAAGACAAAAATAAAAAGTGATTTGGAGTCCATGTTTTCTTGTCTTTTAGCTCCATCTTCATTTTAAATGCATTTCAAATTCATTCAAAGGTATGCACCGGTGATTCTCCAATCCAGGAATCTCGGATTGGAAAGCATCCGGGATGCTTGTGCGGCCTTTGGATGTCAACCAAAGGCCACAATCTGCTACACATGGTGGGGCCCATCATGTGCAACGGATAAATTTAAAAAACAAAAAATAAAGGTCTCAGTTCAAGAATCTCAGCCTATAATATAATCCGAGATCCGGACTAGAGCCTTGTGTGCAGTAGATTGTGGCCTTTGGATTCACATCCAAAGGCGACAAAAGCATCCCCCTTAGGCCCCTTTTTTCTTTTTTTAATTTATTTATTGCACATGGTGGACTCCACCATGTGTAGCTGATTGTGGCCTTTGGATTCACATCCAAAAGCAACAATTCATCCAGGATGCTTTGCCAATTCAAGATTTCCAGATTAGAAAAACCCCCTACATATAAATATAAAAAGGGCAAAAATTAGGTGCTTCAAGTTTTCAAAATTTGGGAAAGAGATTGGAAAATTTTGGTTTTGGAAAGAATTTTAAGGTGTTTTAAACCCAATATCCTTATAGAAGCACACTTTGAAGAGAGATTGAGGTGTAGGAAGTGTGAAGAGAAAGTTTAGAGTAAGAAATGAAAGACTTTATTTTCAACTTAATTTCTCACACTAAGCGCAAAACTCTCTCACTTTAGCACAACTTGGGGTTATAATGCTTAGGAATCATGAGAAAATTCCGATGTTTATTTACTAAAGTTTCTAAAATTTAATAAAGTTAGATTTAAGTCTAATTTTATATTTTATGAATTATTTTAAGAACACAAGGATAACAACAAAACAATTTGGAGCTGGATTTCTAGCAAAATATTTACTAATTGATTAGATTTAGTTTTATTAGATATAATTAGAAAAAACTCACCCTACAAGCTCAAGGTGGATCATTTTAGACATGCCAATGAAAAAAACAAAGAACTATTACCTATAACCTCTTTCCCTTTTAATATACACACCACTTCCTTGCACTGAGATGCGCATTTGGCGAGGATCAAATACATTCCTATATAATTAAAAATTAAAGTAATAAGATTATCATTAGATAATATGATAAAGTATTTAGGATTATCGAGTAAATCTAAATTCAGTGGATTACCACATCAAACCATAAAAAGTGAAAACTATAGCACGAGCATTTGACTCACCCAAAGAAATACAAAAAATCCATCAAAAGTCTTCCGTAGTTCTGCAGGAACAACGAAGTTGCATATGATCCAAAGAAAATATCAAGAGAGAAACAAATCATATTAAACTATATGTGAAGAGATTATTGAAAAAAAAAAGGAAAAAAATAGGAAGAGCAAGTATACCTGATTAATATGCCGGCCAAGATGATGCTCATGCTGTAGAAAACGTGTAATTAGTAACATCTGCAAAACGATTGGAATATAGGGTTAAAATCCAAGCTCCAATGACATAACTATTTCTTTTAAAATAAAAAAGAAATCAAAATAATAAAACAAGTGTGGCTAGTCTCATCAAAATCACAAAATGCATGTCCAAGAGTAAACACAGTAACTCCCGATAAACTCAGATATTTAAAATACATATAAAGGCGATCAAGTGAGCTGCATATGCTGTATGCAATGTAAATAGTCAGAAACCAAATCCTGATACATTTAGTTAAAAGCTGGAACATTTAACACTCAAATGATCTGGCAAGAAGTACAACAACTAAGCCACATACCCTAAGTCAGGATTCATAGGATGTGAACTACTGCATAAGAAAAACACATTTATGTTTTTTAATAAGAAATAAGAATAACACATGTGGCCATGCATCCATTCCCACATGATGTAGCAAACAAATTTCTTGCAGCTCTAACTGTTGAAGTTATGGCCAAGATAGGAATGGACCGTGCAAAAGAACATATATGGATCCCTCCAATTAGAAATAAGGATTTGTTAAGGAAAATTTAGTACATCTCTTGTGGAGCTCATTTGATATTCAAGAGAAGAAGCTTCAGATTCAGTATATTTAAGCAGGATACTAATACAGATGTAAATATTCCTTGTAACATTTCATTCCAACCTACTTGTCCACTTTGATAAATAACATCTCAAGAAGTGTCATGGCGCATTAAGTGAATCAACCTATAGGAATACTATTATTGTTTGGTACACAATTATTTCCAAAACCAATTCAGCTGAGATACATATATACCTTTCATTCATATCTTCTCCTTATTTTTTCAGGGTCATTTATAAAAGTTCGTAGGTAGTGGATTCTTTCAGCAAAAAAATAGATGGCCTGCTTATGTTTGTACAGCTTATATACATGTACCATTGTCTAGTTTAGTACTTGTATCAACACTTACATACAAAGGGCAATAACAAAACATTAACACACCATATGTGGTGTAGATATGGGTACTGCAGAATAACTGACCAGGCAATAGGAACTTAAGCCACCAGAATAGGACTGGTCAAGGCTACGATCTGCCAAGAACTGTTTTAGTACCAAAGCAAGGGGTGTTGAAGCTGGAAACTGCTCAGTCAGCTCTTTGACCTGCAAGCAACAAACAGAGAATTGTAAATGAAACCTAAAATCATCAGAACAAATGATATTCAAAAGCTAAACTATGAATGCTTCCAGGACAAGAATTTACCAGTTCTGTAGTTTGGAGTCCAGTATGTGATGGAGATTTGAAACTAATGTCAAGACGAACTGATGTCACTGCTTTCATATTATCAGAACTTGCATGTGAGCACTTTGGTGAGGCAGAGTCGTCTAAGGCAACCATATCAGAATGAACATGGTTGTCATGTTTTACTGTTGTATGAACTGCCTCTTCTTTTGGGGATTGTACATTTGAAGCAGCAGAAGTAATCAAATCGTGGGGAACTTCCACCACAAGCATAATAATTGGTATCTAAGAGCAGAAAAATACCAGCATGAGAAGAAAAATTATGAGATAACTGCTACAACAAAAATGAAACTGAAAGATATCAGATATCAAAGAAGATGAATAACAGCTACGACAAAAAAGAAACTGACAGATATCAAAGAAGATGAACCATTACAGCTGTATTTTCCACAGTCTTCAAAGAATCACTTTTTACCCACTCCTGGTTAGCAAGATACCTAGCTGCATGCTGGGAGACAAATGTCAACAGTCAGTAATCCAACAGGATACAGTTAAAGCAATTTCCGAAAGCTTCAATTAGGAGACATCAAAAACATATTTTCAGCCCAACTGTCAATGTAACAGCCAAACTTAATAGAGTGAATGGCCGGAGGGAAATCAAATTCAAATTAGTGTGATTCAAAAAAAAGGAGTACAGTGCAGCCATGATGAAATAAAAATACTACAGTGATAACACATCTTCAATATGTATAAAAGGAAATTTGGCAAAACAAAATCAATTAATTTACTAATCAGTAAACGGAGATGAGAATACTAAACTTGTAAGGTCTAGTACAACAAGCAAGAGGATAATGGGGGGTTAAAAACACCTCGTTAACAATCTCTGCAGAATTCACAATTGATCGTAGAAAATTTCCTAAGCGCCAAATTCAAGCTTTTGAACACTTTACTGCTAATTTGGCATAAGGCTCTTGATTAGGATAAAAGCAGACAAGCAGAGCACAGAAAAGATAAAAATTAATAGTTTGATGCGTTTCTACAAGTCAATTAGATAAAATACATGCAATAGCGTACCAGTAAATCTAAAAAGTTTGAATCTAAAGAGGCAAATAAAGGGGATGTAAACCACATGAAAACAAAAAAATAAACAAATTACTATTGTATGGATTAATGAGGGTAATAATATACCTGAAGGCAAGTTTCTTTAATTCCATTACGACCCTCCAAAATCCCAGCTTCTTTGATAGGTTCCTAATGAGAAAAATTCAGCAGATGAGGTGTTCCAGGAAAAGTACTAGTACACAAGATAGAAGTAATAGAAAGGCAAATTACATAAAGAAATTGCCTACCAAATTCCTCACTGGAGGGAGACAAACCACGAGGTCTACATCACTGGAAGGAAGGGACAAACCAGTCGCATTTGAACCAAAGATGTTTGTCCTAGACCTGGGCCACAAGACTTGGAGAGAACGCGTAACCCGCTTGACAGCCCAATTAATATAAGGCTTTCGAGCTGTATTCTCTGCGGCAACCTTCGACATCATCATATGATGTAATCAATGATCATGTAGAAACAAGTAATGATTAAAGTAATTGCTTAAAGCTACATAAATCTAGAATCAATTTCAATTGGGGCCATGAAAATAAAATTTTAAAAAAAAATTAAGCTTGTACCTGCTTGCAGAATGAGTCGATTTCCTCATGAAGAAGGCTGTGCATCAAAGAAAGTGACGCCTTTCTGGTTGGGCAGTTCTGCACCTCCAGTGGCTGCAACGGAAATGCCACATCTGGCTGCAAAAAAATATCATAAATCCATTATTGGAATGCAGAACCCACTTATTTAAGAATGTAGAGGTCAGAAGCTGCACTTACATGTTCTTGGTCACGAGCTAGCTGGGAAATTGCAATCAAATGGTCTTGCAACAAAGCACCAGGGAGAGGCTGAATCATTGGATGGGCTGAAAGATTTTTATTTCTCCATGAAGGCCAAACAACTTCAGAACCATCCATACGCACACAAGCTTCCTCCGATGTTGTTCCTTCATGGTACCAACCTCTCACACCCCAATGTCTAGGGCTTGAGCTACCAGATCTAACAGTTGGAAAGCCCCTGTTTTTTCTGGAGTCACTCACAGGAGAGGGTGGAGGTGGACGTGGGGCCCGAGGGACACAAAGTACTACAGGTGATGGTGGTCGCTTTATCCGAGGCTGCTCCCGCCTAGAAGGAGGGACACATGGGCTTTTATGGTCATGACCACGCTTAAAATCAGATCTTGATCTTTCCCGTGATAAATTAGGGATGATGATAGGCCGCAAAATGGGGCAAGGCAGTGTATCTACAGCCTTAGTATCAACATCACCAGATAAACTGGCAAAAGACCCAGAGATTTCCTCCTCTGTTGCTGCATCTGTAGTTGTTGATGATGAATGCAACACCTTGCCGGGTACTTCATTTCCAGGGACAACATAACTAAATGCTTGATGTCCAGGGCCCAAAGGATCAAAAGGAGAACAAAATGAAGCAGCAGTTGGTGAAGTCAAACCATTTGTACTATAAGAAGAAGAGAAAGCAACCATGTCATCAACAGCTCTTTTAATCTCAGCTTCATGCCAAGCCCAAGAGCTATCATCAGAACTAAGTGAAGGAGGCCGAGAGAAACCTGTCCCTGGATGATCAGAAGTATTCCAATACATCACACCACCACCAAAGTACTGATTATAATCTATCCCAGAAACTGCATGAACCTCTAATTCTTCCTCAGATAGCCAATGACTGTCGCATTCATCACCTGGTTCCTGTGTAGTTGTTAGTTCAGGCAAGTCCATGAAATCCCCAGAACACTTTCCCTCGTCATCAGAGGTCTTCGTATTAAACTGCATACCCTTAGTAGGAAAACTCTGCTGAAAACAAGACTGCCGGGATGATATAAATCCAGAATCGTAATTACACGTAACTGATGGTGCAATTCCAGAAACATTTTGAACCATTGGGGGCCAATCTAAACTCATCGGCAATGGCTGAGATAAAATTTGGTTGCACCCACCTTCAAGAGGGGGATTTCTGGCCTGATGCACTGTGGGAACAAAAGGTTGGCGGACGTGATTATGCCAGTTGTGACCAACATCTAGATGCAATCTATCAGTAGCAGGTAGAAGATGTGAACTAATGGAGGGAAAATAAACAGGTGCTATAGCAGGCCACTCATAAGAAGGGCATTCTAAAGAGCTTTTCAGGGCTGTGCTGAAGAAACTTTCATTTCTTTGATCTTGAATCACGGCAGATTCCTTTTTAATTTCAAGGGCATCTATTCCCTTGTCAGGAGGAACTGATATTGCCCCAGTTTTACTTTCATGAAAGGAATTCTGAAAGTTGATCCCACTAATACTATTGCCAAAAGCATTATCAAGATCCCTTGCAGGCATATCAGGAGGTATTATATTACATTCTACCTTACTGCCTATAGTTTCTTGTAAGAAATGTTGAGTTTGGTAATCTATCCTACCATTTGAGAACCGGTGACATTCTGAATTTACAGAATTAACTACACGATCTTCTTGAGTACTCTGAGTAGCAATACCTTCTCTTGCAGGTACACTAGCAGAAGTACAAGAACTCTGATTTGATGCAAGGATATCGCAACGGGTTGAATTATCAGCAGAAACATTCTGAATGGACAACTTATCATACTTTGCCACCTCATCTTGCAAACTAATAGAGGAAGAAGTTTTTGAGACTGATACTTTAGAATCTTTCACAGGAACTGGACTGTTATAATTACAATTTTTATTTTTATTCTTCTCTTTCTTAGTCTTCCTTGCATTATTTCGTCCTTTTCCAGCAACCAGTACCCGAGCATGTTCCTGGTGACAGACTACCATTTCCATTTCTGAGGTTGATGTCTCCATGTTAATATCCTTCCCATTAGATATGCCAGGCACCTTATCAGACCCCATCAAATCCACCTTCTCAGTATCGGTCAAGGCACCCTCAGGATCCTGAGATAAAATTTGGAAAATAAAAAGCTTTAGAAGTTCCCAAAATACGTATTTGAGGTAGATTTCAGAAAAAGAACCAGTACCTTAGGAGGTTTGTCTAACGAAAGCTCATCCAAGGCCGACTTGAGCAAGGGGTTCTGTCTTTTCGTACTACGGGCCCTACCCTTTTTTCTACGGCCACTTGCGCTTGGCTTTTCCTTGGATTTATTAGGTGGAGACTTGAAGTTTCCTTCTCCAAAGAGTTCAAGTTTTGTGCAATCAAGTGAAACAACCATAAGAAGTCCTCGCAGTTTTCTTAGTATACAATCAGTAATAGTACTGATAAATCTCAGAGAGCTGAAAAATATCTTTTCTATATCATATTCATTATGCTGACTAGATAATACCATGGTAGTAATATCCTGAAGCACAAACAAACCATGAAAAACATTAGCAAATGAAGCAGGTATCCCAGAAAGCAAAGCCGGTGAAATGGCTAATCCACATTCCACGTCAACTGAGAGTGTTGAGATAGTCCTTTGCAATGATTTGGTATGGTAGAACCGCGATGACTGTTTCATTCCTGCATTGAAGAGCCACATTCCATCCTCTAAGGCATTACTTGCCTCCTTTAGAACCTCACGAGTCTGAAAACTTATAATGAAAAGAAGTCAGGTCAGATATTGCTTTCATAATTTTCAAAGTATATCTAGAACAAGCCAACCATAGATAAAGTGAATACAACTAAAATCTCTCTATTATCTTGACACCCAACTCAAAATAATTCAAGCAATAAAGCCATTGCAGCCATCAAGGTGACATAAAGAGAGTACATAAGTCCCCAAAGGACCTCTGATCCAATACACAATTTTTAGTAAACTTTGACCAAAGCAGAACCTGTAACCGGTAAAAGCACCCACCTCACATATTTGTTAGACCAACAACCTTGTTACGAAATTTTCTCCAATTAACTTAAGTAGAAACTTGATGTTTTATAAATCTCACATTATATAATTTGAGAATTCAGGAAAATAATTTATTAAGGTCTGAGCTAGGAAAAAGTTCCATTCTTACGTCCTCAAGTAATCATTTGATAAATTCATCTAAAAGGCCCTACCTAACACCATCCCCCCACCCCACACTAAAAAAAAGTTAATTTTAGATGATAACGCAGTAAATCACTAAAATCACATCAAAATAACAAGGTTCCGAGACAACACCAGAGATTTTGCAGCTTTTCCGAGCATCACAGTCAGAACTTTCCTTCTCATTGCATCGTCCAAATTCATCCACCAGTCCACACATCCCTTCTTCCTCCAGTACACATTAGCCGCCATGCCCGCCGCATTTAGTTTCTCTTTCAACTTCACACCTCGTTTCTTCCCATTATTACAATTCAGCCACGCCAATCTCAAAGCCACCTCTAATCTATTTACAATAAAAGCTTCAATACTGTAATAACCCTTTGCTTTTAACCAATCAAATTCAACCCAGTCACCTCCCAACTCACTCTCTTCGCCTCTCAAGAACCCGCCATTAGATATTTTATCCATTATATCAATAAACCGATCCACATTTTCAACAAATTCTACACTAACTGTAAATGAATCAAGACAATTTACAGGACAAGACCACTCTTCAATCTTTTCACCTTCTCGTGAGCTAAACAACCGAGTGGATTCAAAAACCCACCGTCCCGACTCGTTTGACTCAGCAACCCTAGATAATAGGCCACGTGACTTTTTATAGCACAAACCAGGAAGATACGGCGAATCACGTGAGGGGAGGTCGGGAAGAATAATGAAGAATCCGCCACCGTTCGTACGGAGTTTGCCGAGCATTTGAATCAAGAGTTGAGCGAATTTCGAATCGACGATCGTGAGGTGAGCTTGGCGCTGATGTACAGTGAGAGACGCGAACCATTTTAAAATTGAACATCGCGGGTTAGAACTATGGCTAGGGTTTGAGGAAAGGGAATGCGAGTGATAAAGAGAGATGTGAGAGGTGAGTGAATCAATGAGTTGGTTCCGAGCCATTTGCGAGTTAGTGAAATATTTGGCTAAGGGATTTTGAGATAAATTAGGCCAAGGGTTTGATTTCGACATTTTTTAAATTTAAAAAATATATATATATTCAAAAAGCGCAGATGAGAGAGAGAGTTTTTATGAGAGCATGACAATCGGAGACGAACGTGAACAAATGTCCGAGAGGTAATGGCGGGGGCTAATGGAAAGTAATATTGTATCCGGTGAATTCGCTACAGTACTATGAGTGAGATCACTGGAATAACCACGTGTGGACTGTTGAAAGGTCTGAATGAAGACCCGCGTTTTTTGATCCCACTGTTTTACTAAATATCTTTGCTACCTCAAAAAATCAATGTTTTGTTTCAAATCCTTTAAGAGTTGGGCTATAGGCACCCCTCCAATATTCTTTTAAAACCCCTTTTTTTTTCAATTATACTAAAATTTTTATCAAGAATACCCTTATTTCTGAATAAACACATTTAATTTGTGAATCTTTCAATTTTCTATTATTTCTCACTCCTCACAAAAAAAATTTTATGGGTGATAAATTTCTTGATTAAAATCAATGAATTAAATAGAATATCTTTAAGATTATAATATTAAAAGTTTTAGTATTAGCATTAAAAAGAAAAAAAGTCCAACTCAAAACAATAACAAAACTCGCGAGCGCCACAACCTCCGTTAATCGCCTTCCACCGGGCATCACCGATCATCACTACTACCAATTGATTTTTTTTTAATTATATGAGACTATTGCTCATATTTATAATTCATATTCATGAGATTATAACTGATATTTACAAATCAGACTAGTTTACATTAATTTTCATTAAATACTACCCAGATTTTAACCCTCACTAATATTCGAGGGATGTCTACTCCTCGAGTTTCTCGAGGGTAAATAGTGCCTTCACTCAATTTTAATTGAGGAAGAAATTACCCCCACAATACGTTTGTGGGGGTTCGAACTACTATCCTCACATTTGGAGGGCAGCAACCCTAACCATCGGGCCAAAGGCCCATTAACCTACTACCAATTGGTTACTCATTATCAAGTCTATACTTCTGACCAATCACAATCATTGTTTGAAGCACTAATGTCCGGAATCGAAGTGAAAATTTCAATAGTGAAGTTTAGTTTGATGAAAGAGAATTATAGCTATTATCCATCGAAAATTCTGAATAATAGTTTATTTTTTTGGATTTTAAATGAGCTTTTATGAGTTTACCTTCAATACAGATGTTTTACGTATATTTATACTAACGATTGGATAGGTATGTGAGAATAGAAGCAAAATCATCATCTAAGTGTAAACCCCTCAAATTTCAAGGAAGGTATCTAAAAATTATCTTTCAGATTTATGGTTAGTTTGGGATTGCTTTTAAGCCTTTTAAAAGTGATTATTAAAAGTTAATTTTAATGTTTGGTAAATTTTTTTTAAAATCATTTTTGACAAAGTCACTCTATCCTATAACAAGTTATGAGAAATATTTTTTTTAAATCTGATTTTTAAAATTAGTTTTATACTTAATACAATTCTTATATATCCTCACATATATTATAAAAACTTGAAAAAATTCGTATTTAATAAGGAAATAAAATCATTAAATTTAAAGAGTTTATCATTATTACTAAATATATTGAGACAACAAAATAAAAAATAAAAGTAACAAAATATTACTTTAGTTGTCAATTATTATATATTCATAATTAAAACTATTATTTATACATATTTATACATATATTAATAAATTTTATTCAACATTATGTCAATTTCAATTATTGACATTCTTACAACAATTTAAATATAATATTTATCAAACACATGCAATTGTTTTTAAAATTTACAGTACTTTAGAAAATAAATTTTACTAAATATTTAATTAATTATCTTCACAGCTGATTGTTCTTAGTTCTTACAAGCTTGCAACACAACTGACAATAGTTATTTTAAAAGCTACAATATTATCAAACTAGCCTTTACTCGGAACTAATGATTAAAAATATGAAACCAATGTCCTGCTTTAGTGTTAAGTCAGGTGCGTGAGTTAATAAAACACACACACACACACACACACATTAATGCCTATGAGGGCAAGATTTAACTTTGAAATATTTGGGAGTTTTGGCCATTTCTCAATGTTTTAAAAAAGTGTGGTATTTACACCGTAAAAAATACTTTGAATACTTAGAAAGGTAAAGCTATTTGAATCTACTAAATTACTCATTAGACCTACATTTGAAAGTAATTTTTATTATTAAAATACCCCTATATCAAATTATAGACACTAAAATATAGTTAAATTTTATTTTTTTATTTGAACCCATTTTTATATTCAATGTTATATTTTTTATTTTTTATTAACTTAAAACAAATATAAAGTGTATATGGCAGCAAGCCACTAGTGAATTGGTTTCATAATGTAGCTGCATCTCGTGATTAACTTCACAGGCTTATATCTTAAGCCATGAATGCTTTAATATAATCTATCTTAATAATAGAAAGAGTTACAATTTGTTTTACTTTTTATAATTAAATAAAATAAAATTTTCTTCGTGACGAGGATAGTAAACAGTGGCAAAGTTAGCACCATTTTTTGGGGTGGACTAGATTTTTTTTAAAATTAAATTTTCTTATCAAAAAATTTGTTTCATACGAACGAAATTATTAAGTACACTAAAAAAGGAAAAAACTAACAATAAAGCTATAAAAGTACAATGTAAACTTGAACAATTGAGATTTGGGGAATTTAGATTTTAGATTCAGTTGGGTACTTGCTTGAGTTTTGTTATTTGGAGAAAATAAAAATTACCTATAATTATTAGTTTTATTTTTTTATAAGTTTTAATAAAAGCGAATTTATAATTAATCTTTTTTTTTTCAAAAAACTTGCCTGTGCTGCAGCCTGGGTTAGCCAACCCTTAGCTTCGCCTTTGATAGTAAAGCAGCTAAAAAAATTTTATCTTATTTTTTACACAACACATTCTCTTCTAGTAAAATTTGAGCATTCCATTCATAAACCATAAAATTTTAATATTTTATCGAATTATTTCTTGAATGAATAAAAAAAATCAGACATCTACAAAATTTTTAGTTTGTTTATGGATTGGATTATATAAACGAAATATTTGAATTCATTATTTTGAACACATAAATTTTTAGTAAAAACACTATTATTATACAAGTTGGATTTAGTAAGGGTATATTAAGTATTTAGGTGGGTTTGTTAAGTAAAATTTAAAATTTCAAAATTTGATAATAGGTTTATTTGGTGAATGAGTTTATTAAGTAGTTTCGTAGGTTCAAATAGCTCCACCCTACTCATAATTTCATAAAAAATTATATTATAAATATACCCACAATGTCATTTATTATTAAGGACATCTTAATATAAATAAATAAAAAATTAATCTAGACACACATAATGCACATGTGCAACCATGAAATATATAGTGTAGCTGTAATATTTTAAACCCTATTTTTTATTCTCAACAAATGCATTCTATCACATAAAATTGTTAGTTTTAACTAATATTAGCCCTTAAAACTCGATCAAATTACTCACCACTCTTGTCAAGGAAAATACAGTTCTACAATCTCTTGTAATCTTCATTGAAATAATCAAAGAGGCTGATCGATTTCTTCCCCGTGGATGTAGATCACTAGGAAGTGGCTGAACCGCGTAAACTCGTGTCTCCGTTTGTTCTTTGATCTGTTTTAGCTTTCATTTGAATCTTGTTTATTAATTGAGTTTCTTGCTAGATTGTTCAAGCCAATTCATTATTCTTATTCAGGTACACTTAGTTTGCATCTTGATTGATCTTTGACAAGATCTTGGATTGTTTTGGTTTCTTGGCATCCAAGTTAGCATTACTTGCTCAAGACTCGAATGTTCACAGCTTCAACAATATTCTTAACACCATTTTCAACAATTGAATCAAACCGTGAAGAGGGATGTCATCCAAAAATAAAAAAAAAAACACACACACAAATATTAAGTTTTTTTATTTTTTATTTTAGTGATGCTATTTCTAATAGAATTTCCAAGTCAACGTCGACGAATAAATCATTGCAGTAAGGAATAATACTTCCCAAAACTTATGACGTTTCAGCATTTCACTTGTTAAATTGCGTAAATATATGAAACAGGCCTTAAACAAAAACAAGATAAAGAATGCAAAATAGAAAATAAAACATGCTCTTGAACGGGTTTATATAAACACTTGCATTCAAGGATCACAATGTGCCACACACAAGAGCACTGCTTTCCATCCTATGTTCTCTCACCACCAATATGACAAGTCATTTTCACGTCTATTCTTTAGCTTTCTTTCTCCTGTAAATGCTTGTGCATCAGGAATCGGGGACCATTCGTCCATTCCCACCAATGCTGGTCTCAGGCCATCCTCCCAATGTATGTGTTAAAACAAGACTAGAATAATACTGGAAGAGGACTCTACAAAATTATCACCCCTCAGGTTCTTCTGGGAAAAAATCAATGTCCAGTGCACCCTTCCTAAGTTTTTCTTGCAAATCCACATGCTTGGGCAGTACAATTTCAGTGCCCTCGCCTGACATGGAAAAGTATCTCTCTAGTAATATCTGCAGTCAGAAAATAAATAAATACAAGAAATAAAGACCACTTTATCCTGTATTTCAGGAATGCTACTGAAAAATTATATTTATAAGGTGACCAAATGTGATGGATTCATTGCATACCACAGCAGCATAGGCATCAGTTTTTTTTTGCCGAGCAGACTTGCTTAGGCCCCTGAAAGAGTATATAGTGAATTTTCTCCAACCAAAAATTTAAACCCAATTTAACTGCAACAGGAATCAAGAGTCCCTTGCATTCACCAATACACTTTCGCCATCAAGCGAGTAAATATAGTTAACAGCCATGTCACTCTATATTGCCCCTTCATGATTCAAACTGTTTCTGAACAACAAATAGTTTGTTTTGGTTTATCCAAATAAAGAAAACAAGGAAAAGAGCTATTCCACAAGCAATAATCACCACAATCATTTAACATTTTCCATATAAGCAAGGATAAATGATATATGCTTTTGAGAAAATAATTACATGTTAATCATACGGTCAACGGCTTCTGCTGATGTCCTGTGCTCATCCAGCAGGTACACTCTCCAACCTCTAAAATTAAAATCTGACATCAATAATCCATATCCAAAAGGGAGAACTGAAAGTTCTAGCCTCCAGCAAAAGAAAATTTTAGCGCATTTCTTGGGGGAAAAAAAAAACCACATTCTTTAAAAAAATATATAAAAATTACCACTAAAGCAAAATTACATTTACATACATGTAGCGATACTTCACAGGACAAAATTAAAGGCAAAATAATAATGCTAGAGAATATAAACAAATGAGTTATTTGATTTAGTTGTAAGTCTGAAACTTCTAATTCTAAGTCAAATAGCAAGCAGAATATCTCAATTTCTTATTTGTCTCAAGCTTTGACATTTCGAATTCCAACACTTGAGGAGTTTAAGGCTGCGAGAAAGGGTGCAATATGGCAACTGAACGAAAAGATTGCTATGATTAGGATGTCAGAAAAACCTCTCAGCAGCTCGAACAGCAAGTCTTCCAGCAACACTACGAACTTTGTTGGACTGAGGGGTCTCATTTCCATCCCAGGATTTCGGCAGCCCAATTATAAATTCGTCAGTTTCCTACAATTCCTCCATCACAATAAGAAAACCAACATTAATTATTATTTTTTTTTTAAAAGCAAATTCAATTGAGGCTCATGAGAACCAAAATTTTACCTCTCGTTGAGCAATCTCTAGAAGCTGTAACTCAAGCTTCTCTCCTCTCAATTTTAAAACCTAGAAAAACAAACCAACATTATTTCAAATTGAAAATGAGAGGAATTTAACTGCAAATTAAAAGATAATAAAAAAAAATGATTATGTGGTTTATTACTGTCAGAGGACGGACAGAGAAGCCTTTGCTAAGGGCAAGGCCAGTGCTGGATAATCCCAAATCTACCCCTAGACTGAATCCTCCTCTCCACAGCGAGTCTTTCTTCCGCCTAGTGGCATTCGGCAGAAATTCTTCCACAGACGATATCGCCCTTATTCTCTGCCCAAAATTACGGGTTCTGCTCAGGTGAAATTTAGGGTTATTATTGAACTTCGTAAAGATAAGAAGTGGTGAATTAAGAAATTGTTGCGATTGCAGTGAACACATTTGATAGACGATGGATAGTAAGTGAGAGAATTCACAGTCACAGGGCAACCGGGCGAGCGAATTTAAGTGAACTGTTTTGAATCGAAGGTGGCGAGACGAGGCGGGACTTGATTAACAGTGACTCAGTGAGTGATGACAATCATTTCAAATTAAAATTGAAGTTCGCCTGTTAGGAGGGTTTGGCCATTTTGGTCCGGGAGGTGAGAAATCAATGAGTTGGGGAAAGATTTGGATATGGAAAATACCCCTGCCGCCTGAAAAATCAGTGTTAGACACATTTTCATTTTCTCCAAATTAAAATTTAGGACTATATTAAGTTACGTCGGTCGTTGAATTGATTTTTATTTTTAAGTTATTAATTATAATTTGATGGCTGATGTAAGTGTTTCATCATCATAGTCTAACTTAATAACACTTTTAACATTTAAGCCAAATGTTTTATAAGTCGCAGCTGCAGTTATTCTTTGGCCGCGCTATCATGTCCACTTGAAATTTATACGTCTACCCAACCGTTGAAAAGCGGTTATTAATTTCAATTTATGTGTCCATTGTCCAACGGTAAAAAGAATGTCTCTGTCCCACAGCAACTAAGCAATCAGGCAGTAATTGTCCTCTTCTTTTTTTTTTTTTTTTTTCAAAAGTCTTCTAGAAGAATGAATTGATAAATTTAGCCTCAATACAATAACTTATAATTTATTGGGTGTCCCCATCTGTCAAATGTTAAGAATCAACAATCTCAGCACTGCTGCAAATTTTCACTAAACATTTGGGAAATCTGAGCATAAATATGTACTACTAAAAGACAGCTTAGCCATCCAAAATGAAAGACAGATCTATGTAATTGTATAAACTCTCCAAATAATATTCTACCCACTTTACTCGTTGTTCTGCACCTGCGGAGCCTCAACTGTATCCTGTTTGGCATCCTCTTCACTTTCCAACTCCAGATCCTGTACATTCTCCAAATCAACCAGATCATCACCATGTTGTTGCTGGACAGTTTCACCTGCAGTCGCAACTTCACATTTTGATGCAGAGGCAGTATTATCTAGTTTCTCCGGTGATGCTATGATCATATTATCCTGAGGAAGACTTGCATTCTTCTCTTTAGTTTCAATACCTACTGTTTCTGGGGATTCTAAATCTGTGGCAATAGATTGCTGCTGATCTTCAGCTTCCACCATAACAGTATTTCTACTCCTCTCTTCTGTTGTGGCCATTGATCGTCGAGTCTGAAAGTCATGCTGATACTGAGTTTCCCGACTTGACCCAGGAGCAGGAGCTGGCGCTGGTGCCACCACACCTGCTAGTCCTGGTATTTGTGCAGCTAGTCCATGTAACTGTTCAGCTAGTAATCCAGGTGCTTGGGCTTGGGCTTGAGAAAGTACATATGTCAGCAGCTGAGCTAGAACAACCTGAGGGTCATTAACACCTTGTTGAACTTGAGGAATAACAGAAGATGAGGAACTGTTAAAGCTTGCAGGGTAAAGTGATTGAAGCGCTGCTTCTCCATATAAAGCACGGTGGCCATGAAACCGCTTAACATTGGCTAGATGCTTTTTACCAACCAAATGACTGTCAAAAACAACCTGTGACTCACACTTAACATTGCACAACTCACATATTAAAGGAATCACTCCTTTGGGTTTGGGTGGCTCAATAGGTCGCCTGGGCCCCCCTTCGTTAGTTCTCATGTATTTACCACCTCGGCCCCCTCTCATCTTACGCTTGGAGCCACGGCCCCGAGAGTCAGGTTGATCCCTTGACTTCCTTTGAGGCTCTTTTGCTGAATCCACTGTATTTTTCTGCAGCTCAGTCTCATTACTAGCATTACCAAGAAGACTTTGGGAGGGTAAACTCTCCAATAGGGATTGTTTTTCCCTGGATTCCTCAACTTTCTCAGGCTGAATAACTTCTGGCTGGCTTCCAGCATTGAGCATTTGAATATTCTGCTGTCCAGCTATGCGTTTATTGAGATTCTGCAAGTCTGCATGTGTTCGCAAATTTCTTTTATGTCTCTTTCCATTTTTGTGCTGCTCCAGGATTTCCAGCGTGTTGCAGTCAACTCTACAAAGTTCACACCATGCCATAGGTGGAGGTGGGCGGGTTGGAGCACCAGGCACTTGTCCTGGTATAGATGATGATGTCTGCCCAGGAACTGCAACTGAAGGTGTAGAATTTGATTGTGCACCATGGCCACGTCCCCGGCCAACTGATCGACCACCTCTTCGAAAGGGTTTGCCACCCTTTCTACCTCCACCCCTAAATGCAGATTGGCCAATCTGCAACATAGCATTCCAAGATAAAGTGCAACATTCAATAATGTAACTGCTAAGTCAAAATGACTAATTATTTATTTACATTGATTGCTTAATCTCATTAAAATTGAGAATGAAAAGTTATTATTTAAGTAGTTGTGGTATGGGATACCAAGAACTTGAATTACAAACACCAATAGCTAGTGCATTTTTAGAAAACAAACAACTACTGCATATGAATCTACTACATGATATGGCTACTATAAATAAATCATGAAACTGTTACAATAATTTACAAACCAGCAAAGGTGAACCAGGAACGAGAGTTATGATCCAATGACATGCATCAGATGAATTATAAACTTCTTTTCTCTAAAGATGTGAGAAGGCAAATAATAATAATAATAATAATTGAACATCTTGCATATCATATCATACAAGGCAGAAATGTTGTTCAGTATTCTTCATGAATACAAACATGGGCTTGTGGGCACATATAATGTAGTGGACTTATCCTGCAAGATAAAGAAAAATATGAAGAGATTCATCAGACCATAACGACCAGAAAGCTGAAAAGAGCAATGTGCTGAAATTTAGGCATCTAACAACCTAGAACACTGGTTGTCAAAAGTTTTGCCGCATCTTTAACTGTATGATGCAACACATAAAACAATTACAGTGCCAGACATCTAAGCAGCAGGAAAGCACTTGATCTGTGAGATCACTTCTGGAAAGGAAGCCAACATGTCCACAGGAGCTCTAAAGCAACCAGTAAAGATCCATAATCTATAAACCTAAACTTTAGGGCCACAACTGCCACATAAACTATGTCTGGTCACTCTAGGGATCGTGGCCAGGTTAGCAATAATAGACACTAGGCACATCTAGAGAGGTTGCCAACATGCCCACGGGAGCTCAAAAGTAACCAGCAAAGATCCATTGCTGCCTAATATGGAACAAAAGACTGTAGCCATAATTGCTGCCTAACTCACACCTGGTCACTCTAGGGGTTTGTGGCTAAGCCAGAAATGGGATTTTAAGTGCCGAGAATTCAATACCTATCAACTTGCTTTCCTGATGATATTCCCATACATGCCTGAGTGAGCACAGCGAAGTATCTACTCCAACATAATAATAGATGTCAAATATCACTACAAACAAATTGCAAAATCTTCAACCCAGTATAAGGTTTGAGACCAAGAAAGGAAACAACATATCAAGTCAGGAAGCAAAAAAGCTAAGCTGAGCCAAGCTGAGAAGCCAAATTCTAAAGTCCATCATCTTGCTTGACGACATCTTTAAGATCACTTTGAAGAGCAAGCGACTAGTTAGAGCTTCCTCAACTGGGCTCAGTTCAGCTTAGAACATTGGAGAACAAGCACTTCTCTTTTCTATCAAATAAAGGCCATAAATGAGGAGCTCATTTTCCACTGTCAAGTCAAGTCTATAGCAGCTCCCCTTTTATAGCCTTCATATAAATTCCTCACGGGAAAGCAAGCAAAAGTCTCAAAAAAACATAAATATACTTACATATGTAATCATATACCTAAAACTAATAGTTTATGAATAACGACTGCCTCAGATGAAATTAACCGTGCTAAATAAATGTATCATGATCATGACGAAATCAGGGGGAAAAAATTGCTCCGCAGTTCATTATTCATTTATTTTTTATATTTTGAAAGAACAAATCAAGAGCAGTTGATTACAAATTCCTTTGAAAGCAATAACAATTGAAAAGGGAAAATAAGAAAACAAATTTAATATCATATTAGTTTATCAAACCAAGGTTTCAAAGACCTAGAAAAATAAATCAAATATTGCTTTTGTTCGCAAAACTCAATTACTTTACCTGTGGTTGCACGCTCCTCTGTGCCGCCGCAGCAGCAGCCCCAGAAAACAGCGTCAGATTGGATTGCTGCTCAATTCCAAATCCAATGGGAAAATAGGCATTAGGGTGATTAGGAAAATGGGTCGGGTCGGGTGGGATTGGGACACCGGGTGGATGAAGGGAGCTGGGTTCTTGGTGAAATTGTTGTGGATAAGAAGCTGCGGCGTAATCTTGAGAAGGGTAATATTGGTATTGCGGCTGTTGATGATCGTATGCGTAATTGGCTTGCGTTTCAGCTGCTGCTGGCGGTTGTTGTTGCTGTTGATATTGCTGCTGATAGTATTGTTGATATTCCGTCGAATAATCCATGCCTGTTTTCTAAAATTTCTATTCAGTTCAGATCGTCTTTGTCAATCGGCATTCCCCATTCTTACGTATAAATATAATATATTGACCAATATGATGTCCATTGTCCTGTCCGATAGAAATTGCAATGCCAAATCAAATGTCCATACAGGCACACACCCTTCATCCTTGATGGGCTAGGGACCAAGACCCAAGCAGGATTTGGCCTTTTTCTTTTTCCAATTTCTGTTTGGAAATTTGATTTTTAATGAAAGACATTTTTCAAATTTTATATACACCCACACACATATATATTACCAAAAAAGAATTTTATCAGAAATAACCAATATCTTCTTCTCATTTTCCAAATAAAAAATTTTGAAAATAAATTTACAAATAGTGCCCTTAACGTTACATTACCGTGTAAATTAACAAGGGCCTAAATATATATATTTTTTAAAAAAATCCCAAATATAATTCATATTCATCATCGTCCGAACAATATCAAACCGTAGTTACCAACAGTTTCCCAAAATGCCCAAATTTGTTAAAAATTGTGGAAATAAGCATTTTATCATGTTTATAAGGAAATTTCAATATACAGTACAGTGCTACTTGCTTACTGACAAGAGCAGTTTCAATACAGGTCAAAAGAAGAGTTGCTCGTTTCCTGGGTAAGAATTTGATCATGTTTATTATTAATGGCAATTCGAAGAACAAACCCACCTTATTGTGGATCATATTCACAGCAGCTCACATAACAAAGAAAGGTTTAAAAAAAAAACAAAAGAACAAAAATATATCACAATTGCAGTTTATATCAGCCATATATTTATCCTTGAATATATATATATATACATATAACGAATGAACCTCTTGTGTTGTCTACCTTTTAACTTTACATCAGACAACTCAACTATTGCTGCATCTCATGCATGCTCATTTCATTTTAATGGACTGCAGGCTCCTCAAAACACCACGGGATAGCAGAACCACCGGCAGTGAAACAAGCTCTTGCCTCAATGCAAGCATCTGTAGAATAAATCTAGTGAGATAGAAGGTGTTTCACCAAAAACAAGAAACAACCTTTTGGGTTATCCTTATCTCTAGACCTTGCAGCAAAGCAAGGTGAAAAGTGTGCTAATTGACATTGTATTGTCGAGTAACAAAACTATAGATGTACAACTGCTTCAGGACACCTCACAATTCGACTTCATGAAGGGCATCCCTGAAACTACCATTTCCTGAAAGTTGATTTGGTGTGCCAGCCGATCTTATTTCTGTCACCATAGGACTGCTAGCATCACTAAGCCTTCCATTCCATGATGCTGCTCGTCGAGCATGAGTAGCCGAAGAATTATCGCCATCTTCTATCACTCCTGTTCTCTTGTGTACAATATTATCCACGCTAGGGAACCGTTGCATGATCACTGCTGGTGAAGAAGATGATGACATTGATGTTGATGTTGGTGGATGGGAGAATGACGCCTGAAAAGAAGTTGAGGTAATTTCATTGTTCACGCCAATTTCCTGAATGCTTTCTCCAGTCGCTTGGACTTTCTCTTCACTGGAAACTGGAGTGGGAACAAAAAACTTCGGGTTGGAAGCCATCCCAGGTTTGGAAGTTGGGAGAGAAGGAGACTGGAATAAATTAGTTGGGGCCCCACCACCTTTGTTGAAAGTGTCAACATATCTGTAGTAATTTCAGATGTTATCAAATGTTGGCGGCAATAATTAAGAAAATACATGTAATTACATAATAATAGAAAAACTCTACAAGGAAATGAAATGAAGTTTCAGGCAGCTGCATAATATGAATGATTCTATACCTTGAGCGAACACCCATCCGTCCATGAGCAGAAAACTGATTTGAATTGGGTGGAATGGGTGGAATGCCTGGACTCTGATCAGGGGTACTAGGGGTGTGATTTTCTGGCCCACTACTTGCGTAAACGCTTTCAGGAATTGATGCATTGGTCACATTCTGGAAAGCTGAAAAAGTTGGTGGTGGAGCCAAGGCTGTTTCCTCAGCGGGAGGTTCAGCTCCTTCCTCAACCCATCGCTTAAGCCTTTCATCATAATAGAATTTATTCTTCTCACCCAATTTAGCCTTCACAAACAACATAAAGTTCAGTATACATCCAAGTTAAGGTACTAAGTTAATTCATTGTTGCAGTGTAGCTTCAATATATGCCTACTACACTGCAATGCAGTATAGGTTAATAGATGTGGGTATAGTTAATTGTTTTCATAAAATGAGGTTTAAAGCAGAAAATACCTGTCTGTCTGGTCGAGATCTTAAGACCAACCCCACAGTCTTCTGGAATAGCTGTGAGCCAAAATGTCCAAAACGAGATGACCTGCCAGAATCTGATGCTTTTTCTGGTTTATCAGATAAGTCTGCTTCCTTGGTCGAATCAACCTGATTCAATACAAAGAAAGATACAAGGTCGATGAGAGACGGCTTTAAAACTGATACTTCTTTTAACAGGGTCAAGGGAGGGAAAACTCATCCCCGGCAAATAAGCATTAAATAAGTTACATGGATATTTCTAACTTTAGTAGGCAAGGAGTACATACATTTACCTTTCGTGGGCTTCTACCAAAATCAGACTCTGAACTACATCTATTTGGCATGCTCTGTTGATTGGTCACTCCACTCCATTCACTTATGGGTTTCACTGATGCAGATGGCATTATAGAAGGCATGGGCATTATTGTCTGACTATTAGATGCTTTCAAGGCTCCTGGATGGTGAGAATATTCATTGTGTAGGCTGTTTGATTTTAAAGGAACAGGTGGAGGTAGGCTTCCAGCAACACGATTAGTGGTACCATCAAAGAAGGTGAGTAATCTACCAACAAGTTTGGTTGGAGTCAAATTTGTAGCATAACCACTCTGCAAATAATATTGTCTTTGTAAGAACTAAGAGAACATGGCTGAAACAATGAAATGAACTAATGGAATTGAAATACCTGCTGATGGACCCTTAAACGCTCCTCAAGGGACAATATTAATTGTTTCCATGAGTCCACTTCTGGTGCTCGACCAGTTTTTAGACACTTCAAAATTGCTTGACAGTACCTGATCCAACATATCATGTGATAAAGCCAAAGGCAAATCAGGAAAAACCATCACTTAAACAAAAGAATAACACACTTACTTCAAAGAATCAGCAACTTTTCCAACTTCAGCCAGCATGTAGGCATAAATAATCTTGTATGGCTGAAAAGGCAGGAGGAGAAATTGAGAATTTCCAAGCACCTTTGCATATTCATATATCTCAGTTCTCTGGCCACATATTCAGAAGACTATTTTAGTTGCATTAAAATACGAATACACAACTTTTACCAGACAAATAACAGCGAAACAAGTTAATCCATAATCGATCAAAGATGCCTCTGTTTTCAGTAATCGAGTCAGTAAATAGAATTTTTCTATATCACCAGATCTAGCCTGAATATCAAAAATTAGTTACCAATCAGCAGTAACAATAAGCATGGTATAAAGATCAGATTCAGCCTCATCACAATTGGCAACATAGGACAGAAGGTACTCACCTGAATGGCCTGGGGACTAGCATATGTTCGAGGAGATTTCCAATGATCTGCCCCAATAAGACACAGTCTGGCACTGTCTGAATAAGGCTCGAAGTCAGATTCTGCAACTAAATAACATACATGCGCAGCAGTAACCTGTGCAATTCTTTCTCATAAGCACAACGACGAGAAAAAAATAATCTTTCAGATGTGAAAAGGAAATAAACTATATGCATCCTACCTCACCCCTGTCCTTCCATAGGCAATCTCCAAGATGGATAACAACAAGCTCATCACCTTTTGTTCTGTTCGCAGTTATGATGGCCAAGTTCTCTTCCCATTTATCTAACATACAATTAACCACAATCTGTAGGCAATGCATAAAAAACATAAATATTAGAACAAGCTAAGGTCAGGCATATTTTTGAGTTGGTGTGCTCCTCCAAATTGATAGAATAACCATCAGCTCAACAGCATTAAAACAGTTTCAGTTTACAGGCACACAGGTAGCAGGATGACAAGGCATAAGTAACTCTTCCATACGACCAAATTGACAAGATAAAAATCACCCAAAGAAAATGTATACAGCATTGGCTAGTAATGTACCTGTACAGGTTGTTGAAATGTATATGCAGAACCCGGAATGAGGCTACTAGTTGTGTCACTGGAAAACACATGTGCAGGTTGCCCCGAAATTAGCAGGCACAATGTCCGCAATGGTGACCCAGCTACTAACTGCTTAATTGCCATTTGCTTCACGGTATCACCATAAAACTGCATGCATTATAATAAAGACAATCACATATCAGCACCAAATAGAAATCAGGTCACATGTCCTTACTGATAAATGACCAACTATAAAGTCCCAACAAGTACAAAAGACAAGCTAAGAAAATGTAAAACATGCTGGCAAGCACCTGATCACCCAGTTGAGATGCAAGAACCAGTGCAGGTCCCCACAAATAACCTTCTTTTGCACATTGTAAAGCTTCTTTTTTTCTACCAGCAACGAGAAGCTTTTGCACCTCGAGAGCAGTTGCCTAGACCAATGATAACTATCTGTTAGGGAAAGACTATAAATTTCGACAATACGAAAAGTGTAATAAAACAAGATGAGAGGACAAAAAATACCTGAATCTGTGCTTCAGTAGGCAGTCTCTGCAAGCAGCATGCCACAGCAGCATATTCGCCCAATTGCACGTCATTTCGATTTGAAGACCCTAATAGCTTCGCAACAGCAGACTCAGGACAATCACTTTCCTAATTTCAAACGATAGAGAGAGAATAAGAGACCAGAACTCACCAGTGACACCCATGAGAAAGATGCTATAATTGTTGTAGTGAATGACTTTTGATCTTACTGCATATACATCTAAATAATGAAACCACTAAGGTTGAACATAAATTTTTTGGTCTTAACATACACAATTGCCATAAAATCAGTAAACATTAACTCTTAACTGTTAGAAGAATTATAGGTTCATTTAACTAATATTGAATGGCATATAAACATATTGTAAATCAAATTAGTGCAGCAGATTAGTGAAGAACAAATTAATCATGGATGGCAAAAACATTTAAGGTGCTTAAAACAATAACAAAAATAAGCCAAGAATCACTAATCCTTCCTTATAATCTTACAGAACGATGGACAAAAGAAACCATTGAATAATGAATTAATTAAAACACTGGAAAGCAACTTACCATCAATGGTGGGTCGGTGCCAAAGGAAGATCGAAGTCTTCCATAATACTGACAAGCAATTTTTAGCAAAGAGAAAAGCAATTTCATCAATTCCCCGTTTCGGTAGTCAATATTTGAATTTTCACAATTAGCAATCTTCTCATCAAACCACTTGTTCAACTCTTTATTTCCAACATTTCCACCAACCAATGGGCCAGGGAAAGATTGCTGGCACAATGCCTGGAAGTAGTCAGAGGCACTCAATCCAAAACTTGAAGTAGCAGTCTTCTCCATGACAAGTTCCAGCAAGTTGAGAATGTTAACCACACCTCCTAATGAATCCTAAATAGCAAACGAACTTTAGATTAAGGAACATAATGGTGACACAGAAATAGTTAAATCAAATGTGTATATCAAAGAGAAGACAAATAATATCTGAAAACATAATCCCAATGATGATAAGACCTAACCTTGTTTCCATATGAACTACTATTTTTCAAGACTACAAGTTGTCCACAAAATCCAAAAGTAACTAGAGCATGTGGAGGACGCCCAGCAGATGACCGGCCCTCACTCGGTGCATAAGAAATCTGACTGCCCCTCCGAACCTGCGGCTGCTGAAAACTAACTGGTGTATGACTATTAAAGTAAGTAGGTTCGAAATTCATGCGTTGGTTTGTCTCCATATTGGTCTGATAATGTCGCTGAGGAAATTGCTGGGATGGCATGAAGCTCTGAAACCCAGAAATCCCTTGGCTACTACCAACATTCTGACTAGCTGGCTCAAATGGAGCAACTGATCCAGCGGGTCTGAATCCTGATTGCAGTTCAGCAGAATTATTTACATGACCAGCTGAACCAAATAGATTGTCCAGTTGCTTATTATCAATAAATCTGGTAGTTTTGCTTTTGTCACCTGACTGCGTTTGCCACGTATTTGTATCTTTTTTACAGTAGCCACTCACAGATCCACCCCAGCTCATAGCATGGTCTTGATTACCAACCACATGTGACCCATAATTGTCAACATTGCTATTTTGAAATTGGTGATCATAAGTTAAAGTGGTTGACTGATTTATAGCTGGAGCAGAAGACTCCAACAATCTCCATTCTCGAACAATTGTATCATAGTACCAGCCAGGATACTGGGGATCAAACACCATATGTGCTGGGTAATCCGTAGTCCCAGTTGAAATCTGATTCCAGTTGGATAGACTAGCATCTGTAGCTGCCTTAGCCATGGTTCCCAAAATGGATTCAGATTGAGATGTTTGTTGCAGATGATAGACATCCGATCTTTGCTCTGATACACTAACAGATTGGGAATTCACATCAGCACTTTGCTCACTATTGTGATTACTAAATGCACTTAAATCTGCTTCATATCCATCCAACTGATGCCACAGCCCAGTGTTTGGGTCATATCTCCATCCTGGGTAAAGATTTTCCCCATACTGACTACTATTCGAGTCCTGCGCATCTACATTACGTTCCAAGATTTGCCCACAATCTTGAGCATCTTGATTGCTAGAAGAGGCCACATCAGCAACTGCATTCTCTGAAACACCAATCATACTACTAAATTCAGCTGCTAAATTATCTGTGTTCCCCAAATCTGCAAATGGGTCTAAAGAATCATTTCCCAATTCATTGAATATATCTGAGTATGACCTCAATCCACTTGCACCATCAACATTCATGACAGAGATAAAGGAACTCCATTGGACCTCTTTCTTGCCCATTTCTGTACCTACACCACCATCATCCCCCGCATATTTACCCAAAGCACCCTCCTCACCTAAGCCAGCTTCACCAGACTCATCTAAGCTACCCGGTATCACTGCATTGCTCTCCTTAACAACTACAGCACCCTCACTATCCTTTAAAGCTGTCAAATTACCACCATCTTCACCACCCTCGGACTCATCAAAACTAAAACTAAAATCACCAATGGAGTCTACTCTAGCAGGACCCACTTCATCAACACTCAAATTGGAAACTTCTTTCGCCTCACCAGAATCATCGGCTTTCACAGGACTAGGAACAAATCCAGCAAAATTAATCACATCATCATCATCATCAACTAATTTATCAAAAAAATCCTCATCCGTCTGATCCTCCACCTCAAATGCCTCACTCGCCATCAGCAATAAACCCTAGCCTGTCCAATCAACAACACAATACAACCCAACTCAATTCCAAGTCTTAAAACTTCCAATAATTACATCATTCAATGCATTAACATTACTCAATCAAAGCTAAAATAAATATATCTTACCAGTAACTTGAATCAAATTTAGATTTTATGAGATTCAATCACACATACAAAAACCAAAACACAGGATCTTTATAAAGTCAATGATGTACTAAATAACTTAAGAAAAATAGTCAAACTACAACTTCAATTTGAGTGATTAAACTTTAAAATTATAAAGACGAAATAAAATTAAAATTGAATAATTAAATCGACTTACCGGTAAATAAAACGAAGAAAAAGAAATTTACGAGTGAAAGAGTGAGACTTGACTCGAGTGAGAGAGAAAGAGACAAAAATTAGATTTGGCGCAGCGAACGACAGATCACCGCAAACACAAAAACGTTGCGCGTTTTACAATATAGCTGTATTTATATGCGATCGTTCCACGTAGGATTTTTCTAGCGCACGTGACACGCGACTGACGGTGGAGGCAAAAATTGGGTTGGGTAAATATTACAGATTTAAAAAAGATTATCGTTGACTGACTCCGTTCTTTCTTTCATTCTTTGCGCGAATGGGACAACTTTGGTCTCTTTTTTATTTTATTTTTCAATAAATAGTTATTTATTTGCCGTTGAGCATTTTTAAGACCTACACACACATATACGAGTAATATTAGAGATCTCAAAATATAAGTTTTAATTTAAATCTTAATTCTTATAGTATTGGTTGATAAAATATAATGATAAATAATTTTTTATCAATCATTCAATAAATAAGTAATATATAGTATCGGAACTCAAATTGAGATTATCCCAAACATTATTCATATTATTATAATAAAAAATTTATATCATAAATGAAAAACAGCTTATCATTAGTCACATTCGTCAATTTGTTCAAAACTTTTACAAATTGAAAAACCCATCATAAATAATTGTTTGAAAAATAATATCTACTGCGTTACTAAAATATTACTGAAAATGAAAAAGGAAGTCAAGCACACTACTTCAGATATTAAGCCATACCAAAAAGTTTAACACTAAGGGTGCGTTTGGTGATAGTATAAAAGTTTGGGATTGTGTTATCTTAGGATAAAATAATCATAATATTATGTTTGGTGACAAAAGTAGTATTATGATAAGTAATCCTAAGCCCACCAATTAGTGAAGTGAATAGTTAAAAAACTTATCCTTAGGGGGACCCTTGGAATAAAACTTTTAAAGCTAAATAATTCTTATAATAATTTATTAATTAATCTATTTATATAATTTTGTACTATTTATAATTCAATTTTTCATATTAAATTATAAGGATACTTTTAACTTATATAATTCTTAAATAATTTTATAATTTATATATTAAATTAACTATTTAATTAATATTCAAACTATTTAGTTAAATTTTTATAAAATTAGTAAATAATTATAATATTATATTATAAATAACAATGACTTATATAATACAATTTTTTTATTTTTTAATAACATAGATCGTAATACTATAATGTAAATTATTATAAATTAAAATATTAAAATAAAAATGTTTTTTATTTAGTATTAAGTTAGTTTTCATTTAACTTGTAATAATTGAAGTAAATTATAATTAAATAAATATTTATTTATTCCTACTTAATTTTAATAATAAAATTATGATTACAATTCAATCTAATCCTGAATTACACCAAACGCAAGATAGTATTAACTATTATCCTATCATATCTCATCCCATCACTTCCCATCCCATCCAATCCAATCCAATCCTACATACCAAATGGACCCTAAGGGTGCGTTTGGCATACTGTATTGTATTATGTTGTATTGCATTATTTTAATATAGGTAAATTGTATTATACTATATTGCATTAGCATTGTATTATAATAATATTGCACAATGTTTGGTGTTACACTATACTGTATTAATTTTTTGTGATTAATTTAAATTATATATTTAGAAAATAATATTTATTACTAGTTATATTAAACTATTATTAAGTATTTATTATTAGTTATATTAAATTATTAAATAATAATCAATTTTTATATATTAATTACAATAATATAATTAAATAATGTAATATTATGTTATATTTTTATTTTTATATATTATTTAAGTATTTATTATTATTTAATTTTAACTTATTAAATATTAATTGATTTTATATATTAATTATTATAATATAATTAAATAATAAATTATTTAGTTATATTTTTAATATAATAAAATATAAAAAATAAATTATAAATTATAAATTAATAATTATAATGTAAAAATAAAAGAAAATAAAAATTAATAATATATTATATTTAAAAGTTATATTTATTTATTATTATTAAAAAAAAAAGTGATAATGCAGCAACTGCCACATTGGTAAAGCCCCTTAATCCCTTCCCATTTCCTTCCAAAGATAGCATAGTATTAGTTTAATAAGGAACAATATTTTAATGCTGTGTAATGCTCTCTTCCAAGCACGCTCTAAGTAGATAAGATGGATCACCATAAATGAGGAATGTATTACAATAAACTGATACCGTCATCAATTCAACTGTTTTAAATAGCCTTATCACCAATATGCACAAAAAAGTCAAGATTTTCGTCCTTTTCTACTGGTTAATCTGCCACAATCGATTCTACTCGCTGGCCCTTTATTTCGGGGCCTTAATACTTAAAAGTTCAAATGATGTGGGGAGCGAATTTGTTCTCAATGCCTAATCATTTGACACATTTAGGTAGTGTTCGGTTGGGAGGAGAGTACAGTAATTTGAATTTTTTTTTTAATTTTTATTGTTTGGTTAGATAAAATATATAAGGATTTAATTTTTATTAGAATTTAATATCTATCATAACATAGAATTTGAATTTCGTACCAAACAGTGAAAAATTCAAATCCCCCTTTTGTTGGAAACCAAAGCTTCCAAAATTAACCTTCAACTTTTTAACTTATTTAATGCTATCAAATAATTATTATTTATAATTTTATTTTATCAATTTAATATTATAAAGAATTTTATATTAATTAAATTTAAATAATGATTTAAAAAATTAACAAAATAAATAAATTTATTTATTTATTTAATATGAAAATATAAAAACATGAATTAACAATCACCGAAGCGCAGCCAGAACACTGTCGAAACATTGTTGGGCCGCCGCTAGATCGCCGACGGACCATCGCACGACCATCGCTGGACCACTGCAGGACCACCGCCCAACCGCCACCGAATTCATTTAGAAACAAATTATGTTAAATTATAATTACTTTATTTAATAATAAAATAAAATTATATTAATAAAATTTTTTAATTATAAATATAAATAGTTGCTTAAAATAAATTTTTATTAGTTATTTATGTAAATATATAAAATTAAATTACTATTTAATTTTTTGAATTATATTCATGATAAATATTAGAAGTTTAACACTTACTCACTTAAGGCTAAAATTGTCTACATCAAAAATTAAAGATTTCCTTTCTTTGTATAATTCTGTAACAAATCAAGCATTAGAAAAATATTTCACTCTCTTCTCCTCTCCTTCTCTCTCTTTTCCTCCACTTTCCTTTCATCTCATTTCCTCACATTTCTTCAAACCAAACATCACATTTAAAGTCTTAAAACATCACAACGTAAAGTCACCTTTATTTTTCTTTCTCCGTTTTTTCTTTTGGCTTTGTGTTTAATATGTATGAATTAATAAGCCACGTGGAATTGAGATGGAATAGCACCAAGTAGTTGGCACTTTCTACCCTTCTCCCCCATTAAACCCCCCATCAAAATGAAATGGGATTGAAAAACTGAGTCAATCTCTAGGAAACAAGTTGGCATATAACTATAGCAGCAAGCCACATCTATGCCTATTGAATTAAGAAAGCAAACTCCTACACTCAAATATGGATAGACCATGCTAATCTGCTATTGCACTTGCCTCCTGAAAAAGTGCTAACAATCAACCATTAAGGGTGGACAAACTAAAATCAGATACATTTATTGGCTCTGATTCAAGTTTCAAATATTTCTAGTGCCACAGAGAAGGGGAGGGAACAAGAAATGGAAGTTGCCAATAACTATTGTACATGTCCAAGGAAACAATAATTTTACATGAGAAGGAAAGAGGTAAGAAACACAGAGCCGAATTCTATCAGTAGGCATAAATACTCTCACAAGCATCACAACAACAATTTATGGATTAACATGTATCAAACTACCAATGCTTACCAGCGCTGTTTATCAGAAGAAAATTATCTTCCAAGGCTTATATTGTATCTCAATGTGTATTGTAGTCAGTATTCGTGGTTATATCCTATCTACTCCATACTCAGAATTTAACTTCTGAATGTAACAGCTTGATATCTTCTTGTCTTTAGTATAGTGCTCCCCCATTTTCTTGAAAGCTTTCAAATCCAGGTCAATGAAGTACACCTAGGAAATTGCAGATTTAATAAGATGTCAGAACCATATGAGAAAGTTCAGATCTAAGTAGAATGAAGCAAAAAGCAGATAAACAGGAAGGAGCTCACTTTGCACAAAGAACCAAATCTCTTATATTTTGCAAAAGTTTTGATTCTGAACACTTTTCCCTTAACTGCTCCATTTTTTTTCTTTTCTTCGTAAAAGAGGGAAGAGTATATAGGATGGATTAGTGCATTTTAAATTCGGATCCAAACATCTCTCAGTGGTATTGTTGAAGCAAAAAGCAAATAAACAGGAAGGAGTTCATTTTGCACAAAGTACCAAATCTATTATATTTTGCACAAGTTTTGATTCTGAACACTTTTTCCTTAACAGCTCCATTTTTTTTTCTTTTCTTCGTAAAAGAGGAAAGAGTATAAAAGGATGGATTAGTGCATTTTAAATTCGGATCCAAACATCTCTCAGCGGGTCAATAACACCAACAAACAATAAAACTGAAATGCTTAAATGTAAAGGGCCATTTACCTTGTAATCAAAAACTTGGTTCGTTGACTCTAGGTAAATGCTATTGTAAGATCCTGAAACCTCATTGCTCTTTGGTCTAAAGCAGATCATCAAACTACAATCCTTTGCAGTTGCAGCTATCAAATAGTCCTTCACAACCTTCAAGCTTTCGTTCATAGGAATTGAATGCAACGAGGTAGACAGGTGTGATACTTTCTCTTCATCTAATTCTCTACATACCCCGCAGGGCTGAGAAATTATGTTATAATATGCATGATTTGCACATTCAATGTCAAAATTATCAAGCTTCTGAACTTCAAGAAGCCGATCCATAATTTCTGCTTGACGAATTGTCTCAGCAACGAGCTGTATAAAACTATCTGTACACAGGCCATTATCTGCTTTAATGATACACTTGAGCGCATCTTCAAATGCTTCTCCAACTGCAAAACTATTAGTGCACATGCCACCGCCCAAACTCCCAAATATAAGAGAACCATTCCAGAATACGCGTAAATTGTTCTGAGGAGTGGTATACAGAGCCTTGATAGCTTTACATATAAGGAAATGAAATAAATATATATATATATTAATAGAAGATTCTCATTTGAAATAGATGTCTGGAGAGCAATTACCCCGAGGGAAGAGTGTATGATCAGACATGAGAAGCACGGAATCACAAGGTATCTTAATGTCAGCAGCATCAACACGCGAAGCAGGACGCTGGCCTGTAACATTCTTTTGAACAGACTCAAGGAACTCCCTGGTCACACGGACACACATCTGCCAAATTCAATAAAAAGAGAGGAATATACTATAATCAAAACAACATTTTACAGTCATCAAGCAGAACATTAAAATATTACCACCATTTCCTGCAGAACTTTCATATAGATGAGCAACGAACAGAACAAGTGTTGATGGTCACACATATGTAGTTACACAACTCTATCTAAACTTATCCCCATTTATTCTCCTATTTAAGGTTACAACAAAACAACAGATACAAACCATCTCATCCATACAACCTGATGCAGCATAATATGGTTGGAGGAGTGAAAAAACAATTTCCATTCTGGTCACCAGAATTTAAAAAGCTAACATAGTAAGTAAAGAAACATACTCCAGCATCAATGTACTTAGGCCCCAACAATGGGCTCATGATATTCTCCCCATGATCTCTTTGCTGGAAGAGGAAACTAGCTCTTGATTGTCTCTCCACAAAAGCTGCTCATGCTTTTCAAAGACCGAGCCACCGTTCACACACTGCGCCAACGTCTCTTCCGGTTTGCTGTTCCTTCGCGCCTTTTGGTATTCGCATCACTTCCCCAGCCTTACCCACAAATTGTTATAATTAATATGGTCTAATTTTTCAATCTCTTCTTAATTGCTCCACTTAATAAATTTATTTATCTTTTTTTGTTACGAGAAAACAAATTTCAATTCTCATGAAAACGAACGAAAGGAATTAAAGTTCGGAGATCGTACCAAAGTGGGAGTTAAAAACTAATTATTGTTAGCTGTGATATATAAATAATTAGTTGTGGAAAAAATTAATTAAGTGTCTAGTAAATTTTATTTTTAAAAATATTGTGAGTTTTGAAAGTACTTGTGGGTGTTTGGTAAATCTCACTGTTAAACTGCTGTAAAAAACTAAAATGAATATAATATAAGATGAAATTTACTTACATATAAAAATATTTACATACAATATTTTTAATTGTGTATTATAATAATTTAATTAAAAATAAAATTTATACTATATTGATTTAATTTCTTTTATTTTTTATAATAAAATTTATTGAAATATTAATTTTGTTTCCAATTTGAATAAGGATAGTTTTGGGTTTAGGTAATAATTGTAAGGATATTTATGGAATTATATTAAAGAATAAAATTAATTTTCAAAATCACAATCTAAAAACTACTCCTTCCATATTTTTCAAAATCGGCTGTAAGTTGGACTGATTTTGAATTTTTAAAATCGCTTTTAAGTCTCTAAAAAACAAATCCCAAACGAACCCTAAATTTATAGTGAATTTTAAATTTTATAATTTTATCCATTTTTTTGTTCTTTCTCATCTCTCTCATTTTTCCCCACTTTCCTCATTTCCATTTTCATTAAAGATTGAAGAGCAGCACACTTTCCTTCATTTTCTCCCTTGCCAATAATAACACCAACATGAACAATTCGACAAGTTAACAAACCTCCTCCGTAGTTGTCAATATTTCAGGGGTTTCGTTTTTTCCAAAAACGAAAATGGCGTTCGCTTCATTCTATTTGAATTTTAAACACAAATTTTTTTACTCTATTTTAATCAAATAAGGAACTTGAATTGGCAAGACATGGATTGAGGTTGTTGAAGCAAAAGCCATCAACATTTAAGCCATGTTTGGATGCTTATCCATCTCTGTTTTTATTCTATTACAATTTACTAGTTACATATATATGTTTATTTAGTTTTAATGGGATGTTGAAAAATAAAATGATGGGAAAATCTAAGTTTTAGTTTCGTGAAAATTACTCACGATCAATTTTGGAGATTAGGGCTCCAGTGACTAGAGGTTGGGAGTTGGGAGCTGTTCAGGTTTTAGGGGGGAAAAAAATGACTAAGGGTAGTTTTGAAAAATAAATAGAGACAACTAAGGAGTGAGGACCGTTGAGATAGGTTCTAGGGGGTTAAATATCATTACTCAAAAATGTGCTCTTTTTGGCATGCTGTGATAAGCCCAAATAGGGATAGGTAGTATCCGGTTCAGTTCTCAAGAAATAAAACTAAAATCGAACTAAACCAAATAATTATGTTTGATTCAATCCTGAAATTCAGTTTGATTTGATTTGGTTCACTTATAAAATTCGGTTGCATTCACGCCCACGCCAAACTCATTGTTTTCATCAACACATAATCACAAGTCACAGATCATAAAAAACCCAGCAGGCCAACACTAACACTTAAGAAAAGTCCACCTTTAACTTACTACATGTAAAGTTTGTAAACTAAACTATAATTTCAACTAAATGATTAAATAGATTACCAAATGCCCATAAAACAAATATTGAAACCCTTCAAGAATTTGAAAAAAAATCCCTAAAATCAGTTTCAAAAATCAAAGTTTTGATCAACCGATCCTAATCTTGTGATCCTAACTCCAAAAAATATAATTAAGGGAAAAAAAAAAGCAACAATAAATAAGAAAATAAATTGAACACAACTCAGTAGTACTCATCTTCACCGGCGTGAGCAACAACAAATGATGGCGGGAGACTAGCAGTGGCTGATGATGATGGATACTTGAATCGTGAGTGATGGATGATGGTGGCTGGCTGGCTGCTTCAATTGTGAGTGATGTTGGTAGCTAGCTGGATGCTTCAGTCGTGAGTGACGGTGGTGAATGCCTTGAATCTCGAGTGAGGGACAATTGCTAAAAAAGTGACGTGGTGGCTGAGTGAGGTGAGAGATCAATTTGTTGGTTCGGTTCAGTTTTGAGCCGAACCAAACATAAACCAGTCGGTTCTTCTATTTATAAATCATTCGGTTCTTACCTTCTGAACCAAACTGAGAAATTTCGATTTGATTTGACAAAAATCGAACCGAATGTCCACTCCTAAGTCCAAATGACATAAATTATAGGCTAGTGCTATTCAAACCCCTTGTTTCTCTTATTGGACCCTTTTTCTAATTTCTAAAATTACCTTATTCCTTAAAAAGCTATTGCTCTTTATTTCAATTTCTCCTATCTATTGCAATCCCAAAAAAAAAATGAGGAGAATTAGGGGAGAGCTTATAACAATTATGCAAAATTACTAAAAGAATTTACGGCATGGGAAGAAGGCTTGCTTCTTTCCCTTCACCGCCCTTGTTTCTTTTGCGTTTTTATGATCATGCATGCTACCACAAGGTTTAAAACTAGGGATGGCAAATTGTCGGGTCGGGCTCGGGCTTTGCAACTCAAGCAAAGGCCCGACCCGACAAAAAGCCCGATTACCTACTCGACTCGAGTTGGGTCACAATCGAGTAATATTTTACTGTTAATTCAACTTAAAATTTTTTGCTCTAATTATTTGATTTATTTTTTATTAGCCCGCCACTCACTGTTTTCTTTTCCAATTTCAAATTTAATACTTAAATAAAAACACAAATTTCACAACTCATATCCAAAATTTGATTTGCACTTGTGTCATTTAAAAAAAAAAGAAAAAAAGAAAAAAAGAAACTCATCCTATACAAATAAAAACACACAATTCCACAAATCAATTCCACAACCCAACGTTTAAAAAAAAGTCATATCATATACAAATAAAAACACACAATTTCACAATTTAATTCAACAACTTAACATAAAAAAGACAAAGCCGTGTGTGAGCTCTTTTTTTTGTTTCGGGTCGGGTCGGGTCGGGCCTCCTATGGCCCGAGCCCGACCCGACAACTTAATCGGGCCTTAATTTTTTTCCCGATCTTTGACCTGAAAATTTCAAGCCGGGTCAGTCGGGCTAAAATTTTGGGCTGGGTCATTTTGCCATCCCTATTTAAAACCAGCAATGAAAGAATTGATAATGTCATTAGCCATGATGTGAACTCGGACACACCCATGATCCAGAATTCAACCCATCTCTCTAAACGATCATTGAAGTTTAGCAATACACACACACACACACACTTTAACCGTGATTCACTGAAGATTAGGATTTCATATCCAAACCTTTTTATTAATTTATTTTTCAAACAATGATATACTTTGTACATTTGTATCAAATAGGTCCCTGCAATGCTTTTCTATTGAATGACCAAATTACCCTTATTCAGACATGAGACGTATTTTTGTCATTTCAATGTGATTAAAAATGGAAAGGTCGATTTATTTATGCGACCAGGTTTCTCACTTTATCTAAATCTCTCTTCTTATGCCTCTCAACCTACTTTAGTTTTTTGTCAAAAAAGGTTGGCTTCATTTTTCCCTATTCGGATGATGTGTCATCATAATTCGTATCAATCGGAAGAATCAACAGTGATGATGAGGGATGGTGAGGAATATTATGAACGAACCATAATTAGAGATATCTTCATTGGTTCTCAAGTTGTTATGCACAATCAAACATGCCAACTATATTCTTATTTGAAAAACAATGAAAATTCAGGGATCGAAATGTTATTGACCCTATTCATTATTTAGCTTTTAAGAACGCACCAGAAATCAAGATCTTTAGTGCTGTATTTCAATATTTAAGTCTCAATTTAAGTCCTAATTAATGTGGCATTCATCCATGAGATAATGCTTAAGTAATTTCATAAGTTATAAAATTCATCATTCAATAATGAGTGATACAAAGTATTGGAACTCAAATTGAAATTCAAGTATTGGAATCCTTAGTTTATTCAATGATAGTTAGGCCGGGATAAAAAACACACGCTAATGCAAAAGTTAGCAAATGAAGCCGATTTGACTTTTTTTCTCACTTTGTTTGCTGCACGATCGATGTTAGTGGTCAAAAATAAGACAACATGATAACATATAGAATTTTGCACACAGTAGCCATCTTACCGGCCAAACGCTAACAATGAGTTCTATATGTCACTAACATGTTCAAAATTTCTTTCACAAGTTGTTGTGGGTATTGCCATTAAATTTCTTTAGTTTTTTGCATTAACAACACCAATTCCCAACCGCTCACATGACAGAACGAGGCAATTAAATTAAAGCTTCGTGTTTGCTTTTGCTAGTAGACAAATGAATGAGAAATCTTCATGGGAAAAGCCGTAAGATAAGATAGTGAACTTGAAGCTAGCTAGATGTAATTGTTAATGAATGTTCCTTAGCTTACTTTGATTTCTCTCAAAACCATCATGCCAACGGAGATTCTCAACTCTGCAATGGTGATATCTCTATTAAAAACTTAAATCTGAACTAATAATACTGTATCATTTGTAAAGCTTCTAAATCATTATAGTTTAGCATAAATTCATTTATATATATGAATTATGATATGAATGATGGGCGCAGGAGCCAAAATTTGAAGGGGTCATTTAACATGTGGCTTGAGCCAAAGAAACAACATGGGGTAAACTATGAATGGCATTCTCCAATTTGTCATTAACATTTTGCGTCATAATATACAGCATGCTCCATGAATTAAGAAAACAATTACCCAAATGCATACCTGTAGAGTGCGAATGCGGGAGCGGAAGAACCAAGGTTGAATCGCCGTACAATTTGGGCGGAAAGCCTTCTCAAATCACAGTTTAAGACCCTGTTTGCAACGAGACTAGAATTATAGAATCATCATCAAAACTATATAATCAGTTCTCTGCACTTTTTAATTCTCAATAAAATTTGTTCTTTGTGCTTTTATCTCTTCGCATAAAGTTGGATTAATTATCTGCAATTCTTATTTTACGTGTAGAAAAGAGAAAACAAAAGAAAAGAAAAACCTTTTTTTATCTTCCATACGGTAAAATTTGAATAGGTTCTTTTACTTTTAACACATGCCTTGGCCAAAAGGTAATAGTTGAAACTCGAAACTACTCATAAAGAGTGAGTGTTGATATAATTTACTAATAATAGTATAATAAATCGTGATGAAATTAGTTAAACGTATATCCACGGATAAGACGCATAGTCATTGGATATATTAAGGATCATTCATTTTATAGTTGTAATTAGACTATTAATGGAATGAATAAATTTATCTGATATTTTTCTCTTAGCTCCCTGTATTTCTTTAACTTTGTTTTTGTCATTGACCAAACACATTATTATCTCAACTAAGCAACTATGAAAAATCAAACAAGAATGAACAATAAATTTTATTATTTTTTTTAATACAATGAGTCAATGACCAGCTTTTAATCCGTAAAATTATATCAAACTGAAGCATTAATTAAAAGTGGTCCGTTTTATGGTTATAGCTTATCAGCTAGTGAATATTTCAATCGATGGGGTACTTCAAGGCTAGAAGCAGCCACGGACCTAACATGCAAGACCAACAATTTACATTTTGCGCAAATCATGCAAGCAAAATACTTGTCACTAAAGCTCAACAGGTTCTTAGTCAATTCGAAGCTCACAGTTTTTATACAAACTACCAAGCGGTTAATTCATCAAAAAAAAAAAAAAAGAAATCGCTCCGAAGAAACTCATGTTGAAAAAAAAGTTATTTTTTCAATGATGATGTAGTGTCTGTTAGAACTTTGAAGAGGAAAAAAGATGAGTCGAAAAGTGATCCCATTGTTGACACGTTCTTTGTGGGATCCTTTTTTATCTTTTTGAAGTCATATATAAGATAAGCCGGCAAATATTATTTACTTAAACACATACTGTATATGATATACATAATTAAATTTTATATAATTACTATTTATATATTAGTTTTTCCAAAATAAATAATTAATATACATACTATAGTATTATTTACTTATTATATGATTAACATAGTACCTCGTAAATATTTTGAAATTTCTCCACTTAACTTTAATTTTTACCCCTTTTTTTTTTTAAATTTTACTGCCACTTTTTTGCTGTTCTTGTTATTTTTTATTTGAAAGAAACAGGAACCGACTCACTCATTCGTGTGAATTATGCCCATCTCAAATTTCTCAACTATAAAAAGAAATTGAAGTAGCCGCTAACCAATGCGCAAGCTGTCTTGTCCTCACATTGATGTTGCTATAAAATATAAATTCGTTTGGAGTAATGCTACACATCCCAAATTTTTTATCCCAAATAATTTAGTATAAATTAATTAGTTGATAGTTATAGATAATTAGGTCAGCTTCAAAGTTATGCATCATCTAATAGTGAAAGCATTAATTAGTGATTTTATAACATCTTTATAAGCTAAACCTTTTTCCATTATTAGTTTTGAAGATATCAAGAGAAAAAAACGCTCCTCCAAATTGGACGTATATATATATATATATATATGTTCCTTTTTTATTAGGCAAAAATGTCAAGGTGGTAGTTCACGATCACAAGCTTAAATTTACCAAGTAAATATCAAGGATCTATCTATATCTTGGACTTATATTATTTATTGATGCTTTTCATCTCAATAAGGTCTTCTAAAAATATTAGCCTATTAAAATTACGAAAATTTCTTACACATGCCTAATTTTACATCAAATATAAAGAAATATCAGCCCAACCGCCTAAACTAAACGGCCATTATAAAATTAACTAATGATTGTTGTATATGACACTTCCACAATTTTGCTGCCGCGCATTTTTGTTTGGATTTTAAAAAGATGGATTCTTGATGGGAATATAATTTAGCATCATCTAAAGAATAATAGTGTGCTAATTTGACTTACTTAACACCCCATTAATTCACGGCCAAAATGGGTAGAATACAGCAGGTAATTCTAACTCTATATTTCTAGAATGATAGTGTGATACATATCAATATGCACAATCAATCTTACTCATTATTTAGTTTTTTTTTTTTTAATTATTCTTTTACCTCCTTCGAGCTAAGGACAGCAGCAATGCAAAGTGATGCTGGCATAAGACAATAAATAATTCCAATGTATGCGGTTGGGCATTGGGCAATATGACCTTGTGGTTAATTCTTTCCACGCAATCCTTCTTTTACACAAGTGGGGTGGGCATAATCTTATTGACCATTGCTTCAGAGCCTTGGTGTTTCTATAAATTTGACTAGCAAACTTTTAGAGAAAACTAAAACAATTTTCCTAAATAGTGCAAGAAATTTTAATTTTTAAGATATTATTAAAAAAAAGAAAGAAAGCATTGATTTTTTAATTTTTTTGATTTGGTGTACAATGCAGTGATCACAATAGGATACATCCTTTCTGACAAAACTAATGAACAGACTCTGTGTCGTGCGTCAGAAAGACAACCACCTGTTAAGTTACCTTCTTTCAAAGCAGTTACTTATATTTGTTTAGCCATTTAAGCAACCTGGTTTAACAATTAGTATTAAATAAATAAATAAAAATTGTAGTATATATATATATATGGACAAAGATTTGCTGGAAAATTCAAAATTGGGCAAAAGATGATAAAGCAAGAAATAAAGTCACCCATTTACACACAACAGTACACATTCATTTATTTCTATTTCAAAAGCTAATGTATGTGATTGAAACTTCCACATATTTCCCTCTGAACCTGACTCAGCTGACACTTTAATCACGCCAATCCAAAACATTGTGATTTTTTTTGTCTCAGTAAAACAATAAGTTTACACCCTTTTCAGAACTCCCAAATAAGGCAATAAATTTAATGGAAAATAACAAAAAGCTCCATGTCTATTAAACTTAATTTTTACCGGTTGGCAGATCTGTAAGTAAAGTATGAATGAAACAGTTTCGGAGAGGGACAGAGGGAGAAGCAGAGCAAAGAGATGTATAAATAAATAAATTATGGAATAGTTGATAAAAACAAGCACTGATATGGAACAGTGGCAGATGAGGTACACAGTAAACAGTAAGGTAGCAGAATGAGCTTCACTGTAAACAATTCCAGTAACCAACAGGTGGAGGGTACTATTTCTATTAATAAAAATACGCTCTCTTTTTTCCCTTTTTTATCAACTTACTTTGAGATGGACCATTTTTTATATTCAGAAAAAGATTGAAGAAACAATTAAGCTAAAAAAACATAAACTTGACCTGATCCCATCAACTACAATGCTTCAATGGTGATGAACAATGAAAATAATTTTGGTTTCTTCATTAATAAGTGCTCTCTGATTCATCAGTTGTTACAGAAACAGAACATGACAGAATTTGAAAGAGATGATGAGTTACAGTTAGAACATTTGGAACAACCAGTTCTAAAAATATATAATTAAACGAAACCAAACAAAACCCAGTTGACCGTAACTAATGGCATAATTTTAGATCCAAAAAGGAGGAAAAGGAAAAAAAAAGCCAAAATTCTTTACCTTTAGATCAAACATTTTGTTGTTTAATTCACCGCTTGATGTGATTCACAAATTCAGCATCAGAAACGGCAGACAGCTCAATCTGGCTAATATCATCGTCGTCAATTGGTGCTGGGAGATTAAGATCTATCAGATTTTCTCCTAACTTCGTGGAAGCAGAAGCACTTCTAGCAGAAGTGCTTGCCACTAAACCAGTTACATGAGTTCTCTTATGCCCACCAAGGGCTTGCCCAGATGAAAAAACTCGGAAACAAACTGGACATTCGTGAACTTTTTTATCTAACAATGGTGGTGATCCACAAGTAATTAAAGCACCTGCATTTTCTTGGTCAAGCTCCGTTTCTTGAACCGGGGTGTAAAATTTGATCTTTTTATGACTCGCTCGATGCCCACCTAAAGCTTGATAAGATTTAAACACTTTTTTGCATGTTTCACACTTGTACTTTCTCCTACTTCGATTCTTATTGTTAAAAGATTTGAACTCCTCTGATTCATCAGTTTCGTCCATTGACTTTTCAGCTTCTTCGTCTTCATCTTCATCTTGTTGTTGAAACATTACTAAGTCATGATGATGTTGTTGTTGTTGCTTTTCTTTTCTTTTCCATTTATCCCTCGAAAGCATCATTAGACAGTAAGCGACATCTTCTTCTGTTGTAGTGTCAGAGATGGAACTCACCGGTTCTGGCTCATGACTCCACGACGACGACTCAATGGTACTCTTGCTCTTGTTCAATTTAAGCTTCTTTATTATATCAAGTTCCTGTCTATGTTGTTGTTCCAGTTTCCGAGTCCGTTTGGATCGCCTCCGAGTTGGGTTCTTGGATGACTCAGTCTCGCTTTCTCTATCTTGAAGAACAACAGAGGCAGAGGCAGCGGCAGCGGCAGTGGCAGAGGCATCAACAACACCACAAGAGAATTCAGGATCCACCAAGCGAATGCTCCTTTTTGGGTTCTCTCTTAAACCATAAAACAAACTTTTTTCTTCATCATCTTCCTCTGAAGGAGAAGTTGATGATGATGGTGATGAAGCTGACTCAGTTTCAATTTCAAAACTGAGTTGATGATGATGATGATGTTCCCTTTCTTCTTCTTGAATTTTCTGAGGAATTGGAAGATTCAACATATGAGACCTCATGTGACCACCCAAAGCTCTTCCATTTGAAAAGTTCTTGAAGCAAAGCTTGCACTTGTGCTTCTCCATTACAAAATTGATTTTCTTTTCTTAAAAAAACATATACATATATAATAAACAGAAGCTTAAAAGTTGTGAGCTCTGGTGGTTTCTCTTTTCTATGTGAGAGAATTGGGAACTAAAAAAAGAGTAGGTGACAAGCATTCCTCAACCAAGAGATATATACAAAGATACCAGAAAAAAAAATAAAAAATGAATTTTTTTTTTTATTTTCTTTTCAAAACCGCAAAATAATAATAAATATTAAGTTTAATTAAAGCGTATGCATGAAGGGAGAAAGAACGACATGTAACATGCGAGTCTTGCCCGTTTCTGTATTTATTCCCCCTTCCGGTGCTTCCTAAACTGCCCTCCCTTAAAATAGTTTTTTTGTCACGAGAAAATTAATAAAAATGTTGAATGCACGTGGTTTGTAACGTATTAATATTTTTTTCAAGATTTTTTATATTTATTTTGCTAGATAATTAAAGGGTGTTTTGGGTATTAAAAATTAGCTTACCAGACTAAAACTGGTGGCTTTCTTGTACTAGTCAAGAAAATTGCCGGGTTGTTGTAACGATGAAGCTGATTTAATAAAAAAAAAAAAATCACTGACGGTCCGTCTTGTAAAGATAACGACTCCACTAAATAATCTTAACCAAGGCTGTGACACAAAATTAAATAACAAACGTATAAGATTGAATAAGATCTACACGCGTAAATCACATTGTCCACGTGTCACCACCAGAGCCAAGGTTCTCGACTAATTAACCCCTCATGGCCCGTAGACAATCCTTTTTGTGTTGTTGTAATTGCAATTGTTTGTATTTTTGATAAAAAAATGGAAATCAGTTAATTTTTATTCTAGATTCTGTTACCTTTGTAACGCTGATCTTAGAGCCAACTGTCAGTGTTAGTAGCTTTAGCACGCCGGCTAGACCGGCTACTGACCTTTTTGTTTTTTCATTTTTTTTTTAGAAAGAGTAATAAATTGATTAATTAATTATATTTAGAAGTTAATTGTTTGTTAGTTAATTAAAGGTAAAATCAACTATTTTGGGGGTTACTTTCCTTCAAAATTGGATCTTTTGTTGAAATGTTTGAGGGGAAACGAGGGGTGGGAAATTTGTGAAAGCTAACGGAACGGAGTTTTGTGTGGGCAGTAAATGCCGTTCTGTTAGGGGTTAGTAGACTCAGTCTGGTCCTAACGCCATTCAGATTCTACCAGGCGTGGTCCCTGGATATAATGGTCATTTTCAACCATAGTTACACGTTTTTTATTGGCAAATTTATGCAATGCTTTCTTTCTTATTGACTGATTTGACTCTTTCGTTTATAGATGCAATGTTTTCACCGGCAGCTTTTGTAGCCCAAGGAGAATCTCCGTATTAAAAGTTGAGGGGCACAAGTCTTATTACTATCGAAAAGTTAAGAGTTAGCACTTTTAAGCTTCGATCAGTATAACTTTCAAATAAAATTTATTTAAATAAAATTTTTATTCAAAAATATTATATTATTAAGTTGTTAATGAGAATTTTAATTAAAATTTATAAAATTATTTTAATAAATACATTTTTTAAGTTATATTTTAAAATGAATGAAATAAAATTGTGAAGTAAGTAATAAATATTTTAAATAATTTAATTTTTTAAAAAAGCTCTCCAACGTACTACTCCCAAACAATGGTAGGGCCACATTGGGGCTTGTTAGGTTGACTTTTATTTTTTTTTAAATTCATTTTGACATTGATCCTATTTTTAATTTGATTTACCATAGAAGCCCCTATTAAATTCTAAAAATAACTAAAATATTACATATTTGTTTTTACACGTAATAAAAAACAAAAAAAAACAAAAGTCAAATCTCTAACCCTTATCGTCCTCGTGTTATGCAGTTTTGAACATGTAACTTTAAGAATTAATCAATTGTTTCAATAAGGCGAATATTAAATTGCTTCTTTGTTTGGCGTGTTTACGGAGAAATGACTCTTTTGCAACTTTTGATAAACATGAACTACAATTTTATCCAAATGATTTTTCCTTAATAGATCTTGTGGCATTTGAAGTTCAACTAGATGTTTATATTATGGATGTGGGTTTTGACAATAATTTTTTGAGATTAAAAGCGATTGGTAAGCTAGTAAGAAAAATGGTTAAGAATAAAAATGATAAATTGTATTAATTAGTTTTATCTGTTGGTGACATTAACATTGATTTTATCAGTTGCCACAGCTTTAGTAAAAAGTGCATTTGAGATGTGAATTTTGTGAAAGATTGTCTGCGAAATCGGATGGAAGATTAATGATTGAATGATAGTTTTGTTGTATATATATAAAAAGATATATTTTGTAATTTTGATAATAGGGTTTTTCTTCAGAATATACGAAATCATGTCGAGGACTATTAATATATTAAATTAAATATTTTAACAAATTTTTTATTTGTTGACCATTTTTAAAATTATATTCTTATTTGAACTTAGCCCATAGTAAATTGAATTCATGACATCGTCGCTGCTCCCAAAAGCTTAAATTTTAAGTTTTTACTAGTAAAGACAAAATAACTTATTTAATTTTCCAAAACTATACTCAAAATACAATCAAACAATAATAAATATTTAAAAAGAGCTTTTGAGATTAAATAAACACTTATAATCATTAGAAAAAGCACACCAACAGACATTTAATAACTTTAATTTGGGGTAGATAAGAGAATTACATATGTGCGCACGCACGCGTTGCTTTGATTTTAGTTTTTGTGACATTCACATTTGCGCCATGGATTTTTCAAAAATTCGTTTATTTCTTGCATGTTTTCATTGTGTGTATGGGTCCGGGTCGGGATATGTTAATTTTTGGAAATGGATATTTACCACAAGTTACCGACACTTTTCTTTTCTTTTATTTTCTTTTTAATCAATGATCTCTAATATATTTTTGGATCTTATGTGATCCAACATGTTTTCTCTTTACTGTAAACCCACAAACTATATATATATAATGTAGCAAGAGATAGCAAGAAATAAGGACTTACACAAAAGTTGATATTATCTTCATTGTTTAACTGGGTAACATATAAAGGAGATAGGGATCCAATTGATAAAAATGGGAAAACTGTATTCTTTTCTGAGAGAATGTAAAACATTAAGGAACCGATGTTATTAACCCTGATTATGTAAACAGAAAATTACCGAATTACAATCTTTGACTACTGTAATTGCTTTAACATTAAGTTTAATTTATCTATTTTGCCGTTATAGCGTAAAATGACTAAATTATCTAAAAGATGTTAATTGTTGTGTCATAATAATAATCGTCTAATTAGTCATTTTATGTTATGTTATAAGGGTAATTTAGTCAAATTAAACTTTTAGTGATCAAACATGGTTAAGAATTCTAAGTCATGAAAATAATAATTGATTAATTTTCTGTAGTTATTCTTTATTACTTAATTTTAAAAAAATTAAAGTGAATTTTCTTCAATTTTTTTTAGGTTGGATGAATTTACATAAATTATAAGGGAGAAAAATCGCCTCAACAACAATAATTTACGATCAATAATTCGTTTTAGCACAGTTTCGTTACATATAATTTATAATTTATGATAACAATACCATGCATGCATCATTTCTAATAACTTTCTTTAATTTTTTTTTATTTTTCAAGTCATTTGTAATAATTTAGTATAACTTTGTTTGTAAACATTCTTGGGAAAGTGTTAAATCGTTCCATTATTGTACCACGCTGAGTGGCTACAAAGAGATTAGTTACCACCTACCATCCAATTGATTTTCTCTCACAAAGAGAGAGAGCATAACGCTTGCAATTACGAGAAAATACTGTAACCCTAACAGTGGATTAGTTCAACTTAATTTTACCGGGGCTAAAATTTAGTTGTTGCATTAAGTGAAATTGATTGTTTTTATTTCCTTAAAATTAAAATTTTTACTTTGAACCGTTTCATCACGAAAACTGAAGCTATTTAATATTTATATTATACCGCGTACGGATATGAATAAGATGTTGTATTTTAAGTTTTTTAATGCTGGCATGGTGCTAATGTCGCAATATTTAATGCTCTTACGTAAAAGTATGGATAATCAATCATTGCACGTGTGAAGAATCTTAGACCATGGCTGTTGCCTTTTGATATATTATTATTTTAGGTCTGCTAAGTCCTAAATAAACTCTCTTACAAAACTAGAAATTAATAAGTTTTGACGAGCAACGAAGCTCGCACGAAATCAAACGCAAATGTCAAGTGGCGAAATGGCAAAACTATACCCCCTTTTTTTTTTCTTTTTTGGTTAAATATCTCAAGTTAGGAATTTTATTAATTTTAGATTTTTTTAAATTTTAATTATTTATTTTTTATAACTTATCTCTAATTTTTAGATATTTACATATGAATAGAAAAGTAAAATTTTATTACTTTTATCTTAATGGGAAAAAGTCTTAATAAGAAGTAAATATTGTATCATAAAAATATCTATGTAAAATATATTTATTTCCTAAATAATAAAACTTAGTCCACTTTTTGTTTTCATTTATAAGGACATAAATGTCAAATAATTATATTTAAGATTTTTTTATTTATAAAAAATACCATTTATATTCATATATTTAAAAAAAATAAATAAACATGTCATTTAAAAATTTATATTCCTACCTATTCAAAGTTTAGAAAAATTTAAATCCATTTAAATTTTAGATAAAAAAAACAAATAATGCTTAAGCATTTTGGTTGCAATTTATAGTTGTATTGCACTGCATTTAAAATATGACTCATACAATGAAAGGAGGATAAATAATTCATGGCGAGTAGAGTTTAAATTGTATTACATTATAACATTGATAATATTTTAAATCTTAATCATTTTAATTTTATTATTTAATAACTTCTAATAAATTTTAAATTTATTAAATCTTAATTTGTATTTGTATTTATATTTATAAAATTTAATTTAAATAATAATATAAAATATAATAAACCTAAGTATTTAAATAAATAAATAATACATTATTTTACAAATTTAATTTAATTTTTATTTGTATTAAGGGATTTTCTTTTGTCAAGCAAAGTCTTAGAGGAACAAAAATCATTTTTGTTCTTTTTTTCTCGTGCACGTCTGTTAATGCAACAAAGATCGAAGGAAGAAGCTCTTCTTCCTTAGATCCAAGAAGCTCTTCTTGGATTTGGGTAATAAGCTCTTCTTAGCCAGGTTTCTTGGATTTGGGTGGTACATTCTCTCTTCTTAATTAAGATTTCCACATATTGCAAGAAAAAAGTTTTGTGAGAATCTGGGAATAAATGGTGGGGAGAGAACTTGTGCCTATTCAATGTAATTTTCATAATCTTGGGTCTTTGAGTTTTGACACTGCATTCTGAAAAACAAACCACAGAGAAAAAAACAGTGAATTAGAGAGTCAATCTTGCACATATGCAATGGTGGAAATCCTAAAAATAATTGGAGAGATAAACATCGGGGCTGAAGAAGTACGGGAAAAATAATAATTGCACAAATTATGATATTTTTGTTTAATAAGAGTTGGGAAAAGACCATCCACACCCTCAAGGTTTATTTAAATGATCACACACACCCTTTTAGCTTTATAAATTATTACATAGGCCCTTTTTTATTATTATACCCTTGATTACAACAACTAAATAATGAATTTAAATAAACTACTATAATAAATATAAGTTGTTTTATTAATGTAATATTTTATTTATATCATATGATATTTATTTATTATTTTTATTGTATTACTATATTTATACTTATTTAGGTTGTAATAATCAAAGGGTATATTAGTCATTTATGAAATTAAGGGTGTCTATGTGACCATTTATGAAATTAAGGGTAGATGACCTTTTCGCATAAGAGTATAACAAGTATTAAGATGGGGTTATAAAGTAAAGCCAAAATTTTTGAATTTTGATGATAGGTTTTTTAAATAAATAGATTTAATGAGTATTTCGGTGAGTTCAAATAGTCTCAAACTTATAATTTGATGCGATATACTTTAATGTAATGCAGCATAATACAATATAGTTAATACAATGTCATATAATACAATTTGTCAAATGCACCCTTTCAAGGACAATTATGATCTCAGTCGTACATCATTGCATAATGGTAGTTTGGTATTGGTGAAATGACGAATACTCAATGGAGCCGCGCGACCACATTTAGGGTCTGTTTGGGATTGAGGTGCTGTAGCTTAAGCTATAACTGCTGTGGAAAAAAAGCTGTAGCTATATAACAAAAGTTAATAGTTTATAATAAATATAATTTTTAAATAATAATTTTGACAAAATTATTAAAGATATAATATATTTTTCATTATATAAGTAAAAAATCATTTAAATATAATTTCCAAACTACAGCAGCTAATGCTTACCAAACATTTTAGAGCTGTAGTTTAAAAGCTACAGTTGCCCAACCTCAATCCCAAATGCACCCTTACTATCAACACTGCAAAGCTCACTGCGAGTTGGGCCCATTGATGGTTGCGGTGATGGAATCACAGCCCTTGATCGTCCTCATATTTGTTTGATCAAGTCATTGCATATCACTAAATATTTGATAAATTTGATCGATCGAATTTAAGGTGACTATACTCAAAGATTTGCTAATTAGTTACCATTCAAAATTGTTCCCACATATTCAAGATTAAGGGTGCATTTGGGATTACTTTTGACATGCTCAAAAGTAATTTTTAGTAAAATCATTGCATTTTCCAGTAGATTTTGAAAAGTAGAAGAGGAGTAGCTTTTCAAAATTTATTTTTGAGAATCAGTTTAATACATAATACAGTTCCTTATATATTTTCACATATCTAAAACTATCTTTATTCAATTAGGAAATAAAATTATTAAACTTAAAAAGATTTAAAAAAAATTTTAATTGTCAATTATCATATACACATAAAAAAAAAAAGATTATATATACATGTTTATAAATGTGTAAATAAATTTTATTCAACATTTTGTTTATTTTAATCATTTATATTCTTAAAACAGTTAAATAGTAAGATTTACCAAACACATACTACTATTTTTAAAACTCACGGCTAAGATTGGTAATTAGGGAATCCCGATCCATTCCCAAATAGTAACTCAAAAGGAAAAACCATCCTAAACAGTAAATCAAGGGAAAAAATGTGTCCCATTCTAACCTCGAATCCCGTTCGGAATCTCCAAATGTCTCGGACGATGTGAGTTTGTTGTCATACGCTGCAGATTCTGTCATAAATGATATGTCATATGAATATGACCGACATATCATACAAATTTACATGTCTGATATATTTGTTTTATAAAACTAACGTGTCATATTTATATGACCAACATGTCTGATCTATTTCCTTAATAAATCCGAATTGTCATACATTTTTAAAGATACAATTTTTAAGACATTCGGGATTCCAATCGAGATTTTTAAACATCAAGGATCTTGTCCTGAATAGTGAATCAAGATAAATTTAACTTATGAATCTCGACCCAAATCGTAAATCAGAATAAAATCTCCATCGAGATTTAGAGAATTTTGTCGTTCCTACTTACATGCTTTTTTTAAAATAAATTTTACTAAATGTTTAACTGATCCTCTTCGTAACTAATTACAATGCAACTAGTAATAATTATTTTAAACGTTACAATATTATTAAATTGGTTCTAAAAGTTGCCTAAAAAAAACAAAACAAAAAAACGGCTCTACAAGTGTTATTAGGAACTTTGAAAAATGTATATGTTATAAATTTATATTGAACTAATTGGATTTGAAATCGAGATTTTATAGATTTCAGATAACCATCCGAAAATTGCATTAAAAATTAATGTTAGTTCCAATAACGTACATAGAAATTAAAGAATATCGAGAGAAACCAGGTAAGCGTGGGCAGATCCAAACAGTTGGACAAATCAGAATAAATATGAGCACGTGGAGATTCCAACACAAGATATTGGCGTTAATATATATTGTCAAAGAAAGTTTTATCCTAAAAGTTCAAGCTATTAAATAATCTATCAGTAATTAAAGACAAGTCTTGTTATTTTCAATAAACTTACAATCGAAATATCTGGAAAATTTTATTTTATATTGAAGAATTGTTCAATTTCCCAATATTTTAAAGCCTGACAGTCAAGATACTTCTTCGATAGTTTACAAAGAACGACCATTAAAGGACAATTCATAGGATTTGTCCTTTCTCATTAAGTCATTTAAATTTGTTTTGTTTTTCATTTTTATTTCATTTTGATCCTTGTTTCTTTCACTGTTTGGACTTCTTGTCATTACCGGCGTACTATTGGGAAAACTTCTGTTGGTGGTAAACAGATGGGCTGTTGGCTGTTGTATATATATATTGGAAGCATTTCATGCTTGTGTATTATTTTTATTATTAATATTTCCGAAATGATGAACGTGAGCATGTAAAAGTTTTGAATCTTTTGATCCATAATAAATACAAGCTTTTTTTATTTAATTTTATTATTTGCTATTTGCTACTCTATCTATACATATGCATTGTGATTTTTTTAATTTATTATATTTTAGAGATATAACAATTTGGGGATTGGGTCTATTGGGAGACTGGATTTATAAATGCTATTTAGTTAAGACGGTAAAATTTCTTATGTCGAAAATAAAAGGTTTAAAGTTTGAATCCCTCATATGGATAGAGAGGGTATTGAGTTATCATTAAGCTAAACAATAATAATAATAAAAGAGTTCCACCAAATATAACTTGAAAATCTATGCTTTTTAGAGATGAGACCTCTACCTAACATCTAAAGAGTTATATGCTCTCACTAATATTTGGGATATATATACTCCGGTCCACATTATAATGTACCATAGTCTTAAATAAAAGAAAATGTTTAGTAATTTTTAAAAATTTATTTATTTTATAAGTTTCTTTAAATTGACAACAACCTTTAAGTAGGAACATATAAAAATAATCCACCACGAAATTAATAATACTTTTAAAGTTTTTATTATAACCTTAATAATTTAACAACAAGATAATTATATTTTATTACAACTACCATTAATCACGTGTTTACTAGTATCAAACTTTTTCATTCTGTAAGTTCATTTAATTTTTTAATGTACTTTTATTTTTTCATGATAAGGAATTAAAAAAAAAAAAGACAACTTATAATAATATTTATTTTGATAATTTTATAATAAAAATATTATAACATTAAAATTTATCGAATACATTTATCAAATACATGTACTTTATTTTTAAAACTTATAATAATCTCGCCAACATATTTTACGAAACACTTTTCAGTAACATATTTCAACACACGAAAAAAAAGCTTATTTTCATAAGCCACAAGAATCTCGAAGTCGCCCTCAAATCTTCATTTTAAAACGTTTACAAATTCGTACTTAGAGAATGACTCAGTTTTGTGTTATTGCTTGAGCTTGTTTTATTTTGAGTGTGAGACCTCGATAATACGAGTGAAATACTTTAATCTCCAAAGCTTGACCCGACAATCCAGCCGTGGGCCTCGCCCGTTAGGGCAAATTGGTCAAGAATCGCCACCAGATATGTAATCAAATCTACATTACCGCATTATCAAGTGCCAACCTAACTTCTGGAAATCACAAGATCAACAAGCAACAATATTAAACAAACAATTCTTATGCTAGAATAGGAGACAATGTTAATGTGCCCAATCATGATCATTTTTCTCAACAAAATAAACGTGAAATGGGGAGAAACGAAAGAAAGAATATATTTTTCCAACCAGCAATGGTTTAACACAAACGTTAAAGAGGTCATCATCATGTTGCCATTGTGGCAAAAAATGAGAGAAAAAATGAAATTATATGCAAAATTCAACTTCGTACAAACCTAACATAATGCAAAAGATCTCATAAATGGGTTTAATTTCTAGTTAATGTAACTATGTCTAGTGGCTTGAGGTAATTGGACTTTTGTTATAAAGGTCCAAGGAGGCATACTGTCACAGGATGAGTGTATTGTGCAGCAAATTCGTGTGACACTTAGACAACTTCAGCACAAAAGTCGCTAAGTCAGGTTATCGAACTTCTCGAACTAGCTAAGCGGCGAGGCTTACTAAAAAGCTAGAGAGCAGAAAGGGCAATGTAGTCAAAGAGTAAGTTTATTACTCTAAAGAATGAGTACAAGAGAGCTTGAAAGGTTGATATTTTACAAGTACTTGAATTACTTGTGTGGTGTGTGATGTGTTGGAAAGTTCTAGAATCAGGCCTAACTAGCACACCTTGGTTTACAATTTAGTCTCTGTTGTCTGAAAATTTTAGCGGACCGTGACAATACGCAGCCCTAATGCTCAATATACTATGTATTCTATTCTTGATGAATGTAGTGGGCAACTTGCATTAATTGCTAGTTAGTCAAACTTGTAATGGCAGGCACTTTGGAGGATTAAGGCAACATGAATTCATTAAATTCTCTTTCTTGATCTTCTATGATTCATGATTAATAATGAAGCCTAAGAACATATAATTCAAATTTATACAGTCAAATTAATTGATCGAGATAATCTCATGGGCCGCTTTGATTTGATTAAAATCCATGCATAAAATTTTGAGAGTACAATTTTCATTGCACCTAATAGTTGACCACACCGAATTATAAACTTCTTGACTTTGTAATTACACTTTTTTAATACAACATTAATGGACAAAAGAATCGTTACATCACTAACCAAAAGAAAAAAAAAATGTTTATGGGTCAGCTTCCACATCAGTAGATGAACCAATCCCCACTTGCAACCATGGAGATGAACCTCCACTTATGTTCATATCCTTTAGTTCACTTAACTTTGCTAACTTCACCTTACTGTCCGCTTCATCATCCACATTGTTAGTTTGGATTGAAGTAGTACAATTAATTTTTTGATTGTGTTGATGATGATCAATATCTTTTTCTTTAGCATCAACGCCTGTCCAAGGCTGTAAATAAATATCTGTTGAAACTTCCATGCTTACATGTTCTCTTCGGCCCCCTCTAGCATAATTATCTTCGGGAGCTGGAAGATTAAGATCGAGTTTGAGATCAAGCGGTTCAGAATTGTCAATGAATTTTGGTCTTTGCTGAATTTGTTCCACGTGATCATGATGAAATTGTTGAAACTTAGCCAACGAAGACGTGTCGGGTGAATTTGAAGTGATCCAGTGACACCTTTTATGTCCACCTAAAGCTTGCCCCGAAGAAAATACCCGATGACAAATTGAACATTCGTGTACTTTAGATTTCCTCTTTGAACTAGAAGCCAATGGAGTATTACTGTTATTGTTATTATTATTTGTGCCATGATCAAACTGCATAGAGGACGTTGATTTAGTTGGAAAAAACTCTTCGTGTGTGATCACATCATGATCTTCATCAGCTAAACTGTCATCCATATGATCAAGCCTAGCCGCGAAACACCCTTTAACTTTCTTGTGACTAGCTCTATGTCCACCCAAGGCTTGATGAGAATTAAAAACTTTCTTGCATGCTTTACACTCAAACAAGCCTTTGCTAGCAACCCCTTTGGCCTTGTCCATTGGTACTCTACATGAAATAGGGGCAATGAAATTCATTGTGTTTCTTCGCTCCTCTTCTTTACTGGCGGAAGCACAAGACTCTTCCGGCTCGGCGTCTAAAGGATCAACGGTTGCATTAGATAACATCATAAGACAATTAGCAAGATCTTCTTCTTCGCTTGACGGGCAATTACCCACTTTAGCTCTCAAAGACCTTTTCCTTTTAGACCAACCGCAGCCTCTACGAGGTGTGCCATCCTCACCGTCTGATCCTGGTGATGAAACAAGAGACTCAGCATCTTCAGAGCTGCATTTACCATGTTCAAGAAAAGATTTCCAGGACAAGAACTCTTTGCCGCAATTCTCACAAACGCGACAACTCTTTAGACGATTCGGATTCGCTCTCAATGCGTACATACGTTTGTTACTAGGTGGCACATTGCCTCCAAGCTTCTCCTCCCAATCACTAGCTTGATCATCATCATCAATGTGACCGCTCTCTTCGCCTATTCCATGAGCCCTCATGTGACCGCCAAGTGCTCTGCCGCAACCAAATCCTTTCTTGCAAATTTTACAGTAGTGTTTAAAGTTTGATTGTTGATCCACAATCAAAGCCATGCATGCAAAAAGAAATGAGTAATAATAAATAATACTAAGAAAGGCAAAAAGTGGAGTGGGCGGGGTAATTACTTTTAATTTTAATTGGAAAGGATGGAAGAGAAAGGGAAGGAGTATGTTTGCTCTTGTAGTGAAACTTGTTGTCAGGTTGTATGGTTGGAGGAAGAATATTGGTCCTAGTTTTTAGTAAAAGTAATGGTTGGTTTTAATTTGTGGATGATGAAAAGATTGAAAATTAAGAAGAATGAGGGAGTTGTGTGTAGTGTGATCTCTTAAGAGTGTGATGACAAGTGGTAGGAGGGTGAGAGGCTTTGAGACTTTTTCCACGAATGTGCGTGTGATCATTTTTTTTTCCTCCTTTTCTTTTTGGTTTTGATTTGATTTTATCATTAGATTAGATTAATTAATTGTGAGGGTATATACGATGTGGGACTGGTGGCGCCGCCCCGCCGGTCAAAGCAAAAACCAACGGATGTCCGTACAAACAGTGAGTGTGTGAGGGTTGTTAATAAGAGATTGATATTGTGAGTATGAGGGAAACAATTGAGGGAAAATAGAGAGAGAGAGAGAGTCTGTGTGTGGTTCTAACTGCCACGTCCTATTTACGTATGCATATCCCTTCCTTCAATTCTAAGCCAAGAAAACTTAATTCATTTACCCATTGCTTCTCCTTCTCTGTCGGTTGGTTCTAGTTGCTTTTCCACACAAATTTTCTTTTTCCTTTTTTCATTTACTTAATTAATTATATCCATCCATTATATAATTATATATCTTAGTCCTTTAATTTTCTCAAGGGACCAATTTCTCTTTTATGATCATATATATGCCTTATAAGGCAAAAAGGTATGATATTTCTCAAGGTCAGCACAGCAGAGATATTAATTATGCGCACAACAACAATTAGCACTATTTTTTCAAATATGGGCGGGCACGGAGAAGGAGTTGGAGGGCACTGTTTGAATGAGTCAGCGAACTCATGGCAAAGCAAAAGAGTTGTTTCAATCAATCAGCGTAGTGGGTTTTAGTTTTTAATCAAACAATTATCATTTGTTCCTTTTGCTTTGATTCAAAGCAATTGAGATGGAGATCGAGAGCTGCAGCCAGCTCAGTTAAGTAGTTAAGAGCATGCTCAGTCATTACTCAGTAGAAAGCTCTCAGTCTACTCAACTGTAACTGACTTGCAAAAGCGATAGTGGATGTGTGATTGGGACTCTTCACTTTATTTATAATAATAATCACCTATTACCTACTCCTACCATTATTGGGTATGCAAATATATTTTGGTCTAGTGCAGCAACACTTTTTTATTATGGTAAATTTTAGCCTCACGCTCTTGCAATAGATTACAGGTTGTCATTTCCAGGTGTAACGTTGCATTCCGTTGGTGTATCTTGTGATTCAGAAGCTGCATTGTGATTATTGTTGCTTAATTACAATTTCTAGATCTAATCATAAATAAGCCTAATGAAAAATATCTAATCATATAGCTCTTAAAGCATTTTGATCACTCCACTATCCACTTGTATTTTCCTTCACTACTCTATTTTTTTTTATAATGTTTCTACCCACGCGCACTTTTATGTGTGTATACAAACTGATGTGTCATGAATAGATTAGTTGAAAAGTGATAATAATTATTTTTTTAAAATTATGTAGGCCTACGAGAGTTTTATATAATAAATCTCCTCATGCCACATTAGTTTGTATAAAACAGTTTGTGGCTCTATCATTACTCTTTTGTAGTTTATGAATAAAATACGTCCTTAGAAAAATTAATTAAAAAAAAAAGACTGAATTTTTTTTATTATTTTATTCATATAATCAAGGGAAGATATATGAATTCCCCACTTTAGAGATGTCATGAACTCAATTAAAGAATTGTTAGCGAGAAACTTTTTATAGATTATGTGACATACAATAGACTAAGAGTGCTTTTAGAAGGCTTAAAAGTGATTTTGAGAATCTAAAAGTTAATTTTAGGGTTTCATAAAAAAAATTCAAAATCACTTTTGTCAAAATCAGGCCCTCCTACAGCTGATTTTGAAAAGCAAGAAAGGAGTAGCTTATAGATTCTGATTTTGAGAATCAATTTTATTATTTAATACAATTTCATAAATATCCTTACAATTATTACCTAAACCCAAAACTATCATTATTCAAATTGGAAACAAAATCAATATTTCAATAAATTTTTATTATAAAAAATAAAAGAAATAAAATCAATATAGTATAAATTTTATTTTTAATTAAATTATTAGAATACACAATAAAAAATATTGTACGTATACATATTTTTATATGTGTAAGTAAATTTTTTCTTGCATTATTATGTCCATCTTAGTCATTTACTTTTTTACAGCAGTTTAATAGTAAAATTTACCAAACATCCATATCTACTTTCAAAACTCGCAGTACTTTTGAAAATAAAATTTACCAAACACTTAATTGATTCTCTTTACAGCTGATTATTTCTACAGCACAGCTAACAACAATTATTTTAAAAGCTATAGCATTACCAAACTAACCCTAAGTAAACGATTTTTGTAGGAGTGAGTCAATTTGAACCCATCTAAATACTCTTAGCATCCACTTGATCAAAATTAATTTTATTATAATAATACCCATTTAATAATTTACTAAAAAGGACGTGATAATATTATTAAATAAAATATTTTAGATACTTTTTGTACAAATCCCTACCAAGAGTCGACATATTCATCCTTCCCTAACCCAATTTTTTGCAAAATTAAATGTAATTTATCATAATATAGAAACAAAACCCACTTATCGAAAGGAATTTAACCAATATATAAATTAGAACTCAAAAAATAGAAATAAAAAGATAATGCTTACTAAAAAGTTTACTGTGCTTCAAGGAATTTTTTTTTAATTATTGGCCAATTGCTCAACGAGTAATTTATTGCAATTCATTGCAGTTTCTATTATTTTTATATTTTTGTTCATGATGTTATTACTGAATAAACAACAACAACGGACACGAGGTGAAACTCTCTTTGCAATTCTTATATTCTTTCGTGTTCCATGAATTGGTTTGATCATTGGAGAAAATAAATATTATATATGGTTTTACATATGCTCGATTAAATGCTAAATTGTTCTGTCACCAGTGCATCTGCAATTGAGTTCTTGTGATTTCAATTAGTAGGGAGAGGTCTAGGGAGCGAGAGAAAGAGAAAGCATGCACTTTCTTCCCATTTTCATTTTTATTTTTTAAGAAAAATTTACACAAAAATTTATTTAAACAAAGGTATGTGTAGCATGTAAGGAGATGTATGGTAAAATATTAATTTTCAAATTTTAGTGATGGGTGGGTTTAGTAAACGGGTGAAGAGAGTATTTTATTAAATTTAAATAACCAAATTCTTTTTGTAGAGTTCAAACTTAAAATTTAAACTTCCTTCAGAAGAGAGAGGATAAAATTTACTGCCCAAATATCCAAAGTCCAGGCCCAGGAAATCGGTTTCTGTATAGTCCGAACGAAACTAGCGCCTAATGAAGCCCTGTCAAAACTCAAAACTCTTGGCCTTATTTGGTTTAATATCGGCTGGAATCAGTAGAGCCCATGATGTGACATGACTCCGTTGGGCCAAATTTGTTCACAATTTATATATATCAAGTTAAACGAGTTACAGTCTAAAAACAATAGAAGAAAAAGAGAATAAAAGATAAGAAAAAAGGTGGCATTTATTTATTTATTTTGTGTGAGGGAAAAAAAAGGTGGCATGTTAAAAATGCATTATTATTTATTATTCACAATTTATTTGATAAGTTAACCAAATAGCTAGGATAGGGTTTAAAACTGAGAAGTGATCGACAAGTATGTCCACAGGTCGCCAACAATCAGGAATCACAAAATTTGCCACCAGTGTTTCGTGACTCGTGAGATTGGCATCCCACAGTCAAACGGAGAGAAAACGGAGCTCGTAAAACCCATCCTGAGTTAAGTTTCCAAACTGCACCCCATGATTGTTGCATGGTAAGCCATGAGGCAGAGGCAGAGGCTTGTGCTTGTTTAAGTTCAACAGCAGCAAGTTCGCCATCTCCGTCTTTTTTATTCAATCACAGTGGCAAAGTAGTCGCACCCAACTCTGCTACCCATGCAACGATAATTAAACTATTATTTGGTTCTACTTCTAAGTTGTACTGTTTGAACTGTTCCAAGAACTTAACAAAAACAAACACTGCCCAAGATTTTTATTAAGATTAAATCAAGTTGCATAAGCCAAATGATGATTAGAGATGATTCAACATGTAACCAAGAACAGTAATCAATACCTTAATAACTAGAAATCATAAGAAACATTCAAGAAATCAAAGTAATTACAATGAAAAGAGACATAGATTTACGTGATTTAGCTGTGCAAGATTGCACAACCTACATAATGGAGAAGCCATTAGAATGAGCTTTACTGATTAATCAAACGAAATTTTTCAGAGCGATACAGAGACGATTAGAGAGAATAAGATGGAAATTTCTCTCATCAGCATCTCTCTCGTCAATGCTCTCTTGATTGATAATAAACCGACTCTATTACCGCATTTAGAGTAAAAAAAAATTAACTTAACTGTAAATAAATTGAAAAAAATTGGTTTGATTATCAATATCAAAGTTTAAAGTTTAATCTTAACCACTTATTTCACTAGGAGAAACTTATTTCACTAGGAGAAATCAGGAGAGAAAGAATGTTGTGAGAGAATCTTTGTCCTCAACATGAATATACGGTAACCGCATTTAAAAAATGAATTTTATATTTATGATGATTGATTATTTACTTTTATGTCGCATCTCACTCAAAGCTAACCATTTTGCCACAAATTACATGCACACAGAAATTATAATTTATTATTTACAAAACTCTCAAATATAGAATTTGATATTCGTAAAGTGTTAGCTATAAGGAGATGAAAGATGAAATTTGACCTTAAAAACGACGTTTAACGTTTTCTTATTTCGTCTCTTTCTGCATGCATGAAGTTTACGTCAAAGACTTCGTCGATAATGGACCCACAGGAATTGTTGGTCCCACTAACTTCCTTATATGCTGAATTGGGGAAGGATCCGGGAAAGGTTTTCTTAATTTTTTCTTTGCACAATTGCACCTAGTTTTTTTGTTTTTTAAATTACGGGTAAAACAATTTTTTTTTTAAATATTACTTTAGGCAGTACAATATAAGGAAAATGCTGAATGTCACGAAACCTAAGAGAAGGCTGAAAGAAACGATAACGGTTGCTATAGTTTCTGCTCTTCTTCTCTCAAGCTTCGTGATAGTTTTGTTTGTTAAAAAAACAAACAAAAAAAAAGTGAAGGCTGACAAAAATTAAAAAAATCCAGTAATTTCACGGTAATTTTTACAATAATTTTCACACAATTAATATTCTAAACCAAAAATTCATCTTTATCATCAAATAATTACCATCAAAATTTACAAAATTAATCTAAGAATGCACAGAAAAAAAAAATTTCAAGTTGGTTTAAACAACTGGATGGTCCCCAAAAGCCACTCTCAGTGCAAACCCCAACACAACCCAAGACCCCATTTCTCATATCTGCAAAAGCCTTCAACACCGCTTCCTAACTTGTAGCTCTAGTGTAAAAATAAAAGAACCCATTTCAAATTCACCAAAAAATCTACACCACAGGAGAGAAATTAAGGATGAGTAAAGAAGTGAGTGAGTGAGGATGAGATCTCTCTAGATCCAAAGTAGTCACACTGAGAGGAGTAGAGAAAGACTCAAAGTGATGTTTGAAGGTTGAGAGAAAGAGAAGCGTGTGAGAGAGAGACTCAAGAGTGACGTTTGAAGGCTGCGAGAAGGAGAGGCGTGTGAGAGAGAAAGACTCAGAGTGATGTTTTACGCTATATATATATATATATATATAATTATTTAATTATTAAAAATTATTTGAAGGTTGAAAGAATGAGAGGCGAAACGGCAGCAAGCTGCCATTTCTCTCAGTATTCTCTCAGCCTTCTTGTTATTTAGCACTACTCATAATATAAATATTAATAAAGGTGATGATATCTCCACCCCATAGTTTTTGTAAACCCACCCCATTTTTAGAAAATAATTATAAAAAGTACACAATATTTTTAAATAAAGAAGAACTTTGGAGAATTAATTAATTAAATCTATTTTAATTCATTTTTTTGTGATTTAAATTTTTTTATTATATTTAATTACAAAGATTGCTTAGGCATAAATTTAAATTGACTATTTTACCCTTATAAGGTAAAACTACCAAGAATTTACTTTAACTTCAATATTTTTCTAATTTAATACCAAACTCATTATTTCTACGCTACTTTAATAGTATGATTATTAATATTTGATTAAACTCACATGGTGTCTTTATATCACAATACTTATGTAAATTATTGGACTTTCAAATTTATGTTATTTACACATAAGGGTAATGAAAATAATAATTAGATTTCATTTAAAAATATTAGATTTTAAGTCACAAAATTAAATACCTAAATTATTAGATACAATAACTCATGTTTATTGGGGCAATTTGGTTGTTTTATATCATAATAATAAAATGTAAAATAAAACCTATATTAAAGTTGATGATAAAAAATGGGCAAAGAAACTTAAGAAAAAAAATTAAGAGAAGGATTTAATTGATTAACTGTACAAAACTTTTATTTATTTGTATTTATTAAAAATATTTTGAACTCATTGTAATTATTTTCTAGAAGTGGGGTGGATTTACAAAAATAATAGGGTGGAAATATCCCCACTATATTAATGAATATAACATATTATTTTGTTGGACCTGCCTTGGTGTATTAAAATTTAAAAAGAGTAATGTTAGGTATCCCAATATTGAAGTCGCATTTTGTGTCCCAACTAATATGGCATTCATCCATTGGATGATAATAATGTTAGGGATCCCAACACTTGAGTCCCAACGCTATGTGTCATTTATCTATTAGATCATGAATTTCATAACTTGTAAAATTACTTAATTACCATCAAATGGATGAATGCCATATTAGTTGGGCACAAATTGAGACTTAAATATTGGGATGCCTAACATTACTCAATTTAAAATTCCGTATGACAATTTTAAATTAAAGAAAAACTAATAAATTTTGACACCAATAAATGTACCAGAACTCTCGACGAGGTCTTGAGAAAGAGGAATTGAGGGAGTGTATTTTAAATTCGATAGTTGTTATTCAGGTAATTTTATTTAATTTGATAGTTATTTAGGCTATTAATATTACTAGGATGATCAGCCGGCCCAGCCACTTAACTTGTTTCAAAATTGTGGCCATAAAGGGCAAAGGCCCCGCGGCAGTACCTTTACGACTTAAAAAAAGGGATTCGGATTTTTCCTTCTCATTTGCTTGACTTTTCAACATCGAATAACAGGTGATATAAATAAGTCGTGGAGATTTAATTAGTTGTGTTTTTTTTATTTTTTTCTTTTTCATAACCATTTATTATTTAATTGTCCCATTATCTTTCGGAAGATTGTTATTTTCTCACGTTGAAATTAATATATACCACTTGTTTTATTATTTTTTTCATAATAATCAATAGTATTACCCTTATTTTCAAATACAGTTTTATTCTTATTTGTTATAAAATAAATAAATCATATAAATAAAAATTAATAGTTGATATTTGCTTACATTTTTGTTATTTTTAAACATTTTTCTTGTAATCAATATATATTTTATATTTTCAAGATAAATTATTAAGTAAATGACCAATTTATCCCTCTTTTCCTTAATTTTTATTTGGTGTAATGAGGATTTGAATATTATGAAAACAGTAGGAAAATAAGTGGTATGTATTAATTTCAATAAGAGGAAAATTAACAATCTCCTTATCTTTGTTTCAAGTTAATTATTAATTATTAATCTCACCTATACATCGCTATTAAAAGATACATGGTAGAACCAATAAGGTGTTGGCTCCACTGACAAAGGAGTCCCCTTAAATGACTAGGACTGGGTGTGTTTCCTAGATCGAGTCGCAGGATACGGGCTTAAAAGTGTCTTCTACAATTGGGGCCTACTCAGGATACCTCGTGGCAAAGACTAAAAAAAAAAAAAAAAAGATACATGGTAGAAAATCTGTTTAAAAATTAACTAGAGCTAAAAAAGGAGAGGATCCCATTCTTTACCCATGAAAGCTTGGATGCAGTCTTTTTCTCCATCTACGAAGAAAAAGACTGCATTTTTCTCACAGCAATCAATAACGGTCTTTGTGTGTGAAATATGAATGGCTACTATACGTAGTGAAAAGTAGATGGAGAGAAGAGAGAAGCCAAGGCATATATGTCACATAATTATAATTATAATTATCTTTTTCATAAAAAGATAGCTATTTTTTAGGTCAATGTAGGTAGTAAATAATCCTACATGGAACCTAATGTTACACCAATAAATTAGCTAGGGTGTAAAATTGACAACTGATCTATAAGTTTGTCCAGGTTGCCAACCAGCCGGAATAACACCGTTCGCTACAAGAGTTTTGCCAGATTCGGCTGCCGTTAAACGGAGCGAAAACGGAGCACGTAACGTGGATCCATAGTTAAGTTTCCAAACAGCACCCCATGACTGTTGCATGGAAAGCCATGAGTCGGATGAGTCTAGAGCTTGTTTAAGGTCAACTGAAGCAAGGTCACCGTCACCATCTTCGTACTCAATCAATGTTGCAAAATAGTTAGGGTTTGAGCCTGAATCAACGTGAAATGCTACGTTCATGCCAGGATAGTTGCACTCAACTCTGCAAATTAATTAAAGTGGCCATTTAATGGATGATGACAATAAAACATTTGAAATTTCAATAACTACTAATTAATTACGTACGTACCTTCTGTGCTGAATCTGTAAGACTCCAGCGTTACGGAGTTGATCAGCCTTGCCAGAAATTGCCATGGCTCCAAAAGCAGAGCCACTTAAATCGAAATGAACTGATTCTGAAACACAGGGCCCCCCAGGGCATTCATCGGTAATGACTACTGTCACTGGATTTCCTGAGCATGCCGGATTCTGTGTACATTTTACCTGGAATAGATTTAATTACTTTAGTATACAATTAATCAGGTAATTTAATTTTAATCAGTAACTAAAATGAATGTTTGATTAAGCAAATTAAATGAGACCTGATAACAGGCTCCACATCCTTTGCCAGATTTGTATAAAGAGGGGCCTCCAGCAGAAACCAGTGCCGAGAACGGGGCTTGCTCCACTGCCCCTCCGTACCCACAAGCTCCACCTTAATTTATAATATTTATAAATGCACAACAAAATTTTTCAAAAACTGTTAAAAAATATACCTCAGTCACGGAAACAAAGAAAATGCTAGGTTTGAATATTATATCAAAATTTTGTAAATTTAGATATCTCCATTGCACATACCATCGCTTCCTGCACCAGTAGGGCTACCGTACCACGTTGCCCCAGCCGGGGACCAATCAGACTCCGACCCTGCCATTGTGATATTAAGTAGCTTGGGATTGAAGCACCAACATGAGTGCAGTAAAAGAGGAAAAATGAATACAAGAGTGAACAATGAAATGGAATATTGAAATACACGTGCCATATTATTTTTCACAATGAACTGTTGCCACTTGTAGTTATTGCAATTAGTTCTATTGATTGTTGATGGATTTGATGAGTTCTAAGCTCACTGGTATTTATAGAGTGAGAGAGTGCATCATGTTTGCCACTGCATGCATTTTTCAAACGACAGGTGTCACCTTTTGAGATGATCTGAGTGTTTTTTTTTCTTCAGGAACAAGCCAGAAAACAAGATTTTATAAAGATACGAATTTTGGACGTTCTTACATAGATTTTCCTTACATACATCAGCAGATACTTTTGGACCTCTTTTCGTCTAACCAGGAACCAATCAAATAATTACATACATTATTAATTTAGTTACGGATTACGGGCGTGGAAACTTTATTTTGAACAATAGTTTAAGAAGAGAGGGGGGGGGGGGGGTGGAATCAAACAAGTATTTATAAGATTTTATAAGAATCAGCGGCAATCATGAACAGGTATTGGATAGTGTTATACATCTCAAATTTTTTATCCTAAAAAAATACTATGCAAAATGACGTAGTATTCATTAATTGATTGGAGAGATAAGACAATTATTTTAATTAGATCTTGTAAAAAATTATCAACCATTTAATGAATAGCACAACATTTAGGATAAAAAAATTTAAAATGTCTATCATTGCTCACCATCAATATCACTCATCTACCTCTTCTCTTTTTTTGAAATAAGCAACAATAATCTATTTATGAAACCGAAGTGAATTATCTAGTATCCAGTGACATACAGATTACAATCTCACCTCAGAGAAACTACAATTATAAATTATTCATAAATACAAGTAGAAGATGAGAATTTAACGTTTTCTTATGTTTGTTTCCTTGTGCATGGATGAAACTTGCGTCATAAAACAACAGTTGCCTCAAATATCAATGGCAGTTGGTCAATGGGCTTGTAGTTTTCTTGAGTGCCTTGATTCAACTCCCAATTATGATTGGGGCTCAAAATTTTCTCAATTAAGCATGATCGAGTAAAATTAATTTGTATATAGTCTTTCTCCCTTGCGAAATGCAATTAATAGCAGTTGTAAATGTCTGATGTATGATCGATAACCTGATGTATAATTTGTACAAAAAAAAAAAATCAATGACATTTGTACGTTAATTTCTTTGGCGAGACCCCACTCGGTTTGTTAAGATTGACCCATATTCCGTTTAAATAAAATATAAATCCTACAGAGAGTCACATTTTAAGGAGATAATTCTTGATAGTAAGTTGATTTTTTAATTAGGGTTTTCCTTTTAATTTCCATGACCACGAGAGCGACTGAGTGAAGAAATGTGTTCTTTGATGTAGCCGTTAATGGTGGTTACTGACCGTTGAACTCATTCGGTTAGCACGTGGCAGTCAACATCATTCGTAAACAACGGCACGCAATACATGGCGAGGATTAGGGTTTTGTAGGAATTTTTTCAATTTTGCACGCCTTTCTTTTTCACCGCAATGCAATGCGATGTTAATGTTATACGACTGATCTCATTCTGGCTAGCTAGTACAGTAGTATTCACTACACTATACTTAAGCGACAATCAAACGGTGCATAATTCAAGCTTTGACTTGGTAATTAATCTAACGGTATTATATATATATATATATACCATCATCGTCATCCTTATTTCATGGATTAATTGAACAGAGACTCTTCTAATTTGATGATTAATCGCTGAAGTTTCTTAATTAATTTCACCAGCGTTATTGTAATTACACATGGAAGTCGCTATCAAGTAGCTGCCCCCTGCTTAATTAATTTCTAAACAACATATGCAGTGTTCACGTGCCCATCACTTTCACGTGTTTAGAGTGGAAAGAAAATTCCTCTGCTGGAGAATTTCTTGGTGAGTGAAACAGAATTGTGCTCCGAAAATTATTCCCTCACAGGATAAAGCTTTGATCCATTAATTAATTAATAGAGCAATACGTACCGTAAGTGACGTTTATTTACTTGTAAAAGGACAAGATTTGGGTTGGTGAAACAGAAAGTCACGCGTAATAATTATATTCCCATGTAGAGTAGTGAAAAATCGTGTGAAATTTTGGCAATATACAGCTCTCTCTTTAATACCCAAGCCAAAATATAAACACCAAAACCAGCGACCGAAGATATAGAACTTGCGGTGAACTTTTCCAACCCTCGTAAGTTCAAACCCATGCGACTTGCTTTTCTTTTAATTTCACCTCACGCATCGCTCACCGCTGACCAGTCAAGTTCATTAGTAATTAAAAAACAAATAAATAAATAAATCTTGAGTTCTAAATATATCCTTTTGAATGTTGAGATAAAATCCAATCTTGTTTTCAATTTAGGCAGCTAATAAATAAAAATAAATTCTACATTGTAATAAGTTATAAATTTTTTTAGACCACAAACTTAAGAACTTTGCCGCTACATAGTAATAATTATCTGATTTTCTAAAAAAATATATATGCCAATTTTTTAAAATTATTTCTATCTCTTTTATTAATATATACACGTTAGATTTGACATGCTTCATAATATATATAACTTCCACTAAGGATAATTAAGTCAAAACAATAATTTTGTGACTACACCTCCATTAAGTTATAACCTTTTCATAGTAATAAAATTAGTTTGGTCTCAATATATTATGACTATATGGAGATTTAGAGTTGTTTTTTTTTTAACTTAATGATTTAATTGACTTAATTTCAATCAGTTTAGTCATTAAGTCTGTTTGTTTTTTTAACTTAATGAAAATTTTCAGTCATTAAGTTATTAAGCCAAATTTTTTAGCTTTTTGCTTAATCTAAAAAGTCTGAATGATATCATTAAAAGATATTCTCTAAAATATCCATATCTAATTAATTATTTTCATCCTTACCTAAATAAAATTTAATAATTAGTATTATTACACATATCCATAACTTGTGATAATATATGAATAGACTATTATTATTTTATCTTTTTAATTTCTTCAAATTAGCATTTATCTTCATATTTTCTTATGAATATTTTTCACATAAAACATCATAAACTACAATAAAATTGATTAACATATACCAACTTAGAATATTAAATAATTGTATTCAAGTTGAACATGATTTATGTTATGATAATATATTATCTTATTTATGTTCTTTGATATGTTTATTTTTTGTTTCGCATTTACAATTTGTAAGGGCACAAATGTAAAAATACTAGTTTAAAGATTTTTTAAGTTAAAAAAACAAACAACTTAATATTTATTTTCATCGATTCAGATAAAAAAATAAACATATTATTCAGATTCAGACATTCAGACTAATTCAGATTTCAGACAAAAAAATAAATACTACCTTACTGTAATTTTTTTTAATCACAATCTCACCAGATTCACGGGTTGAGTATACGGTACATTTCCATGGAAATTACGCATCTTATTTTTATTTAATTCTAATCCAGTGTAAATTTGAAGATGTGGTCGATTCACTCAAACTATAAGTGATGGATAAAAGCTGGAGCTCAATCGCTCTGCTGTGTTCAGTGTTTCGGTTCTTTCCCTCTTTGCTATAATTGTAAATACAGATACAAGGGGTTTCATAAAGATATTTAAGGGGTGCCAATAGTCCAACTCGATATAGAGATTTCCTATAACCCAGGACAGATGCCCAATTCAAAAGTTAGGACAATATGTGTATAACATGGGCCTGGGCCTGTTGAAATTGAGTTCGATTCTTCGTTTTATAACTATGCGACTTTTGCTGATTGATTCATATAATTAGCTCGAATATGCCCATTGGAATTGGTTACGAGCTTGGGGCTCAGATTTCAGGCCGTGATTTAGTTGCATCTGTTTCATTATAATGCTAGATCTAGGGGACTCATTTGTTGCTAATTAAAATAATTTAAATGATTTTGGAGAATGAGTTTACATAGCTTGTAATTATCATTGGAGACAAAATCAGCTTCAGAATCCTAGTTTCTATTTTATTCAATGGAACATAAATGATTGATAGGCCGAAAATATTAGGATTTAAGTTAGGTGACTGCTCATCATGGACATGGCAGGAAAATAGACATACCTGTTCCTTTAGTTGATTACAAATTGTATCAGAAAGATTAGCAGCTTACTCACACGTTCCTCAACTTCCTGTATTATTCATATGATATATAAGTCGACAATGAAGCAGCATTATTGCCATGCAGAAATAAGATCTATAATAAAGATTTTCTGGCAGGTATAAAAGATTCTCCTGTCGCCAGTTTTATTTTTTATATTCACAAAACGAAACTCGCTCGAGTTTTCCTAACAATGTTGTTAAGCTATATGTAAAGACAAAATTTCCCAGTTCAGATTCAGCAAAGATGGAGCCATACATTACATGGGAGAAATGAATTCTTGATTCTCGTGCTGATCCGGATTGACATAACAATATTCATGGCGTATTTAAGAGATGAAATTAATTACTCTAGTGTTGGTACTGATAAGTTCTGGTCTTTATTTTATGTGAAGAGAGTTGGTGGAGAGGAGACAATCTGAGTTGTGTTACAAATATTTAAAGAAAATATATAAACCTTTTCAATTTGGCCTTTACTCTTTACAAAGTGGTCGTAAAGACCCGCCAAGACACAGTCACTGCCGCCCGCACCTAACACTTTTAACTTTATATGCCAATGGGCTTGGGCTCAATAAAATTTGAGGGTCTTTATTCGAGTTTTAGGTATGGTTGAGATTTAAAAATTTTTTTAATTAAATATGATTGAGTGAAATTAATTTGTATATAATTTTTTTCCCTTGTGAAATGTGAGTAGAGCCAATACATCCCTTTATTTGTGAGTGTTATTTGTATAGGTAAGTGTTTAATAAAATTTAATGTAATATTATATAGTTCATGTATATTTATCTGCTGAAATAACAGTTATAAGTATCTGATGTATGATTAGTATTATGATGTGTAATCAGTATTAAAAAAAATTACTTTAATTTTATATTAGTCTTTTGCTAAATTATCAAACTTCTTCCCTCTTTCCTTCAAACGTTTAAACAAATTAAATTTTTAGTCCCTAATATATTACCTCATAGATCAAGTTTTGTTACTTGGATTATAAATTTTCATTTGCTTTTGGTCCAAATTATTCATCAGAACTAAGGACACTGCAATGCCAGTGATCGTATACATTATTTGCTTCTATGAGGATTTTTATAAACCTTTTTTTTCAGGTATTAAGATAAAGGGGGAATCCGTATGTCGATATCATCAAAGGAAGGCAAGATAGGATTAGAGCTTGTAACCCACTGTAGCATCTTTTTATTTTTTTATTTTTGATAAGACCGTAGCATCAATTAATCGAAAAGTGGGTGCTTTTAGCACTCAAAAAGATAAATGCGGCTGTATTAGTTACAATATAGACACAGAAGTTAGATAAAATTAGACCCCCACTTATGATGTGCGATTAGACAGCATAAATATTAAATATCCAGGTTGTTGTGTAAAAGCAAAAGCTAATAAAGTTTGAAGAATCTTACAAATAATGTCAAATAATAATGCAATTTTGTACAATCAATTAATTTTTGCAACGATTTTGAGGAGGGGTTAAAAAATGGATTGAAATTAAATCTATATTTGCATGCATGCACTGAAGCATGTACAGTTGGCATTTGGCAAAATACATTCGTGGATGAAGATAATTCGTCGGTGAGGTGACGTGGCCACTTTTATACACGATCGCAAATCAAGAATTAGGTGCTTGTCTTAAGAAATTAATAGAACTGGACAAGACCAAAAACAAGCTTGAGATCTAAAAGCTTGATTATGAAATAAAGTATATAAAATTTCTTGTGAAATAATTGTAAATTATTTAATATGTTTGTCATTTAATTAATTTCCTTTTAAAGAAATATGAGATGCTTCTCCTATATACTTGTGACTTTGTCATCTTTGATCACTTCATTATAACTTGTTTCTTTCCTCTTTCGTAAGTCTTCTGATGGAAGTATGCTAATCGGCTAAGATGGAATCTAGCTAATTTGATCAAATAATATATGCTGCCGAATCGAACAATATTACAGACCTAAAAGTTAATGTCAAATTACGACCCTCTTGTGCTTTATGACAAATTATATGTATGCTCTTTTACAAGGGAAAGCCAAGTGGTCCTCTTACAGGCAATTATTTGAGGGGTTAAATTATTAATTATGATGCAGGCCATCCTAACTTTTACTCTGGTGTAAATAATGATGGTGTGTATTTGGTATTGAGATTAGACAGCTGTAATTTTAAAAATTATATTTATTATATATTATTAATTTTTATTTTATAATTATAATTTTTTTTTTCAACAGCTATAGCTTAAAAATTACGGTACCTCAATTCCAAACACACTAAAAAACAATAATATCTGTTAGCCTGAAAGTGACATAAGCAAGTAATTAATTATAGATTAAGGCATCAACATCAAAGTCTAATGCAACGATCTGTCATCAACTTTAGTGGGAAATTTCTTTTCACTGTAGCTAACTTGTGAAGTTGAAATAAACGGTGCAACAAATTAACTGAATCCCATACGAACTTATAAAATGAAATTGTAAGAGTTCAATTGCCCTCAAATGAACTCTATCTTGCTTGGATGTTGTCACCAGAGAAAGCTCTCTTAAGAATTGCCAAAACCATATACGAACTTGAACTTTGAATTAAATTTTTTAAAAAAATTAAGTCATTAATTTGTTCTTAATATTAGGGGATTTTATGCTGCACACATGCACGAGCACTGATATATTTACCAAACTTAAAAAAAAAAAAAAAAAAAAAGACAAAAGCGCATCCCCTCACTTGTTAAAGAATAAATAAATAAGTTCACTGTACTTTTCATTTATGTAAAGGTTTCAAATAGAATTGACCGTGTGTTCGTGATCACGAACAAAGCAACACATTCGACTCCACATTCAGAAAAACTAATGCAATCTCTACCTTTTGTATACACATCACAGGCACGCACAAATTCATTTAAAGAAAAAACATAAAGTATTTATAGAAATAAACAATGATCTATATATAACTATAAATTTCCAATATAAATCATACCGAAATATACATCAATATCTGTACAAAATTTATACGACGACCATAATAAGCAAAATTGATTACTGATCGAACACAAAATTTCCTTAGTTTGTTTGATTTAAAGGGTAATGCGAGCAATATGATTGAATATTCTATCTTCAATTTGCCTCGATTTGATTTCTTCAGCACATCGCAAAGTCCTCTCTATATGATACCCTCCTCCAATGCTTACTTCTCTTTCCAAATGACAACAATAGCTCTCAAAAACTCTCACATTTACATGCATTTTGAAACCAATCAAGAACAAAAAGTCAAGCTCCAATTTGTTCAACTCATTAGTCTCCAATCCCCCAACTCGAGCAAAATAAGAGTTCCTATAATTCCTGTTCATAAAATAAAAATCCGGCCACATATATAATTAATAGCTAGCCCACAAAGTTTAATTTGCCCATGAAGAAATAAACAAATTAATTAAAGTGTATATAGTGAAAATGAAAATAAAATTAAAAAATAAATGTTAATTTGAAATGATGATATATATGTAGGTATACTTACAAGTCTTCAACATACTTAGAAGCCACCATGATCGTTGTAATGAGAAGCCTATATACATTTGTTGCATGGATACGAAATCCAGGATTGGCGTGGCAAAAGCGATCGATGTAAACATAAGCAACAACATAAACTGAAGGGCCGGCTCTAGTGTATCTGAAAATTCTCTCTAAATAAGATTGAATGGTCATGTCTGGTATCTCATGGCAATCAAAAACACCACTTGTTAAATCTTTTGACAGTGCCCATCTGCAGTTTCTGGCAATCCTCTCATTCCTAGCCATTGTTCTCTCAATGAGAGAGGCCAGAACTGATATTACCAGTGGGGTATTTGAGTCATTTTCGTAGGAGTATGAGTAGACATCTGATCTGAGCTTTCTCGGAGAGATAATAAGGGACGCTGAAGCAACTGCCATTAATATTATAGATTGATTTTGTGGGATTTCAAATTCAAACTGAGATGAGAACTGGGCTATACGTAAGATAGCTGCTAATTTGCTGTTTTTATTTGTTAATGAAACTGAAAGGATTTATAAACAAAGCGAGAGCAGGAGGCGAAAAGATAATAAATAAATTAAGCTGTGGGAGTTGGGACTGGCTGTGGGTATTTTATAATTTATTTGAAAGTGATTACTTATTAGGATTAATAGGATATTAGAGAGAAATTGCCTAGGTCTAGGTGGAATTGGGTAGGTACGTAGCCTCATTTTTTTTTTTTAAATTAGCGAAACGACGTTGGTTTGGGCCAAATGGGCAGCACAGATCAAATAAATAAGATTTGTAAAGATAAAAGGTACAGACCAAACAGCTAAGCTTTTGTAATTGTGAATCGTAATGCTAATTTTATGAAATTAAACAAACAATAATGCCCGCAGCATCTCGACTCTTAACTAAATTAAACGATTAACCTATTATTTGTTTTGTTGCGGAAAAAAAAAAAAAAAAAAATTTGAGGTCGCCTCGCCGACAGTGTGTTCAAGGGCAGCAAAGAATGGGCATGAACGATATTTTGAGATCTGTTGGTGGGAGGGGTCGTAGCATAGGTTGCTGTTTGGGACCCACAAATTAAGTTGACGGCATTAATACATGTAAGTACTTTGCCTCAACACTCGTGCCCTTGACTTCTCATCATCCTTATCATCACCATCAAACTCATCAAATCTTGCAGGATGATTACTCATTTAGATCAAAGATCGAGCAACTGTACTTCGATCATTTGATCAAACTCCCACTTGATCAAGATTTGCAGTCACACTTCACACATCACACCATAAAAAAATTCGAAGTTTTTCCTTCTTATTTATTTGCATATAAATTTATTTTTGGGCAATTTGATTTGACACTTTTCAGTTTATCAGAACACAATCATTTGAGCCTGAATGAAAAGTTCAGCAAGTTTAGGAACTTTCGCCGTTGATGTTAAACAAGATAACAAGGGCCATAAAATAAAATCTTCATTTAAGATGGGAGAGAGAGTGTGTGTACATAGATAAGTGGACCCACTCTGTACTGATCGCTTAAGAAATAAAAAATGAAAGGAAATGCAAAAGAAATATCTCATTTACTAACATGAAGTACACTAATTAATTTTCTCCATAGCTTTGCTGCTACAAATGTCCACTCAAGAAGAAAATATCTAGAAAATGAATTGCCCGGATGTTTCCAATGCCCTGTAGCATCTTTAGATTTGATTTTTTTTTTTTAAATGAGACTTGCTATTATTCGTATCAAATACATATGATAAAATAGTGTTACATATCTTAAAATTTTATTTTAAAATTATATTTTAAATAATATAACATTCATTTATTAATTAATAGAATAATATAATTAATTCACTTATAATTAATAAAAAATCATCAAATACTTAATGAATGATGTATCATGTGTCACATCGTTTAAAATGAAATTAAAGATAAAATTTTGGAATGATATCATTTGAACCGACACCTTTGTTATTGTACATATTTGATCCACCGCATTCTTGGCCCAAAAATGTCGTGAGTGGGCAGAAAACAAAGATTTACTAGGCCTAACTTGTAGTGTTCTTAACTTGGAGAAGGCAGGCCTAGTATGAACCACGGGCCATGTATTTCTCTTATTCTTCCCTTTCATTTTGTGAAAGAGTGGGGGTGGTATTACTACTACTCTTACAAACATACTGGGCCGAATAGTATCATGGGATTCACCATGGAGATCCGAATAGGCAGATACAAATTTCTTAAGTCCAATAAACTTTTATTTATGAGTAATGATATTTGAATCCTGAAATTATCTCAATAGCCTCCACTTCTCAATTATTTCTACTTGTTTCCAAAAAGTCATTAATTCTTTTTTTTTTTGGCTAAATAGCTCTGTTCTGTTTCATCTTCTTGTACACGTGTACACTTCAAAAAATTTCCCACTTGTATGCTGAAGCCATTTCTTTTGGTTGGAATTGTTCTTGTCCACACAATGTTTAAAAGCAATGATTCATTAACCTAAATAAATGAAATCAGTACAAATTGCCAAAAAAAGTTAAAAAAAACGAAACCCTAGAATATATTAGAAATATGAGAGGAGGATTGCTGAGTTTTGAGGGGTGTTTGCTAATGGAGAGAATGAAGGGAAATGAGGAAAAATGAGAGAGAGGGAAAATAAGGGATAAAAGTTGAAAAATTTAAGTTATTTTGGTGGATATTTTAGACATTTTAAATTAAAATGAGAAAAATAGGGGTTAATAAAATAAGTTGATGGGGTCAAATAAAATTACTCTTTATTTATTTTTAACATTTTAAGTGGAGCTTCTAACACCCTTTTAAAATATTTAGGAACCCATTTTTTCAATTACACTTGTTTCAGCAATTAAAAAAAAAACTCTTTTTTTTTTATTTTACTTGTTTTAACATCTTTACAATATAAATCCAAAACTACAAGAATAATATTAATTTTTTTTTTTTGGTACAGCATCTCTATCTTCCCTACTCACATATGTGAGTGAGAAAATCTACCTAGGGGAATAAGAGTCCCTGCACCTAGGGGGATGGTCTAAAAAACTAGTGCCCACAAAAAAATTGAACTGAACCAGTAATTCGGTTTTATTTTAAAAATTAACAAAACTCCATCAGTTCATATAAAAAAATTAAAAATTAAAAAAATCACAAAATACAAGATAATTTAAGTTTAAAATTAAAAAAATCAAATTGAATCGAGAAACAAACCACGGTTTAGTTTATATATTGGACAAAAATCAATCGGTTCGGTTTGATTCTAAATCAAACCAAAATAAATTGTGCCCACCTCTACCTACAGCACCAAATACTCGAACCCACACCCTCTTTTTTTTTTTTTTTTTTAATATTATTATTATTAATCGAGAGGGTGGCTGTGATCCACTTCTTGGCCTAACATTGACATTCAATGATTAGTTGTACTTACTATTTAAAAAAAAAAAAGCTGAAGAAAAGAAAAAGAAGATATTGGAAGAGACCTTCAAGCCATGCCAAAAGCTGCATCTGCAGGTGAGGTAAGAGATTTCGTAAGCAAACAGTGCTCATAAGCTCAACAGATGATTTGGAAAAGCAACAACCGTGTAATTCTTGACAATGATTATGCCATTGCTTGCATAAATCATATATGCCGATGGTCCTGGGGATAGGCATTCCATTACTCCACACAATTTAGGCTCGCTAATTTTGCTGGTCCCGCAACTTAATCGGCCAATTTCTGGAGCCTTATTAGTCTACTGTGTCTGGATGCATATAAAGAGTGAGAGAAAAATCTTGAATATTGACTGTTCTTTGAGACCTAATTAGCTTGTATCACCACCTCAATCTGTTTCTTCGAATGGATTCACCCGACGCTTTTTGGACCAATCAAAAGGATTAATTAATTAATTGATCCACTTTAATTAACCTATGATTCCAACCATTTCTAATTCACTTCACATACTAAATTATTTTAACTACTTTTACCAAAAATTCCTTTTTTTTTTTTTCTTCAAGCCAAAAATTCAGATAAAAACAAACCAAGAAACAAGGGCCTATAAGTTAATGAGAATAAAAAACTTGCTCTAAAGCAGTGGCGGACCCATAAATTTCATTTAGGAGGGGCTTATTACAATATAATTGAAAAAAATTTTCAACCAAAAATAATAAGTGCCAAATTATTAAGCTTCATTGAACTAATGATTTTTGACACATTTACGACTTTCTTTGACTCATTTTCAATTTTAAAAAAATTACATATTATAATAACTTCATTATCAACTTAATCAATAATTTGAAGTTTGAACGATAAATTGTTCTTTGTTGTTTTCAAGCAATTATTTAAATTAATATAATTATTTGAAGCAAACATAAAAAACTTACCACAAACAGTAAGAAATCTAGTTTATCAAATAACTCCAACTCAACTGAATCTATTAATTCTTATAAGAAATCCTTAATAGTTTCTTTGTTTTTAATATGAATGTGAGAAAGGGACCGTGCAAGTTTATTATTGAAAGGTGCTAAAATCGGCTGCCTAATTAAGAAGCTAAAAACCAAATACTTTTACTTGATATTTTTGAAAATTTAAAACTATGAGATGGATAATTACGTCAATCAATTAAATCATAGCTTGGGCACCATTTTCTAGTCCAAAACACATATAAAGAAAATAAGAAATGCGCCCAACATACAACATATTTAAAAGAAAAGTTTGTAGGTTTAGAAAAGGGCTTTAAATTTTTAAATTGATCAAATATAATATGTTTAAATAAAATTTAAAGCTTAGAAGCCCCTCCTAGGCCTATGCTAGGCCTGCCCACGCTCTAGAGAAGAGAGCCTTAGATAAAACGAGCTTAATTTGTGATTAATGCATAATACAAATATAGGGATTAGCTATCCCATTTCCCATTGCTACAAGAGTTATACGTATATTATTATTTAGGGTTAATTTGAATTACCTTTCGCAAAATGATAATTTTAAAATACTTCATAAACTATTGTAAACTTCAGCTCATCTTATTTTTATTAAGAAGACAAAAAATTTTCATCAATCCACCCTTATTTTTTCATTTTTCTTTTAAAAAATAGAGGTAAATTAAAATTTACAATAATTTAGAGGATATTTTAAAAATTGTCATTTCATGAAGGAAATAATATGAAATTTACCCTTATGTGAAACTAAATAATTCAAAAATTCAAAAATACTCGCATTGTTTTAGATACAACTCAAATTACGGTTAAATAGAAGCCGCACGTATGGGAATAGTTAATTAGCCATAAGTTATAATTGTCGAACATTTTATGTTCATGCAATGTTTAATATTGCAACTAAAACTAAGGGACAAATATATAGTAAGATGAATAATAGGGGTGTTCGCGGATCGGATTTTGCGGATTGGACATCAGTCCATATCCGATCCACGATTTTGCTGATTATAAAATTTTAATTTAATCCAATCAACGGATTGGTGAAATTCAATTCAAATCTAATTCATACGTTTGCGGATTTGATCCAATCCATTTTTTACCGATTAAAAATTTTTAGTTCTGTCTAGTCCTCGAACTAATTAAATAAAAAAATTAATGTAAAAAATAATTTACTGCCTATCAAATTCAAAATTGAATAAGATTGAAATAAATTAATTGTTTAAATAAAGCTAAAATAGTACATTCAAAGTTTTAAAATATAACACATCAAGAATAAAAAATATCATTTGTTTAGATCAATACATGAAAATTAACTAAAATTAACTGTTCAGGAAGCTATATCTATTGTTTAATTATTCAATTACTTAGTTATTTTATATTATTATCGGATAAGATATAATATGGTGTTAATGTATGTATATTTTAACTTATTTATTTATTAATAAGTAGTGATGTCACATTTACAAGTTTTATTTTTAATTAAATAAATAAATATATATATATATATATATATATTTTCGTGAATTTTTGAGGATTTACACAAGAAAATTCATATCTAATCCATTAATTCATAGATTGAATTTTTACGAATCGAATTTTTATGAATTGAGTAAATTGGATTGAATTTTAAACACCCTCAATTAGCAAGAGCAAAATCCAAGAGATTTTCAACGTAAAGCATGTGGTGATCTCAGCGTCCAAGCGTTTGCTTCCGTTTCCAATCATATATTGCTGCTCCTATGTCCTATCTTTTACGCTTGCGCAAAATCACACAAGTTGGCAGTCGGCAGCTATCACATTCACTTCTCAACAAACGAGATAAGATGTTACAGCTTTTGTTGTAAAGTATGTTTCGGGCCCCATTGCCTTAAGAAAGGACTCCAACCAAATGAAAGTTACGAAACAATTTGACAGACAGACTATTTATCCACAATCCATCTTTGTAAGTTTGAAATTTGAGCCATTTGTTTTTTTTTTTTTTTTGGATTGATTATAATCTACATTTATTATAATATAATTTTTATTAAAAATTTAAATACATATATTTGTAGTGATGTTTAATGAGATTAATTCGAAAATCTAGCTCTAAGAATATTTAAGAAAAAAATTATTCTTATCCATATTTATGGGAGAAAAAATGTTTTGAGTCTTCATAGGACTAAATCTTGTCATCCCAACTTTTATTGAGACAAGTTCGCCACTAAGCCGATGCCCTGGTGGCAAAATTGAACCGTTTGTTACTATAATAAAAACTCAATATAAAGATTTCCGTTTTGCGTATCAACAATTATAGTTTATAGCCATGGATAATTCTTCCCTATCTTTTTGATTCACATAAAATAAAAGAAAAAAAGGCCAAATTCATTAATCATAGGTGGGTAATCACAAGTAAATGGAAATTATGTGGTGTCGCCTGAATTAATTCAAGTTGACAAATGAGCGTCCAATCACTCACTTGTCCATTACTTAGCAAACACCACATGTTAGATGTCTCCATGGGCACAGTATTTTTGACAACAATTTGCACTCACTATTTCGATCGTTAATTAATTTGATCATAGCCGATAGATGCTCCAATTAATGATTATAAAGATTTTGTTTCTAATTAATCACTGATGTACAGGGATAAGCATTAAAATTCGATTGATGATGTATATATATAAGAGAACAAATGCAATCCAAAGTTAGCCGATCGAGATATTTAATCTTTACAAAGAGGAATTTTCTCAAGTGTCCAAGTTACATAAAACTTGTGAATGGTTAATTATTTTGCAGGTTGCAAAATCTGCAGATGTATCATCAGTCGTGGTGGAAACTGATATTTCTCAGGGTGTTTCGGATCTAATCAGCAACAGAAAGGACAGCAAAACAGAACTCCATTAGGTGGTTTCTGAAATTCAATCAAGCAAGAGAATTAGTTAATTTAAGAATCCATTATGCTCCTAGGCTTTGTAATATCATTGCTCTACCTAAATTAACTTGAGAGAATAATGAATCTGTTGTTTGAATAACTACATTCCCACAAAGTATCATAAAATCATTTAATCAATGAGAGTTATGATTCCTTTTCAAAATAAAATATTGAGTAACAATATATAATGACTCATAGACTTCAGAAAAATTAGATTAAGAAAAGATCCAAGTCAATATGGAAAATGCATCGCTCATGATATAAGTTTTAAATTAACTATGCAACTTCGAATGTATCTAAGTTATACACCCAAAAAGGAAAAAAGGCAACATATATTTGTCCCCAAAAGGCACCTGTTTTATTTTTTTTATTGAAGTTACAAAAAATATTGAAAGAAATATTTGGCATCACAACATATATAGCACCTACACGCTAGCAAGCAATCATGTAATTTTACCGACTGATTGCACCCGCGTTGACCACGCATCTGTAAGAAGGGTTCTAAAAGTTCAAGTCGATATTTTGTCTAAGCATTTTGATATTAAAATGTAGCAACTGATTAGGCAACGGGGCAAATGCTCAGCTCTTAGAACTTGAAGCTGGGGGTTGCTGCTGCATCTGCTGACACATTGCAGCCATCCTGCTATAAGCATCCATGGTCATTGGCTACAACAAAATAATGCATAATTAATCAAATATTATTCTGTCACACATATAATAAGTTCACAACGATCACTTCAACTCAGAAGAGTTAATTATATATACCCATTGTAAAACTTCAACCAGCCTACCTGTGGTTGGCAAGCAAGGAATGTGGATAAGGGGTCTGTCATTGGGGAAACTTGTAACCGGTCACCCAAGCCATCCCATGAGGCCAAAGGCAAGAAAGGAGGAAGCACTGGTGGCATGCCGGTTATGTTTGGGCGGCTCATGGTGTTCATGTCCATGACACCCATTCCCATGCCCATACCCATCCCCATGCCCATTGGAGCCAACATAGACAGCTGAAGTTGTTGTTGCATTGCCATTGGCAACATCATAGGTGGCATGTTCATTCTACTCATCATTTGTACTTGAGCTTGCAGTTGTTTCAGATATTCGATCACTTCGTCCAACATTGAGGCTTTGTCCGTCTGTAGTGATGATCAAAACCAAATGAGAAAATGTTCCTTCCCTTAAACACCAAGTTTATTCTAAATAAGCACACTCTAAATCATCTTTCAAAACCATGTATTAGCTTATGTTATGTGGATATGCATGCGATAATCACCAAGTTTTTGGTTACTTTCAACTTTCAATTTGATCCACTTGCATGCATATAAATGCGATTTTGACGGCCTCTCCATCAATCATGAAAAATATAAAACAATCTAGTGGGAGAGGTGCACAGCACTATAATACTCGAAACTCTTATCGCATAAAAGACATAGGACGTATTGCGAATATTTGTGCGAATCTAGCTACATCATTATAACATTGACTAGTATTCATATAACTTGACCCCATGTTATTTGAATTTTGCACTGCGGCTCTCCACACCGTCCCCACATTTTTTCCTTTTACTATTTCTCTCTTCCATGTTCCCAAATCCAACCCACGTTATTAACACTTCAATTATTGAATGCGTGATCAGAGTGTGAGACTCCTTTTAAGCAATCATAAGATGCAAAGAGTGTAATTAAAATGAAAAATGACTTGATCTATATGAGACAAGAATAAGGGCATTTGGGCCAACGACTGGAGGGTATTACGTGGCGGCTGGTGATTGTCTCCACAACTGACAACTCTGTCAACTTGTCCTAATGGCTATGTTTTGTGTGTGGACTAGGATCATCGGATCTGTCCCAAAATGCCTACATCCATTTGAATGATCAAAGAGATTTTTGGACCACATTTAATTAAGCACCAGTGGCCAAACTAGCAACATTTTTTTGCGGTGGGTTGGATTTTTTTTTTCTAATTAAATACTTTTCTACTGTATGAGAGAATTTGTAAATAAGAAATTAAAAATTTAACTTATAAGAAACATAATTAGCTTTAATTTCTCCTCAAAATGTTTGTTCTATACAAGGAAAATTATTAAAATTTGTAATTGATATTAAATTTTGAATGGAGATATGAAAAGACGAGAGCTTGAAGTTGAAAGAGAGATAAACTTTGAAAAGAATTTGATGATAGTTGAAGAGGGAGCATAACTAATTAATCTAAAAAATTTTGAGAGGGCTAGGACGGGCTCCTTTAGCTTCGCCACTGTCAAGCACTATGCTTAAACGCCAAACTTTTTACAAGTTCTCATAACGAGTGTTGTTGTTGCTTTCAAAACAGCATGAAACACTTAATTAACACACAAGTGAATAAAATATTTAACACGTAACTATTGTAATTTTTGACCTTATTCACTTTTGAAGGCATAGATTGAAAATAATGAGAGTAATAAAAAGAAGATCCCTTTCTGTCCAAAAAATGAAAAATAAAAAAAGGCATTAGGGACTAAAATAGATATTTCCCAGCCCTTGGATAGGAAATTTTTTGAGCTAGTGATGGTGAAGGCAGGAGAAACCCTTTAGAAAACAACTCCGAGTCAGCTTTTTGTTGTCACTCATTGAGAATATGACATTACAAGTTTTTTGTTGCAAGTCCCCTAAGTCTTCATTGTTGATCACTATTAACTTATGATAATATTATGAGCAATACTGTAGAACCTAAGAGTGTCAACAACAAAATCTTGGTGGTGCAAGCTGGAAATAATTATAGAAGTGTTCAATAAAGAGTACTTGGAGGGTGCTGTGAAAATAAATGAAAAAAGAGACCAACAAAAATGGCAAAGGAAAAAAAAAACACATAATCCTTACATTCAGGCAGATATAATTGAAGAGACTGGCTGAGTGTCATCATAACACAGGTCATTATATTTATATTCAATTTTCAGGTCTTAGTTCAGTTAGCACGTCCATGGATATGACAGAGAAAAACAGCCAGTCAAACTTCTTACCTTGCTAGAATTGGGGACCAATTTTTGCAGTGTCTTCATCCTTTGATTGATCTTATCCCTTCTTTTCTGGAAGTAATAATAGTGCAGATGGATTTAGTAAATAAATGTTATTATATATGTTATGAAATAATTCTAGAGTGAAACTAATAATAGTACCAACAAATGAAAACATGAAATCTTCATTAGGGCTACCTTTCTTCAGATCAAACAAGAGAGATATCACCGAAAATAAGAAATATACCAATTTTGTTATTTAAAACTTAATAAAAGAAGTTACATTGTCCCCTTTCTTATTTGACTGTCCGTCCCCCAACTAGAAATTAGAAGGAACCACCCCGCTCGCGATTTGGAACAAATCTACTATTTATATAAATATATTTTTATATATAGGCCTATCCAATCCAATCTTCTAATCATTAGCTCTTTAACCGTTCTATTTTTATATTCATTTTCATGGATATTATAAAACTTGGAAAAAATTAAACATGCTACTAATAACAACAGAAATTAAAGAACCTTTTAAAATTTTCTTTTTTATTAAAAAAAAAAAAGAAAAAAGGAAAAGGGCGCGAGAGAGAGAGACATACTCTTTCAGACTGGTTGTGAATAGCAGCAGCTCTGCTTCTCTTGGTTGAAATTGAGGATTTTCCATTTCCTTTCTTCTTGTCCTCCGCATCACCTGCCTCCCTCTTTAATTATTAAATCAACATACAAGAAATTAACTTAATTTTAATTTTTATATATAAAAAAAAATTATGTACAAGCAAATTAATTATGATGAGATAAATAATTGAAGACAATTTACAGTTACATGAAAGAAATATTACAACTTACCGGAGGTCTACTGTGGCAAACAGAATCATGATCATCAGTAGTGGTTGCCATAGTGCCTTGTTTGGCAGAACTAGTGTTTTCTGGCGACCCCATCGAAGTAGCAGTAAAACCCACACCCATATCCATATCATACGTGTCATGAGTCACACTCACATGCTGGCTCTCCCTCCCAAACGTGGCGCTACCGCTAAAGCTTTGGTCTCTACTGCTCCACTCTGGCGCCACGGGTACACGCTCCACTCTCTCGCGTTTACCGTTGAGGTTGACGTCTTCATCCTTAGTGGAAACTGGAACTGGAACTGGAACTGATCCGCTGCAGGAACCCGCACGAGTTGAGCACGTGCCACCGAGTCGTGGCACGGGATTCATCACGTGAGTGGTCCGGTCTTCAGACCGGCGGTTCGAGCATGGAACCAAAGCATCCATAGTCGTCATAGGAGGACGTTGTTGATGGAACCAGCAGGGGGCTACAGCTAACTCATCTAATAATGGGGGCTTGCCGTTGCGTTGGGCCTGGGGCAAGCTGGTTGCTGTTGCTTGGTTGACTATTGACTCGAGGGTGCCACTGCACGTGTTTTTTGTGGGATGGGTGCTGTTGGCCGTGGCTTTGGCTGGCAAGCGCGGTGGCCCTAACCCGTGCATGGCTAGCTGCCCGTTCTCCCATGTTAGCTCCGCTACTTCGTAGTCTAACTCTAACCTGCGGGCGCCAAATTAAATTAACATGGGTATCAAATATATAATAAAGCTGTTATTTTTATTTTTGTAGTGCCGATAACTTATAGCATCAAAATTGCTAACATATATATATATATATATACAGTTACGCACACACACGCACAAAGAGAGAGTACGTACATGGGGACATCAGGGGCCGCGGAATTGGAGCTAGAGCGAAGAGAGGCGCGACTGTTGTTGGGATAATTCTCATCGAGATCCCAACTGGGAACACACTGCAGCTGGCTCATGATATTGAGAATAATTGACAAGATCTAATTATTATTAGACTTTTCTTACAGTTATAATATTGCAGATGAGAATAACTTAATTGGTGACTTGCTTTATTGTGGGAGAGCATGTAATTAAAGCGAGAGAGAGAGAGAGAGAGAGGCACGACTTAGCTAGCAAGGGAGAGGGTGACAGAGACTCTGGTCCATATATATATCATATTGTGAAAATGCATCATGAATGAAGGAGCGTGTTTTTGTTCAATGAGAGGCCACCATATGAATCCATCCATCTAAGCTGGTTCTACTTATGCCCATGGGCAAACAACCACCAAGAGAATTTACCATTGACGCAACGATATATGAGATTGACCATATAATAAATAAATAATCACAAGTATATACTCATATATATATATATATATAACAAAACAAAAGGTACCTTCATTAAATGTGGAATAATAATGGGGACAGGTAGGTTAAAAAATGCAACAAAATGAGAAATAAAATCTAATAATATCAAAACGTGAATTGTGGTGCGAGGGAGGAAGCGGGATGAATATTAAATAGAATGCATATGGATGATGATGAATATTAAGTGACCATCTAATTAATTCGTCTACACGTGTCCCTTACATTCCTATAATCTTATGCATATTTCCTTCTTTATACGCGCGAGAGATACCAAGTAAGTATTCGACGAACGAGCGTGGGTAACTGAAATATTGGACGGGCGTATGACGTGGATGATGACACGTGTAGACGGATTACAAAAGAAAATCAGTTGTAAGACACGTCGGTGCATGCTAGCTTCACCGGATGTCCATGCGTGCCACGTTGCAGGCACCATCTTATTAAATGGCCATGCCATGCGCCGTGCATGAAATGCATGGGCTAACGCCCCCCAACGGATTCTCCGTTAACTAACGAGCTGCAAACTCACTCAGCCTACGTTTTGAGTCTTTTGACAGAGTGCCCGCGCACGTCATTTGTTTATGTTATCGTGATAATATTTCATTTAACAACGTAATTTTATGATCTAAAGTAAGCTGAAATGTTGTACTTTGGTTAAGGCGAGTAAATTAAATTGTCTTCTGATGTAGAGTCAGAAATTTAAAAAATTCTAATTAGAATGAAATTTATAAATTATAATTAGTATAAATAAGTGTCTTTTGCAATTTTTACTAACAAGTCTTAATTAGTTAATTATTATTGATTATTTCTTATAATTATAAGAAATTTTTAGTTTGAGTTTTATTCTTGTTATTTTCGGTATTATGTGGAATCAACGAGTTTTAACAATAGTAGCTAATCTAGTAAGACTGTCGTCGATCAAGACCACTAACAAGGTCAGAGAAGGCCGCGCATCAAACCCTAAGCAAAAACGCCACCATTTAGCAGCGACAAAATTGCTAGAAAATAGCAATAAAAGCCGAAAGCGCCGCCACTTTCATTTGTCGATTTCCACCACATGTTATCCAGCACCACCACCAACAATCAACTTCCCTTCACCAGCACAATCTTTTTGACAAATTTTCACCACCGATCGACACATCGATTGTCAAAATCAAGAACAAAGCTTGCCACCACTAGGGCTAGGCAAATCAACCGATCCGACCCGATTCGATCCGAAAAAAATCGGGTTTAGATCGAATAAGATTAGTAGCTTAACCCGATCGGATGTATATATGTCAACCCGAGCGGATAAAAAAAAAACAAATAACCCAAAACAATTACACACCGACACTGCGACACACGTACACAAAGTCACAAGCACCCACCATCACAAATTCTCAATTCACACACGTATTCATTATTCAAACCCCACTCTCTTTCTTTTATTTCGACTCCTCATCTCCATAATCACCATAGCCTCATGAACTTCACGAAGAACGGTAGAAGTAAGCCAACTGCGCAGCACACACACATCCCAAAACAGCAAAAGCAAACCGACGCACCACCAACGCAGACAAAGTCTCCAGCCCAGCAAGCGGATCTCATTGTCACTACCTTAGTAAGAACCCGATCTGACCCGCCGGTGATCATTTGAAATATTGATGGTAATTTTGATGTAACGGCTAATGCCGGTTGTTGTGAGGACAAAGCTCGGTTGGGTTGGGTGGAGAGAGATGACAGCAGCAACTAGGTGGTGGTAGAGCCGACCAAGGAGTTGGTGGCATCTTGGAGGGTGATGGGAGCACAAACCCGTGGCTGTTGGCTATTTCGTGGAGATGGTGGTGTAGGTTTCAAGGGTTGTCGTGACTGTTTCATGTCGCCGACGATGGGAGGGATCTTCGAAGGTGGCTGGTGACCACCACAGGCGGCCGGTGGTGCCATAGATGGCCAGTCAGTGCTGGTCAAACAGTGAGCACGTTGAGGGATTTTAGAGTGAGTTTTTGAGCTTTTTAGATTGTAATTAAAATAGTTTAATTATGTTTATGTTTAAATTTTGTGATTTTTGTATTCTGAAGACTAATAAGTTTGGATTTTGTGTTTGTTATAGTAGTGTATACTGGTAGTTTTTTATCTTTTTATTTATTTTGGGATGGAAATCAGTGGAAAAAAAGTAATCTTGTAATAACCCGAACCGATCCGAACACTGTTCAATTCGATTTTAAATTTGGATGAATTTTTCTTCCACCCGATCAACCCGAAATCCAATCGTGTTGATCCGAACCCGATTAGAATCCGATTTTGCCCAGCCCTAGTCACCACTTCTATTTGATTTTTTTGGTCAGATCACCGCGAATTGGACCAAATGTTGCCACCATTGTGCTCCTCACCACAACAGTAACCAAATTGGACACTTCAACAGTTAGATTCACGGCCATTGTCGGGAGCTACAAATTCACTAGTTAGGTCAATTTACAGTTTTGCCGTTTAGTTTATATTTGAGTTTAAAAAAATTAGAGAGAAAATAAAAAATAAACGAAAATTGAAAAGAAAGAATTTGAAAAAAATGAGTGATTAAAAAAAAAACTTTTTGAGCCCTCAAACCACAATATCATTGTGAAGATATTATTTAAAAAAAATTGTTTTGATTCGAATGTTGAGGACTTTGTGTTCTATTACTGAAGATTTAGAGAAACTTCAAAATAAAAAATCTTTACACATAAAGCAGAGATATGGGTTTGACGAAGTTATTCGTGAAGATGTAAGTTATGAAGACAATGATATTGAAGAAAATGATATTTTTGATTTCCTTGTCAATGTTACTCCATCCAAGGAGAATATTGATTGACCGTTTGTATCAACCTCAATTTCTCATGATCCTATCATTGATTTAGATAAACCGTCAAAATTTGATGACCATATTGATGATCTGGAATGAGAAGAGACAATTGTTGATACATGTTTTGATCTTATAGAACAAGATGGGGTACTTGTTAATGCAATCTCATATTGTTCTCTTGATGATTTGTTTGAAGAAAATAAAGAAGGTTGTTGATATATTTTTCAATGGTTAGTAGATTATGAGAAGAAATCGTTTTTTTTTCAACTATATTAAAGTTCTGAATAATATGAGAAGGTAATATTAGAAAAATTGTTGATAGAAGAATTTATTTGATGCCATTAGAATGATTGGATGGACATTGTTACAAAAGTTGGAAAATTTAAAGTTCGTTGTCTACATCGAAACTTAATTTTGAAAATTAATCCTTATGCATGTAAAGATATTCTTAAAGACTACAAGAAGCAAAATTCAAGGACGAATTTTCTTAAGCTTGGCAGGAATAATGCAGAGCAATAAATTGAAGAAATCCTAATTAGATTGAAATTTATAATATTTAAGAATATTTTAATTAATTTTTATTCTAGTTTAATTTGGTTTCCTATTTAGAGTTTTATTATTTAGGCATTACTTATTTGAGTTGTATTCATAATTTAGATATGAGTCTTATTGAAATAAGTTTTCTAGTCAAATTAGAATAAATTGTAATTAGTATAAATCAGTGTCTTTTGTAGCTTTTACAAGCAAGCCTTAGGATGCGCTTGGGATTGAGGTTGGACAGCTGTAGCTTAAAAACTACAGCATTAAAGTGTTTGGTAAACACTAGCTGTTGTACCTTAGAAGCTATGTTGATATAATTTTTTACTTGTATGATGAAAAATCTATTATATCTTTAATAATTTTGTCAAAATTATTATTTAAATATTATATTTAATATATACAATTAACTTTTATTTCATAATTACAGTTTTTTTTTCACAGCAGCTGTAGCTTGAAAGCTACATCACCACACTCCCAAGCACACCCTTAGTTTGTTATTGATTATTTGTTCATACGCATAATTATACATAGTGAAAGCAAACCGTACGTTAATTGCACATACCTCATTGAACTATCTTCTTCTTTTCACCGCCATAATTCATAAACTTTGATGAAAAATGTGACACATGCTGTGCCAATAATATAATATAAGCTCACTCTTGCGCTTAATTGGGTTTATTTAGAACTTGTCTTCCGCAGCCAACTCAACCTCTATCAAAATCAAGGTGTATGCTCATTTGAGTTTTGAACGATTGGCATTTCCATTGTCTTGAAAGTAAGAAATGGCGTGATTAAACAATTAATGAACTCCGGATGATCAATCCCTTAATTGCCAAGAGAATGATAGAACAAATCAACTGTGAAGCCCATGATGCTGTATATATATATATATATATATATATGGGGTAGGTTCAACAGACATAATATTAAACACAATTTTAAACCCACACTTTTAACCATTAAATTATAACTCATTTAAGAATTCATATTAAAGCTAACATTAAATATGTTATTGCAAAAACTAATTAATTAATATTTCTCTCTCTCCTCTTATTACGCTTCCCTCTTTTGTTTCTCTTTCTCCCTCACTGCCGTAAAAGAAAGATAAAACTTCTAGTTCATGAGATGTAATATCCACTTTTAATAAGCTTGCAAGACTCAGAAAGGACATTGAGCAGATTAATTGAATTGTTTTTATTCAAAATATAGATTATAGGATGAATCATTACAGAAGAAGGAATAAAACTGCATCTCCCACCGCGTTTTTAGTCTCATTGAAGCGAATGATGATTTAGGATCCAAACTCACAAAACTGGATGGGCTGATCCATTTTTATTATCCCTAGCAAGATCTGTTTTTAATCTTACATGCGTTGTCAAATCATTCTGCAAGTTGGTTAAACATTAGCATCATTTGAAATTCATTCTGTGGGCTGTGGCAATGTACGGCACGGTTTTAATTCCTGAAATTTTAGAAAGATCTGTTCTAAGATAACAAAAAAGGAAGTTAGATTCATCATAAATTAATATGATAAAAAAATTCGAACACTTATCAATTGTAAATCAACTTGAGATAGAAACCTTTCTATTCTCTTACGGTAGAGAGGAAAGAGAAAAAAGTAAAGGAACCTTAATTAAAAAAAAAGAGTAGATAAATAATTTATTATCATAGTGGATCCACATTAATTAATTAATTTTTAGAATTAATATATTTCATGTTAGTTTTAATATGAACCCTTAAATGAGTTATAATATAATGGTTAAAAATGCGTGTTTAATATTGTGTCTCTTGAACCTACCCATATATATATGCACACACACGTGTCATTATGATGATTAAATGCTACAGCACATCAGTACCAATTAAAACCTTAATCAAGTCGAGCAAACAATGTAGGTCAAAAATTAGCTACAGGTGTCATCATGCTGGATTGACTGACATTCTCTAATTATCTATTGAAGCTCTCTCGACTGAGTTACGTATGTAATGAAATTATAAACATACTTTTACCCTAAGATTTCCGAGGGCGGATATTTTCAAGCTCCTAAAATAATACATGTGCTCATATTGTTTATTCTCTCACCAAGACTAGACACTTTCTCTATGAATATTACTCTGTCAATACACTCCAGTATACATGGGACTTGCATTAGGTGCTTTGCTCCCATGGAATACTCTTATCGGTATGAATCTATAAGAAAATGTATGGCTCGAGTATATCAGCATACAAGATTTAGAGTTTACATAAAAGAGTTCGTCCTTTGTAAGAACTGACATTTCATTATCCAGGTCATTAGGCATAGCCTACTATTGAGCGCAAGACTTGGACTTATATAACAAATTCTTGGGTGTGTTCAAAGCCAATATTGCGATCAACAACACAACGAATTTTCATGATAAAGAAATAATAATATCTGAACCAATGAAATTGCCAAACACCTAATTATTAACACTTTTAACGATCAGCAAATGCACAAAAGAACTTCTAAAGAGTAGGGGAAGATAGATAAGGCTTCACACACACACACACACACACACACAAGATTTCTTTCTTACTCCTAAAATATCCAATAAATCGCGATGGAATTACAAACATGACTGAGAACCGTCTGTTTGCTCCGTTTGTATACACTTTAAATAATGATAAGACCAGCGGTAACCTTACAACAATGAGAATATATACACAAAACGAGATAAATATACGCGTGTGTGTGTGTGTGTGTAACACGATTACAAGAGAATTTAAATAATGAAATGCAGTAAATAACATGAATATTAAGCTGCATCAGTGAGTGTTGTCAGGCACCCAACCAGAGACCATACTGTCATCAACAGGCTTGAGACCTCCACAAGATCTTGCTACTGATTCAAAGAGTTTTTCAATCTCCGGAGCACACCTGATGAATGATTGGTTCCAGAAATTGTATCTAGGGTTCTGCAACTTCAACACATTTGAGTTACAACAGTGAAACTATGAATATTTCACATTTTAACATTCAAGATTGAGAAGACGAAGCTTTACCTTGATCAGTTCAATGAAGGTTATAAGAAGACCCCAAGGATGAGGTCGATTCACTATGAGACGTTCAAATAGTACTCTTGTAATTTGCTCCTGGATAATTTCCTGCACAAGGAAGAAATATGAGTTTTTCTACATTAACATTTCATCAAATGCTAGATCCAAGTGACTTTCATCTGAGCCATAAAATCTAATCCCTCCTCTTTATAGCCACAGATTGGATTTTGGTACTTGATAAAGCAATTGTACATTTAAATAATAAAATGAAAATTTTGCAAAGTATTTTGAACCAATTGTAAATTCTAATCCCATCTCTTATAGTCAGAGATTAGATTTTGGATCTAGCATTTAAACAATAGAATGAAAATAAGAAAATTTTACATTTAAACAATAGAATGAAAATAAGAAAATTTTGCGTATTGGAAGTAATTTGAACCATTTTTTTTCCTTCGTGATTTCTTTTTCAACCCTCCGAAAAGTTCAGGATAGGCTGATAGCTTTAACAATCTTCCAAACTTGTGCATACGTGTATCCATTTTCCTTAATTTTTTTTTTAAAAAAAATTCAATCCTTACCAACATTACCACTAACGTAACAAGTTTCTTATTGCTAAACAGAACCGAGTAAAAGAGAGTAGATACACAGCCGTAGAAATTGAGGAGAAAAAAATGTATGAGGAACCCTCACCTGGTTTGCTTCAGCGTACAGATAGAGTAAGACAAAGGAAAAATAATGTGTATGGTTGTTAGGATAGCGCAACTGATTAGCAGCCGCATTTAGGAAGAGATAGCGCCCTTCGGTATCCAGATCCTGAATCAATGTCTGGAAAATATCCAAGGCAGCACTCACCAATAGCGCAGTCAGCGAACTATTGCTTCCTGTCGACTGTGCATGAGATGTTCTTGTTTGCAGTTGATGGATGGCCTGGAGAACAAACAGACAAATACAAAGATCAAGAACCACTTTTTACTTCAAATTGTAAATATTGTTCCTAATTTGCCTCTAATGCTCCCACAATAGCCAACACAATTCAAGATCCATAAAATTTGGAAATGTAGCAAGAAATCAATTGACAATTTCCAGTAAACGATATTTGATCCATACAGAGTTAAAATTTTTTCTACCACTTCAAACCAAGACCTATTCTCTAAATGAAAGGAAACAAAAGTACAAAAAGAGAGTACATATCAACAACAAACCACTATAATTCCAAACATAACACAGTTTAATAGGTTTAGTCTCCATAATATAAAAAAAAATGAGTTATTCGAGAAAATAGAAAACCAGACTGCATAATAGTTCAAAATTCGAGGTTACCTGCATTCCTACATAAAGCACAAGAGAATTGATCAATGGTACGTTGTAACGCGTACCAGCAGAAGCAGCCTCACTAGGTGGAAGGAGCAATTTCTGCTTCAGTTCACTCAGAAATGAGGAACCTGATTGGCCCGTCTGCAAAGATTTTCCAAATGCAGTTAAATGGGTTGACAATGACATTAATAAAAAATTTAAGAAAGTATTAACTCCAGAGTAGAGGCACAAGAATCATAGCCATGGACGAAAGGAGTATAAAGAAAAGGAAATAAATTAAAACATAAGTTATTATGATGATCAGCAAAATAAGGTACCTTGAGATAATCATCCACATCAGCCTTCATCTGCTTTGCTCTAAGAGCTGCATCAACCTCAGAGAGAATCCGAGGGGGGTCTCTGATTTCTGGAAGCAAATCAATCTGAAAAGCAAGTTATGAATTAGTCTTCATTGTTAAAATAATAAGAAGCTACAAACAATGACTAATAATAAACACCTTTAAGTTGGGAGTAGATGGATCAGGCAGCCTCATATTGCGAGGAAAGGCACTGAGGATAATATTGCGCATTTGTATGCAGCTTGGGGGAATCACATCGCAGAAGGTAAAATGATAATCACATAGGAATTCTGGGAAATCATGAAGCAGCACCAGCAGCACTCTAAGTGTGCCTTTATACAGAAAGCGAACCTGCACATATAATCAAAGGAATAAGACAACATTCTCCTTAAGCTTAGTATAATACACTGCAAACAAAACGGCCTAGCGATTGTGCGAGGCTAACCGGCACTCCCAGTTCAGCATTCCTCAAAAATGGTTCCAAGAATTGGAGCAAATCCACAAGCAAGCGTTGGATATAAGGCCAACCCTTTTGACCATTTCCAATGAGCAATTTAGGCATGAAACTCCTGTGACTGACCAACTCAAGCCATGCAAAGCTGGACATAAAGTTCAACCAAGTTAGAAATGCATGAGGCGTAAAGAAAAGCTATAAAAGAACTTCTTTACATATGAACTCTGACAGATCTAGACTCCATAGGCTCAGACAATAATGGCCATCAATCAACTATTTCTCACCACTCTACGCAATCTCACAAACTTTCATGACAACCTGTACGGCGTTTAAGGAGGCTCCCTACTGGTCAAAAGATCCAAGACAACTCAATTATGCACCAACACAACCCTAGATGATATCATCGTTCAGCACTCCAACTAAAATCAATTCGCTTCATGTTCCCTTCCAGGCCATGCAAAATCATTATACGTTGAAAGGGGATTGAGTAGTTGAGTGAGAGAGGTCTCCCACTAACAGAACTAAAAAAAGACAGCAGAGACATATAACAAGGAAATCAAGGACTCATCTATTCTTGAAAAACAGCCAGAGAAAAACAGATTCCAGGTCAAAGAAATCTTTATTTTTTAGGAAATGACACTTGTACTAATAACTTCAACAGAATAAACACAATAAGGAATTCCTCAGATGACTAGGTCTTTGATTCTGATCAACATCTCGCAACTGATCTAATTAAAGTCAATAGTCTTGCAAGTCAAAGTTCATTAGTGAAAAAACGTGAATCACCAAAATTGGAAGCCTTCTATACAAGGCATCCTTGAAAAAAAATGTAATCGTATATCTCATCACATGCCTTGTAAAACAAACTCATGATGCTAACCTGAAGGCAGGTACTTTAAGGGGTTGCAAAGCATGGAATGCATTTGCAAAGGCTGACAATATCTGCAAGATACAAAATCATGATCAGCCAATCAATTGAGATAACTGAGACAAATTGATGCAAACTAACCATACCTGAAAGTTTGAACCATCAGCAACAGGGTCCAATGAACCCATGTCTAACAGCCAGTTAATAAACAATCTGAAATATGGCCTGGGATTAAAAGACGCTTTCTTCTCTTCTGCATCTTTTTGAATAAATTTTACAGTAACGGTCAAAATCTGCAAAATGATCTAGTATTAAGATACAAATTAAGAATTCAAAATGGAAAGACAGGAATAAATTTTAGTTGAGAATCACCTTTGACAAAAGAAATATTTTACTTGACCCTTGCTCCACAGGACAACACTGTATAGAAGTTTAAAATGTCACAGCAATGTAAAACAGATTTTTAAGGACAGGATGGATATATGAAGGTATTGACATAATCAGAAAAATATACAGTACACCTACCTTCAGGATCGATAACACAAGTTTTGCATAAATATCGATGGCAAGGAAGGATAGGCTCTGACTTTGTTGAGGTGATTGCAATGTACCAGGATTAATGACCTCCGAAGATAGGCAATGTGCAACAGAAACTTCCTAGAAAATGGAAATAAAAAAGATTAAAGTTTTGTGGCTATTGAATACAATTCTAAATGTACAAAGTTCCTAAAAGAATAATTGTGGGGGAGGGGGAGCAGAAGTTTGTGCCTGTCAAATACTATCAAATCAAAAATGAAAAATCACCGTGAGGCGGCGGAAGAACCGATCTGTCATATCATCCCCTTTAAGCAGACCATTTTGATGTAATTGCAAGACATAACGAGTACAAGCTGCATCATTTGAGCCAGGAAGTTCACATATCTGATACCATTCTGCAAACAGCATGGATACCTGCAAAGTGTTCACACCAACATTTGCAAAGCCATTATACACAGAAATAATAAAAAAGCACCAGTGCATGAGTCAGTGCATTTGTACAGACAAAAAGAGGGAAGCAAAAATCCTGTTTAGCTGTGGCTGTCCTCTTGATTAGTGGAGAAATAAATTGGAATCCCCTATAGCCACATCTGTTCCAATGTTAATGGGCGAATTGAAAAGCAAAACTAGAAAGAAATGCTACTGGCAGCATTTCAGACACCAGTTGAGATGGTTAATATAGTTGGATAAAATGTCCTCTTGTAGCAAAAAGAAAGCTAAGTCAAGGTAAGAATTAGATGATGTTAATTTCTTGGCCAAAAGTGGCCATAAAGGTGGTTGGCTTTATTAAATTTGACAGAAACCACTGGTTCAGACGTGTAAACACTCTACTGTGACATCATCTGAAGGACGATTCACCTATACAGGGCACTGGCAGGCGGAAGAAATTTACCAGATGTCATACAATACCCAGATTCTATCCATCTCTGGTCTTTTCTGCATGATTATTTCCAAATCAAAATCAATCAATTTAAGGTCAAGATACCTGCTCAGGGAAACCAACGGGATCTGGATCCAGAGACTCTGTCATGTTATAATCTTCCCTGTTTGCTGTGGTGTGACTATGAGCCTGTTTTTCAATAAATTTTAGGATCATAAGAAAGAATCAAACCAAGGGCCAAACTTTAAATGATGATATCTCTACTAACCTTTTTGTCCTTGGATTGCCGAGCCTTATCATCCTTTGTAATGGTAGCACCAGATGAAGTATTTGCATTGGCAGCAGGATTCCTAACAATCTCAATCAGCTGTTGTAATGACTCGGGAGATCCAGGTTTTGCAGCAAGCTGCAAAGTCCATAAAGTTAAGAGTCACAAAGAAATAAGTATCGATTGCACTCTTTCAAACGAGAGAACAAATATAACCTTTGCTAATGCATCTACAAGATTGTGGAGTTCCGAAATAACTACTCTGGATTCATCAGTGACCAAAGTTTGAAGAAGAGAAATGGCAAACTCCGTTGCAGCCTCTGCAAATTTCATGCAAGAGTCAGTTGGCTCAATCATGTTAGAAGAAATGAGTAAAAGGAGCGTTTCCTTATACATACTGTTCCTTCCCCCATCAATAAGTTTTGCCATGTGAACGTTGTACTCAGCAAGGTTTAGTAATTCACTACGAATAAGGCCCATAGTAATATCTCTGTTGAACTTTCGCTCCTCGTCTGAGTAAATCACCTACAAAGTAACAGTTACAAATTAAATAATTATAATCAGGAAATGGGAAATTAAGATCAGTTAGAATATATATATATATATATATATACACCAACAAAAACAGCTGATTAAATCAATGAAATGGGATAAAAGCACAAGAAAATTACAAAACAACACACCATCTCTTGTTAGCAAGCTCAGCTCACATGAATATCACATCATTTCTAGGAAAACTCAAGTGATATCAGAGGTCAGTTCATCAGAATTAAATATAAATCGAATCAGAAAAATATAGATTGAAAATAAAAGAAGAATTACAAAGTGGTTCAAATAAAACCACAATGGTTTAATACCAAGAATTCATTTTATAATCATATAATCAATATAATAACTAATTTTTTCTAATGAACTATCACAATCTTTTTAGAAGAAACAAGAAAATATAGTTTAGAATTCAGCAGTCCACAATAAAGTGTAATGTGCAGTAAAAACTTTACACAGTAACTCTCAAAAGAATAAATTTCATCAAGGATCTCGAAGGGAACAATTGCAATAAGATATAAATTACATGCTTACCTTAAAAAATGAAAGTTTAGAAAATTTAGAATGTATGAAAGAAAGAATGAAATTTTCGTTCTCAAAACCACAAGAGACCTAAACCAGCTTTTCTGAGTTCTTCATCTTCCAAAGGAACTTATTATGTGAAAGGCACCAGCCCACCATAGCCAAACCCAATATTCCAAATAAAATGCATTATCAACCAAAATATATTTCCAAAATGAAATGATAGAAGGAACTCGGTATGTAGACCATGGTAATGTAAGGCAAACCAAACATATGGTCTAGGAAATGGAAGAAGTTCACTAGAGCATACCCAACTAGTGAGCTCCTTAACAACAAGCTTGCAAACATCACGAATGGCAGCCAAAATCGCAAGATGAGCGCTAACATGAAGATTGTTTGATGCATTCTCATACAATCCCTTGAAGACCTATGAGAAAATTTAGAACCGACTTAAGAAGTTGCCAAAGTAATTTTATTCCTTTTGCAACTATTTCAAAATAAAAGGACATCAGCAAAAGCAACAATTCAAAATTTTCCAATGAAGGAGAAAGAACCTTTTGAGCCACAGCCAAGGCAGCCTCATCTCGACTGATGCATCTGAGTATTATCTCAGGAACCTCAGAAATTACTCCCTGAACAGAAGACATATCCCAATTAAGTAATTTTAGTCCCAAAAATATTCAGAACCAAATTCTGATGCAAAAAAATTAAAGCAAAAGAATGAGCTAGAAGGGATACGAGAGTCGAGGTCCATAAGGAAAACATGGACAAAGAAAGTAAAATCTAGAGGCATTATAAACCAAGAGGAGAACAAAAAGAACAATACCTGAACCTCAGCTTCTCTAGCATCACTTCCTATCAAAGCATCAAGCTGAAATATTTTTAAACGAAAGAGTGAAGTCAGCAAAACAATGGATCAGACTTAACAGATACTAACTAAACCCAAATAAATAATAACATTTAAAAATCAGAACTCAATAAAACTCAGGTCTTATTGCTAAATTGGCATCCTCGCGAAATTTCCATGTGGAAAATCATTGGCATCAGTTGCATGCCAGAGTAATCCACTAGGTGGACTTTCAAAACATATCAACAGCATCTTTTAACCGGATTAACCAAATCCCCATTCCCCCACCTCAAAACCCAAAAAGAAACCCACCCCAACTCCATTCACCAAAAAAAATAAAAATAAAAAATAAAAAAACACCAAATTTCTCAACTAGTATATGTAAATGAGTCAAATATAACGAATCCTCCATGCAAATGCAACCTCAGAATCCTTGACAGCACAGATGCACTTACGTATATTCCTCTCATGTGCAAGACTCAAACCTAAGATTCCAACGTCAACTCAAAAGTATTTTATTGCATCACAATATCTTAGAAGTGCTCAGCAGATTGGATCATCCAATTCCAATCAAGGGATTAGAATAATGTGGGAAAAGGGAAAAAAAAAATTTTTTTAAAAAAAAGAAGGTTATTCGCAACCTTTTGTGCAACAATGTGGTATTTATCCAGAGCATCCCTTGTCTGCAGTGAAGGTTCCAAGATGCTGCTTCCAATGCGCTCAGGGGGGGCGGATGTTGGTAGTGACTGAGAAGAAGCTCCAGGTTCCTTATAAAAAAGGTAAAAGAAGATGTCAGGAATTAAAAAAAGACAAGTTCCTAACAGCAAATAAGCTAATACCCACAAGACTTCGCACTTTTACAGGTTCAGTTGAGTCAGCTGAATATAACTCGGGGGCTGTAACAGTTGGAGTAAATGCAGCATTGACAGATTCACTTTCAGAATTATGTAGAATACCACCATCAGCAGCCCCAATGTGTATCAACGATGTACTGAAAACACACAGAGAATGTTGAATACATAAATGAAGAAATTTTATAAAACTGAAAAACCCAAGTGTGGGGGTGAAAAACCTCAGAAACCCAGCTGAACTGGATTCAGTGGTCCCAGAAACATCATCCGATGGGCGAGAGACTGCATCAAATGCTGTGCTTCCTGCACTTGATGAATAGCCTTGGTTAACTTGTCCTCCTGCTAAACCATAAGCACCGGTTTGAGCAGCATCACCAGATGAAGTCAGAGAACCAGCAGACATGGCATGTGAGCTCTGGCTAGATTGGTTCTGCCAAGGAAGTCTAACAAAGTCCTGCAAAAGAGGGATTGGATGGGAGTATCTTTAAGTGCCTTTCCCCTCAAGAGTTAAATCAGACCTCATTCAACTGGCCAGCTTGTGTTTACCTCATAAACTCGCTGTTGAGAAACTGATAAGTGACCAGGTTTGGGCCGCAGGGCCTCAGGTACACCCATAGATCCTTGTGCATAAATGTTTGGATCAAAGAAAGAGGAACCTACACCCTCTCTATGCTTTCTTCTTAAAGAAAGTTGTTGAGCTATTTCTCCATCAATGGTTTGAATAGCCTGCATGAAGCGAAATACCATGAGAAAAACCCACGAGTGAACTTCAAAACCATTTAGAACTATCATTAGAACCATTCCAATATAAGGACAACAATACTGATGATCATTAATCTACGAGATTGCCGCGCACTATGGTAGAAACTAGTCCACAGAACCAAAATGAAGACTTGGCACAGAGATCATGCAAGCACGCATGCAACTCATAGATGGTACCAGAAATGTGCAACACAGAAGTTCTTTTGTTCTCAGATTTTAAGAGTTTGGAACTTAAGATTGACAGTACTTCCCACAATTTGGGGCTACAGGAAGTTCAAAACATCACTATTATTGTTTTTAACCTCAATAAAAAAAATCCAAAATAGTAATTCTGCTAGGAATGAGTATCAGGGCGCAAACAACCACACACAAAGCTGTCCATATCTATGGCTGTCTGTTCAATGACTAAAAAAAGGTCGGAAGTATAAGATTGTCCAAAGATCTAACCTTATCTGTAGCAGCCTGCTCAATCACTGCACAACCAAGATCGAGGTTGTCATTGGTAACAAGTTGCACGGCTTGTTCCAGGAGTTCACTTGCAATATTTAAACCTTGAAGCGAATTCCTCAATTGACTTGATATTGAACCGCGCAAGGGTTCCTAGCAATCCACAAACAAAAATAAGAAAGAGATGAAAAACAATGAAACTGCAACAAGAGGGCATCATTTAGAATACAATAATCAAAGGGGAATAGTTCTGCAAAGTTTTGATGTAAAATATAAACCTTGCACGTCACATGGGCTAGACTTCCTGCCAAACTTGCAACCATCAAGTGTGCAGCATTGTATATACGTGTCTCATCTGATTCCATGGCATAATCCTAACATCCCATTGGTTCAAATTAGGTTAGAATAAATATTAGTATTGATTAACAAGCTCTGTCAACAAGTGCTAGCGAAGGTTATCAATACAGTCAAGGAGCTTAGAGATTATTCTTTTATTATTCAAGTAGGGAGATTATGACAAGTTGAAACAAAGCATTTTGCTCACAAAACCATATTCCTCTTCATGTCAAATGGGAGGATCCATGGACAGATATTCTGGCTATAGATCTTCAGGAAGAAAGGGCATCAAGGACGTGTAAGAATATGGTTTGCAAACAAGATAATAACAGACGATCTAATATATTGAAAAATTTTGAGTTGAACACTCAACATGGATGCAATTGCATGAAAATATTGCAACAAATAAGTGAAAGATTTGTGTAAAGAAACAACTGAGTACATCAATTTCATTCAAGACTTCTTTTGACTTAAAACTTCGACAAAAGAGAAAACAAAGGAGGTAGTAATGACAAAATACTGGATAATATGATTCAGTGGAGGATAAGATCCTAGTCAACAATAAACTACACACTAAAATTCCTGCAATGACTCTAAACGGTTGGTCTATACTGCTTAACTGAGAAAACAAACCTTTAAAACAAGTTCTTTAGTTGTTTGAGTGGCTATTGAAACACTGCGTTGAACAATGCCAGAAACAATCTCTTTGATAGCCCTGTCCATTGCAATTGGAACCACTCTGCGACACATGAATTGAAGTGAGTTTCATACAGATACAAGCTATTGTACTCAATAAGCTGGAAATATTAATAGAGAAACAATTCCAAACCTCTGAAAATGCAAGTGCAAGCCCAAGGCAGTAAGTTTCTGGTTGATAATTACATGAGTTCCAATGTTTGGTATAGGCGTTGAGAGCTGCGACAGAAGAACCATCCAAACAGCCAATATAGGAGTCAATTTCTCCTTACTACACCCCAAATAGGGGAAACCAAAAAAATAAAAAAGACAAACAGGACCATACCTGACTAACAGAGAAAGGTGACTGAGATTGAGTTGCTTGAAATAGGCCTTGTGCAGAAGGAAGCTGATCAGAGATGCCAAGAGCTGCTAGTTTTTCATCCTCCATCAATGTCCCAGAAGAAAGACGAAGAGGAGCCGCATACTTAAACAACCACACAAAAATAATAATAGTAATAATAATAACAATAATAATATAAAACTTAAAGATGCACATCATTATCCACTAACATCCAATAACAAATTCACCAAACCAGTATAAACCTGAGACAATAAATGTGTAGGGCCACCAGAATTAGGTGGGCTGGCAACCTCAAGCGGCAAATCAACGTGACTTAATGGAGAAATTATTCCTGATTTAACTTCCGGAACTAGTTGAGGTTGTGATGCTCCAACATCTTTATTAGAAAAATCAGGATTCCCTTCAATTTCCCTTTTCCGATCCTTAAGAAGAGAAGTGGGTGTAATGTCCTTCATATCCACACCAAGGTTCTTGAATAGAACCTAAAACACCACATGAATAGTAAATACATCACTCAATACAGAGGACCAACTACTAATGAATGTCGACCTATGATTGAGCAAAAATATATTCATACCTCTATGTCAAATTTGAGGTTCATTTTGAGGTTTGGCATTGAATAGATCTCAGCAAGTAATCCAAGAATGGCCATAGTCCAGGGATTGGGAGGTTGATATGCTAGACTGCTTTGGCATGGTTCCAGAATCTGCAGCAAGTAATATAGCGTAAAAATCACAAAACTTTGCACTTGATAAGGCAAAACAATCAAATTAAAGACTACAACCTTGGAAGTAAATGGAATGACAGCAATCATCAATCCCTTCTCATATGCCTGCCAACAGAAGAATTTATGCATGTAAATCAAGTAGTAAACCACAAAGAGGCTAGATATTTTCTAAAATGCATCATAAAGAACTGCCTAAAAAGAAGGATCTTTCGAGGGCTAATAAAAATTATAAAATATGAAACAATAGACATAGTTACCTCTATAATCAATGATTTGGGATCTATTTCACGAGCCCTTAGAACTTGATTTCTTCCAATTGTCAACTTCCCAAGCCAGCTACCCAAATTTTTAAGCAATGAACGCTCTTCTGAACTTGATTTAATAAGCTCTGATCCTAATAGAACCTAAAAGAATATGCAAATGCAAAAATTATTTCTCCATTTTGGTAAATAAACCTAAATGTATTATTAAGGTAATAACAGACAAAAACCTTGCAGTTTTCATATGTGGCCTGGACGATCTCTTTATTCAACGCCTTCGAATTAACTTTATCCAAAAACTTCAAGTACAAATCGTGAAAATTTGGCTCAATGCTTGCTCTGTTAGAAGTAGGCAGTATGCCATATGAGATTTAGCAATGATATAGTAATTTAAAGGCAGCCACTATGATCAACACATGCATTCAAACAAAAGGAGAACTGAACAAAATATTTTCTGACCTTTTCATAACCATATACTGAGCAAACCAGGGATAATACTGCTCTTTCAATATTTCAGTGAATTCCTTAGCTTTGGCTTCAACATTTAGAGCCGAAATATTATTGATTATAAATGAAATCTTATCCTGCACCTCTGATGCTGGAGCCTGTAAGCAGTAAGAAGCTATATTAGAGACTTATACTACGACATATAACCATATTGCAATTCAATACTAATACAGTTAGACTACTACAATCAACCAGAAGACAAGCTTATTCAGAGAAAACAGGCCTATCAAATATAATACCATTTGTGTTCTCAGAAATCACAACAGTACAAAACTATAATTGGTTCATTTGTATAACTTTTAAACTACTGCATTAGCACCAAATGGATATATTATATCTTGGTTCTAAGAACATTTAAAAAGAATCAAAATTCCAGCATCACCAATTACTACCAAGGCACTGTCAGACCTCTACGGTTCCCCGAAGCTATTCTTTTTCCACAACCTTTCATAACTTCTTTCACCTGAATTCATAGCCTTCATTTTCATTTCATTTTTTCTGTTTCTTTTCGTATGAAAAAAGGGTCAGGAGGAGGAGTACGGTAAGTGCAGAAATAAGAAGTATTTCTATCTTCAGTATTGCTACAATGTCTACAGCTTAGTTCTGTTCTCCTTAATTCCCAACTCTTACAATGACGAACTTTATTCCCATACTTAGGTGTTACAACATCTTTCTCATAAATGGCCAAACCATTCTATAAGTGACCAGTGCAGCTCTCTTCTACTCATGGATGAAATCACTCGTTACTCTATAATCCTTAAATTTTAACCAAGGAACTTAAAAACGGTTCCTGAAGAATAAGAAAGAAAGAATGCACACAGAATCAACTCAAATTTTCTAGAATCCTTATATCTTAAACAAAGAACTTAAAAATGACACCTGAAGAATAATGAAGAAAGAATGCACAGACAGACAACTAGTTAGGGTTATCTTTTAAGATTCATGTTCGTGGGAGGTGGCTCAAGTATCATAATGGATGTGCATCTACCACAACCTGCATTTTTAAACTCAGGACACCTCTGCAAGGATATGGTCCAACTTATACTATCATAAAGGTTGAAAAAAAAAAATTAGTTGAGTCAATGAACCACAAAAGATATAAGTTTAGTGATTTTAAGACCAATCTTTATATAGCAATGATCTTTATACACTTGCACCAAATCCTCCTTCCAATATTTACGACAAAAGATATAAGTTACCTCTATAGGTGTCTCTCTTCTCTCTGCAGCAGCAACTAGTGTTTCAATGTTCAAAGCAGAGCCAAATTCTGCATTAGAATCAATGCACATGCATGCATACATTATGCATTGAATAAATAAAATGGAAACATAATAGCAAAGTGAAAAGAAGGTTGCGGATAATTACTAGTAGATGTAACTCCTCGGGAAGGACGAGCAAAACCAGAAGAGACCGACAGCATTGCTGGGGCACTGACCGCATTGTGCAGCTTCAGTTTTAGAAATTTTGTCGATTAGAGCTGCTAATAATATACTTCCAATGAAAAAGAAAGCTCTGACCAACAAGCATACCTTCTGAACACTAGAAGTATCACCAAAGGGAGCAACCGATGATGGTTGGCCAATAGATGATAAAAGTGGTTTCTTGTCATTAGATGAAGCAGCAGAAACCTTATGACGGTCATCAAGAAAACTTTCGTTTCTCTGTTGGAGCTGTATCTGAGAAGAAAGTTGCTGCCCAGATTGTGTGATGACAGAGCTACTAACCTGTAACAATAAACCACATTTACAAAAAACAGAAGATGTTCAGATTGCAGAAGCCCCAATTGATTTAACCTACCGGATAGGCAGATACACCATAATTATGCTAATAGAATTAAAAAACTGTGGTCTGATCAACACAAAGTCAAACCATGTCGTCCATATTGAGAACATAATATTAAAGAGGAAGAAGATATAATTTTGTGACACATAATAGCATCTGCCGATTGAGAAACGTAAGGAAGATTCATCAAACTTTACATGGCACCAACGAAAACAACATTACAACATTTTAATGGTATAATTTCAGGATAGTAAAAAGGCAAATCCGGATTCAGTGAGTTACAAAAAGACAGTGATTTGGACGGCAAATGGTAGCAGAATATATCATTATTAGTATCCTTCCCGACTGACCCAAAAAAAAAAATCTACAAGCATCACAAAACGATATTCATAAGGAATGATCTAAAGAAGCCAAAAAGAAATCATTTGTAAGTTGCTTTCAGCAAGGTCAAGAAAATAAATCAAGCACAAAAATTATTTTTCATTTCCTTCCTAGTAACATTTGTGCATAGTTATCAACCTTTACCTCCCCATTTCCTGAGGTCGCCTGCAAAGAAACATGCTGATGAGCAGCAGGATTACTTGCCCCATCTGATTCCAAATGGCCCGATGAAATCCTGGCAAGAGCCCGTTCAATGAAAGCAACAAGCTCTGCATGAGTACTGCGCAGATGAGATATTTGTAAGATGTGGTTACAGTATTGCGGCCATTCAATCAGACGGTCCACAAACTGCTCCAACGCCTTGGTCCCAAACACAAACATCTGCATGCAAAGAGGCCATAAACAACACTATAAAAGGAAAACCAACAAAAGAAAATTCAGTAGAAGACAATACAAACTTTTGAATCAGCAGGTTTACGCAGAGCATCTAAAACTCCACGCAGGGCAATGCCAAGTGTTAGATGAGTTACAAGCTGGTGCTTGATAATGGAACCTGAAATTTCGTTCAGAGTCATGACTTAATAAGACAGAATGAAAGCACACAACAACTTAAAGACAGATAATGACCGTTAAAATGCGAAATGGTATCTACAAAGGTACATATAGTATGCAGGAGCAGCTACACTGATGTATACAAAAGAAAGATTACTTGGGCAAATCATTTATGCTAGAGGCGCATCATAAAACAATTTGCATAACCACGTAATGTAAAACTGAGGTAGGACAATTTTAGAATTTTAATTGTTTTAGATCTCTTTTATATTTGATTTCTGGTTTGATTGTGATTCACTTTCCCTATTTGAGTAAACATAGGGAAGTGGGTTCACCCTATTGCAAATAGGAAGCTTTGTCATTGTTTAATCAAGTCTTTCCCTATTTAAGCACTTCATACACAGAGCACGAGGTGAACAGTCTCATCCCCTATTCATTTAAAGCATCTAATCCAAGCACACATCGAATATAAGTATCATTTTGACAACATAACTTTTTAATTAGTGAACAGATATAATGCAACTTATACTCTAGCTCTACAATTATGCTCCTGGCAAAACATTTGTGTTGCTGTTAACCATCTCCTTTCTGTTACCAGAGTACCAAAACAAGCAAGTCCAAAATCAAGGAAACTGTAGGGTGCTTTTGGCATTGTTTATGAAATGATGTTTTTATATTTGTTTTATAATATAGAAATAATTAGTTTTTGGAGAATTTAGAAATGTATTTGGTAACTTGTTTTTAAAACAATATCTGAAAATGAAAAAATGAAAATGCGTTTGGTTGTTTGTCTGTAAATACGGAGACATAGAAAGAGAGTGAGAAAAATCATATTTTAGTGAAAGAATTTTCATGGAGACCACCAAAATATTAAATAATATTGATATATTCTTATAAATGTTGAATAAGATTATTACTTTAACAATCCAAAGAACCAAAATAATTAAATAAATAAAATTTTGCAATAGCCAATTTTTTTGGTAAAATAAAAGAAATAAGAATGTAAAAAGTGTTGGTATAAAAAATATTACAAAGAAATTCTTAGAAATAAGGTATCAAATTACAATTAAATTCTTATTTAAAATATAAAATGACAAAAAAGAAGAAATAATTCGATCAATATAATGAAAAATTATATATCTATACGTATAAATTAATTTTTACAGTAAATAATCAATTTATTTGTCTTGTTTCACCTGGGACCAGCACACTTTACCACAAAGCAATTATGGGACCCATGATGGAAAGTTCAAGAAGGAAAACGGAATATTTGCGTTTCTCACTTTTGTTAAGAGATTATAAAGAATGAAAACAATTCATTTTTCTTGGGAAACAGAAACACAGCAAAAATTGGCCTGCCAAACAAATTTTCTTATTTTTTTGTTTTTGCATAATGGAAAATGATATGTGGAAAACAATTCCAAACAGCCCCTTAAATTTCTTGAATTCCTAGATACTTCCTCCTCCAATGTCAACAAATATCCTCTTCACACAGAAACATGTGCATCAATGCTCATCTTATGACCAGATAGGATAAAGACTAGACTCAAAAAAACCCAGGCAAAGGAGAAAATGATGGCAAAGTTTGATAATAGTAGAACTTGCATGGACCTGAAGCTCCTATGCTAGAGTTCTACAAATTAGAAACTAGGTATATAGTGGCATCAGATTGGAAACTAGAAATAAGAGTCAGGGTAGTAACAATGCATAACTAAGAAAAACTCACCAAAGAGGACAGCAGCAATTCTGAGCTGTCTTTCAGGATACTTGGGGAAGAACCTGTATTCCTCAAATAGATTCCCAATCATACACTCAAAAATCGAGTGCTCCCTGTCAGTTCATCCAGCAGTCACAGTAAAATCATCATTCTAAAACTGAAAGCTTTCAAAAATACTCAAATCAATTATGGATCCGTAAACTTCAGCAGAAAGATCTTGTTATTAATTTTCATTTATCAATCAAATACCATATTTTAGCAAAAAAATTCAAAATGACTATGCAACTCGAGATTTTTAAAAAGGACTTCTTTAATATATTCATGTTAGAAATCCATTCAGTAAGTAATCACCAAAATACATGAATATAAAATGTCGAACAAAAGGGAAAAAATTTTCTTATCCTGGTTCAAAACAAGCACCAGCACCACGTTTCAGTAATTTGAACAGAATTTGAAACAATGGAAGAATAATATAAAAACACAGTACCAAAGCAAGCAGACAGAACAGCTTTTGATGATGTACCTTTTCACAGAGGATTCCTTGAATCGTGCAAGCATTTGAACCATTGCCTCAATGGTCAACTGACCCGAAAACATTTGATGGAAGTAAGAGTTTGCTTCCGCCTCAATGTCAGCTGCATATCCTTCAGAAGTTGATGAATCTGCAGCCTCACCATTCTGCAGCTTTGGAGTAGAATCCAAGACTACTGCCTGAAACTTTTCAATTTCCTCGGAAAGCTTGGTTGACGTAATCAAACCAGTATGAGCTTTTAACAACTGCATAATGGACACACAGATGACAAAATTTAATTATCATTGAAATTAACGACATGTTGTCAAAAAATTTATATATAAAGTAGACCTTCAGAATAATAGAAATCTTCTCCATATAAAGATTCAACAGAACACCAGAATGATGGAAAGGTTTGGCAGAAAAATCCTGTGATCTACCAAACTGAACTTCTTTTACAAACTTGAGGCACTCCTGAAAGGCCAGATGATGCATGTCAGACAGTTTTTCCTCTCATTTCTATGATCCACATGAATAACAACTGAAGTATGACAGAAACAGCCAATATCGAAGCAGCTGAGGGCTGTAGAAATTACCTCAAAGAAAAAATCCTTGTATGTACTTAAATTAATACTTAACCATTTATCAAGATCCACAAGTTCTTTTTGTGAAGCAATAATGGCCAATCTGATAGCAAACGGAGAAGGTATCATCTCTAGAACTGATGATAGGATCTGCATAACAAAGTAAGAAATCTGATTAGGTTAATGTAAGAAATGAATATGCAGAAATAGTCGATAAAGACGATAAGGAAAATCATCATAATTGGCCAAATTAAATTGCAGGTCTGATGCAACAGGCACATTAAACAAGATCATGACACACAACCAGGTCAAATAATCGATGTCAAGTTCTGAAAGTTCATTCACCCTAACTTTACCTTCAGCTCCTGGCAAATGTCTAATATTCTTATCATGCAGTCAGGCTCCATGTTCTGAGCATCAACAAATCCCCGCAATACAGCATTGGGATTCACATGCCAGATGTGAAGAATCATACCACTACTCGTTGTACTTTTAATTATCATTGGGAAAACAGCAAAAGATACTTCATACTGGATCAGGTTATAAGCAGTCTGCAATTACAGGAAATTTAGCAACCAATAAATGGTATAAGAACAAATGATATAAGAACATAATCTGGAACACTATCACACAAATAAATATGATAAACATACATTAATGTGTGTCACCCCAAGAAGCAAGATTTCAGGACACTGTTTAAGAGGGTACTCGAGCATTGATTGAACAGAGCTAGCATGACCCCTCTCAGCTAGTTGACAGAGCACATCTAGAAGATCAAGACACATCCATGCATGATTTGCTTGTCCAGGTTGAAGCTTAAGGCCAGGCACTGCATCAACATATGGCTGCAAGAATTGTTTGTCATTAATAAAAACCAGACACAGATTACATGAGGACAAAGCAATAAGCAGATATAAAAAGCAACATACCAGCTGCCTTGCTGAATGGGCAAAGGTAAATACTTCTGGCGGTGCAGCTACTGCGTATCTAAGAAAAGATAACTGACCCTCAATATTCTTCCAAACAGATCCACATATTGCATGGAGAGGAAACGGTTCCTGCAATTTGCTCTGTCAATTCACATGTAATTGTTAAAAACATATTATTCTAACACATTAAGTGTTCCAAGAATATACCTGGCAAGCATACTTGTATACAGACATGAAAAATGAAAATGCCTCCTCAGTAGGAAAGTAGAATCCCTCATGATCCAAGTTCTCAACCACTCTTATCCAATTCATATTAGGAGCCTGCATTCAGCATAAATACTCAATTAAAAACAATTTATCTCACAAAGTAGCTACTGCTACATTCAAAAAGAAAAACCAGACGAAGAAAAGGCGAACTCACAAGTTGTTTGATAGCGTTCACAAGGACATCGACATTCCACGAGCTCAGTGGTGGCAGATCAGATAGCGTGCTGCAACCAAGGGCCAAGCTAAAGGTTGAAAATGTGTTCTGGTTGTCCTCAAGTCCAGCATGGGTACGAGCGACCATGCCAAGTATCCAAGCGAGGGTAATCTCCGTGAGGGGGGTAAAAAGAGAGAGAATCTCTTTGCATTGCGAGGCATCAACCGAGCATCCATAACCTAGTTCCTTCATCACATCTCCCATGCTCATTTCCTTCTCCATTTCTGCCAAAATATCATCAAAATCATCGTCTCCGCATTCATGGAACAAATCCAAATCCCTGCAGCCAAAAACAGAAGCAATATATCTTTCAAACTGACAAACAGTTCAAAAATTGGAATATACTATCAACTGCTAAGCTGTTTGAATTTAAATCACAGCTGGTATGATAGGCACCTTAGAGAAATAGAATCACGCACTTCATCTGGAAGAACAGGATTTAAGATAAACTGGGTAAGATCTTTTGATTGCAGCAAAGACAATATCTGCATAAGAGAATCTACATGCTTGGAAAGGTCACTTGAGCGCTGGAGGAACATAATAATACTCTGAATTTGCTCAGTAGAATTCATAGGAACAGGATTGGCACACAACTTTTCAATCTGAGCCATACAAAAGTTCTTCCCTGTAGAGGACCAAAAGGCTAATTCCATCAAACCCCAAAAAAAATGAATTCACAAGAAAATCAGTAGTTGAAGAAGCTATATCAAGTACGATTACACCTATTCCACAATCATACCACATTTTTAAGGACAATCATATAACTTAAAACCCGCAACTCACCGCACATTGATGCATCAAGATTTTCTGAATCAGACAAAGCAAGACCAACGCCGATTCTTTCAGGTAGAGATAAGTTTAACACATCTGATAAATTCTCTAGGAGTTGTTCATTGATCTCAGTACTTTTGAGAGACTGACTAAACACAGTACTGAAATTTGGTTTGTCCATGATGTATTTGAAAACTGAAGCTACAACTGATTCAAGGCCTGGATTCTTCAAGTCAGTCCCGTGAAGATTCAAGTGATCCAAGCAGGTTTGAAGCATCAAAATGCTTCCCTCAATTCCATATTCAATGAACTATCAACAAGAAAAAAGAAAGTGCATGTCAGAAACAATAAGTTTCAAACCAGTACATAGGCAGATTATACATCTAAGAGACAGCATTCCACCCAGATTCATCATTCACATTTTGAAATGAAGCGTATTGATCAATGAAATAATATGAGAAGATCATTAATCCCTAGTTCAATAGCTTCGATATATATTCGAGTTTCCTGAAAATCTTGCTATAACTCAAAACAAAGGAAAACCAAGAACATATAATTAACAATTAGTTAAGGAAGTCGAATGAAAACAGTATGATACAGAGATTCCTAAGCAGACCGAAAGGACATAGGCATAAATTTATTAAAATATAAAAGTCAAGAAAACTTTAACGTTACACCAAATTGAGAACAATTCAATTGCTTCTATATTCATTAGGCACAATATCTAGGGTTTCTTGAAAATCTTGCAGTGAATACGTTTCTTACTTAATAAAAACCGGCACGTTTTTAGGGTTTCTTTAAAATGTTGAAGAAAACTCTTTAAAAAAACAAGGCAATGTTTTAAGTGTTTCTTGAAAATCTTGCAAGAAATTGATAAGCAATAAAAAAACAAAGCCAATAAAACATATGATTGCACCAATTTGAGAAAAAATTACAATTCAGGAAAAATTAGGGTTTTGACTGATGTAAAGAGAACATGTTGATGATTAATGCAACATAAGTAACACTTAAAAATTAAAAGATGAATAGAGGATAACCTGACAGAGCTCTCTGAAGACGGAATCGGCGTTAGCTTCATTCAAGCTCTGGAACAAGAACCGAATCTGACTAGGAACAGTTGACGAAAGCCTAAGCATGATTGATCACTGGCGAAAGACTCAATACTAGGGTTTTCAAAGCACAGTAATTGAGTAATGAGACCTGGTAGTGGGTGAGGATCTTGGAGATTGAAAACCGTCGAGAGAGTTCAGAGCTTACTTCCTGAATTTGCATTCATCCGAAGTGGCAATTGTGTTTTTCTGCGGCTAGGTAAAATTTGGTTAAAGTGACGGGGCTGTCATTTATGTAGGGTGAAATTCGCTTGGGGCTGGGGGCCTGGGGCGGTGCAGCGCCCGCGCGCGGTTTTATTATTTTCCCTTTTCTCTCTCTTTTTACTATGTTTTAAGTCTTACCCCATATAATAGATTTTAGACTTTGTGTATCTATAGGTTTGTAACAATATCTTTTATTTTTCGAGTCTTTTGAGAAGACAATCTATGTAATTTGAATGAAAAATGGGATACAATTAATAACTATGTATCATTAGTCTTATATAATAAACTTATTTTAATTTAACTAAAGTTTAAATGGATATTCTAGATTGTCAATTTGATTCTTATGATGCATTTATTTTACGGCAATCGTTATAAGGAATAATAATCAGAATAAGTTGTTTACTTGAGTTGCAGAAATTAAAAAATGAAATGAGTTATATTTCCATTAAATTATGTGTCTACTTTATCTTGAAATCGAATTATATTGTTTCAAATTACTAAAATACCCTTAGTTAATACATAATAATAGTAGTAATAGTAACAATTAGAGTTATTATCATCTGACTACGTTATAAATTATAAAATATTAAATATTATATATATATATATATATGTGTGTGTGTGTGTGTGTGTGTGGAAGGATCAATAGATCCTTAAAATTACACTTATTTTTACACTCATTAATAAGAGAGAGAAAATATAAGAGGAAAAGTATTTTGGGTAGGGTCTATATGTATATCACATCCATTAATTCACTCAAATCTAAGGGTTAATAAATGAGTGTAAAAATAAGTATAATTTTAAGGATCCATTGATCCCCCTATATACACACACAATTCACACTACACTAAATATATTACTAAATATTAAATTTTATTGCAATGTAATATTATGTACTCTAATACATTATATATAATGGGACACATGCACCAATGTAATTTTTTTGCCTCTATTAGTGGTAAAATATAGACCAGTGATATTAAGGGCATAATACATAGGGAGTGTGACTTAAGACTGTGGCAAAGAAAGAAAACGAAGCTAAGGAAGGGAGGATGACCGTGAGAAAGTGTAGAGGGGAAGCTGATCAGGGGCTCTCAATTATACGTGTTTTAGGGAGTTGAACGTCTTATTCTTATGAATGGCCTATGTGAATATGAACCAAGCCAGGAGCTTGGATTCCTGAAAGTGAAATTCTATATTGCAAGTGCAAGTCGACGTTCCTAATATGAAAGGTGAAAGTGGAGTGAAGCCGGCAGGATCTAAAGACGTTCAAATCCAGTTTCAATCTGGGTATAAAAGTGCGTGCAGTTCAATCATCAAAAGCTTTAGTCCGCATCCTGCTCTCGAGGGAGTGGAGTCTTAGGGCGAACTACTCATTGCTTTGTAGCCCCAACCCAAGGAAGGGCATTTGGTGAGGAGTATTGTTTTGAGGGAGCGAAGTTGACAAGCCACTTCGAGGAGGCGACTGGACTGGAGTGCTTTTATCAAATGATGCTTGTGAGCTAAGCCATTCCCATCCTAAGTGGTTGCTCGATTTGACTTGGTCGGGAAGAGATTCACATAGAGACTACTGATAGGATCTCAAAGATTTAACGAAAAGTGACAGAACATGCCCCCAAATTTGTACCCGCAGCACCAAGTGTCGACACAAGATCATGGGACAACGACAGCCATGTCAGTGCAGCCAGACCATGCCATTACAGTATAGTCCCCACATGGGCCGTCTCCAAAACATCTCCTTCTAAGCCGCCTAAGTCATAATTAAGGGAAGGGGACCACAGACCAAGCTACATGCACCTTCTCCAATGAAATCAGGTGCTCCTCAGCCTAATTGGCTCATTCAATATGAACCAATCAGGGTCAATAACACATTGTCAGCATAGACTGTCCCCAAATTGACTGTTGTCTAACCTAGCCTTGCAAGCTCCATTAAAAGAGTCAAATTACTTAAAAGCCCTACCTGAGGAGGGAAATCCCTAATTACGGCTCACCATGTGTCCCAAAGAGACACAAAGATGTCCTCAGGGACACTCCACTATAAAATGTCAGGTTGGTCACATAAGGGAAGTAAGTTGACACTCTCACCAAAAGCTCACTTCTTCCCAAAAACTCACTTATCTCTCTTGTTCTAGGGTTTCCTCTGAAACCATCACTTTCTTCTACCTCCTACTGACTTGACCGTTGGAGTGCCGTTGCCAGCCACCGCCGGCGCTGCTTTTAACATTAATTCTTTGTGATTTCAGGTTCTTTCCCATCGCTGCCTCTCCAAGCAAGCTTCTCCTGAATATCTCAGCCTCCATCTCTACCAAAAAACCGTCCTCTGTAAAAGAAGCTCTCATAATGTTTAGGCTGAACCAAATTTTGGCCAAAACAGCCTCTGAGATTTGATGTTTTAATTCAACCTTACCAATGAAAGTGTTCGTTGCAACACTATTTTTTTTAACTCTAATCGTGTAAATAATTCTTGTATTGCCTTTTTTTATTCTCCTCCATCAGCTTTCGGTGCTTGTTTTGTTGGATTCTTGATAACAACATTAGCTTCAAGCGAACGATGTCAAATGATTGTATCTATTATTTCTTATATTGAAATTGTTAGTAATATATTGATCTTATCCCTAAGTGGATTCTTATTTGGTATTATTATTTGATTAATTTTGAATTATCTCCGAATAAAATGATAATTTTCAAAATATTTTTTCAATTATTATAAATTTTAATTTATCTCTCAAATTATTATAAATATCATTTTACATAATGATTTGAGAGATATTTTAAAAATTATTATTTCATTGAAAGGTAATATGAACTTAACCCATAATTATTATTGAAGAAAACAATGCTCATGTTTGCCCTGGGTCAAACCCCAAAACTTCCAAAAATGATGTTGTTTCGTGATTTTTTTTTGTTTTAATTTTTCGTAAAACGACTCCGTTTTGCTTAAACTTCTCAACTCTCTCTTCGTTTCACCACAGAAACCGAACTGCAGAACCATGATGGTAATTTCTTAGGCCTCTGTGTTCTTTTGACGTCAGGTCATATTCCTCACTGGCTTAGAAAAAGCAAAAGCAAAAGCTTGAACAAAGGTGAGTTGCGGCATTGCCTATGAAAGATGAGTTTTAGCATTAACAGTGGCTGCGAAAATTTGTTGATAGAATATTTGAGTATCAGCATTTACCCATGAAAATTGAGTTTCAATTCTATGTGGCTTTGCCATAAGGTAAGGTACTGTCTTCTTTGGCAGCAGATTATTTTCAAAGCTTAAATTTTACTTGAATTTTGTTGTTTTATTCTGCGAAGTGATATTGCCGTTTTTGTTAAATTAAATTAATATGATGGGTAATAAGCTGAGCATTCGTTTCTATATTCATTTCGAACGTTGATTAACACCTAAATTGTCCCCATTTTGCCATAACCTAAATCAACCAAAGATCGAAGCATTATCTCAGGTGTGATAACTTTGCCGCTTTGTGAATGGTTGTGGCCGTCGCGTGGTGGTTGTCGGTGGTGCCAGTGACGGTGGCTGGGTGTGCGTGATGGCAGCTGTGAGTTGTGGATTGCGAATGGCAATTTCAGGCGCCGATTGTGGATTGCGAATGGCTGTGGTCGGAGAGAAATCAATGAAGGAAAGGGGAAATTTTTGGCAAGCTGGAGAGAAACCGATGAAGGAAAGGTGAATTATCTGGCAAACAAAACGCTGTGTTTTTAATTTTAGTGAAACGGCGCGTTTTGAATTTTGGAATTTGACCCGGTGGAAATATCATTTTCGGAAAGAAAAAGGAGAGAAAAATCAAAGCTGGGCAAGCCACTGGGAACTTTTTTTTTATTTTTGAGAAGGGGCACTGGGAACTTAATTTGAACACTTGCACTCCAATTCTAAAAGTGGGTCGGGTCATCAAAGCCCAACTGCCCAAGTAGAAGCTAAGATATTCCGCGGAGAAACAATCCCTCGAAGAATTCACCCGTTCAAATGGCAACAGTCGCAGAATCATCAGAGGATGAGAAGCCAAACGTGGCAGCAGCAACAGCAAGTGACACCGTTTTTAAATCGCAATCCCTAGAAGATGGTACTCCGTGGATCGACAACGCGGTCCAACAAGTTATGATTTACCAGAAGATCGTCGAGGAGTCAATCGACTCCGCAATTGAAGCTTCGAGATCTCGTCTCTCTCAAATTCGTCTCACTGCCTTTGTTCACTTCCAGCAAACCCTCGTAAGCTTCTAGAATATCCATTGCTTTTGGTATTTTCGAATTTCACTTCCAGCAAACTCTCTATTTATTGTTCTATGGTACAGAATGAAACATTGGATAATCGTACCATTTATTATATTGGATTTTATATTTGAGTGCAGGACTATTTGCAAGATGTTAAATCCGAGTATGCTGCTTATGAGGATACAGCGGTCAGAAAGGTTAAAGGTTTGCACTTTTGATTACAAACTTGTTTCTTTAAGTCTCACATTGTACTTCTAAGAATAAGAAAAGATGATAATATTTTACTCCTCAATTTTTGTTACAGAGGGTATCGATGTTGCAGCTTCACATCCATTTATTACAGCCGTTGGTGCCATCGGCTTAGGATCCATCTTATTGAAAAGTGTGTTACCAACTAAGATTGTTTATCATTTTCCTCTTATTCTTTTGAACTTTTTCATTGACGTTGTTGATACCTAATCTCCTGTGTGGTTATTGGTTTTGCTCACTCAGTTCATTTACGTTTGTAAGATATAATATAGGTTGCAGTTGCACAATTGTAAATTTATATGTTAAGTGTCAAGATTTGCATATATTTAAGAAATTCATTTACGTTTGTAAGATATAAAATAGGTTGCAGTTGAACATTTGTAAACTTTTAAGCTAATTCAATTAACATGCAGGGCCAAGGCATTTCTTGTACTACAACACCTTGCGCCTCTTTGCTAGCGAAGAGGTGAGTGGAATAATATTACCCTTTTCTTGTCCCTGACAAATAATGCTCTTGCACCCTGAGATTGATTCCTGATCTCTTTCTACTCTCCACCGATAGAGTATTTTCAGTCATCTGATAGGATTTTTTTTCCTCCCTTGTTTGTAAGTAAATTTGCATGCATTATAGGTGGCTACCTGTCTATTTCTAATCATTCCATTCTTTTTGAAGTGTGGAGATTAAAATCAAAATGGATTTTGATAAGGACTACTTGACTGCCTTAAGGAAAGATGGATTTTCCAATTATTGGCTTGTTAAGCAATTTTTTTACTGTAGCATGTCAAATTTTATTTGCTTATGTTTCTATTTGCAGTCCTTGCTCTCCAGAGCTGATACCAAAGTAAAGGAATTGCGGCAATCAATTGACCGCCTGAAGGCTGAAAGTGAGAAATTGGAGGTAACCTTTCTATTGTTTAGTTGAATGATGATCTGGAATGAATGATTGTTGTTGTTCATCCACCAATATTTGTAATCTACAGATTGTGAATTGGTGACTTTTTTTATCATTATATCTGTATCTGTTCATTTATCAACATAACCTCTGTGTTTGTGTGCTTAGAGTAAGGTTTTTACTCTTATTAGATCTTTTGCTGGTTCTCTCACAAGCTTTCGTCGAAATTTTTTTAATGCAATGTTATTTCTAAGAGAAATAATAGAATTTTATGCGAGTTATGCTGGCTTGCCTAGGCACTTTGATGGGCTATGTCACATCAAGGAAATCATAAGGTTAAATGCCATGAACTGCTCTCAAAAGAAAATATATTGACTGGAAACAAAATGATTGAAGAAAGTAATATGGATCACTAGGCACTTTAATCCCTTGGGAAAATGATTACCATTTTTTGCTTTTCAGTTAGTGTCTGCTTTTACATCAATAGTTAGTCCCAGCCAGGCATTTCTTAAAATGCAATTTGAATGTTCTATTATTGATTTTCAGAGGGTGGCATTGGTAGCGGAAGATGAGTTGATTCGAGGAAGGACGAAATTCAAGTTAGTAATTTTAGATGGATGGTTTTTATATTCATTTCTTCCCAAAGCCTGAGTTTTCTATTCAAATGTTTTGTATCTTGATTAGGCAAGCTGGCAAGCAGATCCAAGGAGTCATTCACTCGGCCTATAAAATTGAAAGACAAGCCGCCGGTATGTTAATACTTTAAAAACTGACAGGGAGAAGAAGTTATGCTCAGGTGGTCTTACAGTTGTTCTTTGTTGCATCAGGCTTGAAAGTTATTCTTGGAGAACTTCCTAGAAGAGAAGCATCCCGGTTCCGGTCACAAGTAAGTTTTTTATATTAACATGTGCAATTAGCATTTTGTTGCTACTATTATTATTATTTTGCTTTAATTTTTCAATTAAGATAGAATAGGAGATGTTTGATGATGCTGCACAAGTAACATTTTAAGTTCATTGTTTGATATTTAATCATATTAAATATAAGAAATAATTAATCTTAAGATAGGATAAGATTAAATTAATATTAAGATTAATTCTTTGTTATAATGTAAAAGATTATACATCATTATGGAGCTGTAAAGTATATAGTCATCTTTATGACACTGTATTAGATAAGTATGCACTGACTACACCACATTGAAGTTATATAACCCCTTCCCTTCTAGTAATCAACCTAACACGTTGTTTCTTCTGATGAATTGACTTTGTACGCTTAGTGCATGTTTGGCTATAAACATGGATGATGTAGTTGCTTTCATAACAGTCCTTTTTAGGCAAGAATATCACTTGTTTGAGATTGATTGCTTGGCAGGTTTCCAACATTGCCTCTGAGGCAAAGCGAGAAAGAAATGCGTTAACCAAGGAGGTTTCAAAAATCAGTAATTATGGAATCTCTGTCTGAGAATTTTCTCACATCTGTATACTTACTATTGCATGAGCAATGGTCCCGTAGACTAATCCAAATGCTTAGAGATGCTTCCTTTCAACAAGTTTTTTGAATTTAGTTGCAATCAAGGACGCTAACAATAAAGCTATTTTTGTTTGGAATGAGATACAGCCATACATTCAGAATTGGGTGTGGTAATGAATGTTGGTGTCTACATACCATTTTATCTCTTTTGAGGGATAATCTAAAAGCTCAAACGTCCAGAATTTATCATGTATTTCAATTTATTTTTTGGAAGGGCTAATTTTTGAAGCCACGCTCTCTATCTTAATAGCATCAATGTCCACGCGTACATTGCAAGCATGGCTGCTCGTCTTGCCCTTGGCCTCTTTTTTATGTATTTTGTGGACCGTTTCCTCGAGATGTCTTGACGTCCTTGCCTCCTTTTCCATTATAAACAATTCAGAAAAATAAGGCAACAAACTTTCCAATTAAGGATCCTTGATCATATTAAAATCAGGGGCAAGATAAAAAAATACACACTCTAATTTAATGTATTTTATTTGCTAGTGTATTAAAATGTGTTTTTTTTAGCTTATTCCTGATTTTAATATAATTAAGAAATCTGATTGAACCCTCCCCCCAAAAAAACACATATACACATATATATACATATGTTTCAATTTAGGATTCTGAATTTTGTTAAAGTCTACAAAAGTTATTTTCGAAATCTAAAGAAATCAAAGTACACACAAATCATCTATGACACATTTTTAATCTGATCCGAACTATATTCTGATATGATTGAATCAGATTACAAATTTAGATAGAGTTTGGATTATTTTTTTTCTAATTTGATTAATTTGAAACCGGATTGGGTTGATTGGAACCTAAATTTGCCCGCCCTTAAAATAAACTCAACTGTTATTTGCATTCTCTACTTACCCATAAAATGGCGTGCGAATTAAAAGTAACTTACAATTTACCCAGTTCAAGAGGCGGGCAAATTAAAAAATCTCTTAACTGCTATTGCGTTCTCTGCGACTGTTATTTCAATTGAGCTAGATGTTGGCTTACGGCTTACACACATGCAAATTATAACGTAACTTACAGCTTACCCAATTCAGGAGGTGGCCTCACCGCAACTGTAACTTATTAACTTATACCCTTTGCCGAATTATGTACGAATCTGTTATTGTTAAACTGAAATCCTATCAAATTCATAGGGATTAGATTATTGTTTCTTCAATGGATCTAAAGCCAACAAATATCTCAGCTTAAATAAGCAAAGCACTTTGTATCTTCATCAGGAATCTGCAGATGAAAGCGCATCAATACAAATCACATGTCTACAACAAAAATCACTTCTAATAGCATTATATAGTAGCATTTTCTTACAAAATGCTATAAAATGTTAATTTTCGGCAACACATTCTAAAAAATTGCTACAATTAAATATTCAAGTGATGACATTTTACTTTTTATAGCATTTTTTTTATTTACACGAGACTATTGCTCAATCACATATGTTAAGAGAGAAGACTATCTTCACTCAATTATTTTCTATAATTGAATAAGAAATACCCTCACAATATTTTTGTGGGGGCTCGAACCACAGCCAAGTAGTTACTTTTTATACACTTTACAGCATTTTATGTTTCATTAGTAGCTTATTTTTTTTTAATGTTATGTATTATATTAACTAATGTAACTCTTTTAAAATGCTACGAAAAAAACACACCTTTGTAGGGCACAACTACATTACATGTATGTATCAGATACATGGATGAAAAATCAAAAGAAAAATCAAAATTAGGCATGGACAGAATCGAACCGAACTCGAAAATTTATCGGTTTGGTTTGGTTCGGTTCGATACATACCAATTTTTTAAATAAAAAAATCTAAAAATTTTGGTTCAGTTTTCGAATTTTTTTTTAATTCGAAAACCAAATCGAAAAACTAAAAAATAATATTTGAAAATAAAAAATACCACGTAGCGTGTAGAAATTGACAATTTTTTAATTTCGATTCGGTTTTTTTAACTTTTATTCGGTTTTTATAAACTAAAAAAACCAAATTTATTAAAATTGAACCGAATAAAAAAATTTAAATCAATTTTTTAAATTCATAAACCGAACCAAACCGAAACTAAAAATTAAAACCGAAACCGAACCAAACCAATGCGCACCCCTGTATAATTCAAAATCTCCTCTCGTCTTCTTCTTCGACAACGATCTTTCTTCTTCTACAACGATCACTGGCGGCACAAGCACAGCCCCTTCAGCCTTACTCAGTTAGCCTCATTTACACACCCACACGCCGCGGAAAAAATCAAAATCTCCTCTCCTCTTCTTTTTCCACAACAATCAACGGCGGCCGAACACACATCCACACTCTGCCGACGCCCGACGTTGTCAGTTTCGTTCCGGCTTTGCAGCTTCTGGCCATTATCGAGCCGTTCGCTTCTGATCCACTGTCTTCTCTGTCGTTGCTGCCGTCGTCCGCACAAGGTAATGACGTTAAGGTTTTCCTCTTCATTTTAGGCTGTACTTCTTAACTAGATACTACTAGTGCAGGATAAAAATGAAGCACAACATCAAATATCGGTATTGCTCTTTGTTGGGTTGGCTTGTGGCTTCTTGATGCTTTTTTTTTTCAAGATTCTTTGGATCATGGGCACTAACTGGTAATATAGATTGGTAAAGATTTTAATCAATTCTGAATTATGGAAATATCGAGTGCTTGATTATTGTTCTTGGTCGGTTGTATGGTGCTTTAACTACATAATGACAGCAACAATTAATATTTAGTAGCAGAAAAATAATTATGGTGTAAATGCATTAAATGATGAATTCTCTATATATTTTCGGCTTTTACAGGGCTAAAAAATGTGCACTTAGTATTGGCAGCAAATACATATGTTCACTCATTTTGCCTTGGTATATTGTGAAAAAAATGATGTAGCTTCTACTCTGTTTACTACAGAACCCATTTCTAGGAGATTTTGTTATTACATGTTGTTGCCTGTATTGTTTATTTCTTTTGGCCAACCCTTTCATGCAGCTAATGTGGGAGAGACACAATTCTAAAAAGAGCAACATCTGATGGTTTTTGTTCAGTTTGTTATGGTTTTTGTTCACGCTTTTCTCTGTGTCATTTTGCAGGAGTGAAATATATTAAAGAAGCTCAAAGTTCTCATCTGAAACAGGGACAGGAGAATAATTAGAAAATGCAGAAGTACAAGGTTGGTTCTCCTCTTGTTTTGGTTTTCAGGAAAGAAAATTTCTGCAGTAAAGATTCCTTCAGCTGTTTATGTTATTTATTTTCAGAAACCTCTAGAAAGCCTTTTTCTGCAGTGCATATTCCCTTGTCCAGTTTATAAATGGCCTAATTTCATATTTTAATTTGAGGATTCCATACTTTGATATTTAATTCAAAATAAATAAATAAAAAGAAACATTTGATTAAGGGATTGTCAATCCAAAAATTTAATTCAAAATAAATAAATAAAAAGAAAGGATTGTTTTCCTCTCTTTAAGCTTCCCAACAGAAGGAAATATTTAATTGGCTTCCATTTGAATTAAAAAAATATAGTTGTAGAATTTTTTTATTGATGTTCGAGTTGATTTATTGCAACATTTGATTTTTATTTCTTACTTAGGGTCAGTTTGATAATGCTGTAGCTTTTAAAATAATTACTGTTGGTTGTGCTGTAGAAATAATTAGCTGTGAAGAGAATCAGTTAAGTGTTTGGTAAATTTTATTTTCGGAAGTACTGTGAGTTTTAAAAGTAGTTGTGGGTGTTTGGTAAATATTATTGTTAAACTGCTGTAAAAAAGTAAAGAGTAATAATATAGCTACAAACTTATTTTGTACAAACTGATGTGGTATGATTCAATTGGTTGGATTAAATATCTCTCGGTCCACATGATTTGTTTTTATTATTTTGTATTTTTATTCAATCAATGAGTTAATGCCAAATCAGTTTGTACAAGAGTTTATAGTTGTATCGTAACTCAAAAGTAAATGACTAAAATGGACATAATGTAAGATGAAATTTATTTACACATATAAAAAGGTGTACATACAATATTTTTATTTGTGTATTATAATAATTTAATTAAAAATAAAATTTATATTATATTGATTTTATTTCTTTTATTTTTTTATAACAAAAATTTATTGAAATATTGATTTTGTTTCCAATTTGAATAAGGATAGTTTTGATTTTAGGTAATAATTGTAAGGATACTTATGGAATTGTATTAAAGAATAAAATTGATTCTCAAAATCAGAATCTAAAAACTACTCCTTCCATGCTTTTCAAAATCAGCTGTAGGAGGGGCTAATTTTGACAAAAGTGATTTTGAATTTTTTTTACTAAACACTAAAATTAACTTTTAGATTCCTAAAATTACTTTTAGGCCTTCCAAAAGCAGTGCCAAACGGGCTCTTACTATTGCTACTTTTATCCTTTTCTTTTCTACAATGCTATATACTTATTATATCCTTAATGGCCTAACATTTATGGATGATATGGCAAAGTTGATTGGTTTGGATGAATGTAGCATGATTTGAAGTTAAGTATACTTTAATTTTTGTAATTTACTTATATGGTAAAATTTTGTTATGGAGCCACTGTTTTGTTTCTTTTTTTATTAACAAAATAAAATTCTTATTTGTTTTTAAATTCATAATGTGTAGGTAATCAAGGATATTGTGCAAAAAAGTATTGAAGAACGAGGACTGAGGACAAATTGAATACAATATATAGTGCTTTTTTAAGGATCACTAGAAAGTGTAGAAGTATGACACTTGCATACTTATCTTTTGTAAATGTTTTGTAGTTGAAAGTTTATTATATGATTATGGATGTTCAAATATTGTTATTTTATTAATGAATGATGTATAATTTCTTTTTCATCAATAGAATGACTAAAATGATGGATTGAATTAATGAATTGAATGAAGATCATTGAAATGCTACAATAGCATGATATAATTGTTTTTGTAGCATTTAAAATGCTTCTGTAGCATTTACAAAAGTTATGTTAGACATTTGTAATGGAACTGTAAACAATTTGGTAGCGTTTTCTAAATGCCATTACTAGCATTCACCTAAAACAATTCCATTGCAATAATTCAATGCTATGTATCATAATTTGTAGCATTTGAAAAATGTTACTAATGTGCAACACTTTTAGTTACACCGGTTAACTTAGCATTGTTGAAAATGATACCATTCACTTTTGGTAGTATTTTTCAGATGCTATCGTACATTATTTTTGTTGTAGATGGTTGATCCATAAACAATAATACCTATATTCTCACATCACCCAGGAAGTGATCATCAAATTACACTCATCAGCGGCATCGGACGGTTAGCATTCAGTCTGTCAGCCTACGGCCGCACAAAGCAGCACCGCACTGGTTTCAAATCATAATGAGAAAATAGACAACCCTTACCAGTTACCACTATCCAGTTTATGGGTCCCCACCACCGTCTGATCTGATCTCATCCTCTCTTGGACTCTCAAAAATATTAAAGCTACTCTAATTGATCCTCCTGTATTAATGTTTCTTTAACTTCACGCCCAAAAACACTACTGGCTCCCCTCGGTTTCCATGTGAGAACTGAGAAGCGATAAGCGAATATTCGGTCACGTGGAAGCTCACTCCCTCCCTCATCACACTAACATCATTACCTTCTCAAATCTTCCGCAAGCGTTAAATAAAAACACGACGCATTTGGTAGTTGAAACTTTTTTAAAGTTTGTTTTAAAACGCAACTTTTCTTCTCGATGGAGACAAAATTTAAGAAATAACAAATAAAATCGCCTAAAATTAAAAATTTAGAGATTTTGATGAAACATATGCATGCGGAAGAGTACACTACTAATCTACTATTCTCATTTGACATCATAAAACACTCCGATTATGACACGTCAGCATACTTCAAAGTCACGCTGGTGACGATAGATTTGCCCCTGACCTTGCTGCTGCTGTAATTGTTGCTGCCTCAACAGTTCCTTTTGCCTTCGAAGCTCCAAGACTTTGCGATGCGAATTCGAGTGCTGAGTCAGCACAAACGTCGGGCTCGCGGCGGGTCGGTATTCGGGCACGAGCCTACCCGACTTGTAGCGTACGCCACACGCGTTACAAAGAGTCTTAGGGCCGAGTGGTCCCGTCCGCCACTGCGGCGTCTTCTCCGACGCGCAGTGCGTGCACCTCCTCGCTTCGCCCTCCGGAATCGGTGACGATTGCCGGTGATTCTCTCTCTTCTGCTTCGAATTTCCTGGCTCAGATCCGGATGACGTCCAGTTCCACGTAGTCGTGTTAGCTACCGAATTTGTCGCTTTTGAACGCTTGCTTCGTGCTCTTCCTGATAATGACGTGTCTGAGCGGACGGTCATTGTTGGAAAGTCCACGAAGGAATCGTCTACGAACTGCGACAACCACTCCAGCTCCGCAACGTCATCACTCTGACGAACTTAAAACAATATGCATGATTAAATGAAAATAAAGAGAGAATGAATTAAGTTTTAAAAGAATATAACTTACGTGCACACAGAGGTCGCCTGTGAAGTCAGAGGAGGAATTAAGGGAGTCAAAAAACGACTGGTGTTGCGGCTGAGGGAGGTGATTGGTGTCGGCGGCGATGGCGGTGGTGTTTGTAGTTGCGGCGGAAGATGAGGAGGTGAAGAGTTCGTCGTTGGAGAAATCGAGAAGGTCGTCAATGCGGAACAAGTCGTGAGTGGTAGTATTATTAGAAGGGAGACCGTAGATATCCATTAGGTTGTAGAGTTAAAAACTTGTCGTAGACCGTGCGGTAGGTGAACGGGGCTCAGCTCTCTAAGTTGTTGGCTAGATCAGTAGAGAAGAGAGTGATCAGAGAGAGAGAATTGAAGGGGGGAGTTGATGAGTTGATTAATATTGGAAGGCCGGGCGGGGGGGCAGAGGAACGTGCAGGAAGTGACCATGCAGTTGCAGCAGTAGAGAGAGAAGAGAAGACACCACTCACTGAGTCACACTGTTTCTTTAATTTATTCTCTCTCTCTCTCTCTCTCAGCACCCTTACGATTGGATATACATCTCATATGCTGCAATGCAGTATTTATGTATAAAATTTTAAAATAGGGAATTGAGGATGGTCAAGTGCATGCATGGATGGTTTCGTGCTATTATGGACAAATGGCTCCACATGCACAACTTATTATATGCATTTTTCATGCCTCCTTCCCTCCTAAGCGCTTTTTTTCTTACCCTTTTCACGGCATTTAGATAAATAACTACGTTGGTTGATTAGAAAACAAAAAATAGTCATCTTCCATTTATTTATAAAGTAAATATGTGTGCTAGTTTCTTCTTTGTATATATTCAGTACGTACAACAATAAAACACGCTTCTATCTAAATCTGGGATGATTGAGTTCATCAATTTTTATTGGAATTTATTGACTTGGTTTGTGTACTATATTTTACCTTTTTTCACCGTAAATTTTTTTAACCATGTTCGAAAAATTCCAAATAATTTTATGAATTCAGACCTTGGAAATTACGTCGGCCTAACCTAAGCTGTATTTTAAGTAAATATTATAATATGACATTACTTTTGCAAAAACAAAAAATAATAATCCTAGCTATAGTCGTCGGCGTTTCAAACACGAACCCCCGCCGTAACAACTAATACTAAATCGATTTGAGATAAATAATGGATTATATTTATATATATGTAGATATCTCTAGCAAAAAGAAAACAATTTTGGACGTTCTGGCAAAGGTAATAAATTTCAAGGTTTGATATCATTCATATGCATTGGATAAAATACAAGTTATATCAATTGAAAAACCCCTCACCATCCGTTCACGAGAAATACTCTCTTTGTCTCCCTCGAGGGCATTGCATTATTTTCACTCGTACTAGTAATTACTGAATTTAATGTTTATCACCCAAAAAAGAAAAAGAAAAAAGAAGAAGCCCTTATCCTGGCGTCGGTGAAAAACATGACCGTAGAGCTCAAATAACCATCAACTGTAGAAAAGTACAAGAAACCAAAATCAAAACGCTAATCTTCTTTTAAAGTGAAACTCAACCCATTGGCCTTGGCCGGTACGAAATGAAATTGTCTCCGATCAAAGAAACTTCCTAATTTGCCAGTTGCTGCACCCTTCACTAATCCCCGAAATAAAATGGACAAAGTAGGGCACGTGGACGCTGACAGACACTCAGTGAACCCCACAATTACACGTCAAAAAAATCACTGAGCTCGTAAGCCGTAACGCCTAAGTAGGAAAGAAAAGTAAAAGGTCGAGAGAGAGAGCCGTTTCTGTGTTCCGTCCCGTTCCGTTCCGCTCTCAGTTTTTACTTTTTTTCATTACCCCCGGACGATGACGCCACCACGTCATTCATCTGACAGAGAGTGAAACATAAAGAAAATTGACTTTCTACCGACAACTTTTTCCAGCTGTTACTTATTTAGTACAGAGCTATAAAAACTAAAACAAGAAAAAAGAAAGAAAAAAATACATAATTAAATTTGGGCAAACCAAATATACGTATAATTTAAGGGGAGGCACGAGGCACGTGTTGGAAGCAGAGGTCGGTCACTTTGATTGGCGGTGGGAGTGGGACATACCCGGTGATGGACTATTGAGCGAAAAATAGTACTAACCGTACGGCGCGCCTTCGCTTTTTCGAGGTACGGTACGTTAATCTTCAGATTGATTTGATTGATCAGCAGCTTTCATATGGATAATTTTCAGAAATCTCCCTGAGGTTTTGAGGTCTTCTCACTTTGAGAGAGTTTATTCCCACATTCTCTCAAAGTGAAAATACACTTTTTGAAAAAACATTTTATGAGTTGCCAGCCTAAAAGATTCGTTAACATCCCGGCCTCAATATTTATATAGCGTTTACTTTTTAGATTAGAGCGAGAATTTTAAAATTAAGAGTGTGGAGTGAGAGTGGAAGTAAGTTATTTACTTATGCTGAAATGAGAATATGGAGTTAAAATCAGAATTCAATAATATGCTTACTTTGTCTTGGATTGGAAGTAAATTATTTTAAATTATGATTTTATCCTTATTTAAAAAATTATAATTTTTAATTATAAAATTAATAAAAAAATATATTTAAAAAATAAAATTTTTATTTTAATATATTTATAAATTAATAATAATTATTAATATTCTTAATTATGTAAATCATAATTTTTTATTAATTTTAATTTTATTTATGTAAATTAAAAATTATTGACAAAAGCAACACAAATGAAATATTATTATTAATACTATAGTACAAAATTAATATTTTCTTAAAATAAACTATTTATTATTATTAATTATTAATATTAAATAAATATAATACTATTATTTTTAAATAATATATTTCTATGAATATCCTATTATTATTATTATTATTATTATTATTATTATTTAACTTAGAATCAATGTAAATTATTATTTTTAAATAAGTATAATAATATTATATTTAAATAAATTTAATATTATTATTGTTAATAAATATAATTTTATAAAATAAAATAATATAATTATTTAAATAAATATTATAAAATAATATTTCAAGTAAACGCAATTAAAAAGATTTAAAGAATATCCTATTATAAAATATTATTTTAATTTAAGAATATCCTATTATAAAATAAATAATAAAACAGGGCTTTGTAATTTTATAAAATAAAATAATATAATTATTTAAATTAAAAAAAATGGTGAAAAAGGAAGAGGGGGAGTAGGAATCCCACTCCTCACTTCAAAAATAGGTGGGATCTACAGAGTGGGAATCCCACTCCCCCCTCTTAAGAATGCAAGTAAACGCTAGAGTGAGAGGAATCCACACTCCTCACTCCCACTCCAACAAGTAAACACACCATTAGTCTTTTATTGTCCCTGTCCTTAAAGAAACAAATTGTATTATTCAACAGATTTAAAGAATTTCTTATCGTTTTTCGTTTCACCCTTTATTAATCTATTAATCTTAAATCGCAGTCAGCTTGTATTGAAAGTAATAAATATTTGATTTGTGTTTGTGAAAGTAATAATCATTCGCTATAATTCTGTAGATTTTAGGGTGCAAGAATCCTTGGATTGTATTATATATTGAACACAGATTTTTAAGCTACAACAAAATAGACTCATATTTGTTTTAATTCTGTGAATTTAAGGATCAATCGAACTCATTATATATAATTCATTAAATTTAAAATTGGTTGACTTTTCATTTGTTTTGTAGCTACCTGTTTGTAGAAAAATTCGGATGCTACATGAACTAATGATTTGATGACACGTGACAAAAAAAGTCAACCAAGTGAAGTAAGCTCGTTTGACCGAATGACAATATGGTTCTCAAAGGTTAGAAGATAAGCTTCTGAGAATAAAATCCAAATTTTAGTGTTTAAAGCCAACACATGAATAATTGTACGCCATCATAAGAAATAACAAAATATCTTATTTTTTATTAAGAAAAATGAGCCAATAAGAATAAAAATTCCTTAATAAAGCAATAAGAGAAAGTCACATTAATTATCCTTTGCTATCCTTGAAAAGTAGCAGCACCACAAGGTTGAGAGGCTTCCACGTGCCCACCTATAAAGGCTAAAAGAAAGCTAAAGGTTTTCTTGTCTCTCAAGCTCTCGGATGTCACCATCAAATGACAAAAGGCAAAAATACCAAAATAACCTCACTTGTTGAGGACAAACTAATAAAAGTTCACCAATTATCTAAAATTATCAAAATATCCTCAGGAACACTCCTATATAAGCTCCACATGTTTAATTTTGAGAGATATCTCTCTCCTTTTACTTTATCCAGCTCTTAGAGATATTTTTCTATATCTAATTTCCCGATAGGTTGCTTCATCTTCTTCTTCCTCCATTTTATACCTCCATAGAAGATTTTGACAATCTCATCTCAAATAAAATTTTTTCTGATTATTCTCTTAGAAAACTCTCGAACATCCATAAAACTCACATCTTCTTGTTATTACTCACCATAAACAACCTTGAATAAGGTTTTGTTAATATTGTAGAAAAAATCATGTAATACTTCATTCATATAGTAGATTGGAGGTGGGTTACTCCAGTCAATGTAGGCCAAATGGCTTAATTACGTAAAATCTTGTGTATTCTTTATTGTTGATGTTTATTTTCTTCTTATTATGAAGATTTTGATGCCCATATTACATTTTATATATGAGTCCACCTGAGTTATACTACGAGCTCCACTAAGCTCCCCAGATAAAGCTCTTTAAAGTTATACTCGAGTTCATCAGAATTATTCCTTGGGCTTTCTTAAGCTCCTTATGTCAATTCTCTAAATTAACTCCACATAACTCTTTATATTATTCCAAACTTAGAACATCTCAGTTCACCTCACAAACTACCTCAACTCACCTCTCAGATCAACTCAGCTATTCACACCTCAACCTTACTAACCCAATCTCCCCTTAGAACATAAATTTATTTGTTTAAAAAGAATTTAACTTGGATTCGATGAGAGCAATCACTAAATAATTTAAATTGAATCCTAACAAAAATTCGGTTAAAACACTACATTTTTTTTAGATCTTCAATTAAACTCATGAAAATGAGACCGCATATATCACTTTAATTTTTTTTGATTCGATCTTCACTTTGAGAGATTATTTATTGCAAGATACATTAATGAATAAAAAAATAAAGAAGTGCCCAATGGAATACTTCTTAAATTGAAATTAAATTTTTAAGAAAAAGGAAATTTAGGTATTTTTCGAGAGGTGTTTGCATCGGTGGGAGAGATCTCGTATCACGCGTCATGGCAGGATTTACATGGTGATCCCAAAGCAACTAACTACATGGCACGTGATTAATCATGTGCTTTTCAATTATGATGGAGTATAATTTATAAAATCACATGATCGAAAAGTAAACACATACCATTGATTCGTGAGCAATTTCATTGTTTCGAAACCTTATATTGGGTTATCAAATAAAAAAACTCATTTTGGGATTGCGGGTTGAGCTAACAAATCCCCTGTTACCAACTCTCAAATGTGTTGGTGATCAATTTTTTAGTTAAATTATAAATTTATTATATATATTTTTGTGATTATGGTTGCACATAATAAACTGAAAAAAAAAAGTGTTAAATAATGCAATAGCAAGATAAAGTTAAAAGAAAAAAAACATAAAAATTTTAATGTAAGGGAGGAATTGATTAGAATTTCAATATATAAAAATATAATATACTGAAGTCTGTGCATTTTTGCCTTTTAACTTGTTCTTAACCTTAATATGATTAGGAATTTTTTGTTCAAATCAAAGATTCTTGATTATATAAAAGTTAAAGATAATTCTAAAAGATAAAGAAAATATATTTCAATACCTATATAACAAAATATACTATATATTAAATATGTATTTTTTTTTACCTTTTAACTTATTCCTGAATTTAATATAATCATAAATTCGTAATGCAAAAAATTAGCCATAAGACCCTAAATATAATTAAAATTATAAATTACTCTTTAAATATTGAATTTTGAAGCTTGGGTAAACTTTAATTTAACCTCAGTTAGAATAGCATACTTCAATTTACTTCCAATAATATAAAATCTTCAATCTATCCCCCGACTGTCATTAATTCTTTCTCAATTTTCACATCCAAAAGGGTAATTTTGTATTTTCATATTTTAACAGTCAACTAATTGATAAAAAATCAAAAGTCTATCTTTTTATATAGGTTAATTTCCACCACACCCAAATGTTTCAACAAATTTTAAAGCACACCCAAAAATTTTAAAATTTTCACCATAAATTTCCTAATTATTGCTATCAATTCCCAAATAAACTCCCACCATTAATTCCCCGGCCACCATCTACAAACCCTAACGACCCCCACCACCACTTACAAACCCGAACCGCTGCCTCGATCATTCATAAACTCTAGCTGCCACTGCTAGCCAACCGTTCACAAGCTTAGCTTCCACTGCTGCTAGCCAAACAAATCCTCATATCCATAAACCCAAATTCATAAACATCCTAAACCCTCATTCATTAATAGTCAATTCACAAATACTCTAAATCCTAATTCATAATACCCAATCAAACCCTTTTGCAAACACCACCATAAACCCTAATCATACACCCAAATTCGACGACCTAAACCTTAATTCTCGTGGCCCTTGGAGACAATAGCGGCAAGAAATAAGCATTGATGGCGACATTAAGTGGCAGCAGCATCGCAACACGATCTGCACTTGCTATCGCTTCGGCTACTACTGCTATCAATAGTCATAACATCGCGTGATCGTGATCTATGAGCAGATCGTGGCGTGATGCTGTTGCCGCCTGCTACCACACTTACGTTGCTGCCACTGGTCAACCAAAAGCAATGAAGAAGAAAGAAGAAAGAAGATGTCGAAGAAGAAGAAAAAATGAATGACAAATTAAAAAAAAATTGGTTTAATTTTAATGGATGGCATCATTTGTATTTTATTTTAACTAAAATGTCTTAATCAGGAATTAAAATATTTTTTTAGGCCTATTAAGCCACTTTCTATTGTTGATATTTAATGTGATAGTTTTTTCACCGTATTATCAATTTAAAGGATAAAATGGCGTTTTAAATGGTTAGAGTCAATTAATTGATTAATGATTTTTATTGTGGAGGACAAAATCCTCCTCACAGGTTTGGGATTCTATGGGGCCCTATCTTAAATGAATAAATTTTGAATAATTTTTGAAAATTAGATGGGAAATGAGAGAAAAATAATCTTTAAATTTTTAATAGGGTAGGGTTTAATTTTGTACTCCCACCCCAATCTTCATTATATATAAATATTTTTTTATTAATTATAATGTTGGTTAATAAATTTTTTTACCAAATATAAATAGGCAATGATTAAAAGAAAATCCTATAATATAATTCATATTCAACCTTAAAACATTAGATTATTTATAAAAGAATAATAAATCTTACTGTCATAGGCTATATGAATATGATAAAGAGAATATAAAGCCGTTAACAAAAAATAATTTGAAATATTATTATACATTTTTATGATTTTAATAAATATTTATCCAAATATTTTATAATTTTGATATCATTTCAAGATATTGTTTCAAATTTTTAAAGGTTTTTTAAAATAATTTAAATACTTTAGATTATGGTGGTAAATTTTATTTAAAATTATAATTTTTAATTTACTGAAATTATGTAACCATACCTAGTATAAAATAATAAATGGAGAATGGGGTGGAGATGAGAAAATCATTCTCTATATGAGAATTCCCCATCCTCACCCTACTAAATTTATTGAGAAAATAGAGTAGGAAATATGACCAATTTTTTTAATGGGGCGGAGAATGAGGTAGGCCTCTCCACCCGTACCCCATTGCCATTTCTTCTTCTTGAAATTGTCTTCTTCTTCTGATCTCCCCGTCCGTTCCTCAAGCTGCCGCATCTTCACGCTGCCGTGCTTGTCCCCCCGCGTGCAAGCCACAATTTTAATTGTTTATATTTTGTTAATTGTTAGTTAATTGTTAAATTTAGAATACCTTATATGTTAATTAGTTAAGTTTTGATGGAATTATGAAATATTTATTTGTTAATTAGTTCATTTTTGACGGACTGGGGAAAGAACAAAATCAAGCTTTGATGGATTGTCCAAATAATATGAGTTTTCTGCTGTGTGCTATAAATTCTGTCATAAATGATATGTTACAACTAACATATCTTGCGATTATGACCAACATATCGTATATTTTATTTATCAAGATAACTTGTTGTACTAATATGATTGATATGTCATCTTTATAAGATTCATAAAACTGACTTATCATATGTTTTTTTAAATATATTTAAGATTTCAATCGGAATTTTTAAACATCTCAAATCTCGTGCTAAATAGTAATTTCAGATAAATTTGAATTCGAATCTTGTCTCAAATAATAAATTTGGATAAAAATTTGTACTGAATTTCGTTCCAAACAGGCTGAGATTCTGAATCCCATCAAAATTCGGGGAATTCTATCAATTGTTGATTTGATACAAAATGGAAAAGACATGTAGTATTTTGATAATTTCCTAATGAATAAGGTGGTAAATTGATAATTTTTCAATAAAATAATACAATTATTTAGGATTATTATATTAAATATTGTAATAAATATGTACTTATTAAATTCATTTCAATAACTAAATACAAATGTTAAATATCTTAATATTTGCAGCTAAGATAAAATAATTTTCTTAAAATAATTATTTATTTTTATTAAATTTATTATTATAATTGATTTGTATTTATTAAAATTGATATAAGTATAAATATTAATATACCATTAGTTTCTTAAGTCATTTATTTTTTAAGTTTTAACATTGAAAATATTTGATTTTTTAAATCTTTGGTATTTGGAAATTATTTGTACTTTAGAGAACAAAATCATTTTTCTACACACTTAAATAGTTTAAGGGGAAAAATAGTCTGTTAACAATAATTCTATTAAATATTCTTTTATTTCTAGTAATATAATGGTAAAGTATGATTGTTAGAAATCTTAATAATAAAGTGATATGTCATAAAATATTAAGTGGGTATTTAATTATATCCTTTTTTCTTTAATTATGCTTATAGACCTCTGCACCTCCATTATATATATTTAGCCTCTTAATAAAAAAAAATGGGACTGTTTGAACCTACCAAATTACTTATTAAACTTATGTACTAAACAAACGCATTTTCAAAATTTAAAAATTTTAATTTTATCCAATAAACCTATTTAAATACCTAATATAATCTTACTAAACTCTTTTTTTTATATAATAATAGCGATTTTACTCATTAATCCCATTAAATTCATTTATAAATCCATAATAAAATGAAAAATTAATTAAATTCATTTTTCAATCGTGAGAAGAAGCTTTCCAGCTTAATTGTTCTCGAAGGTGTTGCCAATTGGCACAAATTCATGTGACCCCATCTTCTTGCCTTTCTGAACAATTATGGTGTATGAGCCTTTATCACTTGGCACAAATTCCTCCTTGTAACTCACTAAATTGTAGAAAAATTAATTAAATTTTAGCAGTGGGTGATTAGTTGTTGATTGAATTGTGCAGGTGAAAAGAAGCTAGCGAAAGTAATAGTACAAGATAAATCTCTTAAAGCCGTACATTGAAGACTATAAAAGTTCATCTCCGTCCAAATCTTTTTCATATGCATGATCCCCAATTGCATTGGATTTAACCAATCAAAAGAAGGAAGGTTCAGCCAAGCAAATTTATGATCTCGAATTGCATTGGATTTGACCAATCAAAGAAGGAAGGCTCAGCCAAACAAATTTATGAAACCATCAAAATACATATAAACGACTCGAAAAGCTCAAGCCATTATTGAAAATTCAGTTTGGTGACGATGAGGATTGTAATTTATTTTTCATATGCATGCGAAATTTATTAGTAGGCATGCGAAATTTACTGGTGGGTTTTGAATGTATCTCAATTTCAAAAAGAGGAGAGAGAAAACAAAAAATTAAAATCTGAAGACAAGCGAGGCAGCACCGTCAATTGAAAAAAAAAAAGAGTAAACAAGAAATCAAAAGTTTCATAGATGATTCAAACAATCGTCAATATTCTCTTTTCACTCCATTAAGTCAAGACTTGTCCTTGATTGATCGGAGCCCATTGTCAATTCTTAAATGCATTTCTTTATTTTAAGCACACATCTTAATTGAATAGGATTTAATAAAAATTTAATTAAAATTTAATAAAATTATATTGAATATAAAATTAGATTTAAAGAGTAAAAATTTTATTTTTTTTATTTTTTATTATATTTTAATATTTATAACTGTAATTTAATTTATGAATATTTTAATCGTAAAAAATTATTTTTAAAAATAAATTTAATAAGTAATTTAGTGAATTTAAATAATCCCATCCATAATATATATATATATATATGTCGATTGTACTAATACATATATTTTTTTAAGCAGGCAATGTAACTTTCCAACATTGTGCACCATAATAAGTGATTTTTTAAAAATTAAAATATTAGTAAAAATCACGTACATTTTTTAATTTTATTCCTTAAGTAGGAAAATCTGGATCGCGTGTTATTTCTGGATAGTGTTAAGTCAACTAGATAGTGCATTAAATGGGCATTGTCAGTGGACATGGGTCGTGGGGCCCAAGTTGCGTGAGAAAATAAAAAGAAGACGACACCTCCGTGGTCCTGCACATGGATAGCGTCAAGCATTGGAGACCGCTCCATTGTATAACATACTCCCGCACGCGGACTAATTTGCAGCTCCATTGCTATATTTCGGGTTATCATCGGTAAAATATTTCATCATTGTTTGACGCTCGCATTATGTCAGCCCGTTGATTCCCAGCAGAAATACACGATCACGATCGTCAACTTTTTAGGTTACAATGAGGTAGATTCGTAGAATACTTTAAATTTTCGGAAAAAATTTCAGAAAATAGTATGTAAGTGCCAAAAATAATATAATCACTTACACTTCGCCGCACGTCTACTAAATATTATTAGTGCGAATAACATATTTAACTTTATTGATTCCGAATTAGAAATTGATAAGGATATAGTTTACATTGGTCCATATTATAAATAATCAATAGTCATATGATGATTTATATGAAAAGACTAGAGTAAATTCGAAAATATTAACAATAAGCAGCTCATGGTTACTAACAAAACTACAGTACTGAGAATTCATATACAAACAAAAATAGTTATCGAATCTAACAATATGAAATCAAATAAACTAAACGAATGGTAGAGATTGAGATATAGATTTGTTAGGGAATTTTCTAATTCCACCCAAGATCTTGCAAGCAAAAATATCAAATAAATAATAAACAAAAAATAGATGAAGAATAAAACCAATCACACAACACAAGAATTTAGGTGGAAAACTCCTATAATGGAGAAAAACCATGGCCGCCAAGGACGACGAGAGAAAAAACACTCTGTGAAAAATTATTACAATCATTCTAGTAATTTTCTCACACTCAAACCCCCAATAACACCCAATCTCTCAATAGATCTATCGTTTCTCACACACTAAAAACTGTCTACTTACAGAGAGCCTCATTGTTGTGTTATTCTGTTTTTCCGTGTGTAAATAAGTGAACCCAACTTCCCTATATATAGTGCTTATTACTTGTAAGAGAAGTATTCCTTTTCTTGTACTAATAGTATTCCTCCTTTAATAAGAATCCAAATCCTAAAGAGGAAAGTACTTATTCCTTAAATAGGAATCCTACTAAATAAGAAAAAATCTTAAGAAATCCTTATTGAAAAAAGAGACATATTTCCTAACAATCTCCACCTTGGCGAGTTTTTCAATTAGGCGACAAAACATGATCCACCGTGTATCCACACAACCATGTCGTCGTCTCCACCTTCTTTGCTCCACCAAAACCACACTCACATAGGACTTATGAGAATCACTCTACCATGGGTAAAATCTTGTCCTCTATCTAGCAACCATAATTCTCTACACCGAGAATTATTATACTCCACCTTATCCAGAGTACACATATTCGGCACATGTCGATCACCTTGTTGAAATTACCCACTCTCATGTTTGGCTTCCTTGAGAGTCTTCAGTCATCAACACAAAAAATTTCACCACACACCTTGCATAAATGCCAAACCATGCTTTGCGTGCAAACTTTGTGGACCCGCTAACAGTAACACATCCTTTTCCATGGCACGCAAAAAAGGATAAACCAGTCTCTTATGGAGCAAAGAAACACACCACTAGTTAACATTATTAGTATCTCCATCTACTAATTTAGAGCCACTTGCCGAACTTGTTCTATTTCAACAATCTTCTTTAAGATGCCTTGATTGTCTACACACTTCCAGAGTTTCTGCCAGGGTTTACATCGCCTTTGCTTTCCTTGTGTAACCAGATTGAACCAACATATCCTTGACTTGAACTTACCATAAGCCAAAATTGATTCTTCCATCAAACTTTTCTATTTATACCTTCACAAGCTTTGAAAACCTCATTACTGATATAATTGCTTTGCAAAACAACCTTTAGCTCTGATACCACTTGTTAGTGAATTTTCTAATTCCACCCAAGATTTTACAAGCAAAAACATCAAACAAATAATAAACAGAAAATAGATGAAGAATAAAACCAATCACACAACATAAGAATTTACGTGGAAAACTCCTATAATAGAGAAAAACCACGGCCGCCAAGGACGACGAGAGAAAAATCCACTCTGTGAAAAATTGTTACAATCACTCTAGTAATTTTCTCACACCCAAATCCCCAAGAACACTCAATCTCTCAATAGACCTACCGTTTCTCGCACACTAGAAACTGTCTACTTACAGAGAGTCTCATTGTTGTGTTATTCTATTTTTCTATGTGTAAATAAGTAAACCCAACCTCCCTATATATAGTGTTTATTACTTGTAAGAGAAGTATTCATTTTCTTGTACTAATAGTATTTCTCCTTGAATAAGAAATCAAATCCTAAAGAGGAAAGTACTTATTCCTTAAATAGGAATCCTACTAAATAAGAAAAAATCTTAAGAATTTTTTTTAAAAAAATGAGACATATTTCCTAACAAGATTAAAATCGTCTATCAATTCCGAAATTCTTAATCTATAAATAGAAGCTAAAATGATGGAAAAATGGTCTGTTGGCTAATTGACGAATAGTCAAGAGAAATCTCCGGATTCAAAGATTCTCCAAAACAAACACATACTTGAACGTTGGAGTACCTTTTACGGGTATGCATTCAGATCCAATTCTTGGAATTCTTCAAAGATAACAGATTGCTTTCAAAGTTCTTGAGACAAATGGTATAATTTTTTAATTCTTTGTTCTCTAATTGCTCTGATTCAGACAAGTGAAGGTTTTAAGAGCCTTCAATATACAAAGGTGATTTGTTTAAAAAATATTAAAATTTTGCGAGATGAATGATAAATTTGACACGAACAAACACATGTTAATGGTGATATTTTTTGCGACTCGTTTCTTTTGCCCGATTGGTGTGTATAAAAGGCTAATTGTCAAAGCAAAAATTTAGAGATACACAAAAAATTAGTGCCGATTATGTTGTCTACTATACAGTATGGTGCAAATGATGACATATGTTTTTCAAGGTTGCTTCTGATTTTTAAGTTTTAACAATGTGTCAGACAAGAGATCATAATTAAGAAAAAGATTTGAAGAAATATTAACGTTTCTTTTTAGTTTATTCCAAAGAAAAAATGCAACAAAGGCATGGTTGAGATGACTTTCACATTTTGATCACAGCGAACAACAAATGCTAAGTAAGGGAATTTCGACTAACAACTTACTTAACAGAATCGAGTTTGAGCGAGAAAGTGTAAATGCCAAAACAATTTTTATTTCTCACTTCTCAGTCTTTCATACAAATTTTTATTCAATACTGTTCTAATATCAAAAGTTTATTAAAATTGACAAGAAGACTCTGTGATTGAGATGGTTAAAGTTAAACCACGTTCTCCTTAAAATTATGGGTTCAAGTCTTTTTTTATTTTTGTATATGAAAATTTATTAATTTGTTATTGTGGATTAAAGTGCGATGAATTCAAAACTGATCTGGTTAAAACGGCTGCGTTTCATGTAAGCAGAATCACTTAAAGATCACGGGTTCAACACGTGAGTTTCTTATGTTCAAAACGGCATCAGGACAACGTCGTTTAGAGCAAGCTTTAAGTGAGTCACGTGATGGGGCTTGTGTCAAAAGAATCAAATCAGTTATTATTCTGTTATCCACGTGTCTCAAATCTGCGCATTCTGGATTTATATATCAGGGGTTTTAATGCTGATTGATGAAGGGTTCTTGCGTGTAATGTGTGAGCTTTAGAGTGAGAGAGAAGCCATCTTCTTGTTCTCTGTAACCCTATCTTCATAAGCTCTGTAATTGTCATCTTGATAAATCAATACAGCTTTTTCTGTGGCTTCTCCCGAGGATGTAGATTGTGCATTCTTGCACAATTGAACCACATAAACCTGATTCTTCTTGAGTGTGTTTTCGTGATTTTTCAGTTAAATACTTGTTCTTATTAGCTGTTGTTACTTGTTGATAGTTAATCTTTCTTTGGTACTTGAGATTGATTATTGGATTGTTTGTGCAACTTGAATTGGTCTTGGACAGAGTTCTTGGGCAGTGATTACTTGCTTGAGATCTTTTAAGGCAATCTAATCACTACAGTTATTTTCTCAGTTTCTGATTTCTGAAGTGAACTCATCTTTAATACGTGGAGATATATTTCAACAATTTTAAATTACAACAGACCTATATTGGGTTATACTAACAAGTGTATTTGAATTGTATTATCTAATGCAAAATTAGTTTCTAATACAACAGAATCAGCAGAATATAAAGCCCTTTACAATGCATCCAAAAACAGACCCCTACCCACCAAAACCCAAAAATACTGCAATTAAAATTAAGACAAATTGATCCTACTCTTCATCATTCTGACTTTCATCTTTCATAAGCTTGATCATATCATCAATACCAAGAATTGTGATTGCTGCTTCAGTCGCAAACTGTCAAACAGATTTTAAGAAACAAAATTAGGGGCAATGTGCAGCTAAACTTCATTCTAAAATGATGCATTCATGTGTTTCATGATTGTTACCTGAATAATTTTCACTTTACTCATTGCAGGCTCAATGACTCCTGCTTCCAAGTTGTTGCGAATGGTGCCCTTTGCAAGGTCTGGTTCCCTTTGCAAGATCCAGTCCCATCCTACACCGATTTGGGGAGCAAAAATCCAATAAACGATAGAGAACAGAAACACAATCAGGAATGTAATTACTAAATTTTCTGCTTAAGGTTTTCTATTGATGATATTTAAAATTTATTTTACAGTTTATATACTATTAGTTGAGGATGAACCATAATCCATAAAGTAGAATACCTGGATAAGTGTTTCTTATCTGCATTGGTTTGTGCAGCATTGTAGCAAGCCCGTAGTTGTGAAACTAACTCAGTTGCATCCTTAGCAGCACTTACAGCAAGCACCTGCAGAGGTATAGAAGCATTAAAAATTGCTCAACATAGTAAGACAAGCGGAGATAAGCAATTAAAGTTTCTGCATTGTGCCTCCAAAGTCCATACTAGACCTTTGGTATAATAAATAAACATTCAGCAAACTCAGCAATTGCTGACTGCTCTCAGGATTCTATTTTTGTAGCAAGGTATTCCAAATAGACAGAAGGCAGACTCGACAGCACCTCTGCCTGCCACCACCTGCATTACCAATAGGACAATGAACAAAGAAGAGTTAAACGAGAATAACAAGTACCAATCAAGTAATGAACTTCTCACAATAATTTAGTTACAAAGAAGGGAAAAACAAAAACAAAGCAGATGCAAATTTAATAGACTATTTTCCCATTTCATCTAAACACATTGCAAACTCCCTGCATTCAGGCCCATTTTTGTGAGCCACACAAATTCAAATCTTTTCCATATTTGGAGCTCATCATTTTATGCATATTACCTACACTTTGAACGGCAACAGCCCATACAAGTTTTTAAATCAATTCTCTAATCTATAATAGGTTCCCCGTGTCCTAATCAATATCATTCCACCAGATATTCCTATTCCATTATCTGAACTAATAAGAAACATGAAGAGAAAACTCTAAATTTTAAATTTATCAAATATGAAGTTCAGGAAAGTACATTAGAAGAATATAATCTGCAAGTGCTGAAAATTACCGTTTTGGATTCAAGGGTCCTCTTGATAATACATAAAGCATCATGCAGGGCTCTCTCCATCTCATCGAGCATATAGTCATTTGCTCCTCTAAGTATCAAGGAAACCTAGAGAAAAAACAAGACTGTGAGAATAAGAAAAGATCAAAAGAACACAAGGCACCACCAATCAAAATAATAACCATTTAGCAGCAATTAATACAGTACACTATACTAACTTCAAATTTGATAAACTTGGTCTTCTTGTTTTGCATTGACCAAGTAGAAAACACAGGAAATGTTGCTACCCTGGGCTTATACTCAGTTGATAAAGTGGTGAGGTGGAGTTGAAGCTTTAGGCTAGATTACCACTCCAAAAGAACAATGATACTAGGAACTTTACCAATATTGACGTCATGTCCGAAGACATAAAAGGTTTTAAAGTTTCGCAGTCACCAAATTTATAAATTCCAATTAATTATTAAATTAATCACATACCGCACTCGTAGTTTTAGTCCCCTTTATCATTATCACATCGTCATCAGCAACACGCTCCTCTACCACTTCATCAGCAGATCCAAGAAGTAATGAATCAAATGTTTCCTTCCCTTCCATGTCAGCGAATGTTGAAACCTGACAAATTGACAACCAGTTAACAACATGTTTCATAGAACATCAATTTTTCTATGAATAAAAGTGCTAGTGTCAACCACACGAGTGACATGAGACTGGGTTCTCAGGTCCAACTCTGATACATTTGTCAAAGTGCATGTCTTCAACATGCAAAATAGTCAAACATAACCTCAGCACTCAGTAGTTAATAAAGTAAAATCCTGTAGGTTCCAATTAGATGTGGTAATATGGGTCACGATATGATTACATGACACTATTACGACGTGATTTTCTGGATTCGAAATGTCATAAATTGACATGATTAATAGATGGATTCACACAACATGACCAATGTCAAATCTCATGCACCGCTCGAAATTTTCAATCAAATGAGATTAAATTGGCGAAACATGGTGCGCTAAGTAACGAACCGCCCAAAATTTCAGCCTAAGGGTCCAAAGCTAAGTCAAGGTGTGCTAGCTTGGCCCGATTCTAGAATTCTCCACAACTCTCTAGCATACTCTCCATACTTGTACATAGCTAGAATATTCCACACTTGTGTACACTTATAAATATCTAGATATTTTGGTAAGTTGCGCAAGTTGCATGGAATGCTCTAGACTTAGGCAAGCCTGTTCTATAAATAGGACATGACACTTAGTATTTGAGCACACAAGTCTCAAGCAACTCAAGTGTATTTTGTAAAGCTCTCTTGTACGCATTCTTTAGAGTAATAAATTTCTTTTTGGCTACATTGCTATCTATTCTCTTTAGTTTTCTCGCAAGCATCTCTTCTTAACTAGTTTAAGAAGTTCGACAGGCTTACTTAGCAACTTTTGTGTTAGAAGTTGTCTAAGTGCCGCACGAGTTACTGCACAAAATACTCACCCGTGACACAAAACCACAAAAAAAAAAACAAAAACAAAAAAGTTCTTATACAATACTTTTATTTTATTTTATTTTTTAAAAATAAAAAGTATTATGTGTATTTTGTAGTCAATTTTTGTCTCAAAATTAATTTCCTCATTATTCATCTAAATATTAATTAAGATGCTGGAAATAAAAATTTTAAGGTTTAAGATATGAGAATTATAAATTGAATAATGAGTGTGTTATATGGGTGTTTAAAGTAATTATATATATTATTGACTTATTATAAATTATCCTTAATCATAATTTACATAATAGATATTTTCGTAATACATATTTTTATTAAAATTAGAACTTCAAAATAATTTTTAGAGTGCAAATAACCCTATTTTTATTCATTTAACAAAAAAAAAGACATTTTTAATTCTAATTTATTATTTTCAGAATACGAATATCTACAGGCACGTGAGTTGCACGTTACCTCCAGTGCTTCAAACCTCAACCGCCAATTTTCCTTAACAGGTAGTATTATCTTCAATCACATTAAGCGATGGCTACAAGTAGATGCTTTCTACTGCTTCCCATTTCTTTGAATCATCCTAATTGTAACCCTAATTCTTCTAAACGCCAAGGAGTTCATAATCATGCCTCTAGAATTACATGCTCGTCCATCACTAACCAATCGCAATCAGCCAAGCAAGCACTCCTGAGCCTCATCACGGACCAAGACCGAGGACTTAAAACTCAGAAAGATCCCAACAAGCGATCCTCAATCATCAAAGCGATCGATGATATGGCTGTTCTGGGCAGAGATATGGTCACCACCGGTGATTCGCTCTCTGCCACGTGGCGCTTGCTTTGGACCACGGAGAAAGAGCAACTGTTCATCATTGAGAAAGCCTACTTGTTTGGTACGCAAACCGGTGACGTTCTGCAGGTGATTGATGTTGAGAAAAAGGTTCTCAATAATGTAATTACTTTTCCTCCCGATGGAGTTTTCTTTGTGAGGTCCAATATTGAGATTGCTTCGCCTCAGAGAGTGAATTTCAGGTAATATAAAAGAAGTATCGTTTACAGATGCAGATACTGCATGAAATCAGATTATTGATCAGTGATTCTATTTGTTAGATTTACAAGTGCAGTTCTACGTGGGAGAAATTGGGAAGTACAATTGCCACCGTTTGGGAAAGGATGGTGAGTGCTTGCTTTCTCTATTTTCTGAATGTGAGCCTTTCCTATCAAATGTAGATTGTTTATTGTTTAGGTAGAAGTGATTAACACTATACTGTATAAGCAATGTCAATGCCCGTGTGTTAGTCCACTATGATGTCTTGTTGTGCTTCCATAGGTTTGAAACTGTGTACCTTGATGATGAGATTCGAGTTGTGAAGGACATCAGGGGAGACTATTTAGTCGTTGAACGTGCTCCTTATCATTGGACAGAGTGATGAACAAAACTTTTGCTCTACTTAGTTGAATGTGAGTTCCCCTTGTTATTTAGTCAGATTAATTTCCATCCAATAGTATTGCATCATCTTGATTTGGTTGAATTCTCTTTCTTGTGCTGATCTTTTGTAAATTTTTGCAGCAATTCTACTTTCAACCATTTATTGTTTGCTCACATGTATCTATGTATATATGAGGAAAAAGTTTCACCTCAATGCCCCTAACGTCTAATGTTTTTCTCTGAAACCTAGATTTAGAACTTTTGTGTTATGTAATTTAAAGTAATTCTCCACTATTTTCTGCCCTCGTTTTTTTCCCCTCTGAATCATCTTGCTTTGAATCAATCAAGTCGGTTCTTGAATCTATTATACTGTTTACCACTTCATAAGTTTAATCTGATAGCTATTTTAAGTCATTAAAGTTTTCCTTCTTGTCAGTCTCAGCTCCTGACTTGATAAATACCATGCTTATTCATCTGCTAAATTTCAGAGATGATGGCATTCTTGGTAATGAATGCCCAACCTCTGCAGGTTTCGATCTGTTTACCTAGATGATAACATTCGTGCTCCTTAATACTGGAAAGAGTGAGGTGTGATAACTTATAGTTTATCACTCTTCATTAACAGATTTATAGAAAGTGTCTGTAGCTCGCAGGGTCAACTCAGGGAAGTCCTTGGAACTATTATTCTTCTATAAGCATAATTGCTCTCTAGTCTCTTCATTGTACAGTTATTGGATTCTTGTCTTCCGGCCTTATACTTTGTATATGAGATCAAGCTCATTTCAAACATATTGTCAACTGAGGTTATAGTTGCTTTTTGGAGATTTGAGGCATGCTCCTAAAAGCTGCTTCTTGTGAACAAGTTGGGCACAAAACCTTTATGTCTTATACTGTGCAAAGTTGTGTATAACAATATTGTGCTTACATGTGAACTATAATGATGCACCTCTTCTCTAATTGTCATCAATAACCTCTTTCTTGCTCTATTTGCATGTTTGATTGTGTCTATAAATCTAATGTTTTTGTCTGAAAATGTGATGTATTATTTTGGATCGGCACAACTGGAATTCTGGCTTTGCTTCAATTATGTTCCTTTGCAGTGTATGAAGAGTGTACAACACATAGTCTTGTTAATGTATGCCACCCTCCAAAAGTAAGTGGCTTAGAACTTTAGTTTGTTGATTGTCCAAATGTTGGACCCTAAAAGACAGATTGATCTTTGACGTCCTTTGCTTTTATTTTCCTTTATCAAAATACTGATGTTCCCTTGGTGTTGTTGATCGGTTTTATGCTTCCTGGAATTATTTTCAGTTGTCATTCGGGCATCTCTTTGTTTGATGTTTCCTCTTTGAAAATGATGTCTCCAGCTGGGGGGGCTTCCTCCTTGTATGCTCTCTTGTTTATTTACTTGGCAAAAGACAGATTAAATTTGAGGCCAATCCTCTGATTTTCCATCTTTTCCTTTGCAAATACTCTTTCGGCCCTTGGCCTTGGGAATTCTTGGGCTTTATAACTCATATCATTCAACAAGGATCCAGGCAAGTGCTTTTTCCTGTCCGCGTTGTGTTGGTCCAAAGTGACTTTTATTCAATAAAAATGGTTGCTTTTGGGTTGTGTTTACGATAGCATTCAAATTTCAAAATCTTGAAAATAAACAGTTGTTTTTACACTAATATTTTTTGCCGCACATTCTGATTACAATAAGGTTGTTAAATTAGGCTTGGGAGCTTAGGATAATGTAAAAATAGGAAAATGGGTGGGATTTTGTAATAGATTGTAGGGCTTGTATAATTATGCCCTAAGTAGGCGTGCAAGTCTTGCTTTCCGTGGCTTTGGGATCTTCACGTGTGGCCGTAAACATGCTAATTTTTTTTTTCTTTTTTACATGTCATATTCTATTTTTCTATTCTATTTTAACTCAATAAAGGTTTCAGCCAATTTAGATCATGTTTTGGTTTCGTTTGGCTTGGGACCCCCTCATTGTTGTGAATGGTTTGTTTATTGCAAGTTTGTAACCTTATTGCCTCTATATTTTTATACTTTATACTTCACGTGCAAGTAACTCCAGCTGGCTACTCAGTTATTGATTACGGTTTTACGTACGGTCCTGGGCTGTCGGTAAAAATGCTGCTAAGCAAATCTAATCCGAACCCCAGCTTCTACAGCTCAAATCCAGGGAGGCCCTGAATTTTTCACGATGCACATGTAATGGCGATAACGGGACCAGTACTTTGGGGGAATTGCCTCGGGTCAATTTAGAAAATGGGTAGGATCTGCCCCATCGGACAATCAGCAATCAACTTTAATTGCACGTTGGTACATTTCTGGTTTGCAAATAATAATGTTGGGTGTACGGAATTAGATCCCTGAGCTGAAAATGCATAGGCAAAAAGCAAGGCTGTTGGGCTTGTGGGCGCATCATGGATATACGCGAGTGAACAAAGATAAAAAGTTGTACTAAAATGGTGGGTGAATGGGGTCCAACCATAATTGGATTGGACCTCAAATGGCCTTTAGGGATTGCTTGTGGGGGCCGGGTGGGGCTGTTTTGAGTCTCAGCCTTTCGTTGCTGGATAGGGAACAACTGATGCACGTCAATCAACCAGCTATTTGTTTTAGAATCAGAATTTGCTCTCTAAGTTACGTAATGTCGACATGCTCAGACTCGGAGCGGACACGGTGCTTGATTCTTGATTCTATTGCAAGACCGCTAGCATGTTCTGTTCGCGTATACCACCCTCTTTCGCAAATCAGCAATTCATTTAGTCTTAAATACTATAGTTTCACCCCTTACCTAACAATTTAAACTTTTTGAGTTAATTCATTTATCAAAGCTTATATGTCTTTAAATCCACACTGACCACACATATTTAGTACGCTGTTGTTGGGCATTTCTTAACAGCTTATCAGTTGAATTTGATTCAATTATTTATCTACCCTAGTTTTTAATTACCAGATTTCTTTCATCTTCGCCTATGCCTATTTTGTATATTGTGGTTCTACTACCCTTGCCTAACCGCTTAAACTTTATTTATTTTTTTTATTTCTTTGTCACATCATTGAAATTCAAGTCCTTTTTAAATGTAGAATTATTCTTCCTTTCGAAAAAAAATAAAAAGGAAAGAAAGAAATATTCTATGTAAATTGCAGAATATTGCGAGAACTAAAGTTAGAAGAACTTTTTAGATGGGCTTGATCACTCCCTTTGAAATACTTTTGTATTATTTCTTCATTAATTATAGTGAAAATCTATAGAAGTACGAAGCCATTAACCCTAACCTTTTTTTTTTATCAAAATAATAAAGTAGATCGAACTAAGCTCACTACCCAGGTTGGCGTAAGGGAAAAAGAAAAAAGATGTAATAATAGACCCCCAACATGGAAAATGCATCATGTATTTATTGATTTGATCGCGTAAATAAAGAAGATGTGACAACGAAAAGTTATTCGTGGAATACGATAGTACCTCATGCTAAAGCCTGCCCATTACATGATCGAGGATTATCATATTTAACGGCGAAAATTTTACTTGGAGCGGAAATTATAATTGAAAGTTCAATTAAGCATTTGGCCTGGAATCATGAAATTTATTAGAGACCGAAAAAATTATTAAATTATACAATTTAATAGTATAATATTATTATATTATAGTTTAATAGTTTTTATAGTCATTATATCATTAAATTACACGATTTCATAATATTTTCACATTTTAACAAAGTTAGAATCCTGAATTATTTTACAGGTATCTTTACTTTATTAAAATGAAGATGTCCTCACTAAAGAATATATATATATTAAAGTTAGGGATAAACTAACAGATAAAAAAATACAGATTCCAATACAGTATATTTTATCTTGTAATTTATTGAAATCTGTATTTTTTATCTTTTAACTCATCAATAATTGTAGTATGGTCAGGGATCCTTAATTGAAAACTCATTATATGTGTGTGCACAGGCATTTTCTAGTACGGACGCTCTTATAATTAGTTTTTTTTCACATGGACATGTTGTTAAATCGTGTGGTTTAATAGAATAAGTGAAAAACGCAGTTAAACAGTATGCTTTTATATTACATTAAAAAATGACTCTATTAAACTATATTATTTAATAATATATCCGCATAAATAAAAAATATTTACATTAGAGAAAAACATATATATATATATCTTTCCTTTTAATGCTTAACCTAACATTCACAGATATAATAAAAATGAAAGGCATCGGATTCAGATCCTGCAATTATGTAAGAACATAAAGACTCTCAAATGATGAAATTCTTGTCTACGGGGGGGTCTCGAGAAAATTGAGCTGTGCGTCATGACATGCTCCCACCACGAGAATTTGTCAAATGAATAAATGACTGCGCCATTTTCCCATTCATCGTGGCTGGTCCCACTTCAGTTAATATGTTTTTTCATTAAAATTCTTTTCATTGTATTCAGTTATTACTTATTAGAAAAAATTGAGCTATAAATACAATATCCTATAACTTCAAATAGAGTTGAAAGTAGCATGTACCATTATTATAATGCAATTAACAAAGGAGAATGATTACATAACACCGTTGTGTTGTCTAGTGCAAGTGCAACGTTTCCATCACCACTCTGAATCTCAAGTTCTTACAAGCTGATTTCTAAAGTTTTTTGTAACTGTTCCCCAGCTCATAAAAATTCGCGATATATTATATACACACTACTCTAAAACTTACAATATATATACGTACTTAAGTAAAAATTTTAAAAAGAATTTAACACAATAACTATGAAACTATATAACGTTATAATGTTAAGTAAAAAATGATTATTATTTTTTAATAAAAATTATAACACCGTACAATTTTAGTATTAATATTGGCACCGTAGGCTTTTTATCTTTTTTTTTTTAATTTGTAAATGCTGTTGGAATAGAATTTTCGACGTTATATGTCCCTGCCACGTGGATCAGAGCGTAGACACTCGCACTCCCTCCAATTGATGGAATTCTGCAGCAGATCTTTAATGGTCCCAGCGATCCATTGTCTAGGGACTGGGTTCAATGAAATCGACAAAATGAAAAGGCGCATACAATTTTTTTTTAAAAGAAATAAAATAGGTGTATTTTTTGTGGGAGACACTTCCCTGTGATTAAGGTACACAAAAGCTTCCGTGTCCTCTCATTTTGGTACAGCATTCATCTTTTGCTGCAACTGATGAGTAATTAAGGTTGGGATCTTGACACCTATGAAGTATGAAGGAATGAGTCTGCTGCATCGAGAAATTACGTGACACGAATAAATTACCTAACAATTTAACTTCATAATAAAGCTAGAATCATGTGCATTATGCTTGTGGTTGAATTTTAGAGACACGAGAAGTTTTGCCCGACTGCTTCAGCAGCACTCTACACGTGGAAATTAATAATTAAATTACTGCTCATCCCAAGCATATTATTATTTTTTTATTTACTAATATATTACCATCAGTATATGGATATATTTACGATCAGAGGTCAGTCGTGATTTTCTTTAATAATCCTATTATGATATAGTTCGAAGATCAACTCTCATTTAATACTGGGGAGAGATATTTAGACCCTTATTAAAAGAGAGTAAAGTCTTAGCATAATTGGGACTCGAACCCATGGGTCCAAAGTTATTGGACGCATGAATTGCCAATGGGCTATGAACATGGCATATTAACTTGAAGTAACATGGCCCATGCCCCATTTGTTAAGTTCTTTAACAGAGTCGGGACTCATAGAGCGCGCGTGTATATATATATATATATATAGTCATTCTCCAGTGAGTACATTATTATTTTGTCAAAGCGATGATGTACATTAAAATACAAAAAAAAATTTAATATATTGAAAACTATATATTTTTTGCTAATAGTCTTCACTTTGTTAGGATATCTTCACTAAATAATGATTATACATAATCATTCTATAATGAGGGTATATTCACTTTAACAAAATAAGGATGCCGTTAACAAACAAAAATCATATATTTCAATACATTAATAGGTAAAAAAATATAATTTTCTATGTTTTTTAGTATTTTAGTGGCATCCTCACTAAACAGTGAATATGTCCTCACTTAACAGAGAAGATGTACTCACTATAGAAAGACTCAATAATAATAATTTTCTAGTAAGGACATATTCATTTTAATATTTATTTCTAATGAAATATTTTTTTTAATGTATTGAAATATATATTTTTTAGTATTTTACCGACATTCTTATTTTTACAAAGTGAGGATGTTAAAGGATTATATATATATATATTCAAGAAACATAAGAGGGGGGTTTTTTATTGTGTATATAAGAATATTATTGGCTTTTGGCTATAGGATTTTATTACGATGGTACGTATTTAATGAGTAAAAGTTTTTGCAAGGACCATGCATGTATGCAGTGTGCTATTAAATCAAATTATGCTAGGGCCTCGGAACCTGCTTCTGCACAACTCAAATGGCTCATGCACAAGTGTCTAACATGTGAGAAACTACTTAATGCTTAAGGTTAGGTTTTATCAAAGAAGAGGATGCATGCCGTGTTAAATGCGCGGGCACAACTTCTTCTTCTTGTCTTGGTGGTGGCGGGCCCTTTAGTCAAGTACGCATCAAATGTGGATAGAATTCAATAATAATAATAATAAAGGCCTGCAATGCAAAAACGGCTAACACTTACACAAAGTGCATGCCGAACAGCGAAACTTTTTGAAAGCTGACTCAATTGGCGATGAAGTCATACTACGTAAACGGTAAACAACTAAACCATCTGGCGGACCAAAGAAAAATTCATTAGCACCCCTTGATTTTAATTAGCTTTATTTTATTTACACGTATGTCCTCAATTTAATATTGGTTGAAATCCTCCCTTGATCTAAATTCTCCTATAACTTTCAAAAATTTTATACCACTTGTCTTTTAGTGCTAGTGTATAATTAAGATTTAACTATCATTATATTTTTTTATTTATTAACCCCCCCATTATATGAAAAAATTTACTCATGAGAAGATCAGATTATGAGAGGATCCAGATCCTTCAATCATTTTTTTTTTCCTTCAATTAGAGTTAGAGACTTAATTTATAAAATGATTAAACTATGTATGTATTGAATAAACTGAGATCATTAGGAGGCTAAAATGGTATTACTACTTTAACTTATTATAAAAAATGTTTATTATTTGGTCTAATTGAAAGAAAAGTATGTCAAAGCATTATAAAGTTATCGCTAGTATTAGAAAGCTATAAAATGGCTTATTGCAGTGATTGACAACATTTTTTCACAATTTCATGGTTTATTTCCTATATAATCATACTTTCTACAGCAAAACCTCCCTATATTTATAACAGTAGGACCAAACTAATTTATTACTATGAAGAAGTTATAACTTAATAGAGGTATAGTGATTAATTAACCTTCGCACAAGTGATACATATGTAAAGTATACACTAAATTAATTAATGGATAAGCTAGAAATATTATGGCTTTAACAAGAAGATGTCCACGCCAGCTAGAGATTACATATCTGCAAGTTAAAAAATGTGATAACAACTCTAAAGAATAAAAATCGCTATCCCAAATAATTTTAGAAAAATATTTTATTTTATCTTAAACGTTTCATGTAACATAGCATAAATTTTATTAGTAAAGATAGAATTACAAACTCTTGTGCAAACTTATTCCATACAAAGCATAATTCAGTTGGTTGGATTAGATAGTCCTTGGCCTACATAATTTATTTTTATTATTTTGTATTTTCATCCAACTAATGAATTTAGGCCACATCAGTTTGTACAAGAGTTTGTAAATCTATCATCACTCTATATTTTTTAAAATATACAATAATTATTACTACGCAGAGGTAATTTCTTTAAGACGAGATTAAAAAATATTTTAACTTATTACAATGTAGAGTTTATTTTGGCCTAAATTGGGACTATAATTTTTTATAACTACATGGAAATTATTCATATATAGAATATCATTATATAAAAGTTTTACTATATTTTTCTTTTTAATACTCAAAATTGTTTAAATACGTCACATTCTCTATCAATAAAATAAAAAATTTTCATAAATAATATTTTATGGTATAATATTAATAATTTATATTATAAACTTACTTGTCGCATTGTAGTCATTTAGTTTATTAAATATACATATTTTAGTAAGAGTTTTAATACGGCGTTATTCGATATTTGCGTTTTTACTTTACTCCTCTTTTAGTGGCCTAGGAATAAGGTAGTTTAATGTCATTTTACCTGCGGGACTAGCTGCTATTTGTTTTTTAAAAAGTTTGGTTCCATGTGTGCATTTCTAATAATATTTTATTAAAATTTAATTAGTTAGTTTCACTTTCTCATTTTATAAGTTCGGCAGTGCACGGTTAACATTTTAAATTTTCATGGGTTTTCAATTTAGAATCATTTTCTCTCTGGCTAGATCTAAGTTATTTATCGCTTTTTAGAAAAATATAAAATTGTGAAAATTAAATACGAATATAAAAATAATAAGATATTCATACACTTATGAATTCACATATGGATTGTAATATAAGATCTATAAAAACTTAAGAAATCTCATATTAGTATCATAACGGATCGGGCATGTAATTGTTATCTAAAGCACATGATTTAGTTTATGACCCTTCAAATCCGATCTTCATTATTCTGAAATTGAATTATTTTATGCTCTATACCTTTATTGTTAAGTTAATAACCTTTTAAAAATCGTGATGATTATAATCATACCGAATTTCCTATGTTAATTTACAATTGAATAAATGATTACTGTAATGATGAGAAGTTGAGTTGCTAAATCATGGAGCTCATTGACAACTTGAAGATATGGAAACCGAGTTTGTTAACAATCATTTGTATTTAGTTTTGGCAACAATAATATTTTAGATTTAAAAAGTCATCAAATCATCGCCCTAATATCCCCAATGCAAATTGTATTAGCTTTAATTGCTAGCCCATCAATCACTATCACCATCAACACCACCATCGCCATCGGCAAGCCCCACTCCTACTTAACTCCATCGACTTCCACAATTCATGCATTTTAATATATGGTTACATCATAATTTATTTTCACAAGTTAGCACATTTAATTGCTTGCTATTTGATAGAAAAGCTAAACCTAGCTGGTTCTTATCTTTTAATGGATATATTAAGCATGTTTCTTACTAGTATTTGATATCACCACATGTTACATGCATGCATGTGGGTGAGGTGGCTGATTAATTACCCAAAAATTTATGATAATAAAATGCTCAAAAACCTCCCAATATTCCTATTCCTATTCCAATTCCAATTTTGGAGCATTAACGTGAAAAGTGAATTTGAATTTTTCTATATTCTTGCGAGGCAGCAAAGAAAATTCACCTTAATTAATTTCAGCCCGTCAGAAAATGATCTGTTTTCATAGGTTAAGATTAAGTCACAGATAAGATAATATTATTCCATTGAATTTCAAAGGCAAAGTTCCATAATCAAAATTTTTCATTTATAAGGTCAGAATAAAGTGGCACACGATCATGTGCTTCATGCTTTAAATGCTGAAAAAATAAGGTTGCAGAGCATAGAAGGTGACGTGTTCTAGAATAGCAGGAACAAAGAGGAAAATTGAATAGCACGTTGAAGTGATGTGCTAATGCATTGGGAGACTTATTAGTGCTCAGCTTGGCCTATTATGTACTGTGAGTGGCAATTTTTTTTTATTTTTTTTTCTGAAAAGTTGTTAATTAATGTATTTTTTGGAGTTGACTAACACAATTTATGGGGAACTCTTGTAGTTTACTCCTTCCACTTATATTAAAAAATTAAATAAAACAATCAATTAAAAAATTCTGGGTTTTCCACTAAATAATTAATTATTAAAAAAAGAAAAATGGAGGGCGCTGCTAAGAGGAAATGGAGGCCCAACGGATCCTTCCGATTTCTCCTATGCGAATTCTCAAACGAAAAGCATATGTAAAGAGGCCTGGCCCACGTGATGCTTATCAGCTCCATTTCCTATTGTATTATCACTCACACCAAAGTCGCATATCCTCGTCTCTCGGAACGGTTTGATGCGCAGACTCTATTTTGATCGCATGATTAGGTGGATGATAATACAAACCTTGATGATCATAGTGGTGATTGACATGCTTTGGCTCTTTCTAATTCTGTCCCCTAAATTTAACCGTATTTGGGATCACCATGCCATGCGTGCAGGGCTTTTTTCTACTTTTAATTATGGTGTTGATTGTTGAAGACTTTGTTTAAAGGTAACCAAACACTTGGAACTGCCACATCACTTCTTACGTCCCCACGAACGAGAATTACAGTAAATGACATATAAATCCCATTATTTTTATTTTTATTACGACAGTAACAGCTACCATACAAAGCTTGCAAACTTTCCTTTTTCACTGTTAGTGTGTCTTCACAAATCCCGAGAGCTGCCAATCTCCACTCTCTTTGAAGTGCGCGTACGATGCCGTAATCCCCCGCAACTTTTTATTTCGTTTTAATTTTTGTACCCTTTTTCACTCTAAAGCTCAATTTGCGCGTGATTCAAGCATCTCCATTCTCCCGGCCCGCGACCAAGAAAAAGAAATCACCCAAAAACACGAATACACAAAAAAAAACCCTCCCCTGCCCATTTGTTATTTTATTTGTAAAAAAAAAAAAAAAATTTTGGCCAAAATTTGAAATCGATTTCTTCGAATTGGATGATTATAATTATTTCCGAAATCTTACAAAATTTTAAGTGAAAATTACATTAATTCAAAAATAATCCTTAAGACCCTTAGAAGTATCCCCCTAACATATTCAACAATGATGTGATTAACCTTATCGTAATTTACTTGTACAAATGGGAAGTGAAATCACGATTGGGTGGGGGGTTGGGGATATGAATAGTAGTAGCATTACCAATTATACATTACATGGGCAAAGAGATGAAGCAGAAGAGGACAAAAGAAGATGAAAAAGTAAAAATAGGTAAAGAAATAAAATCAAGCAAAGAAATTGCTGTCCAGGACATAACTGTCATTTTCCCATCTACATTTTAAGGTTCACATCCTTCTTCCCCAACTGAAAACGACTGCAAGCAAGCAACCTGTGGTCTACCTGTGCGTGTATATTTATATATTTCCTGTTTATATATTTTATAAATTTATTTACAAATATAAATATGTTATGGGATTTATACACCGACTCCCAAAAAAAAAAAAAAGACTATTACTCTCTTTCTTTATATACATATTTATGTTTCTACATATGCCAAATGACTCTCTTGTAGCTATCTCTCTTTTTGGGTTTCTCTTCATCTTTCATTTCATTTTGTCTCTCTGTTTTACCAAAAATTCAAAGTTATTGACAATGGTGGATCTTCAAACAGTATGTTGCATGTGCGGCGACGTTGGATTCCCAGACAAGCTCTTTCGCTGTAACAAATGCCGCAACCGCATTCAACATTCGTATGAATTTCACCATCATCATCAACATCGATCATTTATTGCCATGAATTAACCATTGTACACACACACACAGTGGTTATTACCATATGTATAGTTTCATCATGATCACCATCATCGCATGTAGTTATAATATATACATACCCATATCGGCCAACCACCCGCCACCATCACCATCTTCACCTTTCTTATGGTATAAGCACATGATAGTTCATGAAAACATTAGTACCCATGTACCTTTTTTCTTTTTTTTGTGGGTCAAAAAATTATGATTTGATTGTCGTTAAACGTTTCTTGATTGTACAGGTATTGTAGTAACTACTACAGCGAATTAGCGGAGCCAATTGAGATGTGCGATTGGTGCCGGAGTGAAGAAAGAAGCTCAAGACATGGAAGTTCTTCAAAGAAATCTTCATCGGGATACGGAACCGGAATCACAAACCGATCCGAGTATTCAGGCGAAAAAATCAAGCAACAAGATCGTGAAGAGAGCAGCGGCAGCGCCGAGAAAGGAAAGAATCCGAACGGCGCGCCTTCTCCTCGGCCCAGTACTCGCAGGTACAAGCTTCTCAAGGATGTGATGTGTTAAGAGTGACCAAAAAGGAAAAAGAAAATCAACTTCGTATCAAAATCTTTTAATTGTCTTCATAGTAGTAAGTGTTTAATAGTTAAGTTGTTGTTGTTTTTTTTTGAGATATGCTTTTTATGCCGTTTGTTTTGTGCTTTGGCTTTCAGTAAGTACGTTTTCAATAAAATAATGCAACTTTGTGCCAAGTTAATTTTGAAACCCTTTTCTTATTATTATTTTTTAGGGCGTTATGTGCATGAGAGTGCAAATCACATAATTTATTTATTCGAAGGGTTTGATTATTGGTAGGTTTTGAGGAAGTATTCTTGGTCCATAATTAGAAATTAGAAAAATACTATTTGGGAGAAAGGGAACGAGTTCGTGAGTAGGGTTTGTCTGATCGATCAGTCAACACAACAAGGTTCTTGGGAGAAGTTGCACTAATTTGTTTGCTTTGTTGAGTCTCTTAAGGGGAATTGAATGCACTTGGATGGCTTTAATTTGGCCGAAGAATTCATAGTACCTAAAGCTGCTTTCTTTTACAGATTCATTGAAGGCCTTAAATATGGATAGGCCCTCTATTATTGCTTTGAGGAAGAAAAAACAAAGCAAAATTTGTGTGGACATACGCTAAAATTTACCTTTACAAATTCCAATAGTACTTAATAGAGAGTGTGGTTCTTAATTTGAAGGAAAAACTAGAATCAAAGAATGAGATAAAAGAAAGAGTTTTAAAGAGAAATTAGCTGTCGGTTTCAAGGGCATCCACTTAAGTGATGAGCTAGCATTGTAGCGGTTTATATTTTCTTCTCGCATGCTAGCAGGGGCTAGCTAGTACTTTGTTGACCCGTAGTTGTGTGAAATATCTTCGAAGTACACAAAATGATAAGATCTCATTCACTGTATCTGTTTTGGCTATATATAAGAAACCAACAAAAACCTTTTCTTATTGCTCTTTGAAGTGACAACGAAGACATCGCCTCCATCTAATAACATAAATCTTTTTGTTTTTTTTTCTTTTTAACGTTTTAATTTGTTGATAATTTCACTGTCTAACTTCTAGGACAATTTTTCTTATCTTCGTCGTCGTCGTCGTCGTCTTCTTCTACTACTACTACTACCACTTCTTTCGCCTTCACCATAAGCTTTGTTTCTGACCAAACCTCCATGTGAACCTAATTTGAAGGTCAAGGAAACTCACTATAAATAACTCATAATGATGGCCAATACCCATTTTCGTATGCCCACAGTCACATGGTTGCTGCTTTACCTCCCACACTCTTCTTCTTTCCCTAAACCATTTTTGAAGCAACTTGTTAATATATGTAGGATCTGACACTGATTAACATGCAATGATTCTATCACTCATCACGTATTTATATATTCTATCACTCATCAAAACTTGGTGGATTTGGATGAAAGTACAAGCAAATCTAATACTAAGTTGTATAATTCACGATTAAGTAGATCATTTATAACATTTAGTCTAGTGAAATCCAAGTATTAAACTTATAGTGTTGTTGGATATTAGATTATATTGTTTTGAAATACTATGATAAACAGAACCGGAATAAAAATACACTAATTTCTTTTGGTATATATGTTAATAACCCTAACTTTAAATCTAGGGATTTAGTAGAGTCATTTTTGCTTCATGGACTCTTTTATCAGTTTATTGTTACCAATGGCTCGAGGAATAATAGTATAGTACGTAATTATTATATGTTGATGTTAATATTCGAGAGACTTCAACATTCTTTTGTGGCAGTAATGTCATTGCAGGAGAAATTTTAGAATACTTCAGCGGTAATACAACCAACTTATGCATGTATGACATGCGTATTTGGATTTAATATAAGCATCACTTGCATGATGGTTTTTCAAAATAAGTGTACACATGTCATAACATAATTTGGTGGTTGTATGACAGACATGGTGCCTTTGATGTACTCTAGAATTATTACTCGCATTGACAGGTCTTTCAATGTTCAGAAGGGTAATTAGGCATTGTTTATAAATGTTTTAAGGAGCTGGGGTTTGATATATATATTAAATAAATTTTATATATTATAATCAACACCATTAATAAAAGAATGTATTAAACAATAGAATTAAAAAGACCTAATTATTGGAAGATTCCACATTATCACTTTCAGCTTATTTATTTTTTTAACCATTTTCTTAGCCTAAATTAATTTTTAAGGGTCAAACTGGAGCGGTCAGCTACTTGAGAATTACTTGGTGAAATCATTGGTAGTGATTATCACTTTCTTTTTTGGAAATTAAATCTTGCAATGAAACATTGAATTGGTTATTTGGCCTTGTATTAGCTAGCATTATGACAATTATTCTACTCAGAACCAAAGTATACAAGTTATCATTGTTACTCGAAGTTGCTAAAACTTTCTAGGAATGAACAACGTATGTAGCTCGTCGAGTTTTAGTTTTATAGTACGTGGGCCAGTGTCTCATTGGCACTTGTTTTGCCAAAACAAGCTTGTGGTTCTCGTTCAGCTTGCAATTGTTGATCAATTTCGCTGAAAGAACTCTGTGGTCTTCAATTCTACCTTTTTAAATTACAGCTGAGGTGACACGTGGAACGCCTGTGCTTGCAACACGTGGATACCATTAACTTCGAAATGTCAACTCTTAGCAGGCGTAATCTTGTAGTGTGTAGTCAATGATGACAATTGACAAAGATGACGGGGAAGATAATCACAATCCATTACCCATTTTAAAAGACGCTGGTCTTTTTCTTTTCTTTTTTTTTCTTTTCACCACAAATCCATTATCATATTGCATTGATCAACGTTGGTCAATTGTTACTTTGATTGCTTAGTTATATCTTGTAAGATTCTGTAATCAATATAATGATTTTTTATCTTGTCCGAACATTCGCACATTTTAAAGTTAATGTAAATTTAGGATTTTAAATTATTATCTAATTATAATAGAGAATATTAAATTATAACGAAATAATGTAATTGAAAATCTGGTGAATTTTTTTTTTGCGCAGGCAGGTAGGAATTTAAGTTCTCAACTTGCGTTAATGAGAGTCAGCTTCCTCAGATCGACTTTTCAAAGTGCATTAATAAATTAATTTTTTTTTAGGATTTAAATATATTTCTAACACATTTCGACCTAAATATTCAAGTTGCGTCTATCACAAAACTGATTTGAAATACCATCATCAAGCCGGTTAATATTTATAAAAATACATCTAATATATAGCCCTAAATATTTTACACAAGTTGATCTAAGAGATTTTGCCACATTTCTGATCCTAAGAACTAGCTATTTTAAATTCCTATGTTAACTGCGAATTAACAGTATCGTAATCGAAGGTTGGTAAAGTTTTTTTCAATATAAAATGTACAATATTCAAGGTCTTAAACTCGGGCAGTGAGTGTGAGAAAGCGACGACGGGGAAGAGACACAGTGACATACACAGAGAGTGGTCCCTCGTGCCTCTCTCATTCACATTCCCCAACAACTGAGTCGACTGATTCTTCTGAGTCTCGTAGAAGGTAGAAAGCCTTTCACCATGGTGTTTGCATTCATGGTGCCATGCCTTCTTCATTTCTTGCCACAATGAATAATAAATTTTGTGTCAATTTTGTTCTCGAACACGTACTAGCATAAACCTGACACTAGAAAGAAATATTACTCAATTTTTTGTGACACATTTTGAGAGGACCACTTTTTTGTTTTTTGGTCAATCAAAGTAGCTACTCTGTAAATTAATAATATTTATTAAATAATAATTTTTTTACTGATCCTGCCTAAAGATTAACGTGTTAAATAAATAATTCGATAAATTTATAACACAATATATCATAAAAGAATATGATATTTTTTTAATAAAACAGACTTATTTCATAAATTAATAAGGGTAACTATTTGGTAGCCACTACTTATTAAGTGAAATTTCTGTAAACCACCAAATTTTAAGATTGTATCTGTAAGCCACCTACTTTTCAAAGAAATATCCCCCAACTACTTTTTTGTTAAAAAAATTAACCGCCGTTAATGATTTTTTAAGTAAAGACTATTTTAGCCATGTATTACAAAAATTATATATAATTAATTAAATATAAGATTTTGTATTGTTTGAATTTTTTTATTTATAAACAAAATGATGATGTTTATATAATTAAATATTTATTTTTAAAAATAGAATATAATTAATTAAATATTTATTTTTTAACTAAATGACAATATTACTCTTATGATGGCATGCTGACGTCATGTTTCCGTTAATGGAGTTAACAGAAATGTAGATGAGAGATGTTTCTTTGAAAAGTAGGTGGTTTACAGATACAATTTTAAAAATTGGTGGTTTACAGAAGTTTCACTTAATAAGTAGTGGCCACCAGATAATTACCCAATTAATAATAAGCTTGCTTCTTCATGAAATAAAATTTTGTTATATGGAAAGAAGTTTGACGTGCCATAGTTATTTTGCCCCAAAAAAAAAAAAAGAGAGGAAAATCACTAATGTCACTATCCTGCAACTGCAAGTACTTCTTTACACAAGACGTGTTTCACAGTAAAACAATCATCTTCAATTTCTTCTTCGCTATCATTTCATTCCCATGACCCTTTATAGTTGAATGCAATTGCCTCCAATGAGACTTATCGATTTATATTAGAATAAAATCTCGAGAATAGATAGTCTTTATTGCAGAAGTTTTTTTTTCTTTTAAAGTCTTTTTATAGAGTTTTATTATTATTATTATTTTTTAACTTGACAAAGATTCTCTTTATTGTATAAGGATTCTTTAATGTAGTTGTATTTTTCAATTACTGTATATAGATAAGATAGATCAAAATTATCTAAAAATAACGCTTCAGTTTATTCCAAAAAAAGAAAAAAAGGGCCTCAACTTGCATAAAGCAATGTTCAGTTGGCGCCAACCATTAATTTTGCATCAACAATAAAACCTCAATAGTATATTTATGGAAGAATAAGCAGGACAAGAGTACAATAAAACCATTCATTTATTCCCCAACTTTTACAAATTAGCTTCCTTTGAATACCAACCATCGCCATAACTAGTATCGAATCTTAAAAAAAAACTCTCGAAAAAAAGATAATGATGAAAAAATAGTAATTAAAAAGAATGAATGTAAGTATGATATCAAAAGACTAGCCACCACCTTATGATCATGACCTAGGATCTCTAAAAATAATCTAAGACAAACAATCAGCTCCATATGATTTTGGGCTGCATGAGTATATATTCTAATCATCTAGTAATATTAATGCAAAAGCAAAATACCAAACAATGCAGCATCAATGTGGCCCACATAGACGGTTTGATTCTCAAATCAACGGCCAGATTTGTTGAAATATCAGATTCTAACAAGGAACCAATTGTGAAATTAGGGTTTAATCCATAGAGAGCTTGCACTCCTTGTATATCATCAATAGCTAAATCAACTTTTTTATCTCGAGGTCTTAACGTAGGGTACATAACGGCTTCTTTAACCGGGCTATGCGTTAACCCTAGCAAATGCCCAATCTCATGCACAGCCACTGATTCCAAATCAACTGCCACCGGTGATTTCTCCGACCCAAAATCAACGGCCCACGTCTCAGCTGCATCCAAATGAAACTTCCCACTCTCCGGTGAAAACGAGTGAGCTAGTACCCCTAACACTCCATCAAACGGCTCTCCATCGCCGTGATCGCCGCTGTAAAACCCTATTCTGATATCAGCAAAATCGTAATCATCAGTTTCGACGAAACTAACGGGAATAACAGATGCCCATTTACCAAAAGCGCGTTTAAACACGGCTCTAATGTCTGTTATGTGCAAGTAATCGATCATATTCTCTTTTGAGAAGGCGTACGAGAGTGTCATGGGAACGTGACGTGTCCATCGAGGCTTACCAGGAAATAACACGTAATATTTCGTTGCATGCAACGTACGGGCCTTGTAAGAATCAGACAGCGTAAGCTTTGATCCATCCAATGTATTATCAGATACGTTGTGCCTTGCGGCTGCGGCTGGATCATACTTATCAGATTGCTTCAACTTGAATTTTGGTGTTGATCGGACGGCAATGCATTGCGGCGATTCATGGATGGATATGATGAAGATGAGAAGAAGGAGATGATTGGTAAATAAAAGCATGGTATTTACTAGTATCTAGTGTTAGAATTTGGATTCCTTTTGGAGGGAAGCTTTATTATAAAGGAAGAGCTAGATTGGTAAATTCAGTTTATGTAAATGGTTGCCAACAATCTCAAAATAATTAGGCTAAGACTAATGATGCTTAAGCTGATCAGTGATGGGAAGTTTGTATAATCTCTGAATCCTTATCATGATATTTTCTATTTGGTAACGCGGAATCTTTTAGAATGTGTACAGATCTTGCTAGATTACATTGTTTGTAACTTATAGTAAATTCAAATGTAATTAATCATCCATGATCTTGCACATATACTTTTAAAATCAATTATATGTATAGACGTGTCAAGAAGCAAAGCAATCAATGGTAGCATTTAATCAGCACGCCTTTTATCATTATCGCATATCATATTTCAAAGTGCAAATTTATTTAAAGTAATTTCCCTTGATCGTAGGCCTAGTGGGCTAGTGGCACAGGATGTGATATATTATTGATACATAAACAATGATTTATTAATAAAGGCAATAGCGAATGGATGAACAAACTAATAAAGACGAATAAGAATGTATTATAATCAATCGCCTATTTTGGAAATTCAAGGGGCTGTAGGTGAAGTGGGAACTTTTATTAGGTCTAACAAATTTCTAGTTTTATTTCATTTTCTCTTGAAGAAGAGGAAAGGCAAACCGTATGAAGCAAGTGGGTAGTTAGAATTTATCATTGCTGCTGTCGTTACCACGTACTCTCTCTCTCGATTCTATCAAATTTTTGACGTGTGGGCGACTCAATGTGTCAACTGATAATCTGATATGCAAAAAGTCATGTAAAGTACTGTTTGTTCAATTCGCTTTGAAGTACTTGGAGTGTAAAAGACTCAAATGTTCCAACATCCAGGTCTAAGAAAAAGCCTCCAGCGTAGCTTCCATCTTAGGCCATAAAACTGTAGTTTCCTGCTCATTTTTTCTATTTTTTTTATTGCAAATTACTCAAAAATTATCCATATCCTTTAATTGCATATTACTTCATTTTCTCTCAAAGAAAGCTCAAGGACACCAAATTTTCTTACAGAATCTTTCACTTTCCTCTTATCCAAAGTCCAAACAAAAGCATTAATTTCTTGGGTATGTGACAGCTATTCGCGACCTAAACAGTCGAATAGTGCATCTCCCAATTCCCACTATCCACACACTTTTGGTGTGGAAGCGAGATGCCTAAAGTTGTCTTGGTTTATACGTATATAGATCCAAGACGAATTAATTATGAAAAAAGAATACTCTGTAAAAAAAAATATCGTGATTTACTTATTTTCATTGCAAATATTTACATAAATATATATACCCAAGAGTTTTGAATAGAAAGGAAAGAGTCTAAATTATAGGTCTTGACACTTGTTATTAGCAATAAGAAATTGTGAACGTTAGGTCCTTGAATGAAAAAATCCCTTTGATGAAGCGTGAGTGATTGCCAATCTTGTCTCCAAGATACTTGCTGTTGATGAACGTCATTGTAGATGTGGATCTGGAGTGACTTTAGGAGATTCATTTTGAGTTTAATCAGTACTCAATAGATTCTCATTAGAATGATCACATTGTGGCCTTGATTGCCTTGTCGAGATTTTAGGAATGTGGACTCTGTTGTTGCTGATTTTCCTCACCTCATCAAACTGTACTGTGGAATGTAATGATTGCATATTACAAGAAAAAAAAAAGTGGTTGTTATTTGCTTGAACGAGTTGTGTCAAGGAACAATCAAACCAGAAAAACAGAGAAGAAAACTGAACACTTAGAGAGAAGAGGAGAAAAATTTATTTATTTTATTTCTTATTGATCCTAGTCTTACAATTGAGAGATATGATAATAAATACTAGTTTCAATTCTTTGACAATAAGAAATTAATCCAATCTGACTTAATATTAAACTAGGATTCTTAATATGATTAGTATAAACACTACAAGAAAAAATGAAATAATTGATAATTAAAAACTGTCAAATAAAGGTATATTTGACAGTTAAAAAGTGTCAAGTATACCTATGTCAAATATTCTTATATGACATTTAACAAAACTATCAATTACATTTGTCATTTAAAAAATATCAAAATTTTTTTACGTCTTTGAACAGTCAAATATTAATGACAATATAATTATCATATGAGTATGATAATTTTATAATAGTCATATATTTATGACTTAAAAAAATGTCAATTATCAATGATTTGTTAAAAGTATCAAATTTTACACCTTTTTAAAAATAAAATTACAATAATAGAATCTCTTTCGTAGGCTTCACGTGATATGAATTATAAACATTGAAAACCTTATAAAACTCCAAACTAAACAGTAAAAATAGCAAACTCAAAATCTTATTAGAATGACATGTATATATAAAAAATAAGATCTAGTTTTTGAAACTATACATTTATCTAATTCACTCTACACTTTGCGGCAGAATCAGTACCAATGAATTATTTTCAACACCAAAAGCAATACCCAAATCAGCAGCAATAATCAGTATAATTCAATCCTTAGTTGCCCTTCCACCGTTGATCCCAAATGTTTTCATGGCAGCCCTATATATAAATAAGATAATAAGATATGAGAGACAGAAAAATTAGAAACAATGAACTAGAGTACAGACCATTTAAGATATCAATTTATGAAATTCTAATTATCATGAATTAAGATATCAATTTGAGCCAGTAGATATTCAATTCAAATTCTAGCAGCATTCTAATCCTATCAAAGAAAAGTTTTAAGAAGTTCATAATAGTAAAAACTACTCCTGTAGTTTTCCAAGGATCACATACGATTTCTCACAGTAACTATAATATTATACCAAGCCTTAACAGAGAAGATTAGAACTTAAGAGAAGAGCAAATAATATTAGTTTCAAAAAATACAGAAATAAAAAAAAAATAGTGGTACCTTTCACTGTACGTCCGTTCTAAGAATCGTGGAGCTAGTAACAGCTTAAGAGAATGAATCGCGATTAAAAATAGAGAAGAACAGAAGCAACACTTGATTTTTGATTTCTGCTAAAGAAGACAAATTAATTAAATAAAATTTAGTCCAAGATAATAAATTAACTATTTAAACAATCCATTGATGAAGTACTATATTTAGTAACAATATAAGTAATCTTTTAAAAAGACATTTCATTAAACATGTACCGTGCATTGAAATAATAGAACAAGATTAGAATCTAAAGTAATTTCAACAAGATGTAATATTAAACGGTCAAAAGTACTCAATCAAACTTCCTAACTGTTGATTTTGAATAACATGTTAATTTAAATTCAATTAAAATTTTCAATAAAATAAAAAATAAATAAATGATGCAGGGCCAGAATTATAGGAAAATGAATTCCATCATCATCAAGAAACCGTGAAGCAGAAACATAAAGCATCCATTAGAAGTCATATGCAAATCAAATGACATTTCCAAAGCAAAACAGAATCCGCCGACCCTAAATAATTTCAATGAGTTTACAGAATTAAGAGGAAAGTTAAGAAACGTGTGATTTAAAGCAAATATTAAGCACACATAACAATCAAGATTTCCAAAACTCAAAATTGTGACTGCCTATCACTGATACTAAGGGTGTGTTTGGGATTGAGGTTGGGCTGCTGTAGCTTAAAAGCTACAGCATTAAAGTGATTGGTAAACACTAGCTGCTGTAGCTTGGAAGCTACATTAATATGATTTTTCACTTGTATGATAAAAAATTTATTATATCTTTAATAATAAATTATTATTTAAAAATTATATTTGCTACATATTATTAGTTTTTATTTCATAATTACAGTTTTTTTTCTACAACAACTGTAGCTTTTAAGCTACAGCACCTCAATCCCAAACAAACCCTAAGTGAATTTGACTTGAAATCACCCTGCTAATTATTGTCGAAATTGAAACCCTATAGTAAATTTCAGCCTCAATAAACAAAAACCTCAATAAACAAAAACCTCAATAATCAAAGGAATTAGAGAGAAATAATTACCTTAATGAAATGAGATCGCAGATTTTTATGTTGAAACGAGATTGCAATTTTACTTTGTTCTTCTTCGCGCGATCAAGAAGTGATGGATAAAAACGAGATGTGTATGTTCTTCGTGTGTGAGAAGAAAAATAAAGTGAGTTTTTTTTTTTTTCTCTCTCTTTGCCGGCCCACCCCTCACTATTTTATGTTCGATAGGATGTGATCACATATTTTATGTTTCAAAAATTGTCAATAATACTTGACACTTATTTAATAAACGTCACAAGTATTCGATATTTTAAAAATTGTCAATTATATTTCACATATTCTCAGTTTTTAATGAAATGTCAAATACATTTGATATTTCATGAAAACTGACAAATAAAAATTGTCAAATATTCCTCCTTTTCTTGTAGTGTAAATAAACTTGAAGAGTCTTAGGTAGCACATTGGTGAATATTTCTGCTATCTGCATCCTTGAAGGAATGAACTTGGTGACTAATGAACCAACAACCATCTTTTCTCTTACAAAGTGTTAGTCCATTTCAATGTGTTTCAATTTGGCATGGAAGACATGATTTATTGTCATGCGAAATGAACTGAATGATTGTGGTGGTTGTTGGAGTTGAATTCCTATGTCCCAAAGTAAGAAAGTGAGCCATGCGATTTCTGTTGTTGTAGAGGCCAACACTCGATATTCCGCTTCAGTGCTTGATCTAGATACAGTTTGTTGTCGTTTGGGAGACCATAAGAATCTGCTTTGCAACACATAAATCCAAGTCCGAGTAAAAAATTGAAAGTAACGTTCAAACCATGCCCTTGGCGCTTGTTTGGTACTATTACGGATCTTTTTAATTAGTTTGCACACGTGATATGGTAAGGCTGTATTTTTTAACCCTGGTGGTTTTAATTTCCATGTAAATAGTCTCATGCAAGAAGGCATTTTTTACATCAAGTTGTCTCATGCACCACCTTGATGTAACAGCTATTGTAAGTATCATTCGAATTGTTGCTGGTTTTATAACCGGGCTAAAGGTTTCTCCAAAGTCTCTTCCTTGAATTTGAGTGTAACCTTGTGCTATTAGTCTGGCCTTGTAGCATTCTATTGTCCCATCTTCATTATATTTTGTGTGAAATATCCATTTTGATCTAATAATTAATATTGATATTTCTCGGTCTTGGGACAAAAATCCAAGTTTGATTTTCATCCAAGGCTCAAATTTCTTCTCTCATTGCATCCATCTAATGAGGTATTTTTATGACTGATTTGTATGACTTTGGTTCTGTTGAATTTGGATTTGTTGTTGCCGTAAGAGCCATGTCCTTTTTCAAAATCTGGATTTTACTACAATTTTCTTCTTATGAATCACATTGTGCTGATTTTCATGGGAAGTTCCAGCATTATTTTTTTAAATAGATGCATTAATGGGTTGTGTGAAATCTACAAATAATAGGTCACCTATACCATCTGGATCATGATTCATGAACATGAATTTAGCGTCTGGAGTTGTTGTTGCCTTTGTAGCAGCTTAGACTAACTCCCTTAATTCTGACGCTTCTTGATGAAATTTAGTCAAATTTTCTTCACTTATTGATTCAACAAAAACAACGTTGGATGATTCTTCGTCACTATCATCATGAGATGTCAGAGAACTATCATTGCTTAGAACTTCAAGTGACTTTGAATTGTTTGCATGACACAAGTTTCTTTGGGCTTGATTTGAGGTTCTTTACTTATGATGCAATTTTTAGTAGAGGTGCAACAAGAACTTGAGCGACCAATGTTTAGTTGACATTAATGGCACCAACTTTGGCTTACCTCTCTTTGTCATTTATAGGAACTGTTTCAGAATTTGAGACCTGAATAGAATTAACTCTGTTAACCATTTTTGCAAAAGGAAAGCACGCTTCTTTAAAAATTACATGTCTTCAAATATAAAACCTTTTTGTTATATGGTCATCAAGGCACCCGTAACCTTTATGATTTTGGCTATATACCTTATGAAGAACACGAGCAAGTGTTTAGGGATAATTTACTCTTACCGTAGTCCTTGAGATAAGTAAAAAACATACAGCCAAATACCCTCAGCATGTGGTAGTCAAGATGTTTATGAAAAAGCTTAAAATAATGAGTTTGTAACTTCAGAATGGTGGGTGGCATTTGATTTATTAGGTGCATGGCTGTTAGAAAAGCATCGACCCATAGATTTTGTGGTAAGTTGGCCTTATTAGGAAATATGTCTCTTTTTCAATAAGGATTTTTTAGGATATTTTCTTATTTAGTAGAATTTTTATTTAAAGAATAAGTAATTTCCTCTTTAGGATTTGACTTCTTATTCAAGTAGGAATACTACTAGTACAAGAAAATGAATACTTCTCCTACAAGAAATAATCACTATAAATAGGAGGTTAGGTTCACTTATTTACACAACAACATAACACAACAATTAGGCTTTCTGTAAGTAGATAGTTTCTAGTGTGAGAGAAATGGTAGGTCTATTGAGAGATTGGGTGTTATTGGGGGTTTGGGTGTGAGAAAATTACTAGAGTGATTGTAACAATTTTTCACATAGGGGATTTTTCTCTTATCGTCTTTGGCGGCCGTAGTTTTTCTCCAGTATAGGAGTTTTTCACATAAATTTTTGTGTTGTGTAATTGGTTTTATTCTCCATCAATTTTTCTGTTCATTATTTGTTTAATATTTTTACTTGCAAGATCTTGTGTGGGATTAAAAATTCCCTAACATGCCTGAAAAATGAGTGTCATGGGCGCAGGTCCCCACAAGTCACAATGAATTTTCTTAAGGGGAATTTGATATTTTTATTAGATAGTTTAAAAGGGAGTTTGCAAATTTTTTAAAGGAAAATTATCCAGTGGCCACTACTTATTAAGTAAAACTTCTGTAAACCACCAAATTTTAAGATTGTATCTGTAAACCACCTACTTTTCAAAGGAATTTATCTCCCACCCACCTTTCCGTTAAAAAAGTTAACGGGAATATGATGTCAGCATGCCATCATAAGGGTAATATTGTCATTTAGTTAAAAAATAAATATTTAATTAATTATATTCTATTTTTTAAAAAATAAATATTTAATTATATAAACAACATCGTTTTTGTTTATAAATAAAAAAAAATCAAATTATACAAAAGTGGTTCAATATTGCCTTGCAATTATTTTATTATAGGGGTAAAATAGTCTTTACACAGAAAGCCATTAATGGTAGTTAACTTTTTTAACAAAAAAGTGGTTGGGGGATATTTTTTTGAAAAGTAGGTATTTTACAGATACAATCTTAAAATTTGGTGGTTTACAAAAATTTCACTTAATAAGTGATAACCACCAGATAATTATCATTTTTTAAATTAATATAAATTCAATTAATTCAATTTTTAAGGATATATAAGTCATTATAGTTTATTAACACTCCCAAAACATTTAATTATATGGCTAACATCAAGGTTAAGGATATAATAGTAAAATAATTAATAAAATTAACATTGTTATAATAGTTAGGAAGTTTCGACTTATTTTAAAATATTATGGAGATTTGATTTAGTTTCACCAACCAACTAGGGTTATACTGATTTTCCCCTTTTTTATTTAATAAGTGAAGAGATTTTAAAAAAAAATTCATTTGTCCTTACTTAGTTATTTTGCTTTTCTTTTCTTTTTTTAATTAGAATACTAATATATTTACGTAGTAAAATATATCTACCACCAATTCTATCATGGATAATTTCTATTTTTTTTATAATAAAATATGCCTACCATAATAATATTCAGGAAATTATCCAATTGGAAGGAGAATAGAGTCATAGTCATAATTAGGACACAAAGTTCACAAACCTACGCTCTCATTTTGATCATGTCGTGTTGCATGGATTAAACTTTCTTTCGCATTAATAAAACTTTAACTTTTTTGCTTATAGTTTAATGATAACCTAGTTTTCGTCCCAACCACGTGACCAGTCTTGAATCTCAAATCTCTTGTTTTCACTCCATAAATTTCGCCAATTGAAATTTTATATATAAAAAAAAAAAAAAACTAATAAAATTTACAAATAATGTGTTATCCCATCATAAGGCTAAACAAGGAGGAGGAAAACAAAAATTCCTTTTCTTTAATCATAGTAAGAGTTTGGGCCTGAAAGTCTGGATTTCAAGCTATAAAAGGCCCATTATTGATATTGACACCGACCCAGTTACCTAAAACATAGGTGGCAGCCGAAAAAAAGTAAACCTGCATCACTGCATGCAACATGCACTCTTCATATCTGCATGATAAAACAAATCGATATTAAGCCTTTTAACTATGCATTGTAAAAAGTTGAGCTTTAAAATGCTTACATTATTGGATGGCCCCAACAGAGTTGAGTTGTTGAAAACAGAAATTTCGTGGAAGTATGAAGGCTGAAGCAACAAGCTACATTCAATGTGTGAATTATTGATGCATTTGTTTTCTTTGATGGAGGTCGACAGTAAAGACGAGGCCCCATTGATGGTTGAAATCCAGTTGTGCACTTTGCTTCTTTTGTGAATAAATTTCACACAGACTGAGAGACGTGCAGTGAAATTGGCCCCATCTTGACTCAGCTTGATTGGACTTCTTGAATCGACACCACATATTTTCTTTTTCATTTTTTAACTACAGCCTTGTGAAATATCATCAGCTTTATATAACCTAAAATTACTACTTACTATGCAACAAAGCCAAACAAAATTAATCACCGTTGTTTCTTATTAGTTCCAAATCAAAGAAGCAGCGGCTAGTCTTCACTCTCTATTGAAAATTTATAATTTTTTATTAAACTTCAAAGTTTTGATTCGTTGACAGTTTAACACCCTAAGTTTTACAAGATTGTGTATAATTTTGGATTAAATTGGGAGACATGAGTAAAAACTTAAAGAGTCAATAACAAAAAACAAATGATTATGAAGCCTTTGAGATTTTCAAAGTGAGGACTGAGGATGAGAGTATTCTGCAGTAGTGATTCTTATTTTTTTCAATTTTATTTAGTGCCCTATAAGTTAATTAGCTTCAAGTTAAATGAATTACCCAATAATTTTTTCTTTTTAAACCAAGCTAGGGATCTAAAGCTCTGGAACCATGAGCAAATGAGAAAGTAAAAATGGTCCCAAATTAAAAATCCCAAAAAAATTAGAGAAAAAAGAAAAATGGTCCCCTCCTCCCATATCCTTACCTTCATTTTTCCTTTGTTTGTAATCTTACAGCGTGTTTCATTAAAAGAAACAATGTAGTCTCAGACTTGCCATGTCTCTGAATTGGATCAAGAAGTTCTGTTGAGTACGGGGGGGAAGAGAATTTGGAACCCAAGTTTGCTGATGTACACGTGTCAAACTCCCACTTAACCAAGTACAAAGTGAAAGTTTTTTCCCTGCTTTTCAGGAACTCCCATTGTTTTATGTTCTAAACTTTTCTGTAGCATTACTTATTTATTTTCAATTATAGTTTTCTGCTTTCTATACTGTACTAACTACTAACCAAAGATGCCCTACATCAAGTTTGGATAATAATAGCCGTACACGTGGCAGTCCTTTAATTAATTTCGGGTCCTACGTTTCTTTGGATACCCGGCGACAAAACAATATCGATCTCAGTCTTTTAATGATACATCTTTATGACACGCCAGAGACGGGTCAGCAATCGGGAAAAATGCAGCCTTTTTCTCCTCTAAATAAATAATCGAATTTGCTTGAGAGTATCTGATCAATAAGTTCAATTTTTTTTCCTTTTTTAATCACAACAAGTCTTCCCATTTTTAACTATCTCTCGCCCTTCCAGCTCCATTCTAGATGGGTAGCAGGACTCTTTTTCTTTTAACAACTATGTAAAAAGTCGTTGATATCGACAAGTGCCCATCAGTGTCAGGTCATATTATTATATTACATTTGTTTTTACTATTTTACCACAGGCAGAACGGGGGTAAATTATGTAAGCATGACTTTTTGCTTATTGTTGTAAGGAAAATGCCCGGTCTCGGTTTTACGTTTTAGTTTTTACCGGTGCTTCCATTTAATTTGCAGAAAATGTCACGCATACGGCAGAGCGCAGTTTCTTACCACCGAGATCTTGGTGGTAGCCGCTGCCCCATTAATCACACTGTGGGCACTGATTTGAGTCCTTCATGTTAGTGATTTAAATAATTTTTTTTTCCTCTCATAATTAAAAATAAAGATAAATACGTTTCTAGATATAGGAGTAAATATCCCTCCCGCCACTAGTTGGAATAAATTATAACAATTCAAAGAGAAAACGGGGAAAGCAAAGGAGCGGTCACAATCAAGTCAATATGGTCAATTTTTGCTGTAGTTAAAAGGAAGACATACCTCCACCTTTTGGTGGTGCCCATTTCGAGACACGTGTATGGCTTGGACTAATTGATGACTGTATACAAATACTTTACAGTCTGTGTTGCTTTAAATGAAGAATGGACTTCTTGTCTCAAAGATTAAAAAAAAAAAAAGCACACTTATATGTAATCCGGACACGAAGGCTGTCATTTAACGATGCCCGATCAATGGGCCCAAACCAGAGTTTAGAACTTTAAATTAACGGTTCGTTTATGAGAATTGAATTCGAGATCGAAATTATTGATTGTATTCACTTAAAATATGAATAAAAATTAAAATTGATTAAGTGGAATTTACCGTAAAATGAAATTAGGGAATGAGGGTTTAATTTTTAAGGGCGGGCTTAGAATCACACTTCTACTCTCAGAACTGACAATTTTACCTCAACGGAAAAAATTCATAAACCCAATTGTATCCTTAGTTAAAAAAAAAAACAAAACAAAAAGCAAAGCACAACCCGTTTATGAGAACTAGAAGCCATGATCGCCGCATGCTGGTCGTCAAATGTAGCAGAGCTAGTCATCGCACGTCTATATTGTTAAACGACACATAGCCTTGCACCAATGCAGATCATCAGCCTTGTGCCAATGCAAATCATTGGGCTTGTGCCACTGATTGTCATCGGTCGTATGTACTACATGTCGATGGTCGTTGCCACTCTCCGAACTTCATTGCTGCTTGCCGATTGCCCAGCCTTCGCTGCTTGTTGATTAGTAAAAAATAACGTTAATTTTTTTTTGTTGTTTTTATCATTATTATCATAGATATTATTATTATTATTATTGACAATAATTATTAATAACAATAGAAAATAATAATAATCATAATTATCATAATAAATATTAATAATAATAAGAACAACAATTAACTAAGGACATTTTAGTAACTTAAAATAATTTATTCAGATTTTGATTATTATCGTTCAAGAAAATAACTTATTCTGTTTTATTTCCCATTTTAATTACCAATTAGTAACACATACTATAAAAGAGATCTAAATGTGCATAAATAAACTAGAAAATTGGAATATTATGAAGAAATTAAAATTGTCTGGCCAAGCCCAAGCGATTGTAATTGTGTTTAGATTTCGGACTTGTTGGGAGAATATTTACCCCCACAAGCCATTCAAGTGAAATGAGTGACTTGCTAACAGGCTCGATTCATGCAAGATAAGTAGAATGTAACCGTCGAAACATAAGATTCGATTGGAATTTTTAATTTTACGTGAAACATGCATGCAAATTAACGGCAATGAGACATTGTAGCACACGGCCTGTTAACTGCGCGTGCTTGTGGCTTCTGTTATATACATTAGACACAAAACTTTTAGCATTAAAAAATATCCAAAAGAAGTCTATTCGCCTTTGGTTGAGTGGTCAATAATTTAAACCGTCACAGATGTATTATAAGAATAATTTTTTTTTAATTATAATTAAATAAAATCAGTTAAAATTAGTTCCGTGTTATAAAAAAAAATCCCCAAAAGAAAAAAAAGTGTGATGGACTCTCTCTTCTGGTAACCTAACTGATTCTCTTTGGTCTTATCATCTCTCTCTCTCTCTCTCTTACTTATTGCGACTCGCAGCCTCGAAGGCCAAAGCTGATTCTTCAAAATAGTTAATTAACATGCAACTTTCGCACGTGCCTTATCCCTATCTCACGTGCCACCACCTCTCTCTAGTCACTCTAGCCAAGCTAGCTCACTGTAAGCTGCAGCTTTTACTTTACTCTCAGCCTCTTAAATTAAATCGCAACTGGCAATCAGCAAAATATCTTGACTGCTAGTATGCGCAAAAGCAGCATAGCTACAGCGACACTATCGAATCGAACTGTAAATTAACAAGCACTGTTAGACAGAAATGGAAATTGGCGGGAGCATGTTCATTAGAGAGGAGACCGGTAATAGTAATAACAATCATAACAGTAACAATCTTGCTTGGGAAAATATGTGGGCGCTTAACAATCAATCAAGATTTGATTTGGGTAACAGTAGCAGCTTGTACGCTACGGCGGAGATAACAAACACCGCGCAGACATCAGAAGGAAATGCAGCACACGCACTCATGTTTCCACACAGCCAGTCTCTTTACGCTGGTGATGGGTCAAACTTGCACCCTGATCCACACCTCATGTGCTTGAAACTCGGAAAGAGGCACTACTTCGAGGATGCTACAGCAACGTCAATAGACGACCGAGGATTTTCAATGGTCAAAAAGGGGAAACCCTACTATACATTTGCCAGTGCTGGTGGTGGTGTTGTGGGTCCCTCCTCGTCGTCTCCCGTTTTGGTTACCTCCACGGCTGCGGTGCCTAGGTGTCAAGTTGAGGGGTGCCACGTGCCTCTGATCAACGCCAAGGACTATCACAGAAGGCATAAAGTTTGTGAAGTGCACTCTAAGGCTCCAAAGGTTATGGTTCTCGGGTTAGAGCAGCGGTTCTGTCAACAGTGCAGCAGGTAACTTTTATCATATCTCTTCACTTCTGGGTCGTTTCAATTTTTGAAATCTTTTAATTACTGTTCAGTAAATCCTTTGATTTGTTCCCCTTTTTTTTTAGTTTTTAATATCTTTTTATTTATGGAAAATTTGCCATTTTAAAGATTCGAAATGATCTTTATGATTGTATTTTGGTAATTAATGGGAAGCATGCATGTATAGATTTCATGTGGTGTCAGAATTTGACGACTCGAAGAGGAGTTGCAGAAGGAGACTGGCAGGCCACAACGAGCGTAGAAGAAAGAGCTCTCACGATTCTCTTTCAAGGAACTCTTATCAAGGTACATTTTTTGTTTAATTTTATTAATTATTTTTTTCTTGTGTTCAAATTTCAATTGGTTCTTGTGAAGTTTTTTATTCTTATTTCCTGGCATAAGCTGCATGTGGCTGTATGATCATTACTATTAAAATGTTAACTTGCTTGATAAGAATCAAGATAAAGAGAGTGATAAAGATAATTAATCGCCAAGATTGATTGTGTTAATTTTGTCAATCGATCTAATAATTGATAATCAATTAATATTAAAATTGATATCAAATAACGTTTACATTAATCAAATTTCTAATTATAGTACTTGTACCATTTTTTTTTCAATCTGTAAATAAATTGAGTCGCTTTATTCGTAATAAATAAAAACGAACTTTATCTTCTTCATATTAATTAATTTTTAAAATCTTAGTAATAAGGGATTATTATTGTGCTTTTCCAAGGTGCACATGGGTTTATTTCCCAGGATGTTCCAGTTTCTTTTGAAAATTTTGTTAATTTTAATATTAATTCTCTCTAAATCTCCTAGAAATAAATAATCAATTTTTTTATTATTGAATCGCAAGTTTTCATAATTGAATTTTTTTTCTCTTTAATTCTTTCCTCCCTTTGATCCTTTCCAAGGATTTTTACCGGGACTAAAATATCTGCAATTTTTGTAATAATGAAAAGAAACATGTGGTTTTTTTATTCACTTAACCTTTCTTATAAGAAACATTAACTCTTTTAAAATTAGCAATTTCCATGAAATGGATCATTAAAGGCTTATTTACTTGCCTCGCTTTATCGAGAATTATTAAAAAAAAAAAATAGAAGCACTTGTGATACTAGGGGATGGATAGAGGCAAAGTAATATCAAAATCTAATAGTGTCCCATTAATTTCTTACTATGTTTAAGTCAATTGATAGAAGTGAAATTATATATGCAGAAACCGGAAAATTAAAATAGTAGTTGTAGTAATATGAAATTGAAATTTTTGTAGGTATATTGTTTCAGTTTGTTCAGTGTGAATGTAAGGGATCCGTAAGATTTTACTTTCATCACAGTTTATATTCATCATGCTAATAGAACTCAACTTGCACAACTTAAAGGGGCTCCTATGGGGAATCTAGTTCTTTTCAAATTCTTTAAAATCTCATTCTCACAGTACTAAATATTCTATGAGATGATATATTTGTCTTTATTTTGGTTGCCCACTGACAGTCAGCTTCAGGCGGTAGAGTCTATATTAAGAAGTTAATTACTGTGAGCCAGATTTTATGAATTTTGGAAATATATAGATTAAGTTTCGGTTAGCCTACCAATTATATACTACGCTACTATTGAGGATTAGGTCCAAAAGTGAAGAGGCAGCAGAGATTATATACTACGTTTGTTCGCTCAATCTTTCTTTCTGTTGTTCTCATCTTCTCTTATTTTAGCTTTTAAATTTATTCAATTATACACCGAACAGCAAAACTTGATACACTTCAAGTTTATCTCATCCAATTTTTCTTTTTACATTCATTTTCATGCGTTTCCATGTTCTGTAACACTGTAATCTTTTCAGCGGCTAGACAAAATTTTCCCCTCATATAATGTGTACTAGAAGGATTTCTTAAGTTGTTCTCCACTATTCATCTGTGTCCATCATAAGCAACTTATAAAGGTATTTGGCATTTGTGATAGATGCTCATACATTAAAACAATATCAAGATTTTGATCCAAAATGACAAATAAGCATGAAGTGTGTAAATTAAATGTATATACATACATTCATGCGCGAACACACACATATACATAATCCTTCTCTAGTGAAGACATCCTCACTTTCACAATGACAGCAAAGATACAAAAAAACATAGATTTCAATACATTGGAAATTGTGCTTTTTTGTATGTTAGTGATATTGATGCTCTAACTAGAGAATTATTATATATATTATATTTATTTGATTCTGTCTTTAGTAATATTACATTGTTATTTTAAAAATACTTACCTATGAAAAGCATTGGATCAATAGTTCAATGCTATTGTGATCTCAGAAAGCTGATCAAGAAGTAAATTTATTTCTCTAACAACAGTAAACGAGTTGATGACTGAGAGATTTCCATTTCCATCGCCAACAGGACGTGCTCTCTCTCTTCTGTCATCAAAGGCTGAATCGTGGGTTTCTTCATCCGACCTCTCTTCAAGATGCAGTGCTGCATTGCGTGAACTTATAGCTGAAAACCGTGCAGCCGTTGTTGCTCGGCATCTCATACTTGACGGCCGTGATTGGCATTTACACCTTGCAAATGACGGGGGTACCCAAACGGTCTCCTCCAATTCTATGACAAGCAGCCACCAATACCAGATGTTAACTGAGCAGCACAACTGGGGCCGATACCAACAAACTAACACACATGTTACCCTAGACCTAATGCAAGCGCCCACTGAAGATTTGCAGTTCTTGTCAGTGAGGGGAAAAGCTAAAGATGAAGAAGAAGAAGAGTGTTCTGAAATTTGGAGCTCCTTGGAAGGTGACCATCTAGTTTAAATAATAATTTTGTGTATTGAGTTCTTGTGGATTTGTTGTAATTTTGATTTATTTTGTACATTTGATGAAGAGCATTACACTCTTTCTAGCTACCTTGTTGTGTGACCAAGTGCTGTAGAACTGTATTAATTAGTTCATCATTTCAATGAGAACAATAACTTTTTTCACCCAATAGCTAACTTTTATTGAAAAGTTCATTTACTGATACCATTGTCATAGTGATCTCTTCATTGTTGCAGTGCAAAGATTCCAAGCCCTTTTCTGCAGAACCCGTTGATGTATATCTTTAGGCTTACTATTTAATTAAGGCCGTGTACGTTATAATGTATGTTATAATACCTTATCTTTGATAATACATTTAATTTTTGTAGAGCAAACAAACTAGAGTGTTTACGCCTGCACTTGTCTTTCTCTGTTGCCATGTCCGCACTTTTTTAAATTGTGAATGAGATGGGAATGGGAATTGGCGAAAATGAGAATGCGTTTCCAATGTTTATTTGGCAAAAATAAATAGGAATGGAAATATGTTGGAATGTTATTGATGTGTTTACTTGGCAAAATAAATGGGAATGATGAATGTGAATGAGAACCAATTTATTAAAATACCTATAGTATTAATGTAATTTTCTTTAACTAGATACATGTATAAGTATTATTATAAAAATGATATTAATTAAATAATAATAATAATAATAATAATAAATGTTAAAAATGATAATATTAATAAAAATAATAATAACAATAATTAATAATAAATAAAATAATAAAGTTAATATAATTTAATAATAATAAAAATAAATGTTAATAATAATAATAATAAATGTTCAAAATGATAATATTAATAAAAATAAGAATTGTAAAAAATGATGATATTAATAAAAATAACAATAACAATAATTAATAATAACTAAAATAATAATAATAATAATAATAATAATAATAATAATAAATGTTAAAAATGATAATTTTAATAAAAAATAATAATAACAATAATTAATAATAACTAAAATAATAATAATAATAATGACATTTAAAATAATAAAATTAATAAATTTTGATAATAATAATAATAATAAAAAAATAAAATTCTTGATTTCTTTAAGGGTAAAAATACCAATTCATATCTCATTTTTATTCTACAATACATCATAGGTAATACAACTACTTAATACATATATGACATGTGTATTTGAATTTAATACAACCACCACTTGCATGATGGTTTCTCAAAATAACTGCACAAATGTCATAGCATAATTTACTTGTTGTATGGTTGACATGGTACCTCCGATGTATTCTAGAATTTCTCCATTTTCATTCTTAACCCTACATGGGAATGGAATTCCTATTCCTTATTTCCAAATTATATATGACCCACATATTTTATTCCCATTATCAAATTATATTTTACCAAATAAACATGGGTTTCATTCCCTAAACCCTCAAGTAAATACATCATTAACTCAAAGTCGTAAAAAAAAAATTCACGAATTTTGTGCACCAAAAAAAAAAATAAATAAATAAATTGTCCTGATTTTCAAGAATGCATGGATGGCGCATTAAGAGCTTTCACAGACACAAAGCTAAAAACCTGCAAGAAGTAGAAATTAACCAGGTGATTCGATGCAAAATAGGTCCACTTGAATTCAAAGCTGTGAAGTGCACAAATTAAAATATTTTAGGTGAGAAAAGTAGTTACATTCACCTTGAAGGCTTATTTATGTTTGCAGTGTCGAAAATATACCAGGCCCATACCTGCAGCACCTATTTAGTGCATTGTGCATGGCCACAAAATCAAAAGCTGATCGGACGACGCACTTTTAAACTGAAAATAGAATGATCCCTTTTTACATGACTTGGGTATTTTCATGCTAATTTCAAAGTTTCGGAAGCCAACAGTTTAGCAAATTAGTTATGGCTGTGCATTGGTGCAATCAACAGATAATTACGGGTGCCCATTAATTCTCCACGCCGCCAAAACAATCGCGTGATAAATTTGCATCTCTTTTATTTACCGGCCAGTAAGTGTGTACTTTCACTTTCAAAAGCATTGCGCATCAGAAATTGCTGCAGTTTTATTATGGAAACCCATCTTGATAAAGAGAGAGAAGGAAAAAAAAAAAAAAGGTTGAATGTAAAATTATGTGATGTGGCTGATTGAGATCAGTATTCTGAATTTCTGACAATGGGTTCATTGAGTACTTGCAATGTTTCATGGAGATATTTCAACGTATGAACGCACATGCAAGTGTCTGCTTAAGAAGATATTATAGCTTGGACCCAGCATCATCTTCAACTGCAAGTAAATAATTATATTGGAAGTTCCAAATGACTTATTTTGATTTGTAAAGCTACTCACCTAGTAATTTAGTTAATGTGCTTGTTAAAGTATGACCATCCACAATAATTCTGCCTCTGATAAAAGTGTAGGTGGCTGACTTGACTACATTCAAAATCTATTGCAGAAAGTCTGTACAGGCTTCATTAATATTTGATTCAAAGTACTACCAAACTATATATCAATCTATTTTCCTTTATTAATTGAGACTTAAATTTCCTAAATTACCTACATGGATAATTACACAATTCAAAAGGAATAGTTTTGAGAGTAACTTTGTCCCTTGAGTACCAGCCGAGCATACCTTTCAGTTACATAGAGACCAGAGATGAAATATTAATATGCAAGCTATGAATACGAGTAGGAGTATATAGTATCCTCTCCTACTTGCCCATATGTATATAATTTTTTTATGTATTTATTTTAACTTTAAAATGAAGAAATTCTAAAGAAAAACACTTGATCTAACATCATTGTAAGTGCCGGAAAATATACCCACTTACACTGAACAGCGTGTCCATTAAAAATCATTAATTCAAAAAACAGATGTATTTTATATTGGTCTCGAATTAGAGACCAATATGAACTCGGGTCATATTAATTCCAGATCATACATCAATATCGGATGTGAGTTATATTCAACCTCAGATTTAAGCTCAATATCCATTTGATGATTTGCCTGAAGGGTCTGAAGAGAATTATTGATGATTGACCCAGGCACTCCGATAATTTGCAGCACGTGATTACTAATGAAATCACATGTAAACAATTTCGATATAGACAAAAACGGTTATCAAATCCAACAGCGTAAGTTAAACACGAAGAAATAGAAGGTGGGAATTTAGATCTAGAATGAAATTCCCGGCAAATTTATATCTCATCGTCTGTAAATAAAAACTAAAAGACTGAGAGACGATCTTTTGGCTATTCTAAAAAGTTCATTTAAGAAACATCAAGATCTACAAAGTTCCTTAAACATACAACTAACTTAAGCATCAAAGTATCTTCTGCAGGTACACGCTCGAACATAATTCAAAATAATCATCAAGAATCTCAACATAAAATCATAATTAACAAAGTCAGGTATAGCTCTTTATCCATTTTACGTACATTGAGTTATCGTGCATCGTATAGGTGACGGTTTAAGAACCTTCAAACATCAACTTAAATTATTAGAGAAGAGTTCAACAAAAGTATTAATGACAAGTCTTGAGTCTTGGCTTATTTTGTGGAGAAACCAATTGACCTAGCTAAGAGTTTAAGTTTGACGGTGAGGGGCTAAATATCAATACATGTTAAAGAATCTTTAATATCTTAATTTCATATGTTCTTTTAGGCTTGTTTTGATTGAAAGGCTAGCTCTATAATGTTTATGAATTAGACCTAAAAGATTAATTTATTGGATAGGGAGAACTATCTTACTTATAAGTTCAAGTAACTCTTCTATACTAATTAATGTGAGACAAAACTGAACGATCGGATAGATCCATACAAATTCATCAATCCATTTTTTATGAATTTAATTTGTGTTAAAAAAACAATAATTTAATCACAAGAGAGTCGTCTAATTTAAAAGCTTAAATAATAGGACTTGCTCGTGAGCTAAAATATAAAATAAAATATACTACATTTGAGTTTAGTTTTCATGTTAAGTGGTCTCTCATTTTCTAAACAAAAGTAAAAGAGTTAAGTAGTTTCTCAAAAATAATATTTCAGCCGGTCTAACATTAGTCTCAATTCAATGCAAACCATAGGAAATTGAAAATTAGTGCAAAGTTTCTTTAAATTTGTCAAAGGAAAAAAAAAAGAAAAAGAAAAGAAGAGAACAAAAGAATAAAAGGGCAGAAGAAGAGAAATTATCTCTCACACGAGTCGCGCATTAGGGTGAGCAACAACAATTGCCGAAGAAATCAGAACTGTTGGCGGAGTCCCCACGAAGGACAATAATAAGTGTGTGAGTGTGAATGAGAATGAATGGATGTATGAATTATGATCAATTGAACACGTTCATGGCCCGTGAACCTGCAACCCCAAATCAACCCATATCGGATGCCGGGCCCACAAACTTCTCTGTTAGCGTAAAGAAAGCTCACCACGTGCAGGGCCTCGAAAGGTATTTCTCTATCAACAGTTGCAGTCTAGAGTTAGTAGTTGCATTTAAAGAATATGGGCCCCTCCGATTTCCTTCACAAAGTGTTTTGATGATGATGATGATGATGATGATCTGTTCTGAGGGTTAGGCCCAGTAGTAATTGAGATGGAAAAAGATCTCGTTTCTGGGACCCACACCAAAAGAAAACAACATGGTTTCAACTTATATATATCATCCAACTCCTTTATCTTTTTTGCAACTTCACAAGTTGTGCAATAGTTTGGTCATTTGTTTCAAAGCGGTCCCTGTCTCTGTGCTGAAGGCTGAAGTGACCAGACTAGCCTTTAGCGTTTCCCTTCCATTATGAATGTTTAAAGGTAATTTGGACATTTAGCAGCCAATACTCTTTAGAATGCCAAATTTCATTATTTTATTTTTTAAAGAGTAATTTGATCATTTCGTGGGTGGAAGTATTTGGCAAACTTTGTCCTAGTGTAAGAAACTGCAAAATTTCAGGGACTCTCTCGCCAATAAATAAATAAATAAATAAATAATAATTTCCGAAATAGAATAGGAAAATAGAAACCGGGGAATGGGGAACTGATGTAAGTGTTGCATGTGGTCAATGAGGCATTTGTACCTTTCATGCCTTTGTCTTAAGATTAAAAAACACAGCTTTGCGTTTTTATTTATTTTATTCAGTTTCGTCTTGGCCCTTCCCCCATTCTTCGATTTTTATTTTATTGTTTGGACCACTTTTCTTTCTTTCCTAGTCCCAACCACCTCACCGAATTTATATATTAGGGTTTTAAGAAAAAAATGTTCTTTGTTTTTTTTTTTTTCCCTATGAAATTGACATTTTTAATTTATGCATTAGTATATATAAAAGAAAAAGCTTGTAACATAATAATTATAAGTTATAATTATTGTAACTTAGCCGGACCCAAAAGGACAGACACGTTGAGGAGAGTCTCCGTACAAATTCTCCTTTCGTGGCTATCTTTATTTGCCTCCTTGCACAGCGTAGAGAGGACATAACTCTTTGAGGTCCAAAGCCAAATTAAACATTAGTTAATAGTTATAACGATTGAGATGGGTTTTCAGCATTTTACCTATGTAGATCCTTTTTAAATGCGTTATGAGAAAACGTTGCGACATTTATATATTCAGACGAGTTTTAATATCTACATCTCTGGTAAAATTGATTTTTTAACCTATCAGTTTTTTTGGGTCTAAAATTTTTGAGTTCGTAAATTATGTGGATCATCAGTCATGTACAATTCTATTTCTGACCTAATTTTTATACACTATTATTATGTGATACCAAGATAATATTATGTAGAAGGGTGATGGGTCTAATGGAAGCACGAGTGATTCAAAATTTGATAAAATCTTATCATTGTCAGATTATCCTGCTAATATTACAAACAAGGCATCTAGTCCGCAAATTGTCAATCAATGTGCAAGGATTAAGGGATTAATTAAATTTAGCCTGCTATTGACGGGTAGGTTTTTCCTTGAGTTGGTTGACACATTTTGATCCCTTCTTTTCTTTCTTTTCTTTCTTATAAGGTGGAGAGTCTCTCCATATATATATATATATATATATATATAGAGAGAGAGAGAGAGAGAGTTGTGACAGTAAAATTCAAAAATAAATGAAGTACCTTGAAAACTTTTTGTAATCATAGATGTTGTATTTTACACGCCATGGCCAGTGGCCACGTTCACACTTCACACTTCACACCCGAATATTAAGCACTAATTAAAGAAAAATTAGACTCTGTTAAATCCATAATGGCTTTTTGTCAGTCAAAGAGCTAGCATACATTGAGAATTAATTAACTAAAATGTGGACACAACAAATTAAAACGAGAGGACCCACTGCTCAATTTCCTCGAAGCTGCAGAGAGGCTTCCTAATAGGCAACCACAATTAATAATTTTCAAGAGCTAGCAAAAAGGACGGGATCAAAGGCAAGTGAAGAAACAAACATAAGATCCCTCACCTCGGTATCAGATTTATAATCACCAATCATCATTACTTGGACAAAGAGTGTAACTTTATCTTAGGTCTTCTTGACGTGACTGGGCACTTTGCATGCATTTGATAAAGAGAGTAAGCAATTAATTCATATAATGCATGCATCTCCATAGCTATTAATTTTGTACTTATATATCGCCCTCACTTTCATATGTCTGCGTCCAGTTCAAGGATTGTAACTATATCTTATCTTCCATTTTTCTTTAGTTGATAAGGACCTCAGCTCCCTACAAGAATGGATAACTATTTAAGATGCATAAAAATTTAGGTCAGTTTTGCCCAGTTGATGTTACGTGCAATATTTCATATGGAAAGCTATATATATATGAAGCTAAATATAATATATAGATAGTTTAATTGTGTCCATAAATCATCACTACTATTAGTACTGCTCTCCTGTATATTTAATTTAACAAAGCGGTAGTCCTTTACAGCAGTAATTAAGTACTGCCAAATTAATTAATTAATTAATTAAACCCATAAATTATCGAATAGTAATTATCCAAATTAAGATACACCCACCAAAGTAGGGCCTAGGAGATATTTTGATTAACTAGGAAGGGTCCTATATCTTAACTATCAAATCTCAAACTAAGAAAAGAAAAACAGCCACGCGCATGCATACCATTTCATTATGAATGAAATACAGAAATCAAATTAATTAAGTTTATTTGGGCCGTCCGATTGATTTGATTCTTTCAATAATAACTTTGCTTAGTACGTACAGCCTCCATAAGGGGGACAGCAGCAAAACTGCTTCAGTTTCTTTCCCTGATAATTTCGTACGACGTACGTGGTCATTTTCATCTTTTTACAACATAAAATTTTACTGCATTTTCCGGGAAAATCTCAGGACCAGACAAAAGCTCAATAATGCAATTCCCAATTGAATAGAAACCTGCACACCCGTGCCTATCAACGCTATCCCTACAACCAAACACACCCCTTGTATTGGAAAATTCCCTAACGCAGTGATGAATACGAAACAATTAAATAAAGAAAATTACAAAATGATCATATTTGGCAGCAACTTTTTCCAGCAAAAGGAAAATATATCAGCAATAGCATGATGCTCCATAATTAGTTCATTATGATGCAATTTCTAGCACCATTTTACGAGTAAATTAACACTGAAAGTTAAAAAAAAAAAAAAAAAGTAGACAGTAGTTCAGTTCACTAATCACTACGTACCTTATAAATTAATCAAAAGCTAGCTAGCTGGCTAAAATAAATACTTTCAGTGACACTGGTTACCCACTTGAGAAAAAAAGCGAGCTTGATGATGCTGAAGTCGAAGCAGTCGCTTGATAAGACTTTTGCCTGAAACAATCCAATGACATTCTCGGCGGTGACACAGCAACCGTCACTGACGACGACGAGTGAGCTCCGGAATCTGGAGGTGACTCTATTATTCCCATTTAAAAAAGAAAAAAGCATTATTAGAGAACTTTCTCCCCCCCCCCTCCTTTTTCCTTAACAAGTATAACTATTAGTTAATTAAACCATGCAATATTAATTGGACGTAACAAGTTTATAATTAGGGTTTACTTGCGAGATTTTCGGATTCAAGCTGGGACTTTTGGTTATCTTGAATAGTACTAGTGCAGGGCTGTTGCTGAGATTTTCGCCTGCGACGATTGTGATCGGCTAGTCTCTTTCTGCAACTTCGTTTTCCATTATCGAATTCAGAGAGAAGATGGAATCTGTTTTCATTTTCAAAGATAAAAAATCAAAGAATTAATTTAAAACAATTTACCAATTAATTATCAACACTGGTATAATAAGAACCAAAACCAACGGTATACGTAAATGGAAAGTGTGGCGACAAGATCAAGTTAAATTTCACAGACAAGACTACCCTCGGGATTTCCCCACGTACGGACCACCAATAATTAGTTCCGCATCATAATTCGATGGGTGTTTCCGTCATTTTCCTAATCTCACGACAACCCTCTTCACCAGAATGGAATAACAACATCGATTATTTAGAATACAAATTGCGGTCACCGTGAAATTATAAATGTATGTGGTGTTTTGGGGGGTGTTAGTTCTAATATTCTGTTAAACAATCGTGCGAATCTTAGCAAACATAATTACTTAAACGGAAACTATCACGGACAGAAATGCCCTCGGGAATCGGGATCACCGAAAGAAATAATGCCATGAACTGAAATGTGGAATGCATGGGGAGGATATTTTTGTAAAATGATAAACAAAAACCTGCTACACTGCTGGCAGAACCGCTGAGTCAACCCGGCAGCAATGACCGTTGAGGCCTTGGAGTGAAACTCGCAGACCTTATGGCGGCGATGGTAGTGCTTGGCGTGAGTCAGATCGGCACTGCAACCCTCAGCTTGGCACCTGGGAATGTTAGGCGAACCGGGTTCGCCCGGTCTAGGCCGACGGTAAAGTCGGCTCACAAAATCATCATCAGCTGAAGAGAAATAAGTCCTTCCGCCCAAATTCAACCCAATCCTCGAAGCAAAATTATCGACTGGTCTAGAAACTTCTTCAGTTTTTGGGATCACAAAATAACCGCCAGAGACGGCGTCGATGGAGAGCATGGAGTGGTGGGTGGGAGCGTAAGACGACGCGCTGGTGTATGCGCGTGGGTCGAAAAGGGAGTGAACATTATTATTGTTATTATTATGATGATGATGAGGATGAGGCTGCTGTTGTTGTTGGTGATGGTGGTGGTACAGGGTTGTGTTAGTGGTGGGTTGATGGAAGTAGTTGTTAGTGTTTGTATTGTGTTGGTTAAAAGGCTCCTGCGTCGTGTAATGATCGAAAATCTGACGGCTCTGGTTTGGTTCTTGAGTCGCTTCATCTCCCGTAAGCATTATTGTTGACGGGTTTCCCCATTCGTAATCCACCATTTGTTTTGTTTTGTTTTGTTTTGTTCTGCCGGCGAGAAACTACGTCGTTTTTGTGATCTGTGACCGAGGGCAAGAACAAAATAAGTATGAGAGAGAGAGGAGGGAATGAATGTGTGCGTGTCAGCTTTGAGGAGAGGTCAGATTATAGAGGGAAAGAAAAGCTGTGGCCTTTTTTTTTTAAGTAGATGCTTTAAAAGAAGGCATTTTTTTGGGTGGTTTTTGCTTTATGAGGAGCATGAATGGCTATTGGAGACATGTTGGCTGTTTGGGGGATTTTAGATAATTAAGCAGTTAAAAATCACTCAAATCACTCACCTATGGCAGCAACAGCAGCAGCAGCAGCTGTGTGGAACTCAGTGAAAGGAGAGAAGAAGTAGCAGTAGTAATGGATGCGAATTCCGAAACCCTAGCTTTTAACACTTGCAGAGTTTTATTTAACTGTTCCTTTCTCCACTGTTTAATTTGCCTTGTACGCTGTCTCTCTTTAGCCCATTCTCTCTTTAATTAAAGCCTTCAAGTTCAACTATCATAGAGCCTGCTTTGGAATTGGGGTTATGAGGACGAGGCGGCTTGTGCAGAGGTGATTGGCCAGTTCAAAAGAACAAAAAAAAAAAAAAAGAAAATTAAAATTAGTTGGAATTACATTTTTACCCCCACATGAGGTGTCTGTCTTGTTTCTTCATCAATTTTAGTCCAACTAGTTAGGAATAGCAACAGTGGTCAGGAATGCTTTCTGCGTGTAGTTTTGATTTCTCTTCAGCGGGTTCTGGGCACAAAAAAAAACAAAACAAAACAAAAATGATGGGGCCCACTGGGCTAAATATTTTTATCTGCTGCTCGGAAGCTCATCATGCATGTCAATTGGCATGGATTTTTACATGAATTTCTTCGCTGCCTTGGTTTTCTTCTCATCCTGTCTTTATTATTTAGATTAAGAAAGAGAAAACCAAATATTTGAAAGTTATCCATATGTTGAATGAGACCGGACTTACTTAAATCACTTCATTATTAATTAAAGATGGTCAGTTTTTTGGTCACGTATATTATAAAAATAATATCAATCCTACCAACAAGCGTATAGATCGATTGATCAATACACTGTTTTATATTAATTAAAATTTTCGATTCGAGACATGAGAATACACTTAATCAGGACCTAACGTGGTCACTTGATATAAGATGTTTTAAAAAAAAAATATCAATCCTTAATTTGATAGCTCTTTGACTCTTGGGTTATACCCGACGTAATTAAATCTACTAAAAATAAACTCATTTAAACGAAAGTAAAAGTAATCTAAATTGTGAAATTAGCCTAGTACATGTAAATGAACACTGCAAATCTTGATTCCGTCATGTTAATGGTGATTTGACCGAAACATAAAATAGTTTAGCTACCATGTGAAGAACAGTACTGAAAGAATTAAGTTTAAGCGTTGATTAATAGTCAATTCATCACGTTTAGGCTTTTAAGAAATAAAATAAAAGAAGAAGCATGAAACCACACATGGGGTTTGAAGTTTGTGCGCTCCTCCACAATATTCCATTATTCCTCTATTCACATGCTTTCTTCAAGAGCATTAATTAATTTTGTTAGCCGGTGCAAGATTAAATGTACTTCCTTAGTACCTTTGTTCGTTGATTGCAGAGTTCTCCAGCGGAAAATTAATACATGCACCCTTTGCCTTTGGTGACTTTTTTGTTTCAACATGAAAATAAAGATGCATGCTTATTTTAATTTTACCATGAATTCGAAGGACGATGCATCAAACAACGGAGGAAACTCATTCATAGGTCCAAATACTTGCTCGATCGATGGAAATGATTTGACATATTATTTGAAATCTATGCTTTGGCTAGCTACACTCTACAAACAACGCTACTATTTTTTTATTGACCATTAAATTAATGTACTCCGAGCTCTAGGATCAGTTCATAAGACATGAATGCCTTTTTGGAGATTACAATTGAAGCCCATGGCAAGAAAGCAATGGGTCCGTTGCTCAATAACATGCGTTCGGCCATATATGGGGCCATCACATCATCATCATCATGGGTCGGACTTCGGAGAAGAATTACGAGAGTGGCAATTCCTGTAAATAAGGTAAAAAGAGAGGGGCATATTATAATAAAAGAGACAGAGGAGGGGAAGCCAATCAAATCTTCAATGTACGATGTATTATTCTGCGTTGCGCAAGTAAATTTTTTTTTTTTTTTTTTTTTTTTAAATCTGGAGCCACAACTTTTTTTGGTATTCGTACAACACACTCTCCACGTTCACTCCGTCTGGAATATTGTAAGTACAAAAGTACCCCCAACTTCTTAACAGGTTTAAGTAAAGCGAAGCGAGTATAAGAAATTGTGTACCGCAAGTCGCGTGCGGGCAGAGACCAAGTCAAATAACTCCAAAACAAAACAGAGCGAAAGAGGCGTACAGTAGAAGTCTGGTGGCATTTGGTGAAAGGCTGACACAGACGTTGACTCCTCTGTACGGAATGTCTACTACTTAGTCAGACTCTCATAAATTTTATTCAAAATTCATTTTATTATTATTATTTTTTTATTGAAAGAACTAATTTACTTAAAACTGTTGTTTTTTTTTTTTTGGCCCCCCTTTTTATTCAAGATTAATTTGTTGAAAAAGAAGAATTGATGGGCTGAATTGCCCCTTTGGAAATTTTGTTCTGAAAAACTTATATTTTCCAGTACGCATAATTGTAAGTTTTATTCTCAATTGTTACAGTTAAAAGTGCAAGAAGCCGAGAGGAAATTGCTCTATTATTGGTTTGGACTCCATCGTTTTGCCTTGTCAGCAGCCCATGACTTTATCATTTAAAAGATACGAGAGAAATTCCGCATTCAGACGAGTAAATTATCTGAACATCCCAAGCCAAGCTTACAAACTTGGAGCTAGCTAAAGCATACATTACTAGTGCATTAAATTTACCACTCAAATAGTCTATGACGCTTGTGCTTCTGCTGTAACTGTTGCAAGATACCATGGATCAATCAAGTTGTAAAGTTTAAGCACTTTGTTTTTTCAGTTCCACTTCCACTAACACTAAATCACACAAGAATGCGCGGCAATGACTACATTCCAGAAAGACTCATTCCTAAACTTAAAATTCATGGATAAGTTTCTGGACATCTCAAGAAAGCCAAGCTGCACATTCGATTCACTCCTTGTAACCATAGCTGCAATCCTTGTAATCATTTGTCATATAAAAAATCTCCACTGCTTTGGCCGGAGACTTTATTTCAAGACAAGTGCAGTAGATTCCTCTTATCTGCAAGATGAAGGTGTACACAATCATCTGTTTTAGATATGAAATATGGATGATCAACAATACACAAGTCATCGTATGATAAAGCAAATCCAGATTAAAAAGCCATTTTGTGAAAAATCTGGAAAAGCTCAACATGCAAACTGCAGATAGCTGTGAAACAGCCACTGAAGTTAATTTATGGTTTACCATTTGCATCTAAACTTAATTTTTCCAACTCAAAGCTTCATAAGCAAAATTAGATATTTTGAGATAGCGAGGGATTTGGGCCAAGCTTATATGTCAAACAAACAAGAAGAACAATTTTCAAAGGCACCTAGATCATGTGAATATTATTGGCAATTAGGACCACATGAAAACAATAAGACAATTATGTTACACGGTATCTATAATTGTTTGATCAGTCCCCGCGAAACTTCCACACTTTCAGTTAAAGTATAAAATTAAATGGTCCCTAAACTGACAAGAAGCTCTTCTGACACTTCTTTCAGTGGGGATGAAATAATGAAATAAATAATAAGAAGCTAAAGAAAAAGAGAAAAGGAAAAACCTATTGTCTACAAATTACAGTTTCCAACCATACATTTACAGTGAGGTTAGGTGCATACGAAACCCAATCCATAAAACCAGAGTACAAAACATGTATCCTATGAAACACGTACTAGATATTGAACTGTGCTCATAATTTTTCGCGCATGTTTAGAGGAACAAAGGAGTGTTTTCTTCAATGTCCAAGACTAAAATAAAAAACCATACCGTGACCTACATATAACAGGCATTCTCTACATAGCAAGTGTTCAGAACTAAACAGTTAGCCAGTAACAACATTCCATAAATATCTTACAGTCCAAAAACATGGCAAGCTTATTTCTTTTTTCTTCAGTTTAGAAAGTTAAGGCAAATGCATCTATGAGTTTTCGACAGGTGTAAACAATAAGTGAGCCTCAGAAAAAAAAGCAACAGCACACAACAGACTAATCATTAAAAAGAAAAAATATACACACAACAATTCTTAGCACATTCATCATCCTCAATTAATAAATGAAGATAAATTCTGCAATCAGGGCCCTATAGCTATAGATTGCATATATAGGGGGAAAGTTCCTGAAATTATAAAATGCATAAATGGTAAACATGGATTTAGGCCCTATTGGTACTGCAGTTGGCCAAGCTACAACAATTTAGTGTTTGCTAAACACTTGCAATTGTGATTTGGAAGCTAATTGAATTTATCCTACACTTGTATGATGAAAAAAACCTATAATATCTTTTCTGTTTTTGTCAAAATTATTATTTAAAAATCATATTTACCACACACTATCAGCTCTTTTTTCTTATCTACATCATTTTTTCCACGGCAGTTATGGCCTTTAAGCCATCTCACCTCAATACCAGGGCCTTAGCAATTGTAACTCAAAAGAAGGAGATTAAGTTCAGTCAATTATTTAAATACATAATTAAATCTCAAAACTAAAGCAGATTGATTAGAAATGAGGTAGGCCAAAAATACCATAGCATAACTTACTTTGATTTATCAGTTAAGGTTACTAATGATCTGAGCACACCAGGACTGATCTTGTCAGCAAGGGCACCTTTTTCGGATATAAAAAAGGATTTCTCCTTTACATAGCTTTGCAATTTTTTGGCTTCAAAGTCATGTCGTGTTTGATCTGCCATGAAACAATAATAAGATACAAGGAACCCACCATGAAATAATGTGTAGTTTAGCATCCTAAACAAAAGAATAACAAAATAATAGGACTCCACCCAGGGTTTCATGACCTATATCCCAACATGATACAACAGCTATGAAAGATTTTCCCCGAGAGAATTGACTTTAAAGTCCCCTAAAAAGAAATGTATTAGTTTGGATCAATTGAATGTCATCCAAGGAATATACTTTGTGCCTTAGTTATTACAAAATGAGTACCTGGTGACTTTTTAGAGAAACGAAAGAATATCACGTCATGGTAATAAATGTTTGAATAGGATTGACCTTAATACATAGAAAGTTAGATTAATCGACTCCACGATCATTTGCTTCTGAGTGTTTCAGTCATTATTTAGGAGAATTACTAATCATGCCAATGACTTTCTCAAATTCTAATACGCTGTTGAAAGTTGAAAAAATACAGACAGTCACCGTCTATTCATAAACCAAAAAAAGCCTAAATAGCATAAACTTGGTTCATGTGCAGACTGATAAATGGCAATTAAGTATTCCCTAAATAACCCCAGAATTCAACAGTTATTAAATCATCACATGAAATTCAAGTAGTTCTCACTTCTCAGGCATACTTTCTTCTGTAAAGCAATTTTAAATGCATAGTTCCATGAAATTGTATAGGTTGCAGAAGGGACCTGTCTCCAGAATCGTATGAGCAGCATGAAATGGGATCCTGGCAAAGACATCAGTTCCTGGGAACATCATCCAAGTGTGCTCGTTTGAGTCATGGTTGGCACAGGTTGTGCACACCTCCTTCACCAAAGACCTTGTTCCAGGGCCTCCCACATCCTTCATCGTTGACTCAAAAGGAGAGGGAACACTAGCTTTTGTTGTCCGAGCCCTTTTCCTCAGCGCAGTAAGTGCTTCCCTATTCCCATTCCTCACCGCGTCATTTTCAACCAACTGCATTTCCATCACCAAAAATCAGTAACATCCATCAGTGGCTTAAGGAAACCAAGGAAAAGAGAACCCATATTGTATTTTACACTGTGTGCTTTTACAGTTACCAACAAATCCAGAAACCTGACCAGATCAAATGCTTGTACTGGGCTCAAATATATATATGTTATTGTTTCTCTTAGCCTGCACATTATAATATAAGCCTTCTGTGGCACTTTATTTCTAGTTTCAAAAAATCTTACAGTTTCTCATGGCTTCTAATTTTAACTTATCCTTGTCGCCTTCAAAAGAAGCCAAATGCATTAACTTCAGTTGTCAAAGAATACTGAGAATGAGGTATACATTATTCAGCAACCAAATAGAACATGAATTCAAATAAACGTGTGAAAATGATGATGTTAAGAAAACACAAACTGTTTGGGTTAAATCACCTGATGTCGAGCTAAGAGAAGATGCTCAGCTTCATTTTCAATCTCAATAAGGTTTTGATGGAATTGTTTCATTGTCTCCTCCATTTTTCAATCCTGAATATACCATTCAAAACACATTTGTAAGCAATAAAACTTGTAACAGAAACTTTAGTGCTACATGGTATTGATAAATTGTAGAAGCTGACTTATCTTCATCTACATATTACATGCATAACAAATCACGATTTAATTTAAATTGACTACACCAAATGCGAATCAGCATACAAAAGTTATCAATTACAGAAAAAGGCTTATAATAAATTATGCGATCTGAGTTTTCAACTGGAAGAGAAATTCTAAAATAGTTTCATCCTAGAACTGTGGTATTTTTTATAATTCTCACATCTCACTGCACCACCACAATCATAAAACATTCTAACATTGTGAATGAACCAATAAGCCAAACGATTCAAGATTCCAAATGGTGAGAGATTATCTAATAATACTGGTATCTCCTGTGTTCTGCTTTAATTCAACTCCAAAAACAGAAAAATCAGATTTTTCTCAAATAAAAATTTATTTTCTAAGTGGCCTACGCCTAACTCAGTTTTGTTTTACTAATGAAATATAACAACAATTTCGGGACCTGCTTGTATCAAAATAATTGAAACATTCAAATGCTTTCTTTGCAATCTCTCTCATTTCTTCAGAACAAGCCAATCTTACCACTGATAAGATCAATTCATTATGTTAACAAATCTTCAGCTTGTATTGTTCATGCAGTGGAGAATGATTCACAAAATAAGTTTAAAATAGACCCAGATGAGGCCAATCAAGCTAAATCTCTCTCCAATAAGCAATCCCTCACTTCACTTTCATCTCAATTCAATGTATGATAATCACAAATAAAATTATTAAAAACAAATTTATCTAGCTTCCACTCACCTCACAGCCGAAAATAGACGAAACGGATAGGCGGTGCCGCGAAGTGACGAAGCATAGGCACGGCGAACGGGCGAAGCAGTGACCGGCCGTGAGGTGAGTGAATGAATTGGCGACTACAATTCTACAAACTTACAATCTTGTCTTTCTGCGTTGGTTCTTGTTAGATTAGGATGTGTATCATAATATGTTACGCCCGTCTCACGATTCTATATTTACAAAATTGCCCTGTGTTTCTGGTTACCGATTCGGTTCTGAAATCCGGTTTTTGATACAAACCGAACGGATAGAAGGCTTAAAAAGCCGAATAGAATCGGACCCGCCAGCCTTTTTAAGTAGAGATGGCAGATATGTCGTGGGAGATTTTTTTTCCATTAAGAGATTAAGTGGGAGAATTTTATATCTAATTTTTTATTTAAGAAAGAAATGGGATGAGGTGAAATCCTCGTTCCCTTCTTATTTTTTCATTTTAATTTTAAATTTTATTTTATTTTTATAAAATTATTAGTAAATAAATAATAAATTTTATTGTAAATAACAAATATAAAAATATTTATATAAATAATGTAAATATTAATTAATATAAAGACTTTAATGTAATTTAAACTTAACCATAGCACAAACCCACAATCCACAAATCAAGCTCCTAAAACACTTTCTCACAGTCTCACTCATTCTTTCTAAATTATTTGCACGCATCCGTCACCCCAGAATCGGTGGCCAAGAGGTATCGTTACTCATAGACAGTGCTCACGTTAATATTATATAAAAATCATATTATTTGAATTTTGTTTTGAAAAGCATTATTTAAATTTTATATATACCAAAAGTTTAATGAAGTAAAATGAAATAAGACACATTCACGATCATTCTCATTTTATTTTATACATTTTTAGGTTAATATGATTAAATTATGTTTGAAAACTAAAATCGTATCAATTATTTGAGAATCGAGGTTTCTCATAGATCTTTTGTTATTATTTGGGATCCCCATCCCCTCCCCTCAAATAATTATGACAGGAACAGAAAGGGAACAAGGATATATGCAAAATATCGGAGGAAGGTACCGGGATGTCAATTCCCTCCCCTCCACTCCCCCGTTGCCATCCCTATCTTTAACCATATAACAACGGATTTTCCCCAAGTGATTTTGCAGTTACCTTCCCAGTAATAAGAAAACATTGAACCAAAAGTGTCCAAAAATCCAAATGGTGACAACTACTATAACATTCAAAGCTAATTTGTTTTTGTCTATCATTCGTAACTCTTTTTGCAAGCTAAAAACTGCAATGCAGAGTGATGCTTATTATCAAATCAACTACAATTACAAGGGAAAGGGACTCCCTGTTTATTTTAATTTTATTTTCAATAGATTTATTAAAGTCTCTGTAATAAATATGATTAATCATCAAGGAAGAGCAGTTCTAGAGTCAATTGCAGCATATTGTTCACAGTCAATTGAGGCAGGAATAGGCCAAAGTTTTCTCCTCAGCAAGCTCTTTGGCTGTTGCATCCATTTTTGCCCTTGAAAACTCATCTACCTTGAGCCCTGCCATTTCAAAACGATTGCACAGGAATTAATAATCTCGTTCAAAAAGACGAGTGAATTAATGTGATATCGTGTAATTTAGAATCCTCATCTTGTCACAATCACTTGAAACCCATTCACAGTTCTATTATCTGTCATGAATCCTGAACTGTGGTTTGTCATATAATCTTTAATAGATACGAAATCTCCTCCGTTCAGTGCTTAAACATACATATATATTCCTACGACTGTGAGAGATTCTATGCTATATATGGCAATTTGATCAACGAACACAAAACTGGTACTTACCCTTCACAATGGACCATTCTCCTTTCTCACAATTTACCGGAAAAGAGTAGATAAGGCCTTCTGGGATACCATAAGATCCATCAGAATACACTCCCATGGACACCCATGTTCCCTTAGAGAAAGGAAACAAATATTCAGTGGAAGAAAAAAGAATAATATATAGTACACTAAATGCTAGCTGCTTGAGAATTGAGATGGCGATGATATTCTTTCTACCTTGGGAGTCCCAAGAACCCAATCACGAATATGATCACAAGCAGAACTTGCAGCAGAAAGTGCACTTGATAGCTTCCTCGCTTTGATGATGGCCGCACCTCGCTGCTGCACAGTGGTGATGAACTCGGTGTTCAACCTATAATACAAACAGTAAAAGAATACATATTAATTATAAAAGAACTTAATTGGGTAGGGTTATATATATCTAGGTAGATATACAGTATAGCAGACAAGGATAAAAACAAAAATATTAGAGGAAGAGGCTGGATATCTTTAGCTACCAATTATCATCGGCAACAGCTTCTCTGAAAGGCTTCTCTCCGTTGCTGGTGGTTACGGTTGCATGATTGACATCAGGATACTGAGTGGAAGAATGATTTCCCCATATGATAACATTCTTCACATCGCTGACATGAACCTTGAGCCTTTCAGAGATTTGGCCCAACGCTCTGTTATGATCAAGTCGTGTCAGACATGTAATGTTCTTCGCAGGGATTGAAGGTGCAAATTCTTTCAAAATGAGTGCATTGGTGTTTGCTGGGTTGGCCACCACACACACCTACGTAATATAACAAAATGTTAACATAACAAATTATCGAGTACGATCTCCAAATATTAAAATAATGTATTTATTATCATAAAAAGCGTCAGAGCAAGTGCAAACACATTACAGATTTTTCCTGTCTATGCTCCAAATAATTAATTTAATGGGGAATAAAATTTTGATTTTTAAGGATTTTAATTATGTTCACCTTGCAATTTGGAGCAGCATGCTTCTCCAAGGCAGAGGCTTGAGCCTTGTAAATTGAAACATTTTTAGACATGACATCCTTCCTTTCCATACCTTCCTTCCTCGGGAATCCACCAACCATGACAGCAACATTGACATCTTTACAAGCTTCAACAACATCCGTAGTAGCAAGAACACCTATTGAACCACAAACCAGCAAGAATCATCACAGATTTAAGAAACCAGCAAAGTAATATTTTTTTAATCTAGCTGTATATATGTATGTATGTATATATTGGAGACAAATTAACCTTTAAGAAGAGGGAAGGCAGCGTCTATCAATTCCATTTTCACCCCATTCAAGGCCTCGGCTGCTGGTTCAATATCAAGCATGTGTAGAATTACAGGCTGATCTGGGCCAAGCATGATCCCGCGAGCAATCATCGGTAGGAGAGCATAGCCGATTTGCCCTGTTGATTCAATAAATTTTTCCAGTTGTTAGAATTTGACTTCAAATTCTGACAAAGTATATCAAAAATGAAATCTGGCATCAATTCTAGAATCCAACCCACGTTGATAGCCAATGATACATATTCAAACAGGAAATTAAAGATTAAAAAAATTTTTTTTACAAATTAATTCATTTTTTTCAAGAGCTAGCTTGCCTGCAGCACCAGTGACCAAGACTGTACAGGGCTCCTTGGGTATGTCTAGGAAACTCCACATGTGTCTAATGATCTTCCAAAACAACGTAACACAGAACAAAACAACCAGAATTTTCTGAAACAGTACAATGTAAAAATATTCCATTTCACGAAATAATTTAAGACTTTACAGAAACAATTAATTCCTATATAAATTTTACATATAGACGTACGTGTGTCAAGACAGATCATATATATATATAATAACATTTCAACCTAAGAATCTATACGAGCACCTCTACGTGAAGCCAATCTGATACCAAAATGAAGTCCACAAGAAATTACAAAAACATAAACATATCCTTACTCCAAAGAAAAGCATGCATGCATGCATCGATGAGATGACAACCTAGCTATATCCTTTTACTAGCTAGCTACAAGAAAACTTGAGAGGCCGAAATGTATATGTGAGAGATTATTGATACAAGTGAGTGTTAAAAAGAGTACCAGCAGCGCCAGTGACGAGAACTCTAAGAGGGTTTTTCGCCATTTTAGCGAAGAATTAATTGTTTGAGCGAGAGAAAATACTTTTATGTTGATGGATAACAGTAGAAGGATGGTTTGTGATACATATGTGTAATAAATAAAGACGGAAAGAGAAGGGAAATGAGATTGAGAGAAAAGGAAACAGGATCGAAAAATTGGAGATAATCGAGGATGTCGACAAGGCCGGCCGGCTTGTGGATTATGATGATGATGATGATGATGAGGAGATTGAGATTTGAGAATGAGACAACTACTTGTACTATATATAGTTACGAATGCAGAGAAAGTGTCAGCCTCCAAATTGAAATATATGGAAACGAGTTTCAAGTCTGTTTAGTTTGTTTTCGTATCATATCATCGCCATGCTCGCTCGTCGCGGACTGTTCGTGTTGCTGCCATTTGTCTCTTCTCCATTTTTTACCATTTTATATTTTATTTCCTTAAACCAAAAAACACAATCGTACGCTACGTATTCATCAATTTCCCTGTTATTCGCGTAGCTCACGGCCCAATTATTGCGTAATAAATTGTTTGATCTTTCGAGATGGTTTATGATAATTCGATTTTTTTTTTTTTTTGGTTTAAAACCAAAAAAAAAAGAATTGAAAAGAAACTTCTTTGATATGGACAAATTGATCGCCAATCCAAAAAAGTTGAGACTGAAAATGATTTTAATTGGGAAGAATATTGAAATTGAAGAATAATTTTGTTGGAAAGCACTGCTTTTATTTTTTTGGCCAAAATTTTAATGGTTTATTTTATTTTAATGGTTTATCCAAAATTTTTAATAACGTTAATTAATTTAGCCCAAAAATACTGATAAACAATTTTTTATTTTACTTAAATATTTTAAAAATTTGTGAAGATTATCAAATATTCGTTCATAAATCAAATATAAAATTTTTAAATATATATACTTAAAAGAAAAGAAATTAAATCTTAAATTTGATTGGAAACAACTCAAACCGGAAGAAGAAGCACCGTTGGGCCGAACCCGGTTTGAAAAAGTGAAAAAGACAAAAAGAAATAAGAGAGAGAGAGAACCGTGATGAAAGGCCACAGACTCAGAGAGAGAGAGAGAGAGTTCAGAGTTGGCAAAATACTTGATTTGATTTGAAGGGGTTGCGAAGACGAAAGGGAAGAGAGAATGCAAAGACTGAAGATTTCAAACACAAGGCGATATTTTAACGACTTACGAGCTCTCACTCAACACCGGACCTCCTCTTCTCTTACTGACGACCTTTACAATCAAGTAAGTTAGCTTCTTAGCTTATACATTTACATACATATATCATCAATATATATGTTTTCTTCAATTAAATTGATTTTCTTTTTCTTTTTCTTTTTCTTTTTGGCTTGCAGGTTTTAGTTGAAGGCAAAGCTGGTTCTCGCATGGCAATTCTCAATAGACCTTCTGCTCTCAACGCTCTCAACACTAGCATGGTATCCTTTTAATTCTCTGTATCATTTCTGGATAATTTTGTTATATTTTTCTGAATTTCTCTTCTTTATTTGGTTCAGAGAAAATTTTATTATCTTCAACTTTTTTCTTAAAGAGATATATTTATATATATGAAAGCCATTATTTGTTTGTTCTATATTCAGGGGGCTAAATTGAATAAACTGTTTAAAGCTTGGGAAAATGATCCTGATATTGGTTTTGTGAGTATGAAGGTAATTCTTCGGTGTTAGTTTGATTGATTAATTGTCCTGAAATGAATTACAAAATCTTTTTGAATTTCTGAAGGGCAGTGGTAGGGCGTTTTGTGCTGGCGGTGATATTGTTTCTCTCTATCATTTTATGAATCAAGGTAAGCACCAGCTTTTTTTATAGTTACAAATTCTTCACATCTAATGGTTAAAAGTTTTAGTTGTTTCCCTCGTGTTATTCTGAAAAATGTTTCTATGTTTATACTAGACTTGCTTGGCTATATATTTTGTGTATGTTTGCTGGGGTTGATACATGAGTCTGGTGCTTTTGTCTATGCAGGGAAGCTTGAAGGGTGCAAGGACTTTTTCAGGACTCTATATAGTTTCATCTACCTGCTTGGCACATATTTGAAGCCAAACGTGAGTATTTATTATTTTTCAACTATTTATGCGGTGATTCTCTTTGGCTATGTGTTTATATTTGGCTCCCACTTTCAATTACTTGTATGATTTCTGCTTCTGCTTTAGCTCTAACATTAATTTTCTTTTACATAAATTTCACTTGATACTTCTAAATTTACTTCGATAGTTTATTTCCATTTATGTAATCTATGGTGTGTATTAAAATCCTGAATGGTGTAATCAATAATCTCCATGTAGGTAGCTATTCTGAATGGTGTTACTATGGGCGGCGGGGGTGGAGTTTCCATACCAGGGACATTTCGGGTTGCCTGTGATAGAACTGTATGTAAAAGGATATATGTGACCTTACTTCTTGCTTTTGATCTGCTATTTGAGTTTAGTTTCATTCTTGGCAATGTCAGTTCACTATTTATCTTCATGTATAGGTTTTTGCCACCCCAGAAACTCCAATCGGTTTCCACCCTGATGCTGGTGCATCCTTCTACCTCTCACATGTTCCCGGTCACTTAGGTATGTTTAAGACTTCATGTTTTTTATTACTGGAAATTAATGCATTAAAAAAGGTTGTTCACGATTGGTTTGATTTAAAGATATTATTGGAGTTTGTTATATATGTGATTTAGTTCTATAAGTTAAGGACAATTTGTGATTACACATCCATGATGTCCTTGTATGAAGTACCTTAAACATTTTTTCCCTTCTCTCTCCCTCTTTCTTTTGTGTTTTTTCTGTGAGGTGTATTCTTGCTTGCAGGTGAGTACTTGGCTCTAACAGGAGCAAAACTCAATGGAGCAGAAATGATGGCTTGTGGACTAGCTACCCACTATTCAGTCAGTGAAGTTAGTTCTATTCCACCCTTGTGTTTCTTTCAATTTTTTTTTTTGTTGTGTTTCTTTCAATTTACTTACCTTTGTGTCCTGTTAACAACAGTATGTAAATTTACGTTTTCCTATAGAAACTTCCATTAATTGAAGAAGAACTTGGGAAATTGGTCACCGATGACCCTTCTGTCATTGAAGCTTGTTTAGAAAAATATTCTGACCTTGTCTATCCTGAGAAGACAAGTGTAATTCACAGGTGTTTTCTTTTTTTAAAAAAAATAAATTCACAGTATATCTATAATCCTTTCACTGCAAGCTCATTGGAATATCTAATTTTTTCACATATCTAATTTTGCTTCTTTCTTGTATCATTTGGTCAGGATTGACGTAGTTGATAAATGTTTCGGTCTTGACACAGTTGAAGAAATTATTGATTCCTTGGTATACATTTTTTCACATTTGGTCTATTTCTTCTTAGGTTAGACCTATAGAATGAGTTCTTCATACTGAGGGGGGCTGTTTTCCTCTCATATTAGGATGATATTGCACCAAGTTATGCCTAATAATGTAACATGACAAATTTTCTCAGGAAAGTGAGGCATCTGTAAAAAATGATCCATGGTGTGGTTCCACTCTAAGATTGCTTAAAGAGGCCTCACCATTAAGCTTGAAGGTTTCACTGAGATCAGTGAGTCCCTCGCACTCTTGTCGCTTGTCTTTTCTCTCCCTGCCACCCCTGTATTGAATGACTTGAAAAGGCCTTTCCACTGTAACCCGACAAATTGTTATTTGCTGGTTCAGATAAGAGAAGGTAGATTTCAAACTTTTGATAAGTGCTTGGTTCGTGAGTACCGAATGTCACTACAGGGAATATCTAGGCTAATATCAGGGGATTTTCATGAGGTATCAAATTTCCAGATTTTCAACAAGCATATGTGATCTTTTTCACAATACAGTTTCTGTGATTTATTGACAGGGGGTTCGGGCACGAATGGTGGACAGGGACCTTGCACCGAAGGTATCATTTCACCTTAGCTTACCATAAGGGGTAGTGGTTGTGCCAACTGCCAATATGAATCTAGACAAGAGTTAAATTTTTTAAAGAGCGTGATGATAACACATCATATTAATAATTTGCCAACTGATGGTGTTTGACTTGTTTTCATGGTTTTATCTTATGCAGTGGAGTCCACCAAATTTGGAACAAGTGTCAGAAGACATGGTGGATCGTTACTTTTCTCCACTTAGTGAATCAGAGCTTGATCTAGAGCTGCCCACAAAACTGCGAGAAGCATTTAACTAACGTTTTCTTAATATGTCATTGTATTCTTTTGTTTGGCTGAATGCTTTCAAAAGCTGAAAGTGGTTAGATGCTGCTAATAAATTGGTAGCTAAATTATTGAAAGATTGCTTTGTTTGGACGATGAACAGCTAAGAATTTGTAAGATGATCAATCTTGTCCAATGGCGCCAATAAAAGTTTCATGACTCCAAATAACCGTGATTGGAACTGGAGGTTTTGAACGGCCGGGCCAAAACATTTCCGTTGACTACAGTGGCTTCTATGCATTCTTTTTCTGCTTAGTGGTCTATTTTTCTATTCATGTTGTTTTGAACAAACACATGGTCAACTATAAGAGGAACATAGTCAAAATATAAGAGAAATTTTGACAAATTTACTAGATACTTATATTGACTATGTGTTTGTTCAAAACAACACGAATAAAACACTAAGCAGAAAAGGAATATATCAAAATTACAATGTCAATAATACACATAATAAATTATGTTATACTATGTGTATTTATTTTGACAAATTATCAGTGATAGTTATATTAAATTTAAATATACATAACATACATTGAATACATATATTAATTAATTATATTATTTCTAATATATTCTAAAATTTCTCCAAATATAAAGTTCAAGACTATAGAGTAGCCTGATCATTAATGCATTGCACCAACTTTTTTCGTTACACGTTTCTAATGTTCTCTGCTCTGTCATTCTCAATTTTCTAGTTACGTCTTAAATGTAAGACCATAACTTCATGCAACTAAAAACTTATACCTACCATACAATGATAAAATCCGACCCAAGCCAAAGGACTAGTTTTCTCTACAACATTAAAAAACTATAGGGCATGCTTATATATATATATACCCCCCCCCCCCCTAAAAAACAATTATTGCCTTTTCCAAAAATTTTTTTACCACTGTAAGGATCAATCTTAAGTTTGTCTCCTTTTAAAAAATCTGAAGTGCGTCTGTTCAAGTAAATTATATAACAATTGACTGAATGCTTATTAGTCACAAAAAATATAGGGGCATGTGAGGTTTGCTAGCGCCAACTATTCAGCTCCCTTGCCAGCGTTGTGAGTTTTTACCAATTGCATCTGAACGTCCTGAGAAACTGGTGCATGCTCTTTATATTCCATTGTGAACTCACCTTTCCCCTGCACACAATTGATTTAACAAGATGTAGATCAGTCATTATAACACAAGACTGAGCAACAAAGCATTTACTAAAAAATTTCCACGTTACTTGTGTCATTGAACGAAGTGCTGTTGAATATCCAAACATGTTGTTCAAAGGGACCTGAAAAGACCAAGAAAATAACAATCATAATAGCTATAAATGCTAGATGTGCATGCTGCTTGTATAGCTTAGCTGACAAAATCCAGAAACTACTTCTGCATTGTATTCAAAGATGATAGAACTATAAAAGTTCACAACAGCAGTGTTTAGCTGTACCAAACAGCTTTATGAAAAAAGAAACAAAAAAAGGAAAGAAAATAAAAGAGGAAACAGCAAACAGGCTTACGTGGGCAGTAATTACAGAGTCATCTCCCTCTTGATCATTTCCAACAATCATACCTTTCCTCCTACATTATTAATGCACAGATAATTCAGACACAATGTTTGGTAAGGATAGCCAGATGATATTCACAAAAGATAGGATTACAACTCACTTGTTGATATCACCAGCGACGCTACCCTGAAATTCTGTGGGCACTTTCAACTCAACCAGCATAACAGGTTCCAAAATCACAGGCTTTGCAGCAGAGTAGCACTGTTTCATTTACAAGATAAATGGAAAAGTTAAATGGGTAACAAATATCATGAAAAGGGAAAATGATGCCCAAAGGCAGAAAATATAAGGCACATAAACTTTACAGTGAATTCCAGCAAAAAAAAAAGTGGATGAGGACCTGTCTAAAAGCATATATTGCAGCCATTTTAAATGCAAGTTCACTAGAATCCACAGCATGGGATGCACCATCAGTTAAGACAACACGAAGATATTCTACCGGATGTCCAATTAAGGAACCCCTGCACATACAAGTGCAAAATAGACCAACTGAGAGCATACACCACATATAATTAAAAAAAAAAAAAATCAATATCACCTCATAGACTATTGCAAACCTAAATAGTAAATCCACATATAATAGCATAGAACATTCAATCGCCAACTAATGGAAGTACCAGAAAAAGGAAGAATACTCACGAATTGGCAGCTTCTTTAAAACCCTTTTCAATTGCTGGGATAAAATTTGATGGTATAGCTTGTCCGACAAGTAAATTTTCAAATTCAAACTTAGTTGGTGACCCCAGTGGAAGAGGCTCGATATACCTACCAACATAGTAAACAAAGAGAGAGTATCATCAAGAGAGGTCACAAAATGTAATCAGTATAGAACTGCCAATTGCGAAACGAAACCCATATCAAACAATTACAAGGTTTCTTGATGGTACTCCTGTAATATTGATGATTCAAATATTTCTTAACACTACCTAAATACACCACAAAATTACATCAAAGGCCTACATCACTAACATACAATCACAAACACATCACTAAAGAAACATCTAAATGTTTCCATGTACTAGGAGAGATGAAAGGGAGGGTGGTGACAGAACATATCCAGCCAAAACTATGTTTCCCAATAATAGATTTTAACAATGGAGATGCTCCACCAAAACTTTCTGCGAAGTCTCCAATTTCCATATAGGATTAAGGTACATCTTCTATTCTTACCCAGTAACCCGCCCATATTGACCTTGTCCCCCAGATTGTTTTTTATGCAAATAATCAAATTCAGCACGTTTTGTAACAGCCTCCCTGAAGTTTACACGAGGCTTTCCAACAGTTGCTTCAACCTGTTGAAAGAAAAATTACACATCAGCAAGGACAATTTTTAAATAACCAAGGAGGTATCAGAAACCCTTAAATTTATATTTAAATAAAAATGGAAAAAGAACCTTATACTCTCTCCTAATGCGTTCAACATATATGTCCAAGTGCAGCTCTCCCATTCCAGAAATAATTGTCTGCAACAAAAAAACATTAAACATCAGAGTTATGATTGAAACTTAGGGGTTATTTGTTTTTTTGACTGAATGCTTAAAAGAATTCAGTTTTAGCATTCAGCTATTTTATAAGTGTTTGTTTTTTTAACTGAACACTCAAAATTAAGCAATTATCGCTTAATTTAATTAAGTAAAAAACTCTAACTTAACGCTGAATTAAAAAAAACGCTAAAGAAGTTAATTTTTATTTTTCCAACAATACCCTAACAATATCCAGTTATTTTCCATAAATAAAACCCTATATTCCAACGCCGTTCTTTTCAGTTTGACGCCATCTTCTTCCGCTTTTCTTTTTTCTTTCAAGCTCTCATATTAATATATAAGTGTAATAATATGCATAATATTTAATAGAGTAATGCTACACTTCCTAAATTTTTTGTCCCAAATAACTATTTCAAATGATTTGGCATTTATTAATTAGTTACAATTAATTCACTTGGTTTTTGTAAAGAACTATCAATCAATTAATGACTACCAAATTATTTGGGATAGTTATTTGAGACAAAAAATTTGCGATATGTAGTATTACTGTATTTAATAAGGGTATATATATAAAATAACAGTTTTCATACATTTTTGTTATAAAAAAACAAACAACTTAATACATTTATTCAGACATTCAAAAATAAAAAACAAACATGTTATTCAGCATTCAGTTCTATTCAGACTTAATTAAATTCAGCGCTATTCAGCATTCAGTAAAAAAAAAACAAACGCCACCTTAGAGAAATGAGAAGCTAAGATTACATATCAGACCTGTCCACTTTCGGCATCCAAGCCAACACGAAAGGTAGGATCCTCTTTTTGGAAACGATTCAATGCTTTTGAGAACTATCAAAGATTAAAAAAACAAAATATTAGTATTCATTTGATAATGAAGATAAAGAAATAAACATAAACAGAAGCTACTTACTTGTCCCCCAGAATCTTTTGAAACTGGTTGAACAGCTAGTGACATTACTGGTTCAGGAACATGCATCGAAGTCATGGTGTATTTAACAGACCCATCAGTAAATGTATCTCCTGGTGACAAAAGAAAACACATGTTAAAGGATGTGCAACACAGGGGAGAAGCATTTGTTAGAAAGACGCATTCCAACTACCTCGAGATTGCAACATAAAACCTTCTCCCAGTTCTGGTAATTCAAACACTAAGTCTTTTGCTGAGTATGGAATTTCAAACACTTCCTAGGAGATCTTAAGAAAAGTTCATTTTCAGAATCAATTACTTATACACCTGGTGGCCTCACACAATTAAGAATTCAACATAGAAAAGGCAAATATTATGCTTAAGCTTATCTATGAAAAAGGGAGGAGTGTTACCTGATGCACAATCTACACCAAAGACAGCAACTATTTGGCCAGCATGGGCTTCTTGTATATCCTGTAAATGAAAATAAATAAACAAATTAAAAAAAAAACCAACTCAGATTTATATAAAGTTTAGAAAGTAATTGTTCCATTACTACTAAGATCAATGCCAAACCTCCATCTCATTAGAATGCATCCGCACCAAACGAGGAACCTGTATCACAGCAATATTAGAGCAGTGGACATGTCATACAATTGGAAAATGTCCGGACAACAACCAATTTATTGATAAATTTTCTAATGGGACTTAATATTGAATTTCATGTGGTTAAGTCTCCTTGAATGGTACAGTGAAACAGTCGATATATGCAGACAATAAACTCTGCCATATAATAATATAACATACTGCTTCAAATTTTTCCATTGACAATTTCCCAAGATGGATCATAAAAAACATTAGATGAATATAAATTGTGTGATTTAAGCAGTAAACCTTCCCACTGGAAAAAATGAAACAAGAAAGAAATTTACAGATATCTAGCCCTTAAATTCAATAGATTGCCATAATGTCTTAAAATAATGCCTTGAACTCACCTTAATCTTCTTGCCTGTGTTTACATTAATTATGAAATCACCCTTCCGAATCACACCCTCGTATATTCTTCATCCATCAACAAAAAATTGCTGTTAGCATAAGTTTCTCATATACATAGTGAACAGCAACAGTTAATTGATGCAAGGCTACTTGCAAAGGTACAAAAAACAAATGTACCACTTCTTAGGCATACCTTAGATATGTCAACTGACCAAAGCGTCCTTCCTCCAACTTAAAAGCCAACGCAACTAGTGGTCCATCTGGATTTCCAGATAAAATAACCTACGAGATAAAGAGAAAAATTAGTCCCTAAACAATTCATTTGCAAAAAGTGAAACTTAAAAAAAGGATAAACTTTTCACTAAAATAAATTACCTTCTCTTCATTATTTTTCTGGTCTAGAGCATAGTTACTAACTTCAGTTGGGCAAGGTAAATAACTAAGTACACCATCCAGAAGTGGTTGTACCCCCTGTAATCCATGAAAGGCAGAAAATGAAGTACACTAACCACAGGAGTCGACAATCACATATTCAAGTAATTCCTGAGAATGCAGAGTGCAGATACTACTCAAAACTCGTACATATCATCCAGACGCAATCCAAATGCAACCCCCAGACCACAGCCACCCACACCCCACCAGAGGTGAAAAAGAAAAGAAGCATACCTTGTTCTTAAATGCACTGCCCATAAATACTGGGATAAATTTCCGTGCTACTGTGGCTCTGCGAATTGCTTCCTACCCAAAAGGAAATGCAAATATCTCAAGTTCATCAGCGCAAATGAAATTTCTTTCAAGAAGAAAGAAAAATGAAATGTAGCTCCACCTACAATTGAACTATAAACATGGACAAAGTGGTATTAAAATCTCTAGAAGGCCATTTTAGCACTTGATACTCCCATCTAGGAAAATTAAATAGAAAATTGAATTAAAGGGTCTATAGTAGAAGACAAGATTCTCGTAAATCCCTCTTCCACAACCTTGTCTTTTTGGAAAGCACGATATTTCCAACACACCTCAAGATCACCAGATGATATAGGCTCGTCACTGAGAAACATATCACCAAGTTTATCATCGACTTCAGAAACCACCTCAATTAGTTCACGCCTCTTTTCCGCAACTAAGGTCTCCATATCAGCTGGAACTTCTCCAGTGACAACATTTTCACTGCAAAAAGGCAACACAATGATAAGCATACAAGGAGCTATATATATATATATAGGACAATCTAAACTTGCAAGAAAAACAAGAAAGCAAATTGCACATCGTTAGAAACAGACCCATTGGAACCATGGAAATGATAAGCTTTTAACTGCACAAGGTCCACAAGACCCTGAAACTGATCTTCCAATCCCATAGGAACTTGCACAGCAGCACAGTGGTGCCGCAGCTTAGACCTTGCCTACAAATATCAGTAAATACATTTAACATAAATTAACGTTCAATCCAGATTGTACATAATGCTTATTTGCTTGCTTTCAAAATTTTTCAAAATTCCTGTAATGACTTGCAGCAATTTCAAAATGTACCTGATCCAAAACTTTCCATGGATCAGCTCCCATTCTATCAAGTTTGTTAATGAAAGCCAGTCTTGGGACCTCGTATCTCCTCATTTGCCGATCAACTGTAATTGATTGACTTTGCACGCCGCCAACACTACAAAGCACAAGAATTGCGCCATCAAGAACTCGCAAAGCCCTTTCTACTTCAACCGTGAAGTCCACGTGTCCAGGTGTGTCAATTATATTAATCTGCAACATAATATCCATATAATTAATGAACGCCCACCCTCACTCACTGAAGTCAACGGCGCCGTTTTTTTTTTTTTTTGATTCCAAAATTTCATTGGTGCAAAAAAACTGAAAGATACCTGGTAATCCTTCCAAGCACAGTAAGTGGCGGCTGATTGAATTGTTATACCTTTCTCACGCTCCAAATCCATAGAATCCATTTTGGCGCCGACACCGTCTCGGCCTCGAACCTCGTGAATCTCGTGAATCCGTCCAGTGTAAAACAGAATTCGCTCGGTTAGTGTGGTTTTTCCTGAATCGATATGTGCCGAGATTCCGATATTTCGTAGCCGCTCCATTGATTCCTTCCACCATGGCTCCTTATCATCCTTCGCACGTGCGACGTTTCCACCCGCCGCGAATTGCCGCGACTGGAGGTGGAAGTTTCCTTGGAGGAGAGCGGCAGATGGAGATTGTAGTGAGGATTTGGACGGTGTCGTTTTGGAAGAGGAGAAGAGAGTGTAGAGGAGGCGTGGTGCTGGTGATCGTGGGAATCGAGCCATCGTCTTTCTATCTAAAACCCTAAACCCTGAGATTTTTAAGGGTTTGGGTTCAAGGATGTGTTAAATGTGCACGAAATGGTTGCGGGTTTGGATCTTGCGGCGGGCAATTGCTTTGCTGGTGCTAGGCGGTTTGTTTACGGACCGGGAAAAAACGGTTCATTGAAAATGCACCGGGTCGCGTCGGTATTTTCAACCGTTTTCCTGTTGATCTATGTTTGATGCAAATACATACAAATGTTTGAAGCGCCTCTATGGCAATAGAAACTAATAATAATAACAGTAATAAGTTTGTGTCGTGGGTGAATAAATTAACAGCCCAAACATTACAATCACAGGGTCTATTTGAACGTCTAAATCATTAGAATTATATAATATATGGTTGAAAGTCTACACAAATAAAAATAAGAAATTGAAATTTTGAGTCTCTGAAGACTTATTAGCTCGTTCCGCATGTTACATATTAGAAATCCTTGGAAGCAATCATATGTTAAGTACAGATCGCAGCAATGGGCTGAGCTATTGTAAGCAATGGCTTTAATTGATTGATGTTTAAATCTCATCATCTTGCTGCCAGCATAACAAGCAAGTTTTGACCAAATATAAAACCTCCCTGCCTAGCAGCTATTCCCAGCATAAGTCGTAACAATAAGGATTCCCAAAAAGTTGTCCTACACAGGCTGTATTCCCAAACTGGGGCTTTCATCGTTTCTAGAAGCTGATTCTGGTGGAGCAGATTCCTTGCTCTCACCGGGATTCATCTCTTGAACTGGTGGAGGATTAACGATGGTCATTGCTGTAGAAGCATTATCCGATAGATGGTTCTTCATCTCCCTGTGCTCTTGACACAGAGCACACCAATGCAAGCAACAATGCACCAGGCATGGATCACATGGTGCGTTCTGCGAAGAAGCAACAGAGTAGTGAGTCAGCAAATGACAGAGAAGACATGGATAGATGAGGCAAATAAGAGTAAATTTTGATTTACTCCCCCACCTAAAGTGACAATCAAAGACATAAAAGTACAACACTGAATCTCACAGCAGAAAAACATAGGTATTTTCATATGAAATTATTCTTATCTAATGATTGAACCTGAGGTATCAACGAACATGAAAAATAGAAAAGCACCTTGAGATGATATTTTTTCTGTAATGATTGCCGTAACAGGCCAGTGTAGATGCCACACATCCACCAAGCAAAGAACAGACCCTCGCATATGAGAAATGAAGTCTTGGGATCAATTCCATGGAAGAGTGCAGTGGCTGCTGCAAGTGCCAATCCACCTTCAATACACATGCCATGACAAACACACGCATTGGTCCAAGGAATATCGTCTCTCAGTGTCTCAACATTACGGCCAAACAACACGCATGGGCACAAGAATCCTGTCGCACCTGTACCAGTTACATTCAACACCATGTGTATCATCATAGCTAGTAGAAAATATTATCAAATTAATTGAATATCAATCACAACTGGGCTGAGACTCTTACAACTCTCAGGATCTGAAAAACATCCACAGATTCCAGTAGTCCAATCTTCGTCAGATGGAGGCTCGTAGCTTTCCGGTAGCGGTTGCCCACATTCGCAGCATCTATGTGTAACCAACTGCAAAATCAGCCACAACAATCTAACTTAACACACACACACACACACACACACATATATATATATATAATATCTTAAAAAGATGTAATTATACAATTAATCGTACATTTAGGAATTAATACAACGAAATTTAATTTGTAAGTACAAAGGACATTTGATAAACCAACATACAAGAAATCAAAAAGAGGAAAGAAAGCTAATGTAGAGCGGCCGGTTGGACAATAAAAGAAGTAATATATGTACCTGAGGGACTTGAATGGGTTGATTGAGGTCTCCGGGCGCGATATCTTCATCAACGGGCGCTTGATCTCTCGTTAATTTCACGTACCGCGATTGGTGTCCACCGTCGGCCATCTGATTGTAAAAACCATATAGAGAGAGAGAGAGAGATTGATTGATTGAGTAGTGAGGGATCAATTGGAATGTATGGGAAATTAAAGAACTCACTAATTCGAATATTTAGAAAATGTTGTAAGAAATTTCACCCTTCGCTTCCGTATTTGGAGCAACGGTTACCTTCTTCTTTTCCTTTTTGTGGAAGGAACAGGTGCCATATATTTAACGCATTATTTGAAGCCCGCTTTGGCGCTTTCAGTCTTATACGGCGCTTCGGATTGAAAGAGCAAACTATTGCTTTTACTCGTTGACTAATTAAATAATTAATATTAATTTCACGCTACGGCGTCGTTAAAGTAGAGAGGATTTGCAGTTATTCTGTGAGGCTTTCTACGCTGCCGTTTTAGGACATGTCTTAGTTTATTTTTTTAAGTTTGTTTTATTATTATTATTACTACTTTGTATTATACCCATTTGAAACTGTTATAAAACCCTTTACTTTTATATTTACTATTTTAACCTTTATTTGAATTGTTTTGAACTCATCTATCTTTATATTGTCAATTTTGATATCATCGATAAAGAGAAGCATCAACTAATTGTGAGATTTTTCAAATCAACGACAATTTTTCCCTTTAGTGGTGTGAGTTATTTTAAAGCCTAAAACTATTAAATTTGCCTTTGTTTTTTAACGTCTTGTTGATAAGCTTTATTTATTTACTGTAATATTTATATAGGTCTCGCAACATTAATTGTTATTTAAATTTAGAAATGCAACTGAAAAAATATAAATAAGATACTTCTGAAAAAGGATCGAGTTAAAATCAACATTATACAATTTGTTGTTAAAAACTGTACCCACATCCATTATAATGGATGCTTATCACTTGAGCAAATAGAGAGAAATTGAGAAAGATTCCTACATACATATGAAGAGAGTTGAGCAAGAAGATAAGGGGGTTTAACAATGTTAAGTGGTCTGTCAAGAAGATAGGTGAAAGGTCAAATTTGGAATTTAGTGAACACTTATTTTTAAAAAACAAGATATTTCCTTAGAGAAAGTGTCAAAAAAAAAATTCGTTGGAGAAAAAGCCCAGTCACACGCACGTGTGAATGGTCGAATGACACTCATAAAATTATAATAATTATCTCAACGGAGTGCTGACAACTTGACATGCAATAATATGATTGGCCAAAGGAGAAGTGAAATAATAAATAAAAGTAGGGTTTTTATCTCCAAGTCTATCTCTTATCCCTCAATGTTGAACTGGAAGTAGAGAGAACCAGAACAGTATTGGATTGAAATTTGAAAGAAAACATCAGGCATGGGAGGAGGGGCCATGCACGTAGATCTTCCTATGATTCAGTTCTGTACTTCCTCATCAAAACTACCATCTCCAATATCTTCTTCTTCTTCTAATCTGAACTTCCCGGTTTCAGCCAATACTAACGGCGCTAGTACTGCAACTCTCAAACAGACTTGTACCTCTTGTTCTTGCTCCTGCCACAATGATTCTTGTCAAAAACTGGACTTTGTAGATAGAAGTGAGGAGAAAAGAGCAAGTGGGTTGTTAGATAACACTGATTTTGGGCCTGTTCCATCAAATATTGAAGTTGAAAATGCTGTAGCTGCTCTTCAGAGGTGACTAGCTACATTTTATGTTTTGGCTTTGATATAATTGCGTGATTCTAATGAAATTGCCATTGGAACCAGTTTTATGCATCGGATTTCTTCATCCGGACCGGAGCTGAAATGGCTTCAGCCACTTTTGGAGAGTTGTGATCCAAGAATATCATTATCTCAAGGTCAAGGATATGGACGAAGAGTGTATGATACTTTCCGTATGCTACTGTCAGACCCATCTGTTAAGGTGTCTATTTCCTCTATACATATTTTGACATATCTAAGTCTAACGAAGTTGATAGTTCAAATAGAATTTATCGGTCCAATCTTATCTTATTTATACGGGTCTCTTTAACATTTTTGTTCTTCAAAAACAAATTAATTTAGCTATTCGTTTTTAGATTTATAGCTCTCGTTTTTCTCATGTGAATTTGAGCGTTTAGAGATTGGTGGTTTCACTATCATCTGATAGAGCTGTTTGGGAGGCTGTTATTAACAATGAGTTGGTTCGGAAGCTCAGAGAGTCACCATACTCAGGTCTGTTCAGAATGAATTCTTATGGCTGAATGCAAACATATTTGCTTGCTCTCAAATTTATCCAAGTAATTTTATATTGGTCTCTGTGCAGCTGACAACGCAACTAAGCAGAACTCTGATGAAGAACCAAATATGGCAGCGGATATTTTGAAGTGGATCTTAGACACCACAAAAGCAAAAGTTACAGAGCTTATCGAGAAATTCCAAGCGCTTATGGATGAGGTTTTCAAACCTGTTGGTAGTGATCAAAACCCCACAGAAGAAACCGGAGGCGATTTGGAAGACAAAGTTAGGTCATCCTTTGTTCTCTCCATTGTGATCCTTGTGATTGTGGTTGTGGCTCGGGCTCACAGCTGATCATTGAACATTGATTATTAGAGAGTAGAGAAACCTTATAATTTACTGTGACTTTACGTTTGGTTACCCATTAGCGTTCGTGCTCAATCAAACAGTATTATACCATAACAGCAATGATGAGTTCATTTGCAACAGTGGAGTTTATTCAACTTTGTGATTTTTAAATCTTTATACCCGTACTGCTGGGTACCTATCAATTCAACCCCACATCATCTACTTTCGATAGCAGTGATTCCTAAAAATATAGCAGCCAGACAGCATAAACTCTCTTTTGTTACCAAGCAGAGAATTTAGGTACCAAGCATCTGGAAAAGAGTTAGAGAAGTTGAAAGGATGTTAATACCAGACATCAGGCTGGAGGATAAAACAGAATTACAACCAGTCAGCCAACCACAATTCAATTTGCAAGGTTCCAAACAACTAAACATCTACAGCTCGCTCAATATCACGATCACCAGATATAAAATTTCAATGCGAAGGAAAGGAAATAGTTCAGATAAGAGTACATGTTAAGTTGAGAGAAAATTCCGCAAGCACCACAGAAGCAAATGTATTTCCAACAGGCGTGCCCGTGAAACTGAACTTGCCCTCCATGTTTACTTTACTGTATTAGGTCTTTTCTTCCCCCAACCCCTTCTCCGAAGGAAAAAAAAAAAGCACAAAAAACACAAAAAATCTATAAGGTAGAAACTGACTTGATAATCCAGGGATCAAGACATCCAAAATTTTGGGCCCATCAATTCACGATCTGCAGCAGAACCTTGGGTAGCAAGCTTTTGGATACGGAATGAGAACTCTTCTGCCTGATAAGATGTCAGCAGGTTAGTGCTCTTGCAATCAACAAGTGAATTATCAACGTAAAGTTGATGAAAAGACATGATAAATACAAACCTTTTCATCAATCCACATTAAGGAACTGAGCTGATTGTTTAAGATTCGGACAACCGCATCTAATGGAGTCATCCCATCAACCGCATCAAATCCTCCTCCCTAAAATAATCAAAGGTATCATTAATTGATATTTGTTAAATGAGCTTAATAAAAAGACTAAAATCATTGAATGTGGGACCATTACCTGGCTGGCATTTAACGTCTGGATAATTGATTTAATCTGCTCAGCCATATGCTCCATTTCCCTCTCTAAAAATTCAGCCTGCTCATACCTGTAACAAGAACCGAAAAGAATGGTTCAAACTCTGGTGAGGGCAGGACCTGAATCACACAATTTCCTGAAGGAAAACAGGTTCTGCAAACATATACCCACAACCCTAAATTCCAAATTGTGTAACAGGTTAAACAGGTCTAGACCAAAAAATGAATGTGCTATCATTGGATATCATCCATAAAATTTTCAGGTTGGTAAACAATAATACTAATTCAGTCAGTTCTTTAACTACCGCCAGTGGACCAGACTACCAGCATTTTCTCAAGTTCAAAGAGCTCATTGCTGGCTCTAAAATTGATGTAATGGACAAAAGCCAAAAGAATATAGACAACTAAAGTAAAATGACTAAGATAACCGAAGTCAGATAAAGAAGAAAATGGCCAAAGAAACAAGTCCTCACATTGCATCTCTCGATGATGCAGCCTCATCGTCAAGAACCAATCCACGCTCATCCTTGTAAATATGCTCCGCTTCTTCTTCCATACTTTGTAAAGCCTTATCAACCTGATAATATTTGCAAAGGAGAAAGAACCATAATTATTCACAAAACATGACACAAAATTTAAATTGTTGGTCACTCATTCACATTTACAAAAGTTCACAAAGAAGCAAAGATCAAGATCGTTCACTCATTGTGCCAGACCTCATTGTAATCATTGTGAGAATGGGGGATTATGTAAAAAGTTCTTGTATAAAAGAGCTTTTGTATACAACACCCAGACAGAAAGCCCTAATAGAAAATACCTCTTGTTGATGAGTCTCAATCAATTCCAGCTGTCGTTCCAAGTTAGATTGGGTTTCAACCACTTTTGCCACTTCAATCTGCTTTTAATTTGTACATTAGGTCAAACAAACAGAACATAATGATCAAAATTTTATGACTTCAGGTAAGCACAAAACGGTTAATTAAAATAGATTCTTTGACATCCATTCAATTAAGCGGGTAATATAGAATCATAATACCCTTTTTTTTTCTTTTTGGTATCTACAATCATAATACTTAATAGACCATACATTACCTCAAGTCTAAGAAGAACATCGCGATTTTGCAAGATCCTCTTGTCCCACTCAGCTATGGCAGTAGCCTGCTTTCGAAACTTTCCAGTGCGCTCTTGTAGTTCAGAATTCCACTCCTTAATGATCTTCAAACAATATGAAAATTTACATTTTAAAATATCCTGAATGCTGAAAATATAAATAAGCCCGCTAACTCTATTTCCTACCACAAAAATAAAATAGAAATAAGACCCCTAACAAGTTCAAGAAAAAATGAGCCAAAAGAAAGACTCCCTCTGTCATTCTCTCTTTGGCTAGGTATCAGAGATGGACATAAAATTGAGGGGCAGCCCCTAGCTTCTATTTCATTATATATATAAGTACCTCCTCAACAGTCCTCCCTGTGATCTCAGATGGTAATTTTGGCGTGGTAGTTACCGTAGTGCTAACACTTGAACTTGTCCTATAGGAAAAGAAGATGATAAGATAAACAAAAAACCGATAATGCAGCTTAACTTTAAGGCACAAACCTCATACATGCGTTATTATGTAATTCTAATGGTAAATAAAATCTAGAGATTGGAGAAAACAGTGTGTTATATAACATCAAGGCTTTTAAGAGAATTGAATTTAAATATGTGTGGAGAGCGAGATGTTTAAAGTGATCTTTCTAATAGTGATTGACATTTACTTTTATCTAATGGTGGGAAGCAGATTCGAAAGGAGGAAAATTAAAAAATAACACTAGATACAAGATGCAGTATGTAGACAGACCCACTACTGGAAGCTACGAGAAGAGATGAAGATGTCTGAGCAGCAGGAGTACTGCCACTGGAAGTTGTTGCTGCAGTAGAAGCTGAAGTAGGGATGCCTGCATGACAAATTTGCATGAGAAATCAAGTCCTGAACAACTGCCTATAGAGTACAGAGCAGAAACACAGAAAGAGGGTACTCCACACATGTCTTGTTACGACAATTAATTCTTCAATGATGTCCACTAAAGCAGTACTGCCATCGCTTTTCTCTTACCAAGTGAAAACGTTGACTTCAGACCAGGATAAATTACCGGTTAACAAATTAACATTCAATTATGCAGCTTCACTCGTAATATGGTATTGCAGACAAGCACTAGTTCAAACAAACAGTTAATTTATCCCTAGACAAGCACTTCAGAAACATCTATTAACCATTCTCCATAACTACAATAAAAAAATAATTGGAAACAATAAACACCAAAAGTAATAAATAAAAAACAAACAAACTCACCAAAAGCAGTTGCAGTGGCTGTTGATTGTGGTTGTGATGAAGAAGCAGGCGCAGTTGGTTTACTAGCCAATGAGAAACCAGTAAAAGAACTAGTAGTCCCAGAAGAAGCAGCTGTGCTGGCTGTGCCAAAACCAGTAAAAGAGCTAGTAGTGGAAGCAGCTGAGCTAGCAGGTGCTGGGGTTAAAGCTGTAGTTGTTGCAGCTGAAGAAGAACTCACACTAAAACTAGACAATGCTGCGGTAGAAGCTGCAGAAGCAGTTGTTGTACTCGCAGCCGGAGTGGAAGCACTAGTGGTTGTGACGGTAGAAAACAATGGAGCTGTAGATGTACTAAATGATAACGGGGTTGGCTTTGTGGCTGTTGAGGTAGTAGCATTGTTGAAACTAAATGACAGACTAGAAGAGCTAGCGGAAGATGACGATGTTAGAGAAGGAATTGTAGTGGATGCAGTTGTAGATGTTAAACTCTGAGTTGCTTTTGGAAATGAAAATCCAGTAGATACTGAGAAAGGCGAAGCTGAGCTTGAGCTTGAAGATGAGCTCAAGCCAGAAAATGAAGGACCACTGGATGCGGAGCCAAATAAACTAGAAGAGCCAGTTGCAGCACCAAATAGGGCCGGCGTAGAACTTGCTGTGGATGAAGCTGAACCAAACAGGGATGGTGTCGTAGTTGCCACGGATGAGGCTGGTCCAAACTGGGACGGTGTCGTACTCGCAGCGGATGAGGATGCTCCAAACAGGTTTGATGTTGTTGTCGCCGCTGATGAGGGTGTTCCAAAAGGAGGTGAAGCTGCACTGGATGCGGTAAACGATGCCCCAAATGGTGACGTAGTGGTACTCGAGGCAGAATTAGCAGCGAACAAAGATGCTGCAAACGGAGACGGAGTAGTACTAATCGTGTTGGCGGATAAATTTGCACCAAACGGCGACGGACTGGCACTGGATGTGGAATTGCCGGTGGATGAACCTGCTCCAAAGGCGGATGAAGTTGACCCAAACAGGGCTGTAGAACTACTCGCAACAGTGGTGGACGAAGATGTACCAAATCCAAAAGCGGAAGGAGCGGTGGCAGGGGCGGAGCTAGGGTTTGCAGTGGAGGCAAAGGGAGACGAAGAAGAAGAAGAAGAAAAAGTATTAAAAGAGAATGAGATAGGGGAAGAGGCGGAGGTAGTGGTGGAGGAGGCAGAGCTAGGGTTTGCGAAACCGAAAGAGGAGGATCCGAATGAGAATCCGGAGGACGAAGAGGAGGATCCGAGTGAGAATGGTGATGGCGTGGAGGATTGAGAGGAAAACGAGAAACCTGACATTGCGGTTTGTGAGATTCGGTTACTCGCTCACTTTCCCTCTTCTCGCTCTCTCAGTTTCTCTGGCTCTGTTGTCAGACGACAGCAACCAACGGCGTTGGGCTGGGGTTTTGAATTGGAGGGTTTTGGCGGTGGACCGGAACCACCCGAGGGGTTCAGTCGGTTTACTTTGGCACTGGATTTGTGTCCGTTCGTAGATCCATGAAATTAAACATAAAAAATCACTAAGCCCAGAAATTGGACAACTAAGCCCAAATATTGTTGTGGATCCATGAAATTAAAAGGTAAGTTAAGCTCTGTTTGGGATTGAAGTACTGCAGCTTAAAAATTATCGTTGTTATAAAATAAAAATTAATAGTATATAGTAAATATAATTTTTAAATAATAATTTTAATAAAACTATTAAAGATATAAAAAAAATTTTATTCTATAAGTGAAAAATCATATCAATCTAACTTCTAAGCTACAGTTAGTGTTTACCAACCTCAATCCCAAACACACCATTAGAATGTTAAGACAACTATTTTTTTTTGTTTTTTCAAAAATGAATATACAAGACTGCATATGCAAAAAATACAACAAAATCAGGTATATTAACAATTTAAAACCAATAAATAAGGGGCTTTAAAATGAAATAAAAAAGATAATAAGTTGATTTGGTACTGCAGCCACTAAAAGGTAACCATTATCTAGGACTTAACAAAATTAGGGGTGCGTTTGGGATTGAAGTTGGGCAACTGTAGCTTTTAAGTTACAGCATTAAAGTGTTTTGTAAACACTAGTTGCTGTAACTTGGAAACTATATTGATATAATTTTTTACTTGTATGATGAAAAATCTATTATATCTTTAATATTTTTATCGAAATTATTACTTAAAATTATATTTATTATATAATATTAACTTTTATTGCATAATTACAATTTTTTTTTCCACAGTAGAGTTACAACACCTCAATCCCAAATGGACCCTAGATTCACCTATAAATATCTTCTTTGGACTTTAATAAACCATGTACTAATAGATTTACGTTGTGTTTACTTGCTGGCGTGGGATTGATGATTGAATTTCTCCCACTCCAGTATTTACTTGTCCTTTTAAGTAGGAGAGTGGGAGTTCCACTCATTTTTTGAGTGTAGAGTGGATTGAATCTACTCCCACCACTTCCTTTTTACCTTTCTATTTAATAAATATAATATAATTATATTTACTAAAATAAAATAATGTTACATTTATTTAAAAATTATAATATCATATTTATTTAAATAATTATAATTTATTTAAATAATATTATATTATTAAAAATAATAATTTACATTGATTTTAAGTTAAAATTAATTAAAAATAATATTATTATATTTATTTGAAAATAATAGTATTATATTTATTTAATATTAAGAATTAATAATAATAAATAATTTATTCTAAGAAAATATTAATTTTGTACTATATTATCAATAATATTGTTTCATTTGTGTTGCTCTTATCACTAATTTTTAATTTACATAATGAAAATTAAAATTAATAAAAAAATCATGATTTACATAACTAAGAATATTTAATTATTAATAAATTATATAATTAAAATAAAAAATAAATAAATAATTTATTTATAAATATTTTTTTTATTCACTTTGTAATTAAAACTATAATTCTTTAAATAAGGACAAAATTATAATTTGAAATAATTTACTCTCAATCTAAGATAAAGTAAACACATAAATGAGATTATGATCCTCATTCGACACTCACATTCCAGTGTAAGTAAACAACTTACTCCCACCCCTATTCCACACTCCCAATCTCCGGATTCTCACTCAAATTCAAGAAATAAACACTACCTTAATTAAAATATTTAGCTTCCTACCTTATCAAATCGGAAATGTGAACCCTAGAGACGTCGATGCTTAAATGCACATATTTTTGTTGGCAAAATACGCTGGGTTGATGATCGAAAAATCTGACGGTTTCTTCTGTTGATTCAAATGCTCTACAAAACAATGTTGACAGTTCCGTTAGCATCAAAGTTGATTGAAACCTGCATTTGTCACAAGAAAATGTTGACAACTACTTAATGCAATTGCAATTAAGTTAGTGCAGTTAAAAGTTCATGAACATGATGAGGAGGGGCCAACAACTGATCATATTGATCACTTTCTTTCACATCCATGCTCGAAGGGTCTATTCTCCCACTTGCTTATTGTATCCTGTATCCAACTTAAGCCAGAGCTTTGTTACGGAAATATTGACATGCTTTACAGCTCACATATATGTGACATACCGGATAGGCTTTGAAAATTGGACCATTGATAATAACAAGATTCACGGTGCTTTGGCAAGGTTCAATAGCCACATTTGTGAAGGAGCTTCCAAGGGCGCTCTCCAACCTCAAGTTTCAACATGCTCACGGTGCATTTACCAATTGAAAATGAGAATAAAGAACAATAATCAAAATAAGTTATTTACATTAGTCGTATAAATTGGAATGAAAATGGATTATGTTGTTATTGATGTATTTACTTTATCCTGAAATCAGAATGTATTGTTATAAGTTACCAAAATGTCCTTTTAGTTAATTATTGTTATTTAATAATAATATAGACCTATTTACAAATATTACAAAATTTCTTGGTATTTTTTGTAGGGACCAAAATGTAAAAATGACAGAACTCGGCACAAGAGGCACACTGCTTCAAAATAAGCGGCCAGTCACTTACGTCCTGTTTTGAGCTAATAATAAGCTGATAAATTAAATGAAAAATAATAAGAATCAAACGTAAAATACATATAATAAGTTCCAACAACACATAATACAAACATAAAATTAAAATCCCTACACAACACATATAAAATTTCAAGCATAACTAGTTGAATAAGTCATCTGCCATGTATATAAGTTCAAAATCCCAATATAGCAACATAAGTACAAAGTGTTAACATCGTAACTTGTAGCGGACTACATCCCATGATGAAGTACTTGAATGACATGACCTCTTTTGGCATGGTAAAGAACATATGCAACAAATCATATTCAGTGGCCAACATATTAGTTGCCTCGTATACTTGATCCTCGCCCAAGCCTTCAATTTTCATCAATTCTTCATAGAACTTACCTTATAAATCAGCTATACCCTTCAGAACAATAGAAAACACATTAATCAAATTATCTAGGAAAGATGGGAACATAATAGCACACACAACCACAATCATTTGCAACATCATCACCAAACTTTGTATAACTACGGCGACTTTCTTCTTTCTTGCTAACAAATGAGTCATCCTATATCCCAACATCACAAATTAAGCCAATCAATGTTAATTAAATTTCAGAATTGAAACCAAATTAACTAATACAAACAAAAACAATCTAATGAAATAACTAAACAAATATCATTTAACGCGTTATTTAATTCTTACTTATTTTAATAATTTTGTCCTTAACTTTTACAAATAGTTGATTCTTAATTTATCACCCAATAACTGATAGAGTCCTATTAATAATGACATGCTTAATTTCAAAAATCAAGTTTGTGAACTCATAAATCTTCATAGTTTTTATTAAACAACAAATAAGCAAAAAATGAAGATTATTTAACAACTCATATTATAATTATACAATATAATGGAAATAATAATTTTTTTTTTAATAAACGAAATGAGCAGAAACATAGGAAATTATTCTTCATGTTTTTTTTTAGAAACAAAATGACCATAAACCAAGAAAACTAGAGCAACAATCAGGGATGTTAAAGAGAGGTGATGGATTTGCTATTTGACAATGATCTCCAATCTAGAGATTTGCTGTTTTTCTTTTCATTTTATATTTTTTGTTACGCAAAGAGGATATATAATTTGGAAAAATTGAAACTGTAATGGGGATAATTTCCCTCCCCACTTGAAATTATTGCTAGTGTTAGCCACATTTTTCATTAATTACCAAAAATTGTGCAAAAAATGGACCTCGATGTGTAAACCGTCATGTATCGGTCTGTTAGTCACCCCAGGATCAAATTCTAACGCCCTTAGATAGCCACGACCACATCTACAGGTTGCACTGTCGAGCCATGGTCGTGATCAGTGAACAACCCTGGTCCTGTTTAATAGTACGTTCTAGATGGAAAGTTCCGGTGGGATTGATCCGTCCACAACATGTAGACTAGACCAGCTAATCGGTGCGGTTGTTTCCGATCGCTGTGACACGAATAAAGTTGATAGTCGTTGAATCATCGATCTGTTGAAGAACTAGTCGTAAAGCGGTTGTTATTATCATTGGGATGTGGAAATCGATGCCACTCTCAGCGTTTTGTCTGGTGGCAATGAAATTCTATTTTTAACGCAAGGAGAATTAACGGTGAAAGAAATCGTGTTGCTGTTGGAATGATGCTATTGAGTATGAATGGATGGCCTGCATTTTTGCAAATTTGTGGCAACCATTTATTATTATTATTATTATTATTATTATTTTTCAATTTCACTGGAAGGTGGAAGATTTATCTACTTTGACACAGCTTGACTCAAATATATTGGAAAAATAAGCAAATTCTAAAATCATATAATTTCTAAATTAACAGTTAAGAAACATATGCTATGTGGCTTTTGAAGACCTTAATCAGAGCTTCTTACATGTCATGTCATGTCATGTGTGAAAATATTTCTTCGGATCATCTTATTGAGCTGAGTGCTACAACAAGCTTTGACATTTTTCCTTGTTATATAAATTATTTTTTTCTAATAATTTGTCCGAATCTTCTCTCCTATTATATTTTTTGATTCTTCAGTAATTTCTTTAATCAAACTTTGAAAAGTCAGTTTTTGTTAAGGCAACCTCTTTTTCACAAGATTCTGCCTCTTAGAATCCTTTTCTCTCTTTTTTTTTTTTTTTTTTTAAATGAAATGGATATAAGGGAGAGTGAATTTTGAAAACTAAAAGACAGATACGTTTGTTTTCATGATATTTATTAGGGTGGACAATTTGTGGGCCTGTGCCCATAAGGTCAGAAATAAGCCCAAGCCTTCTAAAAGCCCATCCAGCTATGAGTGGGTCTGGACCGAATTTAAACCGGACTTAGATTTTTTATCAATTTTTAAATAAAATTAAAAACTAAAAATACTGAAATTACGTATGAATATTTAGCATACAAAATAATAAAAATACAACGTAATAAACTATAAATAATCAAATATTAATATAAAAAAAAATCATGTTCCAAAATCTAAATACTTCCAACCATTATACATTTATACACAATAACATAAAGTACCCAAACTTCAGCACACATTTATACACATCTCCACATCCCTAAAAAAAGCTTCCACTGTTTCGGGCTGGTTCATAAGTTCATTTGCAATTTGCAACTTCATAATCAAATTAAAATTATATACATAAATTAATTTTTTTTTTACAAGAAATGAAAATAGTTCACCCGGCACTTCTTTGTACCTCAAAGATCGCGTGGGATAGAGTGGGTTCACTGCTGCATCGCGTTGCCGTGCTTCGTCGTGCTGCGTCGAGAGCTGCTACTTGCTGCTCGCGTGCTGCTAGTGTGGTGGCTCCTTGCTGCTCGCGTCGCGTGCTAGGGTCCTGTTGCTTGCTGCTCGAGACCTCGCGTGTTGGCTGCTTGCTGCTCGGGTACAGGCGTGCTGTTGCTAGCGAGCTGGGTTCGGACTTTGGTGGACAATGATGGCTGTCGGCAGTAGCACGGGACTGATGTGGTGGCTTCGGATTTTTTTTCAATAAACTCACTTTGTTTTATTTAGGAATTAGGGTTAGTGACTTAGTGAGTAGTGACAGTGAGAAAGAGAATAGAGATAAGGGCTGATTTTTTATTTTCCCGTTTTCTTTATTCTTTTAATTTTTTTTAATTTATGTTGTATAAAGCCCGATATTTATAATAACCGTGAGCTTTAATAGCCAATGGGCTGGTAGCTAGGGATGGCAGAAATTTCTATCGGATGAGGTTTCTCGAGAATCTTTTTCATTTGGGGAGGGTATGAGGATGATTTTATACCTAATTTTTTATCGGAGAGGGGATGAGGATGATTTTTTATCCAAATTCATCCAATTCTCCATTTTAATTTTATTTTTTAGAATTATTAATGAATAAATAATAAAATTTAAATAATAAAATATTAAATATTAGTATAAATATCAAATATCAAAATATTTATAAAAATATACTATGAAATTTTTGGGTCTAGTTAACTAGTAATAGTCTTGAATTACTATTTAATTAGGTCTTATTCAAAAAGTCTTGATCCAAAATTTTTTTTAAAACTTTTATTAAATAAAGCAAAAACTTTTATTAAAAGTTTCAGTATCTATATTCATTTCATTTATTTTATTATTAATATGAAAGTAATTTCTTTTTTTTTTATTATAGGATAATGAAGATTAACGAAGATAATTATACTGATGATTTATATGTTGTAGTGTGACTTTTGTAATAGATTAATGTTAATATAAGATATATTGTCAAACTTTACTTTTATTTAAATTTTTTGTTTTAATAAGATTAAATCAAATTCAGAAACTAAAAAAATATTGGTTATTAGAGGGTTTATTAGGGGATCGGGGACCTCGGAAATCCCCTATTATTATTCGGGGAGGGGATGAGAATCCCCTTAAGCAATTTGATAGGGATGGGGAGGGGACGGAGACTATGCAGAAAATCAGGGATAGGTACGGGGATGTCGGTCCCCTCCCCTCCCCTCCCCCATCCCTGTTTGTAACCTTGGTTCGAGTTTCAGCTACGGTTGGGACTTAAAATTTTCTCAATTAAGAATTATAAATATCTGATGTATAATAAGTAATATGATATGTAATTAGTATTAAAAAAATTTAGTGAGCTTAATAACCCACTTATAACGCGTATAAAAAAAATAGAAATTTTCTCCTTAAATATAGGTGTGGGGCAGCTGCTACAAACGAGACCTTAAAATAGAAGCTATATTGTGCATTCAAGAGAATTGGCCTTCTTCAAAATTAATTTGAGAAAACTTCTTATCTTTATACCAAATTCTGTCCATTGCCACGTTCTATGAGGCAAGCTTAGAATCCTCAGGTGGAGAAGCAAGCTGTGCAAAGTGCACTCTGAAACAGTAAAATGAACCTATCATTTCAGGTTATTAGGACTACAACAATGAAGAATCATTTGTCAAAATTTTGCGTTGTTTTCGTTTAGTTTGCAAAGTTTTTTCCATTAGCATTATCATGGTTTCGTTTTCGTTTCTTTGAATAAAGATTCGCACTTAATTTTTAAATGCAGTTATAGGTTTACCCGCGGGACGGTGTTGCGTGGCGGCACCTTTGCTTTCGTATGCGCGCCACGGTCACTTTACCAAACCCGAATTTTTTAAATTTCAGTCGGTTAAGGGTATTTCTGTCATTTCGTAAGATCTCTAACTTTCGCCTCTTTTTTTTTTTTCAAATAACAAACGGCTTTTTCATTTTGTAAAATTGTTGCGAGAGGGAAAAAAAAAAATGAAGTACAAAGAGCGGCTCCAAGTAGCCGCGAAAATCATACTCGAGAACGACGCGCGCGATGATCAGACGCCGGTGGACGCTGCAGAATTCGGTGTCACGGCCGAGCTAAAACCTCACCAAGTCGAGGGACTGTCTTGGCTCATACGAAGATATCTTCTTGGCGTCAATGTTCTTCTTGGTCTGTTTTTTTCTTTTTTACACAAATTTAGGGTTTCTTTTCGAATTCTGGTTATAACAAAAGAAGCAATTCTCTAGAAACTTTGAATCTTACAACTGTTTTGATTGTATTTGCAGGAGACGAGGTATGCTATTTCGATCCATTTCTCCAATGGAACAGATTTTGTTCTTCAATCGTCATAAACCTTCTTTTTTTATCCCTTATCTTGTAGTTTTGAATTTTGACTTATTTCCACTTTCCCAAACATGTATTGGGCGAAATTTATGATACTTATTTTGAATTAATTATTGGACTTTAAATTTTATAGCATTTCACTTTATTGGTGTAAAATCTGGTTAGGTTTATGAACGGAAACGCTAATTCCAGAATCGTGGAGAATATTTCTGTTGCTTTAACTCTGTACCGGAAATTGTTGCATCAAACTTTCTGATTTATTCTAACTTCTTTCAGAACTAGTTGTGCAAGACTGTTTAATATTGCAGTGAGCCTAGTTTTGACCTTCATTAAACTTACCTAATTGAATACAATTGAGAAGTAAGACAACTGCACTGTTTAGCCTTTTCGAATCTATGTGGATTATTTCCAGATGGGATTGGGAAAGACTCTGCAAGCCATCTCTTTCTTGAGCTATTTGAAGCTTTCTCAGATGTCACCGGGGCCATTTTGTGAGTTAGAAAAATGCCTTTTATTTATTTTTTGGTATCTTAAAGAGTTATCTGGAAACGGTTTGAGTCAGTGCTATTGTTTGTTTATTTTCTTCTTCTTGTATTGTTTTGCAGTGGTATTATGTCCTCTAAGCGTGACAGATGGTTGGGTATCAGAGATGGCTAGATTTACCCCAAAACTTAAAGTTCTGCGGTATGTCGGTGAGAGAGAACAGCGGCGCAATATACGCAGAACAATGTATGAACACGTGAAAGAGCAGTCCCACATGTCTAATGTGAGTTTTTCATCCTAGCATGTGGTCTTACAAATTAAACTCGGACTATTAGTAGGACTAATTTTTGAATTGTATGGAATTATGAAAAATTGGGTTGTCCTTTAATCCGTAGCATTTTTCATGGTGTATGTTTCATTTGATATATATAAACATATATATATATATATAGCGAGAGAGAGAGAGAGAGAGAAAGGCATTATCCAATAATGGATCTGCACTTTAGTTAAAATGCCATATCCTAATTGGATAAAATCTACATATGGTGGGCCCTACCATGTGTAGCTATTAAAATTAAAGAAAAACAAGAATTCAATGGCCCAAATTGGGATCCTGCACTTTATAATGTAATTTTATAATAAGGAAATCCCTTAATTATTAAAGTAAGGGACAAGTTAAGAGACCAAAAAACACACAGTCCGAGTGTTGAAATCTGTGTTTTTTTATCTTTTAGCTTGTCCTTACTTTATTAATGTATGGGATTTTCTTATTATAAAATTATTTTATACAAATACATAGGAAGATGTTCTAGTAAGCACCAATGCCAACCATATAGTGAGCACCTGGACACAGGCAGAATCTGACTTCTTGTGAATGGTGTTAAAGCTGTGGATTAATGAGATGGTGAGCATCATCTTCCACTAGATCATTACTCTCGCTTTCTCTATATATATACATATATATACACTTATATATTTTCCTCTCACTACATTTGATTGTCTTGGTGGATTCAAGTTAAATTCTTTTGCAGGTGTCACCATTGCCTTTTGATGTACTGTTGACGACATATGACATAGTATTGATGGATCGGGATTTTCTTTCCCAAATACCATGGTGCTATGCAGTAATTGACGAAGCTCAGAGACTTAAAAATCCTTCTAGTGTACGTTTGAGATTTATGTATTCGTAAACCTTTATTTCTGTATTTGCAATTGTTGGCTAAAAGAATTAATTTTATTCCGTATAAAGCAAATAATAGAGTATTTACCGACAATCACATGAATAATCATATTGTGGTAGCTTTAATATGTAGTTGGGTCAATTTATATGATGTAAATCAGAATGTGACTAAAATTATGATGGTAAGACTGGTGGCATATAGGTACTTTATTTCCTTTTCTTCGCCTTTCTTTCTTCATTTGTTGATTACCTGATTAATTGTGTGACTTTGCTGCTAGTTGGGTGAAATGGACTGGAATAGAGTGGTGGAAAGTCTTTCTTAGTTTTGTTTCTCTTTTCTGATTCCCTTGTGATTAGTCAATGGAAGCGTTTTAATTTTTTTTTATATGTATTTTTTAAAAAACAGGTTCTGTATAATGTCCTCAGAGAGCATTTTCTTATGCCAAGACGGTTACTGATGACAGGCACACCTATTCAAAACAATCTCTCTGAACTTTGGGCTTTGATGCACTTTTGTATGCCTTCAGTGTTTGGGACGCTGAACCAGTTTATTTCTAATTTCAAGGATGCTGTAGATCCTTCACAAGGTATTTTCTTGTCCCATGATGAGGTTGTAGAAAATTGAATTCCTTTCCAAATGTGGTTATCCACTTTAATAATCCATGATGTAAAACATCATATTGAAAATAAAAAAAATGAACATATTGATCGAAAATATCTCTAATATTGATATCAATGTATGGATTTTTATTTTTTTTTCTGGTTTGGTTGACAAAAGGCTGTGATTAAACTAAACTCAGAGCAACTGCTTTTTCTGTTGTGGTACCTCTTGTGCTACTGAAAGCTTTAAAAGTTCAACAGTTGGTCCACTATGGATTCTTGAAATTCTATATTTCAGAGTTCTGTTGCCTTATTTGTTTTTCATTAATGCATTTTCTTGCTCAAATTGGATATAATAATAGAGTTTTCTTTCCTTCAAATTTTGATGGATGAAAGTCTATGTGCTTTTATGTTTCATGCCCACTACAGCAGTATTGATTGTGTCACTAGAAAATAAAGACATGTTTTTATGATTTATTTTTATCAGACAAAGTAGTAGTCAACTCCTAAATGGCTTTAGTGTGAATGAAGATCGGAAGTTTGTGCATATAGTTTTTAATTATTCCTTATTTTCTCAAAAGTTTAGAGCTTAAAGTGGATATTTTCCAGCTTGTGACAATTCAGATGAACATTGTTCCGTAGACAATTCAAAGCAATTGCTGTTTTTCTTGTTTAATTTCGCTGCCTGATGATATTATCGCTAACAGCCAAAATCTAATCTTTGTCAAGATTTTTATGCACTGTATTTCTTTTTGTAAACATTGCATTTGTTTTAAATGAACAGCTCCAAAACCAGGCAAGATCAAGGAACAATTTATGAGTTTGAAAGGTATATTGAGTGCTTTCATGCTGCGACGAACAAAATTGAAGCTTCTTGAGTGTGGACATCTAATGCTGCCGCCCCTTACTGAGATAACAGTGTAGGTTTCCTAATTTTAAATTTTAGATTTTGTTAAGGTAGAGCTTTTCTTTGTGTTTCTTACCGTAGCATTGTTTTTGCACAAACTTGTGAGGCCTGTTTGCATTATAAGAAGTTTAGACACTTTATCATGACAGGATGGCTCCACTTGTCAGCTTGCAAAAAAAGGTATATAATTCAATTTTGAGGAAGGAGCTTCCAAAACTTCTCGCATTGTCTTCTGGAGCCGCTAATCATCAGTCTTTGCAGAATACTGTATGTTAGCTTCTTAAAATTTCACCTTGAAGCCTAGTTCCTTATTTTCCCGCACATATCTTGCAGCAAAGCAAACTACTTTCCCTCCTAGAATAAACATTGGCGAGAGCATTATGTTTCTAGAAATATTTTATGTTGATGTAATAATACATGGTTTTATGATGATAATTTGTTTGCCCATTATGAAAGGGATTTATGAGCTCAATGACTTTCACCTGCAGAAAGTAGGCTGCATTTACACTATGCTTCCTGAATCCTAATCCTTGTTAGTTTTTAGATTTTCATGGAGGACAGTGAAACCTTAGATTTCTTGTGTGGCAGAATGCTCTCCAAATACTCGGACTATATATTTGCTTGGTTAGACCTTGGAGTTACTCAGTTTGTAGGTATTCAGACTTAAAGGCCTATTTTTTCTGCTACCTGCTGTATAATTGACTGCTCATGAGAGTTTCCTTTTCTTTTTGTAACACCAGTTATACCTTAGGAATTTGAAAAGAACTATGCAAAACCTTTCTTTGTGTGTAAGTAGCTATTGGCTGAAAGACCTTCCATTAAAATAGGAACTCTTTGTATGTCTTGTGAATTTAGTTAAGTGATTGACATTTCATTGCATAATTACACTGCAACTCTTTCAATGTCTTTACTCTTATTTACCTATTCCTCTTCATTTGGGAATTGAATATTCTTGTTATTTAATAATTAAATCTGTGGAGTGTCCAGTTAATTCAGTTACGAAAGGCCTGTAGCCATCCTTACCTATTTCATGGTATTGAGCCCGAGCCATATGAAGAAGGTGAACACCTGGTTCAGGTACCCTGTCAAGTTGGTTTAGTACAATAAAGGATAGTGAATTCTGTGTTGGAATCAATTTATGCGATGTCTAATTGATAACCGAAGGAGTCGAGAAAATTGAGAAAGTGCTTAAAACACTATGTTTTATTCTTAGTTAGGGAAACTGTGTGTGGCTTCAGTTTCTCTGAGTCCACTCTTTTTGTATTTGCCTTATGCTATCATATAATATTTTCTTAAACTTTTTTATTTCCTTGATCAGGCCAGCGGTAAACTTGTAGTTTTGGATCTATTACTTAAAAAGTTGTACAATTCTGGGCATCGTGTCCTCCTCTTTGCGCAGATGACCCAAACATTTGACATATTACAGGTTTTGTTTAAATAATGAAACATTTAATTCTGGCTTCTGATTGAGTGCAAATGCTATGTGCTTTTTGATTATTTTAATTAGAGTTTCTCACATGCTATGTAGGATTTCCTTGAATTACGAAAATATTCCTATGAGCGTCTTGATGGATCAATTCGAGCTGAGGAGCGTTTTGCTGCAATAAGAAACTTTAGTGTGCAATCAGCTATAGAGAGACTGAATTCTGAAGCTGGAGGAAATTATGCTTTTGTTTTTATGATATCTACAAGAGCCGGAGGAGTTGGCTTGAATCTTGTGGCTGCTGATACTGTGAGCTCTACGAAACACTTAACTTACCAATTTCTTGCTCTTTTTTACTTGAATGCACAATGGAAGCTGTATTATGTTCAAAAGAGAATTGGTCCTTTTCAAATTTCATTTGAGAAACTTCTTATGTTTTTCTTTTTGAAAAATTTAAATGGCATTTCACAAATTTCCACCCATAACCAGGTCATATTCTATGAGCAAGATTGGAATCCTCAGGTGGACAAGCAAGCTCTGCAGCGTGCGCACCGAATTGGTCAAATGAACCATGTGTTGTCCATAAACTTAGTAACAGAACATACAGTGGAGGAGGTGACATATTATATACTACTTTTTGGACTGGTTATATCTGCAACTGAATTTCACTAATGTCATTCCAGGTTATCATGAGGAGAGCAAAGAGGAAGTTGCGGCTTAGCTATAATGTTGTGGGGGATGATGTTATGGACAGGGAAGTGAAGGAAAGAACAGCAGTTGAAACGGATGATTTGCGATCAATCATATTTGGGTTACATCTTTTTGATCCTAAAGCAATTAATAATGAAGAATCAGATGATCTTAGGCTGTCAGGAGTAAATTCTATGGTAGAGAAGGTAATTGCAATGCGCCATGAACAGGTTTCAGGCAAGGCTGGTCAGAAGTTTGAAGTCAATCCAGTGGCTGTTTTGGAAGAAAGTGATCTTTTTATGCGAGAGAGTTTTGCATCTGCAATTTTAAATCCTGATCTGGATGAGGCTTCATATCTATCATGGGTTGAGAAGTTCAAGGAGGCATCAGAATCAAGTAGTGATACTATTGCTGAGTTGGGAAGTAGGAGGAGTTTGCCTCAAGATAAGCAGCAGAAGCTTGAGGCAGCAAGAAGAAAGGCAGAGGAGAAGAAGTTGGCTAAGTGGGAGGCCAATGGATACCAATCATTGTCTGTTAAAACTCCTATCTGTTCTTCTGGTGGTGATATGATGTCAGACTCTGGTTCTGTTCAATTTGTTTATGGAGATTGTACGCATCCTTTCAGGGTTTGTCCATCAGAGCCTGCAGTTATACTCAGGTTATTCTTTTACTGGAATTTTGCCATTTGAGTTTTCTCATTGTTGTGCTTGGGAGTTGTGAGGTGTCATGCTGGCTAATGCTTTTTCCTGTCTTCTTTCTGGTCAAGAGGAATAATTTTATGTTTTATATTTCACCTTTTATGTCTATCCGTCCTTGATGCTCCACTCTTTTTCCTACTTGAATAAAATCACGAGGTCATCCAACAAGCAATTTTGGGGGCACATCTATTCATTATGTTGTTCTGCTTTGGGTGGTATAATTATATTTGAAAACTTTGATGTGGAGTTTGAATGAGATTTTTATATGTACCATTATTAATTTCTAAATGAAGTATTTAGATTTCTTTTTTGATTTCTATCTATGGAGCAAAATGCTTAGAAGATCTGTAAAGCTCATCTGACAAATTAAATTGAGAATAGTGTTGTAGATGGTCATCCGCAAAGAACATTTTTTGAGAATTTTGCCTAACCATTAAAATAGTGGAAGCATGAGATTTTTTCGCAGCATCATAATGCGTATTACCCCATGCAGTACAGAATAGTGAACTAGGATCTGAGGTTTTAACCATCTGTACAAATTTTGTCAACACATCTGTTCTTGATCATTTAGAGAAGATTTTTGCTGCGTTAACTTTCCTTAACGCAAAACATTCCTTGCCTAGTCGAGAATATGTTCTTGATTGAAGTGTTTTTTCATTTTATGCTTCACTGTGAAGCAGTAAGTTTGTTGCATAAAGAGTATGGTACACTGAGATGTTTTGTATATTGGTTTGGCAGTTTTGTTGATAACTCAGGACAATGGGGCCATGGAGGGATGTTTGATGCAATAGCAAAACTTTCTTCTAGTATTCCCAATGCCTATCTCTGCGCTTCTGAATTTGAGGACCTTCATCTTGGTGATCTTCATCTTATAAGGATCAATGGTCTGCTTTCATTTTCATTTTTCCTGTATATTAGATTGCTTAATATCCTAACCACTTTCTGACAGACAGAAACGCACTTTAATATGATATGTCTTTCTATAAATTGTTAAAAATGCTAACTGCTTCCCGATGCCTGTGAACTAACATATGAATTTCATATACACAGTAACACAGATTTCCTGGTATTTTGTGGGCACTTTATGTTCGTATCTTATATTTTTAGCATTCAAGAACAGGGGCTTTAGCTTTCCCTCAAATGCTTTTCATTTTTAAACATCAACTCCTTTTCTGCTGTGCAGAGGATTGTGATGATGAGAATATGGAGAATACTACTACCCTGTGGGTGGCTTTGGCTGTGGTACAGTCGTATAATTCTAGGCGGAAAGTCCCTCGCAGTGATATCTCTATTCCTGATCTGGAATATTGTTTGTCAAAGGCATCATTTTCAACAGCTCAAAATTCTGGTAAGTTTCTGCACACCTTAGCTTATTCCGATATTAAAAATTGGACGGTCTGATTCCTTCATATTTAATTACAGACTTTTTAGTGTGTTGTCTTAATGTTGAATAATCAGACAGTCCATTATGTAATGCAAGCGAAAAAAACTGCACTAGACTTTTCCTTTTTGTATTTTGTCTCGATGTGGAATCATCAGAGCTATTGTAGATTGTTACCGTATGTAATTCCTTGTCATCACTATAATATGAATTCAAGTCTCTTCTGGTCAATTGTGGTAGTCATTTGACTGCTTGTTACAAGCACAAAGCTTGTAATCGAACTGTTTTTGGCTGCTTTGGATGAAAAACTTTTTTACCTTTTTTCTGTGATACATCTAAAGCTATTTTATTTACTGCCCATTGTCCAAAAGCTTCAATCCACATGCCAAGAATTGGTTATCGAGATGGATCAGGTCGTTCACAGTGGTATACCGTGGAACGTCTTCTACGAAAATATGCTTCCATTTATGGCATAAAGATTTTTGTGTATGCCTCTCTCTTTTTCACCGACTCCAACCTTTTGCAGACACACATATATGTTTAACATGTTAACTTCTTTTTTGTTTCACACATTCACAGGTATTATTACCGACGGTCATCCTGATGCTCAAGACATGGCGGTGTATACATGTACAGATGTATTGGTTTATAGAGTGAAATATGTTGTATTCCTACCTCTGAATACATGAGAGAAATAAAACTTGTGTAGGAAACCTTTTCTTTATACATCCTAATTTTTTATGTTTGTAATCCACTCTGTGCTACGTATCCATGAATCTACCTGCTTGATAATACTAACTGTAAAACTTTCTGAAAGATTTCAGTTGTACCATACTACTACGGATTGTTGGTGAGATGGGTCCATCAAAAGTAACCCTGCCCAGAAGTTTTAAAGTAAGCATAGTATGCTGAGTTTGCATGGATGCTAAAGTAGTAACAGCCAGATGTCAACAAAATTTCAAGTTCTTTGCACAAGATCTGATGGGATTTCAGTAAGGAAGACTGAAGAAGCTTTGAGAATGCCATTTTAGCCGGCAATTTAAGTTTCAGACTTAGTTTCTCTGTAAATTAATCGTAATGATGTGATTTATCTTACGGGTAAGAAGCATAGAGGTCAAGACGGAGTTGGAATCCACGGAGGAAATGTCCTGATTTTTACTGAGAATTTAAGTGAATGGAAAGATTATTTATTCTAGTGAAGACAATTTAGGTCCACTAAATTCCACAAGGAAATTACTTGAATCTGCTGGAGTTTAATCTCTTATCTTGCTTGAACCGTTTTACGCAGAGGGAAATCTTAAAACAGTGGTTAGGGTTTAGGGACGAATGAAGTGACTAGGGAAGTAATCATAACGAGGAAAGGTTAACATGCATTTCGGAGACGGGGGCTTTCTCCACACTTTTGTCCTGCTCAATGCTCATACACTTGGGAAATTAAGTTTGAAATTGGGTAGTTTTACTTGGGCAAGAAAGAAACAAAAAGATTATTTACTCCCAGAGCCTTCGCACAGGCAACCCAAAAGCTACCAACTTTGATAAAACAAGTGTTTTTATAATTTTCATGCTAGACTTCCTTGACACCAACCTCACTCCAGAACTAAACTGATCTCCCATTTATATCCGGCCGCCCTCGAAAACATGTACATTTAACTTTTCCATCGTAACTGAACATTCTTCTTGGCTTCCGACCCCCGACTCCAAGATGTCACAAATTAATGGCAGTGGCAGCAACAGGCACCATTCTGCTTCAGCTAGGCGAACTCCTACTCCTGGAAAAGCAACTGTTCTTGCTATTGGCAAGGCCTTCCCCAGTCAGCTTATTCCTCAGGAATGCTTGGTTGAGGGCTACATTCGGGACACTAAATGTGAAGATGCGTCCATCAAGGAGAAACTTGAACGCCTGTGTAAGTGGAAATTATTACTTCCAGCAGTGATACAGATATAGTTTGGTATATTAATTAAAAAAAAAAAGGACTGAAGTAATAATGCCTTGATTTCAATTTATATTTCACTTTTGCTAGGTAAAACCACTACTGTGAAGACAAGATACACGGTCATGTCCAAGGCGATCCTAGACAAATATCCTGAACTGGCAACCGAGGGCTCAGCAACCATCAAACAAAGACTTGAAATAGCAAACCCAGCAGTGGTAGAGATGGCCTTGGAAGCAAGCCTTGCTTGCATTAAGGAATGGGGGAGGCCTGCGGAAGACATCACTCACATTGTCTATGTTTCATCTAGTGAGATTCGTCTACCCGGTGGTGATCTCTACCTCTCCAGCAAGCTTGGCCTTAGGAGTGATGTTGGCCGAGTAATGCTTTACTTTCTGGGGTGTTATGGCGGTGTCACTGGCCTCCGTGTTGCCAAAGACATAGCTGAAAACAACCCTGGAAGCCGCGTTTTGCTTACCACTTCTGAAACTACCATACTTGGGTTTCGCCCACCAAACAAGGCACGCCCTTATGACCTTGTTGGGGCAGCTCTCTTTGGTGATGGAGCTGCTGCTGTGATCATTGGAGCTGACCCATTCCTGGATAAAGAGTCTCCTCCTTTCATGGAACTTAACTATGCAGTCCAAAAATTCTTGCCAGGGACACACAATGTCATCGATGGACGCCTTTCTGAAGAGGGTATAAACTTCAAGCTTGGCAGGGACCTTCCTCAGAAGATTGAAGAAAATATTGAGGAGTTCTGCAAGAAGCTCATGGCCAAATCTGGTTTGCAAGATTTCAATGATTTGTTCTGGGCAGTTCATCCTGGAGGACCGGCTATTCTGAACCGACTTGAAAGCAATCTCAAGTTGAATAATCAGAAGCTTGAATGCAGCAGGAGGGCATTAATGGATTATGGGAATGTGAGCAGCAACACTATCTTTTATGTTATGGATTATATGAGGGAGGAGTTGAAAAGGAAAGGAGATGAGGAATGGGGACTTGCTTTAGCTTTTGGACCTGGCATTACATTTGAAGGCATCCTTCTCCGTAGCCTGTGATTGCTTTTCTTGCATTTAATTTTCAATTTTACGGCTTTTCAAGTTTCCACTTAATTTCAACTAGTTTAAATAATGTGGAAATCGAAAGTTATTAGTATACTCGACTTACTGCACTACACATCTAAAAGAATTTTGATGTTTTCTGTTAAAGTTTAATGAGAATACTCGATGAGTACCACAAAATACAAATGCTGAAATCTTTTGATGTTGTGTTTACTTTTCGAATTAAGAAATCGAAATTATTGACCGCGTTAATTTTACAAAGTAGGGTCGATAATCATAATCGAAATCGTGGGATCCATCTTAATTTAGAAATGAAGAATGAGAGATTGATTCCTAAGCCCCCTCTTGTGAATCAATCTCCCATTCCCAAGTGACAATTTCCCTCCCCCAAAATCTGAAACGCCCATTTTATCCTCAGTTCAAAAAAATTATTAATTAATATTATCTTAATATATTAGTATTTTAATTAATTAATATATTAAGATACCTAATTAATTATTATTATTGATAAAAATTTTACAATTAATTAATATATTAATATATTTTTAACAATAATAATAATAATTTTTAATGAATGATCACAATAATTAAAATACAAAATAATAATTATGACAATATTTCATTAAGTATTTTTAGTAATTTGTTACTATCTAACTCATTTCGATTCCGATTATAAGACAGAGTAAACACATCAATGGGATTTTAGTCCATTCCGATTCCGATTCTTGTAGCTCAAGTAAACAACTTATTCTAATTCTCATTTCACATTCTCATTTCAGCTCATTCTCATTCCAGTCCATTCCATTTATTGACAAGTAAACGCAGCATGAGTGTAAACAAGATATTGAGTTCGAACCAACTTATATACTTGAAGAGAGAACTACACTATCATTAGATTATAGCTAAAAATAATTTTAAAAAATAAACAATAATAAACTTAATTTTGATTTATTTATGCCCAATATCTAACCTAAAAAATTTCAAAAAATTTAAATAAATAATGTTAAAGTTAATTACTGTTACAAGGGTCAATTTGGTAATAATGTAGCTCTTAAAATAATTAGCTGTGAGGAGTATCTGTTAAACATTTGATAAATTTTATTTTTAAAAGTGTCGTGAGTTTTTTAATAAATCTTACTGTTAAATTTTTGTACGAATATAATTGACTTAATTGAATATAATGTTAAATAAAATACATATACACATTTATAAATATGTATATAAAATATTTTTTATTGTTTATATATAATAATTAATAACTAAAATAAATATTTTATATTATAATTGGTACTAATAATGTCTTTAAATTTAATTGCTAAAAATAATTTCTAAAAAAACTTACCAAATACCAAATTAACTTTTATCTTTTAAAAAATGTTATTCCAAATGGACCTAACTCATTCTTACGCCCCTCATGTTATTTGCATCAGCCATTATCGTCATATTTTGTTGGATAATAACTAGTAAAAGTAGGTGAATTATTATCTATGATTCATGCATATATATAATTTTTTAATAAAAAATAAACTAAAAGATAATAAAATTTGACACGCATCCTATTACGCATTATAAAATAACGTGGCCTAGGACTCATATCTTATTAAAATCCAAGCTACGTGTACGTATGTAGCACAGCATTACTCTTATTATTATTATATTCATTTAAAATTTTATGTCATCTTTGATCACACCCTTATATGTTTGTGAGAAAAAGATATAGGTAGTGTATGTTTTTTTATCTGAGCTCTGAATAGATATAAATTAGTCTAAATTATTAATCAAACTGAATATCTATATTTAAATAATATATTTTATTTGTCTGATTTGCTAAAAAAATATATTAAGTTGTTTGTTTTTTTAGTTTAAAAAATCTAAAAATTAGTATTTTTATATTTGTGTCCCTACAAATTATAAATATTAAATAAATAATAAACACATCTAAGAACTTAAATAAACTAATGTATTATCATAACATAAATCATGATCAATTGAAAATAACCCTTTATATTCTAACTTAGTATATGTTAATTAATTTTATTATAGTTCATGATGTTTTTATATGAAAAATATTTATAAAAAATTTTGAAGATAAATAATGCTAATTTTGTTATAAAATTTATCAATTAGGAGCACAATAATAGATCAAGAGAAAGAGAAAAAGCAAATAAGAGACACAATATCTAGAGAGAAATTTTATTCAATCTCAAGTGTATACAAATAAGGAGTAAAATACCTCTTTTTATAGTGAGACAACCATAAAGTGGTAAGTAATGCATCATAATTACAAGAGATAATAACCCTTAAATTAGAGAGATAATATGAGTTATAAGAGATGAAAAGTTGCTTGTGAGGAGATCAATGGTTACTTTGATGAACATCTACATAAATTATAATTATTTCATAACAAATTTGAAGAAAAGAAAAAGATAAAAATAATAATAATCTATTACTATATTATCACAAGTTATAGGATGAAAATTAATTAATTATATAAGGATATTTTGGATAATATATTTTAAAAAGTTAAAAAAATTAGCTTAATAATTGATATTTTTTATTAAATAAAAAAATAAATTCAATGACCGATTGAAATTAAGTTCAATAAATCATTAACTTAGAGGAAAAAAAAAGGCATCGTAGTTGGAACTCCTAACCGGGAGTATTAAATTTAAAATTGTAACGAAGTAAAAACAAAGGGTTAATTACCCCTAAGTGACATATTTTTTAACAAATTTTAAAAAAGTGACACATATTTTAAATATAGGCGAAGGGTGAGAAATCCGTTAACTTTAACAAAAACAGTAACTTTAATAAGAAATGATATTTTTGTCCCTAGAGTTAATTATAAAATAACGTTTCTACCAATATAATAGTTACAAAATGACATTTCTATCCCTACAATTAGTTACAAAATATGTTTCTGCCCCCTACTCATTTATTTTTAATCTTTTAAAAAAAATTATAAAAAAATACATCTAAGTCTAATTAATAGACTTTTTTTTTGTTAAATCAGACAATTTTTTTTTGAAAAATTTCTTAATAAATCAAATTTTGATGTTAACTTTAATAAGAAAATTTTGTTTGATTTAATAAGAAATTTTAAAAAAAAAATTATTTGATTTAATAAAAAAAAGCTCGTTAATTAAATTTAGATGTAAAAAATTAAAAATAAATGAGTGAGGACAGAAACATATTTTGTAATTAATTGTAGGGATAAAAATATTATTTTATAATTATTATAGAGTAAAAATATTATTTTATAATTAACTCTAAAAATAAAAATATTATTTATTATTAAAATTACTGTTTTCATTAAAGTTAATGGATTTGTCACCCATTGCCTATCTTAAATAAATGTGCCGTTTTTTTTTTATTTGTGAAAAAATATGTTACGGTAATTAACCCTTAAACGAAAACGACGTCGTACCTTGTTATTTCCGTTCGTTTCCCCTCTTTTTGACGCAAGGACTTATTCAGAAATTTTCATCGACTCTTCCCGTAAAATACCGAATTTCAACGAACGCTAAAACACCGCTTACATCGAATTGTGGATACTTTTCGAGAAATTTTCAGGTAAATAGTTCGAGCCAAGTTTCCTTTTTTGTTCAAAAGTTTTGAATTTAGGGTTTCTATTGTTGATTATTTTCCTTAGTTTGTGCATATTCGACTTAATCTATCAAATCATTCACTGCAAATTATTCCGTAGATATTTTTATCACTAAATGTTATAGCAGGCACATCCAAAATTTAATTTGGTTGAGAATTAGCTGAATAAATTAAGGAGCTTCTAGAGCTTTAACAGCTTCATTTCATGTTTCTTTTTGCTGACAAGATTCCTTTTGTTTGTCAGAAAATGACTTCAATTAGGGAAGCTACAAGTGCTATGAGTGGAGAATCTAGCAGGCCATTAGTGGTAAATTTATTTTTTATTTTTTTTATCTTATGCTGATGGAACAGTTAAGACTTTTTGTAACATTTCTTTCGTTTTGTTAAGGACAGAATGATGGTGTCAGAAATGATGGATTCCTTCCTCAACTATTTACTTCTTTACCAGCTCTCGATGGTGCTGCTTCTTATCTCGCTCAAACAACATCGTTAATAACTGGTTGTTTCTCTGATTATTCTGGTAAGCTCTAGCTTTGGTTTTCGAGTTTATATGATTAGGCAGGCTTGGGTTTGATGGCACTTTAATTCAGAATATTGAAAAGATTTATCATTTTCACAAATTGTTAAATGACTTTTTCTTTTGCTGGTATGCTAATCTCCTATAAGGCTTTGCATATGGAATTCAAACGGTTGAAGGAAATTCTTTCCTAAGAGAGGTTTTGCTAAATAACTTTACTATTGTATAATAATCAATGTGATTTTGCTCTATATTTTCTCTTAGTTCGCCTAATGATTTCCTTGTTCTTCATCCTTAAATGAGAGGATGCTGAATTTCATGTTCGCATTTATATTTATATATTGCCAATTTTCTGTGGATTGAGCAGTTCCAGCTTTCTTTTAACTCGTCAAAAAGGGCTTTTGTTCCCCAAAGTTACAAATGAATGAAACTGTTAGTGTCCAGACCAGAGAAGATTTACCGCTGTTGTTCTTGCTCCCAGGGCATATTACAGTAACGAATTATTGTTATTATTTTTCAAAAATTTTGCAGTGGAATCTCCTTCTAGAGACTGTGGAGGCTCAGTTTTGCATGCCCAGGAAATGGAGACATTTTCTTCTGTGCAAACTGAAGAACATCTGGAGTTTTCCAGTAATAGCCACAATTCGTTATCAGAATCATCTACTCCTGCAACTTCCTCTCCACCTATTCATGATGGAGAAACAAGGGATTCTTCTGCAGATCCATCTCAAAGCACTCATGCACTTGTAGAATCAAGTCAAGCTAGTCCAAATGGAATTTCTCTTTTTAAAGGGTATGGATTTTTTATATGTTGTTTACAAACATCTTTCGTCATAAGTTCCAAACATGTGCGAGATATTGTGTACTAAGCTAATTTAACAGCATATCATGAGCTGTTTCAGTAAGAGTCCCTCAATCTAGGTTAAGAACTTGTGTATTTGTTCTTGGACTAAAAATCATGTGATTTTCAGGCTTATAGAACGAGCTCGGAGAACTGTTTGTGGGTCTGCGGACGATATAGGATGGCTACAACGTGATCCAAGTATGCCTCCAGTTGAAGATGGAACTGAAAGATTTTTGGAAATTCTTGACAATATTAGGTCTATGTAGCTTCTTTGTGTTTTTTATATGCCTATATCTATAGATTTGCAATTATTGATTCCAAAGTTTATCCTCTTATAGGCATGGTCTGCACAAATTGTCAAACTCAATGGTGTACTTATTGATTCCAGGTAGCAATTGCAATTCATGCTCTGGTTTTAATTTTGCTATTTTTAACAGAGATATGAGAATTTATGCTACTTTTTATAGCTAATTGCATTGGTTTTTACTATTTTCCATTTTCACTTTTAATTTGGCAGGTCTTTTTAGCAACCATGGTCCACTCTATTTTGTTAACACAAAAATGAGTTTCTCAAAGCAGGGTTTGGCCTGTCACATTGCCAAGATTCACAGTGAGGTATTTTTGGTTTGTACTGTAGTGTATTTTTTTGGTCTTCATTCTCTAAAATGAACATTCGATAATCAGGCTTCAGTTGAGAAAAATGCTAAAGAGATAAAAGAGTACATTGAGGAAATCTATTGGGGCTCCAAAAAGCGTGTTTTGCTTCTTGGACATAGCAAAGGGGGTGTAGATGCAGCTGCTGCTTTATCACTGTATTGGCCTGACTTGAAAGATAAGGTTGCCGGTTTGGCATTGGCGCAAAGTCCATATGGTGGGAGCCCCATAGCCACGGACATTTTGCGAGAAGGACAACTTGGTGATTATGTTAATTTGCGGAAACTTATGGAGATTCTGATTTGTAAAGTGATAAAGGTACCTAAGATATTCTGCCATTTATTTTCAATTTGTTTTTTGTGGTTGTTTTTTTTTTTAATGCTTTTGTTCATTGTCTGATGTAATTTCTTGTATCAAGTCTCTTCAGTCTTAAGTGGGTCTAGAAATTATTATTTTCTTTTGCAATGGTACCATAATGATTGATCATGATTCTGGTGATTTATATGATTATTTAGTTCATTACTTGTACTTGAAGAATTACAACTTTGAATGACTAAGATTGGTTTATCCCACCCAGACACTGGAAAGTACAAGCTGATGGTTAAATTCTGATTTGTTTGCATTGGTATTCAGGAAGATGATGTTGCCACTCATAATTATATTGACAGAGAATATGTGTTCATTTATCATAATGATTTTTGTTTTCTTCCTTTTCTTTTGGGTTTGGGTTCTAGAAATGAATCAGGTTCTGTAACAATGAATTTACATGATCCGTGTTGAATGCTGTATCATTAGAATCATGGTTGGCTTTAATTTTTTGTTTGGGTATTGATTTACTTCATCTGCAACTGTGAAGGGTGATCTGCAAGCTTTAGAAGACTTGACATATGAGAGGAGGATGGAATTTTTGAGGAAACACCAACTGCCTAGAGAACTTCCTGTCGTCTCATTCCATACAGAAGCTGGCATTACTTCTGCAGTTCTTGCCACATTATCTCATGTTGCTCATGCAGAGCTTCCTTCTCTATCAGCAGACCAACCTGCAAAACTCCCAGTTGTAATGCCCCTTGGTGCTGCAATGGCAGCATGTGCGCAGCTGCTGCAGCTCAGGTATGGTGAGAAGAGTGATGGGCTTGTTACTTGTTGTGATGCCGTAGTACCTGGATCCGTTGTAGTGCGGCCAAAACGTAAACTAGACCATGCTTGGATGGTCTATTCTTCATTGAATGATGATACTACTGAAGCAGATGCTTCCCAAGTGTGCGAAGCCCTCTTGACTTTGCTTGTGGAAGTTGGGCAGAGGAAGAGGCATGAACTTGCAATGAAAGATGAATGACTGACCGTTTTATTTGACTTGCTCGTCTTAGGATATTGTGATTCTGTTGTAAATTTATATACCCCATGGTTATGATTATTCATATTGTTCTTTAAGCTAATTTGAAGTCCGGTATTTGATTATGTTCATCATGTACAGAAACGGTCTTTTCTTTTTTCCCCCCAAGAAAAAAAAAAGTTATTATTATTAATTTTTTAACTGCTGTAAACTTGCAACAACAAATGATTTGTGAGGTATTTTGGTCGCCGGTCGCCAGCTCTTTCTTCCGTTTCCATGCCAATCACATGTGGTGTGCGTTTGTTCATGGTTCTTTTTCTTTTATTTCTCGAATTGCAGAACTTTCCTATAAATAGAAGGAAAGTTTATATTTTTGGATTAAGAAAAATATGAACTTTCCTTCTATTTATTGGATTTGCCCAAACCGAATTACTAGTTCTGCCGGTTTTCGCCAAAAATTAAAAATTAAAAAAAAATAAAAAAATAAAAACTACCTATTCAAGAGAAATAGTACGCTTTCAAAAAAAAAAAAAGAATAATAATAATAAAAGTACCCTATAATTCTCCATAGGAGCTAAATGATTATATAAATAATACAACAGCCAATAGTATCTCAAATCTTACAGGAAAGCGAGAGTCAAACTCAGTACTCACCAGTCTTTTCACTATTCTCACCAATGAGGTTCTGCCTGTCACTCACTTCCCTACTTTCGCTGTGACGCAATCGCCAGCTTGATTCGTCGAACAAGTGTAACAATTTTTAATACCCAAATTACCCTCCAAACATTCGCATAACCCCAAACTCCCTCTCTTTGCGGCAGTTTTTACATTTACGAAGAAGTCCGCTTTCTTTCTCGGTTCGTCGAGTTTTGTAGGAGAGATACAGCGAGAGGGATCAATTACGCTTCTTTAGCAAAGATTCTACAAAGAGATGATGCCGGAAAACTGAAACTTTTTTATTAGGTTTTTCAGAATTAGGGTTTCCAAGATTAGGGTTTTGGGGTAGGAAAGGAATGTTCTTTTTGGGCTTTGGATTAGGGTTTCGGTATACTTACTATTCTGGTTGTGATTAAAATAATGTTTGGGTTCTTGTTTAGTTGATTTTGATTAACAATTCAAGTACAGATTTCTAGTGTTTCCTAATGAAAGTAAAGTTGTTGTAGAGGGCAGTTTTAGGGTTTGGTGTGTGTGTTTTTGTGTGTGAGTGGGTTGTTTCAATGGGGAGCACTGGTGAGCCAGACCGAAAACGCCGTCACTTTAGCTCCATATCACCAACGGCTGCTACGGCTAAGAAGCACCCGTTCTTCCCCTCTTCTGAGGAAAAAAAGGTATGATTTTTCTACATTTTTCCTTTTAACCATCGTTATTATGTGTGGTTTGTTATTTATTTAATTAATTTTGTTGGTCTCTTACGCCAACATCAGATTTTAGTGTTTGTTGAGTGGATTTATTGGTCTGGTGGTCTGGGCTTGTTAAGACAATAGAAAGTTCCTTTTTTTTTTTTGTGTATGTGTGTTTCATTATTGATTATGATACGCATTTGTTAAATTTATATTGCTGGTTTGTTTCTTCGTGATGAAATGGGCTTATATTTGACTAGAAACTTTGACTCCATTGCTACTTTAGGACTGTAATTGATTGGAAATTCTGTGCTACAAAATATCATACGGATGTAGCTTTGACCTCGTGCAAAATTTCTTTCTTGAGAAATTATTAGTTTCATTCTTTTTGTCGCTTTTTCGTAGTTTGATTGTTCTTAATAAGAAGGATGGTAACGTGTGTTAAACATTGCAGATTCTTGATTTGTGTGCGCGTATGCATGTCAACGTGTGTTTTTTCATAGGTGGGTTGTTGCTTTTGGAAATTTGGAAACTACAGGTTTTTGTTAGTGCTTTGTTTTCTAGTTGGTAGTAAAATGTTACCTGTATTGTCTTGAATGGCGATCTTGATACTCTATTAGTTGTTCATCGACCTTTGAAACTCTTAATTTCCGTTCCTTCCCCATCACTCCTTTTAGAAGTAAAAATTATTATTATTTTTATTTTTTCTGGTAAACACCAATTGTTTTGGTGGTGGCGTCGTGCTCATTTCATGGCCTTGTGTGGTCTCTGATTAGTCTGGTTAGAGATACTATTAGCTTCCTTTCTGAAGAATAAAAGGAAATAAAAAAAAAGATATCCTGTTAGCTTGACTAGGACAAAATGACTTGAAAGGAGATTGTGCTCGTAGTCATGGTTCTATATGTACGTGCTTGTTTCTGAACTTTTCATTGACTGCTATATTGTAGTTAGGCATGGTTGAACCTTTTGATGATATGATTTCTGGTTTGTATGTTATGAGAGGGGCCCTCTGGAAAAGTCATTTCTCACCTGGCTTGTTCTATTGATTTACTGATAATATTATAGGAACCAAATGTTCTCTGAGTATTTTTGATATTAGATCAGTTATTTTTAATAATTTATTTTGTTCTTTGGCCAACTTGTTTGTTTGAATTTGTTTTTCGTTTTGATATTGCAGATTGATACTGCTGTTCTTCAGTTTCAAAATCAAAAGCTCGTGCAGAAATTAGAGACTCAGAAGGTTGAGTATTCTGCTCTTGAGAATAAGTTCGCTCAACTAAAGGGGAGGCAACAACCATATGATTCCACATTAAAGGTGGTGAATAAGTCTTGGGAGGAGGTAATACCTGTGTTTGTCTTTACTCTCTTTTATATGTTTGATGATTTATGTCATTATACTTTAATATTTGATGATCTATGTCATTTCTACTTTTAAAGATAACAATAGATAAACAAATGACTAAAATTATGAGAAGAAAAGAAAATGAGACTATCTGCAGTACCTTTTAGTTTATGCATACAATATTTTGTTTTGCTGATGGGAGATTATCTTTATGGTTTTAGCTGATCACTGATCTGGAGTCATGTTCCATGCGAGCAAGAGAATCAAGCGATGAACAAGATTCTAGATGTATATCGATCAAAGAGGGTGAGGATCATCTTCTATATTTTTTGCTCCGTCCATTTATTATTTTCTAATGACTGCTTAATTTAATTGTTTACTTTGAATTTCTTGTCAGACGTGACTCCTTATCCTTCCCATGATGCTTTTCTTAGTCGGCTTATGGAAACAGGTGCAACAGAAAGTTCCTCCGCTGATAATTGCCCGAACCAGATGGAAGAAGACAGAGAAACTGGCATTGCAAGGACTAAGAACATCTTAAGTAATATATTAGCTGCAGTTGACAACCTGTGGCATCTGAAGGATGGATTATATGCTGCAGTTTTGAAAGACCTTCAGGATGGTGGTAAGTGTTTTGCGTTAAAATGTTGTTCTGCAATATCAATAATGTCCATTTGTTCGGAATGTCAATTATGACCATTTCCTCCGAAGATCTATTCCTCAGTTTCTGAAGTAAAATGCTGCTTTTTCTAGGCAGCAAGCAAAAGGCATCTAGCAACTTAGAGTCGGAGGTTAAAAATTTGAGATTAGCGCTAATGGATCTTCATTTGAAGCACAAATCATTAACAAGGGAATTGCAGAGCCGGCAAGATATTGATGCAAAAGATAAAGCGGAGCTCAATCATTTAAAAGGTAACTTTCTATGTGGGTTTGGATCTAGTTGATTTTTACATTTGAACCTAGACCTGACGGCCAAATACACCACACGTTTGGATATCTATGGATCAAATATATTTTATATGCATTTATGATTACCCACTTGTTTATTCATGTAAAGCAACTCATGTATAATACTTGGTTTAAAATATGAAATGTGAAATGCCTAATGGCTTGTGCAAGTTTGGCTGTTGTATTACAAATATAAGCCTTTAAGATAACAGCTTCGGCTCTCTGAGTATGTTATACCTCAGTTTGCGGTGTTTCCATGAAGAACTTTGTTACCCTTTTTCTTTTAGTTATTTAATCCACACTCTTTCCTCCTTTTTATTCCCTGACTGAATGCATGGGAGGAGTATATTGTACAAGTTAAAGAAAAAGGCACATACCTTGTATAATGCTTTTTAGTTGTTACGCAGCATCTGTAGTTTCTGTTTTATCTGAAGCTTATTGCATTTGTTATAGGTATTAAGGATGGTATGATACAGATATCAGACTTTCAACTTCCAGCCGTTCTTACCTTTTATAATCTTCTTCGTTTTTTTTTTTCCAATCCCTTCTGAGCTGTCTAAATTATTTTCTGGATGTCCATGGATTTCATAAAATGAAAGGTTGGTAAATGATCAATGTTGCCTTGTTCTAAAGGGGAGCTAGAGAGTGCGGTTAAAGAATTAGAGGAATGTAATTGTAAACTGGCAGCTCTTAGAGCAGAAAGAGATGTGACGAAAGGGGCATTTTTTCCAGTCTTGAACCTGGGAAATAAGCATGTTGCTGGTGATAGGGTCAGAGATGAACAAAGAGATCTGCGAGATATGGAGACTGTTCATAAAGAGCTAACGGTATTCTATGACTCCTCTTTCTCTTCAGTTTATGCTTGAAAAAATCACTTAATTTGGAAGATTTAAGCATAATAATCAACATAAGTTCCACAGGACCAAGCTTCGCATCAACTATTGGAACTGAAAGGCCTTCATGATGAGAGAATAAAAGTACTACAGCAGTTATATAATTTGCAGGTTAGCTTTAAGATGATAAATGTCTTTAGTCTGTTTGAATGTCAATGTAATTCTTGGTTTTATTACAAACGATTACTTTCACATCTACTTCAAATGTATTACAAATTGAATGGGAATATACATGATTTACAGAACACATTGAAGAGCGTGAAGTGTCTTTTCTCTTCCCAAGCTTTTCTTTCAGTGAAAAATCAATTGGAAAAATCAAAATCAGAAGTTTCCAAGTACCAGGCACTATTTGAGAAACTACAGGTTGTAACTGGTCGGTACTTTCATTTTTGCCTTTTTTTCGTCCCTTTTTGTAAGGATCTTGTTCTGATGCTGACTGTACCTTTTTCTGTGTAAATTTCAGGTTGAAAAGGATAACCTTGCCTGGAGGGAAACGGAATTGAATATGAAAATTGATTTGGTTGATGTTTTTCGAAGATCGTCAGCAGTTACAGATTCTAAAATTGCTGATCTAGGGATAGAGATACAGAAACAAATTGATGAAAAAAATAGGATTGAAATGATGCTGGAAGAGGAATCAAGAGAACCAGGTTTGAAAACATGTGGTTCTTTCCTTTGATCCAATTATATCGTTGCCTTGTATTTGTACTTTAATGTTTAACTTCTGATTGAACTACTCTGCATATTAGGAAGGAAGGAAATCATTGCAGAATTTAGAGCCTTGGTTTCATCATTTCCTGAGGATATGAGTGCTATGCAAAGACAATTAAGTAAGTACAAAGAGGGTGCCCTGGATATTCATATTCTACGGGCTGATGTGCTTTCTCTTACCAATGTTCTTGATCGGAAGGTGGGTATGTTTGCATGAAGTTGTATTCTTGAATTTGCTAGGCCAGCTTGAAGATTTATTTTGTTTTACTGTTTGGAACAGGTAAAAGAGTGTGAAACTTTACTTGCAAGTTCAGCTGACCAAGTTGCTGAGATACATAAGTTACAAGCAATGGTATATATTGATATATTTCTGTTGCTTTTCGCTCCTTAGTATAGTTTACTTATATTCTTGAGAGATAATATGAAATTCAGTTGTGGAAAACTGTAAAACTCTTTTTTGAAGAAGTTAATATTTATCAAAAAATTTTAACAACTTTATAGCGTTAAAGTTCAGATGTTCCCAAATGTTAACTCTATGTAGCTTTTTGATTTGTTTATGAACTCAAACATGCACCCGTACCATATATGGATTCGTCTGTATGAAACATTACTTACTAGAGAATGCTAGGGATGGCTATAAATGGTATTGACATGCTTGTGGAGAGAGTATCGGTATTGATGCAAACAGAAGAGGACAAATTTTAATTGGCATTGTTTAGCCTATGTAAATGTGTATAACTAAACTTTATTGATATCTTTGATGGTCTATCTTATCTTTATGAGTTTTCGTTGGCATAATTATCATTTTCAAGTAGAAATAATAAAGTAAAACTTCGATAAATTAATAGCATTGGGACCAAGAAAAATTTATTAATTAAGCGAATATTAACTAATTGAATTATAATATAGCACGTTGACCTCAAGTGGGGATTGGAAAAACCTATTATTTAATCAATGTTTCGGTTTATCGAGTATTTCACTACAAGAATTATTATAAAGTTCAGATGGAAGAAAAAAGTCTGTTGATAAATGAATTCCAATTTGTTGACTATTACTTATCAATCTTGCGCAATAATCTCGTTGGCTTATGCAGTTCAAATAATCCCTTACCACGATGTATATAGAATAGTAATGATTAGCTGAAAAAAAAAAAAGAAACTTGTACAAACCAGGGAAGTAAGACCATAATACTCGATAAACTGAAACCTCGATTAACTAATAGTTTTTTCCAATCCCCACTTGAGATCAACGTGCTATAATATAATTCGATTAATTAATATTCGCTTAATTAATAAATTTTTCTTGGTCCAAATGTTATTAATTTATCGAGGTTTTACTGTATTGTGATTGATCATTTGGCTCTAATTTGTTTGCTAAATGTTCTTATTCTTTCTCTCTCTCTCACTTTTTTTTTTTGAAATTTCCTGTAAATGGTTCTTAGGTCAATGTTTTTCAGTTGCTAGTCCTTTCACTTGCAGGCCCAAAAGGTTGAGTTCTACCAATTTAATACATTGAAATTGTGCCCAAGTAACTTTTGGAATAATTCTGTTCCATTTCATTTTTTTTCAACTTATTTAATCTGGCCGGTTATATCAAAATTGTTTTGCAGATTATAGTCTTTGAACATACAATTACTAATTTTTAACTTAAAGCCACTTGTGATACTACTGACTTCTTTGACAATGTTCGTCTGTCTTCCAGGCTAGGTGGCATGTTACATTTTTCCCCCTTTTTTTGGGGGGGGGGGGGTGGGTTTGCATGCCATAGCATAGACATTTCCCCCTTTTTTTTGGTTTTGCATGCCATACCATTGAAATTTTCTTTTATTTATTTACTTTTATTATTTCTTTGGTGTAGGTTCAAGATTTGACAGACAGTAATTTGGAGTTGAAGTTAATTTTGGATATGTATAGACGTGAATCCACTGATTCAAGGTTAGTTGAATCTTCACGAATGTTTTTCATGAATATTATTACCTTTGAATTCGTATTTAATTTTTCTGTTGTGCCTGCCATGTATATATCACCCTGGCCACCAAACTACTAGAAAATGTTGAGATCATTAGATCTTTAGTGAAAGGACCAATTGCAAAAGTGGAACTCTACCAACTAAGCCATATCCCCTGAGCCTATTGATTGACGCCTAATATCTTCTTGTAGACATTAATGGTGTCAACTGACTCATATCACAATGGTTTCCCCATCTGCAATTGCTGCCGTCTTACTCAAAGTGCTTTCATCACTTTATGTGTTTTTATTGCAATGTAGTGGAGGAACCTGCATTTGTGACAAGGATTTTGGCGGGTTTTTTGTTGTTTTTTTTGGGGGGGGGGGGGGGTTGCAGATGATTGCCGGTGGTTGATATATGGTTTGAAATAATATTTTGGTCATTTTGACTATAATTTGCAACTGCAGGGATGTCTTGGCAGCTAGAGATTTGGAATACAAAGCATGGGCTCATGTTCATAGTTTAAAATCCTCTCTTGATGAGCAAAGCTTGGAATTACGAGTAAAGACAGCCATTGAAGCTGAGGCCATATCCCAGCAAAGGCTAGCGGCTGCAGAAGCTGAAATTGCTGACATGAGGCAGAAGTTGGAAGCTTTTAAAAGGTTAATCTTCGCTTTTCATATTGTTTGTGGAGAGGTCTTCGCAATTCCGTTGGACCTCATTTAAGGTTTTAATATTTACTTTCCTGATGTTTCAGGGATATGGTTAGCCTTTCTGATGCCTTGAAATCAAAAAATGAAGAAATTGAAGCTTACTTATCAGAGATAGAGGTTGGCTTCCTGTTTATCTAATCTAGCTTTGTTCTTGTGTTCAACCTCAGAGTTGAATTATGATAAGATAGTGTGGTTTTTCTTTCAGACAATTGGTCAGTCATATGATGACATGCAAACACAGAACCAACAACTATTGCAGCAAATTACAGAAAGAGATGACTATAACATTAAGGTAATTACTCTGACTAACTGCCTTTTTCTGTCCATCATTGTGTAAATGATGGTCTGTTTGCTTAATTCTTAATGATAGGGGATAATTTTGTTGGTAAGTTCAGGAGGAGAATAGATTTACTGTTATTAATATTTGTAGGCGATTATTACCCCTATTATTTCTCTAAAGAATTTTGGGAGAGAAGATACATTTTCAACAGCTGGGGTAGTTGATTATTAATTCAAAATTACAATTTTTTGGAATTCTTTTCTTGGTTTTTTTTTTTTCAGTCTTCTGATTCTTAAAATTCATTGGTGTATTTACAAGATTTGGTTATCATTATTATTGTTGTTGTTGTGATCTGCCTTGGTTTCTTTCTCAAGAAAAATATGCTAAGATCTTTAATTGTCACCGTCTCTTTAGACATTTGCACGAGAAATCCACTGGTTTTGTTCGAGATTATAAGGGAATTATATTTATGAAGAACCTACAATATATCTAGAGTGTTAGTTATTTCTCGTGCAGAAATTGACCTGATCCCTTTCACTGTTCCTTTGCAGCTTGTTCTAGAGGGTGTGAGGGCAAGACAGCTGCAGGATGCTCTACTCATGGACAAACATATGATGGAAAGTGAGATTCAGCGAGCCAATACATCTCTTAATTTCTTTGACATGAAAGCTGCAAGAATCGAAAACCAGGTATGTCTCTGTGTTATTTTTAAATAGATCCAGACTCATCGAAAATTTTGAATTTGAAGTTGATCCTTTGTGTGCAGTTGAGATTTTGCTTAGACCAGGCTCAGAGACTCGCAGAAGATAGATCTCAAAATTCAGCTAATTTGGAGAATACACAAAAGAAATTGTCAGATGTGAGAAAATCATCTGTTCAAGTTAGGGGGTCACTGGAAGAATCACAATCTAAGGTGTATAAAAGTCGACTGGCTCTTATGGAGCTGCAGATAGAGTTAGTCAAAGAGAGGTAATGGTATAATGTCCTTACTTTCCCTCGGATTCATTCAAGGTGCAGGTTAAAGCTTCATCATTTGTTTTTCCCAGATTTGCCAAGAAAAGATTAGAAGAGGACTTGGAAGTGGCTAGGAGAAAGGTTTCACGTCTTCAAGCCCAGACAGAGGGGTCATCAATTATTGAGGAGTTCCAACAGGAGCTTAGAGAGTACAGGGAAATACTCAAGTGCAGTATCTGCCTTGAGAGGCCAAAAGAGGTAAACATTTTGATGCAATTATGGTATTTTGTGGGCTTTCATTCGAAGTTTAGCTTTATAGGAAGTGATGATGATTGAATTATAGGTACAGTATGGCAAAAGCGTAATTTTGGGGAAAAAATTTTGATATCTGAACAGGGGGGAACAACATGAATTTTTCTCGTTATGTGAATAATATATATGATTAGGGTTTGCATTCCCCTCATCAAATCCAAATCCACATCAGCATTTATGCTTTTTTCTTTGACTTGTCTTCTATCACATCTGTTAAATTTCTCAGATTTATTCTATCTCTTCAGGTCGTCATTACAAAATGCTACCACTTGTTTTGCAACCCCTGTGTACAAAAAGTTACTGAAAGTCGCCATCGCAAGTGTCCGGGGTGTGCCACAAGTTTCAGCCCCAATGACGTGAAACCTGTTTACATTTGAATGGAAAATGGGTGACTGACTTGTATTCCTCATCAAGAACACTCGTCAATCTTCAAGAATGTGTCCTGCTGCAATGACTCGAGGTTTGAATTATCAATGCCCACAGGCTCTCATGCATAACTATATTTGAGTTTTGTGTTTGGGGGGAAGTTATCAACGGGAGCCAGTAGCCTTACCTGTCCAATTACCAACTAGTGCAAATTAATCTTCGATTTGTTAGTTGGTCATGGGATGTTAATGTGACTTGGGTCATTTGAAGCTACTGTTATTTATGATGTGTTTTACCCCCTTCATTAAAGCTGTTTGGAGCCACTGGGATCTTTTGATTTATTATTTGCAGATTTCAGAATTGATCCATTGCTAATTTCAGAGCCCATGGAGTTTTGCGTGACAATATAATGAAATAAAATTTGTGATGCTGTGCTTCAGAGAAAAGGAAAAAAAAGAAAAAAGAAAAAAGAAAGGTAAAAAGAGAGAGAGAATCTGACTTTGGCTGGCGTGTAAGAACTTTCCCAGATATTTCATTGGTGAGTTCTCTCAGGTCTCAGCTTTGGAGTCTGGAGGGTAAACGGCAATTTTGGCTGCCTGGTTGGTTTGGCTAATAATATGTTAGATGTTCAGTTTGTTTCATTCATAGAGCGGTGATGTATATAGTAGTAACTGTTCGTTTCCGGATATACAGTGAATTTAGTTAGGAGATGTAAAACGTACAGACTGAATGATGATGTACCAGCAATTGAAACTCTTATTTCTTTTTTTTTTCTTTTTAAATTATTATTATTATTATTTCCACCACTACTACTACTACTACAACATCAACAACCATCGGGTTAAGTGCCGAAACTCTTTTTGTGTGTGTGTTTTAACAGTAAGGTAAATCTATTCTTCTCCCATAAACAATTATTAATAATACATAATACGGGATATAAAAAAAGATTGATTTACAGGCATATATGTAGAAATTAAAAAGAAGAAGAAAAAGAAAAAGAAAAAGGTTAGGCAAAATAAACAACTCCAGTTCGCTATATGTGAATTAAAGAGAGAGCATGTGCTAGGTGTCTCGGAGCACACAGGCTGGATAGATTTACTGGAAAAAGATATTTATATGCATGCATGCATGAGCCAAAACATCTTTCACCAAAAATGAAAAACAAACAAACAAACAAACTACAATATTTTATTTTATTTTATTTTACTTTATTTTCGAAACTATTCATCTTAGACGTTGCCTGCATGTCAAGGCGCCACTAAATGCAAGGCTGATGAGATGGCTGATTCAAACGAACGAATCAAGGAATCCCAAGTTTTCAACTTTTATGGGAAAATTTTTTAAAAGATTTAAAAGATTATTTAAATTTTATTTTTCAAATACCTATTTATTTACTTATGTGGTAAACAAGAATTTGAAAAAATAAAATCTCCTAAAAAAAAACTCATTAAATAAGAACAAATTAATATTATTTTAATAAAAAAATCATTGAATAGTTGTTGTTTTTTTTAAAGAAATATAAATAATAATTATAATACTCTTGTCTTTTCAATAAATAATAATAAAATATTAATAGAAGAGTGAGAAACTCACTTGGTAATATTGAAGAGTGAGAAACAAATATTATCCGAAGAAACTAAATTAACGTGTCTTTTAGAGTATTTTATATTGGCATTGCTCTTCAAATAAGAAGTAAAATCTTATCTGAAGAATCTTTTAGAGATGCTCTAACAAATCGAAAATAATTTGCACTAGTTGGTAATTGGACAGGTTAGGCTACTGGCTGGCTCCTGTTGATAACTTCCCCCCAAACACAAACTCAAGCTTTACAGCAGGACACATTACTGTTATTAATGTTTGTGTATTTATTAAGCAAGATCTTAAATAAAATCATTTGTCATTCTTAGTTTCAACTGCCTACTCATTTGAGCTATATAAGATTGGTATTACTTTTGATCTATTGGTAGTCCAGATCTTGAAAAATTAATTATTGTATAAGATTTGCTAGCAAAATCATAGGCAAAATGAACACTTAAGTAAAGTAATTATTGTGCATATAATGGTTATTAATTTGACAATCGATATCCATTGGGTGCGGACAGATATCTTCGGTATCAGTTGATACATATATAGGTTGGCCAGCATATATTATATAAACTATTAATGGTCCACTGATAATCTACTATGTACAAACAAATAAAGAAAAGATTTTGACGACATTGTTTCTGTCAAAATTATAAACATTTTTTTTATGATTAATTTCTCTTTATATTGTTTTCTAAACACTACAAGTTCATTTTGGGTTGCATGTGAGGTTCTATGATGATTTTCATTTGTTTGTATGTTTATTACAGTAAGAGATCATATCGATCATAATTCATATTAACTAAATATAATCAAAACACTTTATTTCTTGCTTTGTAGAAAGCAAGTAAGGAGACATATATATGCATCAAAAGCATTCAAGTATCTCATGATTTGAATATTAAAAAAAAAAAAAAAAGGCATTTGATGCATCCTCTTTCCAACTTAAAAGAAAAACAAAGGTCGGATTCTTTGCACTTTTTACCACTTGTAGCTCATTGTTCTTTGTTCGTACCAAAGTTAGAACCGTATATGGTAATTAAGGTGGTATTTAACTTATTAATCAATATTTTAAACCAGCAAGCCTAAACTCAAATCAATAAATTAATCATTAATTATCATCCTATCAATACATCTCTGATTATCATTAGATATTATTCAGAAAGTTTAATAACCCAAGTTGTCTAGTTGAATATTATCACATGCAAATATGAAAATATTATTGTTATTAAAATAAGGGTAAATACTTGTTTGATCCCTGTGATTTTGAGTTAAATGCTCGTTTGGTCTCTATACTTTGAGTTAAATGCTCATTTAATCTTTATATTTAAAAAAATACTTCGAAACACCCTTACTGTTATCAATAAAAAGAAAAAACTGATAGTTTATCAAATTAACCTTAAAGGTAACATAAAAATTTAGACAAACTTTTATAATTATTACTTACTTTTATAATTAATTTGGTAAATTAATTTTTTATAAAATAATTTTTAGTAAGATTGTTGTAAGGATATTAAACATTGCTTTAAGTTGGCAAATATTAATTAATTTATAAATAAATATTAGTAAGATTGTTGCACATGTACAAAAAATATTAGTTTTTTCACACTGATATTATTGGTTAATTAATTTTTTTTATAGATAAATTAATTAATGTCATGAATATTGTTAGAAGGGTATAATTGTAAAAAGAAATAAAAAAATAAGAGTAAAAATATAACATTATTAGTTGTAAGGATATTTTAAGGTATTTTAATAAATATAAGAACTAAACAGATACTTGAGTAAAAATATAAAGACAAAACAAATATTTAATCTTGAAGTAAAGATCGATAAAAGACAATTATTATTAGTAGTATGCCCGAATTCACAAGTTGCAACGAACAAATCTTTTCCGTTTTAATTTCTTAATTACTGATGCCATCACTCAAGATTTGTTCTGGTTCAGCCAGCAGGATAGTGGTGGCAGAATATTCAGCTTTATATGAAATTGTAATCTTTCTCGAAGTTGAACTCATCAGTGTGTGAATTTTACCACGTGTTAACATTAAGGGGTAAAAACAAGGATACCAAGAACGTGATGATATATATATATATATGGGGAAGGATTATTTTTACACTATGAAACCTTCTAGCCTCTAGATGTTTCTAACATGACTAGTAATTAATATACATGTTTAATGATTAAAGACTATGTATGTATAGTAATTAATTTAACTTTTGTTTTGGTAATTTAAAAAAAAAAAAAGGAAAGAGATAAAATTTGATGAATTAATTGTAACACACATTTTTCATAAGATTCCAAAATCAACTTCCCATCCCTTGTCTCTTCTTTTGTCACATATTCTATAACAAGTTGCACAAAATTAAACGTTGGTGCAAGACCCGGTTGCGATAATTAAAAAATAATAATAATAAATGAACCCAAATTAAATGATTAGGTATTTTTGGTGGGTCTCAAACTATTTATTGCTTGCTTGTTAATCGTAGCAAAATCGATCTGTCCTGGGAGCAGAAGCTTATCTTTTGTCTGTTCCAATAACTAAATGGAGTGTGGCCATAATGATTAAGAAAAAGATTATAAAAGAGATATATAGTGACGCTGAAGTCACTTGCCACTAGCTAATTCATAATAACTCTAGAGAAGAATAGGGCCCCTTTGCTTTGCTATTTAGCACATAACATTCAGGGGGTGTTAAAAAATTAAAAAAAAAAATCAGAGATATTTTAAAAACGTTTGAAAATAACTTTAGTTAGTTCGATTATATATACTGTCGCCTTCTTTTCAGCACCTACATTACATGTATGTCCACACAGCTTGCAGCTTGGGAATCCAAATTAATTTCTTTGCCTAATCATCATATATGCTAGAGAAAGTGACGCATGTTGCCTAAAAAATATTCTCTATGATTTGGTAGCTACAATAAAGTGAAAGAGCTTCTTGCAAAGCCATTATATATGATAATGGGGTATACTTTATACCCATCCAAAAAAATAATAATAATAATAATGCACTATACTTTAGACTTTTAAGGGTCAAAATCATATTAAAGTTCCATTATCGAATTATATCTGGATTAAGTAAAATGATCAACTTTTAAGTGATCAATTGTATATATTGTACAAATCCAATGAGAATGAATTTTTGAAATTTATAAAATGACTTTAAAGATGATGACAAACTAACTGCATCTGTTTACTGCGATCGACGTCACCAATCTACCGTGAATCATTTCATTTGTGAAGAATAACGACATGATCTTACGTACAAAAGTTAAAATTAATTAAACAATTTTACGAATGAACGAACCCTAATTTTATTTTGTCCCGGCCCCACCCCACAAGCAAAATAACAAATAATGGTCATGCATTTGTGATTGTGCTCAAATATGAACATCATCTGATCTGATATATGTTACAGGGGAGTAAAAGATGAAAAGGATTTGGAAATTTAAACAAGACATGCATGTTAGTCACAGACTCACGGTGAAAGTCAAAGCACTTCTTGTAAGAAATTATTCTACTCTACTCATACTCCCACAAGAATGGCTCCTCAAGCCTGAACCCTGCGTCGGATGATGCCGATAGGTAACTGCAAAACCCATCACTTAGATCAGAGCCGTTGATGAAGAGATCGGGGAGGTCAAAGAAAGCGTCGTCATCATCACGATGATGAAGACGAAGGGAATCATTAGGAGAGCTTGTCAATTCTTGCCTGTTGACATTGGTACTATCCGATGATAGTAATAAACTAGTACTGGTACTAGCAGTAGTGTTTGAGTTCGACGACGAAGAGAGCACGTGAACATGAGGAAGCTGCAGCTGGGGATCGGGCTCGGCTTGAAATGCGGCTGCGGCCTGGGCAGCGGCGGCTTGGATGTCCTTGGGAGATTTGGAGAGGGGACGTGGAAGTTGATGAGCGAGTAGTGGGAAATTGAGGAAAGCGGAGCGGCCTTTGATGGCTAAAGCGGCTACATCATGAGCTCGAGCGGCCATTTCAGGAATAGGGTAAGTGCCCAGCCATATTCTTGATTTTTTTCTGGGCTCGCGAATTTCAGAAACCCATTTGCCCCAGCTACGCATACGTACTCCTCTATAGCAGCCGGTGGTAGTACTACTGCAGGTTCGATGCTTGCCGTTTTCGACTCCCTTCTTCTCTCTTCTGCAATTAATATTAATAATAATATCATTTGTTGGGATCTCTGGACATGAACTGGAGGAGCTACTACTAGTACTAGCTGCACCCCCGGCCGCAGAATTGGATGAGCTCCACAAAATGTCTAGAGAAGCATTTTCATTTATGTTGTTGATATTTTTTGCCATCACAACCGATTGGCTTTGGCTACTGCTAGGTAGCTAAAGAAGAATATGAGTATGTATGTATGTGTCTGCAGGGTGATTGGCAATTGGCACTTGGCACCAAAAATATTAGTTATTTATATATGCTTTTTTATATATGGTTTGCTAATTTTATTCATTTATATATATATATATATATATGTGTGTGTGTGTGTGTAAAGAAAAGGATTTATTTATTTTCCTTTAAAAAAGAAAAAGAAAGAAATGAAAAAGGAATAGGATTGATTATATTAAAGAAGCTTGGGGAGGTTGGGGGTCCGCCCATACATATATATATATATATATATATATATATATGACAGAAGAGGGTACTACTACTAGCACTAGACAGTTCAGCTAATTTGTTACCCTCACCCATGTGGCAAAATAAAATATGGCTTAATTAATTTTCTTTCAGAGCCATCCATCCTTTTTTACTCATTGGTTTTGTTACTTGTATTGACTAATTTGTATTTGGATTTGGATTCTTCTTCTGTCAATATGCACTGTTACCTTGTGTTAAATTTACATGTACATAATCAATAATCTTAATTTCTTCTTTGGTTGAAATAATTAACCAATGATGGTTAGGCCATCCCATCAAAACACCACCGATCTCACATGGTTGCTTCCCAAGGGAGACTTTGTTGAAATTTTTGTATTCACGAATGCCTCATTATTATTATTAACTTTGATCTCTTTCTTTTTTTATTTATTTATCAATTCAATTATTACCCGACGAAAATCAAAGTATCCTTTGCTTGTTGATGTGTCATCTTCAATTTGAACAAATTATATTTGAATCAGTACTGATCTGGCCTCTGTTTTGGGATCGATTTTGTCTCTTATACTATTAATTTTCTATGCGGTGAGTCCTGCGATGAGTTCACTGTACCACCACGCGTTACACATTAGGGTTTAATAAAAAGTTATATATAATGCAAATGTACCAATTAAAATCTGACTAATATATGGGATTAACAGACGTAATAATAGTCATATTAATTAATAGAGCTTCAAAATTAATATACTGATCTTAAGCGTGCAGCCACTAAAAATGAACCATGTGGGTTCTGAAACTAGAGAAAGAAGACAATTGATGTAACACACAAACACATGGAACAAAATATTAACTAATTTCATTTCTCTGTATGTTTTATATATATATATTGTACTGTGTACATGTCATTATCTTATATACAGCAAATATAAACGTATACATCTTCATTTGTCAAGAATAATAAAATCTCATAATCATCATTTTGTTGAATGTTATAATTAACGAGCATAAGAACAAGACGATTCGAGAAATAGCGAACATTGTTGCTTTTTATAATGTATATCACAATCAGACACACACATGATGCACATGCAGTAGGTCCATTTGATCAGTCAACTAGCTGGGCAAGCAATCCATTTTCCACAGTTCCCTTTCTAGCTCCTTAGAATTTTCTCTTTAAATTAACAATTTAAATTACAGCCTGTATTGTATTAACAGAGATTAAATTAAATTAGCTAGGGTTATATATATACACACACACATACACATATAAATACTATATATCTTATCTTTGACAGTTCGCATTTGTTAATTTTGTAGTTCAATCTCTTTCTTTCTTTGACGGTAGACTTTATCTTGTTTGCTTTCTGGTTCGAGTTAAAATTCCATTGCATTGTTCATGCTTACATACTTGGAGATTACAAATTTTGGACTTGATCTACAGTGGGAATCAACAGAGACTAAATTGAATGTTAAAAGCTGATCGGAATATAAAGCCATGTAATAGGTTTTAAGAATGAAGTGGTGTTTTTTTTTTAATTCCAATGTTGACATGCATGTATAAGTATTTTAATATTAATTTCCGATTACCTAATTTTGTTAAATGAGTTAAAAACAAGGGAAATTATCCTTAAGAATGTCGAAAGTGCAATTAACCACCACGATTTTGTGATAATATCTCATAATCACTTCAAGTTTTAAATTTATATCAAACAACCACTTTTCCATTAACTCCATTAGCCACCATTAAAGAATCTAATTAGAAGACTATTTTGCCCTTGAATCCATCTAGAAGGTAGAACAGTAGTATTATCATATGGGAGGCTCCAAGAGTAAAATAGTCTTTTTATGTTAATTTTTTTTTAATGGTGGCTAATGGAGTTAAAGAAAAACTAAAATTTGAGGTGATTATGAGACATTATCATAAATTTATGATGGCTGCTTGCACTTTTAATATTCTCGAGGCGGTTGAAAGATAATATAAATATCTCTAAAAATAAATAAAATTGTGTGAGCTAGGTATTTTTACAATACAGCAAAAGACGAAACAAACAATGATAATGGATAGGTTTTGATATTTTGTTTGAAATATAGGTACTGATTGATTAGTGTCGTCCGTATATACGTCTGTGTTTGCTACAATAATACATGCACTAGTGTTAAACTAGAAATCGAGGGATGGATGATAAGAAATCTGGTTCCGAAGTCGGATGTAGTAGTAATTAATATATAAAACAAGGGTACAGCTATATTGAAGTTGCTCCACCTTAAAGCATTCTTTTATAACCACATGCACAATCAAAGTTATAATGTGTTTTTTACTATTTATCACTTTGATTGTATGGTTAGGAAGGAGTGCTCTAAGGTAGGGTAGCCATAGCTAGATGATTTGAATTTGTCCGTAGATACAGCCGACAGCTACAGAGGATGGATCCGATCATCAATGATAGGCTAGAGGTGGTGGTGGTCCTAGCAGTAGGAGGCAGCAGGGACGAGGGCATGATGATCAGGTTTCCAGTTTTGTTGAAGAGTCCCCATAATTACTCTATTAAGCATTTGTCTCTATTCACCCAAATAACGGGAGAGGGGAACTCAGAGCCTCTCTCACTCTGTCAACGCAACGCCAGCGAGCGCTTACGGCCTGGCCTGGCCTACCCCTCTCTCTACATCGATCCTTACTCACTGCGCGCAATCAAAACATGCATAATGGATAATGCATTGCAACCGCAGTCCCAGTACCAGTTGGCATGCAGTTGCCCTTCTCCTTTCTCCTTTTCTTTTTTTTTTTTTAATTTAAAAACATTTTCATCATGATGATAAGACCATCATATATAATTCCGCAATTTATTGACTTAATTAACTCTGGGCCATCCCATATCTAACCTTCCAAATATTTCGGTGTAATAAAATCTGCTATCACTTTATTTTATTATATATATATCTTCATATCTTTACTACGTACTTTACATATTAATTAATGGATTGGATACAGTGGACTCTATGAATTCAGGAAAATTCCATCCAAATCAATGTTTACTTACATCCAATTAACACACACACACTAATTGATTAATTAGTTAATTAAAATCTGGGTCGTTTTAATTATATCACGATCGAGCTAGCTATTCAAGTCAATTCATAATAAATAGTACTTGCCCTACATTTAATTATCATGTCCAAATTAAACTACCCACTTGGCATAATTAATCTTCAATCATAAGTGGTCTAATCAATTAATATCAAAGGATCATAATTCATAGATATATATATATATAGCTAAATGCTAGTATGATTCATGAACCATCCTAATCTAATCTCAAAATTATAACAAGAATTGTCATTATTGTTAATAAGTGAGAGTAAAATATCCCATATATATATCCATCCAGCAAAGATTGTCTTACATAATTGAAATCAATATATTAGTATCCCCTAACGAGTAAAATGATGTCATGTCATGGTGCTATTATTCGGAAATTATATCTACGTCTAAAAATTTTAGATCAGGTAAAAAGTAATACGAATGTGTGTTCTTAATTTGTAATTTAAAAAGCATAAATGTTAATTTAATCTGAAAATCGGAACATATGTGGATTCTTCATCAATCCTTTGAAATATTTTTGTAAGTTAAGTAAAGCAGTACTGATCATAATTAGTATTTAATCAGCAGAGAGAGAGAGAGAGAGAGAGAGAGAGATCATGACGTTTGAAGCTAGGCTAGGGGCTAGCTAGCAGTTAATTGATGTTAGTTTCTATGAAAGAGTGCATATCCACGCACGCTTTAATTTATTGGTAATTACGTAATTGAATAATTAAGGACGTGATTGACATTTGGCGGTCAATAGAACAAAGATACAAGTAAGTTTTTGGATATATAAATATAATATTATATGCACTTAATCCTATGTCCTATCCTCCTATTCCTTCCTCTATATATATATATATATATAAATAAAATATACACGCAACGCACACACAGACACAGATACAGTAAAGTAAACAGCTTCAATTCAAGGAAGGGCTAGCATTAATTTTAATTTGTTACATCTCATAACAATGGATATTATCGGATTGTTACAAGTCCATTCTCCATTGAATGAATGAAAGTCGTAAATAATTTAATGATTAATAAAAACAAAGCTCAACTTTGTTAATTAGTAGGGTCATACCAATAAATTAAATTAGGGTCATTGCAACAAACAAAAGAGCTTGTTGCTGCGAAGAGTCTCAAATGGCGTAATGCGGATACAGATCAATGTGTGCGCGTGTCCCATTTGCATTATCATGAATCAATCAAAGTACACTGTCCATCCAATACCACCAATAATAATATATGGTTTTGGTTTTGGTTTTGGCTTAGCCTACACGTGGCAGCAGAAACACAATATTTAGTCATTTAGTTTTCTATTGCTTTCACCCAACAATAATGGATATGATGGAATGGAATTAGTGGGCGGTATAATAGTACTTCGCCACATATGAATATATGATATGATCTGAGAATAACCCGATCCGCTACCACCTGCAGACTGCAGTCAAGGAAACAATTAATCAACGAACCAAAAGAAAAAAAGAGGATTGCAAGTTGCAAGTCGCGTATCTTTCTCCTTTTTATGTTTTATTTCTTAATCTTTGCGACCATTCATTTTTTATTAAGAAAACAATCACCTTTTCTTTTCATGATTTTATTTGAAAACTGCCCTCCACTTCAGTGATTATTATTATATTGGCAGTCATATCATATACCGTACCTTGTATTCCCAAACCTCTCCTCCTTCGGTCATCATCTTGTCCTCTTATCTCACTAACCCTCTCCTTTCAGTTTAATCATATTTATTACTCTTACTTGCCAATATTCTTAATGGCTCGTTCTTTGAACTTGAGCGTCCTTCTCAAACCCAGCTCCTGAATTTTTATCAGCACTTATTCAACACGCGAGTCAAAATTAAAATGGAACTCTATTACGATGCCCAAATGATCATCGTACTACTATTTAAAAGTGTGTGCCATGGTGTGAAATATTGTAAGAATTTTATTAAGCAACAAGCATCTACCCCAAAAAGCAGCAACTACCTTCAACTGTAAATCCAATTCAAATGACACAAGCATCTAATCTGCTGCTGTGCTGCTTATATATATATATATATATATATATATATACCATCTACCTTCTAGCTGGTAAATAACTGCTACTGCTTGCTTATAATATTAATTAGCACAAAAAACATGCAGTGATAGAAAGCATACTAGATGCCAAATTGAAACTGCTCATTGCCTCTGCCAGGCAAGGGGACCAGCAGAGACAAAATTGAATTTGCCTCATTGCTGAGCACACTGAACTCTTGGCATTGATGGTTCATCATCTTCATCATATGCCTCTTGCTGCTGTTGATACCGTTTACGCCTCATCTCTTCATCAATGTTAACATCATGCATGGTGGCCTCCTCACAATCATCCAGCTCCATGTCAGACAGGTTCTTGCCCGGCCTTGGAGGCAGTACACTCTCTAAAGTCCGGCACTGATCAGGAGAAAGGATTCCAGATTCTGGAAATTCTACATTGAATTGAATGTAAAGCCTGCCTTTCATAAAGGGCCTTTGGTGATGTGGCATTCCCTCATCGTTGATTGCTTTGTATTGACCTGACATTTATAACATTTCATTAACCAAAGACAGAAGAAGAATTCATGAAGGAACAAAAAAACAAAAGTAAAATCGTCGAAATAAATACCAGGCTTAATGATCTCCCCAGGATTTGATTTGATCAGCAGCTGCCTGCCATCAAGATGGGTTAAGGCAAATTGAAACCCACAGAGAGCCTCAGTCAAACTAAGGGTGTGATCAACATAAAGATCATCAAACTTTCGCTTAAACTTGGGATGCTCCTTCAATTGCAATACAAAGACAATGTCTCCTGTGATTGTATCAGGCTGCAAACAAAACATTTGGCAACATAAAAAACCTTTCAGCTAAAGTCATTACCAAAGAGAGTTTTCGGGAGGTGCAAATAATTTAACAATTAAAAGCATACAACCAACAATTTCACTTCAGAAACCCAGACCTCAGAAGTTTGGATAGCCATGGGTACCCCCATTCCAAATGTGTAATTTATTTCCCCCCAAAAGAATAGATATATTTTTGAATTTTAACATATAGCTTAATCAACTTTAATTCACATTTAACTTACAGCTTCATCAGCTTGTCCCTCAAACACTACTTTTTGTCCATGCTGCATTCCTTTCTCAACATGCACCTCCAACACCTTCTTTTCCTGAGTAACCTTGTTAGCTTTACACTGTGGGCATTTGTCTCTCTCACTGATTACCTCGCCTGCGTAAAGAAAAAATATCTCCAGCATGAAACATATTATCAAGCCAAAGAAGGAAAGAAAAAACAGAAACAAAAAAGTCATAATCAAGTACCTGTGCCTCTGCATTCAGGACAGACATGTTGCATCTGTTGAATCATGCCAAGTCCAATCTGCCTTGTCGTAATTTTCATTCCTGTACCTTGGCAACCATAACATTTTCCGGAGGCCCCACTTTTAGAACCTTTCCTGAAATATATTTATATATATTTTGGCGGGAAGCAAAACAAAAAGTCAACTTTGTGATGAAATATGACGGTCTAGTAAGTGAATTGGGGGTTTCAACAGTCAATTTGAGAAACAGTTTTAAGAATTTTGAAGTCCTAGTTTACCAGAACATAACACGTAAAAGATAAACGTACTATGCAAGGCATTATTAAAGAGGGAACATTACAGACAGACTCTTATTGCCCAAAATCAGAGATTTTTTAGTGAATAATACCACGATCAACTTATTGACAAGCAAGAATACCTTTAACACCACAACAGAGTGAATCATTACTTGTAAACACAAATACCAATATTACAAGTCCAGCAATTATTTTCCAAAGCAAAGCACCATAAATGTACACCATAAAAAAAAATTGCATCGATTATAGGATCATTCAAAAAAGTAAAAAAGCAACAAAAACAAGCTTAACACTAGCAACAAATGAGTGATAAGATACAGATGAATATTTTGCATCCAAGACAATGCTATGCACATCTACCTTGTCTCATATGAAGGCATAAACTAAAACAAAAGTGAAAGATTATTGCTATAAGATAAAAATGCAAAAAGTTTTACAAAAATAAGCAGAAATGAAGGACTCACCCTCTGCATTTAGGGCACAGAACATTCCTTGAAAGAGAGAGTTTCTTTGTTGCCCCATTGTACAGGTCCTCCAAGGAGACCTTCAGAGTATGCACAACATCCTCACCTTGCTTCTGCCTTCTACCTCTTGAGCTACCACCAGCTACAATATCACAATATTTTTTCTGAGTATCCAGATTCAAGAGAAAATACAAAAATATAGAAGAAAATGCCTCAGCTAGCTGTCTCACCACCAAAAGCTCCTCCACCGAAAAATGATTCAAATATATCAAATGGATTATGAGCTGCCCCAGCTCCTCCCATTCCTTCTTTAAGAGCATCTTCACCATATTGATCATAAATATCTCTTTTTTCGGGATCAGAAAGAACCTCATAAGCTTGACCCAACTCTTTGAACTGAAGCAGAAGACCAACAGATAATAAGTCCACTTACATACTAAAAAGGGGAACCATTGGAATACCTAGCACAAACGTAAGTCTGAATATGTCCACTTACATATTTTTATTTGAATAGCATAAGATTTCTAATCATTTAGTTATAGGTTCTTTGGGTATAAATGCATTAAACTAAATGACAAATCTCAGAGCCGTCTGATAAATGATAAACCAAAAAACAAAAGCAAACTTTAATTCAAAACCTTAAACCATTATATGTCTTCTGATCACTTTCAACTTTGCCAATCTAAGTGACCATAGTGATACTGACATAAAGATGAATGCAGTGGCATATACACAACACTGTGATAGCCAAAATAACTAAGTGGAGTATAAATAAATACACACAAGGGGACTTCACTAAATCACCTTCTCAGGGTCTCCACCTTTGTCAGGATGATTCTTCATAGCGGCTTTTCTATATGCCTTCTTAAGTTCATCTTCAGTAGCGCTTTTCGAAACACCAAGAATTTCATAATACTTGGTGTTGTCACTTCTTCTCGAGGTACGGCGAAACATGATTGAATCACTTCAATATGTGATACAATTCTAATTTTTAAACTAACTGTACCAGCACAAGAAGCAGCTCTTGGAATCAACTTCGCTAAAGTGTACAAAAATTACGAGTTATACAAGTAAGACAACCTCAAAGTTTCACAAATGGAAGAAAATTGCTTTAATTGACATAAGCCTACAAACTCAGCTTAAAGGTAGACACTGAGCATCCCAGTAAATATTCAACAGTACAAAATTAATAAAAAAAAAATTTCCAATTCAACAAATCAACAGAAACCCCAACAGCAAATCACGTATTAAAAATCCCAAATTGGAATCAAATTCACGCAGGACAAGCAGGCAGCAATCTATCATATCACCACTTTTTTACTAAAAAGAAAGTATCTAGATTACATCAACAGACAGCCAAAGAGTTTATTTAAAAAAAAAGAGAGAGGGAGAGAATTTTCACGTGAATCTAACACATCTACGCGAATCAGTCTTAATTTTCAAGCAAAAAGATATAATCTTTACGAATCAAAAAATGAGATTTAATTAACTAGAAAGATGACGATTAGAGATTGTATAAAAACTCACGATTTCGAAGCTGAGGGAGCGAAAGCGAATTTTGAGATACAAGGGAGAATTTTCAATCGTCCCTCTCAACCCCCCCTCTCTCTCTCCTCACAAAGCGCCAAAAATTTTTACTCCTTTTTCCATTTGCTTATCTCTATAAACCATAAACCGAGATGGCTATCTTTGCCAGACAACTTTTTCCTATTTCCACTCGCATAGATTGGACACGCGGCGTGCGCATGACTGACTCTTTGCAACAACAGCACAACACAATCCATTAAGAGTGTGTTTATATTTTTCGGGGGAAGTTGAGTGGAGTGACACACAATTAAGTATTTAATTAGTTAAAATTTTTAATTTATGAGTTTCATTTATTGTTGGAGTGGGGAGCGGATTTTGTTCTTTTTTTATATTAATTTAATATAATTAATATTTAATAAAATAAAATAAATAATATTATATTTATTTAAATAATAATATTATATTATTTTATAAAATTACATTTATTAAAAATAATATTTTATAAATATATTATTTAATAATAATAATAATATATTTAATATAATATTATTTTATTTTATTATTTTATAAATTTAATAATATTATTATTATTATTGTTATCTTTATTTAAAAATATAATATTATTATAAATATTTAAAAATAATAGTATTATATTTATTTAATATTAATAATTAATAATAATACTATCTTTATTTTTAATTTACATAATTAAAATTAAAATTAATAAAAATTGTTATTTACATTTAAGAATATTAAAAATTATTATTAATTTACAAATGTAATAAAATAAATATTTTATTATATTAAATATATTTTTTATTAATTTTATAATTAAAAATTATAATTTTTTAAATAAAAATAAAACTATAATTTAAAATAATTTACTCTCAATTTAAAATAAAATAAACATATAATTAGATTTTAATTCTAACTCTACACTCTTATTTTAATATAAATAAATAATCTACTCTCGTTCTTACTTTATACCCCTAATCTCATAATTTCCACTCTAATAAAAAAAAATATAAACGCCACGTAATTGAGCATCTGGATCTAGCAATTCCTTCGACGGAAAGGAATAGATTTTGAAAAGATTTAATAACGGCACACGTAGGTGGTGACGATAGTTGTGCACGTAGGTCGAGGCTGTAATAATAACAAATTAAAAAAATTAAATATCTTCCAAGAGCCAGGGCTGATGTCACTGCCAGTTGTAGCCGTCCGATGAAAAAATTGACGGTGGATTCAAATTTCTAACAGGCTGCTATTTTATTACCTCGGTTGCGACTTGCGAACTTGCGTCGCCGTTTGTTGGGTCAACGGTCGTATTAGGATGTGGGTGTGACTCGTCAGTTGCGACGGCAAAATTACCTGACGACATCGTTTTGTGTTTTTTTTGTTTTTTAAAACCCCTCCCTCTTTTGGTTTCTATTAACACTCGGGCCTAGTAAGAAATCCAAAGCGCAGTATCTTGGACTGGGCCACATCACTGATTCACTGAACACCCTCGTATAAGAGCGTAAAACTCCAATTTCGTCCCTATCCCTAACACTGATATTTTTAAGTTTTAACCCTCGCATTTTATCTTTTATCAATTTCTACCTTCTCAATTTATTTTCAGAGTTACCTTATTAAAATTAAAAGTAAACATTATTGTTTCTTTGTTCATCTTTTCTCTCACAGTTATCATCATCACCAACAAAATTAATTTCTAAAGGACAATTTCATTTTTCCAATTCGGCCATTAGAGAAAGGAAACAAATTAAAAACTAAAATTATTCTCTTTTCCCCTTTTCAAGTGATCTTTCCTTGCATAAAAGACAAACTAATCACACTTCTTTCCTTAGCACCAAACAAGTCCTTGATTTATTTGTTTGATGGTTCTAACAAATTAAAATAGGAATCAAATCTAACTTGAGATAAAGATGAATAATAAAAAGAAAGTGCCGATTATGGAAAATCATAAATGACCACCAGCACATAGTGATTCATGATCCTCAATTCCGGTCAAATTTTTACTGCATGCGCAAGGTCAAAATAATCTGTTGATTTATGAAAGGGAAGCCAAAAAAATTGCCTATTTTTACATTATTCTAGATCATGCCTCAATCAAGTTGAAATTATTACGAAACCCAATTTGTCACAAAATGTTTAGTAGTATGCGTTAGATGTGTTCTGTAGTTAAATCTTTAATTAACAACAGCCATATATATATATATATTATTAAAATTAAAAAAAAAATTAAGATCTCAAAATCACCCTCACTCATTTTCTCTCTCCACTTTAGGATTTGTATTTTCTCTTTTTATTACCACATTATGCATTTGAAATCTCAATTTCACTCTTTTGACCATTGATTCTTTTCTTTTCTTAGTAACTCAAACTTTATTTCTTTCTTCCTTTTGTTTATCTTAGATTTGTTGTTTCAAAGATAAATATGAAACCCAAAGAAACTTTTATGCTTTTCATATATAACTGGTAAAAATTGATTGACATTCTTTCTTTTATTGTAGGTTTTTTATTTTCCAATTTGTAATAGCCACTGAGAAACTGGTTTGAGAAGTTAAGAAGCAATTATCAATATTTATTTGATATTAAAAAGATAAAAATTTGAATTGATTACTGTGAAATTGGGTAATTGGGAAAGAAAGAGAAGTAGGGTTAATTAAGTAATTTTATCAAAAATTATGTAGAAAATAAAAATTTAATTTAAATACATATATACAAATACACATATATATACATACATACATACATATATATATACATATACGTGTGTGTGTGTGATTGATTAATTTGCTCGCTTGTTGTCATTTTAGCGTGTGTGAAACTTGTAAAGAAAATTAATAAAATTGGCTACAATTTTTTTTTTTTTTAAAAAAAAAGAATAGAGTTGATGGATCGCGTAATCACCTCAACGGCTCTGAGACGTCGCAAAAAATTACGAAAATGGCAAAGATTCGATTGCGTACACAAGTCGTTACATGCAACGTACGTGTTTGACTGCTTGAGTTGGACACATTACATGCATGCAAGCGAATTAATTATTTTAAAAAACTGCAATTTGCAACCGTTGCACTTGCACCCGCGTCCGCGTAAAAAAATTAAACACAAGTCATTGCCTTTTGTGAATCGACACAATGCTTCAAATCGAATCTCCTTCAATATAAAAAACATAACACAACTCGAAAACTCACTTATATATCCTGAGTACTCATTTATCTCTCACATGATACGCTAGCAAAATAAACCTCGCTCGCTCCCTCCACAGCTTCTCTCTGCCATAACACAGACCATATATATTTTAATTAAGTGCATGCACAGCCGTCGTCAGCCCCTTAATTAATTTCCTTATTCTGATATATATATGTATTTTAGTCAATCAAATTAACATGGACGTATCTACATCTACTGCTCTTGTAACCCAGAAATGGCTAAGACTTAATATTGGAGAAGGGTGCTCGCCACGGTTTCCCAGCAAAGCAAATGATCAACCACCGGCTCCAACCAGACTGAACCCTTGTGCTAAGGAGTGGAATCCTTTCAAGGAACGGGCACCCGAGGAAGACAGATGCTTATTCCTGACATTTTCAAATGGATATCCTCTCGCTGAGAACCAAATCATCACATTTTTCACCAAGTAATTAATTACATACTCTTATATTTTATTTTCTTATATATATATATGTGTGTGTGTGTGTGTGTTTATATGCAATGCAATCAATTGCATGTGATGAATCATTTTCCTTGTGTGGTTGATTTTTAATTGGTACGTGCAATATTTTAATTTGTTGTGAGCAGCAAATTTGGTCCATGCGTGGAAAAGGTATATGTGCACTCGCCGGAACCGAAGAGTGCCAGCGGGCCACCGCTGTTTGGGAAGGTGGTATTTATAGCATCTTATATACCGGCGGTGATCTTGTGTGGAGCAAAGCAAACCAAGTTCATGGTCGACGGCAAGCCTCTTTGGTGCAAAAAATTCGAGCCCAAGAAGAAGCAAGCTCATGGTCGTGGGTGACGGCCAATGGATTAAGCTCAACTGTATCAATGCTAACAGTTTTATATTTACGTACCACCCTTTATAGATTATAGATTTATAGTTGTTTTGTCTTGTCTAGGCAAATTTGACCTGTGAACTGTGAACAACAACAAAATTGCATGTCGCTACACTGGTCGCTGCAGGACATTTGTTTTCGTCGTATTTGTTCTTCTTTTAGTTTAATTGGGCCTGGGAAATGCCGTTAGTTAGTTTATTTTGCTGGGCTTTTGTCGGCCCCGTATTCCGCATTAGTTGGCCAATTGGGCCTTTGACAGACACATGTAAATCTTCCTAAACCTAGTGGTGCTTTTAAACTTAAAAGCGCTTCTGTTCGCTTCTTTTTAGAGTTGATTTTAGCGCACAATCACTTTGTATGGAATCTTCTGTATTAAATTTTTAAAATATCTAAGATTTATTTTTAAAAAAATAATTTAGTGCACATATTTTTGTGAAGCACTACCATTTTGACCATTAAGAATTTAAGATAAACATTTACAATAAGTGATTATTATATTACTTAAAAAAATGAATTAATTCACTTAAAAAATGAGTGTATTGGATTCGATTTCCTAAATAAACAAATTGAATCCGGCTTTAAGGATATTTATTTATTTATTTATAATTTATTTAATAAATTGATGATAAATGAATCAAACATGACCATCATTTGTTATTCATTTAATCAAATTACTTGTTTATCTTTATATTTATATTAAAAATTTTAAAATTTAAAGGTTAATTTAATAATTGTTAATGATAATAGTTCAAAATATATAAGTGAAAACAAAAAATAGGGCAAAGCAGGCCCTAATTTTTTTACCTCATCATTTCTACTCTCTCTCTCTCTTCTCTTGATCTCCATCCTCCACGGCAATTTCTTTTTGTTTGTTGTTTAAAGAAGCTAGCACCTTCTCACCTAATGGTAAGCTCTTAGTCTTTCTTTCTTTTTTTTTCTTTTTTTTTTGTGCTACGAGTTTATTCCAGGTAGCTTCCCAACTCTATCAAGTTTCTTCTGGGCAAATGGGGTTGTTAAATGGCACAGCGCACAAAAAAATTTGTGAAAATGAATAATATTTGAGCAAGAATGTAAGCTTCGTTTGGATTATAAGCCTTTTTTTTTTTATATGGATATTGGGATAGTGGGGCTTATAAAGAGGCGGATATAATCAAGCAAAAGTAAAAATGGTGGAGAGTTAGGAATTAGGGGTGGGTACTATTCAATTTGGGTCGGTTCAGGTCTTGAACCGAACCAAACTGAAATCAAATGATTCGGAAATTTATGAACTAAATTATAGAACTGAACTAAATTAATTCAATTTGGTTCAGTTCGGTTTGGTTTGGTTTTATCCTTATGTTCAATTATTCATTATTCAGTAAAGAAAAAGATATAATAATAATAATTTTGAGTCTATAAATCTATAGAAAATAAATCACATAATAAAATTTAACAATAGTAAATTAACATAATAAAGTTCAATAATAATAAAAAATACACAAATAATAAACAACATAAAATCTAATAAAAGTAAATTAGCATAACAAAATCCAATATTAATATAGAAATCCATTATATATTACAAAACAAACTTTTTATTTTTTAAAAACCGAACCAAATAAACACCAAATAATTTTGTTGAACCATTTGGTTCGGTTATTTAGTTCTGTTTAAACCGAACCGAATAAAAAACTAAATGGAATATGTTTTGAGATCTTTTAGTTTATATGTCCCAAACCGAACTGCCATAATACAATTCGGCTCGGTTCGATTCGGCCTAAATCGAACCAAATGCCCACCTCTAGTTGGAATATGTTTTGAGATCTTTTTTATTTTTTATTTTTTTCTTACAAGAATTTATAATTTGGTGTTTGGATGACTGTATATTTTAATTTTAGAATATAGTTTGAATTATTTGTATTTTATAGGATGTTAAATTTATTATTTTTTACTTAATTTTTTTTATTAATTATATTTTATAAACAAACTTATATTCAATTCGATTCAGTATGTATTTATTTATTATGAGACAAACGAATAGTAAACGAATTAAATCGAATATTCGATTAATAAATGAAGCAAATTCATATTATGAGATCTCGATTTATTTAATAAACCAATCAAAATCGAAAAAACAAAATTAATTTATTTAAGATTCGATTCAAATTCGGCAGCCCTGACTTTTAAACAGCTTCTTGGAAGAAGAAAAAAGCGCTTATGCGAGTCAACCAAAAGTCGAGTCCAAAACCACCTAAACTAAACTGAAATGTCTTATTATGTCATCTCCCACAACAGAGACAGAGTGGCATGATGAATTCCACAAATTAATTTATCTCGGCTCTTCATTTTTTAGTATATATTGCTGTCTGAGTCTCTCTCCCCCCAAAAATAAACAGCGTTTGATCCGAACGTGAAACAAAATGGATTCATCAGAAACCACGAAAGCTCAGGAAAATGACAAACAATTTTACCAAAACGTCATCGTAATGCGACACGGGGACCGCGCCGACAACTTCGAGCCGTTCTGGGTATCAACGGCTGCCAGACCGTGGGACCCGCACATCATAGAGGAGGGTCGGGTCAGGGCATTCTGTACGGGTCGGAGGCTCCGTACAAACCTTGGATTCCCGATCCACCGTGTCTTCGTTTCCCCATTCCTTCGTTGCATCCAGACCGCCTACGAGGTTGTATGCGCCCTTTGCTCCGTCGATGAGGATCCCACTATCATGTCCTCCAACGCAATCGTTTCTTTGGATCCCTCCAAAGTCAAGGTCAGATCATCATTACATGTACATAACATATTAGTACTGTATATACGTCTCTCTCTCTCTCCCTCTCTGTGTCTTTGTGAATATTATTAATTTACACACTCACGCTATTGGTTATATTGATCAGCAAGTAAAAATTGAATATTATTATGTTGTTCTTTTAGGTTTCCATTGAGTATGGATTATGCGAATTGTTGAATAGGGAAGCCATTAGACATAATATGGCGCCCAAAGACGGGGACTTTGGCTTCATTACGTCAGAGCTTGAAGCTCTGCTGCCAGCTGGTACAGTTGATAGTACTGTGAAGCAAGTGTATGACCAGGTATATACATACGTATATTCGTTACAATTTGTATTTGGATGCGCACCATCATTGCACCTAACAATAGGTTCTTTGATTGGGGAAACCCTAGTTGCCACAATGGGAGGAGACGGTGGTTGGTGCAAGGGAAAGATATGCACATATTATTAAAGCGCTTGCAGATAAATACCCTTTTGAGAACTTGTTGCTAGTGACACATGGTAAGCTTCTATCTGATTAATTTATGCTATTTATTGTTCAATATCAAATTTTTTTTTTTTTTTGTGAACTTGATGTTTAAAATACATATGTAATTGTCTTCTGAACTTCACAGGATATCCCAGCATAAGAAAAAAATTATATGGTTTCACTTTCATGTGATCTATTAACTCTAGAGTTCTGTGTTATTGTTGCTGCTACCGTCTGCAATGATGAATAACCTGAGATTTGTACCCCTAGCACTTATAAATGGTTTATGCTCTGGGTTTAGTCCCCAAGCATTTGAAATGATCCATCTCCTGGTGTCAGGACGTTTTTGTTTTCTTTGAACTGAAATGATCCCCGCCCAAAAACCAAGAAGAAGAGAGAGTAAAAATAAATGACATCTCTTTGTATTTTTGCTTTATTTGCTGTTATACAAGCCATAGAATCTAATAGGATTCTTTCATTTTGCTTCCGTGTGTGATAGTTGAAGTTGTTGGGCTGTAATTCTCTAATGCAAATGCAGGGGAAGGCGTTGGGGTTTCGGTTTCGGCATTCTTGAAGGATGCAACTGTTTATGAAGTAGATTATTGTGCATACACAGAACTAAGAAGACCAATATCTGGTGATAAGGAGTCATTTACTGCTGGAGACTTTGAGGTGCTTACAAATCCAGTCCAATCTGGCATCAGTTATCTACCTGCAAGTACCACAAATGCCGGGGATAATGAATGATAAAGCCTGACTATGTATGTCAGACATTATAGGAAGCAAGTCTTCGCCCCATTCCTTTGGTGTGGCAATGTTTTAAGTTATCAATCCTACTGTCAGCCTCATTGATAGTATATGTCAATTAGACAATTGGTTTTACTTTTATATGGAAGTGATTCATTTCTGCTTTAATTGATTGGTGTTGCTCTCAATATGCTAGTCTCTATTGTCTATACCCAATGGTTTTATCTTATGCACATCACATAATATTGTTGATTATAATGGGCTTGTCAAATTCAACTCATCAAGTCATATTGGTAAAGAAAATAAGTTAGGATAGAGTGGAGAGGCAAAGTGGCAAAGCACATTCAATATTAATCACAGAGTCTGGGTACAAAGATAAACTACGAGAATTGTGTTAAATTTTGCAGTTAACAGAGAAAGTAGTCAAATATTTCATCATCCTACCTGGACATGAGATTAGTTTGTGATTAAAAACTCACCAATCTGATGGACTCGGAAGTGGCTCGATATGATCAAACATATCAGTTGGAAAGTCATCGAAAAAGGCATCGGGATTTTCAGACTTGTCATTGTCATCCTTCACGCCAGTCCTACAACTTGTTTCTGGCTTTAAAAATGGCTGTCCAATGGGAAGCTGTGCTTCATTACTAAGTTCAGGAGGAGCGTCAACTGGTCCGAACACATCGAAAAAGTACGGGTCCTCAAGCCTAGCCAAGAGTTCTTGGCTTTCCGGTGAAAATGGCAGGTCCTGTTGTGGTTGAGAAATCTGAGGGAAGTGAATTTGTAACACGGGCTCTGTGCACGGATTATTCTCATAACTTGCACCAAAATGAAGCAACTTAGGATTAATCATTTCTGGCAGTGGCGCCATTGTTATTAGTTCGGTGTTCCCCATCATGTTGGATGACGAGCAAGATTGATGTTTCGATAATGACTCTTCCTCCATTGAAGAAGTGAACTTTGGACCCTATGCATAGGAAAACATGCATTACTAACACAACCCCATGTATATGTAATTGTTCCATGATAATTTATAAAGTTTTAAACTCAAAGATTCACGAATATGTAGGGTAAAGTATACTGATGATAAACAAATAATATTGATAGAAACACAGCCGATATCCAAATTCAGTAAAAAACTCCCTCCCACCCCCACAAAAAAAAAAAGGAAACCAGCGGATTACAACAGTGGAATTTGGTTATTATTACCTCTAGAGTGGAAGCATCAGGAGAAGCAGGAAATTCCGTTTTAGTTTTGTGGGATTTAGAGTTGGAAGAGGAAGGTGTTGCTGAATTTTGCAAAATCCTAGCAAGCCTCTTTTGCCTACTACTCCAGAAATTCTTCACATCGTTATCAGTCCTTCCAGGCAAATATGTTGCTATTCTAGCCCATTTGTTCCCAAACTGTGCCTGCAACTCTATCACTATCCTCTCTTCCTCTAATGAAAATTTGCACCCACTACAACACACACACAAACCCATCTCAAATTCGATATTAATCAAACCAAATCAAACCAGTTTTTGACATCCACACACTCACACACACCACACACACACACACACACATATATATGTATTCATACAATGAATGAATGAATGAATTACTTTTTCAAGTTGGGTCTAAGCTTATTGACCCAACGGAGACGACAAGACTTGCCAGTTCGTTGCAAAAGTCCTTTGGATCGAATGGAGCTCCAGTCCCTGGGTCCGTACTTTTTTACATGATTTATCAGCACTTCATCTTCTTCTGCTTTCCATGGCCCTTTCCTTATCTCTTCTCTCTTTCCTTCCATTGCCTCCACTCTCCACTCGCCAACTTCAATCTTCAATTATTGATACAAGCATTAAATTTGTCTCTCTGCTTCCCTACGTTTACTTCTTCTTCAACTCTTCTTTTCTTTTCTTTGTTTTTGAGCAAGTGACGGTTAAGACGGTTACCGCCACAACGTTCCACCAATGCACCCACATTCCCCAATTTTTTCTCGCATTCAAATGACGTTCCACAAATTACGCATATGCCCCTTTTATCCATCTCGTTCTCGTGGCCCAGGCCCGACCCGACCCCGACCCTAGCCGAACCGATTTTCTTTTAGTATTTTTTTTCTTTAATTTTTCAATCCAACCATTTCGTATGAATAAAAATAAACAATAATATTGCCCTTTTTCCTTTTGTGCAAAATTTCCAGATTTCAACAGAAATCTGGGAGTCGGTCCAATTATATTACAATACACTAGAAAACAAAAATTTAAATTGAAAATAATTTACTCAGAAAATAGTTTCTCACTTTACCATGCAACTAAATCAGTATGAGTTGGCCAATAATAATGCTGATAATATAAAAGTTTCCTCAGACGGGTGTAATGACTCATCATCGTTAAATTTCATACGACCAAGACTAACCAAGCAAACTAACGGAAAGGTTACAATGAATAAATTGAAGAGCATGTATGTACATGGGAGAATAAGAAACAAAGTAGAGAGTATAAAGCCATCATGAAAACTAAAATGATCAGCCATCCCCCGATGAAATACCAGCATCTGTCTGGTGTTTTTCAAGCTTTGGGCTTGCCGGAGCAGTGAAATCAGTAATCTCACAAGCAGTTTACTCAGCATCTGAATTATTGCAACCTCTAACAATTTCTGACTGGCTCATTCTCTGTTTTGGCCTTTTTGCTAACCGTAAGCTCGTTATCACAATCTCCATCTTCAGCATTCCTTTTGAGTTCACACCTATTTAGAGAAGGTTTATCGCCCAAAGGCACGCTACAAGAATCGATCTTTTGAGATGCAACCTCTAAAGGTTGTTGATTTTCAGGGTCACTTGGTATTGAAATGTGATTTCTTGATGATTCCGAGGGCATTACACTCTGAACTGCATTGGCATTGTGACAGATATTAGAATTATTTGTTGCGACGTCACAACTCCCATCTAATGCCAAGGCAATGTCAGTAGAACAAGGCTTCTTAGCTGCATCTGCCTTTGCATTCCCTACCTCATTTTCATTGTCTTCCACAATACCAGAAGTTTCAGAAACCACTTTTGACTGCACAGGCACATACTTGGGCCGAGAGGCCTTGTCAGAATGGGAATCAGCATCTGCTTTATTAGAGAGAACAGGAAGCTGAGGGTCAACGCTGCTAATACCATTCTGAGGAGACACAGTGCATTGCTCCAGAAACTCCATTGTCGATGGAGGCATATCAATGGTGAATGGCTCCACATCCAAATCTTGATGGCAATCTTTATCTGAAATACATTCTACAGCTTCATTTTGATCAGTGACAGCAGCATCTTTAGAATGTGTATAACCACTAATTTCAGCATCTGAAATTAAAGCTCTCTCTTCATTCTTGGAGAAACCATCACTGGACACGATCTCATCAACAGAAACTAATCCAGGCGTGGAAATATATATAGGTGACTGCTCAACATCCGTCTTTGCATAAGAAATTTCTTCTTCAGTAATCCCACCACAGAGACTGTTTGCACTAACTAACTGATTAATGAGCCCACCACCCAAATCATTTGCAGTTCCACCGGAAGCATCTTGTTCTTCCCCATGATTCTTCTCCTTCTGAGATGATACATCGTCCTTCACACTACGACCCTCATTGACCAATTCTCTATCTTGATCAGCAAGGACCGTCCCTACAGTTTGTTGCTCATTGGTTTCCACAATTTGTTTCTCAACCGAAGCTACAGTAATCGGACTGCTTTCAAAATCCACCAATGCATTTAATTGCTTCTGTATAGAGACTGCTAAAGAAATAGCATGATCACGAATTAAAGAATCATGAGGTGTACAGTGTAACATGTCCATCAAGGCTTTGTTATACTGAAATAAACTTATAGAAGGCTTAACAGAACCTTTTTTGCGACAGACTATAATAACCTTTAGCAAATGCTCACACAGGTAGCCCATTTCTGCCCAACTGCAATTGCAAATACCGAACTGTGAACCAGGGTTCTGCACAGCATATACTTTATTCCCATCAAGCTGATCAGTAACTTTTCCACATCTACCTTCAATCACAACATCAGAATCTGGAATCTTAAGAGCTTTACGCCAACATGTTAAACCACTCACCCACTCATCTTTCCAATATCGTGCAAAATCATCCTTCCCCGAGTATTCATCGAGCCAGAAGTAAGAATGTACTTTGGTACCCAACTTATCAACCAACCAGTCAGTGCGCTGATAAACACCAGGATCCTTCTCATTCAACAACCTGACCTTCAACTGATTGTGGTAAAACTCCATCGCCGCACTAGTCTCCTGACTGGCAAGCGGAAGAGTTTTTAACGCAGTGATCCAAGCCCCTGAGAGAAAAAGGGAAATTTCATTTAAAACCAAGAAATCTGAACCAAGAATTCCGCAGTTGAAGTTTTAGGGTTGAGAAGAAAAGAAAAAAATTACCACTCGGTTTCAATGGTACAGTTTAAAATTTTGACCCACCTATCCTAGGGTACCATACAGCTTTGAAGTAATCCATGAAATCAGAGCCATCCATGAAATCTTCCATACAATTCTCAAACAAAGCTATAGTTCCATGCCCTTTGCAGATGTCATCAACTGCCAGTCCAAGGCATCTAAAAATTGCAGCACGCATGCCTATTTCTGAACATCTCTTCACCAAGTTCTTATGCCATGCACGGCGGACACGCCAGAAAGATACCAATACAGAGCACTGAAACACATCCCTGAATACAGTGCAACAAAGACAATGAAAACTGTTTTCAATTAGGCATTTTCTATTAAGAAAACAGACAAGACATCACAACCCCATATCATTCTATAATGGTCTGTACCACAATTAAAATGCAACCCACATGCTCATTGAACCAAATTGTTCAGGCCACATCTTGGTTCAAGTAAAGAATCAAATACAGATTAGCAGCCAGTACATGTAAAGGCATGATTCTTGGCAACAGAGACCACCAAAAGTCCAAAAATAAACCAGAAGCATATGATCATCTTAAATTGAATTCAAAAGACTAACCTGATTGTATGGACATCAGCTGATGGATCGTCCACTATAAACCCAGCCAAATTCCAAGTAGGATCTTTAGTGCGAACTCTATTGTAAAGAGCCCTCATCCATCTATGTGTGTCAGCACTAGAAAATCTCGGGGCTATTACCCATGCTACTGGGATGGCCTTGTTGTCTGAGTTGAAGACTATGAGACTCTGCAAAGGATACTACGAAGTATAATTGCAGAGAAGAGTTAATTAGCTTCCAAGGTATGTGAAGGCTGTCATGAAACTGACAACAACAATTAACAACTATATCATGAGCTAAACCAAAAGGACAAACCTTCAATTTGTCTGTTCCAAACCTTGAATCAGAAGCCAAAAGACTGCGGTTGCCAAATCGAATCATCTGTTGCAACTGCCACTCTGTTTGAATGCCCAAAGTGAAAGGGTCATAATCAGAAAAATCCTCATAGAAGAAAACATAACTCTGGTGGCTTTCAACCCACATATTGATGCTGACTGCATCATCCAGGTCCAGTTCATATGTGGAACGTCGAATGCTCCTCTCCTGCCTTCGAACATACCTGTGGGTTAAAAGGTCATCTCTATTACACGGACCACCCTGTCTCTCTACTGATTCATTGTGTCTCTGCATTATTGTCTCCACAGAGACCCCAACATAGAGTAAAGACAACACACGAAGTCGGAGATCCTCTGAGATGTATGGGGCAAACATAGCACGTGTTCCAGCAGCCTTCTTGTCCTGTGGTCCATGGCATGGCAATCCATTCTTATCCACATGCTTTTCATCATTATAGATGATAAGCGCTACTGATGGTTCAGCAATCAATCGTTTCACAATAAAATGGCAAGTGCACCCTCTCTTAGTATTAGGACGGCCAGCATTTTTCTTCTTTGGTACATATGTAGTCCTACTGGGCCGCACAATGCCACCCTTCCTATGGTCATCAGGACCAAATGAACACCAATACCTACACATTCAATAGAATAACTAAAACTCATACAACACAGAACAGCAGTGTAGTAAGCACCATAAAAGAACTTGGAGAACTTACAGAATATATTCAAGAATACCATCAACTTTAGGTTTGCAAGAAGTACTAGTAGAACGCCGCCGCCTTGCTTCAACATGAAATCTTGTTGGGCAGTCTTTGTTAGAAGATTCACCCCTAACAAAATCATCCACTCTAGCAAATGGGATTAAAGCAACTCTATCTAATTTGTCGCGCCAGCCTTCCACTTTGGACCAAACAAGATCAACAGAAGCAAACTCTAAGGTTGGGGGATTTTGCACCGGTAGTGACAAAATCTCATCCCATCTAGCCATCTGCAAAAGATTTTAACAGCCCCATCACCCAACAAAGAAATTAAATCATTTGCAATCGAATTAAATTCAACTGACAGTCACAAACGCGGAAAAGAGATAAAATATCCATAATTTTTCCATACACAGAGACATAGGCAAGCATCTAAATGGGCGAGTAACAAAAAATGAATCAAAAGAAACACCAGGGTCAGTTGAAACTATAATCCCAAAAACCTTAAACCCTAAATATATTTACCATCACTTTTACGTACTCTATGTTTGCAATTAGAGAGAAATAGGAGACTAGAAAACAACAAAGCCGCCGCGCCGACTCAAACTCAGTGAGTTGGAATTTAAAGCTTATGAATAGTTCATAAATACTCAAAAACAAACATTGAAACAAATTTACGGTTACCTGTTATGTTGATGATAGTGGCGCCAGAAAGACGAAAGCTTGAGGGGGGGGGTGCCAAATGGTTAGTAGCTGTGGCTTACACAAATCACGATGAGAAGAAGTATTTAAAAGGTCACGTGCGCGGGTGTTAGCACACGTGTTGGAATGATGGCTGTAATAATAAAAGAATTATCGTTGAATCCAACGGTAGATATATGGGCCGATGCTTCCGTTTTGATTTTATGGGTCTCTTGATTTCGTTCAAATAGCCCACTAAAATTACCCCCAACATGGTCGGATGCTTGGCATTATTGATCGGTACGAGAAAATTAATGATACAAAAGAAAAAAATGATGAAGTATTATATAAATAAGTAATTCATCTTTCAAATTTACCTACACATAATGGTCTTATATGTGGATGTCATAAATGGTTTAGGTTATTACCATCAAATGATGGTTTTAATCCTTTTATTTGTGTATTATGTTATGATAGATTCGATCCTTGTCGTATGTGCATCACATAATAATAGTATTACCGTTACGTACATGTCAAGATGACATTCTTTGTGTGACTCCTAGTCCGATTAGAAATTTAAGGCCAAACAACATCTTAATGGATATTTGGATTGTGTGACTAACCAATACTTTTTGTTTGGTACGTCGATTGCAGGAGAATGAAGATTTGTTCAGTGATAAATATGGCTTAGAGGAGTAGATTAGATGTCTGAATTATGATATCTTTGAATTTGTTTAATGTTAGCAAATTTGAACAGCTTTCCATGTCGGAGGGAAGGACTGTTTATACAGAATCCAAACTACAATTAATTGATCAATTTTGCACGATCAGCAATTTTTAATCCCTCCTATTCGACCTAAAGTCCGTAAATTAAGCAAATATCCTACAGACAATCATTGGTCGATGTATATATACTACACATACTCTATTCTATTAGTTTAATATTTAGAGCTTGTGTTTGGAATAATGAGTTGTGCCCTACAGTTGCAACTGTTATCTTAAAAACACTCGTATATTTTTATCAAACACGGCAAACAAATAAAATTCACCTTCCATGACCTTGTTTCAATAGGGGAGGGTCCGGAGGGAATACGAAGATAAATGAATCAATGAAACAACAATTACCAAACTCGGCTTCATGGTTCCTATTAATAACGATGCCATTTCATTTCGATTTTGGGCCTGGCCGCGCACGGGCTCTCGCTTTACGTAACAAACTTGGCCCAATCTAGCGAGCCAGGTCCAGGCTTCCCGTTCGACCCCTACAAACCGGTCGTCAGAAACCCGATCCCGACGATACGTGTGGCTTCAAGTGGCACGTGTCTGCAATAAACCCACAAAGCGGCATTTGGGGGTTTCTCCAACTCCAGCCGCGCAGTTCTTTCTCTCTCGCTCTGTAATTTCAGTCGATAACTTGGGGCTTATGCTTATCCCCTTTGATTTTTCATAACGCTTCTTTAAAAATTCAAATTACAGTCTTTATATAATAAACGAAGCATTTTCAATTTCAGTTATTTAAACATGTACCATTTACGAAGATCAGCAATATCGTCTGTTAGCAGCGGATTGTCTTGTGCTTTAAAATCCGAAAAGCGTTTACTTTTTTCAGTTTCATTGTCAGCTTCCGCAGTTGAAAATTCGGCCAAAAGGGTATCAAAATTTTATCTTCTTTTTTTTATTATTATTATTTCTACACATATTATTGGAATTTCAATTTTTTTTTTTGGGTGTTAAGTTAACGATGATATATTTGTATTAGCTCTTATATTGCTTTCTTATGATCATGCAGTTTTCGACAGTGTTAAAGTCAGATTTTGCAAGACCAGCTTCTGCTGATTCTAAACAAATTTCTAATGGTTGGTGGACTATTACTTTTACTGTATTTGTTAATTGCTTTGTTTTAAATTACTCGAGAGGATTATAGTTATCTTTAAATGGTTAGTGATGCATTGTAGACGTTCACATTGTTCGCCGATGGTGTTGGTTTTTAGTTGTTAGCTGTTGGCTCTTTTTATTATTATCATTATTATTGTTTATGCATATATTATATTTCAGCTCCGTTCAATCTTCTTTAAGTAGAAGCATGATTTCTTTGGATGCTGTGCGGACGCCACTTGATCGTTATTGTTCTAGTATACATATACTATTGGATGCTAACACTTAAATTCAGGAGCTATGTGTTAGCAAGCAGCCTTTATCTGAGCTTGACAATCAATGTATTATGTTGAAACTGGAAACATTGAGTTTAGATGAATGATTTTTACTAAAAATTGATATACACACGTACATTTAAAGACTCGTGAACCCTTGGAAATATGAAAATGTGAATCATTATTATTCTTTATTTCCTTTTCTAGACTCTATTTTGACTGACAAATGTTTGGCAGGAATCTCTGCTCCTTTTAGAGGACAATGTACTAGAGGATACATAGTTAACTTTCGGTTGCCCCTCCAACAAATGGATAGTCGTGTAGCAAACTCTACAGCTTATTGCTCTGCTAGATCCTTTGCATCAAAAACTTCAAAGCAAGAAACAGAAACGTCATCTGAGGTTTGGATCTGAATTGAAGTTTCTGAGCTCAAGTTTTTCATTCTACCCCTCTATTTTTTTCATTATCACAATTGCGGTATAGCTGTTTGTTTGTAAATCTATTACCAGTTGAGGAATGTGCTTTGGTTTAGAATTCTTGTCTGTCCATGAATTAATGAAAAGAAAGTTGAATTTAAGATTCCTTGTCATATTCACCATGCAGAAGATGTTGCATTGCTCTCTATACATAAAATCTCTTGTACTTTTCCTCCTCAATTTTATGGTAGTATCAGTTTCTTTAAAATATTTCTGACCTATCCGACACTGCCTTTGCAGCCCAAAAAAGACATATCAACTGTTGAGGATCCCTTTGATGCTCCTACATACAATATCCCTGAGAAACCAGTGACATTTGCAGAAGGGGCTTCCTACAGTCTTATAATTCTTGCAGGGCTTGGGGTTGCTGCTGCTGCAGCATATGCTGTTTTCAAGGAGCTCATATTTGAACCAAAAGAGTAAGAAATATCATGTTGGATTTTGTTTGGACCATTTGGTAGTAGAAATTTGTGACTTTAAATCTTGTGTCCCTCCGCAATACGATGCTGATTTGAAATCATTGTTTAGGTATAAAATTTTTAACAAGGCTCTGAAAAGGATCCGGGACGATGGTCAGGTTTGTAAACTTAATTCTTTTTTTGCCCTGCAGCCCTGAGAAGATATATATATTAAAGGATAAAAACAGTATTTACTAATTGTGTTATTGGGTGTGAGGAAGAGAGAGTATTTTAGGTGCTAGACATTATCTAGAAGGCGAAGGAGACATATAAGGCAGGCAGAATTTTGAAATATTAAGCACAATTCTCAAATCATGAGTTTAATCTCTTTTATCATAAATTTTAAAAATAGATTTTAATTTGATGATGATGGGTCGACCTTTATGTTCAATTGTAGCTTAGTTTAGCAATAATGTGAAAAATTAAGGGGTAGCAAAGGCCTTTTAGTTCGTGCAAGAGAGTTGTACAAATGAAGGAAAATGTGTGCCTGATCATTTGTAAGTACATGGACTATATGGTGTTGTACCATTTCATTTGCAAACCACGTTGGCCGTTGGCTTCTCTGCATTTGTCTATATTTTCACAAGTGTTTGGTGGTTCACTTGGACTGTATTTGCTTCATATCAGGTTAGAGTGAGGATTGGATCCCCTATAACCGGGTATGGTCAGGAAAGTAGAAATCGTGCTGCTCGTCAACGCATTCCAAATAGGGTATATACCGATGAATTTGGCATAGAGCATGTTGAGGTAAGTGTCCGTTTATGGTGTATGGTTCTCACTGAGATCCAACGTAGACATTTATGTTCATTTTGACGTAAATGATGTAGGTTAATTTCTATATTCGAGGGCCTCATGGAGCTGGAAAAGTTTTCACTGAGATGTTCAAAGACAAAGAGGACAAGCAGTGGAAGTTTACATACTTGATTGTTGAGATAACTTCACCTTCTAAGGCACAATTGATGCTGGAGTCTTATATGCCAGCAGCGCCATCTTAGAAGAAATATATGATGAGTGGTAATTGCTCAGTTGAGATACACTTTCATTTTGTACCAACTTAGTATGGGTTGTATCCCTGATTTTGATTGATTTAAATTAATAGTGCTACGCAAAATTTCAAAGTCCATTGGAGAGAGGTGGAGGATTCCTGGGCATGGGTTTTGATTTGTATGAAAGAAGATTGCCTGTAATTCATTCAATTTGGCGTATAATTCAAGTGGCTCGCTGACTGCTTGTGACATTTTTTAATTATTTTCTCTTGCCATTATGAGTATGAATGAATGAATATTAGTTATCCACAACTGGCTGTGGTTGCAGATCCGTGATTGTGTTTGCATCGATGCTGCATTATGAATTTGCATTTCCTCAGTAAGTTTTTAATCCATGAAAATGGTCTGATTTTATGGAACATACCGTAATCATATTCCTCTCTTGTAAATTACTTTCACTTGTATTGGGAGTTTATCTTCGAATGCTATGCCGCTGATTATATTAAATTTAACTCTTAGTACACTCCCTCACTATTATAGAAATAACGACCAAAATACAGTATGTAAAATCACAATCATTCATGTGCGTAACTCTCAAAAAATAAAATAAAAAAACAAATCCGTTATTATGACTTAACAACAAATTGGATGCGTTCTTCATTCAACTCTCAACTAAAAATGAGGGGAAAAAAAAAAAGAGTACAAATTTGAAGTTGAAAAGGGCGATTCAAACCGCTTAGCTTGTTATAAATCATCCGTTTTTCTGCCCAGGAAGGAGGAAAAGAAAAAATAGTCAATTAATGGAAATAATTTATTTAATTTTTATGCCAATCCAAAATTTAAAAAAAAAAATCCCGAAGAAAATAAGGCAAATGATAAACTTACTTGTTAGGTGTTCTTGAAGGAATACCAAGTCGCGTTCTGATATTTGCACCCACTTCTAGCAAGTCTTCTACCTGTATTTCCCCCCCCTCTTTTTTTTTTTTAATCTTTTAAATAAAGAAAAGAAAGGACGGAAAATTCAAAGAGATGTAAAGGAAGATTGAAGACCTTACGAATGCCGGAAGCTTGAAGGCAAGCGAGGGAGGCGAAGGCGGCGGAGCCAACAAACAAGGAGGCGACACCAAATGCTTTAACCGGCATCAGTCGTGAATCGCCGGAGCAGCCTTTCCGAAACGACCACATACCCCAACCTAATTGGCTCGTGCTTGCCAGGGCCCACCACCAGTGGGTCCCATTAACTCCGGCATCGGTATCGCTCTCCATTTGCGAATTGCGATTCGATTCCTTCTCGTTTCTTCTTGCTGGGTCAGTCGGGTTCCGCTTCCATTTCTTTTTCACTTCTGTTTGATGGTTTTGGGCTTTATTTTGTCTCTACATGCCCCAATTCGGGCAATTTACAATCACGTCCTTATTGTTTAATTAAAATCCGCATTAATCAAAACTTTGTCAAATCAAATTTATCACTCGATGCTTTCAGATTTCATCACTCCTCTAGGGTCTTATTTTCTTTGCTTAAAACATATTCCTGTGTTGGTGCTGCTTAGAGATAGCTCATTGCACACACCCTCTTTTCTCTTTTTTTCTACTTGTCTATTTGTTTAAAGATATATTGATGTTGGTAGGGACACTTTAGATTATGTATGTGTAAAATGTAATTGTCTTGTACAAATATTATAAGACAACCTAAAGCCTCAATACAATACAATAAATTCACATTTCCATAAATTGAAAATATCGTGACAGAAAAATCTTGACGTTTGTGGTTTTATCGAATTTTTACTTAGATCCGATTCACACTTAGTTTCAGCAATTTAGTCATTGTCACCGAACTCAAACTCCATTAAACAAAATAATTTGTATTGCATGGGAGATTGGACTAACAAAGCTCTAGGAATGATTTTGTGGGAGATATGGTGTGGTTTTTATGATCTAGTGTTGAGTTAAGGTGAGACTGGCAAGCTATTCCATATTAGAGAATAAATGAAACAATGTTGAGATCTTGAAATCATGTAGTGACCTATAAGACAAAGACAAAAACAAAAACAATAAAGGCAAGAGGTAGGGCCAATGATAGCCCGCAACCACATTTCGACGCTCAAGTAAGGTTCCTTGATGATTTACCGGAGGTTTAGAGTTTGAGAACCCTAGAACCTAAACAATGGAGAATATTAGGGTTACTAGGTTAGCTCAGTGAGACAGTATTAGGAGAGCGGACGTGTCTTTTTTAGGCCTATTATTTTATTGGCTCCTTGTTCTTAGCCTAAAAGAAAAGGAACATTCTCTTGCTAATTCTGACATTTCGGAAACTCATGTGAGCAGTCAATTCCGCGGCGTCTTTCTATTGTTGTCCTCTGAATCTGCTAATCTATGCTCATCTCTAATTAGCCCATATAGGTACTCGAGCTACCTCGGCCGCCTCTTTAACATTAGTCTTTCTTCAATTTTTAAGCCCTGCGTCATTTTGCTATTCGTCTCATATTTTCCTCCAAACAGTTCATATTAATTAAGTTGTATCATGAACTTTCTAAGCATCAGGCGGTATTGAAATCAAATGCAAACATGGAAATAGATCATCGAGTATTCGAGTTTGTCTCCGCACACTTAGTGGTATCTTGGTCATGTTGATTTACGCACGACTAATAAATCAGCTTCAATCAGAGGTGATTTATTAGTTAATTACAAATTTACCCTTTAAATAAAAATAATAATAATAATATATTAAGTTTATAATTACTCGTCGTGTTTGGCTGTTCCACCTTTCTTTCACTTTTCCCGCTTTTTCTCTCCCCCAATTTGACAACTCTAGTTCTCTCACCATCAAAGTCAGACAGACAGACACATGTTCAAAAATCAAAAGAAAAAAAAATACTTTTATACTAAAATAATAGTTTAAAGATTATTTTATTTTTATTCTTTAATATATTTTATTAATCCCTGAGTGTTATTTATTTTATTCCATGGAATCTTTAAATCGAATTGCTTATTATTATCTGCAGCACGTTTTCCTATTAGTTCATGTCCCCTAGCTTTTACTTTTTATAGATTATGTTGTTTTTATATAATATATTTTATTAACTTTTCAATAGTTAGAAACGAATATATTTTAAGACTGAATTTCTTTCAGACTGTATGATTATCTATATTAAAAGAGATTTTAAAAATGATATCGACTTAGATTCGATAGTAGATGAGTTCTCTTTCTTAAAGAATCATAGGACACAGTTTCGATAAATTTTTTAATCATTGTACTTTTTCATTAGTTTTTTGCTTATATATCATACTTTAATAATTTCTTTAGAGTAAAGTAAGAATATTGAATAATAAGACTTGTTATGTCCCTTACTATTTGTATCTTTAGTTTTTATTAGTAAATTCTCCCTAACAATAATCAAATAGTTTATTAGAAAAATAATTCAACCCACCTGAAAATTGTTGCTAGCTTCGCCGCTGACTTCAATATGATCTCTTGCAAGTGAAACTGAAAATGTTAACTCTTCTTTTTCTGCACTTTTTTTTTTTTTAATAACAAACTCTAATTGAGTGTCTATTTTAACTAAGGTTTGGTATTCTTTGCATCTACAATTGTGCCCTCTGTTCTGTTATTGCACTTTATACGTAACTTTAACGAGACTTCGACTCTATCATCTGATGATGCTGCTGACTTATTCTCTGAAGCCTCAGCTTTTCACTGGTTCTGTCTGTTTGTTGTGACTACGGTTTGATTTGCTACAATTATGACCACGTCAATATTGGTCATAATTCTTGTTCTTGCTTTGCAGACTAAACCTAATTACGATCTATGATATTTAGTAAGATGATAATGAAAGTCCATTGTTAAATCGCACAAACAATCTTTTTTTTTTTAATCTTTTTTAGAAGGAAAGGAGGAGGATAAAGTACATATTCATTTTTTATTTCTTATCTCTTCGATATTTGAACTTGGGTGGCCGGCTAAATAATGCTGCACTCGACCACGCTCTTAAGAACACTTAAATAAATAACTTGTATCTTAATTTCTATCCTTTGTTTCAATTTCAACCCACGACGAATCCAAATGGTAAACACACCAATAATTCATTAATTAACTTATCTTCAGTCAATAACTAGCACAATGGCTTCTAACAATACTCATGTAAGAAAAATATTAAAAATCCAACAAAATTACCGTATAATATATATCCTCTCAAATGGAAAGCCTCAGAATTGAAAGTAATCTTATGCTGAATAAGTACACTTGCAGTTGCTTAATGCTTACGGCACGTGTATATAATACATGAAGATAAAACTTCTCAATAAAGAATACCACAGTTTGATTAACCTCAGAATCTCATAACCCTAAATACAATTAAATCACATTCCCCAAAATTCAATATCTCGTGACAGAATTCATCTTAAGCTGTATCACAAACTTTATAATCATCATGTGTAATGAACCTGGGAAACAGGTCATCGAGTTGTCTTTGAACACTCAGTGGTCTCTTCTTGGCTTTCTTGGTCCGCTTTGATTTGATCCCTTGCTATAATTACTTTTCCATCTGTGCTCGAAGCCGTCGGTGGTTAATTTGTTCTTCCAAGCCTCGCCTTTTGCTGATTATTCACCATTTATTGGCTACATTCGTGGCCACACGGACACGATCAATCTTCTTCTTGCTCTGTGAACTGAACTTGAACACGATTGATGCCATTGGAAATTCACTTTGAAAAATAATTTTATGTTAGCCGTTAAGTTTTGGTGTTTTATTGCGTGAGTGGCAAGTCCAGCTGTTGACAGAAACATTATATGAGGGAGGTTAAGGCACGCAACACGTATTCCGTATTCATTGTTAAAGAATAACTCTTCCGTACTAATCGTAGACCCGATCCACATGCATATCCATACTTAGCCAGGTTTAAGTAACATGATTCTTTGACTACCGTCTGATAACGATGTTGACTTGTCCTTCAAAGTCTCAACGGCGAGATGTTGCGCAGACAAACAATATCGTATTGATGGATGCCATTGTTTTATCTGTTTCTGAACAAAACATTTGTTTTGATCAAATTATTTTTCAAAACCTTCAGCAGAATTTGAATGTCAATGAGAATAAATCCCTTTTTTTTTTCTGAATCGGTGTTGAGTATTCATGAAACTCCAGTGGCCTCAATAATCTAATTTACCAAACCAAAAGTGATAAGAATTCCCTTTCGAAATTGATTTAAGTAAATGTGGAGTCGAAAGTTTCCAGTCAAGTCAAGTTCTTTTAGGTGGAAATTTGTCCCTTCAGGATTCCGGCCATTAGCACAAGACTTTCAGCTCTGCTCATCTTGATCTTTCTGTTTCAGAAAACAACAAATACATTGCACGTGGACCCTGTATTTAATTTACAGCTTGTTTGTGTTCGGACACTAATTAAACAAAATTAATCTGGCTTGTTGAGAAAGCCTGAGCAAAGAAATTCAAGCATACAGTTTCCTAAATGTAGCACATATTTTCAGAAGACAAGCAGAGCTAGTTGCTCAATTATTCTGTTCGCAGTTGGCACTTTGAGAAATTTCTCTGAGGAACATGTTCGGCATATTTGCAATGGTACCAGGATTCAAAGCCTAGTTCAAGAGTGTGAATTTCAGCGTGTTATGAGCATTCATGGCATGCAATACCATTTGCAGACTTCCACTTGAATGGCAGACAGTTCTGCACGTAAAAAAAACAGATATCACAAGTTCAGAACCTTTATTGATCTAACAAATTTGCAAATTCATCTAAATCCAACAGAAACGAAATATATCTATTATCTTGAAGAGAATTAATTTTCTTGAATCATCAACATTACTTTGATATGCCCCATAAATAAAGAACTTCAACAAAGTACAAAGTAATCTTTCTTGTGTACAAAGTACAATCATTTCAACTAATTAGAGCATCTGAAAATTAAAAACCAGAAAACCAGTTTCTACCAGTAGCACAATATTTACCTTTCCAGCTAGCAAATGACCCAAGTACTAGTTTGATATGTAGATATTCAGCAGCCAAGATACACATCAAGCTGTAATGAGTTTGTTCTGCTACTTATGTAGACATGTCTCACCCAGCTGGTAGAAACATCAATAACAAATTAAAACATAAAGTGCTTATAAATATGCTTCGATCTGAATCACAAAGTGAATTCATGCTAAAGTATGATTAACAGTCAGCACTGAGAAGAAGATAGTATAATAGGAAGGAACTGAATGCAACCTAATCAATGAAGCCTATTCCTAATACAACTAGCTACTACGACCAAAACCTGTTAATCAGCACTGAGAAGAATATAGTATAATAGGAAGGAACTGAATGCAACCTAATCAATGAAGCCTATTCCTAATACAACTAGCTACTACGACCAAAACCAGCTCCAGTTAACATTTAATTCAGGAATTATAACATGAATCAGATACTATGTTGTGGAGATAGATTTGAATACTAAAATAGCTTTATTGAAAATGTAATTCTCTTTGTATGTAGTTTTACCATATATAAAATGCTCCCAAAATCACTGTATTTGCCCCAACGTGCTTGAACGATAGATACGCAGGAAATGGTCCCATTATTTACCAAGAAAATCTTGCATGGTTCCTGAAAATCTGCAAACAAATGATGCACATAAAATGTGAATGATAAAAAAGTAATACGAAAGACATTGAAGAAACAATTAGAAACATGATAGTGAAAATAATTTCAATGTTTTCCAAATAATTCAGACGCTCGATGAGAATATAGTTAAGACCTGTGACAAGATGATTTAGAAAAGAGGCAAACCCATCTAGCAAAATTCATACTCACCGCATATCATCCTCAAACGACAATGGGAATCTATATCTAGCTAATGTCACTCTGATTATGACTGTTTATGAGTCCCCTTGCTCCCTCTCCCAAAAACTACCGATCAAAAAGGTTCTCACCACAGGACCATATACATTACCATAACAGATGGTGACACGCATATAGTTTTTATCTTGAAGAGCAATGGGTTCTTAAACTGATCAAGAGCTGGGACTATCCATTCTTACTCTAACAAGTGAATTCTGAAAGCCTACAGGAATCAAGCATAAAGGTCAATACGCAACTGCACTGGTACTACAACATGCACTCTGCCCTACTGAGTGAAGGATATTTGGTCACATACATCTTGCAATTGACAGACCACGCTACACTCACGTGTTCTTCATATCACAAAGCAAACAGGACAAGAAACACAATCGTTAACACATGACACATTTCTAATTCGCCATTCTCTCTCCAACCACTGTATTTCCGTAAAGAAGAAAGAACAACCATATACAAATAAGAAAAGGGTTCTAAGTCGATCACCAAATTAACTGGATCCCAGCTCGTATTCTGCCCAGATAAATAGAAGGCTTCATTCAAAAATGTCAGGCTGTCAACACAAGGTAACTGGAGAATAGCTCACACCCTATTAAAATATAAATATGAACCAGATAAAAGAACATGATTTTTTAAGGATGACATGTTCGATAAAATGACCAAGACCTAGTACTAAACTGTTTGCCAGCTACTGACATGTTTAGGGAGAAGATAATATATAGATACAATTCGTACGTGTCAATCATCCAACCACATAGATTCCACAATATCTTAATGGAACCACATTTATCTTGCTGTTACCGGGCACGATTCACACACAACTCAGAAACACTATAAATAGGAAAGACAAGTATGAGAAAACTACTTAATTCCTTTAAAGAATCGCATGACGTGTGTGTATCGCAACTATTTGCTAAACAAATTGTTTGGCTTTTAGAAGTGCATTCGCGGAAGAGTACAACACAGAGATTGATCACAAGCACATATCCCAACTATTTGGGTTGCACGACACGTTTTCATACTCCAAACCAGCCAATGACACACTTCTTGCTATTAACAGATGGTTACCCGTGCATTGCTCTCGCAAATGACAAACAAAGAAATCTACTTGACTCTTCAATAACGACACTTTCCTTAAATATGTCAGAATCCGTTAAAAACCATTCATGAGTTACTCCAAATGCATTTTTAGCATGTACGTAAGTAACAACAATATATCCCAAGTATTTGGGATACAGGATATGTATTTGCTTTGCTATTCCAACCCATCAAAAATAAAAGCTAACAAATTCTTGAGAACTACCATGCAAAAAGAGCAACACATTTCATAACATCTGAAATATCTACAAACTTTCATTAAACTGATAATTCAGATGTACAACTGCAACTAAACATAACACCCTGATTCTGATATAACTCTTCCCCCATACCGGCGAGCTCCTCACAGAGACTATCATACATTTTTTAACCTCTCATCTTTACATTTATTGATTCATGATTTGCTATACCTTCTCAGCTGAGTCACAAAACTTCTGCAGTCACCCACCTTCAGATGGAATTAGCAGCATTCCCATCTAGCCCTGTCAACATGAAAAAATCACAAATTATATGTATATGTGTGTGTGTGTGTATATATATAATCCATCAAATTACAATTAAGGAAGTAAAAGTGAATTATTGAGAATCAGTATCCGAGATATGAAACCTTAACCTTTTTGGTACCATTGTTAACCTTGTAGGAGTCAGGAGTTATGGATGGCAACCACAAGCCAGGAAAAACATACTGCAGAAACAAACAGAATCAACACAATTGAAAACCTAAAAACGGAAGGAAATTGAACTGAAAAAGAAGAAAGCCTTACATCGAGTTGCTTCTGTACATTCTTAGCTCTCTTCTTTGGCCTTCTAGAAGGCTTAGTCCCAGTCATGGCAAAGAAGTCATCTTCAATCTCTTCCTTCTTAAGCGAGATTGAGAACTTCTCTTTTTCTTTCTCTTTGTCCTTGTCTTTGTTCTCCGGAGGTTTAATCTCCTGAGCAGCTCCCCCGCCGATCTTCAGAGCACCTCCTCCTCCGTTCACGTTAACAATGTTATTGTTGTTAACCTTAGCGGTGAGCCTCCTCGGCCGCAAATTCCAAGTCTTAGGCACCAATAAGTCATCGGAATCAACATCAGGAACAACGGGGTCGGAGTTGTGATCCCCTGCATCCGCAACCTCATCAGCAACTTTGGTGCTCTTCGTCTTGATTCGAATAAATATCTTTGATCTACTTCCATCAGATGACGAAGCAGGAGCCAGTTTCTTCTCCGCCACGTCATGGCCATCGCCAGAAGTAGATTTCCTATCGGCCAACTTTTCAACCCCAAGGCCGGTTTTCACAGTTGGAACTTGAAGCATCGGCCGTTTGTGTTTGTCAGAAACAACGGCGTCATAATGAGGAGATTTATGAGAAGAATCGGAGGGCTTGCGGAAACGGTTAGTGTTGGTGTGGTTCATGGACCATTTCAAGTCAGGTAAAGAGAAGTTGTGAAGCGGCTGCTGGGATTGAGATTTGACGGCTGTTAATGTTGGTGGTGGTGGGAGTGAATGAGAATTAGGATTAGGATTAGGATTAGGATTAGGCTTAGACGGCGGCGTTTCGTTCATTTTAGTCTCTGAATGAAACACCATTGGTTGATGAATTGAACTCAAGAGATTAGAGAAGAGAAGAGAAGTAGCTCTTCTTTCTTATTTATTTATATATTAATTTCTCTCTTCACTCTCCTCTTAACTTGTTCTCCATTTTTTTTTTTTTTTTGGTGTTGCTTGCTTTGCTTGCTGCTGCAAAGACTGGCATTAAATAGTCGAATCACCCTAGTCTAGAAAAAGAAAATGGAAGCAAAAAGACAAAACAAAAAATTGAGATAAGAAAGAATCCGAAACCGAAATGTATGCATGTGAGAGAAGCAGCAAGCAGTTATGAATTTCATGCTACTGGTCACTGGACTTGGAGAAATCCAAACGCAGCGAAACTGAGGCTTTTTTCTTTTCCGGTTACCGGTGCTTTTGTTTTTGTTTTATTATTATTTTTTTCTCCTTTGCCCCGTTTCGCCGTGAATGAAACAGTATAACATCCAGATTCCAAATACTTATTCAAACCTATGTGCCCTTTTTTTTTCTTTTTAACAGTAAATCAGGTTACGTATTACGATACCGATCATGTATTAAATATTTAGAATTATTATTTCAACAGATAAATATACTGAAATTATAATATTACATTAAATTTTATTAAACACTTTTGTCCAGACAATCAAATAATCCTTACAAATATTGAAATTATGTATTATTTCTACTCGCATTCGCAAAGAAGAGAGACTAATTACAAATTAATTTCATTCAATCATATTTAATTGAAGAAATTTTTGCATCCCAATTCAAGGCAAGGCACTCAAAAAAATCTTAAGTGCCTTGGTTACCAATAAACTGCAAGCTGTGTTTAAACACTATGAAAAATGACTAAATTATTCTTATATTATTATTAGGCAAATGTAACTCACTAATGGATGGTAATGTAGTCGTTTTTCAATATAGATTCTCTCCATGGTGAGCCTCGTCAGCAACAATGTCTCAAACGTGTGTGAGATTTGTTGGCTAGTCTAAAAATTTAAAGGGAAAAAAAAGCTTAAAAAGTACAAATAGAGTTTAATTTATTTAATTTTAAAATAGAATTGGCAACTCTAATAATTGAAATCTTTTTTTTTATTTCATATATCTCAGTTTATTTTACAATTAATGGTCCTGTGACCTACAATTAGTTTATTAAATTTTTTATTACAAGTTACAATAAGTATGTATAATTCTTATAACAATATAAATGTCAAAACACTAGTTTTTAGATGTTTTTCGATTACAAAAATCAGACGTTAAAAATATAAAAATAAATATATCATTTAAACATTGAGATTCAAATTCAAACCTATAATTCACATCTATTCGGCCATATGTCTCTGTAAATATGAGAGAGAATCTTTTGTAATTTTTACTAAATGTAGACTTTTTTAATTATTATTCTAATTAATTGTTACTTTCTTTGGATACCTATTGTAAATTTACTTACTATAATTAATTTTTGAACATTTATATCAACGTTCCTGTTTTAGAATAATCAAACACGTTGATTAAATGAGAGGTGAAGTTTCCAAATTGCACAAATCTAAAACAATACTCTTTTTTTTTTTTTTTCAATTCTCAAAATTTTCTTTCAATACAACTAGCACTAGGTAATAATTGCCCATGCTTTCTATTTTATTTTTTATTTTATAATATATAGATACACCTACACATATGTATGTATGTAAAAAAAATTTCTAATGAGCTCATTCTCATTTTAACCGAGTGAGAATACTTTTAACATATAAAATAATACAAATTTCAATTCTCTAACAAATAAAAAAAATAATTTCTAAAATATTGAAATATACATTTTTTTAACGATATTAATGTTTGTCCTGGGTCAAACTCCAAAAATGCCCTAAACAACGTCGTTTTGTGCATTATTATTATTATTTTTTTAAATTTCAGTAAAACGACGGCGTTTTGCCGTTTTAATTTCGCTTATGAATTTTGCTTGTATCAGCACTGTTGTTTTAATTTCTCACTTCCTCTTTGTATTAGCACTGGAACGGAGAGTCTTCAAAGTTCTAAGTGAAATTGAGAAGACATTCTAAATCTTCGCGCGCAGAGAGTCTTCAAGTCATCAGGAGGACTTCAAATCATTAAGCACACGAAAGAGCTTTCCACAGTTTTGTATTTATCAAAAGCACTTCAAATCATCTTTTCTCAACATTTATTTCAACAAAAAATTAAATAAAACAGAAATGGCACTTCAATTTCAGCAGACAAATATATTAGGACTATAATATTACATTAAATTTTATTAAATACTTTTACTCATATAAACAAATAATCCTCACAAATAATATTAGAGGGATGTATTATCTCTACTCGCATTCGCTATAAATAATATTAGAGGGACGTATTATCTCTACTCGCATTCGCTACAAATAATATTAGAGGGATATATTATCTCCACTCGCATTCACAAAAAAAAGAGACTATTTATAAATTAATTTCACTCAATCATACTTTAATTGCCAATGCGTTAGAATCCTATTGGCATACGAACTTTCATTAAAAAATTACCAAAGCCCTCCCATGACTTTTGAATGGGAACACGTAGGCATCATGCATTACGTGAGATCTGAATGTGGAATAGACGAACTCAATTTATCAGGGAATTAATGTGGCTTATATTAATTCACCGTATCTGAGGTGAGGTATGACCACTTTAATCTTAATCTGACCCAATATGGTGGTCCAACACTCCAACTTCTATTTTTTTTTTTAAATGGCCGTTTATTTTATATCCTCCATTTAAAAATTGCCCCGTCAAAAATGATTAATTAATATGATTGCGAAGACTGTTTTTTTTTTAAATTTAAACATTTTCCAATTAAAATTTAAAATATTAATAAAAATTATGGAATGGGGGTGAGTGTAAACATTTTGTTAAAAGAATATTTTATCTAAGTATATACTTGAATTTTAATTCAAAATAAAAAAATAAATTAATTTATCTTTCGATATTTAAATAACTTCAATAAAAAAATGAATTTTATGAGAAATTTTGAGGGGGTGTAAAAAGGTTTGCTCATAAACAAATGCATGATTGATGGGCACACTGCAACTTTTTCTTTTATCATAAATATAGTAGTAACCAAAAATGGCCTTATGAAAGAAAAAAAAACCTCCAAAAATGGCAAAAATATCCAACTCAACTCAGTACGCATTTAAAATTTGTTTACAAGCATCAATTCTGTATTTCGGTTCCTGCCCAGTCGAGTTGGTCCGCTTGACTTTGGGCCCAGAGAGAATTCTTTCTCAACTAAAATGACGGGTGCCCTACTTGACTTGTAACCTCTAATTTTGGAAATTTTGACATTTCTATTTTCTACCAGAATTACACCCACTTCACTATTTTATAAAGGAGCATTTGAGATGATGTGATGAGATCCGAAAAACATACATTCAGTTAGGTTATTACATTTCAATTCGAAATTAAGAAATTTCACAGTAAGTTCATAAATGATATATACCAGCAGGATCACTTTCACACAGTGTGTTCTGATTTATCCAATTTGGTTCAATGTTAGCAAGAAGTTAAAAAATAATAACTCTGCATATGGTTTCTTCTTTCTTCTATGCAAATATGCAATTCATTTCTCGACAAACATGCATGCTAGCACAAAAATTCAGCCAAAACTAAGGTGAATTCTGTTGCGGTGTCAATCTGAACAAGCGAGGTAACCAGGCTAATCGGGAATCTTCAAGGACTTAAATAGAAGTTGGGAAGAAAAAGGAATGGCTATTGCATTTCCTCTTAAACAAAATGAACACACAATAAACAAGTGAAAAAAAAAAATGATCACGAATAAAAAGTACCATAATCAGCAATTGTTATATACACCCAATGGTTTGGGGACTCGGGATTGCAAGTACAAGGAACAAATGCCTTGAATTGGAAAACCAAAGGTCTAATGATATTAAAGTTAGTCCCTCATGAAATAGCTGTGCTATGTTGATGACTTATGAGCAACATTTGGGGGCTACTTTCAAGGCCTGCTGATCAACATAGTGCTCAACTTCAAATAAAATCCTAGTAGTCTGGAACAAGAATCTGTGTAAAATGAGTAATCCTATTATCGCATGGAGGCAGACATCAATTTACAGAACTCTCCTGAAAAATCAATCCAAGAAAGTTAACTATGTGATGATTTTCCGGATGGAATCCTACAGTAGATGAAGTAAAATTCCCCAGGCAACTGTCCCATAAAATCATTTTTAAGTATCGGTCACTACTGGCAATAAGCTACTGTAGACTTAAAAAATCAATATCTCCTAGCAACTTTTACTGGGTCTTTTACAGAAGAAACACTCAAACCACTGTTTTGGAGCAGCTGGATGAATTCCATGAATGCGAGATATGAAACTCTTTTCACTAGTAGCAACCATGCTTGCAATGGAGTAATTTTTGGTGCATAAACCATTCTCTACTAGCCACATGTGGAATTTGTACCTGGGCTTAATCCTGTACTCTAAGTCAAAACATAAAAATGTTGGAAATGCATAAAGGTAGTCCAAAGGAGAACCCAAGTCCTGGCAGAGGAAGTCCAACTTCTGTTCGATAGTTTCCGGATTCTGGTTCAGGATCTTTGGCGTCAATCTTATCATCATACACAGCTTTGAGAATGCAACACCATTACGAAGAAGGCAATCAAATCGTTCCTGTAACTCACTACCAGTGCCATGTGCTTTAGCTAGTACCTTTAAAGTCAAAGTGTTTTCTCCATAACCAATTCCATGCAAGAACGTCAATTTATTCATTGTATGGTGTGGAGTTCTTGAGGAAGATAGGAGCTTCTCCAAGCTATCTCCAAATTCTCGATCCAAATCTTCATCAGGATTGCTCAAGACATAATTCCCCAACAGTTTATAATATCCATTAGTAATCTTATTAAAGAACCAATCTTGTAGATCTGCCGCTCTCATCACATGAGGCAAATTAGCCATTTTGTTCCTTCCCAACACATAAGGGTACTTTTCACTTACAGATTTCAACTCTTTAGCACTCAAGCCAAGATGCTTCAAAAATCCTTTCACTGAAATCACTTGTGTCTCCAAATCAAAACTCAAAATCTCCGGGCTCGTAAGAAGCAACAAACCTACATCCTCTTTCCCAGCACCAAGTCTACAAAAATACTCCACCTTTTGAAACAAAACCTCTTCCGGGTAATCAAGAAAAATACTTTTATTCCTACCCATTAATTCTCCCAACTTACCCTTGTCAAAACAAAAATCATAAAACACGCGAATCTTCCTACAAATATCATACCAAACCTCCACATTTCCCTTAACAGAACTCATCAGACCAAAATCAACAAAAACCGTTTTCAAATCATCAAACAATGTGGCAATCTCTCTACCCCATTCATCACCATTACCAGCCAACACATGAGGAAAAGCCAAACAAATGCCGGCCAAAATAACATTGCTAAACCCATAATAATTTTTCAACCTAGATAGCTTAGCCGTTAAATCCTGTGAACTCTGACTAAAAATCGAAACTTCCTCTTTGTATAACTTCCCCAACTTGTCCCAAGGAAACCCGAAACTGGAAAGCGCACAGGCAGCATTCAACAAGCAGGAATCCTCCGAAAGGAAAAACTTATTAGCAGGCAAAAAGCAACTAACTTCAGCATGATCAATACCAATACTTTCAAAGAAAAACTCAAATTCGTTAATGGGATGGTACCTGAGGAATCTCTGGAAGGTATTAGAGAAACTTGGGGCCGAATAAGAGACGCCAAGATCGGCAATGAGATTGGAGAGAGTGTTTAGAGAGTTCTTGCTAATGTGCTCCGCATAAGTGAAAGGTACTGACTTTGTGTAATGGAGATACTCAATCACTGCTTGTTGCGCTTCTTTGATCGCTCGTGGCCTGTACTTTGTAGGGATTTTGAGTTTTGCCGCTGAACTCAAGTGGCGGGAAAAGACTGTGCATAGAGATTTAGGGTTTTGCATTTTTGCTTCCTGGGTTTCAGTTAGGGTTTTCGGCTTATTGCATTTGGTTTTGGGGCTTTCGGTAAAACTTTTTAATTTTCTACTTGGAAACCAAAATAATAGGAATGGCTGGCCGTAATGGATAATAACAAAGCAATCCTTTATTTCAGTGATATTAAAATATAAGGATAAAAGTTTTACTCTTTTTTTTTTTGCCTATATAATTGGGAGGATAAAGAAGTAATTTGCACAGCTACAATGACTTGAAGTTGATAAATATGTTCGTTGGGTCTCACTCCACTTCAGCCATTTTTACGCATTAATGGCCGAACAAGGCGAAATTACAGTAAACCCTATAGTGTCCGTCGTCACCGAACCTGAACTGCGGCACGATGTCTCCGGAAAGCGCCGCCGCGAGGATGGAGAAATCGAAGAATCGGGTCCGAAACGGAGAGCAAAAGCACAAGACGTCTTGTTCAGAATAATAGTACCTTCAAGACAGATTGGAAAGGTCATAGGCAAAGAAGGACATAGAATCCAGAAGATTCGAGAAGATACTAAGGCCACCATCAAAATCGCTGATGCTATTGCTGTAAGTTCTCTTTCTTTTTTTGGGCTTTTTTTTTTAAATTAGGGTTTTTAAAAATAAATCATTGATTGATGAATAAATGATGCGCTTTGATGATTTTCTTTTGGCAGCGACATGAAGAGCGTGTTATTATTATAAGTTCTAAAGATAATGATAATGTGGTTTCTGATGCTGAAAATGCGCTTCAACAAATAGCCACTTTGATTCTAAAGGTGGTTACTTTGCTTCTGTAACATTCATTTTATGAAATGTCAACTCTGTTACTGTAATAGTCACCTGTTCAGCTACATTTTTGTTATTGAGAAAATTGATTTTGTATCAGTCTATCAGATAGATAAGTAGAGTTGGCAGATTGTGAGAATTACTACCATCAGGTGAGCCCTTGGAGAGGTTAGATGAATAGTTTTGTGTTGTTATCTGACAGGATGATGATAGCAATTCTGAGGCATCAAAAGTTGCGGCTGGGCATCTCGCTGCAAACACAATTAGACTTTTGATTGCTGGGTCCCAAGCAGGTTGTTTGATTGGGATGTCTGGTCAAAACATTGAGAAGTTAAGGAATTCATCTGGTGCCACGATTGTAATTCTTGCTCCTAATCAACTGCCTTTATGTGCATCCGCCCATGAATCTGATCGAGTTGTACAGGTTAGCACCTTGCTTTTATTCTTTATTCATTTGGTTTATTTGTTTTTTTGCCTTTTTTTTTCCTGTTGAGTAATAATCAACATATTTGTTAAACTCAGATATCTGGCGATGTTCCTGCAGTATTAAAGGCTTTGGTGGAGATTGGTAATCAGCTAAGGTGCTCCATTCAACTTTGATTGTTATTTAGCTGGTTATTGGGATAGATATTTATATATGTAGATGCATAAAATGTACCATGATTTCTTATTGTTTAGGGAAAACCCACCACGACAAGTTATCTCCATTAGCCCAACATACAATTATAGTGCAGTAAGATCAGCTCAACCATTTGTGGAACCAACTTCAGGTTATTCCATGTTTCTCATGCAAAATACTTGGTACTTTGTAACTGCTATATTTGCAGTTTTATCAAGTTTTAATATTTTTTTCTTATAACCACATCATCTTTAGGACAACCACTCTTGCAGCTGAATATGTAACCTTCGAGATGATGATTTCGGAATCATTGGTTGGAGGGTTGATCGGCAGGTGTGGCTCCAATATATCAAGGATCAGAAATGAGTCTGGAGCAATGATTAAGGTGGGAAGATTCTTAACTCTTAGGCTTTGTGACATCTGACTTGTGCTTGGATTGTGGTCTTATTTGCTTCTGTGGATTTCTGTTTCTACAGGTTTATGGTGGGAAAGGTGAACAAAAGCACCGGCATATTCAGTTTGGTGGGAGTGCTCAACAGGTATATCGGATTTATTTGTTTATATTCAATAAAATTTCCCAAAGAGAAGAAAGATTCACAACTCTAATCTAGATAATATCCTGTGTCCAAATTTGTCTAGTAGATTTATACTTTCTATAGACTCTTTTCTGATACTGAAAAACATCATTGTACTTTTTTACTTTTGAGTCATGTCTTCCGCCATAATTTGAGTATTTAGGAACTTCAAGCACGTTACTATGTGAAACCCCCTGCCGATTATGTAGGCTAGTGGTTTTAAAAATGTAATCTTTTTGTTTGTTCCGCATGCCTCAATTTTTTTTTTTTTGGAGGGGGGGGTTGTTGGTGTTAGGAAAAATGCTATTTCATTAACATTAATGCTGTTTGATAGGTAGCCTTGGCCAAGCAGAGGGTTGATGAATACATATATTCTCAGTTGATACAGCAAGCTGGTGCACAATAGTCTGTGTAAATCCCTATGCCCTTATATTCCACTTTCCTCCAACTAGTTTGATTCATTAGACAATTGTTGTAGTAATTTGTATGCATTCCCCTTTTCCCCTGCAATACTGATGAAGATGCATTGTTCTCAGTTTGCAGAGACGATGAAAACTGGCATATCTGTTTCCTTCTGTTGTTTTCACATCATCGCCACCATTATCAGTCTATTGCCTATTGCCGATCCTGTCTCTCAAGGATCCTTGGGTGTATTTGTGAATTTGAGCCACATGTTCCTGATGGCCCATGCTTTTTGCCACAAAAATTTATGTACTGAAGTATCATCTTTCGTGGATTCGACTTTCTGTTGTATTGTTTGCTTTCAAAATGTAATCAATGTTCATATTACTCGCTGGTTCATCAGTTCATCATTTTGACTCTTACGGACTTGATGGTGGTGAAGTGAAGTGAGCAGCTGAGTGTGATGGGTATGTTTGAGAAATGAAATGCTAGGAAGCTTAATAATCGCTTACATTTAAGAAAGTTTAGCATAACCAAGTAGTTAATGCCAAGGTTAGGACACAGGAGTGCCAATGCAAGTTAACCTTTCAACGGATTCAATCTTCTGAAAAAATAAGGTATAAAATAACGGTAGAGGACTCTTTTTGTTTTTATGCCTATCACGGATATTTCTAGAAGTATTTAGTGTGCTGTGCCTTTGAAAATTTTAAGGTGCGTTTATTGTTCTTCAAATGGAATTTTTATTTTTGTTTTATAAAAGAGAAAAAATTATTTTTCAGTGAAAATGAAAATGCGTTTGATAGGTTATTTCTAAAATAGTATTTAAAAATGAAAAAGTGTAAATATGTTTGATTGTTTATTTAAAAGAGTGGAAACAATGAAAGAGAGAGAAAAAACGTATTATAGTGAAAAAGTTTAAATGAGCAGTAATTATTTTTATTCATAATATGTTTCAATAATTTTTTATTATTTTAAAATTCAAAAAATATATATAAAATAATTTTTCCGAGTACAACTGTACAATGAACAATTCTATAGGAATTAGAAATGGCAAAAAAATTCGGACCAGTCCAAGCAGGTTTGCAGTGACTGGTCTTGTTGATGGGCTAAAAATTTAAAGGGTATGGGCTCATGGCAAAAGTCTGGACCTTTATAAATTAATTTTTTTATTTTATATTTTGTGTATTTAACTATTAATCTATTATATATTGAATAATTATATTTAATTCAAATATTTTTTATTTTAAATTTTATTAAAAATTTATTTAGGCCCAACCCAGCCTGTCTAAGTTCAGACTGACTCTTGGATGGCTTGTACCTGCTGTCAATAACTTGGTCTAAGCCCATAATTTGCCATTCCTGTTAGGAATTCGAAAAACTGTGGAACCTATACTCTCCCATCTCATCATCTTTACCGTCATCTTCATTCTCCTCTTCCTCTAATTCGCAAATCGTCAATACACTTATAACAATTAACACCGATAGCACTATAACATTAATCAAAACTGGAAAAAGGAAAAAACAATCAGAAATTTACAAACAGTCATCTGGTCATTTTTAAAATCACTCAGCATTATACCATAAATCAAAACCGAAAAAGTCGAAAAAATGACAGGAGATTTGAATATTCCGCTTCAAAAGTTTGTATTAAAGAGCACGAAATTGAACAAAAACTGAAACATAGAGAATTGCCAAGTACAAAATTTTTAGATTTGGCTTCAAAGAAATTAAACGATATTCTATTCGGTCGATTCTGGATCCCTTCTCGTTCGAAATTCATGGGCAGCAGTGGGCACTGTAAAACCAAACCAGAAACTAAACCAATCGGTTTGAAATTTTTCAAACCGAACCTTCTGTTCGATTTGATTGTTTCGTTTGGTTTGGACTCTGTACTCCAGGGTGGGATATTTCCCCACATTTTGATATGAGGATTTAATTATTCTATGTGAAGTTTATTAACTTATGAGAAAAACAAATCTCCCAAAAGTCCCAGTTAATAATGAATAAGAAAGTCTTTGATGGTTGCCTTGTTGGTGATTGTACATTGTTAAGCTGGGAACAAACTCTGTCAAAGCCTCATCGTCTTAAAATTTACGGATTGAGTTCTGAAAGGAATTTAGATCTATTTCCAATCGATGCATGCAATATTAAAATCCTAGAATTAATCAAATTTCTTAACAGAGAGAAGCATGAGAAAATCTTCTATATAATTAACTTAATTAAATTAAGCATAAAATTAATTAACTAAATTAATTTTTTGAAACACTGTTTACAATCACTGATCACGAGTTACTATTTACGATTCACAGTTCATCCGCATAAAAAACATTAATTTTGCCAAAAATAATAAATTACAGAAATTAAAAGACACGAAAATTTTTACGTGGTTCGGATTAATTAATCCTACATTCACGAGGGCACGCCAAGATAAAAAATAATTCACTAAGTTGAGAGTTATAACCTATGAATTTACCAAACTTAAGACTCTCACTTACAGTTTATCACTATACAGCTTACTCAATCTGAGACAGAATCTATTTCTCTTGAATAACCGCTACCCCTCTTGATCCACGATACTCGAGGCATTTCGCAAAGTGATCAATAGCAATTCTTCAATTCTTCAATGTCTAGTGATCCACGATCCACATAGACTCTCCGCAGAGATGAACAAAAATATTCTTGTTACAAGACTTTGAATATAGAGGACAATATAAATCAACACAACTTCAAGCACCAAATTCGGCTTCTCTGCATTATGCTCTGAGTTGTATAACCGTTCAATTGTGAATCACCTTTCAATTGTGAATTATGCTCTGCATTATTCTCTGCATTATGCTCTGAGTTGTATAACCGTTCAATTGTGAATCACTTTTCTTTATATAGGCACTAAGGTTTCACAAGATCACAAGTCTTAAAAAACTTGGATTCTTTCCAAATCAAAATTTCTTTTCTCTTATAATTCCTATGAATTTGAATATGAATAAATCTAATATTCTTACCTTGTTTGTCTCTCAAGGCATATCTAAAACATTAATGAATTTTCTGTTTGAACCCACTTCTGCTCTAAATAAATCCTACGCACCAATTATAGAATCCCGACATTAATTGACTTGCTAAATTAGACATCTAATTAAACTAGGAAACAAAAATATTTCTAATAAATTGGAATCTCATTAAATTGGGGAATTAATAAATTAATCCCTATTATAAGATATGCAATAAATAAATTTTCAATTTAACTAAACTTGACATAAGATGCCAACACTATAAATAATGGACCGGAAAAAAGCCTTTTCATCCCTAGGGTTTCATGCAATAGCCCTTTTCATCATTATTGTTTAAATAGTAGCTCATTTCATCGATACTTTTTAAACAATAGCCTAAAACACCCTTTATGTGAGCTGTTGTTAAAAAAGTATGGATGAAATGAATTATTATTTAAACAAAAATGATTAAATAGGTTATTGCATGAAACCCTAATAATGAAAAGGGCTTTTTCCCTAATGGAACTAACAAGTTCTATCCATAAAACTCATAGTTATGTGAACTTAGGGAGTAAAGGATGTGGAATCTTATCCAACAAAACCATAACCCTAGTATTGAGGGAGGATAAAGGAGAGTTATATCCAAAAAACCCACTCCACCAATATCTATGGGAGATGATTTAAACTCTTATAAAAACTCTAAAAACAATAGAGGAGGGGTTCCATAATTTTGAATAAAAAATAAACCCTTATCCCACCTGACAAAATTCAAAAAAGATCTCGGAGGATATGGTTTATTAGCCAAATTTATCATCCTTCTTCGTGATTATTTTTCCTATAAAGAAAAAAGACTTTCTCCTTGCATATTTTATTTTTCGGAATTCATTCTTTCGATCCAGTCTTGCAAAAAATTCATACATCTTGTTACTTCACGAAAATCTATGATATTGACTTGGAAAAACTTTCGGCAACCTGATTTTGGTTGCAGGTGCTCACTAGAGTCAAATTCTTGGTCAACAATATCTGTTCAGTTTGTAGGATAAAGGCAAGAAACCATCTCTTCAAGAAAATAAATTTAAATGCTGGCATTGGAATCTGGTAGGTAGCTCACACACCTACACGACCAGATTTTGACGTCAACAGCATTATTTTCCAAACATGACAAGGATCATAAGAGTATGTGTTGTTTGTTCTTAATGAAATTAAATTCATGTCAACATCATTATATATATACACTTGTTCCTTGGAAATTTAAATTTACATTGGCCAAAAATTTTGAAATTTAAATTTTATAGCATTCTTGTAATTTGTATATATGATGGCATGACTTATAATTTGTTTAATTAACATGTTTAATTCAAGAAAACTAACAATCTATTTAGTCCCATTAAGTTATATCTAAATTTAATTTTTTAATGTTTTAAATTTTTAGATTTAATATTTTAATAATTCACATTTTATATTTTCAACAAGTAGTCATAAATGAATTTATAAGGGAAAAAACTGAAATCTATCATTTGCAAAAATAAATGGGTCATGTTATGTTACATTATTACGTAACGAACATAACAAAACTACAACCATTAGATGGAGATCTAATGGATGGGAGAAATGGAAGGTAATAATAACGGATGCTTGTTCCATTCATTAGATCTTCATCCAATGATTGTGATTTTACTATGTTTGTTACACAATAATGTAACATAAAGCCACTGGGCCTTTGGACCGATGGTTAGGGCTGCTGCCCTCCAAATGTGAGGGCAGCAATTCGAACCCCCACAAGCACATTGTGGGGGTAATTCATTCCTCAATTAAAATTGAGTGGAGGTAGTCTCGAATCTTCTCTCTCGCGAAATGTAAGGAGTGGACATCCCTGGAATGTTAAAAAATTTGGATAGTGCTTAATGAAAATTAATGTAAACTAGTCTTAGTCATAGCTTGATTTATAAATATCAATTATAATCTAATGAATATGAGTTGTAAATATGAATAATAGTCTCGTGTAATAAAAAAAAAATTATAACGTAACACTTGCCAAAATAAAAATCAATTGGGACCAAGTTCACGTGCGGATCACATGGAAGACAGCAATGGATCGAGTCGTACGGTTGGATTGCTGTGCACGGTGGGATTATCCGACAATTTAGGCATCCATTATTATTTGGTAGGAATAATCGAAGGACATGTAACACGCATGAGCGGGGATATCGTCGGCAATACTCAACTCTCAAGCGGTGCGTATATGTATAAAATAATTTTATAATATAAAAATCTTTTATTTTATTAAAATAATAGATAAATTTTAATATAAAAGAAAAAATTTGAACATCAAATTCTATGGGTAAAATCTGTTAAAAAAAATTTAGGTAAATGTTAATCATAACAGAAAACGAAATAAGTCTACTTCATCATAGACCGTGATTGGCCAAGCTGCTGACCAAAATCTGTTGACCGTGAGCAAGTTGCTAATGCATTATCACCAAGCTGGCCTGCTGGTTCTCTTCCACTAGTACCAATCATATCAACACCAGCTCAATGATTGTTCCCAAAAAAAAGAAATCATCCATGACTATATTACCAAATTTGAAGCATCAATGAAATTGAAGTTCACTGTGAAGCATGACTCTCAACATCCTAAAATCTATTAATTAGTTAATGTACGAGATACGGTCCTAATGCAGAGAAGATTATATATATATAAAAATCTTACTTAGTATATCGTACATTCATACTAGATTTTATTTTTAAAATTTGCTGATTTTTAATTAATTTTTTTAAAGAAAATTTGAAAAAATTTATCAGTTAAAAAAATAAAAATAAAAATAAAATTTACAAGGTGCTGATACTGAATCAAGGGGTATCCAAATCCAATGATTGGAAAAGAATGGTGGTCTAGTAAGCGAGGACAAGAAAACAATCGTGGCTGCAGCAAGATACAACACGTGTCAAAACCTTTCAACACAGAGAGCACATGCTTGAACACGTGAACTCTGACACATTATTTATGGGCTGTCCATATTTTATACCACATTTCCTCACGTGATGTACAGTCGCCCTCATGGCCCCTCTTTTGATCCAACAAAATTTGTATAACAGTAGAAGTTTAAATTAAGGAATTGCCTACCCCAACATATATGAACAGTGCCCCGGCTGTGGAGTCCACAGCTGCGGGTACTGTTTGTAGCAGGAGGGTAAGTTGCATAACTTATAACTTAACACCTCCCTTAAATTAAACACAACTATAATTAAAGAAATGTTACCAATAAATCTAAATTTTACTGAGCTCTTAAAGATATATTGCCATATATTTTTATTTTTTTATTTTTTAATTATCAATCAACAGTCTCAATTTATTTAATATGTAATTAAATTATGAGAGAATATTTTATCTGTTAAACTAATAAATGAAAATGGAGAGTAGATGACTACTGGAATGATGGCTGCCACATGGACGCACACGTGTGGGGGAGGGGGGGAGAGAGGAGCGGGAGACTTAATTAATCATGCAGCCGACATTGTCCGTCATTCTCAAATCATTTTGCTAAGTTCCATGCCCACTTTAGGCATAATTCACTTCAAAGTTGTATAGAAAGATTAGCTGATTAGGCAACTCGGTTGCCGTGTATATTCGTTCAAAGGTTAGCAAGCATCCACAAATGAAAATTCAAAACATAAATGATATAACATGCCCAATTATTAAATTTTGTGTAATTTTAAGAATTATTATCACAATACTTTAATTATGTCAAAATAATAAATGAATATTATAATTATTGAAGCGGAATTTTTTATATGTTAATAATGAAAAAGTAATGAGTAGTGCTATGTATCTCAAATTTTTTATCTTAAATAATTATCTCAAATAATGTGATATTTATCAATTGATTAATGAGACAAAATAATTAATTCACTTAAATTTTGTAAAGAACTATCAATCAATTAATGAATACCACATCATTTGAGATAAAAAATTTGAGATGTTTATCATTACTCAAAAGTAATAATTTATTATTTTTTTGATAGTCCTATTAGTGAAATGATGATATCGTGGTGAAAATTTATCTTTACATCAAATCTAACTTAAGATTATAATATATATCATAAAATTTGAAGGAAAAAAAATTATGTTTCAGGTCAATATTGATGTTTTGTAAGTCAACTAAAAAAGTAGTGAAATATTATTTTTCATAATTAAATGTGTCAGCGTTTTTTTTTTTTTTTGCCCTTGTTGTCAAAGTTTAAAAGTATTAATAAATATTCTGGACGTTTATTGTTCTATCATACAATAGTTGAAGTAATAAAAAGAGAATATCAAACTAATATAGGGTTATTATCATTTCAGTATTATAAGAATTGTGAAATATTAAATGATTATAAGAAGTGTTATTCCCTATCATATTACTATTATAACTTTACAAAATCTTTCGTTTTATTATTTTTCCGTTAAAGCCGTTAGTTGACTAATAAAATCTAAATTTTACCCTTTATAGTAAGGTACACAAATATTGGGTTAAATAGTAGACAAAAAATTATGTTATGTCTTAAAATTGTTACATAATAGTTTTAATCATGAATTTATGAATAACTCTAAATTTATTATAACTATAAGGGCTCGTTTGGTTGGAGTATAAAATGATGGGATTGGATAAATTTATCCTAAAATTATCCTAATCCAGTGTTTTGAACAAAAAGTAATTGTAGGATAAAATTAGTGGAGCCTACTATTTAATCCAACGTAGTATCAAAATTTTATAACAAGGGGGGGCTTAGGATAATAATATGCAAGCTAAAATTTAACCTATCACTGTTCACAGGATAAGAAAAAGTTTGTAATTTTTTTTTATTATGGACTAACATTCTTATTATATTTGGTGATGATATTCTTGCTATGTTTATGATGATATTATTTAGTAAAATATAAGTTAAAAAACTATAACATGTTAAATATAAAAAAAAAAATTAAGGGAACATTTTGCATTTTTTAATAAATTTACCAATAATTATTTATTTAATTTAGATTATATTCTATGTTATTTTAAAAGAATTCTAAAATAATTTTGATAAATTAATATATAAGACATGTTATTAGTTACTAGCCAATCCCATGGCATACCAAACACAAAAAATTATTATTATAATCCAATCTAATATTGCACCAAAGATAATATAGTATTATATAAATTTTAGTGTTATCCAATCCAATCATATTTTATCTAATCCGATCCGACATACCAAAAGAGTCCCAAAAGTAGCGAATTAACAAAAATATCATAGATATTTTTGTTAAAAAAAACACATAATATTAAAAAAAAATAAAATTTTGAAGCTTATTTATAAAATCAACACTTCCGTATTTAAGTGTTTTTTTTAAAATAGACTGTGCCTTTGTTAACAAAATATTGAGGGGCATTTTTATCAATTCACTATTTTTATAGTTATACCAAATTTAGGGTTATTAACAAAATTTATGGTTAAACTGTTATTTAATAATTTAAGGGTATAATAATAATTTTTTATTTACGATATGATACCTCTATTTGTATATTTTACCATAAAAGATAAAATTAATATTTTAATAATCAATTAACTGTTTAATTAATAATTTTTAATAATAAAATAATAGAAAATAATGCCTTTTATAGTCATTCAACATTTTTTAATTCATGAAAGGGGTAATCTACAGTAACCCTGTAATTTAAAAGGCATGATTCTCGTGTTATGGCCAGCAAGTGGGGCTGGATACTTGGGGAAGCGCGTGGTGGATGACAAGTCGCAGGAAGCATGGAATCCCTGTGAGAGAGAGAGAGAGAGAGGGAGGATCCAATGATTGTAGGGAAGTTGGTGTCTGGTTGTGGAGAGACAGAATGACACGCACGAGTGTGATCGTGGGACCACGTGTTACGGGTTGCTCATGCATCACATGCTGCTTGCACGTGAACTCGTGCATCTTCTGCACGTGACCTCCACTCGTCTTTGCTTCTTGCCCTTCCTCTCTCTGCTACTAGACCTAAGCTACGGTCCGAGTGTATATACAGTATATACAAGCCTAACAGTTTTGGACGTACATTTTCTGAATATAATATAATTTTGGCGTTGCATGGAGGAATAATCTTTCCACAAGGGTCCTTCGCTTTCTGTTAAATTGAGGATCAATTTGAAAAATAGAAAAAATATAGATTTTAGTGTAGCGTTTTTTTGTCCTTTAATAAATTAGAACTTGTGTTGTTTTTGTTTTTCACTTAATAATAAAACCAGGATTTATTTCCTCATTAGAAGAAAATCTTAATTTAGATAGTATTATTTTTTTTTGGTTAAAGATGTCATTAGTCTTTTAATTTATTTTTTATTTAATAACTCAAGAGATACCTCAATAGAAAATTATTCTGATAAAAATAACGTATAACTACCTATGGAGTTACCTTACCTTACTATATATATATATATATATATATATATAAACTATAGTGTAAACGTAACTTAGCAAAAAGCCATCATTAAAATACGCAATCAAAGAATTAATGACAATTAATAATGAGCTCTTGAAATCATTAGACAGCACGCGACCAAACTGGTCATACTTTGATGATCGATGGAAATCGTTAGGCGAAGTAAAGCCTAATAAAAAAACACGGGGTATGTTTCAAAAAAGGGGAAAAAATGAACTCCAAACGTGGACATCCTTTTATGAGGATTTGGTACAGAGATCAGTGCTCGCGATTGATCTAGCACGGGGAGGGGATGGGATGGTAGGACTGTCCGTCTTCAAAGTTCAAAATTTGGAGGGGAGTCACGTGACAGTCACTTTGGAAGATTTACGTGTAGATTTGGTGGACAAGAACCATTGAAGTTGCTGCAGGGTTTCAATCATATTCATACTCGTCTAGCTGTATTTAGTCAAAGATTGAGGCCCCCAGCCACCGTAATCATCACAGAGCATTTTAATGGGAATTGAGACTGATCTTTCAATAATTTCCCAATTAAACTCTATGGCGAGACCCCACTCCGAAGATTTGTTGATTGAGTTTTATGTAATGTGCTTATAAATGAGGGGGGAGGGAAAAAAAAAAAGAAGTTAGTTATGTGCCAAACAATGTATTTAATTAAAAATTCGATTGCGGCAGGTAATTTGCCAAATTATAATTGCAGCGAGTTTGTAACACTAATTCTGCTGCCACCTTTATTTGTGTGGCAAATTTGCACAATGTGTCCAAGCAAGTCTAATGGCTCGTTACAAATCACTGCGATTGGTTTATTTGTAACTTTTTTTTTTTTTTACAGAAAAATAAAATAAAGAACTTCAATTGGGTACAATAGGAAGCTGAAAATTTATTGTGTTTGCATCTTTCTCGCCTTTATTGTGCGTCTGTGTTTTCCATTTTAATGGGAATTGTGTTTGTATCTTTCTCACTAGACTTTTAAATATTTCAAACTAAGAATTTGTTAATAAAATAATAATAATAACAATAAATATTTTATACTTGAGGCCCAATTATAATTGTTATGTGTCACTCATCCATTTAATGATAAATTTAATAATTTATAAAATTATTATTCTTTAATACAACTGATAAACACCTCATAAATTGAATCTCAATTTTAAAATTAAATGTTACAATTCGTAACATTACTCATAGAATAATAACATAATCAACTGTGCTCTCAAATTTTTTTCCCCCCTTCCCCTTCCCCTTCCCCTTCTTTTCGACGAAGACAATCAATTTTTGTACCGATTTGTGATTATTAATAAGAAACTGACCCTTACTTATCCTTTTAAGGAACACAATAATAATATTTATGACACGTTGTTATTATCATGGTTATTATGGGTCTTGTTGAACGTTAGTTTTGAAATTTTGACCGATCAATAACTAAAGCGAATCCATGTAAACAGAGCGAAATTTTTTTATTAATAAAGCTAATAAATGGGCAGTAAAAAAAAAATTGCTTTGAATAGTGAAGACCATTTGCATGTTCCCGTCAAAGGCAAACCCCATGAAGTTTCCCCAAAAACCTACACGCTCTTTTAACTCTGTACCGTAAAATCATCATCATCACCACCTCTGACCACTCGCTCCATTGAGCCCAACGCCAAACCACGCGCCAACACGCGCTTCAGATAATTTAAAAAAAAAAGCTAAGGGGGCCCATTTGTGGATTTCAATTCTCAATGCTCGTGATTTGATGTTGGCTTGCTGGTAAAAAGCTATGTCATGGGGCCACCTTTAATGAGCCCCTGCATAATTTTGGGCCCCTGTTAAGTTGGTGGCACATGATTTATCATTATGATCTGATGATTTTCAAGCGCGCGGCCTCGTGCGTGTGGGTGCAACCGCTGCTTTTATTTTTCCTTGGTCAATAGTCAACTAGCAAGAAAGCCGCTTTTTGTGGGAAGTTAATAAAAATCCTAGACAAGACATTAACCGTGGTTACACAGCTTTGCTTTACATTAAAAGAACTCAGTTACACAGCATTTTAACCACAGTTAAACCAAACTAACCATGATTATGAGGAAGAGATTAACAGGGTTATAGCATCTTAGATCCCTATGTATTAAAAAAATTATTCTTAAAAGTAAAATCCGGCTAACAAAATCAGTAATGTAACTGTTTATTTAAATAAATTTATGGACTTGTTTGTTTCAATGTCTTAAGAATATTATAGTTAAATTATTAATTTTTGAAAAATATTAATTTATGTGCGAATGAAATATTAGAAATTATTAAAAATTAAAAATGTGTAATTTTTTTTATTTATATATCAAAAAATATTCTTAAAAGTAAAATTCAACTAAAAAATTAATAATGTAACTGTTTATTTAAATGAATTTATGGATTTGTTTGTTTCAATATCTTGAGAATATTATAGTCAAAATTATTGATTTTGATAAATGCTAGTTTACTCGAATGAATATACGGCTGAAATGTTAGAAATTATTGAAAAATAAAAATGTGTAATTTTCTTTTATTTATTTCACATTATTTAAATATTTCAAGTCATCTTTAAGGATTCTTTTAATAAGAAGGTTGAAACTATCTTCTTTTATATAAATTTACTAAAATTAAGGACCCAAAACAATTACCTCAAAGATTTAAACCAGGGTTAAGTTGTGCTAGCTCGGCAAGCCTATGAGCCTGAGGTATCTCATATCATCATTGAACCAATAGGGCCACTGAGGCACTGTCACAAAGTAAAATTAAAATTTCTCTCTCTTTCTGTCTCTGTAAAGCTTTATATATGTGTGTGTGTGTATATAGTCCCATCCTATCACTGTGACTGCATAAAGCAAAAGGATGTAACATCTCTTCTGGCTGCAAAAACCGAGCCATTTTCTAGCCTACTTTCCCACCTCTGCCTTCCTACTTTCTGAGAATCCAAACACTAGGTAAGGCATTTAGAGCAACACCCAGAATATAAGAAGGGGAAAGGAGAGTAGAGTGGTGAAATTTTTTTTTTTGAGAAAAAGTAGAGAGGATGGGTGAGAAGGATGATGGATTGGGTTTGCGTCTAAGCTTGGGATGTGCTGCAAGAAATGATCCTTCTTTGAAGTTGAATCATATGCCTTTGTCTTCTTCACATTCCATGCAAAATCATCATAAAAAAAGCCCTTGGACTGAGCTGTTCCATTCATCTGGTATGTTTGTTTGTTATTTTCTTCTTTAATTATCTTAAAAACAATCAGTAGTTTTTATCCTAAAAAAAAAAGAATTTACGCTCAGTCTCAGATCTGTAATATTCTTAAACATTTAAATAGATCTTCTTTTCAGTTCCCTTTTCCGGAAATATCTTTTGGTTTTATGTAACAAGCTAATTAAATTTATCACCCTTGCATTGGCTTGATTCTGACCCCAAAATGCCCTTAATAGTATTGTTAATAATCACAAAATTGCCATCTAATTATGCGCTGCAGATCGAAACTCGGATACAAGATCATTCCTTAGAGGAATAGATGTGAATCGGGCGCCAACAATGGCAGATTGCGAGGAAGAAAATGGGGTTTCATCACCAAACAGCACTGTTTCTAGCATAAGTGGAAAGAGGAGTGAGAGAGAGCCCATTGGAGATGAGACCGAGGCTGAAAGAGCTTCTTGTTCTCGCGGCAGTGATGACGAAGATGGTGGCGCTGGTGATGCATCAAGAAAGAAGCTGAGATTGTCGAAAGAACAGTCTTTGTTGCTTGAAGAGACCTTCAAAGAGCATAGCACTCTCAATCCTGTGAGTGGCATTTGTTACTTCCTTGCTATTTTATTTGATAGTGAATAAAAGGGTTTTCTTTTTTTCCTTTTTCTTATGGGAATGTGAACTGATGTTGTTTACGGTATTCCACAGAAGCAAAAGTTGGCTTTGGCAAAGCAGTTGAATCTGAGGCCTCGACAAGTAGAAGTGTGGTTTCAGAACAGAAGGGCAAGGTTAGTAATTTCTGGATTTCTTATGGGTATTGTTGTCATTTCGAATGGATACTTACCGCCTTATTCAGTCATATAGTTGACCATGAGCTAAGAAGATTTCGGGTGATTTTAATTCTACTTACTATGGGCATTGACAGTTCAATGTTATTCAGTGGTTATTAAGTGATAGGCTGTATTTAATGAGACTGATTATCTGTCATTATTGCTTGTATAATGCTAAGTTGTGAATATAGAAAAAAATTGTGTATGAACATAGAAATATTAAATGGGGCTTGCTTGTTTTGAATCAGGACGAAGTTGAAGCAAACAGAGGTTGATTGTGAGTACTTAAAGAGATGCTGCGAGAATCTAACGGAGGAGAACAGGAGATTGCAGAAGGAAGTCCAAGAGCTTAGAGCATTGAAGCTTTCTCCTCAGCTTTACATGCATATGAATCCTCCCACGACACTCACAATGTGTCCCTCCTGTGAGCGTGTGGCTGTATCATCGTCGTCATCATCCTCTGCTGCTGCTGCTGCTGCAAATGGCACCACCCGTCTCCCCGTTGGTCCTAACCATCAACGACCGGCTTCAGTGAGCCCTTGGGCAGCATTACCAATCCACCATCGGTCGTAATTATCAGCTTGGAATAAGGGCATTGTGGGTAAAGAAGTTATTGTTAATTAGAAACATAAGTAGTTAGTGTTGATGGTTAGGATCTGATTTTGTTTGTTATTATAAACTGAAGGCTTCTGTGGTAATAACGGAGATGCTAGGTTGTGGACTAAGTGGGATTTAGTGGTAATAACGGAGGGACAACGCTTGTGGTTCTAATGAAGCTAAGCAATGAACAATTATGAAATCAAAGAAGATGATAATTTTGTTTACTACTATTATATTGGTGCCTTTTCCCATCCAAAAAGGTTTTTAAGTTCACTGTATCTAGTTTCGCAAAGTTTGGAGTCTTCATGTCAATTTTGAAGGTGGCCACAAAATCTAGGGGTGGGCTTGTACTTAGGATCTGAGATCTAGTAAGACTGTTACTGTTCGTTATCACTGGAGCTAGACTCGGCTTCATTTCATTTTGTAATATACATAGATTATAATTATTTAAAAAGAAAAACCAATCATTGATATTTGATCATTTGAAAAACCAAGAATCTATTTTCCTATTTGGGTACAATTTCTAATGTGTGGAAATAGATGTTAGCACCGAGTGCCAATTAATCTCTATGTTAGACGATTGATTTTGGAGTTTTCAAACTTTTAACATGTGGCAGCACCAAGAATCCAAGATAGAAAATAGTGAAATAGCTTAATGAAAGAGATCTACTGAGTTATTTCAGAAATTCAGAGTCTTGTATACACCTAAATCTGATAATGCAATTGCTCATTCTCTAGTTAAGCTAGTATTAGAGAAATGTGAAAATGTTGTATAGATGGATTCATGACCTTCAGAACTTATATCTTTACTCTCTTCGTTGATTTAATAGAATTTTCATTTTTTTTTTCTGAAAAAAGAAATAGCAGTATTGAGTTTCAGTATTTGACAAGAAATTGGATAATACAGGAGAACAAGTTGAAGGAAAAGAAGCATTGGGGTCGTTGTCAGTTGTTGAAATTGGAAAGAACTTCAACCAAATTAAACTTTCAAGAATACTGGTAGCACTTCGAAGCTTCAACCCAAATCAGAAGTGACAGCACAATAACCATACTAAAAAGCTTTTACAACTTTCTTCCAGAAAAGAAACAAAGCCTTTAACCAAAAAGCTTTACAAAAAAATAAACTTGTCTATCAACTGAAACGTTTGTCATCTCGTTTGATAACTAGCAGAATTCGAAAAACCAGTGTTATAATGTTTGGAATCAAGATGATAACAGCAAGTACCAGGGTGGGTGCTTGGATCAGGTCAACTTGAACTAAGTCGAATTCGATATAAATTTTGAATTTAGTTCGGATTAATTGATCCATAAAACCTGAACGGGCTAAAAATTTTAGAATCCAATAGGTTTACTTAAATTTAAAAAAAAAAAAAAACCCCAAAATTCCTGAAACCTAAAGGCCGCCTAATTCCAATCCACACCAAGCAGCGGACACACACCCACCAAGACGGCAAGACTACTAAACTAACTAAGCCACCGAGCTGCTGCCTTCACCTCCGTTCAGGTGCGCCGGCGCTGCCTCACCGTTGCAGCCGTTGCCCCAGTCTCCGTTCATCCATCGTCGGCCGCGCAAGGTAAGGTTATTGCATGCATTTTGAAAAAGTTCGCAGCGTCCACGATTTTGTGCAAGAACTGTAGAAATTATTGTATATTATTTGTATGCACTGAATTTTTTATTCATGAATTTCAATAAAAATTGTACGTATTAAAAGAAATTACTTAAATTATTGTATCCATAGATTCTATTGAATTTTTTCAGATTTGGCTTATCAAAAAAAAATTATTATATATATTGAAATGTTAAAAACATGATTCATGAAAAATGACATTCTCATTTCTCTGTTCTCATCCAATTTTTTTCAGATTTGGTTAACCCGAATTTACAACCCAAACCGAACCCGATTTGCCCATTGTCAGCAACAACAATCAGGAAGACAGGAACTATCGATATGGGTGTTCAAAGTAAGCCCTCATCAAGTTTGCCATCTTACTATCACAATACCCTTACACAAGTCATTCTAATCTGCGTATTCCGCATCTTAAGCATTTCCACAACACCAGCACAGGTTCCCACAGTGACCAAAATGATATTCTTTTCAGCTAACAACTCAACATCTTCAACAGTGTTAATAATATGTATGACCCAACAAGAACATGTGATGTGATTACACACGAGTGTATTTAATGAGTAGTACCATTGCTCCAAAGCCATCGCATTGCGGGTCATACACTCAAAATCCCCATTTACTTCAGATGAAGGCATCTTAAACTCATACTTCTCAAACTAAGAGATCAAACTACCAATTTCCTTCTCAAATTTGATGTCCCACTTCAATTTGCTATCAAGAGACTCAAAATCATTGCCTGATTTATGTACCTTACATGCATTTGGTAAACTAAATGTGTCTTGTTGATAACAGAAGAGCCCTCTAATCGGCTGAGGCTGAACCTGAACTTTCACTAAAGAACATCTAGCCATGTCTCTGTCAGTGAAATGCATAAACGTTTGATCATCACTTAAGATTTTCCTCAATGACATAATCAGAACAATTAAATACATGGGAAAGGGAGCTTATTCAGTACCAATGAAACCCCCATTCAAGGAACGATCATACAGTTCCTCCAGAAGAGAAAATGGAAGCTGGTTTTCCAGAAGCTCACGTTTAATGGAATCCTTCATTCTTGTCAGCAAGTATTCTTCTTTATGGACATTGTTTCTCAAGAAGATTACAAGTATGAAAGCAGAATCACACGTGTTGAAATAATTTTAAGCTGATCTTGCAAATCCATCCAACACATGCTTTAAGAGAGAGGGGCAAGAATTTAGTCATCTTGATTGTTGTTGAGAGTTTTCTACACTCAACAGCCACTGCATACACACACATACATTTGGTCGGGAGAACAGAAGGATGAGAGTTTACTACACTCATGTCAAATACAAAGTGACTGTCAGTGGGCCAGAGTTACTTGTATACTTGGCTGAGTATAGGAATCTTTTATGTGTAAGTTGTAAAATTATTCATCATATTATGAGCTAAAATAATAAAATATATAAGGTTATATTTGTCCATAATATACTACTATATAAGGTGTGACAAAATTAGACTGATTAACAAAATATTTAATTACCTAATAAATGAGTTTATCAAAATTGCTCTTTAATTTTAATTTTTCACGAATTAATCTGGTAAAACATAAAATAATTAGAACGATTAATGTTAGTCCGCAATATATAAGCAATAAATACAACAAGAAGACCATAGTAACAACATCAGGACTTTCAGGTTCAACACCAATGTGATCTGCATAACAGGTGCGGATGTTGTCTCTTCATGGTCTTGTATGAAACTCACCAACTCTTCTTGCTGTCCAGTACTCGCAAAAGAAGCTTTGACACGAGGAGACTCTTTACTTTTCAATAACGGCAAGTTCTCTTTTACCTGATGATAAGGGCCAAAGTCCAATGGAGACCGCGCAAGGTCAAGGAGTGTAAGCTTCTTTGATTCGTCTGCGAATAAAATTTGGAACCTAGAAGATGCAGCATTGGGGCAGAAAGATTATGTCTCTGTTGAGATTTTCAATCTCGCCACTACCAGAATTCTCTTCCCCGTGAAAATTCCTCGCATACAATGAAACAAATAATCAAAGAACAATAAAAATGTCTCATTTTTACGCTTCTAAATCAAAGTTCAGTGTGTTAACACATTATTAATTTGCTCAAACCCAATACCAAAAACAAAAAGACCTAACAATTGTATTCTGTGAATCATTATGTTTGAAACTAATTTAAGACCTAAAAATATAATTTTGTAGAAAAATCAACTAATACAGGAACTAAAAAGATACCTCATATTTAGTCTTCAAGTTGCTGGGAGACTGTTAGTTCTTCTTTCTGGAAGATAAACGAGGAGCAAAACAAGACGTCTACACAAGTTTCTCTTCTACCTACCTAAAATATGAATTGGATTTTTACTGTTACTTCTTCCTAGCTGCTATATCAATTGTCACAAGTAGAGCTGGCAAAATTTGACATGATCCGACTACCCGACACGAACACAACATGAATAAATAGGTATGGGTCGTCTAATTTGACACGATTATTAAATGAGTTTGGTCCGGGTCGACACGATTTTTTTCCGTGACGGGTTAGGGTCAAGAACTTTAACTCATTTACCCGACTAATGACACGATTATATTTTTTATTTTAAATTAATTTTTAGGTTCTTATCATTAAAACTCAAAAATTAGACATAATTCTCTTTTTTTATTTTTTATTGGAAGGATGGACATATACATGGTGCTTCATTTATAAAATTTATATAGATTTAGAATTTTAATAGTATAAATGTGTACTATTTTGGAGTGTGTGTATATATAGTCATAGTTTGGTTCGAAATTTTAAAATATGGGAAAGTTGGAGAAAATTTTAAAACTTTGGGGTTAAATACTTAAAGCATTTAAACCGTATGGTTTTAAAGCTTTTCAAGACTTTCCCGCACTTTAAAATTCCATATTATAACATTTCTACGTACATATATATACACATAAATATTTAATGTAAATTTTATTAAAAATTTAGATATAAAGCAAGTTATTGGGTAACTCGTTTATTTTTTATATCAGAGTTGGGTCTCTTGATACGATTATTAAGTGAGTTGTATTTAAATCGACTTAAATTTGACACGACACGGATCCGAATCTCTTAAGTACGATTTATGCCTGTCTATTTTCTTAGTGCTAGAAGAGCCTTGTGATTTTGCCACGTGTTTACTTCTTGATATGATAGATCCTTGCACCGCCTGAAATTTTCTGAAAGTGGGTAAAATTGTATTTTCCTTCGAAAAATTACAAAAATGTGGGCGGTCAATAGATCAGTACGAGGACCGTGCATGGGCTGCTTTAATGCAAAAGTGGTGCTGATTGTTGCAAACTTGCAGCAGCAGGATAAAAAAAAAAAAGAGTCTAATCACCAGGGACATGACTAGTATGGGACCAACTGGGACACGGGCCTAACTGGCTTTTGAAATTTTTTGTTTATCATCTAAAAAAATATTTTTTATTTGTTATATATAAAAATGCCCCAGCTGAATTATAAATTTATAAAAATATCTCTATTAATTTAAAAATATTTCATGTTGTCCTAAGTTTAAATATCTAATTCTAAATAATTTGATTTGTTATTAAAATTTTATAAAACTTGGTAATAAATTTACTTATTACAATTTATATTATAGTTGAGATTTTATAAATTGTTATATAAATTTTTAAAATTATATTTTAAATGTGACTCAGCTCAATTAAATTCCTAACTACGTTCTTGGTAATCACTATTCAATATCAATTGCAAAAAGTAGTCATCGGCCTATATAAATCAAGTGACTTTCGTGTATGTAACTCAACATTGATGTTTAAATGGAAATATTAAGTATTATGTGTTCGTATGAAACCCGATCGAATAAATAAATTGCTTATTTTTTTTTATTGAGGGAAAATAAATGTGTTGATGATGAAAAAAAGTTATTTCATAAATAAACTCAATAAAATTCAAACTTTGCAAGTTTGGTGGTCTTACATGGGGTCGTCCTTCAGACTTGATCAGTGTTGCAGGGGGAAAACATAACACAACAGTTGCCCAAATTCTTATTTTTCGTGTGAAGATAGGTCATTAAAATTTGTTGTTTGTCAACTGAACAGGATATATTTATAAAAAATTAGTATAAAATATAAAAGATAAAAAAAAATTAATTTTTTTTTGTATTGTAGTGGTTTTTTTTCTTCATTCATCTTATAATTTTCTCCATAATTAAGTTAAGTTTTCACTCAATGAAAGAAACATCCTCGGTTATAAAATACTTTGTAACTTTTATGATAGTAATTGATTGCTCACAGTAGTATTAAATTTCTTTTTGCATAAACTCCAAAATTCTCATTCCATTATGCCAAATCAAAATTAAGAATCTGTTACGAAAGCTTTATAATGATTAAATTTATATTACTATATTAAATCTAAAAGTAATAATTTTGTATAGATCACCTGATAAATTTGTGGTCTTAAATTGTTCTAAAAAATACACCATGGATGAAAGAGATGTTTGATCTTCACACCATTTTTTGTAAAGAAAATAGAAATGAGACTTTGAGGGATATTTTTTAAATTAAAATGGCTGTTTAGAGGGATATGTTTGATATTTTTGGGATTAAAGTGTTTATGAGAAATTAGGTTTATTGAACATTTTAATAGGTTAAAAAATTTCACTTTTTTTTAGTTTTGTGTGTGCTTTTAAATGAAAAATTAAATTGAATAATTATTTTTTTTTTAAAAAGTGGCTATTTTTAACCTTGGGCCAACATACAGCCTCAAACAAGAAAGGCCCTGCAAGCCAACAACCCAATAAGCCAATTAAGAAGAAAATCGTTGAATTATATAAAGATTTAAGCTGGAAACCTCAATTTTTTAGGGCCTTACCTATTATTATTTCCCCATTAAAATTTTTGGCAAATATTTTTTTCTTTTTCATTTTTATCATTTTATTATTAAACCGTGAACTTTATTAATAAATTATTGATAACACAAAGATACTTTAGAAATTTCATAAGGTATGATATTTATAATTTTATTAATTAATTATTTTAGATATATTTTATATTATTTCTTTGTATATAATTTATTTTATATTTTTTAATTAAGAGGGTTAAATTACATTTATACATTTTAAGGTTAAAATATACTTTTACTATAATGTTTATTAAAAATTTTATTAATTTTAACAGTTTAATGGTAGAATGATAAAAATTAAAATATTAAATAAAAAATAGTTATTAGCAAAAATTTGGTAGTAAAATAATATATCAATAAATATTAAATGATAAAATTTTAATTCCTGGTCTATCGAAATTGATCTGGACAAATAGGGTTAATTAATTAAAGAGGAAAAAAAAAGGACAGAAAAAGGGAGAGAATTGGAGAGACATGAAAATGACACAAAGGGCCCAGAAAACGGAAAAGACGAGATTGATTTGGTTTCCCTATGGGAGAGAATTGAGAAAACAGGAGAAAAGACAAAAAGGCAAGGCCAATTTCGTCAATTAAACCAACGGTAATAATAATAGTATTAGTAATGTCACTTTTTTCTCTCGCTGTCTGTTTCTCTCATACTTTGATGACTTACATGTTTTGCCTTAGCTTCAAAGTCTTCCTATCTCGATCAAAATCTTGATCATTTCAAACACAGAACAAAGACATAAGAAACCTAAACTCCAAAGCAAAGCAAAGCAACTCATTTTCTTCAACAATGGCAGATTCCGAACACTCATTCGCCAAAACCCGTTTGCCTAGGGAGCTAAATTCATCTGCTGAACTAAAAGACAAGAAATCAGTTGGGCAAGTTAAGTCCTTTACTCACTTTCTGGGTAAGTTTCTTTTCTTTGCCCTGTTTCTAATTGCCATTCCACTTTTCCCTTCACAAGCTCCTGATTTCATCAATCAAACTGTACTCACCAAGTTTTGGGAGCTTGTCCACCTTTTATTCATTGGCCTTGCTGTGTCCTATGGCTTATTTTGTCGTCGAAATGATGACGTCGACATTGAAACTCATTCTAATAATACTGATGATTCATACTCATATGTGTCTAGAGTGCTTCATGCTTCTTCTATCTTTGATGATGGTTTTGATAATTCGTATGGATTTAATGAAAAGTATGTGTACCAAACTTGGTATTCTGATAGTGGAAGCTCTGTGATTGGTGACCAGAGCAAAGTCAGATCTTTGAATTCTGAAGTTCGGTTTCAAAACCCAAGTGGGTGTGGTGAGAATAATGTGTGTCAAGCATGGAATTATTCACAGTATGGTCAGGCTGAATCAATGGTTGTAGTGAATCAAGAAAATTGTGCTGTCAATGAATATGGTGAATCTAAGTTGATGATGGATCACAAACCTTTGGGTTTACCTGTTAGGAGTCTGAGATTGAGAGTAAGAAACCAAGATTTTCCCGAAATTAATAATGGGAGTGAGTCTAGTTCCGTTTCGACTTATTCATCAATCAGTCCTAAGGAGCGAATCGATAACACATTTGGTGAGATGAGTCCTTTGAACTTGGAGAATAAGTTCAATGAAAGTGGAAGTGCCGCATTATCTTCACCAATTCCATGGCGTTCGATATCTGGGAGAATGGAAATGAGAGAAAATGTGGGTATTGCTTCTCATCCTTCTCATTTTAGGCCTCACTCGGTTGATGAAAATCAGTTTGAATCACTGAAATCGCAGTCCATTTGGTCCACTGAAAATTTTTCTTCCCAAATCAGTTCAATGTCTGATTCACCACATAGGCTTTCTCCCTCCCATGCTGTTAGTTCAGAGTTAGAAAACCTGAAAATGGAAGATTTGGGAAAAGAACAGAGTTATGGCAATTCTTATCCTCCAGCTACTACTCCAGCAAATGGTAAAGCTTCACTAAATGCATTCCATATTAGACGTTATACTAATGGCTCTTTGTTTGAGAAGAATGTACAGAAAAGCTTTGAAGATGACTTGAAGAATAGGGGTGAAAGCCAAAGAAACGATCGATTGGGTAATAAAGAGTGGAGGTCAGGTTCTTTGAAATGGAATGGAGGTTCGGCAAAAGCTTCATCGAGGGGCAAATCCGTTAGGACTTTTAGATCTCGCAGATATGAACCTGAGGCAGTGAAAACGGGAGAGAAATCTGGGAATTGTATTAGCAATGATGTCGGGAAGCCAAGGGAAGAAATTGAGGCAGTGTGCAAGGGGAAAAGTGAAATGGCAAATGGAGGCCTTGATAATCTATCAGCTACTGCCAAAAAACAGGATGTTGATTATCACTTTCCTATGCCAAAGCCAACACACTCTCAGTTTCAGAAGAGGAAGAATAAAGAACATTGTCAGACTGTTGCTGTAGAATCTAAAGAAATATCAGAGAGTAAGGCTGAAAATTATGAAGTCAAGTCAGATGAAGGATCTATGACTAACAGTGGAAAAAGTGAAATGGCAAATGGAGGCCTTGATAATCTTTCAGCTACTGCCAGAAAACAGGATGTTGATTATCACTTCCCTATGCCAAAGCCAGCACACTCTCAGTTTCAGAAGAGGAAGAATAAAGAACATTGTCAGAGTGTTGCTGTAGAATCTAAAGAAATATCAGAGAGTAAGGCTGAAAATTATGAAGTCAAGTCAGATGAAGGGTCTATCACTAACAGTGGAAATGATGCTGAACCTGATCCTAATGAGGTTGATAAGAAAGCAGGAGAATTCATAGCCAGATTTAGAGAGCAGATCAGGCTTCAGAAAATGGCATCAATCAGCAAATCCAGAGGGCATAACCACCGCCATTTTAGATGAGTACAACAAGCTTATGCTGCTCTGTAGATTTCTAACGGGACGGATAGGATTTTTTAAGTCTTTCCAATTTCCATTTCCTAATTTCCCTTATGCACATTTTTTCACATCTGTTATACCTTTTTATGTATTTTTTGTTTATATAGTGATGAAGGTGGAAGTTTGTGCCTTTGTGGCCTTTGTATCCACCAACTAATCACAACTGCCATTCCCGGTTTCCCGTGAATGAGTTTCTTATGGATTTCGCTTTATTTTTTCATTTAGCCCTTGAAAGCTTCAACCTTCAAATTATGAATTTTTTTGCTTACAATTTAATGCTTATCACTAGAAATTCCCCTCTACTACAATGTTTTTGTATCTGCATGGATAGGTAAAATAGGATATACTGCAGACTATGCGTGACTTAAACTACTAATAGCTTTTACTTAGCTTTTAATATTCATATTTAGCTTCTTCAGAAGAGCACAAGTTATCCGCCTTAGCATTTGAAACAAGTCATTGCTTTGACATGGATCACTGGAGGTCTAAGGGAGAGATGGTTTCTGTAAGAAGAGAGATGCAATGGCTTGGTGGTGAAGAAAGTGATCAGTGGCTAAAGGCGATTGCTATATAGAAGAAAGTGTAGGGTTAAGGAGAATGCTGCTGGAAAGAGAAGAAATACTCAGCAGGTTTCAATAACTTTATGTAGCCCACAAGCCCTAAAATTTAACTGAGATTAGTTTCCTTTATCAATCGATGAAGTTGTTTTGAATTTGCAAAGCCTTTTTTCTTCTCTTTGTGGCTCTGGTGTCCTCTTAAATAGTGGAAATGTTATAAGAAGAGGAGAATGTATAGTTGCGCTTACAGATGCAAAAATGGATAACCCTCATGAAATTTGTTACATGATAATTATTCATTGCACACCACAGCGACAAGGGTATCAGTTCTCATTTGCGGAGGCCTCCGAATGAACCTACAGTGAATTATATCTAATAGAAAATAGACCCAACTTACTCATATTTACCAAAACCATTCTTTCAGTTATATGTATGAGCGGGTGATTTTGGTGATGTCTCCATATTACAGCTAACAGAGTGTTCATATATAATATAAAATATTAAAGCTAACAGAGTGCTCATATTATAAATACCATGTCTATTAAACCAATTAATAATCAATGACCAATTTTCATTTTAATTGAGAAAATATCCAACAAAAAAAATGTGTTACATGTCAATATAGAAGTCCAGTGCTTCTGCAGATTTCCGGTGTTCATCCTAATCAGATTATAAAGCATTGTTATGGGTGAGAATTTTACTTCAATGGCCTTACATCCAGTTGCAGATAAATAAGAATCTGGTTAAACATGTGTATGTATATATATGATCAGTTTTAAATCGCATCTTTTAAAATGCGGATTTGTTGTATACACTATAAATATGGTGTGTTAGTTAATTGAGCAAAAAATGATAAAAATATTAATAAATCATATGATATATACAACGAATCTATATTTTAAAATACATGGGCAGTTGTACTAGAGAATGAATATATATATATTAGAAAATTTTTCAATCCAAGATTTTAAAGTGTGGAAAAGTCTGAAAAAATTAAAAAACTTTTAAAATCGCGCGGTTTTAAAATTTTATGAAATAATGCTATTAAATTAGGGTTTAATCACTTTTCTAAACTGTAATAACATCTAAGATCCCGAACAAGAGGGGACTATATATATATATATGTATAGTCATTCTCTAGCGCGGGCGTCTTTATTTTTTTTTATGCCGACACACTTTAAATTTTTAGAGTTTAAAATTCATTAAACTACACAGTTTTAAAATTTAACTCTTTTAACCGTACTATTTTAAAATTTATTAAACTACGCAGTTTTAAAGTGTGTCCGTATTAAAAAAAGGTAGAAGACTCCGCACTTTGAGAATATATAATCTAACACACTGACTGTGTAGGATGCATAGATGGATCAACTTGTACGGCCTCTAATGACTAACTAATCCACCGACTGTTAACCTTCTCTGTTGCATCTACTTAATCATTCTGCTAGGGATCCCTCCCATAATTAAGTGGCAATTTTAGGAGGAGAAACAAATGAATCTTTGTTGCACATTAATTCGTACTTCTTCATCAACTTCGGCACCCAAGTTGTTCTAACCCTTCTTTCTGAATTAATGCTACAGAATTACCTTCAAGAAGAGGGAAACTTAATTAGGACAAAAAATGCATTGTGAACATATAATTTTATTATTATTCGTAAAAACCATTTATGTATTCATTCATGTTGTATACCTTCTTGATGCCTGGATCATATTGATGTTGCGTTGCTTGCGTTTTGCTGACACAAGATTAAACCGCCAAGCCAATACGGTGTTCTTAATCAAATGACGTGGAGCGTTAATTTCGTTTTCGAGGGTTCGTTGAGAGAAAAGGAAAGCTGAAGAAGCACAAAGGAGCTGAATTAAAAAGTAACAAAGGAAACAACTTTCTTTAAATTCTTGCCCGAATTTGGACAATTAGCACCACAATCTTCGCAATCTCTCCTGTTTCCTCTTTTGTTCTTCGATTTTGCCGCATCCGGTTCGGAAAATCTTACTTTTTGTCTTTAGTTGTTTTATTCCGCGGGAAAACTTTCACCAACAACATGCACATTCTTGAATCAATGATTTTTTTTTTAATCTTATTTGCTCCGATTCGACTTCAGAATCATAACTTTTCTTGTCGTATGTTTTCAATTTTAATCTCGAATTGTGTTTGTTGATTCGAGTTTATTTTTTCTTGGAAGATTTTTAGTAATTTACGATTAGTTGTTCGATTATTATTATTATTATTATTCGGGTTGAGGAATGTATATTGAGGAAGTGAAAAGATCGGAAGATCAAGATCAAGATCAATTAAACGGTGATCTTTCTTGTAGTAAAGACGTCGTCGTTTCGGATGCTAAACGCGTTTTGGTTGGAGTGGGAGCTCGCGCTCTTTTTTACCCGACTCTGTTGTATAATGTTGTCCGAAACAAAATTCAATCGGAATTTCGATGGTGGGATCGAGTCGACCAGGTATAATTCAATTAGATTAATTTATGTGAAATTACCATTATTATTATTATTTTCAGCAACTGCAATTAATTTTTTATTGAGTTTTTAGATTTTTATTGTTATGGCATGATAGTGGATTATATATAATTAACATACTGCATGTCGCCGTGTTTATAACGATTTTTTTCCCCTTTGAATTGATGATTTTGTCAAAGAATTTTTTTCCCCTTAAACTCATGGGATTTTATGTTTATATCTTCTCAATACTTGTGTTAATGGGTTATCGTATCAGTTTATTATGTTAGGTGCAGTTCCATTTCCCACTGATGTTCTGCGCTTGAAGGAACTTGGTGTTTCAGGAGTGGTGACTTTAAACGAATCATATGAAACATTGGTCCCAACATCGCTATATCATGTGAGTATATAATTTGGGTTCATAGTTTCATTAATTGTCGCTGGTTCAATCCAGGACATAGCTAAAAGCTCTAGAAGGTTGCCTTTAGAAGCTTTTTCCGGTAACCAAACTGTTTGCTGTCTCCTTATGTTGCTATGCTTAACCACCTCATCAAAGCCTGGCCCCCCAAACTGCCACTTTATTCATAAGCCAAAATAGACATGCATTATGTAGTTGTAACACAACCCTACCCAACACCCCCTCTCTAAGTGAGAGTGATTTAGAAGGATGTATTCTTTTAACCTGGCAAGCCATCTCAAGATATGCATCTAGCAGTTTGCTTCTATTTCGGAAGTACTATTTTTCGCAAGATCCATCATCTACGTTTATATTTTTCTTTAAACAGAGATAGTCCTGCATTTTTCTAGCGTCTTATTTGCTGTGAAATTCTACAATCTTTTGTTGTATTTTTTCCAGTACATCATGCTGAGATGCCATACAGGGTTATGGTTTCTATATACATTTTGGCTTAAGCTGGTTTAGAAATATTCCAGATCAGCATTACTCTGAAGCTTTTTCATTTTGTTTCCTTATGTGTATGCCTCAATGCTTATAAACTATTTATTTAACTGTTTCTTTAGGATCACAACATTGATCATCTGGTGATTCCCACAAGAGACTATATTTTTGCTCCTTCATTTGCTGATATATGCCAAGCTGTAGATTTTATACATGGTAATACTCTCTTAAAATTGTATGCTCTGCAAGGATGTGTCATTCATTGCTTGTGACTGCTTAAGTTTAAGATCCTATTAAGTTAAATGTTGCAACTTGAATGAAGTTATGTATTAGGATTTGCATTGTGATGCATGTTCGACTTTCAATAATTGAACCATAGTTTTGAGTCTCATTGCTGACATCATAATTCACTGGGTTCTGCCAATTTAATATTGAAAACCCACTAAACTAAAGCCCTGCTTTGGCTTCCTCTCTATTTCCAAATTGGTGGTTTCCCTCTATACACGGTTGTAGTATAACGAGTTGTTGATTTCTATTTTGAGGGATGCGAAGCAAATTGTTTGAGAACTAAGCCGCACCTGGAGGTGCCTTGTTGACTTATTTTAGAATTGTCTTATTCTCTCTTGGTTGCTTTAAGTAAACAATTGATCTGCAATATGATTTCTGAGTGGTATTTTTTATAATTGGTCTTGCTGGCACAGCTTTAATATTATCTTATTGCTCTTACCCATCCGAGTTACTCTATATTATCTTATTGCTCTTACCCATCCGAGTTACTCTAACTTTGCAATTCTTCATTAAGTTACTAATGTATATTTATTTATTTATGCTTGTGCCTTGTGAAGAAAATGCATCCCTTGGGAAGACAACATATGTTCACTGCAAAGCAGGTCGAGGGCGTAGCACAACCATTGTTCTCTGCTACCTGGTGTGTAATGATAATAAATTCAATCTAATTATGAGATATTTCGCAATTTCAACTTGAACTGAGATTGCAATTTTCATTGCAGGTGGAGCACAGACAAATGGCTCCTGAAATTGCATATGAGTATGTGCGATCTATCAGGCCGAGGGTACATTTGGCCTCTTCCCAGTGGCAGGTATGGAAAGTTCTGGAATTCCAGCACGCCTTTAATGAAGTTTATTCCTGAGTTCACTTGATGTAATGTCATAATGCAGGCCGTTCAAGACTATTATCTTCTCAAGGGGAAGAAAACTGGAATCTCAGACTGCATTACAGTTAGAACATCTCTACCTTTCCCTGTGGATCAGGACTCAGAATCCTTTGACAATGGCTCTGTAGTGGTTGTAACAGAAACGGACCTTGCTGGATATGATGCTAGGTACGACTCAGGTGTAGCAGGGAATCCTAGGTTGGCAGAATTGAGCATGGCTTGCAAGGTTCAGTTTGCTAGTCAATCAGCTATTGCTAGACTATCATGTCTATGGCTTCGGTGGCATGAGGACCATAAAACGTCAAGACAGAAGCTTAGAAACCCAGTGGGCACTGATCAATTGGGAAGACTTAGTGTTGACATATGGGTTAATTGAGATGTCAGATATTTACAATCATATTATTATTGGCATTTGTTTATATTATATTTTATGAAGCATTATTCAAAATTTTAACTTTCATTAATATTAAAGAGATTTCTACTTTACTCACATTTTATAAAAAAAAACTGTCTCCAATCAATTATTTTTTAGTTGAAAAAGAAATTGAGTCCTCATATTTCAATATAGTACTCGAACACTCGGCCAAAGACCGAGCGGCACTTAAATACTATACTTAATTGAGTTTTTGCTAAGTTTTATGGGATTTTATAACATGTGTCATAATTATTTTTAATGGCTAAGATTTATTTTTCTTTTTTCTTTTTCAAATAGTATAAAATGCTATAACATTCCCTTCAATTTTTGATTTGGTATTATAATCATCTTATAAAGTACTGTCCAGATTTTTATTGTCACTAATACTTGAGGAATGTTTACTTCACTCACATTTCATACTGTCAAAAAAATTTGAGTCCCCATATTTTAATATGGAGAGTTGAATACTCGGCCAAAGACAAGTGGCACTTGGATGCTATACTTTGTAGCTTTTAAAATAATTGCTGTTAGCTGTGCTGTAGAAATAATCAGCTGTGAAGAGAATCAGTTAAGAGTGAGTTTTGAAAGTAGTTGTGGGTGTTTGGTAAATCTTATTTTGAAATTGTTATAAAAAAATAAATGACTAAACTAAACATAATGTAGGATGAAACTTATTTATACATATAAAAAAATATACACAATATTTTTAATTGTGTATTGTAATAATTTAATTAAAAATAAAATTTATACTACATTGATTTTATTTTTTTATTTTTTATAATAAAAATTTATTGAAATATTGATTTTGTTTCTAATTTGAATAAGGGTAATTTTGCGTTTAGGTAATAATTATAAGGATATTTGTGAAATTGTATTAAATGATAAAATTAATTCTCAAAATCAGAATCTAAAAGCTACTCCTTCCTTGCTTTTCAAAATCAGCGATAAGAGGAGCTGATTTTGACAAAAGTGATTTTGAATTTTTTTTACTAAACACTATAATTAACTTTTAAATTTTCAAAATTACTTTTAAACCTCTCAAAAACAATCCAAAACAGACCCTTAGTTGAGTTTTTGCAAAGCCTGATGGGATCTTATAACATTAACATGTATCAAAGTTACTTTTAATCGCAAAGATTTATTTATTTATTTATTTTAAATAATATAAAACGCTATATTATTACCAACCTCGGAAAACTCTTGCGCTTCTTCTTATGTTTCTTTCTTTTCGTGTTTTTTAATTTAAAATATTTTGGGCAGCTAATTTCTTTCTTCTTCTTCTTCTTCCAATCTCATGAACGGATGACCATTACAAAACCTTAATTTATTTGGAGAAAATAAAAGTTGAAATTCTCCTAATAACAAAAAAAAAAGTTAGAGAAAAAGAAAAGAAAATGTAAAACTAAATCAAGATTTCACTCAATAACTGAGGAATGACTAAATTCCTCATAATGCAATTCTATTATCCATATGTATAATATTTATTACATAATAAACATTCAAGGCTACATGAAATAATTTTTAACGAGTTCAATTTGTATGAGATAATTTACTTGCATAAGAATTTGTATGCATATTACTCAATATATCGAATGAAAATTCGAAAAGATGGTACTTTATATTTATACTGTATTACTCAAAAAATCAAATTAATACTCCATGAGAATTGTGATGATGCTTTATACTATTTAATACAAAATTAATTTTGTTCTATTGATATTATTATAATTTGATGAGTAATTATGACATTTGTTATAATAGTTATAATCGATCTAGGATGAATTTAACTTACAAAAGTATAAAAATTATGCTCATTAATATTAACTTTTCCTCATTAAAAAAAATAAAAAAATAAAAAAGAGTTAACGTTTACAATTTTTATTTAACATTGTTCATGTTAAATTGAGGGGGTTTTCGATAATTTTATAATTTAAATAGCTTTATTTTAAAATTAGGTAAAGTACAAGCATCCTTCTGATAATTGCCACCTAATCGAATAGTTCACCGCCTGTTTCGGTAGCCAGATTTAATTGCAAAATGTCGTACCCGTTGGATTGCCTCATTAGAAATCCAACGGCCAATGAATTTTAAATAAAAATTTCAAATACAGCGCTGCATGGCAGGATACGAAAGCGAAACTACGAATCAACTGAAGTACTGATCAATGATGTCGTTTCAATAATATTTATTAGAGTAACGTTAGAGGGAGGGGGGAAAGACGAGAGAATTTATTTTAATGGAGAGAGAGAGAGAGTGTGGGCCGGGTAGACAGAGAGAATTTATAAAATATTTATTATTACTAATTAGTGGAAGAGGTAAAGAGTACTTGATGTGTGAGATTAAGCGTTCAAACCTTCGTAAAAATAATTATACGATTTAATTTTGTTTTTTAATTATAAAATAATTAATTAGAGATAATTTTTTTTTATGAAATATGAGTGTAGTAGACGTCTCTCAAATATTAAAAAAATTAAAATTTAAAAAATATTAATAATATAAATATAAATAATAATCTCATATAATATAAATTGTAATATGATAAGATAGTTGATAGTTCGGTGTAATTAAAAGCAAAAATATTTATTATTATATTCAAGAGCAGGGACACGTTTGATAATTGATATTCGACAGCGAGCTAAAGATAACACATAACGATTAAGTAGCAACAAGGAACGAGTAGTTTCGTTCGAACTAAGAAGTAGGAAGCTATGCTGACGATTTTCTCGTCATCTTCTTCTTCTCTACCTAAGCCTTCGTTTCCTTGTAAGTTGCTAATCTCTCTCCCTCTCTTCATGTTTATATTGCATGTATATATAAATTTTTTTCATTTTCTGGGTAATTTTCAAGTTCATGTTTGCTTGTAAGTTTGTCTCTGCCGCTCAAATTGTTGGAATATGGGGATTAAAAGCATTTGTTAGAGTATGGATTTTGAAAATTTTTACACAATAACCGAACATTTCTTACGGGTTCATCCGTTTATTTTTCTGGGTATGTAAAGAAACCTTCATTCGGATGATTTTTAGTAAATTACAATGTGAATGAAGGTGCTCCTGCTTCATTCGTATGATTTATCTATCCTCTCCTCTTTCCTTCCTTGTTAAATAAATGTGTTTCTTCTCAAATTTTCTTGCAGGTAAATCCTTTTCGACATGTCACACGTTAAGAACTTTCTTTCCTCAAAAGAAGCATATAGTGCGTTGCTGCTCAAGTCACAACTTGAAAGATAATGGGTTAGGACTTTGATCCCAGTTCCTCATTTTATCTATAACTTTTGTGTTTCTTACAGTTATTTATCATCTAATGTTTTGCCGAGTTTAGATTTCATTGCAAGGTAAAATTTAAGCGGAGGGTTGTCCTTTTCTTTTTGTTCTCATCTGGCTTGTTCCCAACTTTATCTGCTTCTGGAAAGACAAAGAGTAAGAACCCGTATGATGAAAAACGCTTGTTAGAACAAAACAAACGGATGCAGAAAGAAAATAACGCACCAGAAGGTTTCCCAAATTTTATTAGAGAAGGTCAGTTTCATTCAAACTCAGATTTTTCTATCTTCTGGAAGCTATAGCATAACATCTTTAAATTACCAATTTTCTTTGAATAATGTCTGGTGCAAAATCTTCAATTTGCGATGATATTACAGTAGCATTATCTCTGTGTCTCTTTGAGAGCTTTGTCACAAATAGTTAGAGATTGGAGGAATCATCATTGATGTTTGCGAGCCTGTATCAGGTTTTGAAGTTAAGGTAGTAGCATCAGAGAATTACATAAAGCGTGACTCGGGGCTTATATACCGGGATTTTGAAGTTGGTAAAGGTGATTGCCCAAAGGATGGTCAGCAGGTTTTTCTTTTATCATCTTTGGAAGCAATAGCTTCTTGTTCTTGTTATGATATTTCAATATGAGCAGTTTAAGAATCATTTTAAGAATTGGCTGCACATATTAAAACTGACTAGTTTAAAATGTTTTGACAATTTTACTCTATGAGAAACATTGGCTGTGATGAACAGAAGTAACAAATTTAAGCCATTCACCATAGAATACATCTATAGTCACTCATGAGCTGCACCACTTACTTGACATTCTTTGCAGGTAATTTTCCACTACATTGGCTATAATGAGTCAGGCAGACGGATTGACAGCACCTACTTACAGGGTTCTCCTGCCAGAATTCGTATGGGCACTAATGCATTAGTTCCAGGTTGAAAGAGAGAATCTGTAGAGAATTTAACCATTTACTGTGCATACAGAGATCATAAAAATGTTAGAAATTGCTGAAACAAAAAACTTATGCAGGATTTGAGGAAGGAATTCGAGACATGAGACCAGGAGGAAAAAGAAGGATAATCATTCCTCCAGAACTTGGACCACCAGTCAGTAACTCAAATTGTTCATCTCCCTCCATCTTTGGCTTTCGACATTCTTTCTGCCTCCTTTTCTTTTATGCTACCAATTAGTCAAATATATCAAGAATACATATTATCAGCATATGCATAATGCTAAACTTTGCCCAAATACTGACTCGGAACTTCATTACTAAGTAACTATCTTGTAATCTGCAGGTAGGGCCTTCTACATTTTTCAGTGCAAAACAGTTTGAAGTGTTTGATGTGGAACTGCTAAGTATTCAGGATTGTCAAAGGAGGACCATTGGCTTTTACTCTGATGTCGTGTGTAATTGATGGGGCTAATGCCTAATATCTCTCATCTTTGATAGCCTTCTCACTTCTGGAAATGTATCAGAGCTCCAATGAAAATTCATGTTTGCAAATTAAGCAATAGATTACTGCAAAAGTCCTTTCATCTTGTTTCATTCCCAATATTTTCTTATTTTTGGGCCTCTTGTTCAATCATGTATCTAAATTTAGGTAAAAAAGAAACCGGGGGTTTTCAGGCCACCATCTCATTGAAGATTTTGGGATTTTTATAGCGGCATCCACCAAAAACGAAAATAGGATCTGCACTGACGACATTACCAAATATGCTAAGAAAGTAAAAAATTCCTTAAAATGATCATTCACATCCATAATGTTATGAGATAGCAAACTGATATTGTTAACATTGTGATGCAGCCTTATGATAAGAGAATAATTCCAAATTTTCTTTTACCACATTTATTTACCTATCAACCATGAATGGATGTAAGAATAATTTTTAACAATATCTAGCCAAAAGAAGTATTATTGATACAAGGGGCTGTTACATTCAGTATGTATAAGAAAAAGTACATTGTACACAGGTTACAAGCTTGGAAGAATCCTACATATCATTATCTTGTTACTGAGCTTCTTCTACAGGTGCCCTGTGGTAAACAATCGAATCTGAACTTGGATCTGCATGATACTGGCCATAAAATGCATATAAACCAATTGATATGAAGCTGAGAATAATGAATCTCCACCATGCCTCATAGTGCAACTGCATGAAAGTATAGATAATTATCACAAGTATCCTTCCATTCCCTAAATTCTTAGATCTTTCTCCATCAGTTTTGTATGTAACTTTGACTATAGGAAGGTGCAGCATGCAAAAGTGGGGTAGAAGCATACCTGAGCAAAAAGGAATAAGTTGAAGAAAATAGAAACAGCTGGCAGAATGGGAACCCCAGGACAAGAAAACCCCGGAGGATCTGAATAACCCTGAGACATAAATAGGAGGAGGTAAAATAATGAAAACATTACATGAAGTGTAAAGGGCATTCAAAAAGTCAAACAACTTAAGTAATTAACTAGAGAACAATGCCCATCAACAAGCCCTTTATAGCTTATAACTTCACTAGTTCCTCCCACCACCCTAAACTGTTTATCATATTGATGAAATTTTTTCTAAACACCAGTCTCCACTAGTTATCCATATGTATTGCTGCAAGAGCCCAGAACCCCAAAGCATGAGGTTCAAAAAATTGAATACAGCTGCATTTGATGAGTGGAGCTATCTCCAACTATTTTGTGTCCATGTTAATGCATTAGGCAACTAATTACAAGAATATCATTTTATATAAAGAGTACAGGTTAATAACTCACGTGTCGTAGGCAAAGAATGGCAGAAGCTAGTATTGCAATAACAACTGCTACTATCGGAAGAATATACGAAGCATTAACACGGTAAAACAGTCCAGCTCCGAAACCACAACAAGCGATTATAATAAGACAAATGACACCCTCCCGCCAGGCTGAAGTCAATCTTGATGAATCATTTCTCGATGTTCTATCCTTCCAACGAAGCGCTATAACACACGCTGAAACAACAGAATAGCCAGTCTTAAACCAGCCAATGGAAAAAGTAAGCTCCACATATCAAATATTAGTTTCCTTGGAAATCCTACAATATCATCATGCACCATGAATGAAACTGAAAGCAAGAAAGTAGAGTGAAGCAAAATGGCATAAAGTAGACAACAATTTCAGAATTTACACTAAATATATCAAGGGCAAGAACTGAGTATGACCTACCAATGTGCCAACTGAAAGAATGTGCGAGAGCACGCGCACGTTAAATAGCCCCGCCAAAATACCAGCAACAATGCCAACCCAAACCTGGGAATGAACAGGAGTGTGCCGTTTTGGATGCACTTTAGCAAATATAGAAGGCAGTAAACCATCCCTTCCAAGCCCAAGATATAACCGTGACTGTTCATAGAAACATCCAAGTCATTTACTTTCGCAAAGGTTACGTGGAAAGGACATCTCAATACTGAACACTGAGAATTCACTCACCTGAACATAAAGCCCAACTAGGAGGGTTGTTGTAAGTCCGGCCACAGCACCAAAGCTGATTAACACTGAAACAAATTTCAAACCCCTGGACACAAAAGCATCAGACAGAGGAGCATCTTCATCAAGGAACTTGTAAGGTACCATTCCGGTGATAACTAAACAGACACCGATGTACAATGCAGCGCATATAAGAAGGCTTCCCAAGATGCCTATTGGCAAATCCCGCTGAAACATCAAAATTAGGGGGTAAAAAGGATGAAACGGAAGTTACAGAAAGAATTTGCATAATCAATTGTACATAACATAGCAAAAGATATTCACAACTGAATACATACAATCAGAAGACGCACCTGAGGCTTCTTAGATTCTTCAGCTGAATTAGCAACTGCATCAAACCCTACATATGCAAAGAATGCTACAGTAGCTCCAGTCAATATTTCTTTGAAACCATTCGGAGCAAATGGAGACCAATTGGAAACATCAACCTCAAAAGCACCAGCAAAGATTACGACAATGACAATGATAACCTGCAGTAGAATTGGAGTCTAATATTATCGCTGATTTAACCACACCTTAGACTTGAGTCTTCTATTTTCAATTTTTATTGAAAAAATTGCATAACAAAATAAGACTGGTAACTGTATCGTGAAGAAATGAAAGCTGGTAACCTTTAACAAAATAAGACTGGAAAAGAAAAGGATGGTGAGATGGTGGATCACCTTTACTACAGTCATGCACGAGTTCAAAACAGAAGATTCACCGACACCCCAACATAAAACTACAGTCAGAAGTGCAAGGAGAATCGGAGCTAATATATTGATAGATAGAGTTCCTCCCAAGAACTCTTCACCACCATGTCCAATCCAGCTTGGTATGTTTTCTTTGAAAAAGGGAAAGAGCTCAAAAATTGAAACTACATAGCTCGCTAAGCTTCGTGCTATGCTCGCTGCACCAATATGGTAGTCCAACATAAGTTGTGCAAAAACAAGAAAAGCTGTAAGTTCATTGAATGCTGTATACGCATACAAGTATGCTCCCCCAACAACGGCAGGAAAACGAGATGCCAGCTCAGCATAACAAAGTGCATTTAACACACAAGCTGCTCCAGCAAGTAAGAAACTAATTGTAACTCCTGCAGTACCAAAAGCAAATAATTAATAAGCAGCATTGAGCAGAAGTACCATATGCATACATGAAAAATTAGTACAATGCTACTCATTAAGTCACAAAAATTCATAACTACATTTGGATTCACTCAATAGTTTCCATCACTACTTGGAGACGTGGCGACTGGCAATTAATGATAGGTGCCATGTCAGTCGAGACAATCTCTGTGTCGTGTAATATTATTTTAAATTTTAATGTACAATGAATTACTGCTCTAATAATACTCGATAAGGAATTGAATTCGATTATCGAAAGGGAAAAGTGAACCAAGTAAATTCGTGAAAGTCAAAGGATTGAGCAAGCGAATAACGGACCTGGACCGGCGTCGCGAGCGACGGTACCGGTGATAACGAATATTCCGGCGCCGACTGACGCGCCAACGCCGATGAGCACCAGTTCGAAGAGTCCGAGCCGCCGTAAAAGTCCTTCGCCATAATTAGTACGGACGGACGGAGAAGTTAGGGTTTTGGCTCGGAGAGCTGAAGACCAGAAATGAGAGAAACACGTGGATGGTGGATGTGACGCAGATGGTGATGATGATGATGAAGAATTATTGTTGCTTTTTTCGATCTGAACGTTTTCACCTCCCATGATTGATTATTTTTATTGATGACCGGAGATGAACAACGTCGACGTGTCGTATTTTAGCAGCTACTAGTATTTATCTGTCTGAATTCTTTCTTGTCTTCTTGATCTGGTTCGCTAAAGTACAGTTCGTTACGTTGTTATTTCGTCACGTGCTCCATTTCAATAATTATTGAATTTAATGGGCCGCGCATAGGTTTTACAAACTGGGTTGCCCGGATGAGAGTCCACGATTAGAGTTCTTTCAGTTTGAATGAGTAATGTTTTTCACACCACTTTAATATTTTTGTAACTTGTCATTTTTGTAAGAATAATGGTAAGTATCTTAATATTTAAGTTTAATTTTAAATCTTAATTAATGTGTTATTCATTCATTGAAAGTTGTTTAAATAATTTTATAAGTTATAAAATTCATTATCCAATAGATGAATGACACACTTAAGTTGGGATTCAAAATAAAATTTAAATGTTGGAATCCTAATCATTATTGTTTTTGTAATCATAATTTTATTGTTACTGAAAATTACATAAAAGGATAAATATAAATTTAATTAAACAAAAATATCTTGATAAATCATAAACCTCTAACTATTTCTTAATCTTAATATATGATAAAATTAATTTTGTTGATAAATTTAAAATAATTTTGAAATAATTAAGAAATAAATTACCTAATAATAGTTTGTTTACAATTTAATTAATTTATCTTAAATGATAGTAAAGATTAATTAAAATTCTATTGTAATTTTATATCCTTTTTTATAATTTCATTAAGGAAATAGATATAAAGAATTAAAAGTGGGGTTTCTTAATAATTTCAAAGAGGTGTTAGAAGCTCCACTTCAATTTAAAATGTCAACCATGTGAATTTTTTTTTTTTTTAAATTAATCATTGCAATTTCGGACATTAGTCTAATACACTTGAAATCATTAATTAAGATATCTTTCAGTTCATATAATTGAATATGATAATATCAACCTATTAAAACACAAACAATTATGTATATTTTTTTATCGTATTAATATCATTTGTGATTGTTTGAGTTTGAAACGACTTAATCATTCACTTTGATATTTTATTGAACAAAAATGGTGATAATCGCCCATACATTTGCAAGCATGAGAAAGGCTGTTGCATTCCTTATAGCAATAATTTCGAGTCTCCTCCTTTTTTTTTTACCTCTACATTCGAACTCCAATTAATTTATTGATCGCAGCATGTTCCAATTTAGGGCCAGTTTTGAAATGAAATAAGTTGTGTGTGTTGGACAGATGAAATAAACTGTTGATTAAAAAAATTATTTGGTATTTAATAAATATTGTATAAAGAAGGTACTAATTTATTATATAATGACAAAAAATTAATATAAGTTTAAATTGTGTTTTATTTATATATTATGTTTTATAAAAAAAAAGATATAATTATCTTTTTGTTAAAATACCATGTTTATAATAGGAATTTAAAAAATATGTAATGACTTATCTAATAAGCTTTTTATAAAAAATAACGTTTTTAAAATTGCTATCAAAATGAAAAAATTTATTAAATAAGAAGCTTATAACAAACTTATTAAATAAACAGCTTATAACATTTAGACCTTGATCTCAAATAGGACATTAATTGATTGTATTAAATATAAAACTGATTTAATAATAATCATCCTACATTCCTTCTTCAATTCGAACCTGAAATATTTATTGGAAATTATGGAAAATATATCTTGTTCCAAGAGATTTCTCTATGACTAATTCTTTAATGTTTTCTAATAATAATATTATATCAGGTTATATAATCTTTTACTATTGAAATATCAAAATATACTATCTGCCAAAACCTTTTACAGTGGCAAATCTATGGCTTTGAATTTAATAATGAATCAATGCACTATAACGTCGATGTTAAGTCCGAGCCTTATAAAAGGCAATTGCATTTAAATTGAGTAGCTAAAAATGCTGAAATACAAGCAAGTAAAACTCAACATAAAAATTCAAAAATTGGGTAGTGAAAGATCTCTGCCCCAGTAATATGGGTGATTAGATTTTCCTCTGAAATATATGACTGCTTTACAATTACTACAAAATTTTTATCATGTACAAATCTTTTGCCATACAGGTTCATGCATGATTTCATGACTGAACGTGCGATGTATGACATCAAATTTGTAGAATGTGATGAATAATTCGTGAACTATTATGATGAAAAAAGTTGTGATTTTTTAACATATAATTAGAGGGAAACCCTACAGTGCTTTTCTGAGACTAAAGGCCGAGTGGCTATCATGAATTTTATATTATACTTTATGCGTATGGTTTTATAATTTAACATGAGCTGTATGATATATAAAATTTGAGAGAAATTATGAATAACTAGTGAACTACAATGAAAAATTATTTTAGACTTTGTCATAAAACACAAGAGGCGGGGAAGACTTATGCCTGTGTAACATATAAATAACTATTATAAGATAGATTAATCTTTGTTTGGATCGCAAGAAATCTAGTATCACAATTAATGGGAAATGTGACAGGGAAATTGAAAATCCAAATAAAAAAAAAAATTTATCATTTCAATTTAGGAAAAAGAACACTAATACAAAACTTTTTTTTTTTAAAAAAAAATATTAACATATAAATTATGTAGGTTCACACAATTCATCTCTAACCTCCGGCAAATAAATGCTGTAATTCTCTTAATCCGTATTTTTATTTATATTTTCCCATCCCCACATATACAATACAAAAGTACCGAACGTCCAAACCCAAACACAATCTCTTCTCTTGTGTCTTACAATTCTACCCAAAGAGAGTTCGAAGACAAAAGCTCACCAGGGTTTGGCTTTTGTTCTCTCTCATCAGTACGCCTGAATCTTTTTTCGACTAGTCTTCTTTTATTTTTTTTATTCTATCTGTGTTTCTTCAGTATTTGTTTCTTTAATACAATTGAAGTTTCTTTAATGCAATCTCATTAAAGAAAAACGAGATTTTAGATTCAAAGGGTTTATCTACAAACCCACAAAGATTGAGCTTTCAGGTTTGATAAAACCACAGAAAGTTTGATAATCTCGTTATATCCAATTGTACAATTTATTGGGTCTTCAATATAAGTAGTCTTTGGAATTTGCAAATTATCAAAATTTACATTTTTTTTGTTGATCTTTATTGAATTCTGTAGCTTGTTTGAGGATTAGGGTTTTTGGGTTATTTAGTTTAGTTTATGGGTCATTGTGTTTTCTAAAGTTGTTTGTAGGATTTGGGTTATTAAGGTTGATGGTTATTGGTATTTGTTATTTGTGATTTGATTGAGATATGAGCCGTAGAGTGAGGCGTAAAGTGGCAAGGAGAGGGAAGGAGAAAGTTGTTTTGGCAAGCTACCCTGAAGTTGAGGATGAGGTTATAGATTCTGAGAAGAATGAAGTTGTTGATTGGACTAGTTTGCCTGATGATACGGTGATTCAGTTGATTTCATGTCTGAATTACAGAGACCGGGCAAGCTTGTCATCAACATGTAGGACATGGAGAGCTTTAGGTGCTTCTCCATGTTTGTGGAGTTTCTTGGATCTTCGTGCACATAAATGTGATACTGCCATGGCAGCTTCACTTGCTTCTAGATGTATGAATCTTCAGAAGCTTAGATTTAGAGGCGCAGATTCTGCAGATTCAATGATACACCTTCAAGCTAGGAATTTGCGAGAATTAAGTGGTGATTACTGTCGTAAAATAACAGATGCAACTCTATCTGTGATTGTAGCTCGTCATGAGGAGCTGGAAAGCCTCCAACTTGGGCCTGACTTTTGTGAAAGAATCACCAGTGATGCCATAAAAGCAATAGCTCTTTGCTGTCCCAAATTGAAGAAACTTCGGTTATCTGGGATTAGGGATATTTGTGGTGATGCCATCAATGCTTTGGCCAAGCTTTGTCCAAATTTAACAGACATTGGGTTTTTGGACTGCCTGAATGTTGATGAGGTGGCATTGGGAAATGTACTATCAGTTCGTTTTCTTTCGGTTGCAGGGACTTCAAATATGAAGTGGGGTGTGGTATCACAGAATTGGCACAAGCTTCCCAAATTAGTTGGGTTGGATGTTTCAAGAACTGATGTTGGACCGATTACCATTTCCAGATTATTGACTTCATCCAAGAGCTTGAAGGTTTTGTGTGCCTTGAATTGTCCAGTTCTTGAAGAGGAAAACAACATTAGTGCAGTTAAAAGTAAAGGCAAATTGCTACTTGCCCTTTTTACTGATATTTTTAAAGCTTTAGCTTCTCTATTTGCCGAAACTACAAAGAACGAGAAGAATGTGTTTTTGCATTGGAGGAATTCAAAAAATAAAGATAATAACTTACATGAGATTATGACTTGGGTCGAATGGATTCTGTCCCATATACTTCTACGCACTGCTGAGAGCAATCCCCAGGGGTTGGATGATTTCTGGCTCAAGCAAGGTGCAAGACTGTTGCTCAGTTTGATGCAGAGCACACAAGAAGATGTTCAAGAAAGAGCAGCTACAGGACTCGCAACCTTTGTCGTCATTAATGATGAAAATGCTAGCATAGATTGTGGAAGGGCTGAAGCGGTTATGAAAGATGGTGGCATACGCCTTCTTCTGGACCTTGCAAAATCTTGGCGGGAAGGGCTTCAGTCAGAGGCTGCAAAGGTAATTCTTTTATGGTAATATTATTATGATCATATCCCATCTACCCTGTCACTGAATTGTGTCAACTAATTTTCATCCAGTTGTCTTCTATAATTATTCTCGTTTTCTTAAACTGTGCAGGCTATAGCAAACTTGTCTGTTAATGCCAAAGTTGCAAAAGCTGTTGCTGAAGAAGGAGGAATCGATATCCTTGCTGTTCTGGCTAGGTCCATGAACAGGCTGGTAGCTGAAGAGGCTGCCGGAGGTCTTTGGAATCTATCTGTTGGAGAAGAGCATAAGGTTAAGTACATTTCTTTTCATCGTTTATCATCACATGGTATACGATTAAAATTTGTAGTAGTAATAACTTTGAAACTTCTGTCAGGGTGCCATTGCTGATGCTGGTGGTGTAAAAGCTCTAGTTGATCTTATATTTAAATGGTCCTCTGGTGGTGACGGTGTTCTGGTATATTCTTAACCTGCACTACTGTCTGCCCACATGAATACTTCATTGATCATGAGTTGCTGCTGTATGATAGCTTATGCCGTGCGTTGGTTCCCATTTTGTACTTTTAGGAGCGCGCAGCTGGTGCTTTAGCAAATTTGGCAGCGGATGATAAGTGTAGTATGGAAGTTGCATTGGCAGGCGGTGTACATGCTCTAGTGATGCTTGCTCGCAGCTGCAAGTTTGAGGGAGTGCAAGAGCAGGTGGTGCTAGTTTGGTGTTTTATTCATTCTAGTCAAATTTTTGTCCATTAAACTTTCTGGTGCAGTTCTGTTATTTTTCTTCATATTATGTCATGCTGCCAAGCTAGGCTATTCCTCTCTGTCTCTTAATGTGGGTGATTTTGCTCATATTTGTTGTCTCTTCTGATATGCTCCAGGCTGCTCGCGCCTTGGCTAATTTGGCTGCTCATGGAGATAGCAATAGCAACAATTCTGCTGTTGGACAAGAGGCAGGTGCCCTTGAAGCCCTTGTTCAACTAACTCGCTCGCCCAATGAGGGTGTCAGGTAGTTTATTACCATTCCAGAAGTCATCGTATGGGTTATTTTAATGCATGGGTGCATCTTTTATTGACTGCATCTTCTAAAATTCGTTGCCCCTATGTTTGACTTGTCAATATTGGAATGCTTGTGTTTAATTTTGTGCCATTCAGTTTTGTTAGACATTTATTTGATAGATTCTTGTAACAGCTATTTCTTTTTCCTTTTGATTAAAGTGCTCTTAATTAACACTAAGAGGTTAAGGTAAGAATCCCCATATTTCTTAAAAAACGAGGGAATATTAGAAATATGAAGAAAGCTTAGCTAATATTTTTATTTAAGGAATGTGCAGTTAATGAGTGTGTACTATGTGGGACTGCAATGATACGTTAGATATTTGTTGTGTGGAAGGATGAAATTTATAGGCATTACTGTGGAAGAATGTAATTAGGCTTTGCTTCTCCGATTGGGGGTGGATTGTTAGTCACATAAAATGTTGCCTCCCTCAATCCAGCCCTTTGGAAAAACTTCAAAGTTGGTGGTATTATTCTCATTGGCAATGAAAGATCAAACAACCCCTTTTGACAACTCTTTTTATTTTCTGCCTATAGCTTCATTTATAACTTTGTGACCCTCACTTTTGTCTTTGGAAGCAAGATTATGCTCTTTTTTTATGGGCTTTATCTGCTTTCTTGCATGTAATCATCAACACAGGCAAGAGGCTGCTGGTGCATTGTGGAATCTATCATTTGATGACAGGAACCGGGAAGCAATTGCTGCAGCTGGTGGTGTTGAGGCATTGGTATGGTGTTTGTCTTTTGGAGCTGTTAATAATTGTTCTTTGTTATCTAAGCCTATCTTTGGCACTATGTGATACACTAAGAAGTGGTTCATTGAAAGCACATAACAAAATGTGTGTTTAAATTTTAAATGAAAGAAATTGTTGAATAACCAAGCAGCATCTTTGTTAGCTGAGAGGCTAATTGGTACAGAAACTCATAAAAGCTCTTCACTGGAAATTATTGTTGTCTCACGATCGCTGGAAATTATTGTTATCTCACGATCTAGCATCTATAAATTCATGAACCGCTATGAAAATGCCACTGTTGAAATCCACATGGAGTATGAGTGCATATGTGCTGGATCACTTTTTGTTTTGAAGTTGATCGTATCGAATATGGAGTTGTATTTCATTCTTGAGATTTGATGCGACCGTGCATGCACAGTGATTGGCTTTTACGAAACTATCAAAATGCAGTATTGCAGTGGTGATGGGTATTACCTCTTTTGAGATAACATTTTGGAGCCGATTGTATAATATGTATGTTATTTTTGTTTCTTACTTTGTTGTTAAAACACATTATGCGTGTTTTAACTGTAAGTAGTTGAGTGTTGTCTATCATACTATTGAGAACTGTTCTTGATTCTTTCTAATTTCTTGTGGATGGTTGATTGCGTGTCAAAATTCTACTTTTACATGATAAAGCTTGTTGGAACACATTGATGAGTTTGCCTTCCTGCATACTGACTCCTAATTGTTGGAAGTTGTTCCTTTCTTCATGGCTTTAAATTATCTCTTTTAGTGATGCTTATGTCATCCAGATTATGAAATATGTTTTACTTGTCCATGGTAGAAAGTTTTCACTTAATGTAATGTTGAAGCTCTCTTGTTTTTGTAGGTTGTCCTTGCACAATCCTGTTCAAATGCCTCTCCAGGTCTGCAAGAGAGGGCTGCCGGTGCTCTTTGGGGATTGTCGGTGTCTGAAGCTAACTGGTAATTCCATAAGTTACACACACCACACACATGTTATGATGTATGTGCGTATAATATAACACTCATTTTCTGTTGTACAAAACTTGATTACTGAACAAGCTTCTGATGCAGCTAGAAGTATGTCATAGGGTATTGTTTGTGAAATACTATTTATAAGAGGATCCACAAAACTTGTTCATGCTTAAAATGCCAACTACCCTGTGCCCAATCCCATAGGTTCTCTGTGCTCTGCCTTTTGCACATTATTTCTATTTGAACCATATATCTCCATTTATACGTTATTACATAATTGTTTGTTGATGTCATGAAAACAGATTTGGAAAAGCTTTTCGCACTTACCACATAAAATAAAATAAAACGAAGATTTGGAAAAGCTTTTCAGGGGGATTGCTTGGTTAATAAAATTTGCATGTTGAGCCTTTGGATGATGGAGATGAGCCCTTACAAGATAGGAATGGTTTTACACAATACCCCACTTTAGTATAGGCAATGTTGCTATCTTGAGTCACTCAACTGTGATATGTAAGCCCATAATAACATCAGAAAATGTAGTGTGGTGGCGTCCCCAGACCGAACTCTCTGTGCTTGGAAGATATGAAATGATTTCTGAACTTTGTCAGCTGTAATCAGTATTTCATTCTTCAATTCTCTCCTCCCAATTATGCATTCTCATTCCCTGGTATAATCAGTTCTGCATTATGCTGAATGATGTAGTTGCTTTTTCATCCGGTAAAGTGGGATATTTGCCCCACATTTTATGCTTACATATCGATGCTTTATTTTTTTTATTGGTGTTTGTCAGCATTGCTATTGGACGTGAAGGAGGTGTTGCACCTTTGATCGCCCTGGCCCGCTCTGAGGCTGAAGTAAGTGCTCAAAATATTCTGGACAAGTAATTCAAGTATTTTATATTCCTTGGTGATAAATGATATTCTTATTTCTTTATCTCATATTTCATTCCATGGTAAGCACAACTCAATTTGTTATACCTTTTACGAATTGGCATCTGTCATAATTGCTATTCAGTCACTACTACTACCAAACCAACATTGTAAAATACTTGGTACCTGGAGTTTTCCAATACCTGATATCATGTGTGAGATTGAATGGTTATCACTTTGCATCTATTATACACTCTGTGGTCTGATTGATCGTTCTTGCTCGTTCTTGTTAGTTCAACTTATATTTCAGATTTGTATCTAATCTTTTATGAGGAAACTTCAACAATTGCATTTTTCACAATAGTGCTTGTATTCATCTTTTCTATCATACATTTCTTTTCTTCACCTCTAATTTGTCCAAGTAGAGCCTGATTTAGCGATGTCGTATTGGACTTTTTTTTTTCCCCTTCAAGGATGTCCATGAAACTGCTGCGGGAGCTCTTTGGAATCTTGCTTTTAACCCTGGTAATGCTCTCCGTATAGTAGAGGAAGGGGGAGTTCCTTCCCTTGTTCATTTGTGCTCTTCATCAGGTTCAAAGATGGCGAGATTTATGGCTGCATTGGCATTGGCTTACATGTTTGATGGCAGGTACTTTGCCTAACTTCAGCCTACTGAATAGTTACGTTATTTTTGTGCAAAATGTTAAATTGTTCTAAATACCTTATATTATTTTATTAATTTCAGTGCACAATATGTTTGCAGTACATAAAAGATGGGTTTCTATAGCTTTCATGATGTGGAAAGGGTTGTTTGCTTTGAGAGGAAAACATACATGCTTACTACTTTTTTTTTTATAATGTCCTACAGAATGGATGAATTTGCTTTGATAGGAACTTCAACAGAAAGTACTTCAAAGTATGTGAGTTTGGATGGGGCTAGAAGGATGGCTCTGAAGCATATTGAAGCATTTGTTCTTACATTTTCTGATCCACAAGCATTTGCAACTGCTGCTGCATCATCTGCTCCAGCAGCATTGACTCAAGTGACAGAAAGAGCACGTATTCAAGAAGCAGGACATTTGAGATGCAGGTTTACATTCTCTCTATAATTTTCTGATCACCTTCATGCTACCTGGGTTATGCAGGAAGCCATATAGTTTGTGAGAAGTGAAAAATGTAGAATACATTTTTTTGACCTTGTGTTGCTCTATGTCGACAGTGGAGCTGAAATTGGAAGATTTATCACCATGCTACGTAATCCTTCTTCTGTACTCAAGTCATGTGCTGCATTTGCTCTCCTCCAGGTAATTATTACATATTCCTTTCTAAGTTTTTATATTTGCCATTGTGTGGTGTTTTTCTTCCCAATCTTGAATTAAAGCGCTGTACTTGACTGGGAGGCCATTTATTGAATTTCTCAATTGCAGTTTACGATTCCTGGTGGCCGGCACGCTATGCATCATGCAAGCCTTATGCAGGGTGCTGGAGCAGCACGGGTTCTACGCGCAGCAGCAGCGGCAGCAACTGCTCCAATTGAAGCCAAAATATTTGCCAGAATTGTACTTCGCAACCTAGAACATCATCACCATGTAGAGCCTTCAATATAATAAAGGGATATGTCATGTACACTCATCATGGTCACCCCAGAAGTCGTGATAAAGGCTATTTATTTGAGCTATGGAGCTAAGTGATACAATAAACTGTAAGAATATTTTCTTCACCCTGTAACTATGCAAATGTATATGAACCGAAATTATTTACTGCTTAATCTTTTCTTCTCCTGCCCCCCATTTGTTTAGGTATTTAAGATGATCTTTTTCTCCTTTATGTAACAAATCCTTTCATGTTAAAAAGCTACTTTGATTAGGGAATTGAATTGAGAACTGAATATCTCATTTTTCTTTTTTTCATTGTATTCTTTGTGACAATATCTTCCTTCTCTATGATCATAAATATTATAACCCGTTTAACCGACATAGACCGGCTGGCACCTGGGTTATTTTAGTTTCTGTTATCGTGGAAAATTAATTTGGAAATGCTACTTTTCTTTTTTTAGTTCATGTTGAGTATAGTTTATTTAATTGTTAAAAGTACTTATTTAATTTTAAAAGTTCTTTTTATAATTTTTTAATGTTGTTCGTTTGTATTTTGAGTAGAGTTTTGAGAATTAAATAAGTTATTTTGTTTTTACTAACAAAAGTTTAAATTTTAAGTTTTCTAGAGTAGAAGTTGAAATTTTTTTTAAAATATTAAACTGTTTAAAATATTTTTAACTTATTTTATAATATTATTTTATTTTTTAGTAATAAAAATTTAAAAACTTTAATGATAAAAATTTTATTTAAATAAGTTTTATTTAAAAAATTATAGGAAAACCTTTTTAACTTTTGCGAATAGAGGTTAATTTTTTTTAAAAAATATTAAATTATCTTCACTTATTTCGTTCCTTTAATAATATAATTCTAAAAGCTCTAATTTGTAAAATTCAACTAGTAATAACTTAATCTTTATCTTGTTTTCTGTTGGCCGCTGGGGTTTTTTTAGTAACAATAACATTCGGGTCCCTAGAGTTCTTGCTTTTTGGAATTAAGCATGTAGAAGTTTGTCAGTTTGTGCCAAGTAGATCCCTGCGCCGGTGAGCCTTGCATAAATGATCCGATCGATGATATGGTGGAACGTCACAATGCGATGCTTCCAAACTCGTGTTGAGGAAAATGGGAAAAAAAAATGGAACAATCACATCCGAGGGAGGTTTCAAAAGTTAAAAACTAATTTTTGAGTGTTTGTTAAATTTTTTTAAAAAATTACTTTATTTTATTGTAGATTTTAAAAGATAAAAAAAAGTAATTTTTTAAAATCTATTTTTGAGAATTAGATTTATATTTAAATATAATTAAATATGCCCTCACATATATTAAAAAAATTTAAAACTATCCTTGTTAATTAAGAAATAAAATTATTAAATTTAAAGAGATTATTATTATTATGATCAATTATATTTAGATAATATAATAAAAAATAATATTAATAATATTAAAATTTTTATTTTAGCTATCAATTATTATATATATAGAATAAAAAAAATTGTACACATATTTATAAATATGTAAATAAATTTTATTTAATGTTATGTTCATTTTGGGTGCGTTTGGTGTGCTGCATTGTATTGGACTGTACTGAATTGTAATGGATTGTACTATATTAAAATTTAATAAATAATACAACATAGTATGAACTGTATTGTGTATTATTAATATTTAATATTATTTATAGTTATTCTATATTTATATTAATAAATATTATATGAATTTAATGAAAAATTTAATATTTAAATTAATTGATTATTTAGATTTATTAATAAAAATATAATTATCTGCAGTGAACTTTAGCATCATTTTTTATTTAATATATTAAAAAAATATAATATTTGATTTTTAATGAATACAATGGTTAATATTCAATAAATAGTTAAAATAAAAAAGAGTCTGTGCAAATTAGACACGCAAGGGGTGGCAGGTCTCCTTTGCACATTGATTGCCGCACTATCTTAAAAAAATATACAGATAAGTGCAATTGTTTTTAACAGCCAAATGCAGGTCTCAATTTACATTACAGTGCAGACCCTTATATAAACCCACACGCCAAATATACCCTTTAGTTATTTACATTTTTATAACAATTTAATAATAAGATTTATCAAAAATATACGACTGTTTTTAAAATTTACAATACTTTTGAAAATAAATTTTATCAAACATTTAACTGATTCTCTTTATAGTTAGTTACTTCTATAGTACAATTAACATAAATTATTTTAAAAGTTACAGTATTATCAAATTGGTCCTTAAGGGTTAGGAACCTATTTGATACACATGGACAACCTATTTCTTATATCTCAAAACTTAAAAAGAATAATATATATTTATCACCCAAATATTTATCAACCTTAATTGTGAGGATATATATATATATATAAAGGACAGGTTCAAGAAATCTAACTTTTTACAATAATTTTGAATCATTAGATTTAACAAAAATGAAACAAAAATGAATGGTGAAGATTAAATCACATGTCTTTATTAATTTCATTAAAATTTCACTTATCAGTTATCCCGACCAACAACATCAATAGAAAATCATCGGACCAAAAGGTAACATTACCTTCAATAATAATTCAAGAGAAATTGAAAAAATAGTGGAATGTGTCAAGAATAACATAAGAACTTGCGAGTGTTTGTTAATATTTCCCTTTTTGCGTTCTACTGATTCACGTGGGAAAGAGGGTGCTTGCTTTTAGTACACAACCGATAGCAAAGGTTGATCCTGGCTGAACCTGCCCATATTCATTAAGAAATTCCACATGGATGAAACCCATTTATGAGATGAAGATTTTGTTGTCATCAGCTGCATCGCTGTCAATGATTTGTCCTTCAAGTATGGAACTATGTACTTTTTCAAGTCGCTTCGAGAGATCTGAAGATGACTTCCAGTAACATTTATGAATTTAACTTTCCCAGCTTCATCCAAGGTTTTCAAACCAATCCAGTCTTCCGTGTACAATTGGGTCTGCATGAACAGATTTGTTAATCACCATCAAAGAAAAAAATTGGCGGAGAAAGAAAAACAACTTGAAATGTTATCTAGGTTTTGATCCAAGTCGCCTATCTTTTTCACCATTCCGTTTGGATCTATGCATTTTTTCATAGCAGGCACTCAATGTGCTACACTGCATTCAGTTCATAAAAGGTAAAAGCATGAAAACTCTATAAGGCAAAGGTTTGTCTTAAAAGACTAGAAATTGAATTAGAAGTTAGCCCTTCATTGTTGCATAATAAGATCAGGAAAAATGCAGAAGTACTCATCATCAGCAACTAGTAAAATAAAATTAACAATTTTGCTCGAATCCAGAGAGTTCAACCTAAAAAGTAGGCAAAACTACCTGTTGTGCAGGTAAAAGAGTATCAAACGACCCATCTGGATAATACCCAAACCACGAGGTTTCCTTAGGTACCAAAACTGAGTCTTGCTCAAACTGAATCATAATAGGCGAAAAACGAATCAGCAAGCTTTCAAGTATAACTGTTAACTACATCATATCTAAAGAGCTGGGGAATGTTAAGGAAACAAGAAGAGGTCTTCAACTCACCATAATAAGCACCAAATTCTCCAAGCTAGCAAAACGTTCCTTATAAGTTGAATTTCTTTTACTAACGATTTCATTGTTAAGTTTCGGGAGAAATGCACAGCCTTTAAGATAGTCGGGAAAGTCCTGGAAGGGGGGGGGGGGGGATCAAGCTCCTAGTTCCAAAGTATTAATTGAAGCAAAATATACAGGAAGTCGAAAAACAGAGCACATACGGAGCTAATACAAGTGAAAGGTATAATGATTGGAGGACAGAAATAAATAATTTTGCAGGAGAACAAGGATAGTGAATTTCTATTAAACCCAATTAAAGCATGGTACTTACAGTTGGTATTTTGTAATAACCACTGGGAGCCAAGTGATCCTGCAAATTCATCAAAGGTAAGCATTAAAAAATTCCATCATTTGCCAATGTCACAAAAGCCTCAAAAGGGAAATGATTTTACCACAGCAACTGCTACTGGTATGATAAAAATGATTTGCCTTTCTTCCAGATACATCATTTATCATTTTCATCTCAACTATTATACCAACAACGAAAAATTGCAACCTTGAGTGCTCAAATAAAATTTCTTACCTGTACAAAGTCACTGTAGATCTCTAACTTAACCAAAGCATCCACAAGAATGCATATCAAGAGAGGCTGCAAAGATTGAGCATGTCAAATCAGATCGGAATAATAGATGACAGCAAATAGAAAACGTAGGTGGGTTTCAAAATCTATAGTAAAAAACACGATATCTTGAGCTACAACTAATTCAGTCAAATTGAGAATGAAGTGAACTAGTTCAACAATAGGTAAAAGGAGCACTTACTCCACATAATGGAATTGCAGCGATACCGGCATGAGGACCTGCCAGCGATATCAAGTTCTTTACCTGTTCCATGTATCGACAAAAAGGGGTTATAACATCATATGTTTACAAATAACCCTTGCCCTTCATACATGGAGTACCAAGATAAACCTTCTCAGAGGCCTTGAAGACAATTCATTTACAGCATACAGTAATTAAAATATTGAGAAACGTTTTAGTGCCTTTAGAGATGTATAAATACCTAAAAGAAATGGCGGGTTCATATTGAAGAGGAGTCAAAGAGTATCTCTGCATCAGAAAGACTGTTTAAAGATGAATAAAACAAGGTGCAATAGGATAACGTTACTGAAATTAGTTCTTACAGGAGGTCCTCCATCACAAAATTCGATAATCCCTCGACCAATCATGTTACCCTGTCAAACAAAAAGATTGTCCAAACTGTTAACCAAATAAAATTGAAAAACCGTCTATTAGAGTTGTAGGCCTGAACACTGGCAACTGAATAACAAAGGCACAAATTAAGTATATTTGAAATCAAAATAAAATTCAATTCTAATACAAGATGAATAGAAGTCACAAATTTAACATAAAGGATATTCCATCCTCTGAGAAGCCAATTCTAAAGAGGCTTATCGGTAAAAATACTAAAGGTTTAAGATGAATTAAATATTAAAACTGCTTTTCAGGGATAGATAGTTAATCCTTTACATGATGATTTTGGGGAGAGTATACTCTTAGTCCAAACATTTTATAACCTCAGTAAGTTAATTACCTGAGAAAGTCCAACGATGTTGTAACCGTCACTAAGTTGACTCATATTCTTGACCTGCAGGGAAGCAAGTTAAACTTCATAATGCAGAAATTTGGCATGTAAACATGTTACCAAATAGCTTTATGACCTTCTCACAAGCAATTGTTGTCTGCAGGAACAATAAGAATATTCATTAGCATATCCTGTTCATTATGAAACACTGTAGATGGAAAAAAGCTCCTCATGTTATGTATCCAAGTGTCACCTGTTGGAAAAGGGGCATAGTCCAGGAGTCCCATGCTCCATCTCCAATTTCTCTACAACGAAACAAGGACAACAAAAACGATTTATAATAAGTTTTCCTTGACAAACTATCCAGAACATGATCAAAGTAATTAAAAATGCAATTGCACGCTGAACATGATTTGAGAACATTAAGTGCTGAGTTTCGCTTAATAAGTAAGTAAATGGTACATAATAACTACTCAACCATTTTAAGAAATGGTACATAATAACTACTCAACCATTTTAAGAATATACAGTAGTACATAAATAGAGTAAACTATAACTATTACATGCCGGTAGCCTGAAGTTAAGATAAGATTTAATGCTTTAATTCGATAGATTAGTAAAAGTAAAGCACGCAAGGTGAAAAGTGAAGCAAGCATACATGCAATATCCTTGAGAACCAGACCAATAGCTCAATAGCTCCGTGAACTGTGTGACTCCTCGGTTACTGCATTTATCACTGATGCCTGCCAGTGCCATGCACAGAAAAGTGTACAAAAGAAGAGCAAAATTTTAGAAGAAGCAAATAAAAAAAAAAAAACCACCCATGTGATTGTGATGTTGGAAGAAGAAATTAGTGGAGAAGAGCAACATCAAATGAAAATTAAAGATAAGTGGAGAAAGGTACCATGCAAAACGATGAAAGGAAGCGAGTAGGAGAGTGGGATAAGACAAAATGCGAAGATGATGGAGAGTGTTAAAGGAGCCATTGCAGTTCGCTCGTTAATTGTTATCGTTCATTTGGCTCCCGGGATTTTGGGGGAAACGCGAGAGAAACGTGAACTGAATCGAGAGATTGTGTTGGGTTTTGACTTTTGACAGTCCGGTGGACAGCGCGCCAGGCCAACTGCCATTCTTTAAGCTGACGTGTCTTTCTTGATCGAGAGAGATCGGTCCTTATCCTCATATACATATATATCCAAACAACATTTTGGACGGAACTTTCACGCTATTCTGGGGCCGTGGTCGCACGCGCCATAACTAATGGAAATAATTCATGAAATTAAATTAAAATGAAGATATGTTTTTGTGTTTCAATCGTATATCTATTTTGACTTTTGAGAAATGATCAACGGCCATTTTCTATGAATTCGTCAAAGCTTATACAAAGGAAAGAAAGAATGAAGTACAAAAGGTTTAAAAGATCAGCGCTTATATCAAAGTTCAAACAGTGTAGTTCTGGTTCATTGCATCAATGTCAAAACCCCTCAGCTTGGCAAATGATTCGACCCTGCCTTTTAAGTGTGTGAAGCTCCCTCATCCTTGCAATCCCTGCGCGCCTTTTAGCTTCTTCAGCCATAAGATTGACGTCCCTATAGCTAAAAGTGCTTCTCTCGCCAAACAATTTTTTGTCTGTGGACTGCAGGTGGAGGCCATGCAATGTTCGCTTCTCCGCTGCCCATGCAGCTTCACGAGCTTCCTTACCAAAGTCCTTGAATGCAGTCTGGTAAAAAAACACAATTCACAATTCATTTGCATTTGTTAGGCAAATTAAAGAAACAAATCTTTCCAGAATTCTGAATGCACTCACTCTTTGGTCGACGACTAGGCCCCAGGCTCTTCCACTGAGAGCAAATCTGACCGCAAATTTGAGAGCATCAAGCAGCATGTATGTTACAATATTATACAACCAAATCACACCTGTCCACCCCCATCCTATTTTTCTGATCCCTGCAAATTTCCAGGTTGCCGTGGCAGATATCACCGTTGCAATCTGCAAAATATATATATATATATATATTTTTTAAAGTTTTTTTAATTAACATCTTGATAAAACTTTGGTCTATGAAGAGAATTGCGTGAGCATTACATGCTTATTACCAGTTGAGCAATCATGAAAGCAACAACAAGCAGCAAGCCAGGTCTTTCAGAGAATGACCAGCCCCTGGAGCGAGTCACGAATATTAAGGCCTGGCTAATGGTGCTGACTTGAAGATATACAGCGGATGCCATTCTTTCTTTAAGCTCAGTGGAAATTGGGTCATCTGACATGTTGAAATGGTGCTGGTTGAAGTTCTTCACATTGAAATGTTTCTGTTGAAAAGGGAATATCAATGATGCAGGATACCAAATACCAATACATTGTGAACTTGCGCTTATTTTTTATATTTTGTTTTTTTAAAAGGTAACTTTATGTGCAAGATAAATGTCAGACAATATTATTGAACATAGAACGGAATTTACTGGAAAGAAGTTGGTTTCGTAAGCTGCCCAGAAGAATACAACTGTCATTAGAGCCATGTAACCACCAAGGACAATCCCAGTTGTAAATATTTCACTGAGCTTCCAACTGTCAGGGAGAGGAGAAGGCTTTACTCTGTCTTTGGATATGGTCATGATAGCACCTGTAAGCAGGGCATATGAGTTGACAATTCAGAAAAAGAGAAGAATTAAAATAAAGTTTCTTAAAATCTATTACATGAACATGAACGGCATAGTGACTAGAAAGCTGACCATCATTAAGAATGGCAATGATGAGAACCATGAAAGGAGGAAAATCAAACTTCCAGAAGACTGTCAGTAGCATAAATCCTAGCTGTTATGCAAAAACCATTGAAAATGAGACGTGACTAATGTGTAAGGTGCAACTTTTAATACAATAAAGTGGGTAGAAATTCAGTTCAAACGGAAAGCTTACCACAATACGTATGGTGATAGACACAGCATAAATCTGAAGAAAAAAATGTGATTTAGCTTACTAATCATATAATTCAGGAGTTCAGTTCAGTATGATTACCGTGTAGTTTTTCATTCTTTGGAAGATTGCACGGCTTGTTAAAACAGCGCTTATGATTACACTCAGACCAGGTTCTGTGAGAACTATATCAGAAGCACTGTGGGCAGCATCTGTGGAATCTGCCACAGCAATTCCTATGTCAGCTTTCTTTAAGGCAGGAGCATTGTTGACCCCATCCCCAGTCATTCCACAGATGTGCTTTCTATCTTGTAATCTTCTCACAATCTCATATCCATGCTCTGCAGGTTGAAAATTAGGAATCAGAAATTTGGTAAAATATTGAAGTTACAGAATAGCGGTTATGGTTTTAAACCAATAAACCTACCAGGAAATACACCAGCAAAACCATCAGCTTTTTCAATGAGTTCATTAATTGGAAGAGCTGAATTTGTCTCATCCTTACTCTTACCGAGCAGAGATGATGATGGGTACATATTTGTGCCCATTCCAAGCCTTCTACCTGTTTCCTTAGCAATTGCAAGCTGATCACCTGAAAAGGTTTTCATTTGATAAATGAGGAGATATATAGATGTGTTCAAAAATTTGAATTAGATACAGAAATAGTTTTGCTGAATCAATCAATGGCTGCCAGCAGTAGTGCAAATATGGGAAAATGGCTGAAGTAGAACCCCATAATTAGCAGAGCACACACCTGGGATCATTTTAACACTGACACCAAGATCTAGAGCTCTTCTAATAGTTTCAGCACTGTCATGGCGAGGAGGATCAAAGAGAGGGAGAAGTCCAACAATTCCCAGGGGCCACCAGGACTGTCCTTGGTACCAGCCAGCACTTCCTACAGAAGCATAAAAACCATTGTTTCAGAAATAGGAAAAATGAGAAACTTGTATATGAAACAATGAAGATTTCACACAAGGTTAATTACCTGCCGAGCAACTGCAAGTGATCTTAGTCCGCGTTCGGCAAACTTGTCAATTATTGCATGTACCTTCTTCTCAATTTCTGATTTGTTATGTGCCAGATGGAGAATCTACAATTTATTTATGAATAGAGCTCAGCAATAGGGGAAGCACTTCTCTGAGTTGCTTTGATGATAATAAAATCATATTTATACCTGCTCTGGTGCACCTTTGCTGACTCTCTGCATTTTACCAGCACCATCTACATATGTAAGTGCAGTCCTTTTATCAGTGGGATTGAAGGGTAGGAAGTGAACTTCTTTAATCCCTGCTCGTGCCTTCAAAACAATCATCAAATTAATTCATCAAAATATATATGAAAGTTTTGCTGTAAACGTTTTATACTATGACACAATTCCTTCAAATATCCATAGAGATCAGTCGCCAGAATATTTATTTCGGTACCTCCTCAGGGTCTGCCAACATTGAAACAATTGCACCATCAATAGCGTCTTGGTTCTCTAATTTTGATGCTCTTGCAGCCATAAGTACTACCATATCCTTGTCAACACCTGTGGCAAAAACCTGCAAAAACTCAGAAATAAGAATTCAGCGTCTTCTAAACAGCTTGCTTCAATCATCCGGTGGGGCTGAAGTTGGATCAAGAATATAACCCAATCATAGTTTTGTCCACTGTAAGTTTGTTTAGTGTCAGTGTTCCTGTTTTATCACTGCACAACACATCCATTCCAGCTATTTTCTCAATGGCAGTCATTCTTTTTGTTATCGCACCCTGCATAAGATGGAGATGCCCATTATTCCAACAAATTATACAATTATGTACCTATAGTTCATGATGAGCAGCCATTTGGAGTTCACAAGTTATGGTCATTTTAAAGCATGGCTGCATTTTCACAAACCTGCTGAGACAAGCGATGTGAACCAATTGCCATAGTTACAGAAAGAACAGTTGGCATTGCTATTGGAATCCCACCAATTAGCAAGACAAGTAGATTATCTATACCAACACGGTATCCCCTCTCTTGAAGCCCATATATCACAATGATTTCAATAACCATTCCCACTGCTATTGAGCAAATGCAGAAATTTCCAATTGCTGTTAACACCTGGAACCATATAACATAACAATTAATTCCAAATTGGCAATATTATAGCTTTTCTTAGCCCATAAGATAAAATTGCTCTTATGCAAACCTGCTGAAAATGCCCGACATGATTAGTGTTTTCAACAAGATGAGCTGCCTTGCCAAAGAAAGTATGAACTCCAGTTGCAATAACAACTGCTTCAATTTCACCTTGCTTGCATGTTGAACCTGAATAAACCCCATCACCAGGATTCTTGGTTACTGGAAGAGACTCTCCCGTAAGAGCTGACTACAAGTAAAATTGAAACTTGTCAATTGAAAAAAAATTCTATGTTGTGTACCAAAAAAAAAAAAATATTAATTTTGTTTAATTATGCATCATTTTCTACCTGATCAATTTTCAAAGGATCTCCTTCTAATAGACGTGCATCGGCTGGAACAATGTCCCCTCATTTGATACTGATTATATCCCCAGGAACCAATTCGGCGGCATCTTCCTCGTGCCATCTTCTATCATGTAAGACCTGGTTAGAGTGATTGGTCAGTTATCATTTAAAAATAGAATGATTGTATTTTCTCCAAATTAACTTTCAAAGAAAGAGACCTTGGCTTTTGGGGCCAACCGAGCCATTAGAGCAGCTGCTGCATTTCCAGCATTGTTTTCTTCTATGAAACTGATGGTAGAATTGATTATAAGCAAAATGATAATTCCAATGAAGTCATGATTATCTGGATCTTTTCCCTGCAAACAATAAAGCGATCATCTCTAAGATTGACTAATTCCAAATATTTGACAATATCTCAACTTAAATCAGAACACAGCTATTGTCAGACCAAAACTAATTTAATATCATACTCAAAATGTAATAGCACATTATTAACTAATGATCTTCAAGAGAAAGTAACAGCTGAAGAATCATAATAGACTTACCCCTCCATGTGCAAGAGCAATAGCCATAATGGCTCCAGCTTCCATAACCCATGACAGAGGATTTGACATAAAGCCCAAAAAGTTCAGAATTTTACTTTCCTTTAAAAGAAAGATGGAATCAACATAATTTATGTGAAGAAAAAGCTGAAGCAATAACAAGAATGTAACAAAAACTGATATTAAAAGAAGCTTGGTACAGTAAACACTTTTTGCCTAACCATTTTTTCCTCAAGTTTGTTGTAGCCAAACAAATCCAACCGCTCTTTAACGTCATCAGAGCTCAAGCCTTTCCTTGTGCATTTCAGATTTTCAAAAACTTCTTCAATGGGTATATTTTCCTGCGTAAGACAATTTAAGTTTAAACAAATTGGATCACACTGTCTACTGAGACTACACATATATTGTATAGCCATCTTTCATTCTGTTACAGATTCACATCAGATTTCATACACACAGAAGGCTAAATGCTTCTTATTTTCATTATTCAGTTGTTTTAAAATCATCCTTAATCAGAAATATTACTAATAAGTCATTTACATCTACGTTGGACATGCCATGAAACACTTTGGTGAAGCACATACCAGGTCAATAGCTTCCTTGATGACAGCGTCAAGGGCAATCGACATCTCAATCATTTTGTATCTCCCTTAGTTTGGTACTCAATAATAAAGAATGCGCACTGCCAATGCCAAATACTTTATATTAGATCATGCATGCATTCCCATCAATTTCTTCCAAGTTTTATGCAAATTGAGCTACAAAAAATTAATCAACTAGGTTATGATTTTAACATACATTAATCCAACAAAAAAAATGAAATATTGTGATATCTATCTTACCCAGAAGAACTTTTTGGTGCAATGACGTGCAGTGAATAGAGTGTATATAAAGCTGGCTGAAAGGTCTATCAACATCACAAAATAAGATTAAAAAAAAAAAAAAAAAAGAGTCACGATGTAACAACAGGGAAATGAGAGAGCACATGTACCAATTGTGAAGCATTTGAATGAGACAAGAAGACGTTGGTAGTTTCACTTATACAGGGATTAGCCGGCCAGAGTCAGCAACCGCTCTAGCACATTAATTAACTGATTTTTGAATGTTTGTTAATTTGCCGCCAAGGTTCTGTCTTCGCTGTCCGCGCTAACTACCCTCGCTATTAACCCCAATAAAATGGCCGAAATACAAATACTCTTCGGTGTCAATTCATGGCCCTATTTGACACCTATTTGTGAAAACACTAAAATTCGGGGATTCAAAAGTTATTACCCATCTAGAACGACAATAGGCCGTACAAGTAGAAACAGAAGAGCTGTGAAGTACAAGCGTGATGCAAGCTTTTGACTTTGTCCAATATAATTAGACATGATTGTGATTATTAGAATCTCCGAAACCTTCGAGGTTCTTGTCACATTACGTTAAGCGAATTTTCATCTTCCCTTTGAAATTGCACTATGGCAATGAAATCTAAGGGTAATATTTAATGTCCGTATGCAATCGTCATCCGCAACAATTCAACATGATTTTTAATTTATACAAAATTGGGATTCAGCCACTTAATTACCTCAGATTGTTCCAAGGACGGCAAAAGAGAGGCATGCCGCTTGGCAAAACTCCACCTTCATGTCCATTATTTGCAGAAACAGTTAATAACATTGAATTTAACTCACAGGGAGGGAGATATATCCCATGCCCATTTCATTAATTTATAAACAAAAATTAAGTAAATTACATATCACAAGTATATGTGTACTAACGCTTGTGCATGAGCATTTCACAAGACTTTTAACTAACATCCATACTTTCAATAATTTCAAAATGCATCCGCATATCAGGAGGTCTATCAGCAAAATAAAATCTCTCACACACCTGCAATTTCCCACCATTCTTCTGGGATTCAGATTCAAGCAGATGAACCAATTTGTCTTTCTCGTTACGAATCCATACTCGCCAGCTATCACTCCATTGCCTAGGAGTTCCGTGAAGGACAAAGCGGATACCTGAACCTGAAACTTGCTCCGTAAGGAGTTTAGATATTCTTTCAATAACATTGCTGTCAGTGATATATGCACCGGCTGTGTTTAAACCAACATCTACATAATGAATCTCATTAATGCTGTTTAACAGGCTTTCTTTGGTTCTAGGTATAATTTGAGGCTCTTCCTGAATTGAGCTCATTGCCCATTCCTCTATGCTGGCAGCATTTGCAGGGGATTTATTAGCTTCTAAGAGTCCAAGCTCAGTTACAAGCTGGTTAAGTACTGTGCCACCCTTGCTAAATCCCAGGATGAAAGTTTTGGGTTTGTAGAAACTTGATGCAGATGTGCCGGTAGAATATGATTTTCTTTGGTTTCTCGAAATGATGTTCTTGGCCTGCAGATCAGGTATAAAGTAAATAATAAATGCCAATGCCGTGAACAATGATTAGGAGTCGAGTTCAAGTGTTGAAAGTACTTTAAACATGGTCAGCAGAAAAAGTTTTCATTTGGGATCAAGGTGCTGGTGGAATGACAGCAATAACTGTCAATTATAAGTAAACATTTGCTGTAGAGTAAAAGAAAGAACTCCCATCAGGGAGTGAAATAGAACATGAAACCGTAAGCTCCCAAGCAGTGGGAGGAGCCCATGAGCTGGCGACTCATAGGCAGTGGCTTGGTTAAGGGAACCCACCGGAGCCGTAGCGAAAGCGAGTTTTTATAGGGCAATTGTGGGTGTCTACCACTACCAAAAAGTTCCCCCCCCCCCCCCCCCCAAAAAAATTGAGCAGAAGCACAAACACTTACATACAAACCCTAAGGAAAATATCCACATTGACAATAATTATTATAAATTTCTAACACAAACTAATAATAATGATAATATGATAACTGCAAAGTCAAAAGTCATTACTCTCATAGTGTTCTCAAAAGAAAAGCTTTTCATTCTCTGCACAATTCAAAGAAAAAAGATTGAAAACGAAAAAGCTTAGCTCACCTCTTGAAGGCAATTTGATAAGAGCGAAACAGTGGCAGTGGAAGCAGGGAACCCAATTGGGCTGTAGGATTTCGGCTCGCCCCTCGAATTCAAATTAGGAATAAAATCATTATAAATAGCAAAAGGCCCATTATAGACAGAAGCATCAATGACCCAAGCATTAACAGAAGCACCAAATTTAGAAACAAGAATATCAGCAATGTTTTGCAAATCAGATAGCTTCTCAATCACCGGATTCCCAGTCCCTTCAACTCTATCACCGTTAAAAAATATCGCATTTGCACAAGGCACCTGCTGCCCCAAAACCAATATTTATGAATAATTTTGTTTTTTAAAGATTTATTTTTTTGTGTAAATGAAGAAGATTACTACTTACGGCGAGTGTTTTTGTCTTCGAGCAAGAAGAGAGGCAGAGAGATGCCCCGATTCTGTAAAAAGTGCTGGCATTCGGGTTCAATGGAATCCTCAGTATACCACTCCAACGATCCATGGATGAATTAATTTTTTATTTAAATTTTTAAATGGCTTTCGCCTTATACTTCTAGACAGGCACATGCTCAGGCTCTCGCCGCTTTGCTTCTCATCGATACAGGAAGTAGGATGAGACTCGGCTCGTGGGATTGGGACTTGGGAGAATAGATAGATCAGCGTTTTCTCAATATGGGCCTTAGCCCAACAGATAATGGGCCCATTTGGTGAATAAAGACCATTTAAAATGACACTCGTAGATGTATGAACAAGAAGCGAGCAAGCAAATCTTTCCAAATTAAGACCAAAATCACATTCACATATATATGATAATGAATGATTATCCTTTTCCAACAAAAATGTGGAATATATGAATAGATTTTTCCCATATTTTTTAGTTTGTTTTAGAAGAATTTTGGACTGTAAGTCTTGATAGAATTCTAATTTATACCGTAAAATGTATGTATCTGGATTCACAATCAACATCATATTGTAATAGTTTAAAAAAATGATCATTCTATGCATTATCCTCAAGTGACTTAACTTTTGCAGTGGAAGCAAGGGTCATAAGTTCAGCTTTGAGAGAATACATTTAATTTGGGGTATTGTATACGTGCACACATAAATTAAATAAACAAATAAATTTCATATTATGAAGTTTAATTATTTTCCTGTCATCGTTTGTTCTCTCAAATAAATTGGACCTTGGAGCCCATTTGAATGAACAGAAATGAATATATTGTATTTTTTTTTGAATTTGAGAGACATCTTATCTGTAGCTCTATTATAATAAGGCCTTAATTAGGAAGAAATGAAGTAGGAATACAATGGATTCAAAGAAAAAAGTTTAGCGTGGTTAATATGCATGGTTGTGGTGTAGTTGGTTATCTCGTCAGTCTAACACACTTAAGGTCTCCGGTTTGAGTACGGGCGACACCATCATTTTTATTTTTATTTTTTTCTTGAAATAAAATCGTAGCAGACAGCAATTAATCAGGATCCTTAACATAGTCCGTCAGCAACGATTGATGTAATATCCTTGAGATTCTTCACACCATCACAGCATGCAGGGGCAGGATTGCCACCATTCATCAAATAAGGAATGCAAGATGCCAAAGATGCGTCAACTTGGCCACAAGTGACGGCTTCGCTTGGCTTAACCATGATTTGAACCATGGCTAGCACACCAGCTTTGAGATAATAACACGACTCTTTTTTTTATGTAGTCTGAATTGCTTAAGGGTGCATTTGGCAGCGCTCATTACATGGTATTAGCACTCTTTATAATATTAAAATATTATGTTTGGTAACAATTCCTCATTGTATTATAATGCAGTCAAAAATATTTATAATGCGCTCAACCCCGTATAAATCAAACCCACGTTGGAGTCGGGTTTACGCGGATTTGTAATTGTTTTGAGAGAAAAAAAAAAATAGTTTTGTTCTCTCGTTCTCCCTGCCATATCCACACTGTTACTTCACATAGCCACTGGTGTGCTTTAACAAATGATACCAACTCCACACCGCCACTGCCGTGTGACAGTAGCTCCACCATGACACAATCTTCCTTCGTCGAGCGAGCAGCTCCACCACGAAGCGATCTGCCTTCGCCAGTCGTCACGTCACACCAGCTCCATTGCCACGCTATCTGCCTTCGCTGGGGGACAGCAGCCCTACCACCACTATCGCACGAAACCACCCACCGAGACAACACACCGCGATCTGCCTTCATCACCACCGAGATCTAAAGCCAATCGTCTCTGCCGAGACGCATGACGCATGACACTGAGGTGATTGTGAAGTAATTTAATTGATCTTGAAACATCTTTTTATATTACTGTCAATAAAGCTAAATAGCTAGCATATTATTCTTGATTAGTTGAGTTACCAAAACAAAAAATGGTGGCAATGGAAAGTTCATGTGTGCATCTGTCAATCATAGGTTGATTTGTTGCCACAATGAGTGAATCATTTGGTTGTGTGTTTTCTTAGAAATTTCATGCATTAATGTGCATTTTAATTCGTTTGGTATGTATATTTACCAAAGGTATGATTTTGTTCTTTTCTTTCAATTTTTTTCGTTATTTGTTTGGTTAAATTGTGCATATGATTTTATTGAACTTGTTTTACACTTTTTATAATAGCGAAAAATAACATATTTAATGAAACCAAAAAAAATTGTGCTAGCATTTAACTTTATGAAAATTTATCATCTTGATCTTTAAGTTATGCTCTGGTTTTAATTGTTGAGATCTATTAAATTAAGGTGATTGAGATTTGTTTTGTTGGTACCCAATCTATAATTATAGTTTTTGATAGCTTTGATAGAACTGTGAATCTTGTGCCATTAAAAGAGGGGCTTTTATCATTTATTGCCCAAGATTGGATCTTTAAAGGCCTCTTCGAATAAGGCTTTGTTTATGGATGTGGAAGAAGTGAGGAAGTTGTGTTGTGTTGTGGTGACTAAAGGGTCTGAAGTGTATTACAAAGATGGGAAAGTGAAGGTTTCGTCCATTTTGGCTAATCAGATTGATCCAGCAGGTGCTGGAGACAGTGTTTTTGGTGGGTTTGTGACGGGGTTGGTTCAGGGGTTGGCTGTGCCTGATGCTGAATTGCAATGAACTTTTTTTGGAAGAGATTTTGAATCCTTAAAATTTTGTTTCATTAGGATCCTTTAATTTGATGGTCATTTTGATTTCTAATATGATCCTTGACTATATTATTTCTGTTGGCAAAAATGCTTCTTGCAGTAATAGTTTGTGCCCAACATTCTTAAAGGAATTATGCAAGATAGAGTTGTATTTTTTAGTGTTACGAGTTTGTATGATGATTTATGTGAACATGACTGAATTTTTAAGTTTTGTACTGTTAATTGTTTCTGTGTTATTAATTTTTTTCCCCTCCCTCTAAATGAGCATGATGGATCCTTAAGCATGTGATGTCCGATGTGGTGCTTGTTTTCATTGTTGCAGGTAGATGATCAAGGCCAAAGATTGAGAGAAAAAAGACAGCATTTTCCAAAATCCTCTCGTAATACCTCAAGCTGGTTGAATTACATGGGTTCTTGGGTGCCATTTTGATCTTGAAGTTGAATTTTACGTGCCGCAAAATGCAACAATGCTTGAGAAATTGGTTGTGGAACCTTCCACATATACAAGGAAAAATGCATTTAGAAATTGTGTTAAAATGCATAACGTCAAGTTAACCTCACGGTGTAGAACTTGTAGTTTTGGACTTCAATCTTTGTTGATTGACATTGTTTGAATGATTTGATTCAAATAACGGTCAATATAGGACATTGTTTACTAATATGTTCTCAGTTAATGTTTAGATCCTTATTATTGTATTATGTTTAGAGTTTCACGTAAAACTTTATTTATGTTATGATATTATTTAGAGGTTATCTGATTGAATGATTTGATTCGATCTTTATTTCACAGGTTATACATTTGGAAAATGCTGAAAAAATAAATCTTATGTTGTCAAAAATTTAAGGGCATAAGCTTTTATCTTTATAAAAAATTATGATTTTTTAATATTTATACTAAAAAGATAATGTTAAATTTCTAAAATTTAAGACTTCTATAGTTATTATTTTTCTAAGTACTATTAAATATTATTTTTTAAATATGTAATTTAAATTACTCACCAAAAAAGTTAATACAGTACAATGTTACACCAAACATAGTAATTAAAAACTAATACAGTACAGTATAGCACCAAACGTTGTACAATATTATTATAGTACAGTGCTAATGTAATACAAAATAATACAATACACCTGCATTAAAATAATGCAATACATTATAATACAATACAGTGTGCCAAACGCACCCTAAGGGTATACATAGCGTACAAGTGGTTAATGAATTTGAAACTTGATGTTGTGGAATAATGCAATCTTGATTATTATTGGAGAAAAGATAATTGATAATTTGCTCATTAATTTGACAGGATCTTCTTGTTTCTCGATCGATTTTCCAGATAAAAAAAATAATAATCAAATTAAAGCCGATATAAGCTAATACAAAGGTAGCTAGCGAGGTTATATTATCAAAATTTAGAGTAAACTTTAAGGGGTGTGTGTAGTAAAACTTTCTTATAGTTATAATGTTGGAACTAAATTAATTTTTTTACTACGAGAAGATTATAACTAAATAGAAGTGTAGTTACAAAAATTATTGTTTTAACTTAATTGCATTTGGTCCAAGTGATATAGAAGCAAAGTATGCACTATATTAATAATTAATTATGAAGATATCAAATCTAATGTATAAACATTGATATAAGAGATAGATATAGTATCGAAAAAATTAGTGTATGTATTTACAGTGTTAAAAATATGTAAAGTCATCTTAAAAGTATAAACATTTGCATTCTTTTAATGTTTTTTCTCAATTTAATTTTATAAATACTGTACAATAATTCGGAGTAATTCTAAAGAATAAACTATTGGCTTAAATAACTTTAATTTTTTTTTTTCATCTTAAACTTTTATGGTAACATAGCATATATTATTTACAATCTACATATAATTAATACTAAGTGGAGGCAAGTTCCTTGAGATATATCTAGAAAACTTATTATATTGTGAAGCTTATTCTTACTTTTAACTAGCCCAAATTGAGACAATAATCTTTTGAATACAAGGAGGTTATTCCTCTATAAAATATCATTATTGAGAGGTTTTATTATATTTGCGTGTAATTATTTTATAATCTTTGAGACTTTTGACCATAGCAAATGAGGAGGAGATTTGATTTCGTCTCTTTTAAGACTCTCTATTTGATTTGGATTTATTGTTAAATTGATTTTTTTTATATATTGTGATTAGTAATGATTGGATAAGAAATAGTACGTAGTTAAATCTTAAAGTAGATAGTTATAAAATGCATGCATGTGTGACAAAAAGTTGTAAAACAGAAGCATGCACAGGTCAGAACCGGATCCAAAATCCTAATTTATATACATACGGTAGCTAATGATATTACACGCCTCTGTTGCTTATTTTCATTGTTAATATTTAATAAAGATCCGTAATTTATTTTCAAGTTGTATCCAGGCATATTTCTGAAGCCATAGACATAGAATAATTGACATTTATGATTTTGAAAGTTGGGTAACTGCTTGTTTAGTCCTATTTTTTGGCCTTAGTCCTTATATTTTAAAAAATATCTCAAGAGAGTCATGTTGTTAAGTATATTACACTTATACTCTTATTTTTTTTTTGTTTTTACAATAAATACCCTAGCAACATTATTCTTAGGGTTATTAATTAATTTATGTAAAAAAATAAATTAATTAACGAACTAACCCTAAAAGTAAAGTAAAAATAAATGAAAAATTTTTTATTACTATTTTACTGCTAGGGTTAATTTGGTAAACTAATATTTTTTTTATAAATAATTAATAGCAAGATTACAGTTGCAAGATATTAAACATTTAAGTTAGTATTAATTTATTTTAAATAGTTAGAAGATTCTTTTAAGGATATGAAAAATACTAGTTCATTCATACTGATAATTATTGGTTAATTAATTTACTAATAAATAATTATGGGTTAATTTGTTAATTAAATTTTTCTATAGATTAATTAATTAATGTCTCCAAAATTGTAGTAAGGTATTATTGCAAAAGATAAGAAAAAAAAAATAAAGGCAAGAGTGTCACATATTCAATAACAGGAGTATTTTGAGGTATTTTTTAAAATATAAGGAATAAACAAATAATTGTGACAAATTTATTCTTTCAAGAGGTGGTGCCTTTGCATACTATTTCAAAGACTATTGCTTCTGACAAGGATGTGAATTCATCAATAAGTTTAGGCAACTTTTGTAGGATAAGTTTGGTACAAAGTTATAATTTAATAGTGCTTTTAATCCCCAAACAAATGGGCAAATTGAGGTGGCCAATCGAACTTTAGAGAATATATTATGCAGTGTTTGAGGTGACAAGCAACACAATTGAGAAACTGCATTGCCTCATATTGAGTTTTCTTACAACAGCATGGTTAACATATCATGGTGATTAACAAATTAAGTTATTATTGTGATCAGTTATGGCATTGAAAATAACAGTTAGACAATTTTGGCTGCTTCTTTGCAATCTAAAGTCACTTGATTACCCTATATAGTTAATAATATAAGCTTCTTTATTAGGGATGGTAAAATATCCGGACCCGAACAAATTCGGATAATCTGGTCTCGGTTCAATCTGCACTGGATACAAATAACATCCAGCATCTGGCCCCAATTTCATAATCCGAGATTCACTAAACCCGGACCCAGATATATTTATTTTTAATATTATATTTTCAATTTTTTTAAGATAAAATAGAAAAGCAAAAAATTAAAAGAAAAAAGAAATAGAGAAGAAACCCTAGTTTACACTTTTCTAACTTCTCTTCTCACACAGCCGCCAACATTTTCTTCTTCTCTTGAATCTCTTCATCCAACCACCGCCCATTTTCCTCTTCTCTTCATCAATTCAACAGTCAACACAGCTGCCAAATATTGCTCATTTTCTTCTTCTTTTCATCAATTCAACACAGCCGCCAACCGTTTCCCATTTCGTCGTCGTCGTCGTCGTTTCGCCACTTCGCTGCCTTCGCGGCGGTGTTGATCATTACCATCATCAGCTGCTATTTCGTCTCCTCTGTCGCGACCACTCGAGTCTAAGGCCAGTTCGCTTCATCATCAGCTCAGCCGTGAATCGTCAGATTCGTCACGCCACCTTCATCTGTTCATCATCGTCACGTCAGCGGCTTACGGAGACTGATACGGCGAAGTCGATCGCGGCTGTGAGCCTGTGACCTGTGAGTCCCGTGACGCTGTCGCTGTGTTCACCTGTGCAATCTGGGTTGTTGATTCTGTTAGGCTTGAAGCTTTATAAGCTGAGCTTCAGGCCTGGTTTAGGAGAGATTCTAGAGAAATACAGAGAGAGATAGTAGAGAGAGAAAGTGTAATCTTGTTCATGAAGCTCTGTATTTTGCAAGCTTGACTGATTGATTTGATTGCTTTCTTTTCTTTGTTGTTCTTTGATCGATTACAGTTCTTGGTTCAATTTGTTTGTGGCTTTTGAATTACTCAGATTGGCTCATTCTATTGTCTTCTTCGACGGCAAAGTTTTTGAATTGATTTTGTTTTTTTTTTTAATTTTTTATTTGATTAATTGAGCCGGGTTCAAAACCCGGATTCCGGGTACCTGAATTTTTCGGGTTAAACCGGACCTGACCCGGATGTGAAAAAACCTGATTCACATCCGGGTCCGATATAAAGAAAATGGTGTCCAAATCCGAAACCGGGAAGGCTGAACCCGGACCCGAAATTTGTCATCCCCATTCGTTATTCATCGTCACATTTCCTCTGCAAATTCTGTCAGTTCTCTATTAGCTTAATTTATCTAAGGAAAATTATTACTGCACCATATTTCTTTTATTATATATACATTTAATCATTATAAAATCTTGACATGTTCTTTGGACCACCTTTGTTTCTAAACTTATATCAATCAACCACTTTGACACTAAAAATAATCATTTTATCCCTAAATGAATTAAAAAGTTATTTTATTCTACAAAATTTTAATTATAAGAATACCCTAAATTTAATAAAATAAATAAATTACAAAATCTATGATGTTAATTTTTTATAGTTATAATTTATTTAAAAATTATAATGTTGATTTTTTTATTTTTTTGTAATTATAATTTTATTTAATTCTTGTATTTAAATTAAGCATATGGAAGTTTACAAAAATTAACATGAAAAGAAAAGCTCCCTATAGTTATTATAAACTTTTCTATAATTAAAATTAAGAAACTTCCCTCTACAAATTAAATGAAATTATAATTACAAAAAATTAATATCTTTGGATTTTGAAATTTATTTGTTTTATTAAATTTAAGGGTAATCTTGCAATTATATTTGTTTATTTTTAAAAATTTTGTAGAATAAAATAGGCTTAAAATTTATTTAGGGATAAAATAATTATTTTATAGTGTGAAAGTAGTTGATTGATACAAATTAAAAAATAAAAGTAGTTTAAAGAATATGTTAAAATTTTATAATTATTAAATATATATATGACAAAAAAAATATAGTGCTTATTAGATAATTTCCTTTATCTAATAAGCATAGCACACTCTTGGCGTAAAGCTTTGTACATTCAAAGAGAAATGTGATAAAGTGATTTGTATCACGCGCACGCAGGCCACAGCAATACATACACTATAAAATATATTTTCAGTATCATAAATTGAATTGTTAGATGTCAGAATAAATTAAGAAAATCTAATTAGCAGCATGGATCTCGTCATGCATAGATATAAAAGCTGTGAACATTCCGACCCTGTGGTTTCACGTTAATTACAAAGAGACTGTTGAACTATTAATTTCAGGATTAATTGAAATTTAAATAAAATTATTCTACTTTGCTAAATTTTGTATTGTAAAATTATTGCTGAATCAATAATTAACAATCAGAAACAACAAAATATGTTTGGTTCCCTGCTAGCTGTCTTGATCAGCTGGTTACTAACTTACTTGTATTCATTCATGGGGAATCTTACCTTGTCGTGTCACACGAGGAGGTTTGCTAAATTATATTGCTAGAGAACGCTGCAAGCTAGCTCTTCAACATTATTATATATGATGACAATAAATAATTAAACCCCCTCAAATTTAAAAAAAGAAATGATATCGTCTACAATGATCTTCGTAATTAATAAATTTATATACAACTATTATTATTATTCTCATGAATAAAAAAGAGGTTTACGATATCATTAGATATAAGTGATATTCTTAATTTTTAATTACCGACTAATTAATATTAACATAATAGTACGTATACTGTCATTAATTTTTCTCTTTTTGTTTTTTTATTTTATTGAAAGGTAAATGCTATTAATATCTTATAGAATATGAACTCAAAGAAAGAAAATGTTAAAAAGAAAAAAAAATAACAGTAAATAGATTCAAAAGCAAACAGTGCTAAAATAATAGGAAAACGCACATCATTTAATTAATTTGCTGATAAAACTTTAAACTTCATTATTAACATTATCACAGATATGATATATAAGAAAAACAAAAATGAGCGTGTGACTAATTAGAAGCACCAAATAATGAATTATTTCCAATCAATCACAGATTGATGATCAATAGCAGCTGAGGCTGAGAAGGCAGTAGTACTAGTAGAGGAGGAGGACGATGAAGAAGAGTCCAGTGATTGTGAACGCCTTCTTGGATTAACTCGAATCGGCTCCCTGCAGTGATCCGAGCCGATCAAGTGGGGAAAATTAAGCTTGGCTTTAGCTCCACGCAGCTTAAAAGCGGCTCGATCATAAGCCAACGCAGCATCCTCGGGAGTCTCATAAGTCCCCAGCCAAGCCCTGGCTCCATTCTTCTTCGGGTCCCTCATCTCAGCCGCGTACTTACCCCACGGCCTTCTCCTCACACCCCTATACCCCACTCCCCTACCCGGAACGTGCTTCTGACGCGCCAATATTACAGTTTTTCTTCTATTCTTTTCCTCTCCATGGTCATCATGAGCATGAGGATGATCTTCTGCTTCTTGGGGCTCCCCTTTCACAGCCATTACGTTTGAATCAATGATGACATTATGATAATTACAATCAAACGGATTAGACCCAACAATGCTCTCAGTCACGGAGCTGTTGGCTGAATCATCTTCAACTTGTAAGAGATCACTCCAGAAGCTACTCACGAAGCTTGAATGAGGGCTACTTATGAGTGGCTCCCCCATTTCAGATTTTATTGCCGGGAAAGTTGCCGGAGCTTCTTCCAAGATTTCATCGGTGAGGAGATACTTTTGAATGGAGTCTAAAAGGCCGATGTCAGAATCCTCAAAGCCAAAGGAACTCACTCCGTACATTTCTTGATACCACAACGCAAAGTTAGCGATGAATAGGATGTTGGTGTTTTGGAGCAAATGGCTATCGAATACGCACACACTATATACATATTTACTTTTTAATGCTTCGTTTCGATGAAATTTCTTTCTTCTGGAAGGGAATCCACGTGTTTTGTGGTTGATTATTTTAATTCGGAGGGAGATGGTTTGTTTATTTATATTTAATTGGATTATTATTGCATTGGATTTGAGAATATAAAAACAGCGCGAGAGTATCCCAAAATAGTCCATTATTTTTCAATTGACTAATGCGAACTGTATAGCAGGTATTAATTATATTTGGTGCCCACTCGCACTCATTTTTTGAATTGTAAAATTATTTAGTTACATTAATTATAGGATCGATTGGGATTGAAGTGCCGTGGCTTTTAAGCTACAATTGTTGTGAAAAAAAAGTGTAATTATACAATAAAAATTAATAATATATAGTAATTAAAATAATAATTTTGATAAAATTATTAAAGATATAATATATTTTTTTATCATATCAATATAGCTTCTAAGCTACAGCAGCTAGTGTTTACCAAACATTTTAGTGTTGTAACTTTTAAGCTACAGCTGCTCGACCTCAATCCCAAACACACCCTATATTATATGAAGCCCTCTCGCCGAGTACTGGCCCCCATTGAATGTAATGAACATATGTTGAAAGCACTATGACATAATTTTTTTAGCGGTTGAAAATTACTAAGAAAAATGTTAGAGGGAGAGAAATCTGAAAAAAATTGTGTTAAAAAAGAAGATAGATAATACAATTCTCTCGATCTTCTCTCAATTTTCTCTCCTTCTAGTACTACTCGATTGCTAAATTGAGAAAGGATAAATATATACAAGAGTACAAGTCGTTTTAGTCCAAATCTCCCAAAAGAAAGCCTAGTAGTAGCTAGAGTAGACGTCACTTTGGTCTGATAAATTAAACGCAAGGTTAAACTGAGGAATACACATTAATTAATTATTCTCTCTCCAATACTTGTTTAAATTTACAGTCATATGATATGGCTTGAATGGGTGCTTCCAGTTCCAGAATTTCAAAGGGTTTAGATTATTGACGGACGGTGCTGCAAGGCCAAGACGCTTTAGTTCACTCGAAAGGAAACAAATAATAAAAGAAAATTATATTAAATAAAACAACACAACTTGCACATGGATTGGAACTTTAAAAAATTTGAAAAATTAAATGCGCATGGTTCAGCCTATATCTATATTATATATATAATAAAATAGAATCTTCTGTTAAACCATGTGGGTCCAAATATTAACCTCTGCCCTAACGCCCTAATATTAATTAGAATAAGAATAAGAATCAATCACCTACATCACATCATTTTTATGTAACATATATAAAGTAATTTTTTTATATAAAAGAAGTCTTTATTTTAATTAAATAATTGATAAATTAATAGATAAAAAATGAAACGCACTGCATTAAAAATTTAAAATATATGCTCTTTTAATCTTTTGAGAAAATTTTTAATTTTAATATAAAGAAAAGTATCTCTTATTAAAAAATTACTCATAGATAATAATATATTTATGGCTTTTGTTATTTTAATTTAAATTTTTTACACAAAATTTTGAGTCGTTGTTTTTAAGTGATCTAATGATAGATATTAAAAGTCAAAGTAGCATTTAAAAATAGTTATTCATCCGTCCTTGAATTATTTGATTTAAAATTTATATACAAATTGAAATCAATAATTAAGTTAAAATAACCCTACATATTAATTACTTTTCATAAACTAAATCTTAAGATCAACTTCAGAATCACACAAAATCTCTACTTTTAAATCCGTGTCTTTTGGGAATCATTTTCAGAGAGCTTTGATTTTTTATTGTTACTAGTTTCTATTGATTATAAGTTTATAACAATATGGTTCCAAAAAAAAAAGGTTTATAACAGTAATGTTGAAAATTACAGAATCTGGAGATATCCCTTTTTAATTTTCATAAATTTAATAAACTTTCACGAGGAATTTGCACCAATAATTCTCCATCTAAAGATGTTTTCACATCCCTGATATAGATATTATATTATGCAGCTACGGGAATTTCCTTTCCAGATTTTGTTAACCATTAGATCCATTAGGCTTTCAAAGCAAATTAAGAACAATAAATTAGTAGCACAGTGCATATATTTGAGGATCAAAATTTTCCAGGACTGACTGGTCTTTTGAACTGTATTATTATATTAGTTCTTTTTTAAAAAAAATAAAAAATTAGCCTTTCAAAGTTGGTGTTAAAAAAAAAAAGAAAAATACCGGTCTGCACACAACGGACCGGAATTTTTTTTTTTTTTTCATTGCAAAGGCCAAAACAAACAGACTATTCCTTTCAAAATAAGACTTTGAATATTTAAATTTTAATAAGTTTTTATATTACAAAAATACGCACATGGCCATGGAGTAAGAAGATGAAGTAGATGCTAGCAATAACATAGCTTCGCTTAATGGGGAAATTCTAAATATGCTTGTGTAGTATTATTATTATTTTATTTAATTTATTATTACTATTATTATTTTTTGTGAAGCTAAAATAAGGTTGTTACTACTGGTGGATAATAATTTTGGGAAAAAAAAGTTATAATTTGTAAATTAAGATTAGGGGTGATATTTAAATTAATTTTGATATGAACATAAAAAAATAGAATAATAATATTATAATATATAATAGTTGGGATTCATATTTTATTACGTCATATAATATGCCATTTATTTGAAAAGTAGTGTAAACCAACCACACAACTGATAAAAAGTAAATTAAAAAACACTTAACACATGGTAAGCTGTGAGTAGTGATACATTAATTGAATTCAAATTATGTACAGTATTCTAAATTAGCATTATTCTAAAAATAAAATAAAATATATTAGCTAGCTATTATTTCATTTGGTAAACTTCTCATCCACTGCACTTTTCTCAACTCCCCAGTATGTCCGGGTCAATCACTTTTGCTTCCTTCCAAAAAATCACGTTCATCATGATTAGATGAAGAAACAGTTTATCCCAACAACCAAACCGTGAATGGATAATCATGCATGATCATACCCAAAAAAAAAAAAAAAGAGGATTAGATGAGAAACAGGAAAACAAAATATATATGACACAAATTATCATAACAAAAAACGAAAAAAAAGCAGTTCACTAGTTCTTGCAATTCCGTGTTTCTGTAATTCTAATTCCCTGTGAAAGTCGGTGGTATAAGACCGGGAATTTGATCACATGTTTTATTAATTTTGCTGCATGTGTTAATAAAATTTGCATGCATTGATTCATCTGAATCAACATATATAATGACAGTCAAAGTCTAATACAATTCTGAAATAGTAAATAAAATTAAAACATGTGATCAAATTCCTGGTCTTATACCACCAACTTTCACAGGGAATTAGAATTACATAAACATGGAATTGCAAGAACTAGTGAACTACTTTTTTTCTTTTTCTTTTTCTTTTTCTTTTCAAATTGGAACAATATGAAATCTACTGGGATTTTAAATGCGTACATTTTAACTACAATCTAAAAGTTTACCAAACATTAAGTTCAAAAATCTGTTCTCATTAATATGTATGAACTCAATGGGGCTCAACTGATACCATCTACACATGGTTATATTACTAAAGTGCACGTATGTTTGAGAATCAATTAATATGGGCTGTTAGCCTAATGGTACTCATTTCTCAAGTTCAAGTATTATGGGGCTCTTCCTTGTAACAAGGATAGATTTTTGTCCGTATATAAGCAAGAGTAGATTTTCTAACTTAACACTCTGGAAATATTTTTTTAGCTATACTATAAGTATTTGTATCTAGAGTTCCTATAGATTTCATATTATAAATACATGTATATAATAAATTGTAAAAATTTCAGAAAAAAATTATATTAATAATGTTTCCCCAATAATAACCACTTCTAATTATAGAATTTTAGAGCTTTATTTATGTGTAACTCTGTCGGTCATGAATCATGATCAGCTTGTATTAAACTCTTAAACAACCATAGTTGTCTCTAAAATTATTTTATTTAAAAAACAAGAACCTACATGTTAACATTTTGCAAAGCACTTAGGAACCGGATCAAACAAAAACATGATCATGATTATGAAAGAAAGGCAAAGCATTCACTAGTTCGTAATAATTTTTTTTTCTCTGCTCTACCGTGTGTTAATTAGTTGATCAGAAATGGCTGGCAGTGGCAAATTAATGGCAGTATTAGGTGTGCAACGTCATCCCGAATCTACATAATTACAACCAGGGATTAACACGAATCTGAATCAATAATATATATTAAATGAAAACACGTGATCAAATTCAAATACACCTGCTTAATTACATATGTACTTGCAAATTAAGCTAATCAACTTTCATAGAAGTACGTAAAATCACTACTTCAATCACTCCACCCAATTTTTTTTACATTCTCTAAAATGCCTATTATTTATTTTACATTCTTATTTCATTTTTTTTATAATATAATTTTAAAAATTTATCTATTAAAGTAATTTTATAACTTTTAATAAAAGCTCTCAATAAAAACGAAATAACTATTTTTTTTTATTTATAAAAACTCTACTTAAATAAATTTTATTTAAAAAATAATAATATATCAAACAGAAACTAAACTTGATAAGCGATGACATCAAACACTGACTTTTTGGAGCATTATGGGCTCAAATAATTTTATCAGCTTAGCAGTGTAGACACCGTCAAATTTCAGAATCGAAGCCCAATAATTATGGACTTGATGGAGACAAAGAGCTTTGGACTTAATTGTTTGTAGTTTGAACCCCTTCTATTAAGCAAATAATCTTTGATTTGACTAAGGACAATAATTAACAAATGACATTTAGTAACTTGCAACAATTAATTTTAATTCTAAGATAAAGTAAATAAATAAATGGGAATAAATTTCATTTCGATTATGATTCCTACAGTTCAAGTAAACCTTTTAATTATGATTTTCATATCGGTTCCCTTTTATTTCAACCCATTCTAATTATCAATTGGTAAATGCACCATGAGCCACAACAACAAATTATGCCACACCGATCCTACTCGTACGATGTGTTTCAAAACTAATGTACGATGTGTAAAATTTGTTTTATTGAATGATGTTGTGTGCCGATCTCCTCTTAATGATTTTAATGCAATGAAAAAGTTCATAAATTGATAGCCAAATAGCCAATTTCTTACTTTGGCCACTGTGCTTTTTAAATTGGGTTGAAGCAATTATAAATTGTTATGAATCTGTGAAGAAAATACAATTTTTCTCTAATAGGCGAAGCTATAACTTCTAAATTTAGTGCCTGTTTGATATGACTTAAATAAGCTCTTTCCAAAATTTTTATTGTTTTTTGGTTTTATTTTGAGCATAACTTTTAGGAATTAAATAAGCTAACTTTATCTTTACTAGTAAAAATCAAGTTTTTGGCTCTTGGGGTAGAGGTTGGAGAGCTTTTTTAAAAAGTTCAATTCTCTACAATGCCCATTATTTATTTTACATTCTTATTTCATTCTTTTTATAATATAACTTTAAAAACTTGTCTGTCAAAGTAATTTATAATTTTTAATAAAAGCTCTTAATGAGAACCAAACAACTTTTTTTTTTTAAGTTTTAAAAACTCTACTTGAATAAGTTATAGTTAAACACACACGCATGCACGTGCGCGCACACACACACACGCTCTTAATGAGAACCAAACAACTATTTTTTTGTTAAGTTGTAAAAACTCTACTTGAATAAGTTATAGTTTAACACACACACGCGCGCGCGCGCGCACACACCAAACAGAACCTAAACTTGTTAACATTAAACATTGTCTTTTTGGAGCATTATGGGCTCAAATTATTTTATCAAGCTAGTAGTGTAGACCCGTTCATATTTTCAGAATCAAAGCCCAAAGATTATGGACTTAATTCAGACAAAGAGCTTTGGGGTTATTTAACAGATGGGCCTTTGTTGGTAATTTGAGCCCCTTCCATTGACGAAATAATCTCTGATTTGACTAAATAGATTTTAATATATATTCTTTAACCAAATGAGATCCATCCAATAAACTTATTAATTTGTCCTTTTTCTTATGAATAGGGTGCTCAAAAACACGTGTGACCATCATTTTCTACCATGATGTATCGGAAAATAATTTTTTATGTGAACCTAATAAATACAGTTATAAACTACAAATAAAAGTATACACGTGAAGACGAATCAAATAAAATGAAACTGTAACGTAGGATTAATATACTGCAACTATGTAAATATTAATCAATGATACTAACATTTCTTAAAAAGGAGGAAGTAATATTATGTTTATTTTCGACTTTAAAATAACTTATAAAACTTTTCTGGAACAAATTATTCAAAAAAGGTGGCTTAATTATTGGACGAATTAAACAAGGTAAATAATGCCCAAATCAAGTGTTGGATTATGTATGCCATTGAAGCATAATGAAAATTACGTGAATGTATATAAAATTTAGGTTGATGTTCTTTTGGGGCACCGATAATTTGATATTTTATTTTGGTTTATTTTGTTATATCATTGTGATCGCAGAATTCTAATGAGTGAAAAGACACATAATTAAATATTTAAAAACGATGAGATAGTCCATGATTGGGTCCCAGTAAATGTCTTTTGTAATGTCAGCATTCAAAATAAAAAAAAAATCTAATGAGTGATAATAGACACATTTTAGCATTTAAAATCGTCGTAGAGTCTACGGTGAGTTGAGTATGTGTAGATGTCTTATGTAATGTCAATATTAAAAAAAAATGAATAAATGATGATACACATAACTTAGTGTTTAGAAAATTTGGCTTTGTCTATGGTTGAATAAAATAAGTATGATGTCTCCTGTAACGTCAATATTCAATAACATATATACATTTGGCAAGTAGATGTCTCATGAATAATGATACACATAATACTGACATTACACAACACATCTACACAAACTATATACACATGAAGGTCTAGTGTTTCTTTTTCTTTTTCCTTTCCTTTTCAAATATATACGATGCATAACACTCCTCCCAGTCTTCTCGGCAATAAATGAACGTAGATGGTATGAAATGAACTTATTGAAAAAATAGAAATATATATACACACACACACGCACACTAACCCTTGTTGTGTATTTGTTAAGTGAACTCGTGTAATTTCAGGCCGCATAACAGAGGCATAATCTAATCAGTACTCCATAACTTTTTTTTAATGTTATAAAAAGAAGTGCCCTTGCTATAAGTATTAGTCTATTAGATAGCTGATCAACAACACTATTCGAGTTTGAGTGCAATAGAATTGCTGCATGACATCGCATAAAGACAATTCTTTTTATCTAATTTTTAGGCTTCACAAAAGCTCAAAGCACACATTGTTAATTATTATTAAAACACATAATTGTAACAGCATTGGAGCTGCATTCCACTGGAAACACATTACTGCAAAATTAAAGATACATTTTTAAAAGCTAATAATGGTAAGTGGAGCCTCTACTTTTATAGCCATACGAGCTAATGATGGTAACTGGAGCCTCTACTTTTATAACCATACGTGCATTTCTAATTAATTTTTTTTACTTTGCCTTTATTTTAAAAAATATTTTTACAGCCTTAGTGATGGAAATTCAATAGGATTTTATTATTATTATTTTTTTAAAAAATTTGATAATCAACTACTTTCGAGTTTCATTTTAGAACTTCAAAACTCTAATGTAGACATGAAATAAGGAGTTTATAATGTGGGTGTGAAGAGATTATAACTGGGAAAAAAATATATATTTTGTCATGTTTAGTTAATTTGATATAGTAAAAAGGCTATAAATACAAAAATGTGGTTTTATGAGAATAATGAAGCTATGTCAATAGTGTTTCATTTTATTCTTTATTATGAGGAAAAGTTGTTTAAGCACAAATGCATTACCCAAAAGCGGCCGACAATTCAATTTGTGTGTCTTCTTTTAATTCATTATAAGTCAAATCTCTCTTTAAATTTTTTTTTTTTGAAAACTTAATTTTAAGAATTTTTTTTTTCGACAAAAGCTTTCTTAAATAAACTAAAAGACATGAAACCTAATTAGAGAGACGTAATGATCCTTACTTCAATTTAATACAAAATTTAATAAACATATAAAAATTTAAAAGACATATACAATATGTTAAAGTAGTGCGTGAGTTACTTTGCATGATAATTAAGATCACAACTATAACTTACCATTTCTGAATGTCTCATACGAACAAGTATGAGCATCATATAAAAGAATGTTTCGGCAAGATTTTGATTTGAATCTTGTAACGGACTTTAGACTCTTGATATTGAACTTAGCCCTCCAAAAATAGAATTCTGGCTATGTAGTTAGCGCCCACCCTAAATAGCTCCCTCAATGCTACAAGCCTAGAGACAAGAACCTAATTACATTTTTTTAGTCACTTTACTTAAGCCTAAGGGTACCGTGCTTGCTTAACCTTAACACGCTTAAAATATGTTGCCGCCTTATTAGCTATTATGTTAGAGCAGCCATATTATAGAACGGACGTTGGCGGTTTTAATTACAAATAGTTTTAGCAAGGAAGAGTTAAGATTAATTTTGGCTTTATTCTCGTTTTATTTTTTATTCTTTCAGTACATCGCCATGTTTATTTTTCACTTGAAAACATAAGTAAGAAGGCGTACATATATATATATATATATTGGTGTACAAATACAATCGCATTACATCCATCAAAATATTCTCCTTAGAAAATGACAAAATCATGAATGATCAAGTTATAAATTCAATTTCATTCCTCCACAGTTAACACTCTTAACTCAAGACTCAAAGCAGTGAAATTATGGGTGAAATTATATATATGCAAGAAAAAAGAATAAGAAGCAAACAAAATTGAAGCAATAAATAAATTGCCAACCATACAAAACACGAGATGTGGACCACACATACATAGCGCAGCAGTGAAATATCATCATAAAAAAGTGAAGAAAATAATAATATCATGAACGTAAATTTTTTTAGCAATAAGATCTATAAAGATGACAAATATCTATCCCAATCAATTGATCCCTATAAAAAAAAAAAAAATAATAATGAAATCCATTTTTCTTATATATACATATATATATATCTCAAGGTCTCCTTCAACTGGACCACAAAAGGACCACATGAAAATAACAATAAAATAATGACACTACTATTATTTTAACGTAACCCCTCACCAAAGTCCCAACGTGTATTTAAATTGTGTCAATCAACTGAAAAATTGACTCCATAGACGGTCGATCGGTTTGAAATTAAACTGAAATCGATATATTCTCACTTCTCAGAGGTGGGCTGTCTCACGTCCAATTGAGAAAAAATTTCACTTGTAATTTTTCAAAAATGTATTCAGAAAGTATTTCTGAAACGGATATGGCTCTTCTGGAGTCAATCCGGCATCATCTTCTAGATGATGACTTTGAAGACATAAATTCAATGATGCAACCACTACAAGCAGAAGACCTTAATTCATCGATATTGCAACAGCAGCAGCAGCAGATGCCTCCAGAAAATTTTTCAGAATCGGATTTTGATCTTCTTCAAAATCTTCTCGAGGAGGTACACACGGCCTCGTCTTTTGAATCAAATTACTTAAACAATGCACCCTCCGTGTACTCACCAACTTCCAGCTTCGGCAGTTCCGTCTTTGATTTTCCACTACAAGTACCAAGCAATGTTGTTATTAATAATATTAATAACAACAACTACTCAATCTCTTCCTATGGCTGCTATGATCATCACAAAGCCTTAAACGACGCCGTTAACAGCGTGGGGTGGATTTCCTTTGATCATCATCAAGCTGATCAGGATCATCAAGCAATAAGCGAGGCCGCTGCCGCCACCACCCTTGATATGATGACTTACCACCAGACGGCCGGGTTGGGAGCACGCGATCGTGATCAGGCGAAGGTGGTGCATTACAGGGGCGTCAGGACGAGGCCATGGGGCAAATATGCGGCTGAGATTAGAGACCCTAAGAAGAATGGGGCACGTGTTTGGCTTGGCACTTATGATACGCCTGAGGGTGCAGCCTTGGCTTATGATAAAGCCGCATTCGAGATGCGTGGCTCTAAAGCTAAGCTTAATTTTCCTCACTTACTTGGGAGGGTTAATTTTAAGCCGGTTCGTGTCAACACCACCAACACCACGAAGCGTGGCTCACCGGAGTCTGAGCCTGAGCCGTCTCCTACTTCTTCTTCGTCTTCTTCTTCTTCTTCTTCTTCATCTTTATCTTTGTTAACGTTGACGGAAGATTCTCCAAAGCCTAAGCGGAGAAATAACAATGGGATAAGCTCGGTGGCTTGAGCCTGAGCCCGAGCCCGAGCATGAGCCGGTCGATCCTATAGAGAGAACGAGTACTGTAGCAGCAGTAGGCTGTAAGCGCATCGCATGCAACTGAACTGATAGCTTGTCAGCAGAGTAGTTACTCTATAGTTTATTTATGTCCTGGTTTTACTAGCTAGATTAATAACGGACGCTTGCTGTTATGTAACTTTTATTAAATTTATAGAATAACGTTTCACGTTACAACTAATTGCAAATGACATTTTTTGTTCTTTTCTTTTCTTTAAGTCACCATTATGCATCATACTCTAAATTAAACCAATATTCTTCTTTGTTCTTGGGAATAGATCAAACTTTCGACCAAAGTCTAAAATGTTCCTTGGAAACTGAGTTTTTTTTTTTTCAAAAAGTGATGGCCGATTGGTCAGATTCCAGTAGTGTTTGATTTGAAATATACTTTAATTCAACTTTTTACTACTATACATTGTTCAATAATTTTCTTTTATGTTCAAAGTGCCGCTCGTTGCGGGTTTGTCGTTATTAAATTTGTATTCGGAACAAATTTAAATAAATAAATTTGACCGTAAGACAACTTGCACTGGTTGCGAATTTTAACAATTACCAAACTCACCTGCAATCGACAGTCGTTTTTTCTGTAGATTCTCACATAGATATTAAAAAAGATTTTTAACAATAGGTAAAAATTTAAATTATATAATTCAAACTATAATTTATAACAGTAGCTTAAAAAGTATGCATAAAATACTCAATTCTAGATTTTATCAATGTGAATGAGAAATTAATATTTCAACATTAAAGCAAATGCACAAAATATATTAATCTAACACAAAATGTTTCTACTGTAGGCAAAATCATCATCACTGTGATCAGTGTCTTGCTCCATCTTTTAATCAATATAAGAGTATAATATTAAGAAGTAAATTTTTGACAACTACTATTAGCAATTAATTAAACAAATTAAAACCTAACTTTAGTAAGCAATCATTAGGTTCAAGTCATTAAAACAAAGCAAAAAAAAATTATTAATCGAATTAAAATAGAATATTAGTAATATTAAACTTGAAAATTATATGAGATTTATACTTAGTAAAATCTTATTGTATCTACCTTCTAATACGCACATACACACACACTAAGAGGAGGCATGCGGCTGCAGTGAGTTAGGTTAATTTAGGTTTAGAAATTAGGAAGATTAGGTCATGATTAATAACTTTAACTTATATATATTTATGAGTAAATTTTTTAATGTAATTTTATGATTAAAATTAAAAACATAAATAATTAAATTTTCTCAATAAAAACCCACCTGCAATCTGCAACGGGTTTAAATTTAAAATACAAAACCCGCCTACAACCCACAAAATTACTAGTAGCGGGTGGGTTTATTGGGTTTGCAGGTTTCGTGGGTAATTTTGCCATCTCTATCCATTGCAAATAAAAGTTTGGTATTATTATAATTTATTTACCACTCGGAGAAACAACCATATCGTTCCAGAATTTCAGGCTTCCTACATCTGACAAATTAGCATACATAAGATATAGTGGAAAAGCATGTGATTAGGATAAGGATTCAGTGCTGTCTTGATTTTTTATGCTGACTTTTTTAAAAACCGTGCTTAGATAAATCTGAATTGTATATTGCTATAAATAGAGGCATAACAAAATTTTTTTTAATAGATCAGCACTAGATCGAAATTCATAAGATAACATGCGTGATAAGCTAAAAAAATACACCCAAAAAAAAAAGAATAGCATAAATAAATATTGTTTAGCTAAATAATTATCAATTAATACTCTTACTTGATGAGGATTATTAAAACAAATTGTATTATTATTCTCATGAGTACAAATCAGTTTAACTCGTAAGATTTTTTGAGAGTGTTACAGTAGGTTTGGATTTCAAATCATGCTAATAATAGAATTAACGACAACTCTTTTGATCATCTAACTCGGCGACGTTAGACCTTGCAGGTAGGGGCGGCCGTAATGATTGAAAAAAAATAATTAATAGGAGCCAAAGTAGAAACAATATTAGTAAATGATAATCGTATAATAAAATGCTTAATTTGTAATTTGTAATTTAATTTTGTAGGACTAAGCGGCCGTGGCCTCCTTAGGGCGCTTATCAAAGCTCCGCCCTTTGTCGCCCAATATTTACTTGCAACTAAATTTAGGGGAGACTTATTTGAGAGCGTGGATCTACAATTTGATGATATTACTATTTCCCTTTTCCTGATGGCTAGGATAGGGTTATTCCTCGCTTACTTGACAACTCTATAGACTTTTAAACCTTCATTTTTTCCTTTTTTTTTTTCGAAAAGAGATTTGGTTAAAATTTATCAATTCTTTTAAATATACAATAATGTAAGCCTTCGCGTTTTTTTTTTGGTGGATGATACATGAGGTATGGAGCTCGAACGTTTTTTTTTTTTTTGTGGATGATACATGAGGTATGGAGTTCGAATATCGTACATATAGGTGGAAAAGAATTTAGTTTTTATTGATACTATGCTTAACAAAGAATAAGATTATTTTAATTGATAATGCATATGCCAAAGGCCTTAAATTAAAAACTTTAATAAAAAACACAAGTTAGAAACATGATCTCTATTTAGTTTCCAGTAACTTAGCTTGATTTCTTTGAAATTTACCATGTAGTATTTAAGCTTCGATTGGAAATTGTTGTTGTGGCTTAAAAACCAAAAGAATTGTCATGTGAAAGTGAATGAGTGTTTGGCAACCATTGTTTTAAAAAGTTGCGTGCAAAAATTAACAAGAATAATGTAATTTTTTCATTAAATAATTATGGGATAAAATCAACATGGCTGTCAAATTAAAGTTGGAAATGTCATTACTATACAACGCTAACAAATAGAGCCTTGGCTTGAAGTTTTCAATGGTGTCTTTTAATGATTTATGAATACTTTTTGAAGCTCTCAACATGGCTTCAATCTTAAGGATCTCTCGTAACAATGTCAAATAGTGGTTGTATGATCAATCCTCTTGTACAGTTCAAATATTTCTTTTGTACGTATCAAAGAAAACTCCAAAAATGAAGCAAAACAAGAACAATAAAATAAAAATAAAGATACCATGAGTTTTGCGTGCTACTGTTAACGGGAAACAGAAGGCATTGCTTGTAATAATAATGATAAAAGGATATCAATTTGTTTTCAGGAATCTTGGAACATCCAGGTGATGTACATAACAAAAAACATGCAATACGTTTATCAATTGATTCGATTCTCATTAGAAAACAGAAAGAGAGAGAGAGAGAGAGAGACTGATAATACAACATGTTGCCCGTGATTCAATTCCTTAACGAAGGTAGGTGACACTTAAATAATATGGATGTCAATTTATTTTGCCAAGTTAAGGCAAGTTTATATATATTTTTTGATATGTAGATAAATATGTATGTAGAAAATCAAAGAAAACAAGAACTTATTGACATGTATGATTTAAGGACCACTAATGGGGCCATATACTGTACATCGGACCACAAAGATAATGATTGTTTAATTAATTAATAGCTGTTAAATCTAATTATTAAATAATACCGTCACTAATCCCTCCTCAATCACCTGGGCTATTATATTAAATTTTGTTCTTTAAGCGTACGTCATTCTCAGCCACAGACATCAACAGCCACTCAAATTCTATCAATTCAGAACTTTAACTAACTTTTTCCCAAAAAACAAAAATAAAATTAAAATTAAGGCCCCCCCATTTGATTAACAAGCCCGTTTTTAGTTCAATTAAGGGTAAAATTGAAATATCGATAAATTAGCAACATAAAGAGAATCGATTATCACGCACTCGAGTTACAATTCAAGTTTAATTTATTCATCAGAATTCTTACTCAGATTACCTTTTTAAAAAATTGAGTGCTACTGGATGTATAAATCTCAATTAATTATAAAAAAAACATACATACACTTGACAATAAAATAATAAAAGGTGTATAATCGAGAGTACTCTAGGCTTTCTTAATATTTCTATAATAAAAATTGCTACATCAAAAACACTCAAAGACTTTCGTATTGTTTCTCGAACAAAGGTTGTGTTTGATTGTGTTTTGTGTGAAGCACATTTGTTGATGTGGATCACCTTTAATCAATATAATGGCAGAATATTCATTGCAATAAAACGGAACATGAAATATATATGTCTTGACACAGAGACACGAAAGAAAGAAAAAGAAAAAGCTCTTAAAAGACAAGTAATATGACAAATGGCATGCTTATCGAAATATAATTGAAATGGACTGATGTAGATTGAAAATAACACTTATCTAGAAATTGAAAATAATGGCATGTTTATGTCCATCAAAAGAAAGTGAGCAATGATACAACCACAAAATTTCTTGTATAAATTATTTTTTATATAAATTGATGCACTATATTATGATTTATTGAATGAAAATATTATATGGTCTATTATTTATTTTATTATTTCATATTTTTATCCTATCAATCATGTTATACAGCATTAGTTTGTACAAAAAAGTGTAAGTGTGGCTATAATATTACTCAAAGAGAAAAACAATGATTTTTCCATTGAAGAAAATTTTAGTTGTAATTTTGTTAGAAAAAAATGAAAATTTCAAAATAAGTGGCCAGAAAAAAGATTATATATCACCAATTTTACATCATGTTTCAATTTTACAATAAACTTATGGTCAAAAGAGGTTTGGCACGACAAAATTTTGATGCATCATGTCTTCGAGACAGGAACATCTTGATACTTTTTAACGATCCACGTAAAATGCCTAGTGTCACGAGGTAGCTAAATGATTATAGGGAGTAGGGACCCACGACCATGGGATGGGACTTAAGTAAATAGTTCATGTCATGGCTTCGGTTTAAATTTATGAAAAATCGTTTAAAAATCAATTTATATTAAGAGACAAGAGTTTGTATTTTCGTAATTTGTATATATGCAGGGACTTTAGGAATTAAACAATTATAAATTCAGATTGGCCAAAGATATGATGATGACACTGCTTCGGGGTTGTTAAAAAGGTTGGAGCGATTATAAAATAACTTAATATATAACGATAAAATATAAGTTTTGTTTTATTGGTTGTTTTTCCCTTTAATGTTTTCTAGATAATACATGAACATGATGAGCAAATGTGATGGTAACGAACTTTTCAGGATTATTAGTCGTTTAGTTTAGTTAAAACATGTATTGTATTATTTGTATATGAGCAAACGCCGTAGACATATTAACAACATAGAGATAAACAACTTTAAAATATTGCCAATTGATAAGGATGACATAATGTCGAATCCAATAATTAAAAATATAAAAAGTGTCATTACCAACACCAATCCAAAATTATATACCACATAGATTCAGATTATAATATCATTGGAAAAGTACGAAACCCAAAAAAAAAAAAAAGAACTATAATGAGTTAATTAAATAATTAACCATAGGCCATGCATGCAGAACACGTGATTGAGCTACCCTCGCGCCATGCAGATGCAGCCGCCCAATTCCATGGAAACAATATTAATTGGAGAAAAAGAGTAATAACAATAATTAAGTTTTAGAAGTAAATGACGGCGACGCGTGCGACTCATGGCTCGTAAGATGGGAATGGGAGGGTACAAATCATATATATACATATATATATATATATATATATAGAGAGAGAGAGAGAGAGAGAGAGAGAATGCCTAACAGGAATAGCTAGGGTATTGGGGATGTGATGTCTGATGTGAGAAGGCGGTCGTGTCCGTGCCCGTGCCCGTGCCCGTGCCCTGAATATGCACGTCTAGGGCTAGCTACCAGCTCTTGGTTTTTCTCGTTTTATCTTTTACGTACTCCTCACACGGTATTAAATAATAATTTACCAATTAAACCAACCACCAATATTAAACACTCTCTTCTCTTAATAATAAAACTAGCTGCTCACTTTCTTCTCTTAATAATTAAGCCTAGAACTTTCCAACAATACTGTATTTATGAATGAATCTGATCATCCTCAGCCTCCTTCAATCGTCGACGTTTGTAAGGTGTGAATTCGGCATCGGCATCTCTCTGATCTTTCTGCAGATTAGACAAAATTGACGGGTAGATTAATTAAGCCAAAGCCGGGTTGGAATGAAAACTAATGGGTATTGAATTAATTATGAATGAATCCGACAGAGATTTGAAACTGACAAACTCACTGACAGCTGGCTTGATTTGTTAACTATGAAATGTAGGTGTGATGTGTGCTGTCGTTGTCGAGTGAGGACAATAATTAATATTTACATCTATCATCCAGAGAACTAACACCTTTTAACTCAAATCTTTGGACTATTCCCTATTTTTAAATCTGTTTTCTTTGATTTGATCAGATTCTTCTGGATGGGCAAATCATACCATCATTACCCATTATTAGTTAGGACATAATATACATATTATTAATTCCTTAGTACACGTACATGCACACATACATATCCTTGAGCTTTTAAATTGATTCAAGACCTTAATCTTGGATTTTCCTTCTTTTTCGTGCATTTTATACAAAATTTGGATGGATTATTTGGAGTCAAATAGAATTAAGCTTAATTTACTGGTTATGCATCTATGAATTACATATATATGCATAGCTTTCTTGATGATCAACTTAATTAATTAATTACAGTGTGTGTATAATAATAACAGTAGGACGTACGTAATAAATTAATTTCACACGTGAAAGCATTATAATCACATAAAGAACTTGGCACATGGGGCATGGCAACGTCTGAAAGCTGTAAAATAATAAAAGAGGCTAACGCATATCGAGCAATCGAAATCAAATCTTAGAAAATTGAAAAACAAGACGAAAGTTTAGGATTAGGAATATGCAACGCTCCAACTTGCCCAATTATTCAGCTAAAAAGTGGAAATTAATAATTATACTATTTTATAATTACATCTGGTAATTTACCTGGGTATCCTTATCGGGAAAATAAATTTTATTTATATTATTATAATCATCCGGGTATCAGTTTGTTTCACTGTCATTACTGTCAAGTTGAAAGCATACAAAAATTAAAAAAATAATCTACCTATCAATGAATTTTGAGATCACCGGTCCAAAAATTAAAAGCATATTTCTACCAAACAAATCAATTTGTGACAATGACTTCTCGTGTACACCGATATAACTACCTATAGTTTGATACCAGTAACAATAATATAATACTGGTGAAAGAAATTATGGGTATAGAAAAATATTTTAGTACGAAGATCAACCCGTTCAAAAAATTATAGCATACGCATTACTACTCAAAAAAATAACAATAAGAAGAAGAAAGATGGAAGAACCAGGAGATGGAGAGATGAGAAAGGAAACCAACCCCTTTTCTCCTTCTTACTTGAGTTATTTCCCACTTTCTTCCCTCATATTTTTCAAAATACTTACGTACTCCCGAAACACAACTTTTATAGCCTGTTTACAAATTTTCCCCTTAGAGAACATATTCCCAAAAAAAAAAAAATGAAGAATAAAATATTACTAAACAACTTTTAGTGTTAAATTTCTTTCAATAAAATTGTCACAATACGTTAAATATCTAGTAACTCTACAAAAAAAAATCAATTTAAAAAAATTAAATATTATTTTATTAAATTTTTAGTGGTTTATTCTATGGAGTTGACATTTTGAAATAATGTTTTAGAGTTTGTTTTAATAATTAATAATTAATGGATTGTTAAATTTTTATTGAAAGGAATTTAATTTTAAAATTATTTAGTTATATTTTATTCATTTTTTGGAATATGCTGTTTCAGGGGTAAAATAGTAAAAAACAAGGTTATAAAAGGTCTGTTCCATATGTAGTTTTCAAATATGAGGGGTGAAAATTGGGTAATAATAAATGAACTAAGATGGGAATAGGAGGAGGTTACCCAATGAGAAATAAGCTAGCATAAGTTTCCATAGAGACTACAGGGTTGTTTGTTTTTATGTCTGAAATATTAATTTATTTTAATTTAAGATGTTTGTTTTTGTATATGAAGTCCATTTTCATCTGAATTGAAAAAGTAAAATTTCCTGACCTTTATCTGAATGATAAAATGTCTGAATGGAAGATTAATTTTTTTTTACAAATAACCTCATTAAACTTATTTATTTCCTACGTAGCTATTAGATGCCATATTAGAATTTTCCTTGATCTTAAATTTTACTTAGTATTAAATACTTAACATACATTCAATTTGAATTTTAAACAAATTCTTTTATTATTAGATAACAACTTTTTTATGTATATAGATTATGTTAAATTGTAAAAAAAATAATGTTATCAAAATTATTTTTCATAAATTATATATCCAATGCTTACCTTATAAACATTTATAACATATAAAAACTATTGTACTAGAAAATATTGTAAATATATACTTATTTAAACTTCAAGTATATGTAACCCTTTCAAGGTCATAAGTGTAAAAATATTAGAACTATATGTTTTGAGCTTATAAAAACAAACAACTTACCACTTATATTCAGACATCAAAAAATTAAAAGCAAACATATTATTCAAACATATGCATTCAGACCCATTCAGACTTCAGTAACATTTAGACCCATTTAGATTTCAGATAAAAAAATAAACGCTACCTACGTGATTGGAAATGAAACTTGGCTTGTATTTTTTTCCTTTTACAATAATACCCATACAATAATATTCTTAGGGATATTAATAACAAGAAAAAATATATGATAATTTATTAAATTAACTTTAAAAGTAACATAAAAATTTAAACAACTATTTTTATTATTATTTTACTTTTGTGATTAATTTAGTAACTTAATTTTTATAAAATAATTATTAGTAAGTTTGTTACACAATATAAAAAATATTAGTTCTTTCACACTGATATTTATTTGTTAATTTGCTAGTAAAAAATTATTGTTTAATTTACTAATTCACTTTTTTATAGATAAATTAATTAATGTTAAGAATATTATTGCAAGAGTATTATTACAAAAAGAAAAGAAAAGAAGATAAGGATAAGAATAATGTACAACAATAATACCCTTTTACAATAATGTTTCTTTTTTTGGACAATAATAAAAATTAAATTATCAATTTAAATCCAAAAAATAAAACAAATAAACATACAACAATATTTATATTTATTTTTTTTTTCATTTTTGAGGTTAATTTGGTCATTTTAATTTTTAATTTTTATTAATGTCCCAAGAAAAATAAACATTATTATAAAAGGGTATTAGTGTAAAAGCAAATAAAAAGAAACAACAAGTTATAGTAGGGGTGTCAGTAATTTAACGTTAGGGGTGTTTTGAAGTATTTTTTAAAATATATGAACTAAACAGGCATTAATCTAAAAATTTATGGACCAAAATGGATTTTACCCTTTCTAAAATATGAGAACTAAAAATCATTTAAATTAAAATATAGAGACTAAACAAACATTCAGAGACCAAACAAACATTCATCTTTCATATAATGGAGAGTAAGAATTACGTGTGGGCTTGAACCTGGTCATTTTAGCATAGTTCCTGGTGGTCATAAATGATTTATCAAACTAAATTAGTTGCAATGAATAAAAACACAAAATTTTAAATTGAATGAATAATTACGTGTACTCGATCACATCAATTGATGCCCTCTTCTTTAAATGTTCCCAATGCTTGAGTTCTATGTACGTTGTCTCAAAAATATTATACATAAATAAGGGTTTCGTTAGAAACGAATGCAGAAATGGACCACCAGCGAACCACATCCAAAAGCATAAGTATAGACAACAAATTGACGAAGCCGTTTAGATCGTTCCTGAATCCAGGAATGAAATGTTTGACAGTGTAAAGACAAGAACATATAAATTCATCATCAAACACGTGAACAGTCACGTGCATCCCTCTCCTCAAAATTTGCAGACTACTTTGAAAAAAAACGTAAAAATAGCACAATGATTTTAGCCATTACTGGGAGTGAATTTAGTTGAGCGTTTCGTTACCGTCGAGGTGGAAACAGCACCATTTCCAAAAGCGCCAGCTTATTATTGCCAAATTGAATCGACAAAATGATGATAAAAGTGACAATAATTCTATGTGCCAGAGCATCATTTTCGAAAATGAGACACTTATACTCACCGTTAAAACATAAAGATTCACAAAAATCTAGCATCGAAAGCGGCGAAGTCACAACGCAAATCACACGCACGTTTATTAAGTGGTTAAATTGTGTTTGTTGGTTTTTTTTTTTTTTTTTCTAGGGTTATGTGAAAACGTTACTGATAGGCACCCATCAACCATAAGCAAAGGCTCACGTGGTTTGAGTAGAACACACAAGATGACTTTACATTACAGCTTTGGATGCTCGATTTATCATATTCGCCAATTTAGAATATTGTCCTTATCTGTTGACTTTGTGTGTGATGCTAAAAAATTTCTTGTCTTAATTGGATGTTGACTGTTCACAGTTTCTGTTGATGGGAGACCTAGAAACATGTCTGAATTATATATGCTAGCAAAGCTATAATGAGTAAATTGATCGATGATGAAGACAAGTCCAAATTCCCATTTTTCAAAGTTAATTTCAGCACGTAGCATGTGTAGGTCATTTCAATAGCGTCGATACATATAATATATATATATATATATATATATATATAATTATTTAATTATATATTTCATAGAAAAACCATAATTATTTATTCAAGGGAATTCTTCATTTATTATTATTATTATTATTATTATTATTATTATTTACTTTTGTCAATTGGTCGAGTTAGAACATTGTACAGAGAATGAAGCACAATTATTTCCAATTAAAAGAGGAATGTAGATTGCCTCTTGATGGACCCAAATCTGTCAACGCTCGCTGGTGGTTGGTGGGAAGTTTTGTATTAATGATAATTGTTGATATACATGCAGCCACTTCATTGGGAAGGCTTAAACTGGTAATAACTAAACTGGAAAACAATTAAATTATGATGAATTCAAATGTATTGCGGGGGTGGTTTGAATTGATGATTTCATTTATGATGTAGCGGCCTCGCAAAATGCATGATGATTGTGCAGTTTCATTAATTTCTAACATCCAACAGTTAATGAGCTAATAACTTGCTCGATTAATTTGTGCAAAGTGTAGGATCTCAATCAAATGCTACCAGTTTTCACGTTTGGTTACATTTGCATTAACATAAATTTATTTCTTCAAGTTGAATATTCACTTGATTTTTTTTATTATATTTTGTGTGGCTTGAATTAGATTTTTAAAAGGTATAGGCAATAAAGTTACTAATCAGTGAGATGCTAACGCAAATAACCACAATATTATGTATTCACATAATTTGCTACCTAATTTATGTATGAGGCATCATATATAGAAACATTCATCATCAATATTGTCTTTTTCAACTTCTTTCTCCTTCCTCTAGATATCTTTTCCTTAAACAGATTTTTCATCTTGTCGTTCCATATTATTTATATATAAGGGATAAAAATCCGTGCATTGTAGTTAGGATACAAACATCGACAGGAAAAGGACCGGATTGAACGCTGCGGGTGTGAGGACAAAAAGGAAAAGGAAAAAAATTCCGCTAATGGGAAATTTTTCGTTTTTCTTTTTCCATTAAAGTAAGCATATAAAAAATAATTGTAAGTGCGTATGTTTGTGGATCTCATCAACAAATAAATATAATCAAGAATCAAGATCCGCGAGTCTCACATGATTTTGTTGATGACTATACTAGATTGAGTATTAATTACTTTTCAGTAAAAAAAAATTTCGAGTATTAATTATGTAAAATTTTAAATTCACTCTCCCCAAGTAAATACCTAGATATGGCTTTCAATTTTAGGTTCAATGCTTCCAGAATACGGAAGATTTTTCCTCCACAAATTATGCACCGACAGAGAAAATATTACGCAGTTGCGACTTGCAAAATTGTCCAATCAAATCACGCTCCATTATAGCTTCAAAGCTTTTTTTTTTTTTTAAAATTGTATAATTAGTCCATTTCAAAATATATTTGAGTATCAAAAATTTATTAGACTCATGTAAATCGTAAGTAACGTGGTGCACTTATCCCACCCACGTAATACTTTCTCTGGTAACCAACCAAGCTTTCTACATCAGGTCAGTTACTAGTTAGATCTTTTTGGAATGAATAACAGTTCAAAAAAGAAAAAAGAAAAAAGGGTATTTACCGGGACCGTCCCACCGAAATTTATAATTCTTGATTGACGCTGACAGCCTAGAGCTTAGCTCACGGCCTGGAAAACGATGCTATCAATCGATTGATCACACTATTGCCTCATTTCATGCAAGGTTAGTTGTTCAAGGTGATGTAAAATTTAAGCTAGCTTAGCTAGTGACATGAGGGTGTGGGAAAGATTTATGTGTTGCTAAGATATTAAATCGTTAATGTGTGAGTGGTCAAGCGTTGCCGTTTTCTTTTTATACATATAAAGAGACAACAGTACTGCTCGTATTTTTGTATGGAACTGTGGAACTATTAAATAAGAATAAGGAGTAAGGAGCCGTCACCCATTTAAAAATAAAATAAAATAAGAAAACGATTTTAGTTTTCTATTGTTCAATGTCTTACCGCTGGTTAATTATTAGAAAGTGATTCGCTTGCTACTGTTCAATGTCTTACTAATTAATTAACTTGGCTTAATTCTCCTCTTGGACCCATTGGTTTAATTGCTGACACTTTAATTTGATGATTTTGATCAATGAATTATCATATTTTTCATATCTTTTGCAATGATGGCTGATTTTGTAACTAACGAGGTTCCTCTTAATATATTTTTATTTTTGGATGAATTCTCACTAAAGTGAGGTAATTTTATTGATTAAATTGAAAATTAGCAACAAAACACAAAAATGGAGTAATCAAATTCTAAACCCAAACAAAAATTACAAGAATTAGCTTAATTGATAGCTAGACAGTCTAAAAATATTCTCATACAAAAGAGAAGCAGCGTCGAGGGTTACTCTTAATATACATCTTCATGAAATTAATTAAAAAAAAAAGAGAAGAAAAGAAAAAGTAAATGGTTATGCAGTATGACATCTTTCATTTTTATTTCTGCTAAATGGCTTCAAAGTGAATCTTTTCACATTTAGAGCTTAATCATTAAAGGGAGATTTCCCCTTTTGGGTTTCTTTTGGTGATGGATGGACTTAGTGGAATCAACTTTTCTTCTTTTTGAATTCATCCTATGTTAATTTATACCTTAAATAATAATAATTACACACAAAAAAAAGAGTAAATGAATTGTCAATAGCACTTTCCGTTCCTATTTTTAACAAATTTTATCTAAAGAAAAATCTTAATATTAAACATATCTCTAATCCACATCCCCCCACCCGGGCCAAAAAAAAAAATCATATCTATTAAATAACTTTATTTTCAACTACCCAATTTTTTTAATAATATCTATCTTAAACTATCGTCTCTAATTTTTCTTTAATAGCTAAAATTCCATAGCCGTCTGACAGACAATATATAAAGGGGATCATAAAATGTTAATAAAGAAGAAAAGACAAAAAAAAAAAAAAAGAAGAAGATAAAATTCATTCAAAAAGGCCAATTGACATATTGCCACTTGACATACTAAAATTATATGCTGGATTTATTAATGAAATCAATTGACATATTAATGAACTGATGTGTGATGCGATCTGGAGTCTCCACAATCGATTATTTGCTACAAGAAGTAATTTTTCTTCAATGAGATTGTATCAAGTGATCAAAATAGATCACATATCAAATGAGATCAGTAACATCAAGTGAGTTTCGAACAGGCCTTTCGATTTGGTAAAGCTCGTCTATTTCAGAGGGTCTTTTTAATTATCTTTCTTTATGTGCCTTCTTCTTTTATTTCTTTAATAATTTTTTTTTATCATTATACAAATTTTGATGTCAAAGACTTTTGATACAAACTTCATATATGATCTGCTAAAGCACATATGATTTATACAGTTTATGGCATTAGGCATATATGGGCCCGTAAAAAATTTAATGTCATGAGGTCAAATGCTAAAAATATGAAATTTATAGTTGTTAGATTGCATAAATTAATGATTTATCACCATCCACCATGATGATCAATCAAAGGACATACATATATAATAATAAAGATATATTATCGCATATCAATTTAAGTCTTGTTTAGTATTGAGATACTGTAACTTTGAAAAAAAAATTATAACTATAAAATAAAAGTTGATAACATGTGATAAATATAATTTTTAAATAATAATTTTAATAAAAATAATAAAAATATTAATTTTTTTTATCATACAAGTATAATAAAATTAATCCAACTTTTAAGTCAAAGAATAAATATTTATCAAATACTTTAATAATATAATTTTTAAACTATAACTACCCAATCACACAACACCAAATAAAACCTTAGACACGCAGCCACACAGGACTTGCAATACAAAGTTAATATAATAGGGTCTTAGTCACACCCTATACATTATAATATATTGATAAGCAGCCGCATCATCAGCCAATAAACTTGGAAACTAACCAATTGCACATTCAGAGCACAAGATCATGTCATCAAAAAAGCATTGTCGGTTTCAAAAATAGGAATATCTGAATTCTTCCCTATAATCATGTGATCAGTCTCCTTCGGAAGTGTAAAGCTAGGCTTCGAGCTACCCTTTTTCTTTACAATAATATTATATTGACATAGTTAAAATACATATTTTAAATTATTTATTTAAATGAAGGTTCAGCAATTAATTATTGTTTATCCTACGGTAAGTGTTAATACACTATCTTTTTTTTTTTAACTAAAAATGTATTTAGAGCTAGCAAAATAGGCCACCGGATCGCATTCGTGTCATGCCAGTTATGTATCGTGTCAAATTTAAGTCAACCCAAACACGAACCATTTAATAATCGTGTTAAAATGTTGAGACACTAACCCGTACTCAATAATCTACTTAATATATATATGTAAATAATATTACATTTCGATATCATACAATATACATGTCTACCAATATTTTATATATTTACACTATTGAAGTTCTAAATATGTATAAAATTTTATAAATGAAACCCTGTGTATCTGTTCATCCTTAAAAAAAAAAAAAAGAAAGAGAGAATTATGTTTAATATTTGAGTTTTTATAACAAGAACCTATAAATTAATTTAGAATGGAAACTACAATCGTGTTATTAGTCGGGTAAATGGGTTAATAACTTTAACCCTAACCTAACAAGAAAAAAAATTGTGTCGACCTAGACCTGACCCGTTTAATAATCATGTTAAACTTAAATATCTATACCCATTTATTTGTGTCGTATTCATGTCGGGTAATCGGGTCGTGTCAAATTTTGCCAGCTCTAAATATAATAATTCTTCAAATTCATTCTTCCTACCATTCAAATAAGTAAGTTTTGTTATCCACCATGACTATATTATCCCTGAGTAAGAATGACGTAGCGCGGAAGCAATACTAGATGTTATTTTAGCGTACGCTGTTGAAACTCAATAAAAAATAGCTTTCAAAAGGGGAAAATGTCGAATTAACGACAAAGATAAACTTAAAAAGAAATAATTTGAAATATTATTAATGAAGAGCTTATGTGTGTATTACAATAAACTAAGAGGTTGTTTGTTAAATGTCTGAAGGTTAAAATTTAATTAATTTAAGACCTTTTTTAGAATATGCTTGTTTGTTTTTTTTGTAACTTATGTCTGATTTCCAAACATTTACATCTGAATAGAAAAAAGTAAATTTTTGTGACTTTTACCTGAATGAAAAAAGATTTGAATGACAAGTAAATGTTATATTCCAAAAATATCTCTGTAAAATAACTTATTTCCTAAACTATAAAATCTAATCTCCTTTTTTTGTTTTAATTTACAAGTACATAAATGTCAAATAACCAAGTTTAAGATGTTTTTTATTGTAAAAACAAACAAGATGCCACTTATATTCAGATATTAAAAAAAAAAAAAACAAACATATTATTCATATTTTCGTATTCAGACCATTTCAGTCTTCAGAAAGATTCAGACCCATTTAGATTTCAAACAAAAAAATAAACTCTACCGAAGATAATAATTCTATTTATACTAATAGCCAACTTAATCCAAATTATACTAAAATAAGAGAAATTATCAAAAATCCTAATTAGATTAAAATTACAAATACTATTCAAATAAATTTAATAAAATAAAATAAATTCTAATAAAATACTAAATACTAATTTAATTCAAAATTTAAAATTCCTAATTCATTTTATTCCACATGCTTCCTGCATCAATTTGTCGTAACCCACCGTTGATTTAACACTTCTGATAATTAACGTACAAAAGCAGGGGTGTAATAAATGAATTTAACCTGCTTATCTAGTAAATAATTGGTAAGAGTGTGAGCCAGTTCGCGTCGATCGAGATGAGGTAGCAACAATTTGGTTGATGGTTAAGAACAACGCAGACAATCTCATCAACTCCCATATTTGCTGCACATTGCCGCCATTGACCACGTCGACGACAACGATCCACCGCACTTGAAATGACCAACACCTTGTTGGACGCAATGATGATCACCGCGCAAGTATAACGGCTACAAACGAAGAGGTTTCTTGATCAAACATGTTAAGGAAGGAATAAGGAGAGTGACTGAGTGAGTCAAGGAAAGACTGCATAGTAAAATTTCTCTTTATTTATTTTATGGGACCAATTAATTTTATTATTATAAGTCAGTGGGGTTTTAGTTCAAAATTATTATTTTGACTTAATTATCCGTAATGTAAGAAATATAAAAGTAAAAAGATTAATAATTAATTAATGGACTATGTCAATCCGCGAAGCTTTAAACATACTTTGAAAAGTTAGAAATATTTTGCCCCAAGAAGAAGATGTCAATGCTAGTGAATTATTATGTATCCTTAAGTTAAAAAATGTAGTAACAACTTTTAAAGAATTAATCATTGTTTTACATAATTTAAAAAAAAAATTTTATTCTAAGTTAGACCTTTAATATAACATATATATATTTGCAATAAACAAATAATTATTATTATGTTGAGGCAATTTACTTAATCTAGGATTTAAAAAAACTTGTAACTTATTACATTGTGGAGTTTATTCTTATTTATAACTAGCGCAAATTAAGACCAAATTTTTTGTAAGTATATAGAGATTATTCCTATAAAGGGTATCACTTAGGGGTGGCAGCTAAACCCGGACCCGGACTGAACCCAGACAATCTGGGCCGGGTTCAACCTGCATCGGATTATATTTCATCCAGAATCTGAATGAAGTTTTGAGACCCGCATATGTCTGAGTCTGGATCCAGGTTTAGGTGAACCCGCAGATCCAGAACTCGGATCCGGACTTTTTATTTTAAATTAATTTTTTTTGAAATTATTTAATATAAATAGAAAAATTAAAAAAAAAACCCCCTAGTTACATTCACAAAATTCACGCTCACTGCTGCAGCCTCCATTTCCTCTCTCAGTTTTCTCTCTTCGACTCTTCTCTAATTCTTTTCTTCAAATCACATTAAATCATTAATCACCGTTGTCACCACTTGCCAGTCACCACTTTCACGGCGCGGCTATGTTCATCTAGTCATTATCACCTGCCTTCTCTATCACGGCCAACAAACGGGTTGAAAGCCACCTCACGAGGTTGTGTTCATCATCATAAGACATAAGTCGCCGTTGTGGATGCTAAATAGGCTTCCCTCTTTGCAATTTATGCTATGTTATGCTTTGATTTAATATCTATGCTCTATTATGCTTCCATTTTATTATTTATAGTTTATTTATTTTTGAATTATTTTTTTTGTTGCTGTTAATAGTGTTAAGGCAATTATTTATTATTGTCATCTTTGGCAATTTATTTAGGTTTTAATTAAATTAGATTTTAGGATCATATGTAAAAGGGTAATAAATCTTGTTAATTCCCTTAATTATTAGGTAATCCAATTTAATAGGATTACAGTATTTTATTAGAATATAAAATCTTGTGAGATAAGTTAGCTTATTTATAAGGAAAATAGAATCATTTTTTAATGGAAACTCTATCTATACATAAGTTAAGCCTGACTAGCCAGAAAATAAAAGAAAAATACAGAGAGCCTCCTTAAAGCAAGTGTCGCCGATCCCCCTAGGGAATTCCTCCCTTGGCTGCATGCTTTGATTTGTGGACACCTTATTTGCATTTTTATTTATGTCTATGGTATCCTTAGCAAAATATTGATGTATTCAGGAATGTCTATTGCCGCAACTTTCAGTTAGTGAAGATTCCTGTTGGCCGAATATTTCAAGTACTAGTCTTCTATTGCTGCGAGCTTCTATCCTAGTATTTGTATGTGAGATTTATTTATGAGTGTTAGTTCTCTTCATCTCACATTCTTTGGTTAAGATTGATTTTGTTGAAAGAATATTGTTACTGAGATTTTGAGGAATACCTGAAGGTTTGCGAACCCTAAGGGTAGCAATAGTTCTTTAGAAAGTATCCCAAAGAAGATAAGTAGACTTGTACGGTGAGGAACTAAAGTGAGAGTTTTTAGTTTGGTAAATCCATAGATTGTAATATCTTATCTTAGTAGATTACTTTCTCTAGGCGTGGCCTTATGGATATAAGATTGTTGAATCCGAACCATGTAAAAATCCCTTGTGTGCTTTATATTTCCGTATCATTACTTGTTATTGATTTAAAGCATTTGAATTGGATAATTCATATAGCAATAGTTTGGCATAATCATTTAATTAATTAAGGTGCATAATTAATTTGATATATTATTTTATCCTACATTACGATCTGAAACCCCAACAAATAGATTAGAAATGGAAGAAGTTGTTAATTGATTTAATATGTATGCTCTATTGTGCTTCCATGTTATCAATCTATCACTAACTGCTTATCTTGTTCATTATGTTTATGATTTATGCATTTCTTTTAGATAAAATTCCAGAGGAGGCAAATAGTTTCTCGGAGCATTTGATTAATGAGGTTTGGTGAGTGAGCAACAGTCAAATGAAGTAAGTGATTGAGAGTTTAGTCTTTAGACTAATGGTTTGAAGTTTGAACTTTCAATTGTAGATTTTCGTTATGAATTTGTATTTGTGGATGTTTATTGCCTTGAAACTTGGAATTATAAATTCTATATTTGTATTGTATTTTTTTTAGAACCTAAATATGTCATATGATTTGTAGTTGATTATTTTTAGAACAAGTTTATTTTTCATTTGAACTACAAATAGGATTTTGACTTCATTCCAGTCTAAAATTCAAGACGTTATAAGCAATCCGAGTTCAAAACCTAGAATCCGAGAACCCGGACTGAACCAGGATTGAAAAAAACAGGATTTAAACCGGGTCCGGTACAGGAAATTGATGCCATGGTCCAAATCCGGAACGGCCAAACCTGGACCCAGAAATTACCATCCCTAGTATCACTATAGAAAAAGTTTTACTGTAGCTTGTTGTCAATTTTCTGCGGTGTCAAATAAGGCAAGAACTTATTTATAGTAATTAAGTCGATGTGCGCCCTATTATAAAATTAAAGGAGAAGTATATGTGATGTATTGTCATGAAGGGAATATAATCATCAGTTCTTTTTAAAGAAATTCGCAGTCTTTCTTTGATTCCATTGTTCTCTTTGCCCAAACTAAATATTTTTCCAGTTTTTTTCCACAGCCTTATGCAAGTCTTGGTTAAAATATAACGGCTGTTTCACAAAAATAATAAAAATTGGGCGGTAACGTAACTGTTTCACAAAATGATAAAAATTTGAATACGGTTACCCCGTTGTTATCACGAAATAAGAACAAAAATTGAGAAACTAATTTTAGAATGTTACTACTTTTAAAAATTATTTTAAAAATTTTATTCTCAATGAGGTTGCATTACTTAATCAAATTTTTTTTGTAACTATTTTATATGCATCCCGGTGGAACCGGGGAATATTTATTAAAAGAAAAAATGGTCGATTAATTAATTAGTTAATCAATTTATAAAAATACATCACCTACAAAAAGCTATGACACCTCATTCTTCATCTATAATTGCGTTGAAAATTATGAAAATTCATAATTCGCTTGATCAATATCGTATAATTGCATTAACAATCACTTTATTTGGATTAATATTAATTTAGAATAATCAACATTACCCATAAATTTTTGGGTTGTAAAGTTGGTAATTTTCAACCATTAATTAAATATTATAATGATTATATAAAATTGAATGAAAAAATTGCTTAATTATAAAATTGAATTTTTATCATTTGTATAAAATAAGTCCCTAACCAAATTAGTCTTAAAAATATTGAATTTTGACCACTACAGACTACAGTGTAAGGGTACTGTAGTCTAACACCAAAGGGTATTTAAGTTTGTTCATTTTTCAAAGTCTTCCTTTGTTTCTCTTCAAGTACGTACATTTAGCTAACATTTTTCACTCTATTACAATCTTGTTCTGGAGAATATTACTAGTTCTAAAAATTATTTTAGAACGTTTATTCTTAATTAGGAGGCATTAATTAATCAATTTGCGCATTGTTTTCCCTTTTTTTTTCTTTTTGTCAAGTTTCGGTGGAACCAAGGGAATCTTTATTAAAAGAAAATGGTCAATTAATTAATTACGTATCAGTTTATAAAAATTCATCACCAACAAAAAATTATGACACCTCGTTCATCATTTGTTAAAAAGTTATCACACCCCGTTTGGGTAATACTGTATATTAATTTAGAATGAGCAACATTACTTTTAAATTTTGAGTTGTGAAAATTGGTAATTTTCAACCAATGAATAAATAATGGATCTGGATTGAAATGATTGTTAACTGTATATAAAATTGGATGAAAATAAAATAGGATAATTTTTAGTAACCACCCCTAAGGTTTGGAGTATTTCCACTTAAATGGTGAGTTTGCCCGTATTCTTACATACTTCCCCTGCTGTCAGTATTTCCATCTATTGACTGTTTGTTGACTATTAAAAGACAAAAATGCCCCCGATGCTAAAAAAAACTCATATCAACCATCGGTTTGGCTCGCCTCGGTTCTGTTTAGACCATCAAATGACTATTCATTTTTTTTCCCTTAGCTCCGCTTTCGAAGTGGACCATCTATCTATTTCTTCCTCCAAACGGAACACAAATCTTTTAACGATATATTCTCAATTCTAAATAAGTGAATAAACATTAATATAAAAATTTAAGCATGAAACTAAAAACAGAAATTAAAACACACTAGCATATAAGTCCTTGAACATATTTAGTCCATAACCAAAATTTACATAAAAAAATCATCACCCAAGCAATAACATTCATAACCAAAAATAGGTGAACAGCAACACACTTCCATAAGCGAAAGTGGTCTTCAATAGGCCTTTAATACGATCATTCGTTACAGCATAATCATCATCTAGACTCTCATTTTTATTCTTTGAACTTCTTGAAATATAACAAAACACAAACCTCGATCCATCATGTGTTCAATGACTAAATAAAAATTCACAATGAAAAAAACTATCCAACTCTTTACCCCTTCCACACTAGTCCAAAAAAAAGAGATGCACATTCAATTTTGGTCTAAGTTGAAAAGCATTAAACTAAGCTACATAACATTTTCTATATGCAACAAAAAGAGAATAGTCACTCAAACAAGAAGTTATATTAGCTCAAAACTATTCATAGCCATGAAATCTTCATAAAAAAATTGGGCACTAGAAGTTTGGAGAGCAAATTGCTGATGTTGTCAGTCATTAAATCTGTTTTTGATGTTGTCCTTGCAAGCCCAAAGTCTCCAATTTTAAGATCACAATTTGCATTAAGGAGCAAATTGCTGGGCTTCAAATCACCGTGCAAAACATTTATTGTGTAGTATTTGAACCCTTGTAAATTAACAACTAATACAGAAGGTACTACAAAAGTGGCAGTCAAAGATCAAAAAGAGCTCTATTTTCTGCCTTCTCAGTCCTTTCAGTTCGTATGGAGTCACAATGCTTGTCATAGGCATTTAATCAAGCACTATGCATGCATCACAGTAACAAAAAAAAAAAAAAACCCAATCTCTTTAACTCTTTGAATATCTTCATATCCAAACAATAAACAAAACAAAACCTCAACAAACACTCCATGTCACTAAAACACTAGGGCTGGAAATCCTAGCAAATTCTCCACCATTACCACCTTTTGGCAAAAAAAAAAAGTTTCCCTTCTCATGAGATTTTTTCATAAACTCAAAATGAGGAAGATTCAACTTATAAAAAGATTAAAAAATAAAATCCCACCATGTTGAAACAAAAAAAATAAAAAAGAGTGGCAAAGTAGAGAGAATTGACCTTGATCAGCGAGGTCAAATACGACTAATGGATACCAGCGTCCGCTAGGAGAGAGCAATAAGAATGGCAGGTTATAACTATAAAAATAACAAATTGACAAAAATAACCCTGGATATTTTTGTTTAAAAGAAATCTATTTTCAAAGAAAAAAAAAAACTTAAACCTTATCTATAGAATTAACATTTCCATATTTAATTTTTTTTAGAATAGATTGTGCTTTTTTTAACAAAAAATAGCTAGAGATATTTTTGTCAATTCACTACTTTTATAGTTATAATAAATTCAGGGTTATTCATAATTTTATAGTTAAAAACTATTATTTAACAATTTAAGGGCATAACAATAATTTTATGTCTATTATTTGATATCTCTATTTGTGTATTTTACCATAAAAATTAAAATTATCAACTAACATGTCAACTAACGTTCCTAACAAAAAAGTAGCAAAATAAAAATTTTTGCAAAGTTATGGTAGTGCAATGATATGGAACAATACATCTTGTAATCATTTGATATTTTATAATTCTTGAAGTAGTAAAATGATAATAACCCTAAAATGTTATATACGGGGTAATATGCATCTTAATCGTCATTAGAGTTTTTATCATTTGTATCCAATGGGTCCCTTATCAAATTACCCTTGTAAGAGCATCACATAAAAAACTCTTCAAATGAGATTTTACCCATCATTTTTTTTTTTTTTTAAAGAGCTATATTAGTAAAAAAAATTCTAAAAGGCTCTTTAAAAGAATCTTATTTGGAGAGCTTTTTAGAACCTTCGATTTAGTACTATATTATTTTTTTATCTTCTCATTTTTGAAGGGAGAGATGTGTTATAATTGATATTATTTTGGTATTTAGTACTATATTATTTTTTTATCTTCTCATTCTTGAAGGGAGAGATGTGTTATAATTGATATTATTTTGGTGGAGAAAAAAGTTTGATTACTATAATATGAACTTATTTTTATTTGAAGAGTCTTTTAGAGGATGATTAATTTTTTTACTCTTATATTTTGTCGCGTAAGTAAGTAAATAAATATTTGAAAAGTTAAATTAGAAGAGTCTAATAATGATGCTTTAATATTGAATTTTGATCATCACAAAGTAAGGGCGCATAGCCTAACACGAAGGGGTATATCCTTAATTATTTTATAAATTGTAAAACTTGAAGGACCTGAATGTTATTATCCCAAATAATTATCTTCCTTGAGATGATTTATAAATGGGCCATTCTATTATGGTGTTATTAAAATTGCAGCATTAACAATAGTATAAATATGTACCACTAAATTTAATCAATAACTCACAAAATTAAAAGTTGGTTAGAATAATATCTTAAATTTAATTATTTAAAATTTAATTAACCAATTATCAAAACAGTTCTTGTAAAGATTAAATAATAAAAAATAATTATAGTCTATCTAAAACTTCTGTATTTTTGATATTTTAATATTGACTAACTGGATAACAACAGTTGATTTAACTTACTAAGTAAAATAAAAAAATTAAAATTGTATTTTTCCATTATTATTGACAAAAGAGATCACTATTGACATGTGTTCTCGAACGAATAAATAGTATAAATACACATTTATTATAAACACATCTAAATTAATATATTCACATGTTTAATTTCTTTATTTTGTTAGTGATTTAGAAAAAAATTTATCAATTGATTAAAAATAAAATTTTATTCACAAACTTATATATTACAAGCAACTTGAAAATTACCTATTGTTTATTACATAATTAGTTATTTAACCAGTACATTAAATCAATCGTGAAGATTAAATCTTTTAAATTTAAGGGTCCATAATAACCCTATTATCAAAACTGTGAAAAATTCATATAGCATTATAGAAAAATCCTTTATATTTTAATCTTCTTTACATAGTTGGATTAGCTTTTGTCCTATATATTTACATGCTTCTAAGTTAAAAGCAAGTAACAAGATCAATAGAGAGGTAAAATACGTATAAGCAGTAAGTTTATTGATATTTGGAGGCATTAACTCATCTAATAGGGAGGGGATATTTACTTCCCATAATTTGTGTAAATCCGCCTTATTTCAAAAAATTATTAACAAAAAATTGACAATATTTTTTAAAAATTAAAATAAAGAAAAAGTTTAAACAATTAAGGAATTAAATCATTTAATTAACATAAATTCTTGGCTATTGTTAATCATTAATGTTGTTTTAAAGTAATTTTAATTTGACTATTTTACCCTTACAAAATCAAATGGCTAAATTATCCAAAAGATATGCTTTTATGACATAAGTTTAAGTAATTAACGAGAATTTTATTAATTAATTGTTCAAATTTATTCCTTACTTAAAATTATTAAAAATAATATGAATTCTTATAATAATTTTTTTAAAGTGGGGTGGGTTTACACCATTTAAGAAGTAGAAATATCACCACACCATTTAATATATAACATGATCACATGGTTTCAAGATTGACAACTAGTATGATTTTTTATAAAAAAGAAAATTGGTAATTAATATATAAAATTATATATATGTAAAATATCTTAGCAGTATATTAATATGGATATGTATACTAGTGGCATAAAATTTATAAAAGATTATTACATATCAAATATGGATGTAAATTCCAGCGGTGGATTTTCACTAGTAATGTTACGGCATTCATGTTGTGAATTCATTGGAATAATATAGTCAACAGAATGACATATCACAATTACAAATGGTCCTAATTATTTATATTCGGTCAATTTCTTATACGGCTTTGATCGAGAATCTAATCTCTCTCTCTCTCTCAGTCACTTTCGTATGGTCCATGTATGTGCGTGAAACTTGAGTTTTTCCGCTGAAAATCGATAATTCCATCAACATGGTTTATTCATTGGAAAATGAAAAACTCAACATATTTATTTTTTGATCCAAATAACTAGCGTGCAATTATTTATGTGAAAATTATTAAGCACAGACTTTACACATTTTAAAATATAAATTTATGACCAGACATTACTGTCTAGTACTACTTTAACTGTGTAATGTAACTAGACAATAATTTTTAACTAACCTAATTAGATCTACATTTTAAACGACTGGATCTTTGTACAATTGCACTCGATGAAGACTCATCATACATAAAACATATATAATAATAAAATTTGTGATTGTAACATTTACCAAGAAACAGAAAAAAAAAAATTGATAGCATGTTTATTTTAAAATCTACATCATATATGATAAAAAAATTTCGTTACACCACAATTTCCAAAAAGGTGGACAATTGAACGTAGACCGAAGACAGACATGAAATTCCCAGCAATCATATGCTTCATAATTATGTTGACTGCAATAGAAGAGCATACTACAATTTGACTTACAGAAACACATTTTACTTCATTCTCAGTACTTGGTTTTTATTTGACTCAAAATATGTGGCAGTCCGAAGCGCCTAATAAAGTTAAAATTACTTACTGGTAGACCGCAGCAAAATAATCCCCATATAGACAAGGACAGTAATGCATTCTTTAAGAACAGATTTTCTTGACTCCTAGCTGCCATCCGTTAATATTATATAGTTTTTCGACTACGTAGTCGGCATTTTTCTACTGGTTAAAAAAAAAAAACCATAGAACCCTCAAGTTTTCCAATTAAAACTTATTAACTTGTTATTGTACGTACAATTATTTTTTATTTTATTTTTCAGAGATTCTTTGTGCAAAGAGTTATGGGTATACAATCTCTCTCTCTCTCTCTTTGATGTACATGCTCTTAATGTATTGAAGACTCTAATTATTAGAATTTACAAAATTAATGTCATTCTTATTCAAAACTCATTACTCACTCGAGAGTAAATATGTGTTGAAATTAGAAATAGAAAAAAAAAAAAAAATATATATATATATATATATATATATATATAAATGTCCGAAGTTGTAATCAGGTACAAAACGTGCTTGAAATATTAGGCCTGTACCCCACATGCAAGCAAAAGAACGCAAGAGAAGAAAAAAAAAAAAAAAGCACTAAATAGTGCGTGTATAAATAATAAGAATGAATTGATCATCTCGAGTCTCCTGCAGGGCCTTCATTTTGTAGTAAAACAAAAAGGGGAAAAAATATGAACAGAGAAAATATGTCCGAGTCAGATTTGGCTCTCTTGGAGTCAATTCGCCAACAACTTCTAGAGGATGACTTTGAAATTTTCACGACGTTTCCTTCAGAAACATTACCAATCAACAATAATGAAACATTAAATTCCCCAATTTCCAGCTTCAATAGTTTCTCCTTCACAGAAAATATCAATGAGTCTCTATCACAAGGGGGTAGCTCTAGCTCTCACTCCTCCTTGAACGACGCCGTCAATGGAGGATGGATTTCCTTTGATCATCAACTTGGTCCCAATAATGATATTGCAAGTGCAATAGAAAATATTGAGATGAGTATGACTTCTCCTCCTCATCCTCCTCCTCTTCCCCCTCCACAGATGGATGTGGCACGTGGGTCTCACATGAGAATGCAGTATAGAGGCGTGAGGAGGAGGCCGTGGGGGAAGTTTGCTGCGGAGATAAGGGACCCTAAGAAGAATGGGGCAAGAGTTTGGCTGGGCACCTATGATACCCCTGAGGGTGCAGCATTTGCTTATGATAGAGCCGCTTTCAAGATGCGAGGCTCCAAGGCTAAGCTCAATTTTCCTCACCTCATTGGCTCAAATGTTGAGCCGCCGGTTAGGATTACCAAGAAGCGTGGGTCTCCAGAACCTCCTCCTTCTTCGTCTCTTTCTTCATCATCAAACGTAGTGTCCTTTAGACCCGGGTGAATTAATTATTAGTATCAGGGCTGCTTTACTTAATTTTCTTAAATCAAATTTACATAACATGTAATCGTACTTCTTATTAATAATTTCTTTTCAAATCGATCGCGCCGTTGTTGATTACCCTTCTTTCTTTCTTTCTTTCTTTCTTTATTAGTTCTTTTTTCTTTTTTAATTTAATCTGAAGTGAATCTTGCATAACAGAATTAGCATGTAGATACAGAATAAATTATTATCCAAATAGTATGATCAACAATCTCTACGAACTGAAATTCGTAGCCAAACAGTATTGACAAGTTTAATTTATTCAGAAAGAATGCTTTCTTTTCCTTCTTTTTATTCTTTAAGGCTAAAAATACTTTTCACGTACGTACGTTGTCTTCAAGTGAGCATGATCTGAATATGACGAGCCCTTTTAATTTCCATTTTTGAGCAAGAAAAGGTCATAAATTACGAATGGTAAAAGAGAGAGAAGGGGGATTTGTATGTTGCTTTAGATTCCTCTCTTAGTATAAGAATCATTTAAGTACATATTCATTGATTTTCTTTTTAATCTCTCTGATTTAAAGGAACTAATTAACACACACATATATATACTCATCTAGTAAGAGATCCCTTACTTTAATAAGATAAAAGATAAGAAAAACACATACTCTAATAACATGGCATAAAATGATTAGTTTTATAGATATATATATAAAATGTGGAATTTTCATTCAATAAATCATATTATATCACATCAATTTGTAGAAGAATTTGTGACTATAGTATTGCTCATTGACTTTTTCACTAACTCTGCATATTAAATGATACAAAATGTAATTATGCATGAATTAAGTGATGCATTTTTTTCTCTGTGTGTGTCTTTTATGCAAACAACAAAACTCAAGTGATAAGTACTCTTAATAAGAATAATCAAATTTACTATTTGGCTTTTATTAAAGAAGATTTATATTTTTTTTTGCGTTTTTTAATATAGAACCTCAACTAGGGGCGGACCCAATATTTTAAAGTACCCCGAGCTAAATTTAAAAAAAAAAATTATATTGTAAAGTAAATATAAAATTGATGATTTTGCATACTATATTTAGTCAATAGATACTTTTGTAGTTTAGAATGGTCTCGTGTTTATATATGCAAACTGCACATCTTCACGTTTATCAATAGGATAAGTTTTGATTGAGATGCGTAATCCGGTATCACATTCTAAATAAAGGGTGTCAATGGCGGATGGAATATCAACTTTTTCAAATTTGATTCTTTGAGAGTTAGGAGAACATGAAGAATCAATATTGCGTGGAGAACTTGTTTCATTTGATGATTGACCACCATCTACTTTAACAAAGAATGAAATGAGAGTTTTCTTTGGATTGGATTTATGGGACATTATAACCTATAAATTATAATAACATGAAATTACATAAGAATTAATAAATTAATTAATAATTACAAGCTTAATTAGCATGGTTAAATAAATTAAGCAATTAAATTTTGTTCATCTCAATTAACAGCAATTTGAAATGTAACAGCAATTCAAAATTCAAGGAATGTTGTTGATAAAAAATTAAAAATACTCCAAGATCAAAGCTGTTGGATAAATACAAGACCAATATGTATGAAGCTAAGAAAGAGCATGAGAGAAAATATGGCAACTCATATTAGGCAAAAACACAACTTAAATAGATTGAGATAAATAGCCATTATAGTCAACTAAATCAACTCAAACTAATAAATCACAAAACTAATCACAAAAAAAAAAAAAAGAAGAAGCAGCCAATCAAAATTTCAAAATAATATGTAGAGCAAATTAATAAAATCTATCACAAAAAAAAAAATCAATTTATGTAAGTTCTAAAAGCATAGTAGCATACCAGTGGAAAAGGTATAGATCTAGCCAAAGAAATTGGAATATCAACTGATCAAGATGATAGACTGATGAAGAGTCGTGAAGGCGAATTTGGAAATTTCATTTTCTTAACTTTTAGTGGTGTGTCGGTGAAAGTGAAAGAAAAGTAAAGGCATTTATATAATTAATGATTGATGGCGTTTCATAAATTTAAGTAACGTAATTGAATTTTTTTTTCTTGTCCTATACCAGGCTGCAGCCCGGTGTAGATCCCCCCTTTCCTCAACTAATTAAGTGAAGGAAATATATATTAAAGTTTTAATTATAGTTTCGACTTGTAATTACCCAATTTTGAAGGTCAATATTCTCGCAGATCGTGGCACTTTGCTTGTCGAGCAAATAGAAAAATAACTATACTTTTGGAGCACCTAATTTTTTTTCCAAACCAAAATAACTATACTTTTGGAGTTGAATGATCACCTGCCCACAAATTCATAACGTCAAACCAAAAAAAAGAAATAAAGAAACAAAACAACCTTGGAAGTAGAGAAATGACAGATTAATCCCTGCTTAGAGATTATGCAATCCAAGAATTTTTTTTTTAAACATTTGTAAATGACAGGTGAATCCCTGCTTTGGAGAGGGGAAAGATTCCTGATACATAACAACTACTGTTGTTATTATGTTTTTTTTTTAATCCCAAAAGTATTGAGGATATTATCTCACATCTATTAAGAATAATTTTTAAGTTCATAGTAAAAATTTAAGACAATCCTCAATTATTGAACTAATTTAAGTTCATAGTAAAAATTTAAGACAATCCTCAATTATTGAATTAATTTTTTAATATGAGTTCGGTTCATACTTTTTATATAGTATTAGAGTCAAACTCATGCACAAGTGGGTCCACATTATCTTTTTAAGTGATAAGAACTATGTAAAAAAACATGTCTACACATGACGGAGAGTGTTGAGGATAATATCCTATATAGATTGAGAATAATTAATGGACTAATAAATATAAACTTAATGCGATGAACTAATTTTTGAGCATAAGTTAAACTCATGACTTTTATACAATAAAATTTTACTTAGACAGAAAAAATATGTCACATGTCAAATAATACCTTAAAGACCAAATATTTTGTTTGCCGCGGAGGCATAGTATCTCCCTTTGGTGGGAAATTTGGCTTTTTATTTTTATTTTTTTCTCTTTTTTTTTCCCCCTTTTTATTGCGTGAAGCTAGATTCTTTCTTAGAGGGAATCTAATTTTGCCAAATTTCGGCATGGGATGATGAGATCGACCCATAAAAATTTTTCTCCGGTCCTTGAAGTTGTACTGAGTATAGACAAGCTGAAGATTGAAAATATAAAATTATACAAACGCATGACACGTGATTACCCATTGCATGGTTGCAGAATGGGCCAGAGTTTATGCAAAGAAATAGAACTTCAATTATTATTTTTTTCTCCTAAAAGACGAAGCGCGAGCAAAAAAACAATTGTGAAGATAAATTATATATATGCGTTGAATCCGAAAATAATTAAAATCTAAAACAGATTGGCCAGCGTATGATGAATCCAAGCCTAGCTACATAGACAATTTCGTGATTAAGTGATTTACAGCCATCATTTTTCTTTTTTATTTTTTATTTTTTTTGCGTAGTTCTAACCACTTGACTAATATTTCTGGCCATATGGTTCTTTCTTTCTTCATCTGAACCCAATAATGTCACGTAATGAAATTTTAATTATGCAAGTGATTAATATTTTTTCTTGGGAGCCGTGCCCGTGTGGACAACATAATCTGACCAAGTTCAGTACATTATACATGGATCATGAGTTCGCTTTTTGATGTTTTTATATTGTTGATGTCCTTGACCAATGTGTTTGCTGATCATCAGACTCGAAAAACTTTTCTTTTTTACCCAAAAGCAGGTCTTTATACGAGCAAGCTGGAGAAGGTGGTGCGGGCTGGGTTACGTTGGCTCATGATTCATCACACTCGAATATTAACTAATAACAATTATCAATTAAATCATGGAGGAGTTAATTTCAACTTTGATTCATTATGAATCTAACCATAAATGCGTCTCGACTTGACTGAGTTATTTTAAAAAAGGTTTTTTTTTTAATTAGCCATTTGAATGCAAATTTTAGAGAAGGTAGAGGCTGAACACATTTAAAAAAAAAAAAAAAAGAGAGAGAGAGAGAGAAAAAAAAAACTAAACTAAACTAACCCTAAAAAAGCATTTTTAGTCTTTCTCAAAATCATGAAAGCCTTCTCTCTATTTGAGATAAAATTTTGGGAAAATGCTATTTACCCCAACTTAAGCCGAAAGTAAATCCCCGAATCAAAACACACCGTTTTGCCAAATCCCAAAAACGCACCATTTTGCCAAATCCCTTTTCCTTTCGTTTGGGCAAATCCCTTTCCCTTCCCTTTTCACAACCACCATCGAACGCAGTTTGGAGTCGAATCCATTTTCCCTTTCACAGCTACCATCGCCACCATCGACCCTTTGACAGCCACCATCGCCTTCATTTCAACAAAGCACCATCTTTTCGTCGAATGCCCAACAGATGGAGTTGAATTTGATATGCTTTTTGTGTGTTTGTTTTCTGAGAAAATGTTGGTTTGGGTTGTGGTAATGCAGATGATGGTGAATAATGGTTGTTAAGGATTTTTGCTTGTGTTACGAAGATGATAAGATGGAGTTGAATTGGAAGTTAAGGATTTTTGCTTATGTTACGAAGATGATGTATGGGTATTTCACTTATATGTGACCGTAAATTCTCATTTGGGTTGTGATATTATTGATCGTTGATGGGTTTGTTTCATTTTCATTTTCTTAATTTCTTTGGTTGTTGTATGTTTTTCGCTCAATCAGTTTGAATTTGAGAAATCGTTATACATGCCTTTTGTTTCCATTGAAAAAATACATAACCAAGCTCTAGGTGAGCTCTTCTGAATTGGGAATATATGAAGGAAAAATGAAGTAGGTTCTGTTGTGCCGAAAGGATTTTTACTTGTGTTACGAAGATGATGTATGGGTCTTTTAGTTGAAAGGGAAAATGAGATAGGGAAACAGAAGAAACGTCGTCGTTTTTGCAGCTAGAGGAGATGTTAAATTTTCATCCGAAAACGGCGTCTTTTTGTCAAGCTTCGGTGCTTGACCCGGATCAGCACTGAAAATTCTGCTACAAGGCAAACAGGGAAAAGGCTCTATTTCAATATTCTTTCAAAACCGGCCCAGAAATCGAACAGGCATCAGCCGAAAACTCAAGCCCATGCATTAAGCCAAGGCCCATCATTACGTCTTTTAAAATTCAGTCAATGGATGCTAGAGCGTGTGTACATAGCTTAACCTTTAAAAATATATGGTCTTTAATCTTCACGAGAGGCTTGGATAAACTTCGGTATTAATCATGTGATTTTAAAAATTAAGTAAATAGCAACATTAATGGAAAGGTTAGGTAAGTATATATTAAGCAATAAGTTCACTGATACTTAGGAGACATTAATTCATGTGATGATCATGTGCTTTGATAACCTGACAGAAATTTTCACTTATAACGTGAATCACATGATGGTATTAGGTGAAGAGAGGTTCACTTATAGATAATGCTCTAACCAAATCTTTGTTAGGATCCAATTTGAACAATTTAGTGGTTGTTCTCACTAGATCAAAGTCAAATGTGATTTAAAATAAATTTATATTTAGGGGGAGATTGGCTAATAAAGATTTAGGTATGTTTTTCTGCTATTCGGGGTGGGTGATATAACTGAGGTGATCTGGAAGGTGAACTAAGATGGTTTAAGAGGTGAACTGAAGTGATATGAGTTTAGAATATATGAAGAGCTCAATAGAGTTGAACAAAAATAGATAGATAAGGATTTGTGCACGAGTTAGGCTTGGGACCCATGACACGGCCGAGGCTACTGCATTGGCTTATGATCAAGCTGCTTTCGTTGCGACGCTCCAAAGCTAAGCTTAGTTTTTTGTAATTTGTTTTGTTTTTCCCCCCATAGTGTTTCAACCATTGGTACAGACATTAATCAGGATTGCTTCATAAGTCATAATCAAGTTCAATTAAAACTTTGTCCTAAAAATCGTCTTCAATATAGATACTCCCAAATTAGAGAGTCTAACTCTAAATATTTGGTAAAATATATGCACACAATATTCATAGAAGGACAAACTCTGATAGAAAATGATACGAAGATCATTTTCAATCAAACAATGATCAAGATCATTATGTAATGCATATATAACAAGAATCATTATCATAACAATGACATAAATATATGGCAAGAATCAAAATTATTATGAGATACATTAAGAATTATAACCATTATGTGCATATAAATATAAAAACAAATCCCAATTTTAGTGATTATTTTTCTTTATTAGGGAAATTATCACTGCACCACCTTTCTTTCTTCATATGTACATCTAACCACCACAAAATTTTTACATGTTCTTTGCACCACATTTGTTTCTAAACTTGTATCAATCAACCACTTTTACACTATAAAATAACTATTTTACCCCTAAACAAATTAAAAGATATTTATTCTACAAAATTTTAAAAAATATAACAATTATAATTACAAGATTGCCCTTAAATTTAATAAAACAAATAAATCTCAAAATCCAAAGATGTTAACTTTTTATAATTATAATTTTATTTAAAAATATCATGTTAATTTTTTGTAATTATAATTTCATTTAATTTGTATATGGAAGTTTCTTAATTTTAATTATAGAAAAGTTTATAATAATTATAGAGAACTTTTCTCTTCATGTTAATTTTTGTAAACTTCCCTATACTTAATTTAATTACAAGAATTAAGTGAAATTATAATTACAAAAAAATTAAAAAATTAATATGATAATTTTTAAATAAATTATAATTATAAAAAATTAACATCTTAGATTTTGTGATTTATTTGTTTTATTAAATTTAGGGATATTCTTGTAATTATAAATTTTTATTTTTCAAAATTTTGTAGAGTAAAATAGTCTTTTAATTCATTTAAGGGTAAAATGGTTACTTTTAGTATCAAAGTGGTTGCTTGATATAAGTTTAAAAACAAAGGTGGTGCAAAGTATATGTTAAAATTTTGTGGTGGTTAGATGTATATATGACAAAAAAAAGGTGGTGAAATGATAATTTTCCTTATTTATTATAAGAGTAATGATAGATATCTACGTTCTCTCGTGTAAAGTAGGCCTTGGAGAGCCAGCTGTCAATATAAACTAATTCTATTTATATAGTGTATTTTAAATTAATATTGAAAAAATATAGAACATACAATGAAAATTTCATGACAAATTGACGATTACAGTCATCAGACTACTGAAATTTTTTCTACATATGCTATATAATAAATGGTTGGACCATTCTATTACGATTTGTTGATTTCATGCAATTCAATGATATTAATTAAAAAGAACAAAAATGATGATAAAATTACTTTTTAAATTTGAATATTTACAAATATCAAATTGGATGAGCTACATTAGGGAGATTACAATTGTTTCTTTACTGAAATCAATATATATTGCTTACTCCTCTTGGTTTTCATAATAGCTATTAACCCCTTGGCAACATAATTTACATTATTACTCTCATTTTCAAATACACTTTTATTCATATTTATTATAAATTAAATAAATCATATAAATTAAAATTAAAATAAAAAAATTGAACTATTTTGATGTGAATAAAAAATTAATAATAAGTTATTTTCACACTTTTTATTATTTTTAAAATCTAAGATAAATTATCAAACAAATGACCCGTTTACCCCTCTTTTCATTTAAATTTTTGGTACCAAGGGGATTTTTTAATATTGTTAAAATAATAAGAAATAAGTGGTATATATTAATTTCAGTAAGGGAAACTAACAATCTCTCGCTACATTATTCCCAATATTCTCGCTATAGTTGTTGTTTTGACCGGCCAGCTAGTTGTTAGGCTTTGAAGAAAATACTTAGAAAACAGATATTCTGAGACACTTGAGGAGTTGTGCTTGGTGTAAATAAAATGAGAGTAATTTACCCTCACTCTCTCCACTCACCCACTCTCTTTCTTTCCTTTTCCTTTTTATTTCTTTCATATTTCTCTCATCTTTCTCTACACTTAATTTTTCGGCACTTAAATAAGTATGTAGTGGAGACTATGAAGACATAAGAAAAGCTGGTCAACGTTAAGGGATATTTCCCCCTTTTGACATAATGTTGTTAATTAATCGTCTTTTTTTTTTAATAAAAAGGGATGGATATAGTATAAATTAATTTTTTAATTGTTTAATTTTTATAGACACATGTTCAAATGAACTAAAAAAACCGTTTGAATATTATTGTACAATTTTTTTTATATTATTTACTCACACACTCAATAAAAGCTCAACTCAGGAACTTGAGCCTTACAATGTTCCTTACAATTAAAGCTGGAGCTTGACTTCCAAGCACCCGTCCAAATTTTCGACTTTCGAGGGCATAGTGTGAAGGAACTTGATTAAACAACTATTAAACTAGTATGAGTGATAAATAAAGTGTCAGTAATTCAGAGACGAGGGCAGAATATGGCAAGTAGAGTCAGCTGCCCCACTTGATTAAAAATACTATGATTTTATTTAAGTCTTGTTGTGCTTGTTACCCTTAGTGATCTGCCCCTTGACTTCAGCTATATCGCCCTAGCCCTTTGTTGCATTCCTTATGTATTTATGAATGAAGGTGTAACTTTTGTACTTATTAATTATTTTCTAAAATTGGTTTCGGTAGATTTCTGGCTCCATACATATTAACATAAATTAGGTAACTCCATTCCGGCCCGTTTAGTATTGAGATTGAGCAATTATAGCTTAAAAATTATAGTACTATAGTGTTTGGTAAACATTAATTGATATAATTTACAAATTAAATTGACTTGATCAACAATTTTTATAATAAAAAATTTATAATGTATTTATTATTTTCGTTAAAATTATTATTTAAAAATTATATTTATTATATATTATTAATTTTTATTTCATAATTATAATTTATTTTTATAGCAGCTGCAGTTTAAAAATGATAGTACTTCAATACTAAATTATACCTCATACTCTCATAAAGTAGCACAGGCACAGAGCCAGCTTAGCGCGTAGCGGACGTACACCATTATTGACGACAATTGCCAATTGCCATGTTGAGAAAGTGAAAAAAATATATATATATTCAAGTAAACAAGTTATATTTGCTTAGTTTAATGGCTTTCAAAATTGGTGGCTGGCTCTTTAGTTTCTTAATTGTCTATGAGCATGCAGCATAATGAATGCATGAACTTCGGTGTCCGGTGATGACTTCTGTTCTTGAGTTGAAAGTAGACAAGATTTTTCTAAACACCTGACGAACTCTTAAATTGTTGAGAGTAGAATTAATGCAAGAGGAGATTTACTCCACTCATAATTATTGAAGCTAAAAACAGTTCCCATACACTGTTTATGTGAGACGGAATAAGTTACAACTGTTGTAATTTAGGGGAATCCTCTAAGTTATTTTATATATGCTTCGCGCTAATTGAAAGAATATATAGTATTTGAGTATTTGAGTAATGCTATTGATAGGGATCCCTCACGTCTGTCTAGTCCCAATTTGAATTTTAATTGATGTAGCGTAATTTCTCAAATGCGCATTACCCATAAAAAATTGATGAAATGTTATTTTCTTTTTTCTAAAGGGTAATTATTTGGTGACCACCACTTATTAAGTGAAACTTTTATAATATGATTAGATATGGTTCCTTCTCTTTAATTAAATTTCTTTAATTAAATAAACACAACTTTCCATAAAATAATTTATTGTCCCAAAGCAAAAATCTTGTCTGAATTCTGAAATTGATCTCTTAAATTTTTTAAAGACAAATTACTTTAGTGGTGTATTTACTTTGCAAATTAGGGAATCAGAATATAAAATTATAACCATTCAGAGCGTTTACTTCACAAAATAGAGGTGGGTATCGAAATCGAGATCGTAGGGTCCACTCCAATTTAAGAATGAGGAATGAGAGATTAATTCCCCGTTGGGGAGAAGTTATGAATCAATCTCCCATTCTCAGGAGTTCGCATTCCCCATTAAATTTTCATAATCTCCAAAATGCCCTCAATCAGGTTCCGTCATTTTTGTATTTTAGTTCTTATAGAATTATGAAAATACTCAGAAATTTTTTATAATTTTCAAATAGGTCCTTTGATGATGATGATGATGATAATAATTTATTAATTTTATTTATTAATTGTTATTATTACTATTATTAATGTCAATATCGTCGTCGTCATAATCATTATTATTATTATTATATTAACTTTATTATTTTAATTATTATTAATTATTTTTATTAATATTATCATTATTAAAATTTGTTAATAATAATATTATTAGAAAATAGAAATAATAATAATAATAATATTATTATTATTATTATTAATGATAAAAATATTATAATCAATTAATATATTAATGTTAATAATAATTATGACAATAGTTAATTAAGGACTTTTTAGTTATTTATAACAGTCTAACTCAATCGATTCCGATTTCAATTCCAAGGCAAAGTAACATATCAATGGCAATCTAGTTCATTCCGATTTTGATTCCTACAATTCAAGTAAACAACTTATTCTGATTCTCATTTCCTAATCCCATTCGACATCATTATGATTCTTGCCAATTCTAATTTCAGCCAATTTTAATTCCCGTTTAGTGAACGCACCATAGATGAAACTTTCGAAGATAATAAAATAAATTCAAATTAAATGGTCAAGAAATACCATGGAGAGGAATCTTGATTTTAATTCGTAAGGAGCACATGCTATGCTACCGTGTTTGGTATTTATAAGAGGCAGTTGTTAAGCAACATCTAATGTAACTTACAGCAATCCAAAAGTAGTTATCCAATGCCATGTGAAACAAGTGTAAGGTTATGGTAACTATTTTTGAATTTGCTATAAATTATATATGATGTAACTTAGCAAGACCCTGTATAAGAACATATTTTAACTACAAATGCGACTTGTTTATTTATATTTATATGTGCAGAAGAATGTGCAACTAATTTAAGGATAAACTTTAACTTACCCCTACTTTGAATAACAATATTCAATTTACCTTTAAAAGTGTGAAAACATCAACTTACCTTTATTAGTTTATTGTTAAGAAGATGATAATAATAATAATAACAATCAAGCACCTTCCATTTACCCTCATCTTCTGAACAAAAATGGAGGTAAATTAAAGTTTCCACAATTTTAAAATAAATTAAAGATTCTCCTTTTATCTAAGGTATGAATTAAAGTTTATCTTAATTAAATTTATCATTTCAGACGATGTATATAGTTATAAAATGCTATCACCATTACATCCATCAAACTGTGAAAATCTAATATCCTAAATCCCAAAATCAAATCTAATCCCATGTGAAAAGAAATATATATATATATATATATATATATATATATATATATGAAACAATTCACACGCTTAACCTTATGTCACCCCATGCACAACTAGAAGTGGCCAACGGGTCGTGCCGTGCCGGCCCAGCCCATCAAAGGAAGGCCCATGCGTGCTTGTGCCCGTACTCGTGCCCGTGCCCGTGCTGTGCCGTGCCCACTATATACTTCGTGCCGTGCCATGCCTAATTTTTTTTTGCCTAGGCCCGATATGGCACACGCGCCGTGCCCATGCATGCCGTGTTTAAGAAAAAAAGCACAACAAGCTTTTTTTCTTTTTAATTTTTTTAAGAAGGTATGCTAATTTATTAATATATTTTTTTTAATTCTATGTACCTTTTTTGAGTCCATGTACCTTTAATCAAGTTCAATAAAATAAAAAATTCAAAACTCAAGTCCATATTCAATAATAAAACTTAATAATAGTAAGAGAATTTAATAATAACTATTAAGTTAGATCATATTGTATTAGAATTCTTTTAAAATTTAACAACAATAATAATAACACTAAAATTTTCTCAACGATTAACTTAATTGTTAACTTAGATTTACATAGATCATATTTCATAATAACATTATTATATACATTTTATAAAATCACGCTATTTATAATTTTATTTATTAAAATCATGATATCAACTATTCATTTAATAGATTATAAACATAAAATAATTAGAATATTTTTTTAAACTAAGATTTAAATGAATTTAAAAAAGATTATTATTTTTTTAAACTATTAAGGGGTTGGGCTTATTATTTACATATATCTCAATCATAAGTTCGAGATTAACTAGTAAGCTTCGTTAATTTGCAGGAGAATTATGGTTTCTACAACTGAAAAATGCAGAAATGTCTGGAAGACTTGCAAATAGGCTTAAAAAAGAAATAACACTTAATGCAAAGGATTTTCTTGTCTATTTTGGCATTTGTACTAATACGTCTGCATAATTAAATTTAGTTATTGAAAAAGGAATCCGACCTAAGTTTTGACTTTTCATCCTTTTTTTAAGAATAAAACCTAATCAACTTTTCATCCCTTAGATTTACTTGATCTTTTTCAAATAATTTTTCTTAGATGGTGGTGATTATTAGAAATAATAATTATAATAAATAACAGTAGAGTTTGAACAGCCTTTAATCTATCAAGATTAACAAACTCTATCAAGATTAACAAACTCTATAGTTTGTTAATCTATCAAGATTAACAAACTCTATCAAGATTAACAAACTCTATAGTTTGTTAATCTATCAAGATTAACAAACTCTTCCCAAGATCGCCTTCAAGATCAATATCAAGTTGCACACAAACACACACTCAAACTAACTGGATTGACCCAATTTAGGGCTTATCAAATTGGAAACAAGCTAAAGAAATCTAAGAAGAATAACAAGAATCAATAACAAGTAGTAAAGAATCAAGAACACATAGGGTTACGTGGTCGGTCTTGTGAAGACCTACATCCACAGATGGAATCACCAGTTTCAGCTTTATTGATGACTCAAGTTTTTATTACAAGATTATGGAAACTGAGATTACAGGGAACAAGTTAACACTCTCTTACAAGAAAATCTCTGAACCATAGTCTCTTGAATCTATCTAGAAATGAGCCGGAAAGTCAGCTTACTTGGCCTGAAATTTTGATCTTCATCAAACCCAGAATGCACAGATTAATGCCACGTGTGCTAACTGTTATAACAGACTGAAATCGCTTAAGTGATCACGAGGCAAAGCACGTGAGTTCTGTTATAATTCATTATAACCAAAACGCTGTATCGAGATGCCGTTTTGGATAAGTGGTCATGCTTCGCTCATGTGACTTCATTAATCTTCAACACAAGTCTCCAAAACGATGCCGTTTCTCTCTATGTGTTTGAATTCACAGCCCACTTCAACAATAACCTTACGATTATCACTTTTTTAATTATTCTCACCTAGTCCATTTATATGTAATATTTTTCAGCTTTATCAATGTTATGGACTCATGGTCATTCTTACAATAAATAGAAGTAAAAATCAAGGAGAAGTTTGATGTTTGAGATAAAGAGAGATGTCTTTTCAAAATTTTATAATAAAAAAAGGTAAGATATAACAAATAAATAATGAAAGATAATCATGCCTGTATTTATTTAACTAATTAATTTACTTAATTGCTTGCATTTGTTGTTCATAAGAGCGACCTTATTTGAACTTATCAATTTTTTTAAGAAATGTATTGGGTCAATTTAGTAATAATATAATTTTTAAAAATAATTATTGTTAGGTGCATTGTAAAAATAATTTATTATGAAGAGAATTAGTTAAATATTTTAGTAAAAATTTTTTAAAAGTATTGTAAATTTTAAAAGCAGTTGTATATGTATAGTAAATCTTACTCTTAAAATGGTGTAAAAATGTAAATGACTAAATTACAAATAATATTGAATAAAATTTATTTACACATTCATAAATATATATATAAAATATTTTTATTGTATAGATATAATAATTCTTAACTAAAATAAATATTTCTATATTATTAATTTTATCTTTTTATTTTTTTATCTCAATGTAATTGGTAATAATAATAATCTCTTCAAATTTAATGATTTTATTTTCTAATTAATAAGGATAATTTTAGATTTTTATACTATATACGAAGATATATTAAGTATAAAACTTATTTTTAAAACCGATTTTGAAAAGCTGTTCATTCCGTGCTTTTCAAAATTTGTTGAATGAGGTGATTTTATCAAAAATAAATTTTTTAAAAATTACCAAACATCAAAATTAACTTTTAACTTTTTAAAAATACTTTTGAGCATCCAAAATCTCAATCGGCTACCTTTGTAATCTCAATTTTAACAAGCTTGTTTTTATTGTTATTATTGAAATTTTTTTATTATTATTGTGAAATCAAGAAAAATGAATATATTAATTCAGTTAATTTTTTAATTAAAATTGTTGGCCTAATGGGTCCAGCAACCACCCTTAGAACCACAAGAGAATGAAGTTAAATAGTTTAATGTATATTCTCTTATCACAAATTAGTTTTTATAGGAATATGACAATTTTTACTTTAAAATTTCCTCTTATCACCAATTAGTTTTCATATGAATATGATAACTTTTACTTCAAATTCCATAATTAACCATGCTGAAACTGAACCAATTGAATAATAGATGATCTGTTGAGAAATTACAGCAAATATTTTAATCCAATAAATGGTATCAAAGCCTATCACGTTACAATAAGCACCTTGATCCAACAAGAACGTTACAGTCATAGTTTTTTTTTTTTTAATATTGTTTGCCATTTACGACTACCCGTAGTAATTTCAAGAATTTTTAATATTGTCTACCAAATAGTCAAATACAACAATATAATAATTCTCCATCCTTTGAATAAAATATGAGTAATGATTGAAATCTTAACATTTGAGTCCTAATGCTATGTATCATTCATTTATTAGATGATGAATTTTATATCTTATAAAATTATTTAAGCACCATCTAATGGATGAATGACACATCAGTTGGGACTCAAAATGAGACTTAAATGTTGGGATACTTATCATTACTCAAAAAATATATCTAATTTTAACCCTCTCTAATATTCGAGAGACGTATACTCCAATTATATTGGTAACAGAACAGACTGCCTGCACTCAATTATATGTAATAATTAAGGAATGACTATTAGCCCCCACAAAAGCTTTGTGGGGGCTTGAACAGCTGTCCTCTCAATTGAAAGGGCAACAATCCAACCACTCGGCCAAAGGCCGAGTGAATTGTGGTTATAAGTTATACCATATAAAATTAATTCGGTTTAATTTTAATTGACTACAGGATTTTAGGGACATGCACGGATTGGTTTGGTTTGAATTGAACCGAACCTATCATTTTTTAGTTAGTATATGAAAAATCGAACTGAACCGTTCAGTTCCCAATTCGATTCCAATTCAGTTTGATTTTTCATTTAATTTCTTCATATTGTGTGATTTTTTAATTTTTTTATGAATTGATCAGTTTTTAATAATTTTTAAAAACAAACTGAATTACAGCTTCGGTTCAATTTTTGGTGGCACCGATATTTTGCCATCGCTACAAGATTTAATTGATGGGTTGATTTTATCAATGCTCTGTTAGTCAAGATTACGATAATGTAGATTCGAGATCACACTATCAGCCTTGAAAAGAATTAAACAATATTAATGGAAATAAAATAATTAATCGAATGATTGATCGTATCCATGTTAATTATTAATTAAGAAAAATTGATAATACATAAAAATTAATTTACTCAATCTTTGCTAATAAATCATTATTATCAAATTATATTAATTGTATCATTTTTTTTTATATTTCAATTTCAAATTCAAATACTTGTATAAATTGAACCTTTGTGCTCATGAATTAATTAGGGTGAAATCTATCTTCTTTATATATTGTTCCTGAAAAATTTTCTGGCCTAATACCAACATTATTAATGTGTCAATTATCAATATTTTTTGTACCAATTTTTTTAATAAATATTCATATTACAAATATACCCATTTATTTTATTAAATTATTATAAAAGACAAATTATATGCAACTATTAATTATATATGCGGAACATCTTTTTAAAACTAAATGAGAATTAGCCATTCATAGAAATTGAAAATCTCGAATAAAATAAATTAGAAGCAACTATGAATACATGTTTGAAGATTCTGACTTCATGAAAGCACTCGACCTTTACCCTGTTTCAGCTTTGAAATTGTTCATATTTTCAAATAGAAAGAAAGCCACGCCAATCAATTTCTGCAAAATCCAAATTTGGCAGTGTTTATACTTTAAGAAAACTAATATTCTAAATATTTTAATTAATACAAGACAAGCTTTTTTTTGGTCTCATATAATTTTGCGCTAATTTTTTATACTCTCTTCTGTACAAACATCAACATCATTATTCAATATTTAAGAATAAAAAATAACATTCTAAAAATGAAAAACTTTCTTTTCAACTTCTCTGTGACGCCAGAGTGCTACTTGAAATTGTTTGATTTGTAAGGTTCACATACGAGTGAGTAAATATGATATCAGAAGCAACAGTTTTTTTTTTCCCTTTTTTAATGGGACTTGTTGAGTTCGTTTCATGTGTATTCCCTTTTGTATGTCATGGAAAACTCGTTACTATCATGAAAATATTATCACAACAAGAGCTGCAAAAGAAGCGGTTTTTAACAGTACTTAGGGGATCCCTTAATATCTTTATACAAGCTCTTACATATACTGGTCGAATAGTCACTGTAAGTGCGATTAACTTAGTCTCCATGTGGTATATTGTGGTTCAAGTCTGGAGCGCCTTAGTAGTGTGATCACGTCAATCGTTAAAATATATCACGCGACATATAAATGAGAGTAACAAATTTGTGAACTCTAGAAATGACGAGAAAAACACCCAGCATGATCACTTAATTCATTAGATAATCGCATGGCAAGTGTTGAACTCTGGATATAACCATCACAATTTTAAAATTAAGGGATCAACCTAATCCCTAGAATGAATGAACAAGATTAGATCACGATGGATCTAATCTGCAAAGTTCTATAAGTAGCAGCTATCTTTTCTATCGTTTTTCATTAGAAATATTTGATAGCCAAATTCTCGTATAATTCACTCTCTAATTTCATTCGGTTCTTTCTTTAGTTCCTTCTTTCAACCTTTAACTTGAATGTCAGAATACATTGCAACTACTGCACCAACGCTTACTAACTGGAAAGGATTCAATTATCGGTTTACAGTGAGTGGAATGAAAATTAAAAAGTAGCACTTATGCGTCCATCCATCAACCATTTGATTAAATGAATTTAATAAATAAAAAATTAAGTCATCTTTTTAAATCAAAATTTTAAATTAATGGAAACCTCCTGCCTATTTTTTTTTAATTAATTGATATATTATAATTAAAAATATATTCATATTATAATTAGAGATATACTAATATTTATAATCAAAGATCAGTTAAGATTCTTTTTAATAATTTTATTATAATATAGTCTGAAAATCAACCTTTCTTTAATATTAGAATGAGACATTTAAACCCTTACTAGCGGAGTGGAGTAACTACACTGGGATTCATACCCATGGGTTGACAGTGGGGCACGAGCCCATCGGCTTTTACCTTCCGTCGTTTAAATATTCCTTTATTTGGGTATTAAAAGTTTTTGACGGCTTCAATCATCACACCAAGCAAAACAAAGATAAGAGGAGCCCATGTTAGGCAACCAATGAGGACACTCGCTCCTTTCTAAGCAGGACACGTGTCCTCCAACTTAGATTATTGTGTAGATTTAACTCTTTGAAAGGAATTTAAATATATTTTAAATAAATTTAGGTAATATTAAAATTATAAAATTAATTAATTAATGACTTAATTAAATTCTTTAATAAAATAAAATTTAAGAAAATCTCCACTATAACTAACTTTATTATATTAAAAACATAAAATTAATTAAAATAAATTAATTTTTAAAAAACACTGCTCACAGTTACTGTTCACGAGTCATTATTTGTAAGTTACTATTCATCCGTATAAAAAATATTAATTTTGCTAACAACGATAAATTGCAGAAATTAAAAGATACAGAGATTTTTACGTTGTTCGGATTAATCAATCCTACATCCACGAGGCCACGCCTAGATGAAAAGTAATTCACTAAATTGAAATATTACAACCTATGGATTTACCAAACTTAAGACTTTCACTTATAGTTTATCACCATACACTTACTCAACCTTAGACTGAATCTGTTTATCTTGAATAACCGCTACCCCTTTTGATCCACGATCCTCAATGCACTTCACAAAGTGATCAATAGCGATTCTTCAATTCTTCAATGTCTAGCGATCTAAGATCCACATAGACTCTCCGCAGAGATAAACAAAAATAATCTTGTATATAGAAGACAATATAAATCACACAACTTGATGCTTCTCTACTTTATGCTCTGTGTTGTGCGTAACCATTCAATTGTGAATCACTTCTCTTTATATAGGCACTAGGGTTTCACAAAAATAGTAAGTTTTAAAAGATTTGGATTCTTTCCAAATAAGAAATTCTTTCCTCTTATAATTATTATGAACCAGAATAGGATTAAATCTGAAATTCTTACCTTGCTTGCCTCCCAAGGAATATCTAGAGCATTAATAAATTTCCTGTTTGAACCAACTTCTACTCTGAATAAATCCTACACTCCAATTCGCCAATTATAGAATTCTACCATTAATTGACTTGCTAAATTAGACATCTAATTAAACTAGAAAATAAATATTCCTAATGAGGAAACAAATATTCCTAATAATTTGAAATCTCACTAAATTAGGGAATTAATATTTTAATCCCTATTACAAGATATGTAATAAATAACATTCTAATTTAACTAGACTTACCATAAGATGCCAACGCCATAAATAATGGACCTAACTCTCATCTCATTTTTTAATTAGAAAATTACATCACTTTCAGGATCAAATTTATCACATTACCCTTGGCTTCAAAGTTTTTTAATTTTAAACTTATCCAACCATTCGCATCAAAAAAAAAAAAAACTTATCCAACCATCAATTCACTTTCAGTCCAATTTTTTTTAGATTATCTTCGACTAAATTGAATTAATGAATATTGATGTTCAAATTAAAATTTATACACGAATGTTGATGTAAAAAAAGAGTGAAAAAAAATTTAGATTTGCTCTTTAAAATGAAAGAAAAAAAATTACTTAACACATGTAATTGGGATAAAAAATTTGATGCATTCAGTTCTTGCTATTTATTAATTTAGTTTTTGTCATATTTAATTTTGAATTTACTTGTAAAGAAGGCGCAAAGGAGAGTGAAATCTCACAAGAGAAAAAGTATAGTCTAAATGATAGATGTTTTGAATTAAAAATATCAGGTTGAAATATGTTAAAAAATAAAAAACATTATGCTGGAAGTGAACTGATGGTTGGGTAAGTTTAACGGATACCAATTTAAAGATAAGGGTAATGTGGTAAATTTAATGTTTAAAATGATGTAATCTTCAAATTAAAAAAGAAATGAGTTAAATTTGCACAATAATCTAAGTAGAAGGACACGTGTTCTGCGTAGAAAGAAGCGAATGCGATAGCCGCTATCACTCCTCGGTAAGCAATAATGCATAAAAATAATTATATAATTATGAGAACAGTAAAAATGCATAGAAGAAAATTATGTTATCTATTAAGATTTAAGAATCAATGGACTTTCTATATATATAAATAGGGTTCGGTTAAGTTGTAATATTTATAACTTACAATCCACACAAAAGCACGTGAAACTTACTATTATGTTACAAGTTTTTACATGCTTTTACATGAGTTGTAAGTTACGATTATTGTAACTTAACGAAACCCATATAAATATATGTTTTGAAGTTTGAAGTTGGAGCTATTCAGGATTGTGAGTGCCGCCGTAATAGAGTTACAGTAAAAATGCATAGAAGAAAATTATGTTATCTATTAAGATTTAAGAATCAATGGACTTTCTATATATGTAAATAGGGTCCGACTAAGTTACAATATTTATAACTTATAATCCACACAAAAGCACGTGAAACTTACTATTGTGTTACAAGTTTTTACATGCTTTTATATGAGTTGTAAGTTACGATTATTGTTATTTAACGAAAACCATATAAATATATGTTTTGAAGTTTGAAGTTGGAGCTATTCAAGATTGTGAGTGCCGCCATAATAGAGTCACAGTAAAAATGCATTGAAGAAAATTATATTATCTAATAAGATTTCAGAATCAATGGACTTTCTATATATGTAAATAGGGTCCAGCTAAGTTACAATATTTATAACTTACAACCCATACAAAAGCACGTGAAACTTACTATTATGTTACAAGTTTTTACATGCTTTTATATGAGTTTATAGTTACGATTATTGTAACCTAACAAAACCCATATAAATATATGTTTTGAAGTTTGAAGTTGGCCTATTTAGGATTGTGAGTGCTGCCGGAATAGAATCACTTTTAATCCCGGGCAGAGATAAGAAAATCCATCACATTCTTATAAGTCAACTTAGTTGATATAATTGACTAAAATTTCAATTCATGTCATTTAAGTCTCCATTTGAGTTCAACTGATGTGACATCTTAAATGTTAAGATTGCTAACATTATTGATTTCAAATAAAGAAAAAGATTGATGTATAAATCATTTTCGGCATTACTGATTAATCAAATTATATCTCGCTCAAAAGTAGAAATTAGTGAACAATAAAAAAAGAAAAAAAGGGTTTAAAACAAACAAAAATCCAAGCATATAAAATGCGAAATTGAGAAATTTAGAATCTAGCACCGTAACCCCACACGGAAATGCAGTAATGAAATTTCTTGGAACTGCATGCTAAGAGAAATAATTATATAATAAAACGTTTATAAAATCTTCAGGCGCTGCAATTAATTGAAACATACACAAATCACTCTCAAATCCAAGAAACCATTGCTAAATCATAACATCATATTCCCCAGCAAATTAAATTCAAGCTTTACTTTTCGCTTACAGATTAAAGTTTCAGTTTCAGTGATATACATAAACTCTTGAACTCAAACCTAACTCTGATTCAATCCAACGAAATATGGAGGATTGCAAAGCCTCACACGACACTGTTAAGGAGGGGTCGATTTCGTTTGATCAACTTGATGGAAAGTCGACGCCTCAGGCTCAGGCTAGTGGATTTCGTTTGCAGAAGGCAGCCACGAAGACACGTGAGATTCACGCGCGTGTAAATTATCGAGGTGTGAGGAAGAGGCCGTGGGGAAAGTTTGCAGCGGAGATAAGGGATCGTAAAAAGAATGGCTCACGACTTTGGCTGGGGACCTATGATACGCCTGAGGGGGCTGCGTTGGCTTATGATAGAGCGGCTTTCAATATGTACGGCTCAAAAGCCAAGCTTAATTTTCCAAGCCTCATTTCCTCAAATGTTGAGCCTCAGCCTCATGGGATTACGAAAAAAAATATGCCTTCTTCTTCGTCATCCTCATCCATCACTGCAGATTAAATCTCCGAATTTGAAATTAATTAGCGGAGAAATGATATTTCTACTTATTTTTAAGTGATTGACATTCATTTGTCTTTAATTAATATTAATGTTGTGTGTAAATATATATGCATGTACGTATGTATGTATCTGCCCTGCTTCATGTCTCGTTTGGGAGATTTGATGATCTCTAATTGTAACAACCGGTGCAATTCCTACTTTGTCGCTAGTCCATCGATCAATGTACGTAGTACGATTTTCTTATGTTTTGTCAATAATTTGTGGCACTCAAGTGCAACTTTCGTAAGGCATGGGAAAATTTTCTAATCATAGATCTTTCTGTTGGATTATAAACTTGATTCAACATTGAAGTCCAATCAATTTAAGGCCCAAAACATGGAACAATCTTGTGTGATTCATCATCCAGGAGCTTTAGATTTTTTGTTCAAAATTATGGAGATTAACTCTCCACATATGGTGCAATAACGGTGTGTTAGTTGGATTATATGTGTGATTTATAAGGTTTATGTATATAATATTTTGTGCTTTGTGTCAAGCTCTCTCTAATATAAATACCTCCTCATGTATTCAGTTCAGCAATAAAAAAAAAAAATTTTCTCAATTCAGAAAAATAGTTTGTGTTCTTCAATTATTTTCTAGAATAGTTGTTTGATTTTTAAAATTCTCTAAAAAAAATGGTATTGGAGCTAGTAATAAGTGCTTCACGTAGTAGTGTATCAAATTGAAGAGCTCGATGAAAAGAATGCGACACTGCAAAAATCAGCTCGATCGGAGTCCGAACGTGCTCGCAATCACCGCCGGAAGTTTTCTATCCACAAAATGAGTCGACTCAATGAGTTGAACTGATCCAAACTGAGTTGAACCGCACTGTGTCAATCTGAACCGAGTCAGACCGACCGAAACTGAGTTAAGCCAACCGAGCCGAACCAATGACTGTTGACAATCAGGTGTTAACCGTTGACAAGAATTTGAAATTTTAATCTTAGCCCCTCTTAAGGTTTTTCGACATTTCGGATTCATCTGAACATTCAAAATCTCAAAATTCTTGCTCAATTTGTGAATTATGGCAAATGGTCGCATGATGTCATTCCAAGTTTGATAGCTGAAGGGAAGCAAGTTTGACAACTAGAGTATTAAAATGAAAGCTCTATTAAGTGCACATGATGTGTAAGAAGTCATGGAAAAAGGCTTGACAGTACCAGAAAATGAAGCTACTTTAACTGTGGCGCAAAAGGATAATTTGAAAGACTTGAATAAGAAAGAGAACAAAGCAAAGTATATCATCTTTCAATCATTAGACGAAGATACTTTTGAAAAGATTGTTTACAGCTTCCTCAAAGGAAGCATGGGAGAAGTTAGAGGCCTCTTACAAAGGAGTGAAATACGTTAAAAAGGTTCGTCTCCAAACATTAGGAGGAGTTGAGTCCTTACACATGCAGGCATCCGAGATAATTTTTGATTATTTCACTTAGGTTGTGACCATTTCCAATGAATTAAAAAGAAATGGTGAGGAGTTAAAAAAGGTAAGGATCATTGAAAAGATATTTCGATCACTAGACTTAAAGTTTGACTATATTGTCATGACAATAGAAGAGAACAAAGATTTGGAGACTATTACAATCGAGTAACTTTAAAGAAGGTTACAAGCCTACAAATAAAAACAAAAGAAGAAGCACGGAATCGAAGAAGAACTCCTCAAAATGAAAGTCAATCTAAAGAAAATGGATGAAAGTTCTAACAACGAGAAGACAATATGTCCAAAGTAGAGGCTAAGGACAAAGTAAAGGTCGTGGTGATGGACGAGGCTGGAATTTCAACAATAACAACTCTAACTATGAAAAAGGAGAAAGCTCAAACAGAGGAAAAGGGAGAGGCAATCGAAGATTGAGGTGTGACAAATACCAAGTGCAGTGCTATCATTGTTAAAAGTTTGGGTATTATGCTTCAGAATGTAAAGTTTCAAGCAACAGAGTTCATGAGAAAGTGAATTATGTTAAAGAGAAAAATAATGGAGATGGTACACTTTTACAAACACGTAATGACATCAGTGGAGGTTAAGAAAATATATGGTATCTTGACACAGGTGCTAGCAATCAAATGAGTGGAAATAGAAGCATGTTCGTGGAGTTGAATGAATCAGTGAATGGCAACATCACCTTTAGAGATGATTCGAGAGTACCAGTAAAGGAAAAAAGTAACATCTTTTTTTGCACAAAAGATGGCAGCTACCAAATAATTTCAAATGTTTACTATATGACCAATATGAAAATCAACATCCTTAGTTTGGGTCAACTTTTAAAAAAGGATTATGATATCCACCTAAAAGATAATAGTTTTTTTTCTAAAAGATGACAAAGGAAACCTAATTACAAAGGTGATAATGTCGAAGAATAGAATGTTTCATTTAAATATTTAAAATGATATTGCAAAGTGTCTCAAAACTTGTCACAAAGATCCAACCTGAATTTGGCATCTTCGATATAGGCATATCAATTTTGGTGGACTAGAGCTGCTATCAAAGAATAACATGGTGAAAGGCCTACCTTTAATCAATCGTCCCAATCAAGTTTGTAAAGGATGTTTACTTGGCAAGCAGTTTATAAAGAACTTTCCAAATGAGTCAAACTCAAGAGCTCAGAAGCCACTCGAGCTTTTTCATACTGATGTGCGGTCCATTCAAGCCAAGCTCCCATAGTAAAAATAACTACCTTCTCTTCATAGATGATTTTTCAAGAAAAACTTTGGTGTAGTTTTTGAAGCAGAAGTCAGAAGTTTTTGAAGCTTTTAAGAAATTCAAAGCTGTAACGGAAAAAGAAAGTAGACACCATGTTAAAGCCATGAGATTTGATCGAGGTGGAGAGTTCATTTCCAAAGAATTCGTAGAGTTTTGTGAAGCAAACGGAATTTGGCGCCCTTTTGAAATTCCAAGATCTCTCTAACAAAATGATGTTGCAGAATGAAAGAATAGAACCATCATTAACATGGCAATAAGCATGCTAAAGAGTAAGAGAATACCCAAAGAATTTTGGGTTAAAGCTATTACATGTGCAAAATCTATTTGTCCAACTGATCTCCAACAAAAAATGTGAGACAAGACAATGTAAGAAGCATATAGTGGAAGAAAGCTCGGCATAGCCCATTTGAGAGTTTTTGGAAGCATTGCTTATGTGTATGTACCAGACGGAGAAGATCCAAACTGGATGACAAAAGTGAGAAGTTCATCTTCATCGATTATGATAATAATTCCAAAGGATACAAGCTATACAATCAAAACAACGAGAATATCATGATTAGCCGAGATATAATCTTTGATAAAGAAAGAGAATGGGATTTTGGCTTTCATGTGGATTACTTGAACTTTTTTCCTTTTGAAGAAAATGAACAGCAATGAAGGAGCAAGTAGTAGAATAACAAAAAGAGCCAGCTGCTCCACTTATCTCACCAGCATCAACCACACATGGAGATTCACCACCATCTTTATTAAATGAAAGAACTGAAAAACACATAAGGAGTTTTCAAGATCTCTATGAGGTAACTGAGAGACTTGATAATCTCACTCTCTTTTGCCTCTTTACTGATTGTGAGCCAGTTGACTTCGAAAAAACTGTGCAAGATGAAAAATAAAGAAAAGTAATGGCAGAAGAAATCAAAACTATTGTAAAGAATGACACTTAGGAGCTTGCTACTCTTTCCAAAGATCACAAGGCGATCGGTGTCAAATAGGTGTACAAAATGAAGAGAAATGCGAAGGGAGAAATTGAAAAGTACAAGGTGAGGCTAATTGCAAAAGGCTATAATCAAAAGGCTGGCATAGACTATGATAAGGGATTTCCTCCTTTAGCCCGACTTGAAACTATTAGAATTATTATTTCTTTGGCTGCTCAGAAGAAATGGAAGATTCATCAGTTAAATGTAAAGTTTGCTTTCTTAAATGAAGTTATTGAATAAGAAGTCTACATTGAACAACCGTTGGGATATGAAGTGGTAGAGTATTGTTATGCAAATTTTATTGAACTCGCAGGCGCACGAATATATTGTAGTATAGAATAATGGTGACGAGTGTCGATCCCATGAGGAGATGAATTTTAATTATATGTAGAGTTAATTTTCTAATTGGGTAATTTGATTTTGTAGTGAAGGTTATTTGGACTAACCTAAAATTTAAAATAAAATTCCAGGAAGAAATTAAAGTTAAAACTATGTGAATAAAGCATTTGGGTATCTGGATCCGCACTCAACATTGTACCGTGGACTTAATATTCCTTATTAGTGTAAATTAAATCATGAAGGGGGATTTCCACTCCTCATGAGCCTTACTCTTAATATATATGGTGTCATGCGCTCATTGTGCCAAAGGGTAACGATCCTCCGTTAAGTGCAGTGTCAAGAACACGTTGTGCCAGACAATAAAAATTATTCTGTCGATAACGTGACAAGACCGTTCATTAATAATTTGGATACACTCTTTGTCGACAATAAGTCAAGACGACCCACAAATACTAAAAGGGAGGCTTATCTCTAATAAATATGCTGCTAAATGCTCATTGTGCCAGACAGTAATGATCTTTCATTAGGAGTCGGTATAACCAGTGCATACCTAGACAAGATACACTGTCTGTTAACGATAAGTCAAAGCAGCCACATAAATCAGAGAGGGAGAGAAAGTAAACTTACCTAATTAAACCCATGGAACATGTTGAGGCTTCACCTTCAACCCAAGCTTGAAAATAAATTAGCTATTCATTTTTTAACTAAGGGTAAAATGAAAATTTATTAAAATACATAAAAAAAAATACAAGATGGAGAGGGAATTAGACAAAATGGACCCAAAATTTAGATTCAAGATGGAGAGGAAATTAGACAAAATGGACCCAAAATTTAGATTCAGGGCTGTTAAATTAGGAGGGGCTCTTTTATAGATACAACGGGTAAATCATGGCCATCAGATGAAAATAGTTCGGACGCTCAGGATTGCGCCACGTGGCAAGCTCTGATTGCTTGAAACACGTTATCAGTGGCTGTGATTTGGTGTATCTCATGAAACTTAAGCCAATTTTTTTGTTCAATATTGTGCTGCCACATCATCGATCAACGTTAAAGTCAACTAACTTTGATTCAGTGCATCGCTTGTATTGTAAGCTCATTTTTTCGGTCCAATAGTATACTGCCACATCATCAGTCAATGCCACGTAAGATGTGTCGGTCCAATAAGGTACTGCCACGTCAGCAGTTAATGCCACGTCAGCATACCGTATATGTAAACAATATCGTATGTGTGAACAGTATCATATATGTGAACAGTACCATTTACCCTTTTTATGTTCCTTCTATGGTTTTCGGCTGTCCTGAGTTCAAAAATGCTATCCGTTTTGCTGTCCGATTTCTTGTTCATCTTGAAATAACCATAATACGCTTGAAATACATAAAATACTTAAATTATAATAAAACACACACAATGAAAGCACAAGAGACTTAAATACATAAAAGTAGAGATGTTAGTGAGACTTGGAGTGTAAAATGATGATTTTACCCTTTATAAATACACATTTTTCAGCACTCAACAAGTATGAAGACGAAGTTCTGAAATTGAAGAAGGCACTTTATGGGTTAAAACAAGCTCCAAGAGCATGAAACAACAGAATTGACAAGTACTTCCAAGAAAATGGCTTCACTAAATGTTCCTATGAGCATGCTTTATATGTCAAAGTCAAAGACGAAGATATTTTAATTGTTTGCTTGTACGTGGATGATCTTATCTTTACTGGAAGTAATCTAAGCTTATTTGGGGAGTTCAAGAAAGTAATCACCAAAGAATTTGATATGACAGACATTGGGTTGATTACATACTATTTGGGCATTGAAGTCAAGCAACAGAAAGATGGCATTTTCATTTCACAAACTGTGCAAAAGAGATACTCAAGAAGTTCAAGATGAATGATTGCAAGCCAATAACCAATAAGATGCAGAGTCAAGTTGTCAAAGCATAATAAAGGAGAAAGAATAAATTCAACACTTTTCAAGAGCTTGGTTGGATTTTTACGCTATTTAACTTATACAAGGCTTGATATTCTCTATGCTATTGGACTAGTTAGTCGTCACATGGAAACTCTGAGTATCACTCATTTCAAGGCCGCAAAGAGGATTATTCGTTATCTAAAATGCTTAATCAACTTTGGCTTATTGTATTCAGTTTCTAATGATTACAAGCTCATTGGATATAGTGATAGAGACTGTGGTGGCGACATAGATGATCGAAAGGGTATCAATGGTTTCGTGTTCTTCACATAGATGTCGAAAAAGCAACTGATTGTTTCACTCTCAACCTGTGAAGCTGAGTATGTAGCTGCTACTTCATGTATTTGCCATGCAATTTGGCTCAGAAATTTATTAAAGGAGTTGGGTTTGCCGCAAGTGAAGTCAACCGAGATTTATATTGACAACAAGTCAGAAATTGCCCTATCAAAGAATCCAGTTTTCCATGATTGAAGTAAGCATATTGCCCTACCATTTCATACAGGAGTGCATTGAGAGAAAGGATGTACAATCAAAGTATGTCAAATCACAAGATTAAGCAGTTGATATCTTTATAAAGCCATTGAAACAAGAAGACTTTATCAGATTGAGGGAGTTACTTGGTGTCACAAGATAGGGGTGTTGGATTACAAACTTGATCCAACATTGAAGTCCAATCAATTTGAGGCCCAAAAATATGGAACAATCTTGTGTGATTCATCATCCAAAAGTTTCAGATTTTTTGTTCAAAGTTGTGGAGATTAACTCTCCACATATGGTGCAATAATGGTGTTTAGTTGAGTTATGTGTGTGATTTATAAATTTTTATGTATTTAATATTTTATGGTTTGTGTCAAGTTCTCTTTAGTATAAATACCTCATCGTGTATTTAGTTCAGAAAAATATAATTTGTCTTCTTCAATTATTTTCTAGAATAGTTGTTTGATTTTTAAAATTCTCCAAAACTTTCAGATAGAAAATCATTAAAATATGCTGCTGGGAAGACAACATATATGTTTTTATTTTAACTTTGTTTTCTTCTAAACTATTCTCTCTTTTTTCATTTTTTTCTCTTTTTTTTTTGGACAGGTTCTTTTAAACCGTTCTAGTGGCTGCGTTCGAGCATAAACCAATATAGACGAGGTTCTACTGTAAGATATTTCCGTAATATTATTTGATTTATTAATTTTGAATTAAATATTATTTTATTTACAGTAATTTTTTCTATATAATAAATTTCTCTTGATTTATTGTTTTGTAAGCATATCATTGGTCATAAATAATTGTTTATTTTTGACTAGTTGATTAGTCGTGACATTTGATTACTTTGAGATTGATTTTTTTTTTGAAGTTGTAGGGAAGGAATCAAAATTGTTAAAAAGCGCAACGCGATTTCCGTAAGGCATTAGAAAATATTAAAATTAAACAATTATAAATTACTTGCACATGGTTCTGCATAATACATATAAATAAGTAAATCTTTATAAACAAAAATCAAGATTCGCAGCATTGATTTTTGGGCAACAAATACATTGTTAACTGATATCCCTCGTGATTTCATCAACTTGATTATGGAGCATTATTCGACTATTTTATTTTCCTCAAATAAAGTTTAATTAAACTACAATAATTAGTTTTTAAAAAATCTTAAGAGATCAATTTGGGAATCAAACAAGATCTTTGGTTTGGATTCGACAAATTATTTTTCAGAGTTCTTCGAAACAGTTTGTCACCGTTTTATATTTAAGACGAGGGTAAGGACCGATTTTAAACACATTTAGGTAATCTAACTATGTGAATATAAGAAGCTGCTTTGTATGTGTGCCCGGTGGGGGTTGCACGGTTACGTGGAAAATGTATTTTTTAATATATTATTTAAATATAATATGGATCCGGATATCTGGAATTTCGAATTCATTTGAATCCGCATCCAGATCCGAATCCACACATATCTTTAAATTTCATATCCAGATCTAGATTTTTTCGGATTCAAAACTTGCAGATCTTATAGATGTTGGCCGAATTTGGATTTTTTTGCTATCCCTATATACAACTCATTAGATAAAAATGATTAGACATGCTTATTTTAATTTAATGTCTGATAATTTTCAATCTCCTTATTATGTGTTTACTAATTGGGAATGAGAATGAGAACGAGGGAATTAGATTTATTAATTTGTTTACTTTCATTATAAGGAGAGAGAATGAGAATAAAATTTGAGTAGGCCCACTAATTTGGGAATGTAGAATGAGAATCCCAGTATCCCACTATTAAGGGAGGAGGAATTCTAGAGTATATCAGATATAATACAATTAATAAATATATGTATGATATGTATAATTGAATTTAATATAACCACAATTTTTATAGTAACTTTTCAAAATAAATACATACATGTCATAGTATATAGCTGACATGATACTTTTGATGTATTCTAGAATTTCTCTTTTATGAGACTAACATGCGGTTTTTTTCCCGAATGTATAGTGTGCTCCATGCAATAACTTGGATTTGTTTATAGTCACGTGGGATTATAACATGCAATCTTATATTCGTATATAGTTGATAAAGTTAAAAATTCAAGATAGTACCTAAAGTTTTAATTAAAACTATAATTAGAAATTGCACATGCTTATTGCTCTACATTTATAATTAATAATAATAAATTTCGGGGCACCCCATTTTGAATAACAGGTGGTCAATAGCCATGCATAACAACGAATTATCTGCAGTATTACCATAAACATGTTGACTGCAATAGAAGAGCTTACTACGTAGTAACATCAATATGACTGAACTGATGACATCGAGAAACACGTGAGAGTCTTCAGTTGGAGTATATACAAAAAAAGCTATAAAAAGGGATTAGTAGATTTTTCACTTACAGTTTGACAAAATTATAATTTCCTCAGAACAGTTCGAAAATTAATTGACCAAAACCCATCTAAATCTTTAAAGTATTTCTCTCAAGCGCTTCGAAAGTGAGACAAATAACCCTTCAAGTTTGAAAGAGTTCCAAAAGGAAAGAATGAAATGTAGTGTAATAAATTCAGTTAAAACTTGATACAATAAATCACGAAAAAGCATTATTCTTTTTTCATTCATTCCTTATCCACTTTTATGCTTCTCACAAACGATCACACTATATCGCCATTAATTATTTAAAATATATATATATATAAAGCTAAGGTGATGCAAATATCTTATTAATATCTGTGAAGTAATAAGTCATGGTATGGAACCATACATGTTAGATTACAGATGGCAGCAAGTATTCTCAATAAGCAAGGACAACAATGTGTGAATCATGCAAATGCAATTTCGTGATTACTAAATAATTAAATTGATTAGAACTCACCCAAAATCAAACAAAAAGAGTAAAAATAAATAAAAGTCCATTCACACAAAACATGTGATTGATTTGAACCTATAATCTTTGATGGACATAATTTATCTACATATTTTACCCTTTATTATATATTTATTAGTTATTTTTATTTACTATTTTTAGTTAATTGAATTATTTTATTGAAGAGGGGAATAAATTGAAGATTGGGAATAAACTGTACTTAAAGAAATCAAATTAAAGAAAAGTTAAAGATTATTTAGATTTATTATTAGGAGGCCAATGACTAAATTAGAAATTAAATTAATTGGCCAAATTTGTAGGATCAGCACGTGACAAGCATTAGCAATTAAATGGCTTGATTGTGGAGACCCCACGTGCAAGAGCAACAAGCTTGGAAAGTAAAGCCTTTTGGCTTTAGGAAAAGAAAGGTCGGTGGCCAATTAGGACATTGTAAAAAGCGAATAAATTGAAGAGAAGAGGAGAGGTTGCAGCGGCCATAAAGAGAATAAAGACGGAAGCCAAGAAAGAAGAATTAGGGGCAGCAACCATGAATTCCATCGGTTTTATTGTTCTCAATCTCTCTATGTTTAACTAAATTTTTTATACTAGGGTTAAGGATAAAGTTTTATTCAATTAAATAAATTATTTATTATTTAATTAATTCCTTACTTGTGTTTTAATGTTTATGATTTTTATTTCACATGTTTGGTTAAATATTATTAAATTTTTTTACTAATTCTGTCATGTATTATTGATTGTTAGGATAAATATTTGACTAAATTTATGCTTGGGTTTATAAAGTTTATATGTGATTATCTTTGATTCTGTGTCTTTCGTTAAATTGTTTACACAAAGTGCTTAGGAAAACTTTGACTCTTTGTTATTCAATATATTTACATGAGATGCTTAGATATCATACTATTAAGCAGAAAAAGAACCTACATTAATTTTAATTGGGCTTAATTGCTATATTCATAAGTAAACATAAATTAATTTCGAGTTGTCACTATTAAACTCGAGAATTAATTAGTAATTAGATAATTAATTTTAATTGGGATTTTGAAACCTTTGCTCAATGAATTCTTGTTTTGAATTACTCATTTTAATTTTAATTGCATCTTTAATTTTAATTTCTTTAAACAAAATATTTTATTTTTAATTAGGGTATAGTTATAATTAGTTTAGATTAAATTTGGTTTTCCTAATAATTAACAGTCCTTGTGGGTTCGACCTCGTTATTTATAATCTATATTATAATAGATTCGTGCGCTTGCGAGTACATTAAAATTTGTAGAATAGCCCTAAACGCACTTGCATGAATGCCACGTGCAGATGCAATAGACAGCAGCGAAATTTCACAGAAACTTGCGTTATGAGAAATAATTAAATAAAATAATGGGTCGTCTACAAGTAAGGTAGCGAAGGAGCTCTCGATTAATTGTCCATGGCCATTCAATTCTTTGAATTATATATATTACTTACAAAACACTCACGAATCCAGCAAGAAACCCTTCTCAAAACAAGACTTACACACACACACACCAAAAAAAAAAAAAAAATGTACACAGAAAATAGAGTCTCCGAGTCAGAATTTGCTATATTGGAGTCAATCCGCCAGTATCTTCTCAACGATGATTTTGACAATGTTACTTCCAAAACAACCATCAATGTCAATGATGATTCTTTAATTAACTCCCCAACTAATTCGAGCTCCAGTAGTTTCTCTAACGACATGGAGCCGAAGGCTTACAAAGCTCTAAACGACGCCGTTAACGTGGGGTGGATTTCCTTTGGTCAACGTCGTCAACTTGATGAAAGTGAAGGAACAACGGCGGCGGTGACACATGAGAGTCACGCCCGAGTGTTTTACAGAGGTGTTAGGAGGAGGCCGTGGGGTAAGTTTGCGGCGGAGATAAGGGACCCTAATAAGAAACACGGTGCACGAGTTTGGCTGGGCACCTATGATACCCCTGAGGGTGCTGCTCTGGCTTATGACAGAGCCGCTTTCAATATGCGGGGCTCAAAAGCCAAGCTTAATTTTCCTCACCTCATCGGCTCCAATGTTGCTCCACCGCTCAGAGTTACCAAAAAGCGTGGATCTTCTTCGTCTTCTTCATCAAATTACACATTGCACTCGCAGAGTGAATCTCCTAAGTCTAAGCAGAGAAAAAATATTGAGAGTAGCTCGGCGGCTAATAATGAAGCCGGCAATCTTTGCTTAGCATCAGACGACGATGATTTTTATATATGTTTTTATCAATAACCGTTCATTTTTCACCCAAAGTCCATAGACTTCAAAAATCGGATGCCTTTCTCTAGTACGATGCAAGAGGTTTTATATTTTTTATACTTTTGAGATTTTAGGATTTAATTGTTTTAGAACTTTTTGATATTTTTTATTTTAATTTGCCTTTTAATTTAATAAGGAGGTCTTGCATTGTTTTAATATAAGTTATTTTCATTAATAAAAACCACTCTTTTATAATTTTATTTGGGATTAGCTATCAAAATCCTTTTTCTAGAGTTTTTTAAATTAGAGCATCATTTAATTACACCGTATGGTATTTTAATATGTCTAGGGCCATTCTTAGAACGATATCTAGTTTCACAGCCACCACATCAAATTTAGACCCGTGAATTCGTGTCTTTATGCCAAGTGAGTGGACTTTAGTTTTACAATTATTTTGCTTTCGCTACCTCACTACGTCAGTTGGTATCAAAGAGGATTATGTGCCAATCGTACAACTTTTCTGACAACTCACATCCATCCCCACCAAATCCACTACTAAAAAAAAAATGAAAACCCCAAAATTGCAAAACCCTAGCCGGCACAATCATAACCACTACCGCCACAATCCAAGAAACAACAGCACTACAGGTGACCACCACCAAAATCACCATTGGCTAGAGGCCAAAACTTTGCATCACACCCTGGTTTCCGCTGCCATAAACTGCTGCAAAAACAACCAAAACCATCAAAATCTACCACTCAACCCATCGTTGTTCAGTAACCATTATCGTCAGCCAACACCACTAGCACACTTCCCTCTAGCCGTGCATCAAATCCCAACCATCACCAGCACCAATCATCACTGTAATCTCCACCGCGAAATGCCACCTCACAAGTCGCCACCACTTTAAGTTAGTCTTTTGACCAAACCACCATGATTCTGATCAATATACGGCCATCGTTGCGTTCCTTGCCATCATATCTACTAAATTGGATCCTCACCACTCCATCGTCAGCAACACAAACATTGAAAGTTAGTTTTTTTATAGGTTTGCCATTGGTTAGTTTTTTTATAGGTTTGCCATTGGTTATACTTTAAGTTAAGGGAAAAAATAATAAAGATAAGAGTACCTGGATTATATTGTCTACTTGAGTACGTTTGAAGATATCCCAGATTTTGATGTTAATCTTGATGATATTTTTTTACTGAATTTGCATGATGGATGATTTTATTCAAACTGTCGCATCGAAAATTGTTGTATCTTACGGGAACAACTATAAGAATCAAAGATTCGATAAGAGCAAGATAAAATAAAATAATGGTTTGACATGAGGGAGTTAAAGGAAGACAATTTTATTCATTGTGATGATGTTGAGCCATCTCTGTTCATTCCAATGAAAGTATAAGCTAATGATCACAATGAGATTATTAATCTGTCTGAGATTTTTCATGAAGTGGTACAACCTATTCTTGATTTGAGTAATAGTATGATCGAGTTTGTGCAACAAAATGAAGTTGAAGGTATCCTAGCAATGATTGATATGATTATGCCTATCTACATTGAAAACAAGAAGGTTATTCTTCAAGAAGATCTAGCTGCAAAGATAAAGTTGATTAGTGAGATCGGTAAGTGAGATTTGGCAAAAGACTTGAGAAGCTTGGAAGTAATTCGTTCATACAAGATTTCATCTTCTCTAAGAGTTAGTCATAAGTGCAAGAAATGGATGAAGCATGGAGAATTCCAAGTTTCAGGAAAGATTTACAACAAAGGCTACAAGTTCAAGCTACAAGGTGCGTTGCTTCTCCACTCCAAGTTTCATCCTCTAGATAAACTCGAGGATGAGTTATTTTTTAAGAGGGAGAGAATGATATAGGACTTTTTTAGGAAATTTTAGGATTTAATTGTTTTAGAACTTTTTGATATTTTCTATTTTAATTCATGTCTTATTAGATATATGTTTTAGTCTTTTATTTTTAGTTTAATTTTATATTTCTATTTGAATTAACTTGGGAAAGTAGGTTTACCTTATTATAAATAGAAAAGTTTTGTCATTATTTTAGTTTTAGCCATTTTGATTAATAAAAATTCCTCTTTTATAATTTCTTTTGAGATGATCTATCAAAATTTCTTCTGAAAAATTATTTAGATTAAAGCATCATCTAATCTCACCATATGGTGTCTCAATCTGTCTTGAGTCAGTCCTAGAAATATATCAAGTTTCACAACCTCCTCATCAAACTTAGACTCGAGAATTCGTGTCTTTGTATCGAGTGAGTGAATTTAATTTTACAATTATTTCACTTATGCTTTCCCACGGCGTCATGGTAATTCTTATAGAGCATCAATCGTACTATTCAATACATTATATATAGTCAACTATAGTCTTCATAAAGCATGTGCATATCTTTCAGATGTATGAGTTATTAATGATATTTATACACACACACACACACGAAGAATATCATCATTTCATTTTCTTCAAAACCATTCGATTGGCGTTTAATTTTTAGAGCTTGATAAAAAAACAAAAAAAATGATGATTTTTTTCTTCGTATAAGAAATTGAGTTGTGGGTTTATTTTCATTAATAACGTAGTTCTGCAAATATTATTTGATTTCGATAATTTTCACAATAAATCTGACTTTAATCCCTTTGATTTATTGTAGCTTCCCATTCTTTTATTACAATACTTTTTTCTCGCATTGACATGGTTGTTGAAAAATAATAATAAAACCTTTTGATCCAGCGGAAAGAATCACAAATTTATTATTGTTAATTAGGTGTCAACAATCACAAATTTAGTCGTGAACATCTCGGTAAACAATGACATATATGTGGTTGGTAGGAATAAAATTTCTCTTAATTATTTAGAAAGTAGGCATTATTATAAGGAGATTATAAAATAATAATAATAACTATTTTAAATTAGACATGTACTAGCATTCTGGTTAGGTCTGAAACCTGTACACAAAAGCTGAGACAATACATTTATGAAGTGATTCGAATCTGATTAAGACGATAGAGAAGAAGTAATTCGTAAGTTGCCAATAATTTAACCCAATAATAATTTAGGTTAGGACGAGGGTGACATTTTTTTTTCTTGTGAAATGGAGAAAAAATTTAGAATACATTAAGTGTAATATAATTAATTAATTAATGTATGTGTGATATATATAATTAAATTTAATACAATCACTATTTATATATTTTTTAAAATAAATACATACATATCATAATATTATTTACTTATTATATAATTGACATAGTTTTTTTAATATATTTTATAATTTTCCAAAATGAGCAAGGTTACACTTTAAAATAATGAAAATTTTCTCGACCCCATATGTTTGTAATAATTATACAGTAGCTTCTCATATTCTAGAGAGGTACTGATTATTTTTTCCCCCCAAAAGGATTTTGGGTGGTCGGGATTAAAATTCGAACTCAACCTAATCTAGACTAATCAAAGTAAAGCCGCTAAATTGTGTAAAAAGTTTACACTTAAAAAGATATTTGTAACTTCTTCCAAAAAAAAAAAAAAGGATATGTGTAACAGTAAAACTTAATTTGGATTCATACTGACATGATAGTAATGTTAGAGACAAAAATTTTTTTTTTAATATATTAAATCATTTGGTATCTGAAGACTATATTGAACCTCAATTAATCTAGATCCGAACCGCTAGGACGACTAGGGCAGCAAAGGTCTCCTCGACAAAAATTGTTTGTTCAAACTTATATGGTATAACACAATATTTTAGATGAAAAAATCACGACTTTCATAATTTAATTTTATTAGTTATTTTTTGTTTTCATTCAATAAGTATTGTTACACCACATCAACTTGCATAAAATAATTTTTGCAATGAATTTGTGTGATCAGCATTACTATCCATATAAATAATAACTAGCTAACCAGTAATGCTAAAACTATGATCTTCGTAAAAATTAAGGTTGCATAACAATCTTAGTTGGATGAAAATATTATTTTTAGTATTCTATGTTTTTGCGTATCCAATAATCTTATGCTACATCAATTTGTATAAAGAGTTCGTCACTTTAGCAAACTCAAATGTAATAACATATTCTTTGTTATACTACTTTTTTTTTTAAATATTATAGAGTAATTCGGATGTCTAGGCTCAAATAAAATCAGGTAGGTCTACATGCTTCCTTTTAATATTTTAGTATAAAGACTTAATTACATCTTTTTTTTTTATCCAATAACTATTAATCATAATATTATAAATAATGTTAGATATACCAAAATTTTATCTCAAAATTTCATCCTAAATAATGTTGCATTCATCAAGTAGATGGTAAGATTATGTAATTAATTCACTTGGAATTTGTGAAAAATCATCAACCACTTTTTGAATGACATATCATATGTCACATTATTTAGGATAAAATTTATAATAAATTTTTTAAATACCTATCATTACTCTAATATTATAAAAAGTTCAACATAAATTAAGTTAATTAGCACAGCACTGAATCTAAATTCCTTCTATTTAGTTAAGGTTCAGCCAACAACCATTTAATTAGGTTCATCGATATCTTCTCCTTTTTACTCCAGAGTAGAAGGTTCAAATCTCTTTAATAGTTGTGAGAGTGATTTCTTTTGCTGAGCTTCAATAGGCTTCAATTGTATACTTTAGGTTTGGGCTTTGAATGTTGAACTTTAATGGTGCGTTTATTCTATTTTGAAATTAGTAGTATTATGTATAATATTTAAAAAAATTCAAGGGCTCACAAGAATACAAGATACTTGGGCTCTTACGATGAAATTACCAACTTCACCTTAGTCCAAACTGTTATTCGATTGTATAACAAAAGGTTGAATTCAATGAATTGGAAATTCCCTATGTGGCCAGGTCATTATCACATGGCACGTGCTAAATACAATTTCTTTTCTAATGTAGAAAATATATTTGTATGGGTAAAGCAAATAAGCATTCAATCATCACATGGGCCCCAAATTTTAGGGGTGTGTCTATATATATATTACAAAAACAAATTATTTGACTTAAAATGTTAATTAATTAATTAACCATGCATATGGAATAATGGAAACAATAAATAATGTTAGAAACAAACAAATAAACGAGAAAAAAAATATATACACAATCAATTGCCAACTTTGTACAACTATGCAGTGCGAGGAAACTATTAGTCGTCTTTTTTTAAATTGCCATTTTGCTAAAGAACTTTGGGATTGGCTTATTATTGTTTAACACATTTCTCACCAGCCGGTAATGTTTGCGATCTTTGAGAATTTATTTTAAGCAAACAATTTCCCTCTCATACATCTCACATCTGGTTGATGTCTTCCCCTATGATTTTGTACCGTATTTGGAAGGTTAGGAATAAGTTAAAATTTGAAAATATTCTATCTTTAATTGCACGTATTAAGCATCAGTGTTTGGGTTATATCTCTCACCTGAGTAAGCTATGCTTAGGTTTTACAAGTCTTCCTGACTCTTTTCCTATTTATAACCTACTTAGCTTGAGCAATCCCCTCTGCACTACTCCAAAGATTTTTATAATTCTATGACATCCTCCACTCTTTTCTTGGTTAAAGTTAATACTGATGGTCTCTATAAAGGAAGTTCTGGTCCAACTTCTTGTAGTGCTATTTAGAGATGTCCTCATAGAACTTTTTTGGGGTGCTTTGCTATGTCAATTGGGAATCAAACTTCCTTTTATGTAGAACTTTATGCTATTATTTGTACTATTGAATTTGCTTACTCTAAGGATTGACATTCATTGTGGTTAGAATGTGATTTGATGGTTGCTTATTCTTACCTAAAAAGTGGCATCTCTTCTTTTCCTTGGGAATTTCGCACTAAATGGCTCAATTGCCTAACTATGATAAATCTATGTGATTTCATTGTTATCATATCTATAGATAATGTAATGGTGTTGCAGACATTTTAGCCAAATTGGTATGAATTTTTCCGACTTAGACATGATGAGATTTTACTCCATTAGAAATTAAGAAGTCTTTACTTGATGACTCTTAGGGGATGCCCAAATACTGATTTTCTTGATCCTACTATAGTTTACTTTTGTATGAACTATCTATAGGATTTCATTTGATTTTGTCAGTTTTAAATGAACTTTGTACCTTTTTTTCCATTTAATGTATTATATCTTCATTAAGGTTTTTTTAAAGAAATAAAAAAATAAATAAAAGAGAAAAAATAAAAAAATATCCCATGCATATGAAACACGTGATTAAGTTGAGATAAATGAAATTTCATGGAAACACCAAGAGAAATATTAAAATAAATAATTGCATGTGTACTATAAATAACATGGAACAACTCTCCATTCTCCACAACAATTTTACTGATCAATAGAAATTAAACAAGAAGCATTTCTAAAATCTTCCCAGCTTGAACTGAAAAAATGTACACAAAAAATATTTCTGAATCAGAATTAGCTCTCTTGGAGTCAATCAGCCAGTATCTTCTCGAAGATGATGCTAAGTCTTTCCACATGCCCATTTCGTTTCCTTCAGAAACAACCATTAATAGCAATGAAACTTTATCGTTTACAGAAAATTTAGGTGTCTCCAATGACATGGAAGCTTACAGAGCTTTACATGATGCCATTAACGTGGGGTGGGTTTCGTTTGACCAAATCGATGATGAAAGTGATGGCACTAGCACTTGCACGTCAACTGTACACGTAGACACCACCACCACGAGTACTCCTGATCAGAAGGCAGTGGCACGTGACACTCTCGTGGGAGCGCGTTACCGGGGTGTGAGGAGAAGGCCTTGGGGAAAATTTGTTGCTGAGATAAGGGATCCAAAGAAGAATGGGACTCGAATTTGGCTGGGGACTTACAATACGCCTGAGGATGCTGCATTGGCTTATGACAGAGCCGCTTTCAATATGCGCGGCTCAAAAGCCAAGCTTAATTTTCCTCACCTCATTGGCTCTAATGTTGAGCCTGCGCCGGCCAGCAGAGTTACGAAGAAGCGTGCATCTCCAGAGCCCTCTTCTCCTTCTTCTTCTGCTTCTTCTTCTTCTTCTTCTTCGTCGTCGTTCACCGTGCGTAGTTATGATTCTCCCAAGCCTAAGCGGAGAAATTATGGGATAAGTTTTTGTATAAATGATGTGAACTGGGAAAATGTACAATAATGTCCCTATTATTTTGCAAAATGTCCCTATTAGAAGCAGGTTTCATGGATTCATAACTTTATGTCCTTGATAAATGATAAACGATACTTACTAATATTTCACTTATATTCGTCTAAATTTCTTAATCAACGTCGCAATCAGCATATGTCCAGTGAGAAGTATATATCGCAATCAGCATATGTCCGGTGAGAGGTATATAACTTTGCAAAGCATGGACAAAAGTTTATGAATATGTTTCTACGAGTGATTAAATAGGCGATTTTAATATTTATATGGATTTATTAAGTTATAATTAATGTAACTTCTAGCCCACTTAAAATATGCATAAACTATTAATCCAATGACTGCCTTTAGAGCCAGCTTAAAGGGAAAAAAAAAATGATTGATGACTTCGATTTCTTTTGAAAAATTGAGTTGTGGATTTGATTATTCTAAGACCGTTCGCTAATATCATTAATTAGTATAAATTAATCTTGTAGATTATAAGATTTTTCCCAATCATAATTTTTAGAATTCAAATCTATGATTTTCCTTTCATATATAAAGGGGAAATTTATAAAAATGACCAAAAAATTTTTGCAAATTTCAAAACTAACCCCTCTAAATTTTTTCTATCAACATTAGTCAAGCGAAAATTTTTTGCCCCAAATTACCCTCCATAGCCAAAACTCATATTCCTCATCACCAAACCAGCAAATCGTAACCAGCTTTCACCAAACACCAAACCATAACCAGCTCTTGTATGTTGAATCATCATCGGCATTGGCGAACGGTGACGGAGAATGGCAACGTCGACAGAAAAGTAAATTCCGACCAAACACATTCGAAGAGCTCAAAACCTAAGTAAGCTAATTAAAAAAGAATTTGATTTTGTAATGAAATATCTGTTGCATAGTATAGATAATGAATTGTTAAAATGTGCAACGGTCATTTGTTGAGTTGGGGAGGTCACAAGTGTGAGAGAGGGTGGCTGTCGCACGTCCACTGGTGCGACAGGCACCTTATCTCACCAGCATTTGCCTGTCACACTAAGGTTGGTGCGACATGGTGAATGTTGCACCAACTTCATGTCGCACCAAGGTTGGTACGACATGAGCCCTGTCGCACTGTGTTTTTGGTGCGACAGGCAACAAACATTTTTTTTTAATGTTAGTTGTTAATCTGTTTTTTTTTTAATGTCAGTTGTTAATGATTATAAATGTAATATAATTTCAGGTTTAATGGATTTAGTTGCACTTGAATTGTGTTATGATGGTTGGTAGGAGACATTGGAGGGTAGATATATGGAGGGTGTAAATGGTCAGCATTAAGCTTTTTTTATTCAAAAAACTTGCACGTTTGATGAGTTTGTGGCAAGTGTATATGAGATTTTAGAGATAACTCTTAATAAATATTTGTCATAATGAAGACAACTTTGAGGTCTAGAAACACAACTTATCGTATATGTTCACTACCAATGAACATACATAATGATGAAATGATGAAGATTGTGTTACATTTGGCCTCTAATAGGTCGTACCAAAGATGCATCCCTATATTTGTTACCACATCTCCTTGAGCACTGAGCCAAGATATTGTAGAACCTGAAACTTCCTTTAGAGCAAACGTCTCTGCTCCTGATATTGAAGAAGAGGTGTTACCAAGGATGATATCGCCGCAATATTACTCTCCACTTCACGACAATAATGACAAAATTAATGGCAACGACATTACGTTAGCGGATATTGGAGAAGAGGTATTACCAAGGACATCGTTAGAGCAATGTTACTCTTCATTCCACAATAATCAGTTCCGTGACAATGATGATCCCGTTGATGACATCTGCGACAATAATGATCCTATTAATGATTGGGGCATCGGTGCTCTTGATATTCCTATTAACGTTGAAGATGAGCGTCAGTATGATATTGCTACTACTAGCAGGAACCGCCGATCCATGCCTTCAATAGCCCATTCGAGGAGGAGGAGACAGTTGACCCCCTTGTAAGTTTTGTTCCAATTGTGCCTTCAAGCATGGTTGCTCCAGACTTTGTTAGAAGTGATAATTCTGATGATTTTGGTATGGGTAAGTTGTTCGCTGAGAAGAATGAGTTAATATTGGAACTACGTAAAGTTGCCTTCAGGGATAAGTTTGATTTTAAGATTGCACGATCCACAACTACACGTTTCAAGGCCCACTGTTCTTTGAAATCATGTAAATGGCGTATTCGAGTAATGAGGCCTTCGAACAAGCAGAATGTTTATTGGGTACTGTGAAGAATAGACAATACACACACATGTCATAATGAGGTGTTGTCTGGTCGTCACTAAATAAGGAGCCGGGTTATTGGTCATATTATCACCAATAAATATATCCACGAAAAAAGGATATATACTCCGAAAGACATCATAGCAGACATGTAGCAGGAATACGATGTCCAATTAACATACCTGCAGGCATATCAGTCCAAAGAAGTTGGTCTTGTATTAGTCCGAGGAACTCCTGCAGAGTTCTAAAACTTACTTTCGAAATACTCTTACGTTTTGACTGAAGCAAATGATGGTACGGTGACTAACCTCGAATGAGATGGAGATGACAATTTCTTATACAATTTTGTTGCTCTTGGATCTTCCGTCAAGGGTTTTAAGGAGTACATTAGGCCGGTGATTGTTGTAGATGGTTATCATCTAAAGGGACTATATTGGGGAAGCATGTTTGTGACAACATGCTTGGATGGAAACAACCAATTGTATTCGTTAGCCATTGGGGTCTTGGATTTAGAAAACAACTATGCTTAGAAATGGTTTACGATGAAGTTACATGGAGTGATTGGCGATATGTCAGACTCTGACCGATGCACTACCATCAAGAGAGCTGTTCTTAAAGAATTTCGCAATGCTAGCCATGGAGTTTGCTTTTACCATGTCAAAGGTAACATAAGGCAAAATTTAGAATGTCCACTACTATTTGGGATGATTTTGAGCCTATCTTTATAAATGCCGCAAAAGCATATGAACACGAATAATTTAAAAAATAACTTGAGGGGCTGTATATGCTCCACTTCCGTGTTTGACTACTTGGAGAATAATGTGGGTACGTGCAATTAGGCAAAGTCTGAGTTCGAAGGTAGGAGATACAGTATTCTTACAACCAATATCGCGGAGAGCGTGAATTCTTTAATAAGGGAACTACGAAAATTTTCGATTACTCATCTGGTTGATCACTTTAGAAACACAATGCAGCAATGGTTTTATGATAGAAAACTTGTGGCTGAATCTATGAGTACTCGTTTAACAACATGGGCAGATGAAATTGTCATTGAACGGAGAGCAAAAGCTGAAAGAATGATGGTTAAGCCGGTGTCTCCGCATCAATATCAGGTTTTTGGTGGTGGTATGAGGGAGGGACTAGTTGACATACAAACAAGATTTGCTTCTGTAAAGTATTTCAACTGGATCAGGTTGTCTGCGCGCATGTAATTATTGCTCGTCTAACGACCCGAGTTGATTACATAAGCCTTTGTTCTGACTTTTATATCAAGGAATTATTGGTGATGGCTTATGCACAACCAGTGGAGCCGGTTGGCGACGTGGAAGACTAGGATGTTCCAGATAAAATCCAAGAGATGCAAGTTTATCCACTAGTCGAAGCACCACCACCTGGTTGTCATAGAGAGCTCAGAATACTTTCTGTCAGCGAGGATGTAAACTGTAAGACTGTAAGATGTAGGCGGTGCAACGAACCGGGATATAATCGTAAGAGATGTAAGAATTCAATTGCATCGAATCAAAGTAAGTTGGATTGTTCCAAGTTTTTATGTATTATGAGGTATTATTTTCAATGTATTGTAAAATTATATGTAATGAAGTGTTTATTTAATTCATTATAATTGGATTAAATTAATCATAAACTTAGAGAAGTATTACTTTATTTTATTCATTAAAATTAGGTTAAATTCTTCACAAACATGGATGGACATACACACTTTTAGGCCTAACAAAGTACACATTATAATGGCTTACCATCCAATATCGCTATTAAATATATCCACCGCAATCTTCTTCCTAAAGTAATCTCCATAGCTACTGTTAAAATTAAATCTGAGCCCAAACATTAAATACACGATAAACATCAACATAAAATACCGCAATCACTACTACCAGGCTCTTGTTGTAGCACATCCTTAACTACGATCACTTTCCATGAGTTAGCACTCGCAGCTCATGTCAGATGTTGTAGAATCCAACATGTTGTAGCCATCGAGGAAAGATGAATTCAAATGGCTTGAAGTGATCTCTGTATGATTTATCGTCGCAAAATGCGAGCAACGAGTCATAAATCTAGACCTTGTTAGATCGAAAGTCTACTCGGGCAATTACCCAATAAGCACCCCTCATGTTCACAGGGATTAATACATACATATAAAAAAATATTGTTAACTTTTCATCTTTGTTATGCCCAAAACAGCATAGAAATAAGTACAAAAAATTTACAGTAGCTTGTGTCAGAAACACCAAAACAAATACACACCACATCGACATCTGTCAGCTATTTTGACATAATGTCCGCCTGCCTAGCAATATAACTATTCAAGTTATTGCTATATTCTAATGAATCAAGCGCACAATCCTCGTTGTTCCATAACTCCCTCAAGAACACCTAGTGCAGATATTACATAAAAAATAAGAAATTAACGAGATAAGAAAAAATACGATTAGTTTTAATTATGTAAAATCATTACCCAAAAATAGGTGTCCGTATGCGTGACACGCTGACATAAGGCATTTGGATACTGCTGTTGCTTTTCACTGATTAAGCAAAGATAGTCATGAATATGCTGCGGAAGAATTGAAACATGTTGACTTAGAACACAATCAGAATACAGCGGATCAACAAAACTCCAACAAATAGAAAAAAGTATTACCTCGTCACCTAGCCATCCCATTTGAGTGTAGCCCAAACGTATTTGAAAGAAATCGTGTGACTGTCGGACTGTACAAGCGACAGAGATATTGCCAACAAACCACTAGTCGAACTCATCATATAAACTTAGATCGTGCAAGCCTTGAAGCAGATTTATATCCATACTCATTCTTTCATCGATCTCACGGTCCATTAGTTAGAGTGCAGGTACAGGCTTGATGATTCATTCTCGCTTGAATTGAGAAATCAAGTACGAGCTATTAAACACATAGGACGATCTATACGGACGTCTAAACTTACTAATGCCCGGTGGCACCTCCGTCAGGATCTGCATGTTTTCCCTACTTACATCCCCATAAAAACTATACAATGATATGGGAGCAAAAACATTGTGATCGCCAACATCAATATACACTCCACAATCAGCTGAGGCCTGTCAATTCGCCAAGATGAAAATATTAAACAAATATCATATTAAAAGCTAAAGGAACACAATTATTAAATGTTAAATTTGCTCACCGGATACGAGCGTTCAGTCGGAGAAGCACAGTATGAGCGTTCAGTATACAAACCGATAAATTCCATCACCACTTCTCTAAATTCTTTATGTTCTTTGCGTTCTGCCTCAAACGCTGACTTGAGTTCAGAAATATTACGATCAATCTTGTCTATCCGTCGAACCATGTAATCGTGATGATTCTTTGTCCTCGACTGGTACCACGCAAATAATTTATAATTATATAACCAAAAAAACGATTAGTCTTAAAATAATTTATATAATTAAGAAATGAAATGATTTATCACCTCTGAATCATGTGTGTCATCAGACTCATGCATCTCTTGGTGATGGTCATCTGCATCAACCTCATCCTCAACGAGATTTTCCTGCTATATTGTTGGGGTCGCAGTGTCGTGATGTTCCCCTAATGGCCTTGTAATGGTCGGCACGTTCTTTGAAGGCTGATGCTGCACAAAATATCATTTCAGATGAGTGGAAAAATTTTGAGTATCAATTAACCGATGTGGTATGATGCATTATAGGATACATACATTACAGCCCAACTTGGGATATAGGGCACGTAAACCTCCACGGTCTGCCAAAATTGTTTGATTTTCTCCTTAGCGTCTAGCTCGAGGGTTTGCAAAAGATTTCCCTGCCGTAAATTCAACCCAAATTTTAAGTGACATTTAATTATCTAGTACTTAGTAATATGAAAAGTAGTAGTAAACAACCACTATAAATATTATTTACAAGACGGGAATTGTCATTGAATAACGAATAAACTTCATCAAAGTTTATTTTAGAAGAAGCGATAGGCTTCCATTGCACAATGTAGGGAATCCAAGCTGACGGGAGCCTTCCAATCTCTTAGAAAATCCAAGCCTGCAACAAGCAAAGTGCATAAGTCATAAAACAAAGGGGCTAATAATCCATTATTAAAAAACTAATTAATCCAAAAACTACACCTGAACTCCGAATATAAAGCCATAAACATTATACTTTTCAATTTTATGGTTTGGCTTTTTCAAGAGAGTCTTCTTAAATTTCTCGGCTTTGCCGTACAATGCATTGTCAAGACTTTCATAAATCATTTCCCACGACAAACAACCCCGTGGCCGACTTTGGAAGTGATCTATATCATCCACTTCGTTAAGCAATGAGAAATTAATTTGACAGTGCTCTTTTCTTCCATTTAGTACTCTGTCTGCAAAATAGAAGAGCGCAATCTTAAGTGCATCAGTGTCGTCCATAGCATTGAAGTCCAATTTCTCAAATCTTGAGCCGAATTCGTCAAGCCACATATTACGAAACAAACCGTCAAAATACTTATTAAGGAGCCTATGTGTTCCTACCTTTTTTAGTACGGTATCTTTACCATAAGAAAGTCCCGTAATAAGGCACCACTTTGCAACTGATAAGCGTATCCGATGTTCTCCAATTTCAAACCATAACTGATCTTCGCATTCTCTATGCTCCACTTGCCTAAGTAACACACTGTGACAATCACGTCGCTGAACGGAAAACTTCGACACTTCAAGAAATGTCCAAATATATCTTTCTTGAACAGTTTCAACTGCTGTTTTGTTAACTTGGTCTGGATGACTTTTATGATGGTATCTAATCTACACATACTCGTGATACGCCCAGGAAAGTGATCACCATATGCAAATTTCATCATGCTCGGTCTCGCCTTGTATCTGTTACATTTTTAATATTATTATATTAAATTTAAAACAAATTAACAATAAAACATGAAAAAAAAAAACAAAACATGAAAAAAAAACATAACACTGTGATTTGGTGCAACAGAGCCTGTCGCACCAAGTATAGGGTGATGGCGCGCTTGTCGCACCTCATCAAGTGCGACAGGCAGTCATCGCACCAAATTTGGTGCGACAGAGTTGCAGATCGCGAGCGTCGCACCAACACCATCACCAAGACAACCTCACTCACACCAACAACATCATAAAGACTTCAATCCTCCACACCATCACCAACATCAACACAATAACAACAACATAAAACAAAAATAACACACATAAATAACATGCAATCAAACGACTAACCTTGAATTTTTTAGATCTTGATCATTTATTTAGGTGTTGTTGGCCGCCAAGGATGACTCCAAGAAAAGTCCGAGACAAGCTGCCGCCGATTGTGCCCGAAATTGTGAGAGATGTCTTCGTTAGAGAGAGAGTGCTTCGGTTTGATGAGCATGAAAATGCAGGGGTAGTTTCGATAGTGGACTGTTTGTTTGGCTAATGATGATAAAAAAAAAGTTAAAGGGGTTAATTTTAAAATTTACAAAATTGTTTAGGTCTTTTTTACAAATTTCCCGATATAAAGCCTTATGATCCTTAGAATCTATCACATAAATTAAATATTTGTTTCTCCCCCTCCTCCTTTTTAACGTTTTCTTGTGTGGTCGCAATTTTTTTAAAATAACAATAATTAAACCTAATGATGAATTTTTCCTTAACTCACTATTCTCATCACCTACCGCACTGCTGTTAGATTGTCTGTAATCAATCTTCACCACATTATTGTTTTTTTTTTTTTCCATGAGAAAGCCCGATTTTAACAACATTTTCATCGTCATGTGAAAGTGTCGGCAAATTTTTAGGATTATAAAAATCTGTTCTTGCAACTTGGGAATATGGTCCTGTCTAACACCCCTGCACCAAAGATAGACAGTGCGCATATTAAAGTGATTCAAATCTAATAAAATAAAAGAGATGGAGAGAGGGAGAAGGGGCATGGGTCAAGTTTCAATACTTTAACCCAATAATTGATGGAATGAGTAGTGATAAACTGATACATAACTAACTTCACCTAAAATTTATAAAAATTTACAAATATTTTACTTAAAAGAACTACCTTTAATAACACTAATTATATGTGAAGTATACAACATTATTGAATTTATGTCAACAAATTCAAGTAATTTCATTCTTTTTATAAAATGAAGATGACATTTCAAAGTGAAGCCGATATAATCTTTTATTTAGAAGGTTTAACAAGAAAAAAGCTCTAAAAAATAAATTTATAAGTGTTGGGTATACTTTTTTACTTTTTAGGGACTTATCTGGAACAAACTCCCTTGCTCAACTCAAAGACAAAAAAGTTAAATCATTGGGGACTTAATTGACGTTTTATAAAGAGCTCAAATGACATTTTACAGGGACTATAAGGAGAATTTCTTTTCCACCGGGGACTCCAATTCCCGCTAGTCCGTACTTAGGTCAGTTAGGAGACGTTTTTTTTTTTTTTTAACTTAATAGTATTGAATTTAATTAAGTTTGAATAGAGCTGAATGTTAAATATTAAATAATATATTTATTTTTTATTTTGGAATGTTTGAATAAATGTATTAAGTTGTTTATTTTTTATAATAAAAATATCTAAAAATTATTATTTTACATATATACCCTTATTAAATATTATGCATATTATTACACTTATATATTAATAATTCAATGAACAAATCAAAGATAAAATAAATACGCTATTATATTTAATAAAAGAGAAACTAAAGTTATTGTTTAATAACAAAAATAAATTGAAGTATTAATAAATAAATAAAATCAACTAAATCCATTAAAAAGTTTATTTGCAATTTAGTTAGGGAACAAAAACAAGAAATAAGTACCTGGAATTAATTTCCTTTAGCAATCTGATTATTGACTCAAAGTATTTGATAATATGAGAACTTAAAAGAAAAAAGAAAATAGGAAGAAGATGGTGTCTAACTAAAAAGAACGGTGTTGGAATATAGGGTTTTATTTGTGGAAAATAATTGGATATTGTTAGGGTATTGTTGAAAAAATAAAAATTAACTTCTTCAGTGCTTTTTTTAATTTAGCGTTAAGTTAGAATTTTTTACTTAATTAAATTAAGCGATAATTACTTAATTTTGAGTCTTCAGTTAAAAAACAAACACATATAAAATAGCTGAATGTTGAAATTGAATTCTTTTAAACATTCAGTTAAAAAAACAAACAACTCCTTAATGTTAATGATTATTCGAAACTCTAGAAGGATCCTTTAAAGATTTTTTTTAAAAATAAAGCAGGTATTGAATAATTTATCCAGATCATAGGGCGGTGGCGGTCTAAGAAATTTTATTCTTGGAAGCTGAAAATATTAATAATGGATCTGAATCCTCTCCAAGGTATTTTCTCTCATAATTCTTTTAAACTTTCAAGAATCTATTGACATGTGTCATTAATAAAATTAAATTGTTAAGATTTTGTTTGAATTAATTTTTATCTAAATAGATATCCAAACTCACATGTGACTCTGGTCAAATTTTTTCTACAAATTCTTTCCCTCTCAACTCTTTTCATTTTGACGCCGATTTCCAGCAAATTTAAAAAAAAGCACAAATTGGAGAAAAGTGATCGACAATAAGATTTGCATCTTAATTTCATAATTTTCCTTTGTTTCTCGTTTTTCTGGATTCTTTAATTGTAGTTTTCACTTGCAGATTAATGAACTAAATTAGTATTGCTACTTCATAAACTATTGTTACTGGGCATATAATTCTATTGCTACAATTTTGCTACTGTGTAGCTATTCTTCTGGGTTAAAAGTTGTTGTTTTGTTGTTCTTTTGGGGTTCGCAGCTGCTGTTTGCTGTTTTTCTAGGTTTCTGTTTCGAGGAAAATAAAAATAAATTATATTCTTTAGCTACTGTATTTTTTGTATTTTTAGCTGCTGTATTTTTTTTATAAGTGGGATGTGTGTTGAGAGGGAAAGAATTTACGGAAAAAATTTTGAAAAAAGTCACACGTGAGTTTGGATGTCCATTTCGATAAAAATTAATTAAAACAAAATCTTAGTTATTTAATTTCATTAATAACATATGTCAATGAATTTTTAAAAATCTAGAATAACTAAGAGAGAAAATGCCTATAAGAACATCCGAATCCATCAATAATAAGGTTACATCAGTTTATTTGACCAATTAATCCACATGAGATAATATAAGATATATTTTGTTAGATAAATTATATTATATTATATTATATAGTTGTAAAACACAGTGTATATCGTCAATCATTATCTGTCATATCGGATGTGTTGATTGATTTTATTGTATTATTTATCATATTAATGTGTTAATCTCACGTCACGTCAAATTGTAACCTTATTACATAAGACTTTTCGTTCTTTTATTAATAATGTTACGGACACCATTTCATTTTATATTGATAATAAAATTTAAAAACATGTTGAACGCATCAGATAGTGTCGAATTTATTCAATTACTAGTATTCTTTTAAAATTATTCGGATGATAAGAAGGAATATGATTACGTATTTTCTTTATAATTTAATTATATGTGTTGATTGATCATTAATTGTCTTCATATTTAATCAGCGTCACATTAGAATGAATATATATATATAAAAGAGATTAAAATTAGATAGGTGTCACTTGAATGAATTATAAGGCCAACAAAACACATGTGCCTCCTCATTCAAACAGAAAAAATTAAATAACGCGATAATGGCACAACTACTAAATAAAAAAACAAAATAATATTCATAGATGATAAAATAAACACGTGAAAACATGGGCGGACCTAGCTCAAGCCCAGGAGGGAGTCATTATTTTTTCTTTTAAATGTACCCCAAGCTTCGTCGGAAAGAGTTAAATAAAAAGAATTTGGGTATATTTTTTATATGATAAAACACTTATAGTTTAGTGATAAGAGTATTATTTAATGGTTTTTTAGGTTTGGTTCAAATCTCAATACCTACATAATTTTGTGTTTTTATATATTTCGTGTTACAAATGTGGTCGAGGTCTAATATTTAAAATAAATAATTTATTATTATTATGTTTTAAAATTTAAAAGAGAATAATAGGATTTGAGTTTTTGAAAATTGAACAAGAAGTTCAACATTTAAATAAATAATTTATTACTATTATTTTTCAAATTTTAAGAGAAAATAATAGAGTTTGAGTTTTGAGAATTTAAATGTACTCAAATGAACTGTAAAAATAAAATAAGTACCTCAAATTAAATTAAAGTTTTCGTACTAAGCCCCCTAATTTAATTGTTTGAGTCGTCACTGCGTGAAAAGTATGCAAAGTTGAAGCAAGGCCAGTGAAGTTTCATAGAATTGATCAAACTGCATAATCAAAGTCACAATTATATGATAAAAATAAATAATTTCCATCATGTGTGTAGTGTTGTTAATCGAGAGAAGTCGCATTTTTCTAAACCTAGCAAGCTATATAAACAATCATAGTTACAAATGCATCAAAAATGAACAGACCCAAGTCGAGCAATTAATACATCAATATATATTAAAGTTAATTAATTATAACAGAAGTAAGAAAGAGATCAATGTACGAAGAGAGGACGGTATTAGAAAAAGATTTACGTGATTTGGGTCTTGTAGAGTCGATTTGCGAGCATCTTCTTTCAGATGATTTTGATTCATCAGAAATTGATCTCAGCATTACTAATTATAATCATGCATCTTCATCGTCACCATATCTGTACTACGACGACACCTTTTCAAGAAGCTTATAATTATCGAGTGATCTTCTTCATGCTCACGATCAACAGATACAGATCAGGTATCAAGAAAAGGAGAATGTGGGGGAGGAGGCGCGTGATTTTCAAGCGCCAAGGAAGGACAAGGAGCACTGGCGTTTCAGGGGCGTGAGGAGGAGGCTGTGGGGAAAGTATGCGGCGGAAATAAGGGACCCTAATAAGAATAAGAAAAATGGAGCTCCGCCTCCAGAATATGGCTTTGGACTTACGAGAAGCCTGAGCATGCAGTGTTGGCTTATGATAAAGCCGCTTTCTAGATGCGTGGCTCCAAAGCTAAGCTTAATTTTTCCCCACCTCATTGGCGTGGAAGGCTACGAGCCGGCTAGAGTGAACCCTAAGCGCCGCTCACCGGACGCTGACACTTCAGCTTCATTCCCATCACATAATCATAGCTCTTTAACCCCATCTACCAATAAATTCATCCATATTCCCAAGAAGAAAAAGGGATCGCGATCATCGGTTTTAATAAATATTATCCACTGAATATATGTTTTTTTAGTTTTCTTTAAAAATATTCGATTCTTAATTTTTTTTGTTAAACTCCACTTTAAGTTACATTTTGTTGCATCCATCCACTTCCATCAGTAAATTGTTATAACGTTACTGACATCATAAGAGCAAAATAATCATTTCACATGCGCACTCAAGGAACGATGTCGTTTACACCCTTGGAATAGGGAAAAAAACCAAAAGTAGCAATGAAAACAACCTATTCATCGTCCCTAAACCTCTGAACTCTCAAACATCTCTTAATTCTCAAGCAGCAGCCTTTTCTCTCTTAACTCTCAAGTCGATCAACATTAAGAGGGAGTTGAGAGCGACTTCAATGACGGAGTGTTCGGCCTAACAGAGGGTCTCGAAGATCTCGCCGTTGAAGTTAACGGTGGCCTTGAATCTAGGCGTGTGGTCAGGACCTTCCCGAAAGCACGTGTAGAAGGGAAGATTAAAGCAGCTCCTCTGTGCCAGCTCTTGCAGCTGCTTCTTGTACATTTCTAACAACTACTATTTCTAACACCTCCACTCTCCCCAAGTACTACGACAACACCACCACACTATACAATAATGAATTTTTTTTTCAAATATATATATATATATATTATAAAAATCTCAGTATCTCACTCTTTTCCACTTGTGTTTTCTTTTGGCATAGATTGGATATGGGGATCAATTGGGCTGGGTCAAGGGATTGGAGTTATCCTTTCTTTTCCCCTTATCTTTCTTTAGGGTTTTGACGTAAGCGGGGGGAGGAGAAGTGAGAGAAAAAGGAGGTGACAATTTTTTTTTTAATTTTTATGATTTTAATTTGGTATATTTTTTTAATTTAAGTTATGTATATTATATTATATTTTAATTTATTTTATTTATGAAAATAATTCAGTATGGTCTGCAATATTTCATTTATTTTTTTGTCATTTAGTTGGGCAAAAAAGTCATTTTATATTCAGGGTTAAAATTGCCATTTCATCAATATGCTATTAATTTCCCTAATAGTTTGCTAACGAAAGTGGACGGGTGTAACAAAATGTAACTTGAGGTGGAGTTCAGCAAAAAAAATTAAGAATTGTGTATTTTTTAAAAAGCCTGAAAAAACAGGTGGTCGGTGGATAATTTTCCTAAATCCAAATCTAATTTTATTGTCTCTAGATTCCTTTTATTTTTACATTAATTAATTATTCAAAATACACATTAGAAATTTGGGAGATATAAAAACATCCCCAGCTGGTATGAATTTTATAAGGAGTTCTCCTCATGTCCAGATATCTGCCATCGCACCTAACAATTTTTGTTTGTACAAAACCATTAATTTGGTATAATTCCTCGCAGCATTCAAGAGAATACATATTTGAATTACTAATATTTAAGGACAAAAAAATATTACGATCATCAAGTTGACTCTTTGGCAAACATTAATCGTTCTAGTTCATACTTACATACCAGCTATACAAAGCGAAAACTGAATACATATAGGAATCAGATATATATTTAGAAATTTAGAGGGAAGGAAGACCACCAATCCAGACATTGGTATTATACAACACATACAAGTGGTATAATTATATATGTTCAGTTTGAACACAAACTCAAATGACTGATAAGACGTTTTGAGGTTCTCAATTTATACGACATGTCGTCTGTAATACTTTCAAGACCAACCGACAGTATTGAGTATGTCACCCACTGCTAGTTAATGAAGTCGTGTGCAGATTACGTGATATCAAAAATGGAATAAGCTTGCTACTGTTTTGAAAACATTTAAGTTCACACGTGTATGGCACATGTCGGAGATTGGCTATGTTAGTTCATTTTGGAGGGAAACCAACTAGGCTTGTGACAAAATTAGAAACAGCCCTTATAAAGGCTAATTTTGTTATCATCTTTACACTGGTCATTGATGAATAAGATAACTTTGTAGAGAGAGAAAGTTTCATTCTTTGAATCTCTGTAATCATCCCCAAAACCTTGTAATTAACCCTTGTTCTCAATATAGTGAAATCATTTGTTCTATTTTCGCGCTGGATATAAGCACCAATATCTAGTGCTGAACCACTTAAATTCTTTGTGTTTTTATTCTGTCATTACTTGGCTCTTGTTTATTCATTAATCAATTCATTGTTTTGTTATTCTTGCTTAAGTCTTGAGTTCATATCAAGGTCCTGTGATGACCTAGATCTATCTAACTAAGGATTTTGGTTATAACAATTGGCATTAGAGCTTGATTCTGTCTCAAGATTCAAAAATAGCTACAAAGATAGATTTGGAAAACATTTTTTTTTTGCATGGTGAATTACAAGAAGAAATCATGATCCAACAATCAAAGGTGTATGAAGTTCTTGAAAAAGAAGATTGTGTTTGTTTGTTGAAAAAGACTCTACGGTTTAAAGCAGTCTCCAAGGCAATGGTATCTCAGGTTTGACAGCTTTATGATCAAACATGACTATACCAGGTGTAGTTATAACTGTTGTGTATACTTTTAAAGAGATTGGTGATGGTAAAATGATATATGTCTTGTTGTCTATGGATGATGTGCTCATAATAAGTCATAACAAACAAGAGATTGACCTGTTGAAGAAGTTACTAAGCTGTGAGTTTGAAATGAAAGACTTAAGAGCTATAAAGAAGATTTTTTAGATAAAAATCATAAGAAGTAGGACTAAGAAAATTGTCTTTTTGTCTCCAGAGATGTATACCAAGAAAGTTTGATCATGTTTGGAATGATTAATTCTAAACTAGCACAGACACTATTAGCAAGTCATTTCAGGATATTCGCAATTCAGTGTCCTCAGATTGATGAAGATTAGCTTGGGATGATCAATATTCTCTACTCAGATGCTATTAGCAATTTGATGTATGCCTTGGTGCTTACAAGACCTAAACGAGACCTGATATCTCACATGCCATAAGTGTTTTAAGCAGATTCATGGCTAATCTAAGAAGGTAGGGTAGTGGATTATAAGATATTTCAGAGGTACAATAGAGTATGATTTATTATATAGTAGATCATGTATACATGAACATACTTTAGCTAGTTATCTAGACTTTGATTTTGCAAGCGATCTTGATTATAAAAAAAAAAAAAAAAAAAGGTCACAGATTGGCTACTTATTCACTTTGAAAAATTATACTGTTAACTAGAAAGCAATACTGCAGAATATAGTTGCTCTGTTATAACTGAGGCTGAATACAAAATAGTAGTAAAAGCATTCAAAGAAGCTATTTGGTTGAAGAGAATGATTTTTGAATTGGGTGCAAAGCAGGAATCAATAGCAGTGTTTTGTATATAAGAATCAGACTTATAATAAGAAGACAAAGCATATTAATGTCAAAATGCATTTTATGAGGCTTAAGGTATCAAGGGGGTCTGTAAAGTTGCTAAAGATTCATATTGATGAGAATCTAGCAAACATGCTAACCAAGGCTGTAACAGCAGCTTAGTTCAATCTCTATATGAGCTTAGCTAGTATTTGCAGGATTTAAAACTGTGAAGGTTGAGAAAGAAGAGCTTAAATCGAGTAGTTGAATATTGAGTTCAAGGTGGATTATATTGAGTATGAACACAAACTCAAATGACTGACAAGTCATTTTGAGGTTCTCAGTTTATACAACATGTCATCTATACTGCTTTTGAGATCAACCTATTGTATCGAAATGTTGTCCGCACTTGGTTAGTAAAGTCATGTGCATATCACGTGATATCAAAAATCAAATAAGATTAAAACGACATAAGCTTACTGCCGTTTTGGAAACACTCAAGTTCACAATTGTATGGCACATATGGCAGACGATTACGTTAGTTGATTTTGAAGGGAAACCAACAAGGCTTGTAACAAACCTAGAAACAGCCTTTATGAAGGCTGATCATTCTGTTAGCATCGTTAGAGAGGTCATTGAGGTGTAAGAGAACTTTGTAAGGAGAGAAAGTTCCATTCTTTATACCTCTGTAATCATGTCTAAAACCTTGTAACTTTGTTCTCAATATATTGAAATCATTTGCTCTGTTTTCTCAGTGGAAATAGGCACCAGTATCTAATGCTGAACCACTTAAATTTTTTGTGTTTTAGTTCTATCATTGATCAGTTCTTGTTTGTTCATTAATCAATTCATTGTTTTGCTAATCTTGCTTTTTAAGTCTTGAGTTCATATCAAGGTGTTGGGGTGATCCAGATCTTATTTGACTAAGGATTTGGGTTACAATAATATAGATAAAAAGCATTGCCCCAAAAATTAATAACTGCTAGTCTGTCAACACTCGTGAAGGATTTGTGAGGAAAGAAATGAAAGTCTTCCCCAAAGATTTTGTTCTTCCATTAATATTTCAAGTTAATATAAAAACATATCGATGTACGTTCTTTCCTCCTTTTTCAATTATTAAGAGTGTAAGAATTCACTTTTTTATGGAAACGTTGATATTTACGGAGATTTAGAATCTAAAATGCATGTTTTTTGTCCCACTCAGATCTTAAAATGCAGAGTATTTGACTGTTTTTGTTGTTGTTAAATGTTATAACGTGACTTGTTTCTAAATTTAGATGAAACTTTTTGAAAATTTTGAGTTGTGCAAAGATCCGTCATTTGTTGGAAAGCCAAATCTATTGATAGAGAATTATTAAAATCACAAGTATCTCTTTTACATTGTGTCCCACTATAAGTTACTGTGATAGTAACAGTTGACCGATAATGTACTATAAATCTATAATGATGTGTTTGAACTTTGAAGATTAATTTTATTGTTGGATCCGTCAATGCTGTTGATATGATATGTGTTGATTTTTTTTTTAAAAGAACTTTCACCATTGCTATATTTATTTCAGAGACGGAGACCGGGCTGTATCTAGAAAATTTCATTTATACCATTAAGTTTTTAAAATTTTATATTTTTTCAAGTATGTGTCTGGGGACACACAGAATGTCCCCAATTCTAACTTTTTTTTTTTTTTTCTAATTAGAGTTAGAGAATTATTTTATAAAATAATTAAATTATATATTTATTGAATAAATTGAAATAATTAGGAGGCTAAAATGTTAGTATTGTTTTAACTTATTATAAAAAATGTTACGGTTTGGTTTAATAACATTGTCACCGAGAGTAATTTTACAATAAGAGAATCTGTTACTTTAATAAAGTATGAGATACATTAAAATATATGAAGAACACATATCTACTTTCTCCTGTAGTGTATTAAAATTTGTGTTTTTCTATCTTTTAGCTCCCCCGTTACTTTATAAATTAAGAAATTCCCTTATTGGAAGGGGACTATTGTCACTAGTATTAGAAAGTTACAAAATGATATAATATATAACAATTAAAAATATTTTCATAATTCCATGGTTTATTTCTTTCACAATCATACTTGTTCTTTTTCTTTCATTAAATCAAATTATTCAAATATATCACATTCTCTATCACTAAAATAAAAAAAATAATTTCATAACTATATAATTTTAATAACTTATATTATAAGCTTATTTGTTATCATTCTTTTTATTAAATATATGTATTTTTACTAAGAGTTTTGTTGTGTGGTTGCTTGATATATATATGTTGTTTTTATGTTTTTTACATGAACTACCATTCACACAAACATTTATCATAAATTTATAAATTATTCCAGGGTAACGACCTGATTTATGTTTAAATTTTAATTACGTATATTCTTTTTAAATCAGTTATCTTTTTCAGATTATTCAATTAATGTCCCCGTGTTCCGATGTATAAGACATTAAAATTAGTTGTGATCACTTGGAGTAAAGGCAGAAGCGGCACATGGTCCAGGTCATCAATCACTTAAAATAACACAATCCGATAGAAATAAATATTAATGTTATGCTTAGCTTGACAGATAAACAAATAGTAAATGAGATCAACAAACGCGTGAATAATAAATAACACCAGTATTAAATAATTTGTAAACTATGTTGATGCCCAGTGATTGCTTCTCTCAAGCTAGCTTTATAAAAATGAAGAGAAAAGAAAATTAACCCTGATCATTGATCAAGTAGTAGAATCATTAATTGTTGTATTATACTCTGTACATCATGCAGAACAAAATTCCAGAGTCGAGTGGGAGTGGGAGTGGGCAGCAGATTCATAATCATTCGGACGATGGTTATGCAACAACAATGACCAGCTTTATAAAGGAATCTGAAGGTAGAGCGGCGCAAGATCAAAACGTGGTGGAGGCGCGTGAGACTCAGAAGGACAGGCATTACAGGGGGGTGAGGAGGAGGCAGAGTGGAACGTATGCGGCAGAGATAAGAGACCCTAATCCTAAGAAGAAAGGCGCAAGAGTTTGGCTTGGGACATACAAGACGCCTGAGGGTGCAGCGTTGGCTTATGACAGAGCCGCTTTCAAGATGCGCGGCTCAAAAGCCAAGCTTAATTTTCCCCACCTCCTTGCATCTGTGTGTAATGATGAGTCTTCTTCTTCGACAGCCCGGTCCCAAGACTGAACGGAGAAAGAGCTACAACGACTGAACGCGGACGTTCTCATCTAGTTTTAGCTTGCGATCATTAATCAATGATGTATCATATACGAACGATGAACCCTCTTTTTTGCCTTGCTCAAATTATTGTTGTTTTATTTGAATATTATAAATATGAATTTTAGTTCCTAATACTACTATTCGGAAGAAAAGAGGCAATCCAATCCAACGGATTGGATTATCCAGTGACTCCCCACTCCCCAGTCGGGAACAAATTACGTAAGCTGATGTCACCTGAAAATTTTCCTAATAAATAATACGTACTCATGCTTAAGAGAATCAAATCAGAAATCGTGTTGGAGGCTGGAGATCCAATAAATAAATGGAAATTGCCCGTTGGTAACTAAAGTATTCAAGTTTTTTTTAGTATCTTGGTTCGAATCATAACTATAGTTGTGGTTCAAAATTTTCTTAATTAAGCATGATTAAGTGAAATTAATTTATATATAGTCTCTCTCTATTGCGAAATGCGAGTGGAGTCAATACATCCCACCAATATTTGTGAGGATTATTTATCTGGACAAGTGCTTCATAGAATTTAATATAATATTGTAGTCCCAGTGTATTTATCTACTGAAATAACATTTGTAAATATCTTATGTATGATTAGTAATATGATGTGTAATCAGTATTCAAAAGAAATAAATCAATAAAAAAAAATTACTTTCGTGACCATATAATTATAAATATACATAACCAACGGTTATCACAAATAATTGTGAAAATAATTAATAATAATAAAAGTTAATGAAAATAATTGTGCAGACCTTTGATGCTCTAACCAACGAATCTATTGATGACATGCAAGCCGTTAGCTCAAATTGTTTTTTTTAAAAAAAAAACAATTGCACAATACTTTCTAATATACCATTATTGTTGTTCAATATGAAATCGATGGTTACATATTTAATTGGTTCAATATGAAATCAATAGTTATTTATTCCCATGTTTCAGAATCACAAATCGATAAAACTCAAATGGCCACTTAATAAAGAAACAACACATTATTATGCTTTCATAATTTGGGTTTTAACCATCTCTTTATCTTTATAAAAATAAAATAATAATAAGTTTGCTTTGATGGATTTTAACAAATAAAAGTTAAAATAATAAAAATAAAACATAATGCTTATACCATGCACGGTCGAAGTATGTGCGTTTTAAGTTCAAGAGTATCATGATAATAAAAAGGAAAATGATCAATCACCAACCCCTAAGTTTTCTCAATGTTCGACAATATTCTAAAAGTTTGAATTTGTTCACCGCAGTCCCAGTTGGGGCACAATTGCAGCAATTTCTTAAAGACATAATAAGTCAACTCAAGAGGAGGAATTGCAACAATCCAGTTTATTAAGCAAACAAGAAAAAATAAAGACAACTAATTGTAAATCAATTTAAATTCAAAATAGAACATGCTGAGAAGAATGAGATGCATTAAATGCAGAAAGCCTCTAGCCTATAATGTTATAAAAGCCATTCTCATCACAACGTCCACATCGACCACTTTAATAAAAAAAAATTACAAAGTTGAGTACCTAAATCTACTAAAAATGAAAAAAAAAATTTGCCGCATGACAATGTCAGGTCTTGCTCTTGCTAACTCAATAGAAATAAAAATGGGTTCAAGAAAGGTCATCGATTCTCAGATATCAGCATCAACCAACAATAAAAATTCATTATCAAAGAGGGTAGCCTTGTCCCAAGAGCATAAACCATCTAGTTGTTGGATTTTGCCATGAACAAAAAAGTAGCAAGTCACCTAATACAATGAGTCCCACATTCTATCTCTGTCTTCAAGACTTCAAGATAACGGATGTCGCCTCCTGCATCTTTCCATTTACCGAGTCAAAAGCACTTAAAAGGCAATAATTGATGTCCAAATGATTAACTACCAACAAACCCAAACACCCCCACCACCCCCCCCCCCCGGCCCCAACAAAAAAACAAAAAAGAAAACCCAACTCTGCAACCATTTAGTATTGACTTCCAAGTTCCAACTTTTTGAGTTGGGAACTCTTGATAAAACATAATTCTCAGAGACAAATTTGCAAAGCAAAAGCACACTAGATTACCTCTTGGGCCGGCCACGATCTTCCTCGTAATCCATCACTCCACCAGGTTCAGAGTAGATCTCCTCGTGCCCTCGGCAGTCAACGTCGGCCTGCTTACAGTGTGTAACTTCTGCCACAATGTAAGTAAGACACATCGACCAACATATCTCGGCATTTGAATAGTTCTAAGCCCAAATTTGTGAGTAAAATGTTCAAAATAAAAAACTCTCCATCTCTTCCTCTCATTCGACCAACACACAGGAATGAACACCAAACCGCCCCTCCCCCCACCCCCCCCCCCCCCCCACCAACAAAAAAATAAAGAAAAAAAATCGAGAGACAGAGAAGAGGAAAATAAAAATTACACTTGCAAAAGTATCATTCGGTATGCGTTAACTTCCCATCTGGTTCTTTTCAAAAGCATTCAAAGAGGATAAAGAGGAATAAGAATTTGTCAGCCCTCCCCCACTCCCACAAAAGAAGCAACATATTATGTGCAATAAGTCCTTAGCATATGGTAGAAAAATAACTAGTGAATCCACTACCCAACCACTGAAAAAAGAAAACATAAAAAATTCATTCCCTCCAACTCTCATTACTGGGCAACGAGTCCTTTTTCAGAATCAACATTCACAATGACCCCACATTGCACCAAAGAACTAAAAATCACACAATATGGAATTCTGATACTAAAAGCTCATGTTGGATTGAAAGATAAAAGATAGATAAATAAATTATGACATATTTCATTTCTGTCTAGCTGACTAGTCTATTTATATATATATATATATATAGATATATATGTTATCAATGTTCAATAAACTGGATTCAACAGACCTTGTGTGAGAGGGACTTCTTTACTTCTTCCACCTTTTCCTCAAGATCCTTCCGGTGTTTCTTGTCCATTTCATTCATAGTATCTGCCCATTTTATCTTTTCTTGGATTGATATTAGAAGATTGTCAGATGTAGCCAACCTAGATTTACATTATACACAGATGAAGATACAAAGATCCGTCAGATTGTCGCAAAGATGCTGTATGATAACATTTTTACATTTTACAGAAGGAAAGTTGAATAAAAGTTATGCCTCAAAATCAAATGGAATGGCACTTGATTTCAACTTGCCAGTCAAATTAAGCAAATACTAAGCAGTTGCCTCAAAATCATTAAATAATAATGATCGACAGAAATAAATTAAAACAAATGTGATACAAAAATTATAGCATTATCGACAGAAATAAATTAAAAACAATGTGATACAAAAATTATAGCATTATCTTTACAGGCTAATAATATCAAGGTCAGAGGTGTACCGGGATTTTCTGGAATTGTTCACATTGTAAAATTCTTAGATGCAAATCAATACTTGTTTTTTAACAACATAAAGCCAAAAACACAGAATTATTTTAAAGCCATTTGAATCAGAAACTTTACCAATTTGATAGTGTTTGAATCATACTCCCAAGCTGTCCAGGCCTCAGATCTCTTCCAGCTGCAAATTGCACCTACATCCAACAACATACAGTAGAGACTAGTCAAATCTGATACCAACTAGGAGTCAAAGCCCAGCGAGGACAGTGCATACCTCAAAGCATCTTCGCAACTGATCCAGCTTTCCTCTCACTATGCCCTAGCAGAAGGAAAGAAAATAAACACCAGTCAGACCAACAGACCATCTGCCCGTTCCTCATTTCTTCCATATTTCCAGCAATATTAACCTGACTTTCCTCCCGCTCAAAACAAAAGAGCAATATATATATTTCCAGAATGAAGAACTTACTGAAAACAAAGAGCTCTAAATAACCATAATGTGACATTAATTAAATTACTCAGAAAAAAAACTTTAAAAAAAATTTCAAAGAAAATGATACATGAAATTTGAAACACCATTTGGATCATGCATCGAGCATAACAAAAAATAGGACCATTCTTCCAGAATACAAATGGCAAACCCTCTTTGCGGTCAATGAAGGTGCTTTTAACAAAATGAAAAATATGCTAAGATATAGCTAATTGATCAAGATTGGGGCACAAATGCTAAAACAACAGAAGAATACTTACTGTATACATGCACTCATTAATAAGAAAATCTTCAAGTTCTCGTACATTTGTAACATCTAACTCTTGCATCAATTGATCATAGGGTAGCAGCTTAAAAAAAAAAAAAAAAAGGGCATATCAGTTAAGACATAAGAAAGAATAACTGCGAAAGAGAGATCAATATAGAAACTAAAAACATATACAACATAGATCAGGATGAGCTCAAAAGAGATATCAATATTATGATTGTAAGACAAGAATATGTTAAAATCAGATAAGGCTTGACCTTCGAATAAACAACACTGTGTATGCATATACATAAAGTCTAAAATAACAGGAATTTTTACTTTCAAACCTTTGTGAATAAATACAAGACAAAGGCTTAGAAGTATGAGCCATAAAATTCCCTATCGTCATACATCCAACTCTATGCCATATAAAATTTCCAATATATCTACATAATGCAAATACAATGATCCAGTCACATCCAATTTTCATTTTCACTCCAACTAGAAAGGGAATCTGTAAAAATTATCAGGTGACTCAAAGAAAGCCAATATTGATTGTCATTTTGACGGCAAATACTAGAAAATGACAAGTCTAAAACAGCCCAGATATTGACGGCTCAAGGCGTGCTCAAGTGCGGATGCCCGCATGAATTTTCGTGCAGATTCGGGAATCTACAATGTTGTAAAAGGTTTTTTACTTGTGACCATATCAATATAGGAAAGTAGGCTTAAAGATGCATCAAGGAACAATACCTTGTTCGTCTCAGCCAGTGTAAGCACAGTAAGCTGCTTCAGCTTGAGGACTTGATCAGGAACCAATTGTGGAAGATGGACAGTGTTATCTATAAATCAAACAGGTTCAACCGTCAAAATCTCACCATAAAATGCCTTACAGCGCATAAAGGAAAAACATAAAGGGAAGACCAAGAAAGTGACGACAAAAGTAACCACTAAATTTATTTTCTCAAAAAAGTTAGTTAGAAACAAAGTCTAAGTCCTGTTGACACTCCACATCACGCCCAATAAGCCCTTGGTGTGGAACCCTCTTATATAATACGCATTATGAAAATATAAATGAATAACTTGAAAGCGTTAAGTAACAAAGAGAAATATAGATTGAACAAACAAAAATTAAAATGCTTACTCTTGTAATCACTCCAAGTCCCATGTGCAAACAATCGAAGCATGTCAAGGTATTTAGAGTTTTCAGTTCCTTCAAACTGCACAAGATATTTAGTCAAAACCGTAAAACACACTAAAATCATATTGTAATTAGTACCGAGTATAAACCAAATAACGAACATTAATTTCATTTCCTAATCTTTTCCTCCACTTTCTCAAAGACCAAAACAGAAGGTAAACTTCTTTTAAAACCACATAATTTAATCTCTGACTCAATCAACACAAATTTTATGTGTGTGCGTGTGCGTGTGTGTAACATAATAAAGAAATTAATGAATATAAAACCCTAAAAAGTTACACATTTCATTTACCTCGGCAATATCAGGAACAGCGAGAATCTCAGAGAAAGCAAAGAGCGAGGGTTGTGAAGTGGCTTCGACGATGACGGAGGCGAGAGCCGCGCCTTTCTGATTCGAAGCTTGCTTCACGAAGTGATCGATTAGCTCTGCTTGTCTTTGTTCGATGTCCATCTTAAAATAAATAAATCTACGACGAGAATGAGTTTTTAGGTCATAAAGAAAACGAAAGAAAAGGAAAGTTAGGGTTTCGAGTTTCTTCTTTACTAAATTGATCGGATCTTAAGGTTTCAAATTTGTGTCGTTTGCAAGAGTGAGATTAGATGAGAGATAGATGATGCCAATGAAAAAAGTTTGTTTCCGGTTAGCACCTTCTTTTGCAGAGAGACTTTTTACAGGGCATCAAGGTGTCAGTGTTGCCAAGCGCGGTAACAAATGATGTGGCAAGATCTCACATCATCATGATCGATACCGCTTTTTAAAACAATCAAATTATTGTAATTAATAAAACACAGAGTACATATTTTAAAATTGTTTTTATTTACTAAAAATTCGTTTAAATTCATTAAACAAATCAAAGAACAATTCATTTTAGCAGTTGAGTTTAAAATAAACGAACAGGGCAAGATTTGTTGATTATGGGCCTCTCATCTCATACTGGAGCGAACCGAACGCCTTTTGGCCCAAATTTATAGTCGCCAGCGTGCTTGTGATTCACGCTACCTGAGCTAAAACTAAAATTCACCAACAGAAATGTGCCACGTCGACAACACTGCGTATGAGTGGTTGCTTTTGCGTACGAGCATGTTGGTGTAAACACCATATTAAATCTCCTATAAACGACGACATTTTCGAAGGAATTTAGGGGATCCTCTACCGATATGAATTATTATGAGTTTTTAATTATTATATACCATGTATTTTTAGTTATAATGTATAAATATAATATAATTTTCTTATTTTTTATTTATTAACTACTAATCACCACTTAAATTTTTACATAATACAAGATTAAATATTTTTTTATTTCATTATTTTACACACTTCAGGTGTTTTTCGTGTAAAGCATGATATTATGGTGTGTTTGATGTGTGGTATTACATGACAGTAAATTGTGGGCCTAAAATTTCAACATGTCCCATATTTGGTAGTTGGTGAGCATCATTAATCTTCGCTTTGGGGAGTGTGCTAGTCCGGCACTAGCTAAACTCGACTATGACCCGACTATGAGTCGGGTTTAGTTGCTGCATTCGTGCCTTTTTTTTTTAAATAATAATAAATAAATATAATTTTTTTAATATAATATAATATTAATTTTTATTTTCTTTTATTTTTACATTATAATTATTAATTATACATTAATAAGTTTATTATTTATATTTTAATTTTTATTATATTAAAAATATAACTAATAATGTATTATTTAATTATATTGTAATAATAAAAATAAATATATAAAATTGATTAATATTTAATAAGTTAATATAAATAATTATAAATACTTAAATAATATATTAAAAAAATATAACATAATATTACATTATTTAATTATATTATAGTAATTAATATATAAAAATTGATTATTATTTAACAATTTAATATAACTAATAATAAATTCTTAAATAATAATTTAATATAACTAGTAATAAATATTATTTTTTAAATATATAATTTAAATTAATCATAAAAAATTAATACAGTACAATGTAGCAAAAATATTATATAGTATTATTATAATTCAGTACTAATACAATACAACATAATATAATACACCAGCATTAAAATAATGCAATACAACATAATACAATGCATCAGCATTAAAATAATACAATACAGTGTACCAAACACACCCTTAGTGTCTACATGATAGTTTTGTATTAAAATATATGAGATTTAATAGCCGACTGTATTATATTTCAATATATTATATTTCAATATATTATATTGTTATTTTTATTAAAATAATATTATTTTAATTTACTATTTAAAAATAATGCAACCACCAACCATCATCAATCACCATAAAGAATTTGTAGATGTTATCTCCACCATAAATCTACACTTAATTTTAAATTGATTTTTTGTGTAGATCCAAAGATGATAATTCCAATCTAAAATAAGAGAGTTTTGTGTAATAAAAATTTACATCTGAAACTCATGTATTTCAGTCTTTCAAGTAATGTATCGTTTGTATTTTTGTCTGAAATATAAATTTAGCTGGAGTTTGAATATGTCTAAATATATATATATTTGAATGATATATTTATTTTTTATTTTTTAATGTATGAATATAAGTGTTAAGTTTTTTATTTTTTAAAAAGAAAATATTTAAAATATAATATTTTAATATATAACCATCATGTATAACAGTAAATAATAAAAAGATGATTTATATAACAGTAAATAAATGCATTTAAGAGGGGCATTAAAAAGAGAATATTAAAGTTCTATTTAGATATTTTCATTGGGATAAAAGTTAATGTTTAAATTTTTTCATTCAAATGAGACATAAGTTATAAAATATAAATAAATTAAAACTCTAAATGTTTGAAAACAATTAAAATTCAGACTTAAGAAAAAATAACAAAAACAAAACAAACAACCCCTCAGAAAAGTTGTACAGTGTGGTCTTTTTGAAAATTGAAAAAGCTGAAGGATTGTTTCTGTAAATTTCCCTAATAATATAACATTGCGAAGTCGTTTGGCGCAGATGATAGCATCCAACAGGGTCGAGACAAACACGCCCTAATATAGCCAAACGGTGCCGTTTCGCTCTCTCCTGTTTGAGCCTTTAAAATTCTAAAAAAGAAATTTGATCGCTGCCCTCTGAACGCCCCGAATCTTCTCTCACGTAACGGCTGTTTGAAGATGGCCAATCCCGTTGCTGATTCACAAAGTAATAGAGTTGCCGTTCAAGCCACAAACGACGATGCTTCTGCGAGTAAACTGTGCGTGCTTGTGCTCTCCCTTTCTTTCTTTATTTTTCTGTCGTTTCTTAACTCATTTCTTGTTGAGTTTATTTACCTTTTCGTTATGGAGAAACGGTATTAGCTGTTTACCGAGACTCAACAAACTCAATGAGTTGAATAAGCTTGGTTGCTTCGAGATTCAGTGCACGGGCATATTAAACCGATTCTATATTCGATCATGTGAAAGAATGATTTGCGAACGATCTCTTCATATTTCTTCTAGTTGTACGATGTTAGTGCTGTAGATTTGGAGATATTACCTATTAATTATGGCTTATTGTACGTTTTGAAGATCATGTGTGAAGAAGGGATATATGAATGATGATTACATCCATTTATTTGTAAGAAGACCTGTGAGGAGATCTCCCATAATCAACCGAGGTATGAGTTAGTAACTTAGAGAAGTATCAGAGTTGGACATTTAGCTTCCTAGGTATTCTTAGATTTGATTTTTCTTTCCCATGTTCAAAAGGTTACTTTGCTCGTTGGGCTGCTCTTAGAAGGCTTCTCTATCAGTTTCTTGATTGTGAAAGCGACGGTGATAAAAAATGTCATACAAAGAAGCAAATATTATCACTTGGAGCTGGCTTTGACACCACCTATTTTCAATTGCAGGTGCTTGACCCCCACCTCCCCTCCATGTTTGTGTGGTTCTTATAACAGTTCTCTGAAATTCTGTATGAAATATTTCTCCAGTCCATTTGCTGACCTAAAAATATATTTTCTTAACTACAACTTTTATTTTGACAGGATGAGGGAAAAGCACCGCATTTATATGTAGAACTGGATTTCATAGAGGTGCGAGTTTGAATATTTAGAGACTTTGTTTTGGGTTCAGTTGGAAACTTGCTTATGTTTGTTGTATGGGTACGTGTTGTCTGCTGAGTCAAGTCTTAAAAGTTATAGAGTGGGACTGAAACTTCCAAGCATCCCCTAGCTATCCAACAGCAACTTTGTTTTGTCTGCATGATGATGTTTCTTACTTTTACAGCATGCAAGAAATTCAAGTAATGTGGTATTTTTATTTTTATGTAACTAATATGAACAATTGTCTGTTAGGTAGCTAGTAAAAAGGCAGCACTTATCGAAACTCATGGCAAATTGAAGGAAAAAGTTGGAGTTGCAGCATCAATCTCACAAGGTAACTACCCTCATCAACTGATATTATGACCCTGGGGGAGTACTCTTAACATTCTGGTAATCACAAAGTATTTGTTTTGGTACGTCATATTGGATTTAAGGGATGCAAGCAGCTAATGTCTGCCATATGCTGATAACTCGATGGAAAACCTCGGCAATGCTCTTCCAACTCCTCATTTGTTTGAATAGTCAAGAACATGATTATGACTGAAGTTCTAACTTTCTGTTTACACTATATCCTATATGTGATTTTGCAGATAAAGGAGAAGTGCTCAGTGATAATTACAAGCTGCTCCCTGTGGATTTGAGGGATATACAAATGTTAAATGAAGTCATAAATTTGGCTAATATGGATCCAAGGTTAGTGAACAGAATTCTCTGAGTAGTTATGTAAATTTCCTTGGTGTGTTTTCTGTCACCTTTACTTTTTAGTCAATTGATCCTTTAGGATTATTCAATTACTGAAAAAAAATGGTATCAATTAGGAGTTCCCTTTTGGAAAACGATTAAGATGCTTTCCAGCTGTATTTAGTTAGTTCATCCATCTCTACTTGTTAAGACGATTCTAGTTGGATCTGAAGTATTTAGGTTATATCATGGTATATTTTTTGAGTAAAACTATAATACTTTGGATTTTACCAAATTCTGTTGCTTGCAAGTTGATTTTTGAGACTCAGAAACATTTATTTGTTGTCATATTTGTTTATATTTATATACTAGTTTGCATTTTCTGTATGGTTCCTAGTCATTTAATTTCCTTTTATCCTAATGGAGTGATTAAGCTGCTTCATTCTGATGTTTTATCAGCCTGCCGACATTTATAATTGCAGAATGTGTTTTAATATACTTGGATCCTGATTCAAGCCGTGCTATAGTCGGTTGGACTTCAAAAACATTTTCAACAGCGGTGTTTTTCTTATATGAGCAGGTTCTATGCCTTTTCAGTACTATAGATTTTTATCCGTTCACTGCAATTTCAGTGGTTGGTTAAAAGTTATTCTGTTTTTTTTTTTTAATAACAGATCCATCCATATGATGCTTTTGGACAGCAAATGATCAGAAATTTGGAGGTTTATTTGTCTCAGTTCTCTTCTTTTCTTTTAGTGTGGCTTAAAATTATAGTTCTACTTAACTTTCTGTTGAATAATTTATTTGGTTATAAGTATAATTTTAAAGATGATTTTGAAAACTGAGAATAGTTGTGAGCAAATTGTAGAAGACTGGTAATAAGTAGGGCAATATTGCTGTGGGCATTTCGTCATTCTATTGTCTGCGTAGCAAATTAGATCGGTGCTCACAATTCTCAGTTTTTATGTCGATATTTGTTTCTTTGAATTTGTTATTATGTTTCAAAAATCTTCTACGGTTTGTATTTCGGCATATGTATATATATATATGATGTATGTTTGCATATAAAATACCTCTTGTGCATTTTTGTTTCAGAGTCGTGGATGTGCACTCTTGGGCATTAATGCTACACCAACATTACTTGCGAAGGAAAAACTGTTTCTTGACCAGGGTTGGCAGGTATATTTTATAGATAAATGGTCTTTCGTTTTGTTATTTTTTTTCCACAGTAAAAGGAAATGCATAGATTGTAGATGAATGATGCTTTACTCATTTTTAATGGAGAATGATCCAAATGATAGTAGAGAGTCATCTAGGATGGGAGAAGACAGAAACTATACATACCAGTTAGTTTTTTCGATGTGGCAGCTTTAAAATACTTTAAAGGCTGAAATTTATGTCACAAGGAAAATCATGAAATTATATAGGTAATTCAAGTTTCTATCGATACATATATAGGCAGTACAATTTGGCAGACAGTTTAGCATTCTCATGGATTTATTTTTTAGTCTTGATTTTCTTAAGAACACTTTAGACAGTGGATTTGCCGACCATTGTGTTTGGGCTGCTAGATTAAAATCCTTTAAATTTCATGTATGTAAGAAATTTGCTAAGACATAATTTTCTGATAGTTTGATTTTTTCCCGTTCCTTCTACTGTTGCATTTTTACATTTTAGCCTTTACTTTCTGTCATTAGTTTTGGATTTCTCATAGTCATCTTTGGTGATACTTGCTATTTGAGGTATCAGCACGCTGTTGCCTGGGACATGCTGAGAGTTTATAGTACTTTTATTAACTCTCAAGAGAAACGCAGGTATCTTCTTGAATTTATCTTTGAAAATGTTTCAGACAATTTGATTCCAGAAGTTTGGCATGCTTGATGGGCATTATGCGTTAATCATTGATTGTTTGGCAGTACTATATGAATCCAAGCTGAAATCCTTTTTTGTTTTGGATGTAATTGCAAACTTCCAAGAAAATGGTGTCCCTATATGTTCTCAGAGTCTATAATGTGTTTTCTTCTTTGGCTAGCTCAATACACAAGCTTAACACATTCAATAATAAAGTATATATTTGCATTTGAATGAACCTGTTTCCTGACATTTTGCTTGCTTGATATCTAGTTCTAACTAATGTGATGGATTCATATATACTTAAAAATAAAAATAAATTGCTTGAATGTTATTATCTTGAATTTTGAATTAGTTAGATTACCTTAATTTACATATTGCACATCGTGCTCCAGTGCTCCCTAGTGCGGTTTTAATCTTGATAATATCACTTCTGAGTCTGCTGTTTAATTATTATATATGCAAATCACAGGGATATTCTCTGATTAATGTAGAAGCACTCATGCATTTATACACTCAGAAGGTGCTCGTGCTTGTCAATTATAGTCGTGCCAATGGATCACTTGTTGTTATGAGTTCAGCCATGCAAGGCAGAGTAGCTTCTTTTGTGTAATTTGAGCCAAGTCTAAAATTTTATGCTTTGGCAAAGAGATGCAAGTAAAATTGAAAAACTAAAGTTTGATATCTTTTCTTTTCCTTTTTAGCTGTACATGTGTGTGTGTGTCGCTGCTGCCTTTGGAGATGCTCCCTTTACTAGAGAGGAGAATTCCTGGTTGTGTCTTTAAGAAGTTTTCTTTTCATGATTCTACTTGAATCACTTATAGGGTGTAAAGGAAATGCCTTTCCTTGTTTCTGTCCATCTCTATGCCTTTTTTGCATAAACTTTGCCTTGGGAAGCTTACCTTTTCAACTGTGATTTTCTGGTGATTAGGATTGAACGGCTGGAACTGTTCGATGAATTTGAAGAATGGCACATGATGCAGGCAAGTAACGCCCACAGCAAATTGTTGCTCTTAATTAATAAGATGATATGGTTCAGAACTGCATGCCCGTACCAAATAGAGTTATTTCCTTTCACAGACAAACAAATACAGTTAACACTAGAGGTGTGAGGCCATTCTGATCCACTTGTGTGGGCCTGCTAGTAACTAGAGGTCCCAATGTCGGTAATTGGGAGGCTGACTTACTCCTCACATGGTCTTGTGAATTGTGATGGTTGCATAACTATCAGTTTGTGCTTAAGAAATTGCTATCGTCATCATTATTCTGCAACTTATTATATCATTTCCATTAGTATTAACTTTGTCTCAAACTGCTGATTTTCAGGAGCACTATTGTGTTGCTTATGCAATCAATGATGCCATGGTATGTCTATTATGAAACTCAAATCTAATCATCTATGTTTATTTTCTTCATGTCTGTATTTTTCATATTATGAAATTACATTTTTGAGTAGTAGTGCACAAATAATTGAATCTATTGGAGCTTGCTTATTTGTATCAGAATGACTGGACTGTTGGACAGACTCATTCATTCTTGTTTTGTTTTTCATGATTCAGGGGTTGTTTGGGGATTTTGGCTTTCCAAAAGACTAAGAGCACCTGCTCAACTCCGCTCTTAGTTGCATCGCCATGAAAGCATGAGGCCTACTGGCGTCCAGAACATGGTTGCCAAGTTTGGTTATGCAATTAATAGTAGAGAAGCATGTGTGACTGGCACGTGCAATTTAACAGGACTGAGTGCTAGAGTCCTTGTGAGGTAAAAAGGGGTCTCTCCAACTAGTAGCTCGTCTGTAGCTAAAAAGTCCGAAAACAATTGATGACTTATGCGCATTCTTCTCAGTTTATTTATTGTTGTTTGTTTGAAACTGGAAAACAGATTTTCTTTTTTCGCCCTTTCTTTTTCCTAAATAATTATTATTATTATTTTTTGCTCCTGCTAGCTGTTTGGCATAGAAACGTGGTGGGACCCGATCGAAAACCAAAAGTGTCATACATGTACACTTAGCCTTGTTGTAGGGTCCTTGTCATGTGAAAATAATATATTTGCATGGTTGGTTGCTTTTAAATTTCTTCAATTTTTCTTCCCTCGCATTCCTTCATTTGCCTTTATGTTTCTTTTTTCTTGATGACCAAAGAGCCCTTGCGAGATTATGAGTGCTTGCTAGCAAATTTAGTGGCCCCACACTCCGATAATACCGTTCGAAGAAAAGATTTATCTTCTCATTGTTTTGGTGATTTTGCCACAGTATTTAGATCACTGGACTGCCGTGAGAGGGAAAGGGAAAAAGATAGCGGAGTGAAAGAAATATGATGGTTCCTGGTTGCCTTGATTGAAGTAACCACTGTTAGAAGTTGAATTTGTTGTTTCGTATTTCTTGTGAACATATAGAAGTAACTCGTACCAAAAGAATTAGTTTACGTGGTGAGGATTATCTCAAGTTTATATTATTATATTAATAATTAATTTCACCTAATATGAGATATTTTTCCTATAAGAAACATAACTCACACTCTTTACTCTGGCTTGGTGGAATAACCGTTGGTATATTGAAAGATTTTGTTCTTTTGCTTTTAGATAAGTTGACTACGGTGAAGAAGTTTCACCGCAGAACACTATTTTATGACCACATGATTAAAGTGATAAATAATAAAAAATAAATTATTGCTCCGATTGTATGGTTATTAAACAATGTTATATGATAGAGCAAGGACCCTCTAAATAATTGTGATTGTTGACCGGATTTGGACCTTCCGCAAAGCTCTTCGTATTTTATTTGTGGGCATGGAAAGCTTGGACCTACATGGTACAAGTTTTATGAATACATCGATTGTATTAGTTTTAAATTAAAAATAGCCCAGTATTCTTGATTCATTTATATTTTAGGCCAACTTCTCAGATTCACACGGCATATGCAGAAATTAGAACTTTTGCCGCCCCCGCCTAGGAAGAAGAAAAGAAGAGGAGAGGTGGTGGATGGGGAGGGGCAGTGAAAATAACCAATTTCTGGATGGGACCCGCATTGTTGACCTTTTTAGGGAATAAAACAGTTCCATCGTTTGATCATATTTCCTTTTTTTTTTATTTTTTTATTTTTTTATACTTTAAGCGTCTGCTTAGATACTTATAAGTTATAACAACCGAAGAAAAAAGAAAATTAATTTATTGGCCGCAGCTTTTGGCAATTCCTTTGTTTACAGTTGGGTCTGCTTCTTTAAACTGTTTTTACGATTTCTGAATTTCGATTTAGTTAATTTAACACATCTTTGTCCTTTTGTTCTTATTTCCGGGAACAAGTAGTAGCATTGCCCCCGTTGTGTAATTTTCAGTTTCTGATATTTTATGACAGAGACGTTTTTATTAAAATTTACTCACAAAGTATGGTTAGGCACTCTAAATCTAAGGCATCTTCGAATCATTCTCAGGAACAGTGCCCCTGGTGTGGGGCCCACAGCTGGGGTGTTGTTAATGTGAGGACGCTGTTAGTTACTGATGCTCTAACTTAGCCCCCCTCCATTCCTATATTCCGATGGGCTAAATTCTAGCTTATTTTTTATATTTTAACTTAAGTATTTATTTATTTTTTATATTTATAAAATATCTTAAGGTATATTTGTAGTTAAATATGTTATATTTGTATTTTTTTTTGTCAACTTTTACAAAAGTATTTTTATAATAATATTTTTTACATTAATTTATTTATTTATAAAAAATATTAGTGTATTAACAAATAAATATCAATATAAAAGAATTAGTATTTTTTATACATGTGCATTAATCTTGTTAATAATTATTTATAAATTAATTAATACCAGTTAAGTTAATTTAAAGTAACATTTAATATCGTTGTAATAATCTTACTATTATTTTTAAAAAAATTAGTTCATCAAATTAATCCTACATTAATATTTTTAAAAATATTGTAGTAAGGATATTATTGTAAAAGAAAAGAAAGTAAGAGTAAGAGTGTAATATAATTAATAGTAAGGTATTTTTTAAAAAATATATAGAGTAAACAAGCATTCAACTAAAAATGTTTAGTATTTACCCATTTTTAGAAAAGATAAAAATAATTTTTGTGCAATTGAGTATCCTCGGTTTATTACCCTAATGCCGAGTTCCCATCTGAATACCGGACAAAAGATTAAAGGTAAAGGTGAAGAATAATTTGATAGGAGCCCATTTGTATAATTCACTAAGAATCAGATGCCCAACGAACAAAAATTCTGGGTAACTAATAAGAAAGCTGTAAGCAGGAAAGGTCTCTTTCACATCGTTAATTTTTCTGTCAATTTTATCGGCAAAGTGGAAAGGTCAAAACTTTTAAGTAAAAAGAAATGGATATAGATAATTACAAATAAAAGAAGAGAAAGAGCAGTGCATGTGGAGTAGATGCCTGGGTCCAGTGAGAATTAAATTTGAATGGAATAGAAAGTGAAGGAAAAACTTTCTTTCACCGTTTTCAATCTTTCCCTTTCCTTTCCTTTTTTATTATTATTACTTAATTGCTTTTTTGTCGTGGAATATCTAAGCTCCTCTGGCTTTCTATGCTACATTGCTTTGGGCTCCTTGTGGAATAACCATTTCCAAAACTGGGAAAAAAAAAAAAAAAGAAGAAGGAAAATTAAGTCTAGCAAAAGAGAAATAAAAGAAGCGAACGTAAAGCACGTGTTTGCCATGTTTACTTAAGAACAAGTTGCTCAACTTTTTGCTAAATGAGTTTGGTCGGTCACAAATATATGTTGGGCAAGAATGAGTGTCGCAGCTAGTGCGAGTGGGGGTGGGGGGATAATATATTTGTTTTTTTTTTTTTCACTGTTTTATTATTAAATGACCGTTGGGTTTGGTCACAACTGAAATTTTGAGATCATTTTTCTTTTGTCCTTTAATAAAACTTTAAATGCAGAAGCCTACAATAATATCACTGCAGTGACCGTGAGTGGTGATAAGCAATATGTGTCCATCGTCAAAGTTGCTTTCCTGCTTTCCAGCAGAGGTTTTGATAAATAAATCAGTTTAAAAAAAAAAAAAAAAAACATTTGCAAGATTCAAGAATGTAGAAGCGCAAGAATTCCAACTAACAAGAAAAACAAAAATCCAACAGTGCATTTGCTTAGGGCCTTAGGACTTTATTAAATCAACATCTGATCTGGTCTGGGTCCACATTGCTTTTTTTTTCCTATTACACGGCCATGCCCATTCCCGCACAAGAACAAAAAGCAGCCTTCTGCATTATCCCTCGCTAATATTCAATTATTAATCGACCAACCAACCTCATTAAATCTTAATCAAATACATGTAGTTTTTTAATCACCCACTAAACAAACAACGAGTGCGCTGCAGCATTGAGCCCCTTTTTTTTTTTTTTTTAATACTTTAATTTTAATTAATAACACTGATACTACAGAAAATTAAAGATGAGAATAAATAAATATACATATATTAATTTGAGAAAAGTTATATAAAAGCTCAAAATCCTGTCACTGCACTGATTATTCACTTTCTATAAACACACACAGGTGAAATCAGGCGCCGCGCCAAAACACGATGGGTTGTACGGCATCGAAGCTGGACAACGAGGACACGGTCAGGCGGTGCAAAGAACGGCGTCGTTTAATGAAAGAAGCCGTCTACGCTCGTCACCACATGGCTGCGGCTCACGCCGATTACTGCCGAACCCTCCGGCTCACCGGCTCGGCTCTCTGCGACTTCGCAGCCGGCGAACATCTTTCCGTCTCCGACCAAGCCCCCGCCGTCTTCCTCCACCCACCAAACCCCTCACCAACAAAAGCAGCAACAACCAATCACATGCCACCACGTGTCAAACCATCACCCGTTCCCAGCCCCAGTCTGCATCACACACCGGCACCTCCTCCTCCACCGTTTTCCCATACACCCAACGTGACAGCACCTCCCAAACGACGTCGTAAGCCACCACCGAAACTCCCTCACATTCTGTCGGACTCAAGCATGGCTTCAACTCCAAGAAGCCAAATGACAAATAACTTTTACCCAGCAGCTTTCCAAGCAAACTCCACTTACTCGAGCACGCCTTCACAAGCTTCCTCAGTTTGGAACTGGGAAAACCTTTACCCACCCTCTCCGCCCGACTCCGAATTCTTCAATCAAAAACATCATCAAGGTCTAGAGGCCGACCCGGAGTCCGAGTCTGAACCCGAAACGGAGGCCGAGAGATCCGAGTACGATTTTTTCCAGCCACACCAACAACAAAAAGAAAGAGAAAGCCGCCCCTCCCCAAACGATTTCAATTACAAAGGCAGCGTTGTTGATGAGGAGACGGAGAGGGAAGAGGTTCAGTGCAGCGAGTGGGGGGATCATTACAGCACGACCACGTCGTCTGACGACGGGGAAGAGGAAATGGACAAGGAGTCGAGATCCGAGATGGGTGCACGGTCGGAATTCGGGTCTTCGGGGAAGCAGCAACAGCCGATGAAGAAATTCGACGATGCGGCGTCGTCTTCGGCTAGTTTCAGGAACAAGGAGATCTCAGATATGAAGTTGGTTGTCAGACACAAGGATTTGAAAGAGATCGTTGAAGCTCTTAAAGAGTATTTCGATAAAGCTGCTTCTGCTGGCGACCAGCTTTCCGACATATTAGAAATCGGCCGAGCTCAACTTGATCGTAGCTTTAAACAATTGAAGAGTGTGTCATTAAAAAAATTCGAAATCATTCAACAATTTTTTATCTTTCCTTCTTAGTTAAATCATTAAATTTTTTTGTTCTTTTTTTTGAATTTTTGGATGCTGCAGAGACTGTGTATCATTCGAGTAGTTTGTTCAGTAACCTGAGCTCGAGCTGGACTTCAAAACCGCCGTTGGCAGTTAAGTACCGGCTCGACATTGATTCTCTCAACGAACCGGGCGGTCCAAAGAGCCTTTTTTCCATTTTAGACCGGCTCTTGGCGTGGGAGAAGAAGCTGTACGGGGAGGTCAAGGTAAAAAAAAAATTTTGAGCAATTATTTCCACCGTTTGTGCTTTCAATTTGGGTCCTTTCTTCGTACCCTACCTCTCAAAATTCATATAGTATATGACAGTTTTAAGTTAATTATTAATTAATATTTAATGGGAAAATGTGGCAGTTAAACATAAACTTTGCATAATAATAATAATCCGGACTCGAGAGACTCTGGGCTCTCCTTAATTTTATTATTTTATTGAAATTTGTTAAAAGAAAAAAAAAAGAGTTTTGTTTTTTATTTATTGAAATTAATAAATACTAGGCAAGAAGTGGAGGGAAGGTGATGACTAGGATTTCCATCGTTGATGGTCCACCGCAGTATTTGACTGGTGTTGGCAGATGCAAATTTCAAGTAATTTACCGCCCTGGCTAGCTGTATTTTCCTTACTAAAATGCCCCTGGAAAATGGAACCCCACGTGATCGATCACACTCACAACTTCTTTGCGGTGTGATTGGGCATCTTGGGGGTATTGTCGTGATCTGGACGGCCGTCGATCATCAAACTTTTTGGGGGTAATTAAAGGGTTTGCTAAGTTACAATTACATCCACCTAAAAACGCAGCAAAAAGTGATAACAAAATATAGGACCCACTTGATTTTTACGGGTCTATTTGGGATTAAAGTGCTGAAGTTTAAAAACTACAACTGTTGTGGAAAAAATTTTGTAACTATACAACAAAAGTTAATAGTATATAGTAAATATAATTTTTAAATAATTATTTTGACAAAAATATTAAAGATACGATAGATATTTCATCATACAAGTAAAAATTTATATCAATATAACTTTTAAATTACAGCAGCTAGTGTTTACCAAACACTTTACCTCGATCCCCAACACACCTTACATTGCTTTTTGTGGGTTGTAAGTTACATTGATTGTAGTAACTTAGCATCCCCATAATTAAAATCTCTTGCTTCTTTTCATATTCTCCATCTATTGACGTGCTTGTGGCCGTTGTGGTCTCTAGATATGGATGCATAAATAATAAATGCCCAATTACATGATTTCTCTTGAAAACAAGCCCCATTAAATCTGCATGTAGTCATCAAATTGAATGGTGTAATAGAATGAACAAGTGATTTAATAAAATTGATTAAGAAGATGGGGTGTAGTTTTTATTGGATTGGGTGCCAGATTTGTAGAGTGAATTTGTGATGTGACATTTGATTTACGTTGAGACAACAAACTGTTTTGAATTTAGGCTAGAGAAGGTGCAAAGATTGAGCATGATAAAAAGCTATCAGCTTTGCAAAGTCAAGAGTACAAGGGGGAGGATGATAGCAAGCTAGACAAGACCAAGGCTTCAATTCAAAAGCTACAGTCACTAATTGCTGTTGCATCTCAAGGTGTCAATACCACCTCATCTGCCATCATCAACCTTAGAGACAGTGACCTTGTTCCACGGCTTGTTGATCTTTGCCACGCGTAAGTCACTTTCTTTTCAATCGTATTCATTCTCAATCAGAGCAATGGTTTATTTAACTCAAATTGAATGATTTCTTTTACCCCATGAAGAGTCATAATTTATTTGAGTTTGCTCATGTTGTGGCCAAATTCAGAGTGACTGATGGTCTTTTTTTTTTCCCTCTGTCCAAGTTTTTATTAGTAATGGATTAATATATTAGAGTGTTTGAGTGTTGATTTTGCTTGGTTGGTAAATCATTATGAGACACTGCTTTGCTTTTACCACTTGCTTTTTTCCGGATGCCAGCACACTTGTTCTCAACTGGGCAACTGCTAGCTACCTCTTATATAGTGGCCCAGCACCGCACCCTGCCTAATTGCCTACAGTTCATTTTCTCAGATTCCAGAACATTTTGTGGTCAAAGGCAATCATGAGTGGAGAGTTAGGTACATCGAATTAACTGATATGGTCCACCACCATTATCTATTTCTTTGGAAAAAAAGAAAAAAAAATGTACTGTCCCTACTCCTCCCTTCCCCTTAAGCCCCCAGAAGAGGAAAATATTCAAGGACTGGTTGCAGAATGTGTCAATCCAAGTCATTTTTTTTACTAGTTGCCAATGCTCTCTTCACAATTATATGCTTTTAGGAAATCAAACTTATGGCTCAAGAAGCCTTAAAAGCTTAAATTGTTCCTAGAAAGTAACTACACTATACAGTATACAAGATAATGGTTGTATATAGCAATAAATCATGGACCTGACAATCACCATTTTTTATCGTGTAACTTGTTCAAAAAAGTGTCTGTAGTGATACAGTCAGTTGTTGTCTTTGTTACAAATTCAGTGGATTTATCGTGCTGCTTAACTGATCTGAACTTAGACCATGTATTTTAATATCTGATATATTGAGTGCAGATTCATGTACATGTGGAAAGCAATGCATCAGTACCATGAAGTTCAAAACAACATTGTACAGCAAGTCCGTGGACTTGTTAACCAAGCAACCAAGGGTGAATCAACCTCTGATATGCATCGACAGGCCACTCGTAACCTTGAGTCAGCTATTACTGCCTGGCACTCCAGCTTCTGTCGCTTAATAAAATTCCAACGTGATTTTGTCCGGTCCCTCCATGGCTGGTTCAAGCACACCCTTATCCCTGTCAGCAGTGACAACATGAGTGGTAAATGGGAACCTTCTGAGGTGTATGCTTTCTTCGATGAGTGGAAGCTTGCTCTTGAACGTGTTCCTGACACAGTTGCTTCCGAGGCCATCAAGAGCTTCATAAATGTTGTTCATGTGATATCTGTAAAACAAACTGAAGAGCTGAAGATTAAAAAGCGAACTGAAACTGCATCAAAGGAGCTTGAGAGGAAGGCCTCATCTCTTCGTAACATAGAAAGGAAATTCTACCATTCATACTCCATGGTAGGTATTGGGCTTCCTGATCCTGGGCCTGATAATGGACATGTATTAGATGCTCGAGACCCACTTGCTGAGAAAAAATTGGAGCTTGCCGCCTGTCAAAGGCGGGTGGAAGATGAGATGCTGAGGCATTCTAAGGCGGTAGAGGTGACCAGAGCAAATACACTGAACAATCTTCAGACAGGCTTGCCAGGGGTTTTTCAGGCACTGACCAGTTTCTCTACCTTATTTACTGAAGCACTTGAGATGGTATGCACTCGTTCCTACGCTATCAAATAGATATACCGTAATTTTTGCACTTGAATTTTTGAAGTAAGATGAATTTCATAAGAGCTGGAATTTTTGCCTGTAGGCTCCTAAATTATTGCAGTTTTTGTTCTCTTTTTTTTGGGAAAGGGGGAGTTGATATGTAAATATGTGGATTCTTTTTGTTGGTTTTATGATATTCTCTTTTTGGTCAATGGAAGAAAATGTTGTTGTACAGGAAATTGCTTGGATTGTTGTTGTATCAGAGGTTTGCATTGCAATTTCAGCATATGAATAAGTGTACCACTGGGACCGGCTATTTTTGCTTCCAAGATGCATATTCTCTTATGTAATTGCTAAAAATATGTACTCAAGTTAAAGCATAGAAAAAATATCAAAAGTGGGTGTGGTCTTAACTTAATTTTGATTTTATGAGAAGTGTCCCTTTTCTTTTTCTTTCTGCTTATGTCAGATATTGTAAGAATCTGTTAATAGCTCATGGATTTGAACTCAGCTACTCTTTTTAGGGACCAGATAAAGTCACCACTGGTATGTTGCCTAGGCTTTGAATAATTTGCTCTGCAAACATGCCCTTGAAATATGAATATGACTTTTCCTCGTTCCCCTTTATTTTCCTCTTTCATTGTGAAAGTTATTCTGCTATGTACAACTTAGGTGAAAACATAGCTCCCATATGAAGACAGTCTGCTTATTTTTTTATTGCATGATCCCTCAGCTATTGGTTTTGTTCATTTGAGCGCTGATATTATATTTCATCACCTCTCCTACCAAATTCAATCAACATCCAGACAACCCAAATATTTTTTTTTTGATAGATACTATTTTATTGCATGATCCCTCAGCTATTGGTTTTGTTCATTTTGATAGATACTTTGTAACAATGTCTCTGTCACAATGTCACAATTTAAGAATTCAATGGCATACATTTTTCAATTTTTCGTTCAAAGAACAAAGACATTGTGACAGAGGGCAGAAAAATGTATCTTAAATTCTTAATATGCCATTGAAAAATGCTTCTTGGCAAGAAGCACCCGAGAACAGCACGAGAATGCTTCTTGCCAAAAAAAAGTGCCGTTGGTTCTTCTTAGCACAACTCTTATGCCATTTGCTCTGTTTTTCAAATGCAAGTGCAACCAGTGGTTAAATAAATAGTCAAGATTCGTTTTGTCTTTTATGGTTTTGCTAGAGCAGCTGGAAATTAGGATCCATAGTGACATTGCCTATTATAAAGTGTCAAATGGCGATGTAATCATTTAATTAGGAAACTATATGCTTGTGAGTTTTCACTGTCCGCTTGTTCATTATGTTTAGTGTTATCATCACCTCTAATCACCAAATTTATAAATCAACAAAACTGATAAATAAAAGGATATATTGATGTCAATTTCTGGGTCTCGACTCTCAAAGCAATCTGAGTTCTAACTTATTCTCGTGTTCTGGTGTGAATTAGTGAAACACGGTACAAAAATGGAGACAAAACAAATACAGTCATGACAGCTAACAGTTATCTTTTGGTTGAATAAGTTTTTGTCTTTTATTCTTTGTCCTCATTTTTGTACATTATCATTTTTTCGTGATTTATTATATATGTGGCCTACCCTATCCCATGATCAGCCAATGGTGAATTTGTGATTACCTTCTAGAACCCGTTGCGTTACAAAATAGAAATACAACAGAAAAAGGGTGATGATTGATGAGTGAGTGATTGTCACAGCACGGCAATAAAGAGTGAAAGATATGGAGTCCACACTTCAAGATAACTAAACTGACACTGTTTGAAAATTTAAAAAGAAAATTCGATAAAATAGAGTCCAAACGACGACGTTCTGCCTCTAGTCACTGTTTGAGCCAAATATCAATCCTGTTTCCTATAAAAATTCCGGAGACTGAGAGTGGAGGAGAGGACCAAGTAATTAAATGTTTGTTTACTTGTTGGAGTGAGAGTGAAGAGTGTGCAGTGGTGAAGTTAGCACCATTTTTTTGGGTGGGCTAGAAGTTTTGTTTAAATTAAATTTACTTTTCAAAAATTTTGTTTTATACAAACAAAATTATTAAGTACACTACATAAGAAAAAAAAAACACTAATTATAAAAATATAAAAGTACAATATAAATAAGAAAAACACTATCAACAAAATTGTGTCCTGCAATTCTTCAAAAGTGAAAATTCATTCTTTGTATGCCATCATTATTTTATAATTTCAAGAAAATGAATAGCAGCTTCCACTTTATATGCTACCATTATCATTTATCATATTCCATTAATCTACTAATCTATTATTTTATAATTTTAAAATGACGAATCACGTAATGATAGAATCAACATTCAACAACTTTCACTTTATATGCCAATATGCCATCATTATCATTTATCATATTATATTCTATACATAATACATTAAAATTTAAAATACAAAATTACTCATACCGAGAGCTGCATTGAGAGACTGAGACTAGGCATTCGGCTTCGGGACTTCGCGTGCGTCTGGTGGCTAAGCATGCGGGTGCGACCCATGCAGCAGCAGCTGGGAGTCACTCATGAGGCAGTGGTTGAGCGTCACTTCGGGTGTGGTAGACTGGGCATTCGGCATTGGCAAGAGACTCGAACAATTGAGATTTGGTGAATTTAGATTTTGGATTCCATTGGGCACTTGGGTGAGTTTTGTGATTTGGGGGAAATAAAAATTAAGTGATTTGGGGGAAATAAAAATTAACTGTAATTAGATTTTTTTTTATTTTATAAGTACTATACTAATAAGGGAAAATTTGTAAATTACACTCAACTAAATTTTTTTTTCCAAAAAACTTACCCGGGTTGCAGCCCGAGTTAGTCCACTCTGAGCTTCGCTTTTGAGAGTGTGGACTCCTCCGACTCCAACATTTACTTACACTTTTTAGGAGGGGAGTGGAAATCACATTCCGTGGGTCCCACTCATTTTTATATTAAATTTAACAAAATAAAATCAATAATATATTTATTTAAATAATATTATTATATTATTTTATAAAATTACATTTATTAACAATAATAATATTAAATTTATTTAAATATAATATTATTATACTTAGTTAAAAAATAATAATTTATATTGATTCTAAGTTAAATAATAATAATAATAATAATAATAATATTAATAATAGGATATTCATGGAAATATATTTATTTAAAAATAATAGTATTATATTTATTTAATATTAATGATTAATAATAATAATAAATAGTTTATTCTAAGAAAATTAATTTTGTACTATATTACTAATAATAATGTTTCATTTGTGTTGCTCTTATCAATAATTTTTAATTTACATAAAAAAAATTAAAATTAATAAAAAATTGTGATTTACATAATTAAGAATATTAATAATTATTATTAATTTACAAATATAATAAAATAAATATTTTATTTTTCAAATATATTTTTTATTAATTTTATAATTAAAAACTACAATTCTTTAAATAAAGTTAAAATTGTAATTTAAAATCATTTACTCCCAATCCAAGACAAAGTAAACATATTAATTGAATTCTGATTCTGATTCCGATTCCATACTCTCATTCTAGTGTAAGTAAACAACCTACTCTCACTCTCACTCCACACTCATAATCCCAAGATTCTCATTCCTCATAATTCCAACTCCAATTCAAAAAGTAAACGCTACCTAATTGAAATGCCAAAGTTAAAAATTAAAAATAAATAAATAAATAAGAGCAAAGAAATAATGGTGGGCCTCAGTAATCAACTCTTTATTTTTACGTAGGAATAATAGGATAGCAATAGGGATGGTAAAATCTAGGTCCGGGTCCGGGTCCTGTTTAGCCTTCTCGGTTCCGGACCTGGATGATAATTTAACATCCCGGATCCGGATATGATCCCAAATTTTTAAGCTCTGGGTCCGGTACGGGTTGAACTCGAAATAATCTGGGTTTTCAGATTCTGAGTTGAAAACCCGGATAGATGTATTAGATGCCTGAAATAAAAAAATAAAAAAAATCAAGCATGTCGCTTTTGCTGCTGTTTCGCAGTTGCAGTAGGAGATAGAAACAAAGTTGAAATAGATGAGGAAGATGGGGAATTACATAAACTGCAAATAACACCCAATGATTCCAATAACCAAAAGCTTAGTATAAATCTTCTTTTTTTTTAGTACTCAAAATTTGGAAATATAACTAAACATTAAATAACACCAAAATCCACAACACAGTAGATTTCATTTCAGAAACTATACCTAAAAAAGATTATAGAACTCCATCATAGAAAGTTGGCTTTGGGACCACAAAAGCAGAAAAAGGCTTTGGTCTTCTTTACACCACAGATCTTTCTCAGCCAAGTTTTTCCTTTCCTTTAACTGCTTCCTTGACTTCTCTACCTTGGTATCAAAGTCCATTCTTGAAACTTACAAAGAAGTGTAGCCACGGTGGCGATGTTGCGTTGCTAATGATTGATGGGTGATGATGAACGGGCGATGATGATGATGTTGAAAGTTGAATTCATTTGTTGAATTTTGGGAATGAATAGGACTAGAAACGGCGGCTTTGTGAGAATTGAGATGTAGGGTTTGTTTTGTTTTTCTCTTTTTTGGTTTTTATACTCAAAAATAATTAATTAAATAATATGGGTCCGGGTTCCGAATATCCGGGTTTACCTAAACCTGAATTCGGACCCGGATACGACCGAGTTCATAAAATAGCATCCGGATTCAAGATTTTTTTGCTCCGGTACGGTTTGAACCCGACACTGATTATCCGAGTTTATCTGGGTCTGGGTTATTCTGCCATCCCTAGATAGCAACATAAAGGTTGTCAATTCATCGGACGGCGGCTTCTTTTTTTTTTTGGTGGGTGGAATTTATTAATTAGCTAAAAAAGTTTTAAATTTTTTAAATTTGATCCTTGTTATATTTCTATATTAACAAGCTAAATATTTAATTTTTTAACAAAAATATCCTCACTACCCTTAACAAATCACCAAACCAATACTTTTTAACAAATTACCGAACCTCGCCACTTTCAACAAATCTCCAAATTTCACAATTCTCAACAAATTGATGTGAAAATACTTAGTTTGAGTTAATAGTTAAAAAAATAATTCAAAACAAACAAATTTTGAGTAAAAACAAAGTAAAATGTGCATACAGAAAATGTGTGACAAACACTTGTTGCACATGTTCTAGTGCAATAAGTGTCTATAACACCTGTAATTTTTGTGTTTTGGTGTAACAAGCATATGTCAAAGCAGTGTTTGGTGGATCAGGTGCCTATCGCACCAAAACACAAACTGAAATGCCCAAATTTTACATGTTTCTTCACCTGTTGCATAAGTTTTAAAGCCAACTTGGTCTTTGGTTTGTACGACAGGCCCCATATGAAAAAGGACTTTGTAATTAGTCTTCAATGCCACCATCATCCCACCGTCGCACATGCTTCCTATCTCCTATATGGTATAGTTTATGGACATGGCATGCCGCGAGTCATTAAAATTGGGGCAATGGCTGGTGGCAGTGTTGCCGTCCCAGTTTTGTACTTTTTTTTTTCTCTTTTAGCCATGACCATTCAAACACCTTAGTTGAAATTCATGTCTTTGCTTGCTCCTTTGCTAAAATATCCCACACAATATACATGCATTAATAATTGGGATAGGATCGGGAGCCCCTCTTTTTTGACACAAGAATATACAGAAAATCCTAACCTTTTAACAACAACCAAATCAATGGATCAAATTAAATGCTGATTTATTTTTTTTAATAGCAAAATAAATATTAATGGGTCCCACAGTATATTAATCGCCTTTTCTTATCTTTCCTCCTATTTTATCTCCATAATTAATATTATTTGATTCTCTCTAATCTTTCTCTTGTATTAAAGTCCTTGCAACATATTAACTTTCGATTAAGTACAAATACCATTAGCACACAAAAAACAGTTAAGAAGAAATAAAATTATAATTTAACACGCCTAGGATTGAATTTATTCTTCTAATCTCTTTATTTAATAAAAATATAATTAATATTATTTGATTCTCTCTAATCTTTCACTTGCCTTAAACAACTCTCCTCGTACAAGCATCAATAACACATGTGAAACATAAAAGAAGAAATAAAAAGTTGAGTTGTCGTAGTGTTGTTCTTGGAATATTAAATAAAATTACTCTAAGATTGCTGCTGCGTATTTTCTCATACGAATAATGTCAGAATAGTTGGAAAAACTATCAACCAAGCCTTCTAATAAATCCCCATCGGTGTGTGTTGATGCTAATACTCTTTCCCTTCTTTTTAATCTTCTTTTCAATACTTGATTTTGTTATGTTATTGCTTTTGTTTTGACTTTAATTAGTTGAATTATGACTTGTTTATACTTGACTATGATCTGAAATATGAGATTTTGTCTAGGTGGTTGAAATGATTCAAGAGAAGAATGGTAAAACAAGTAGTCCAAAAAATCATGTAGATAATTTTAAAACACCATTTATGGGAATGACTTTGAAACGATGGAAGAAGCTCAAAGTTATTATGAAGACTATGGTCGACAAGAAGGATTTTGGATTCGAACTCGAACTTCATCCAAGGCTAGATGGGTTCGAATGAAGTAACTAGTAGGCAGTTTGTGTGTGCCCACCAAGGAAATTATTTTCCAAATAAAAAAACACAGGAGGCTGTAAAAGAAAATGAAGAAAGAGATGTGCATGGAAAAGAGAAGATAAATAAAGGAGGTAAAAGATGTTCAACTGTATAGTGTGGGTGTAAAGCTCATATACAAATTATACATGATAAATGGTTAAATAAATGGAGAGTTTCAATTTTTTAAGGATATTCACAATCACAAAGTAGTTACTCCGGCAAGAAGGATGAAGATGAAATAAAATAAATTTATGCCTAAAGTAGCTAAGGATTTGACTGAAATATTCCAAAAGGAAAATTTACAAATTGGAAAAGTTTGTTCAGTTTTTGGTGGTGCACAATTTGGTTTTAACGAAAGAGATTGTTATAATCATTTGAGGGACATTCGTCATCGGCAACTAGATGGAGGGGATGACCAATCAATCCGTACTTACTACAAAAAAATGCAAGCTGAGGATCCAATGTTCTTTTATGCAATTCAATGTGATGAAAATGGGAGGGCGACAAATTTCTTTTGGGTGGACTCTTGATCTTGCATGTCGTACCATTATTTTGGGGGATGTAATTACGTTTGGCACTACTTATAGGACAAATAAGTATGATATGCCTTTTACACCATTTATAGGAGTCAATCATCACCTCCAATCAATACAATTTGGGTGTGCACTTTTACAAGATGAGACAGAGGTAACATTTATATGGCTTTGAGACATGGCTTGAAGCTATGGGAGGACGTCATCTTGTAGCAATCATCACTGACCAAGATTTAGCAATGAAGGCGGCAATTGCAAAAGTTTTTCCAGCCACTCGTCATCGTTTATGTCTTTGGCATATCAAGAAGAAATTTATGGAAAAACTATCACATTTGTACTACAAGAAATCAAAATTGAAGGCTCATATGAAAAAGTGAATTTCATCAATATATAAAATTGAGGAATTTGAAGAAAAGTAGAAGAATTTGGTTCTTGAAAATTGATTAGAAACAAATAAATGGTTGAATCATCTTAATGACATACGAGCTTCTTGGGTGCCCACTTATAATCGTGGTATCTTTTTTGTTGGAATGAATACCACTGGTCATAGTGAGAGCATCAATTCTTTTTTTGATAACTTTGCTACTTCAACAACAAATCTTAGAGAGTTTGTAATAAAATACGAGGATGCATTGAAGAAGATTGCAGAAAGAGAAAGTGATGAAGATTTTGAGTCTGAGCACAAGTATCACACTGTCAATGATGGAGAGTTTCTTTTGAAACATGCAGCAAAATTATACACTAGAAACATTTTCAACAAATTTAAAGATGAGTGGAGTCAAGTCAACCAATATAAAGTTGAGGGAAAAGGATGTGAAATGATGGCATACACACATACTTGGCAAACGCAAAATTTGGAGAACCTGAAGAGTTTATGGTGGAGTTGAATTTCCAAGATTTCAAGCGTGTGTGTGAATGCCAAAACTTTGAGTTTGTAGGCATACTTTGTTGACATATTTTTGAAAGTTTTCGTTCGTCTTGATATTGATTCAATACCAGATCATTTTACTCTATCAAGATAGAAACAAGAAGCAAATAAGTTTAGAGTCATTGATTCAGAAGGTTTGGTGAAAAACGATGGCATACAAAAATCAGAGACATTGAGGCTCACTCATATGTGTAGGCAAGCTACCAAATTAGCTTGCATTGCAGCATCTTCAGATAAAGCATATACAATCTATATAGACACTATTAATGATTTGTCCAAAAGATTGTCAGAAGTTTTGAAACATTCAACTGGTGCTTCCCTAAAGAAAGATGATTCATGTTCTAATAATATTGACTCTTCTAGGGCGTTGCTTTTGGATCCAAATGTCTCACAAACCAAGGGAAGGAAGAAGGATATCAATAGCTCCAGTAGATTGAAAAGCAGTATTCAGTTAACCATCGGCAAAAAGAAAAGAAAGTGTAATTCATGCTTTCAATATGGACATGATAAGCGAATTTGTCCACAAAAAGGGAAAAAGGAGTCAATCAACTCATGTAATTCTTAATTTCATATAATTCTGTTGTATTATTATGCTATTTTATTAATCATTTGTTTCTCAAAATTTCAGAGAATGAATAAACACAAGAGTGATAGCAAGACCAAGACAATTAGAGCAAGACTATTAAATAACGTGAGTATTCTTTTACTAAATAAAATGTTTGATTAATTTCTTTTCTTTCGTTTTATTATCTTATGCTCGGTTGCAACGTTTTTGTTTGTATTAATCATAACTTTTGCTGCAAAAGACAATTGAATATAATATTTGTTATTTTTTCTCTTGAAATTTATGTTTATGTACTTTTGTAATAAATATGAATGCATAATGCATTTTTTAGTCATTATAATACTGTGAATAAGGCAATTTAATATGAAATTTTTGTAGGTATATCAATTGAAGGAACAAGAAAGTTGTAAATTTGCTTGAATCAAATATTGTAGAGGGAAAGGCTTTTACAAATAACAAGTAGCTTTTTGAGAATTGGAGAAGCAAAGATTTATGAAGGATGTGGCTTTTTGACTTGGTTAATTGGCTTTTTGGTTAAGTACTTTTCTTTTTAAATTTTTTGTCATGACGATTAGAAAAAATAAAAAATAAAGAGATTAGAAGAATAAATTCAATCCTGGGCGTGTTAAATTATAATTTTATTTCTTCTTAACTGTTTTTTGTGTGATAATGGTATTTGTACTTAACCGAAAGTTAATATGTTGTAAGGACTTTAACGCAAGTGAAAGATTAGAAAAAATCAAATAATATTAATTGTGGAGATAAAATAAGAGGAAAGATTAAAAAAAAGGTGATTAATAATATACTATGGGGCCCATTAATTATTTAGTTTGCTATTTATAAAAAATAAATCAGCATTTAATTTAATCCATTGATTTGGCTTCTGTTAAAATATTAAGATTTTGTGTATATTCTTGTGTCAAAAAAGAAGGGCTCCGATCCTATTCCTTAATTATTTCAACACATTCATAGCTACCAATATTTAAGGTGCCAGAAGTTAACCAATATTTAAGGTGCTAATAAACCTCACAAAGGAAATGTCATTGTTTTTATCTTTGTTTATTATTTGTCTTATTAAGTTGTTTTTTTTTTACTTAAAAAATCTGAAATTTGTGCCCTTACAAATTATAAATGTAAAACAAATAATAAACCTCTCAAAGAATATAAATAAGACAATAAATTATCATAACATAAATCATGTTCAATTGAATACAATCCTTTAATATACTTAATTAGTATATGTTAATCAATTTTATTAGAGTTTATGATGTTTTTGTATGAAAAATATTCATAAAAAATTATGAAGATAAATATTACTAATTTGAAGAAAATAAAAAGATAAAAAATAATAATAGCTTATCATTATATTATCACAAGTTATAGAGATAGGTAATAATGATAATTATTAAATATTATTTAAGTAAGAATAAAAATTAATTAATTAGATATGGATATTTTGGAGAATTTTTTTTATTGATATCATTCATATTTTTTAGATTAAACAAAAACTAAAAAAATTGATTTAATAATTTAATGGCTGAAAATTTTCATTAAGTTGAAACTTGATAACTTAATTAATTGAAATTAAGTCAATTAAGTCATTATGTTAAAAAAAACAAACAGCCTCTTAGATTGATATAGTTCAATTTGAACCGTCCGTTGGAATAGTCCTACTTGAAGCTGTAACTGTAGTGAGTGCTCCTCAAACTAAACATGCCTAGCTAAATTTAAGTCAAAACTCGAAGGTTGTTCAAAATTTCCCCTTTCGCATTTTGGGGATCTGATCCTCTTAGCACGTTCAGAGAAAAAGGAAGTTTCTAAAAGTTGGGTTTAGTTATTTGTCCGGAGGAGCATAGCAAAATGATTTTGCTATAATCAGTACGTCGACTTGGTGAGCTTCGTATAGCCCAAAAAGATAGATCCAACTTAAATTGTTATCGACTAATAACGATTATTTGCCATTTTTTAAATTTTTTATGGAAGAAATTATTTGCCAATTTAATTTTAACTTTCATTTCCTATTAGTAATTACTGTGATGGAATCTGATTTTGGAACATTCATTACAGTTCACGATCAACAGACAACAATTTAAGCCTGCAATATCCGACAACTACGGGCTGACGCCTGACAGGAAACTGAATAATCTATTAACTCAACTGAATCTGAATGATAACTTAAGAGTTAGATTTTGGGTTATACAAAGTCTACTTGTCATGTCCGACCCACCCAAGTTAGCGGGTGAAGCCCAACATGCTTCGTAAATAAGCTATTAGTTTTCCGCAGCCGTGACTTTCATTTTTTTCTTTTCTTTTCCTTTTTTTGCCTCCAAGTGATAGCGAGCTGAACTGAATTATCAGCAAAGGCACATTCATCGCAGGATTAACAATTGATGTTACACATTCAAAAGAGCACAACAATCCTTTAACTCCAACTAAAAGAACTCGAAGTCCAGATATTTACCCCCCGACCTCATGTCTGTCCCTGCCATCCTTTTACTACTACTGCTGCTGACCCCAACCGGATCGACTGCCCCCAATTTTCCGGGAAGTTCAGCTTCCATTGGTCTGGGAACTTCTGGTGGTGTACTGCACCGGATTAGAGCCCAATTCACACCTTCAAAGAATGGGTGCTGCTTGATCTCGGTTGCTCCTCTCTTTACCCCTAGCCGGTGTTGTGGTTCCTTCACCAGCAAGCCTCGTATCAAATCACGACTAGCATAACTTGTTGCTGGTGAGTCTGAAAATCTCAGTTGCTGCCCAACTACATTGAACAACGTAGCACGATTTCCTGAACCTTTGAAAGGGGTTTTACCATACAGTAGTTCATGCAAGAAAATACCGAACGTCCACCAATCAACTGCACTGCCATGGCCCTCTCCCTTGATAATTTCAGGGGCTAGATACTCGTGGGTTCCAACAAAAGACATAGAACGGGCTGCAGTAGGCTCTGCAACAAGCTCTGGAAGTGCACTTGATGGTAACCCAAGCTCAGACCGAGGTTTTCGTGTTTTCTTCTTGTTTTTCTGAGGGAATATTCGAGGAATAAAGCAGGCGGGCTGTATGCATACAGATGAGGGCTCAATACAGGCAGGCTGAACACAGAAAGAACCCCCAGGTCCCCGTTTTGAAGGATCAGAATCCAATGAAGAGGTTTTTATCAAGGTTGGGGAAACTGCACATCTTAAAGAAAGGTCAAAATCGGAGAGCATTATGTGGCCATCGTCACGGACCAGAACATTTTCAGGTTTCAAGTCCCTGTAGACAACACCAAGCATGTGGAGATACTCGAGTGCCAACAGTACCTCTGCAGCATAAAATCTGCATACAGAAAGACAACAGTTCAAAACTTGTCTGATAAAAATTGATTCAATTTCAGTGAAAACTTGTTTCAACACATTGAGATGATAACACAACAGTACTGAGCCAGAAACGATGAATTGAAGATAAAAATGGTATCTCGGAAATCACAATAATTGTTACACCCAGATAAGATAAATCTAGGGGTTTCTTAATATATTTAGCTGCAAAAACATAAGGGACGCCCAACCTATAATTCTGTACAGGATTCCAGAAGCACTACCATCCTATGTAGTGGAAACATGCATATAAGATGCCAATGAGGTCAAGAATTGAGAAACAACAAAATCAGGGAAGGAAGAGGGTTTTACTTTACCGAGCCCAGTAAGGTGCTTGTACTTTTGTCCATCTCCCATTGGCACCACTAAATTGTATCCAAATGCCCCTATCATCCTAAATCAAGAGAGAAATAGAAGGAAATAACAGCTAGCACTGTTTAAACACTTGTCTTTATTTTCTCCCCATAATTTCTCTAATCACTTGTCAAACCAACGCATTAACATACAATAAAATCTAACAAGTTACCAAAGCTCCATAACCTCTCCCATTTTGTTTACTAATTATTTTAATATGCCTAGTTCATACTGTGGATCTTAGCGAGATTAAAAAACCAGCAAGGATTTTATACAGCAAGTAAAATAAAATCAAAGACTCCAGTCCAGATATGGTTCTTTCTCAAGAACAAGCATTGGTTAGTGGCAGTTGGAATACCGAAGGCAATCCTTTCTAGTTAAAGAGAACAAAGCTTTGTTATACGTATATATCTGAGCACATGCAGAATGAATAAGCATGATAACTCTCACAGGAAAATAAATCATACCTTGCAGCATATTCAGAGAAATGTTTCCCAGGTTGCCTTTGCCTTAAGGTATGCAAATCACCTCCTGGGCAATATTCCATGACCAAACAGGAGAATCTATCAGTCTCAAAATGTGTGTACAGAGTTGGCAGAAATGGATGGTCCAACAGCTGCAAAATCTCCCTTTCTGTCTGAGCCCTAGTCAACTTCTTCCGACTTGCAAGGGATGCCTTGTCCATTACTTTCATTGCAAAATAACAACGAGTACTGCTCAGCTCTGAGAGATACACACTGCCAATGTCACCACAACCAAGTCGTTTGAGTAATCTAAAATGACTCATGCCCAAGGTTCCATCCCGAGCTCGGATGGCTAGAATAGCCTTCCACCGAGGATCATTTCCTTTGTGAGGTTTATTAGCACTCCCAGTAATATTGCTCCAATTACTATCATCACTAAGGCCACTACTATCACTTGCTCGGCTAATACTAGTCTTTGCACTCTCAAGTGAATCTCCTCTAACACTTCCTTTTGTACTCTCACAGTTCCTCTCCATACTAAGCATGCCATCGCTTGTTATCACATCACTTCGATATGTACTGGCACAGCTATTGACAATGCTCATAGCAGTGACAACACCAGTACTGTCAATGCTACTATGTGGGCTTACATTGCCACTTGGAGGCAGAGAAGCATCCCACACACACTCTTTCTCCTCAGAATCTGGTGGAAGGAGTGAATTCTCTGTATTTTGAGATGCCCGAGGAACTGAAAATGGAGAAGACAATGCACCTAATTCACTAGGTTCTTCAACCAAACTTTCCGCTGGTGAAAGAAGAGCCGAGCTTTGTTTCTTTGGAGGAACCCTGATTGAAAGGTCTTCAAGGAAAGGTCCCTTCATAGACAAGCTCTTCATTAGACAGGCAGCATCAGATTTGTTTTGACTGATTGGTACATACACTGTTTTCATTAGATCTGTGTCAATAGGTTCTGCAGGATGACTAACCCCAGAGAAAGAACTAGGGCCAGCCTCCTCAAACAAGTCATCACTACCTTTGAATGTCAAAGTATCAGGCACAATTTCTTCTCTTTCAGGCAAAGAATCTTTTCCCTTCCATGTCCTCACAGATGCAGGTGTGTTTGAGACTTTGAATTCTCTCACATTGCTCAATCGAACCACTTCTTCTCTCACCAAACCTCTATGCATATTTGATACCTGACCTACCTCTATCCGTGAGCCGGCACATAAACGAGATACCTGGACCGCAGCAGGCAATTTTCCAGGGAGTGCCTTTGATTCTGGAACCTTTTCCATGTGTGATGACCTCATAACTTACATGGAATAATCAGTCAGACAAAAACCCTGCAAAAGGAAATGAGATAATAGTTTAACGACTACTTTAATTTCGCTGGTTAGATCTTAATGGTATTCAAAATAAAAAACTTACAAACCACTCATTTAGAGAAATCCTTCAATAAAATTATCCTTCTCAATCAACAACACAAAATCAGCATACAAATTTCCCTTTCAGACCACTTAAAGCAGAAGTGTCATCAATCAAATCACAAATAACCAATCAGGGAGAAAATGATAATTGCAGAACCACATCAAAGTTCAGGCACCCACAAACCCAGAAAATGAGAAGCCTGCTTCAACTGGCATATAAAAAAAATCATCACTAACCCTTTGCTATAGCCTATGAGAGCTTGCAAAACCATTAGCAAGGAGAAAAGGCGCTATTTTGAGTCAATGTTTAGGAAGCTCAGCAGATCAAGCAAATGAGTTGTCAAATCCTTATCTTCGCTAACAATCAAGTAATAAACAAGAAAAAAAATACAGTTATTAAATCGAAGCCCATATTTAAGAAAACTAACAAAAAGCGGCAAAAGACCTGAAGTTCAAAAAAAGCGAAAAATACGAAATCCCCTTTTTAATTGAAGCACATTCTCTACATACACACTTGAATTCTACGCAAAATCTTCAACAAAAGAAGAATAAAACAAGAAGAATCTGACGAATTCAAAGTCGGTAAATGTACAGAGAATAATCTCGAAGCCACAAAAAAGCAGAATAAAAAAAAAAATATATATATATATATATATATATATATATGTACACTTCATTTCACTCTAGCAGCAGCAGAGAAATTGAAAAACTAAAAGACAAAACGCACCGGTTTAATCAGTAACAAAAATTTGTACGGGCAAGTTCAAGAATCAAGCAAGCATTTCAATTAGGGTTTTTCTTCAGCTGAAACTGAAAATGGGAACCTTCACTATCTCTCTCTCTACAATTTTCTTCCTCTCACTGAAATCTTTGAAAATAAAATTAAAGTGAAAATTATAAAACTTGTAGAGCCCGAGCGTTTAGAGCTCGAGCTCTTCCTTTCTCTCTCTTCTTTTCTTTCAATAGACCGTGAACAGACTCTGCTACTGCAGCTAAAGCTTTTGTTGATGGTTACTGTAATGTAGCTTTTGCTTTTGCTTTTCTTTTTATTTTATTTTTTAAATTCAGTTGTTGTTGAGTGAGACGAGAGTGAGAGAGAGGATATGCAATTGTGGAGGAGTTGGTGGGGCCCAGGTAGTGGGGCCGTTGGCCCATATGTGTTTCTTCTTTAAGCTACACTTCTTTTCAGGAGGTGGGCCTCTTTCTGTGTCATAACCGCGATTCCATTTCTCATTCGGGTTTGGATTCAGTTTAATGATGAATTGAATTACAATTAACATCCGCTCTAACGGCGCGTGTAAATCATGTCCAGACTGTGATCCTGCTGCCGTGATTCTTCATTTCATTGCCACCCAGGCACCCACCATAACTTCATAACCATTTCATCTAGTAATATAATTTCGCATTTTGCTAATAATTAATTGGATCCTTTAGTCTAGCATTAGATCATTTTATTAACTCGTTCATTGACATAATTCTGCCGTGGGCTAGGTTATCTCCCTGTGTTGTCCACATGTGTATTCGCACTACATTACCTAAACAATTGAGTGAAAAATATTAAAGAGATAAATAATAGATATAAAAGCTTATAAAAATATATGATAGATGGTATATTTTGGAATTGAACATTATTTATAAGTAGTTATTTGTACGAGAAAATGAGATTTAGATTTAATTTGAACCCTCTTTTAGTTATGAAAAATAGAGATTTATTTACTGATTTAATCAGTACACATATCCTTTTGGCGAGGCACATTATTTTTATTTTGTTAACAATCTTTAACTCCATCACGTAGTTTAATCGTTTATTTTGTTTTGATAAATGATATTTGACCGCTTCGGCCTATTCTTAATTTGGTAGCAATTTGTAGTTTAGTTTAATTTTAAAATATCAACTAATTTATGAAGATCTATAATCTTAAAAATAACCAATGGTAATGTCAAATATACTATAAAATTGACATTATTATCATTTTCATTTGTGAGATTATTGAATTTCATAACATTTGGTTTAATAATTTTGTATTTTCTTAAGAATTTTTCAACACTACATAATTTGGGGAAATTTCCATGAATAGCCACAATATTTTTAGGTTTTTCCAAATTAACCCTTCAAATTTCTATCAAAATTAGCCAAATACTAAATTTTTTGACCAAATTGCCCTTGTCATTCTCACCCAAAATTCTCTCTCACCCGAAATCTCCGTATCACTGAAATCTCTCACCCACGCAGGCGGCTTATAGCAGCATCGAAGTCCATTGACGGCAGCCAAGATCCCGAATCGCGTTCAACAACCGGCAAAGGAAGCGCACAAAACCTAGGTTAGCCATTTTCATTGTGTTGTGTTGTGGTTGTGTATTGTTGTGTGTTATTGTTGTTGTTGTGCTATTGTTGCTGTTGTTGTAGGTGATGATGGTGGTGAAGGAGGTTGTTTGAGGCTGAAAATTGTTGGTTTTTTGGCTGAAAATTGAAAGTCGTTTGGGGCTGAAAGAGCAACCCATCGCACCAAATTCGTGCAATGGGTGCTGCCATTGCGCCAATTTGGTGCGACAGGCAGCAATCCAACCTACATATTTTGTGCGACGGGAAAAACAATGAATGTGTGTCAAATACACATTCTGTTTTTCACAAAAATGAGATTGTGTGTTTCTGCCATTTTGCCCGTCGCACAAAAAAATAGATTGTGCAACAGAATTGCACAATCCGTGTTTATGTTTTTTTTTTAATTTTTATATTATAATACTTTGATAAATTTAAATAATGAAAAGAATTTGAATTTTATTATAGATGCATGGTGAAAAATAAATTGACAAAACGTAATCCACCCGCACCGAGGAAGGATCCGAGAGTGATGAAGTTAAGCTTTGACAATCATTTCTCGGGTCGTATTACGGAGACATCTAAATTTAAAATAGTCGTTGAAGCTATTCCGAGTAAGTTAACTTTAAAGCAATTACAGTTATTCAAGAGTGATATTTTCGGGCACTTCATGGATTTAGAGAATTATGAATTTAGTGGTGTTATGATCCACAACTTGTTGCTGAGGCAAGTGACACATGGAGAAACTGATGAAGATTAGTTGTGGTTTCAAATAGGAGAGCATTTGATACGTTTATCGATTGGTGAGTGGTGCTTGGTTACGGGGCTTTCCGGTGGTAAAGACATCATACCAAAAATTCCACCAATGCACCATAGGTTACTCCAAAAGTATCTCAATGGTAGGTTTAAAGACTTGAATCTAAAACAATTGGATGCTGCCTTTGCCAATTTAAACTTTCGTGCTGTATTACTTTGTGGATAGGGTGCTGAATGAGAGAAAGGATAACAGGCAAGCTGATTTTCAATTGATGAATTATGTTGATAATATAGATCACTTTCGAAGTCGTCTATGGGGTCGTGTATCATGGAAAACGGTATACAACAGTATTGACAATGCATTGAACCAAAAAGCCGAGAAGTTCAAGAATGATCGATTGGAAAAATCCTTCTCATAATATTGAGAAATACAATCTATATGGCTTCAGTCACGGGGTTCAGGTGGGTTTGGAAAAAAATAGAAGTTAGCAAGTTTTTTACTATTTAATTCACGAATCTAATTTTTATGATTTTGTAATTTTGCTCGTTGCAGGCCTGGCTTTTCGAAGTGATCGATGGGATGCCATCAGAGTGGGCCATGAAAACAAAGAAGAAGATTCCCTGCATCTTAAAGTGGAAGGCAATTATTTCTTCGAAAATAAGTTATGATGTGGTGCATTCGTTATTCAGCAACAACACTCGTATTGTAAGTATAATATTCCGAAAATAACTGTTGATATTATTAAGTAGTATATGATTATTCCAACATCAAATTTTGTCTACTCTATGGCAGGGGAATGTTAAACAAATCATCAAGCCAAATGCAAATGAGAGGGTAAAAAATTATTGGAAGACTGTGGAGAAGCACGTGCCTTACATCCCAAAATGGGTTCATAATGTACGTATAATTGAGTGCATTATATACATAATTTAAAACATAATCTAAACATGATAATTTAGCCAACTATTACCCATTATTTATGTATCTTGTTCAACATCAACCGACAATCAACGCGCCAACATTCGAAAGGAAGTTAAGGAGCAACATGAGACCATAAGCGCAGCACAGGAGCATCAGAACCCGGTTGAGGATGAGCATGCTGCAGTGGACCCTGATGAGGAGCAGCACGATTCTGATGACACACATGATTCAGAGGTAACATTCTCATTAATGATCATCTCCATTGTTGAAATATAAATTAATAAATGAGATTAACACTGTCTCGTTATATTGTTGTTTCCTGATAACAGTCGAGAACAAAGTTTCGTTATGATTATGTCATTCAACAAATGAACAAGATTGACGTTCCATTTATAAACTGAAGTCGGCATTTGAAGAAGGGCGCAAAGAACAAAAGGAGTTCAGACAAGCTGTCATGGGATTTATCGGTTCATATCATGATTGTACATCAAAGCGGTAATACAATGACTCCTCATTTGGATGTTCGTATACAGTCAGCAACTTTAACAATTAACTTTTGATATTCTTTACCTTTTAAACCGACACGAGTTTAATATGTTCATCTTGGCTAATCGACAGGCCCCGAATGATTGTGGAGTGTACACTGATGTTGGTAATCATAATGATAACACTCCCATATCACTGTACAGTTTCTGTGATGACCTAAGTGGTGATAGCGTCCCAATCCTAACCGAGGCGCCTCCAGGCATAAGTAAGTTTGGACGTCCCTACCGACCCTCGTACGTCTTTAATAGTTCTTACATGATTCCTCCATTCAAGAGAAGAAGAAACCTCAAGCCCCTACCCAGACTTGAAATAATAAACCGTGAGACTGACCAAAGAACGAGTATGGAATTAAATCCACTTCGAGGTCTGGATGATCCAAGGCTATTTGATGAGTTTGACCAATGGTTCAATGGCAAAATCATAGTAGATTGCACCATCCGACAGTCACACAAATTCTTTCAAATACTGCTAGGCTACACTACACTTGGATGGCTTGGGGATAAGGTATATGCTGTTTATTTCTTAAAGTCTTGTTGAAATTGTGCACTATATTTTAAGCGTAAATCGACACATTTATATTCCTTCACAAATTATTCATGAGTATCTCCGGTTGATCAGTGAAAAGTAGAAGCAATATCCGAATGCCTTATCTCAATGTGTCACGCATACGGACACGTTTTTTTGGGTAATGAATTTACAAACCTTATGATTGTACACGTGTATTTCTTATCGTGTGTATGCCTTATCTCAACGTGTCACACATACGGACACATTTTTTTGGGTAATGAACTTACAAACATTATGATTGCACATGTATATTTCTTATCGTGTGTATGCCTTGAGTCGTGAATTTTTTTTGTTCAATGTGTTATGTTTACTAGGTGTTCTTGAAGCAATTATGGAACGATGGAGACTGTGATGTCAATTCATTACAATATAGATACAACATGAATAGTTATATTGATGGGCGGCAAGACATCATGTCGAAACGGTTCATGGATGTTGGTATAGTGTGTATTGCTACATAATCCAATGCATTTAATTTATTTTTTTGGGAGTTTAGACATAACAAAGACAAGAGCAAGTTATCATTAATTTTTATTTGTAGATATTCATTCCTGTGAATTTGGGTGGCGATCATTGGGCACTAGCCCGAGTGGACCTTCGTACCAAAAAGGTGTGGATTTATGACTCGATGATGGCAGTTCGTGATGCTAAAATGTACAAGGATCTATTCTTTCAACTTGAAGTTATATTTCCTCGATGGCTAGAAGATGTTGGATTCTACAACATCTGACATGAGCTGCGTAGTGCCGATCCCTAGAAAATCATAGCAGTTAAGGATGTACCACAATAAGAGCTTGGTAGTGGCGATTGTGGTGTTTTTATGTTGATGATTATTATGTATTTAATGTTTAGGCTCAAACTTGATTTTAATAGTAGCCATGGGCAGTACTTTAGGAAGAAAATTACTGTAGACATATTTAATGGCGATATTGGATTGTAAGCCATTATAGTCAGTTGAATGTTGATGAATAGATATTTTTTCTGAACGTACGATTTTGATGAAACAATCTTTTGTTATATGATTTTGATATTTTTTGTTTCTCGAATATGCCAAATAAAGGAATGCTCAAATGAATAAAATAAAATACTTTATTACATTCAATTGTGCAATACACAAAACAAAAAATAGTTGAAAATACATAATTATTTAGAATGATACAATTAGTTTCTATTTGATACAATGGGATTTTTACATTTCTTGCGGTTATGGCCCGGTTCGTTGCACCGCCCACATTTCACAGTCCTCCGATTGATGTCTTCACTAGCATAAGGTATTCTGAGCTCTCAACGACGACCAGGTGCTGGTGCTTCTACCGATGGGTTAACATTCATATCTCGAATTTCCTCTATAACGTCCCAGTTTGTCACATAAGCCATCACCAATGATTCTTTAGTATATAAATCATACCAAAGGCTTATATAATCCACTCGACTGCAGAGGCAAGCAGCAATCGCATGTGCACAGACAAGCTGATCAAGTTGGAATACTCTACAGGAGAAAGTTTTCTTATGTATGTCAACTATCCCCTCCTTAATACCACCACCAAAAACCCAGAATCGATACTGAGACATAGGATTAACTGTAATTCTTTTAGCCAAAGTTCTTTTCCCAGCAACTATTTCATCTGCCCTTGTTGTTAGACGAGTACTCATCACTTCAGCCACAATTTTTCTATCATAAAATCATTGCTACAATATTTTTCTAAAGTGATCAACAAGATGAGTAATAGGGAATTTTCGTGGTTCCTTCATTAAAGAATTCACATTCTCCGCAATGTTGGTGGTAAGAATACTGTACCGCCTACCTTCAAACTCAAACCTTGCCTAATTACACGTTCCTACATTATTTTCTAAGTAATTAGCTGCACCCAAATGGAGCATCCACAACCCCTCAAGCTATCTTTTAAATTCTTCATGTCCATACGCTTTTGCTGCGCTTATGAACGCAGGCTCAAATTGATCCCAAACAGCTTTGGACATCTTGAATTTTGACTTTATGTTACCTTTCACATGGTAAAAGCAAACACCATGGCCAGTATTGCGAAAAACTTTCAAAACGGCTTTCTTGATGGCAGTGCATCGATCACATATAATTACTAACTCTGGCCTATCACTTATGACTCTATGTAACCTTGTCATAAACCATTCCCAAGCATCATTGTTTTTCGAATCCAAAACCCCAATGGCTAATGGATATAGTTGATTGTTTCCATCAAGGCATGTTGCTACAAACATGCTTCCACGATATAGCCCCTTAAGATAAGTACCATCTACATCAATCACTGGCTTGATCCACTGCATAAAACCTTTAATTGAATAGCCAAGAGCTACAAAGTAGTACAAGAAATTTTCATTTCCATCCCGTTTAAGGTGAGTAATTGTGCCCTCATTTTCTTTGGTCAACACGCGAGAGTATTCGGGAAGCAAGTTGTATGACTCTGCAGAAGTCCCTCGCACTACTGCAAGAGCAAATTCTTTGCCCCGATATACCTGCTAGTATGTTATATGGACTCTGTATTCTTACTGCATGTTTGTTCTGATGTCACTCGGAGTGTATATCCTTTTTTCCTGGATAAATTTGTTCGCGACAATATGACCAACAACCCGGCTCCTAACTTGATGAGCACCTCCAGGCAACACCTCAGCAGAACAAGTGTGTACATTGTTAACTCTCTTCACTACCCAAGGAACATTCAGCTTATTCAAACCTCTCGTTGCTCGAATACGCCATTTACATGATTTCAAAGAACAATGGGCCTCGAAACGTGTCATTATGGACCATGCAATCTTGAAATCAAATTTATCCCTCAAAGCAACTCTGCGCAGTTCCAGTATTAACTCATTCTTCTCAGCGAACAACTTACCCACACTAATATCATCAGAATTACAACTTCTAACCAAATCTGAAGCAACCAAGTTTGAAGGTAAAATTGGAGTAAGACTTACGAGGGGGTCAACTATTCTCCTCCTTCTCGAACGGGACATTGGAGGAATATGTAGGCTGTCTCTGCTATTATTATCGTACCGACCCTCATCTTCGTTATTAATAGGATTATTAGAATGACCGACGCCCCAATCATCAATTAGACTATTGAAATGAGTATCCCTCGTATTATTATCTGCTTCCACATTAACATTATCCACTTCAGTGTTGCTGTTGTTATCAATAGGATCACCATTGTTGTGAAAATTATTGTTGTGGAATGGAGAGTTACGTTGCTCTACCGACATAGTTAGCGGTAACGCCTCTTCTTCAACATCCGCTAACGTAATGCCGTCGTCATCGTGGTGTCATTGTTGTTGCAGAGTGGAGAATAATATTGCTGCATTGGCATCATCTATGGTAAAACTTCTTCTTCAATATCGGGGATAAAACCGTTTGCTCCAAAAGAAATTTGAGTTTCTGCAAGTGGCTCAAGATCTTCGTACGGCACTCGAGGAGATGTGGTAACAAATATCGGGATGCATCTATAGTTGACCGCTTCAGCAGCCATATATAACACAACCTTAACCATTTCATCATTAAGTACGTCCATAGGCAGTGAACATACTCGATAGATTGTGTTACTAGACTTCAACGTTGTCTTCATCGTGATATTCCATTTATCAGGATTTAACTGCAAAACCTCATACACTCTTGCCAAAAACTGATCAAACGAACAATTTTTTCGAACAAAAAAAGGTAAAATAAAAAGATATTATTGGCATTCATGTACTCCATACGGCCATCTTCCAACGTCTCCCACCAATCGTCATAACACAATTGAAGCACAACTGAATCCATTAAGCCTAAAAATATTAAAAAATAAAATAAATATGGTTACAGACTATATGACATGATAAAGTGAATATGCGGCATACATTACATGGATGTCGTAAATACTATGATTATGTGCGACATCTAACTTTATGTGCAAATTTTTTATTCGACCATAGAGCAAAATGGCGTAACAAGTTTTGTCACACAATTTTTTTCACTCGTCTCGTCGCAAGCTTCGAAACGGTATATTATACGTTGAAAACGGACATGTGTAGCCTAAGTTATGACCTCCAGAAGTACCAGTCGCACATTCTGAAATTTTATGCTACGGGCTTAATTTTTGTGCGACAGGTGCCTGTCGTACAAAGATACAGTGCTATTTTTGTGCGACAGGCACCTGTCGCACAAAAACACCCGTCGCACAAAACCTGCAATTCGTTTCTTCTTCGATTTCCTATTATTTTCAATGATTTTTTTCTGATTTTTCAACTCAAATCTAAGTACTTTAACTAACCACATTGCTTTATGAATAAAAAATAACAACATTCACAATAAAACCCACATCAAATTTCAACCAAAATCCTAAACTTAATACATTATAAATTTATATGAGCTAACCTTTGTGAGTGCTAAGCGTATTGAGAGTATTGAGGTTTATTGAAAGTGTTGAGTTTTGTTGAAAATTTTGAGTAAAAACCGTGTAACATAAACTCTGTGTGTGTGTGTGGCATTGTCTGTAAATTTGATGAAAGTGGCGAGGGCTGTTTGGTTAAAAAGTTTGATGTTTGGTTAGTTATGATATGAAAAAATTTGAGGGATTAATTTAGAAAAAACCTAAAAATTATGTGGCTATTCTTATAAATTTCCCGATAATTTGAACATTGCAATTCTCTAACATTTATTAACCAGTGAATTGTATGTGTACTGTGTCGCAAACATTTTAGCCAAAACCATTGATTACCCACATGCTAAAAGATGCAAGTGCTCTGATCTGGTTCAGTCGAAACAATAAAATATAATTTTGGCTTATATAAAAAAAATGTGTCCATTACGCAACATAGAAGAGCGTTTGAAGGGCAGCTCTCCGTTAGAGGTATGATTCACGAAGTGACCTCACGTAAACGAAATTTTGTGTCCCTAGTTACCAGAATTAAGATTAACATTGCCGGAAAAAAAAATTGTTCGTAATAATGGAGAAGGTTTTTGGTGTTTTAGTAGTATTATTATTTTTATTTATTCACTGTTTATTATTATGTATGTATATTATCAAAATTAATTGAAATATATACATACTAAACTAAAAAGTGAATAAAATATAAACAAATTTTTTTATTGATATGGATGTTTTGGGGTTTTCACAATCTAGGTATAATGTAAAATTTGGTCCACCACGTCGGTCTTAAACTTCAATGTGGCCCACCGCATGCATGCCCCATCCAATAATAACTAACGCCCTTTACCTTTACCGCCACCGTATTATATTTTTTACTATTCAAGAAGAAGTGATTGGTAGGCATTGATGGACTATCATGCCAAACCAAAAGCAAAAAGGAAATTCAGCTTGAGGATAAATTTTTGACCAATCAAATCTTCAAGAACCCATTATTAGCAGATGCAATTGGTTACTTAATTCATGACTAATTTATTTATTAATAAACCTTTATGATTTAAAGTGATATTTTGTTATGCTAATAATTAATTAATTATGGTCGTCTCATTGTTTGTTTGCACAGGACCCCAGTTAAGTTGCCACTCAGAAAGATGAAGGTCCAGTGCCAGTCCAATTATGAACAGTGTTGATGGGTTGGTGCTAAGGATTAAAAAGACGACATGGTGTTGGGAGTACACTAACACTAGCACTTGGATAGATTGCAGGAATTTGGATTTTGGCTGAAGAAAAAGGGGGCGTGCGCGTGCATGGTCAATCGATGTCTTCGCTTGCAATTGCATGGCAGTGCCAGTCAACAATAGACAAAAGAAAAAGGAAAACGTCATGCCCTGTTTGTGTTTGGGATTTTTTAACCAATGAAAACGAGTGAGCATTTAGCCAGCACAGTGATACGTCCGCTTCCTTGTAGTCGCTTCGGACAATTTTTTTACTCACACATCTTAATCTTATTATGTTTTTTTTTTTTATTCTGTTATTGGGCAAAAAAAAAAATGGAGGTGGCGTGGCAAGATGGTGGGCGGATGATGTGGATCATGATTAGGGGACTTTATTTTATTGAGTTAATAATAATTGTCACGATGAGTTGGTGAAGATGTCATGTGAGACTCAAATCCCATGAAAGGTATAGTTAGTGATTAAAATGATTAGATCAATATTTTACCACTGGTATATGCTAAAACTCATACCCACATTTCCGAAAAAGAAGTGCTTTGTAATCTTTAGTGGGCCTAGTAAGTTTTAGTTGTTCCCCTTGCTTTTTGAAAAGAGGAAATTAGAGGTTTGAAAGTGTGGGCTTTGAGTGTTGGAATTAGGAAAAGGGAAGCAATTCAAAGGTGGGTTCTTTCATAATTCCTTTCTCACTTCAAGTTTGGTCCACTACAAGCCTTTTTCAGTAGCTATTCTTAGCTATTACGTGTAAATCCTGCACCAAATGAGGATCATAGGTATCACTTTATCTATTCTTCTTCTTGATGAAAGAGACATATATATATATATATATATATATATATATATGGTTAGAATCACTAGCAATTTTTAATCATACATTATTACATTTAATTCTCTAGATTCTAGAAGCCTCTGAGTTTCGGGCTTTGGTAATTAATCATAGTATTTGGGATCCAAAATTTTCGAAATGCATGTTAAATTGTTTCAAGATTTGAGTCTTACCTAATAGACAGTTAAGGTGGAATCTGATCCTAGACTAAAAACATAATATTTGTGGGTTAGGCAAAATGGGTTGGGCCTCTGTTGCCGAACATTTAACGTGTCCAGGGCGGCTATACAAAAGATTTGTGTATAAATAACATTCAAGAAAAAAATAGGTTGGGCTACTAGCAATAGCACCCTTCTAAAAACGTCTTAAAACACATTTAGGTAAATTATAATTTTAACTTTCATTAAAATTTTATAAAGAGACCATTTGAATTAAATCCACACCATAAAGACGAACAATTTTCTTTTGATAGATACTCTTCAGACGGACATTTTTTGACACCCAATTATCATAAACATTCTTTTCATTTTTAAATCCTATTTAAGAGAAATTAATCACGCAACAAAAAGGAAATTTTTTATTTTTATTGTTATTGTTATTAAGCACTGATATGAGCATAAAGATTTTTTTGTTTAAATTCTTTTTAATCAGGGGGTTTAAACATTATTAAATAAGTTCTTTAAGGTTATTTTTGTCATTAATAGAGGTGCTAAAAAAAACGAGTGGGACTATTAGTCTTTATAATTTATTTTTTGAACCCCTTTTCTATCAAGGCTTAGGCTACTTTAGTTTCAAAAGTACTCTTTTCTAACTTACCAGTTTCTTCACTATAAATCGCCAAATATGATTTTCTTGTACAAAATTTTGAATGATTAAATCATACATATTTAACTTAAAAATCATGTATATTTAAGTTAATTAGAGTTAAAAGTAGACTAAAATAGCTAATCTGTAAATCTTTTTTCAAAAAAAGTTGATAATTTATATGCAAGAAAGTGATAAAAAAAATTATTCTTTTAAGTTTATATAGGAAATTGATGATGGATGAGAAGAAGGATAAGAGCAAGAATATATTAATAGGTACACATCGTTTAGAACGCAAAGTGTTTGTAAAGGAACAAAAAAAGAAGTGAAAACGGTTGTTGTTGTGATTTTGTGGGTTTAACAAATTAGAGAGAAAAAATATAGGGTTTAATTAATTTTTTAATCCGCTAATATAAGTGTGATAGGAGAGGGAAAAAAGAGCTGCTCTTCTTCCCCCTTCTCCTGTGAAGGGCATGGACACCATTTTTTGGGCTCATTCGAATCATGGTGAGTTTACTACAAGCTCTGCGTATTTGGCTCCTTTTGAACATAATTCAGTTGCTGAAGATCATGTTTGGAGGTTGGTGTGGACTTGGAAAGGCCCTCAGTGTGCGAGAATGCTATACATTCTCTACGTGATTGTACTTTGGTCAAATAATTTTGGCTTAAATTATTTCTATTAGTAAAAGACATGTTTTTTTCAACTCTCAGCTTAATCATTGGCTTTGCTTGAATTTGGCTGATGACAGTAGGGTGGGGACTGTTTCAAGTTGGGCGGTCTTCTTTGGCGTTGCTTTATGGAGGATTTGGTTTTGGAGAAATCAGTTTCTCTTTAACCAAATGATGATGGATCCTTTGGCTTTGTTGCTGGATGTCCGTATTAGAGCCGAGGAGATCCATAAACTTCACAATCATCCGTTGATCACAAGGAATATTAGGGCTCACAAGTGGATTTCTTGGCAACCTCCTGTGTGGCCTTGGTGTACTTTGAACATTGATGGTGCTCACATGTCTTATAGGAATTCTACTGCAGGCAGTCTGATTCGGGATCATTTGGGGCGTTGGCTAACCGATTTTGGGATGATGATTTGCTCTTGCTCTGTTACTGTAGCGAAACTTTGGGGCTTATATCAAAGGCTTCAGCTTGCTTGGAATTATGGCATCCAAAGATTGAAAGTTGAAACGGATAGCCTATGCGTCACACAATTGGTGGCTAGGCCTTCGATGATGACTAATGAATATGCTCCCTTGGTCCAAGCTATTAAAGATTATCTCAAATTGGATTGGCATGTTTCCATCTCGCATATTTACAGAGAAGCAAACTTCACTGCAGATTATGGCGAACCTTGCTTTTTCTATTCCTCTTGGCCTTATTGTGTACCCCACCCTCCCATTGGGTGTTAGGTCCTTTTTGCTTCATGACTCTTAAGGGGTTGCCCACCCCTATTTTGTTGTTCTCTAGCTCTTTTTAGAGCCGCATTTAACCAAAAAAAAAAATGAATGATTGAATGAATAAAGGTAACGTTTACTTTTTGGATTGGAGTGGGAATCCTGAGGAGTGTGAATCATGGGATTGAGAGTAGGTTGTTTACTTACACTGGAATGGGAGTATGGAATTAGAATCAAAATCCAATAATATGTTTACTTTGTCTTGGATTTGGAGTAAACAGTTTCAAATTATAATTTTACCCTTATTTAAAGAATTGTAGTTTTTAATTATAAAATTAATAAAAAATATATTTGAAAAATAAAATATTTATTTTAATATATTTGTAAATTAATAATAATTATTAATATTCTTAATTATGTAAATCACAATTTTTTTAATTAATTTTAATTTTATTTATGTAAATTAAAAATGATTGATAAGAGCAACACAAATGAAATATTATTATTAATAATATAGTACAAAATTAATATTTTCTTAAAATAAACTATTTATTATTATTAATTATTAATATTACATAAATATAATACTATTATTTTTAAATAATATATTTCTATGAATATCCTATTATTATTATTTAACTTAGAATCAATGTAAATTATTATTTTTAACTAAATATAATAATATTATATTTAAATAAATTTAATATTATTATTGTTAATAAATGTAATTTTATAAAATAAAATAAATAATATTTATTTTATTAAATTTAATTATATTGAATTTAAATTAAAAAAAAAAGTGAAAAAGGAAGAGGGGGAGTGGATTCCCACTCCCACCTCCTCCCATGGGAGTGGAAATCCCACTCCCTCCCTTAATAATGCAAGTAAATGCTTCCACACTCTTCACTCCCACTTCAACAAGTAAACACGCCATAAAAGTGGAGCTTCTAACACCCTTTAAAAACTCGTAAAAAAACCTTTTTTTCATATTTATAGCACTTACTTTGTTGAAATTATGAAAAAGGACATAAAAGTACAATAGAATTTTAATTCAATTTTACTATCATTTAAAATAAATTAATTAAAATTTTAAACATACTTTTTCATATTAAAAATAATTTTACTAGGTAATTTATTTCTTCATTGTTTCCAAATTATTTTAATTTTTTCAATAAAATTAATTATGTTATTATACTAGGATAAAAAAAATAGTTAGTGGTTCACGATTTATAAAGATATTTTAGTTTAATTAAATTTATATTTATCCTTTTATATAATTTCAGTGATAATAAAATTATGATTAAAAAAAAGGGTGTTATAAGAATATTAAAGAAATGTGAAAAGCATTATTCAATGAACTAAACCATTATATTAGTACTGATTAGCGGGGTTAAAAAAAAAACTTGCACAAATGAGGGAAGTAAGACCATCCCAATATCTTTTTTTCAAAAAAAAAAAAACATAATATATTTGATGTCTATGCTCCTGAACATAATTACAAAACCCAAGATCGGCCCAAGATTGTCGGACCTTGTTAGGTCTGCAAGATCTGGGCCGTTCGTTTGGGAAACCGACTTGACTTCAGTATCACCCACTCTCACACCAACAAGCGCAGCACAAGGCGAAGGAAATACGCATTACGCAAAAGCGACCCGTTGATAGTTTTTTATGCCCTCCGTACAATGGCCACGTGTAAAAAAGTCAACATTTGAGTTCCTTTGGCAAATGGCAATGAATTGACTGAAACTCGACTCCAACCGACGGTGCCTCTATTTTGTCCGTTGCCGAAACCAACCACCTCCTTTGTTCACGACGTGTTGCTTTTTTTGGAGATCCCTTTATCTCTCTTTCAACAAATCGTCCAAAATTCTGTATTCAAAAAAAAAAAAAAGGCCCCAGATCTCTCTTTCTCTCTCTATTAAATTCCCGCCATGGCAGTGGTGTCCGCGAGGGCAGAGAGGACCAACTTATGTGGACCTACGGACCCGTCTCCCTCGCGATTAACCTCTGAAGCGATGTCGTCTGCTAATGTCTCGTGCGCTGCCGACTCACCCGATCGCAACGACCAGTTCAGTTCTTCTCCAAACCGTAGCAGAGACTTTGAAGTTCAGGTACAGTTGGCTTTATGATTTAGTCTGTTTGACTGTTGAGAAGATATCGATTGGAATAGGAAAGAGATGTAAAGCAGGTTGTATGGGTATTGTGCACTGATGTTGCAACTTTTTCTGAACTGAATTATTTTCTGTGTCACCTCCTAATATTCAAGAAAATGAAATTATCAACTCAGTTGAACTAGATGGTAGATCCCTCCCTTTCTTGAACAAGCCCTCTTTATTATCCTGAAACTATTTTGATTATTCACTGACATTATGCATTCATGCATATCTTATATGCTATTTTATTTTACAGTCTTCGGTGACACTAAGAAGTGAAGAGTATCGGCAACTGTTTCGCCTCCCATCTGAGGAAGTGAGTGATAGTTTTTCCTGTCAACAGAAAAGCATGCTCTCCTTCCCCTTATTGGTTATAGTTTAATTTCCTAAAACATGTTTAAATTTTTAACTTCTTTTTTAAATTTAGGTGCTTATTCAAGATTTTAATTGTGCATTCCAGGAGAGTATCCTTCTTCAGGTAATTTAGTTATTTAAAATAGCTTCTGTGTTTGAACTTTTTTACATTTCTTCGTAGTTGCTTTAGAATGCTGTGGTTTTCTACTCGGGTGGTTGTGATGTCTAATTATGTATCTTTCCTGATCCTTACAAATTATTAACTTTTTGTAGGGCCATATGTACCTGTTTGTCCATTTTATTTGCTTTTATTCCAACATTTTTGGATTTGAGACAAAGGTAACTTCAAAGCTTCAATGCTGTGTTGCTGGTTGCAATATCAATCATGTTTTGCAATTTCTAATGAGTTTATGCTTCAGAAAATTATCCCATTCTATGAAATTACAGCCGTAAGAAGAGCAAAGACAGCTGGCATCTTCCCTAACGCAATTGAAATTTTTGCTGCAGGGAGGAAGGTACTCTTACTTTTTGTCCTATATTGTTTTCTTTTGGGGATGCCTTATAAGTTTTTGTCATGAGTATTGCTTGTTTACCTCCAAATTTTACTAGCATCTGCAAAATCTAAACCCACTTATTGATCTGGCAGTACTTCTTTGCATCATTTCTGTCCCGGGATGAAGCATTCAAGCTCATTAATGATGGATGGTTACAGCATGGCAGTGGTTCCCTAGTAAGTGCAGAACAGCAGGTAATTGACTGAATATAATTGGCTGTGTGAGTTTTGAAATTATTGGATGTGTTCTGTGAGAGAAATCCTACCTGCACACCACCCAGTTGGTGATTCATACCATTTCGTTTTGTTATTGCTATAGTTTTCTGGCTGTTTTATGGTACACAATATGATGAAAGGTACTGAATAATGTAAGTCACATGTAAAATGACATGCTGTGTTAAGTACATCTTAGTATAGAAATTATAGCGTGCAACTATGTTAATGATCTTTGAAAATTCTGAGTTTGCGTTGTAATAAAGGAATAAGTATATATTTAATGTACATCGTGATTGATTCCAGGCTATGGATACATTTTGCACTGCAGTTTTTGTTATTATCATGAGCTGTAGAACATTGAAAATCACTAAGTTGGATGTTCTTTCTTGGTGATCATATTTCAGGATTCATCATCTGAAACTAGCAGCCCACAGAATGAACCTGTTGTAATTGAAAAGGTCAATTGCTGCTCTACAGATCCCATTGCCAAATCGAGTTCCATTATAAGGTACTTTATAAGCTGCAAAAAAAGTTATCTGTTTTGGTTTTGATGATCCTATTAAATCTCCTCCTTATTGTATCTGAATTCTGATACAGGGAAGAGGATCTCTCAAGTGAGACTAAGCTTCCTGCTAATGTTGAAATGACACCTGTGGAAATACAAGATGATAATGTGCAGCAGGATTTTGAACCAGTTCTAGATACTGACTCTTCACATCCAATAAAGACTTGGTCATGGAATATAGAGAATTCTGATGCGCCTAAGAGTTAGTCAACTAACACTTTTATATCTTGTATTGGGACCTTTGTTTTATTTTTAATTTTCAAAGTTTGTGTTGCACCATGCTGTTAGGCAACTCTAGATTAAGTGGTGAAGTGTATTTATATTAGGTCTTTTGGGTTTTGAAGTGTTCGTTGTAGTGGCCTCTGGAAACTTGCTGATGTACACTAGAATTGACAAACTGGGTGAGGATTATAGGTGCGGGATCCATTTTGATGGTTGTTTGGTAACTGCGTAGGCTAAATTGTTGGGATTTTAAGATGATCTTTTCTGTGATAGCCTGTGTATTATTTGGTGCAAACCTTGATCACTACTGTTTAGCAGCTGATATAGGAGCTTTGTTAGAAGATTGGTCATGTGAAGATCTTCATTGCTTTCTAGTCCCCATGTGATCGCCTATTGACATTGGACCATTACTGATCAGTTATCCAGTCTACTTTTGGTTGAAATTACAAGAAATTATGAACTTTGAAGGCTTTAGATTATGCTCAAGACTTTTTAAGGTTTGTAAACTGATCAGCATTCCATGGACTAAAGTTGAAGTAATAGAAGTTGCTAAGTACTTGAGATGAATTGCAGGAATATGTGGACGAAGAAACTAGTTGATGGGTGGTTATAGGTGACACCTATCACATGGAATTTTTGAGTCTTCAAAGATGCCAAAGCGAGATGTTTGATAACCCTTTACCCAAAACGGAAAAAAGTGGCTGTTTATCATGGTTTCTCTGTATTACGATCGACATTCTAATGTAGGGAAAGGTTGGACATTGAAGATGGCATTAACAAATTTGTAAAGCTTAGTGAAGTAGTTTCTGTTATGGGTTTGGAAATAATTGTATATATCATGCCATATGGTATAGGGTTTGGGTCCTGTGGAGTGGTGTACTCAGACATGCCAGTTCTAGTTGTTTTACGTGTCTTGCATTTGTCACTCTCCACAAATTGTTTTAAGATTGCAGGCACTTCTGTTACATCTTGTTAATCTGAACTGGCTCTGTTTGACATGCAGTACCAGAATGTTACACGAAGGTTGCAGAAACCAAGTTTCAGGTAGTGTCACATTTTCCTATTATCATGTGTGTAGCCATGTACTAAGTTTTTCAGTATCCTATAATTTTAAATTAATATTGGAAGGTGGAGAATTGATTTTCTTTTCTTTTATGGACTGCAGATGAAGGTAGAGGATTTCTATAGTTTGTTTTTTTCAGATGAAACCGTTAATTTTATCGAATCGTTTCATAGAAAATGCGGAGATAAAGGTAGTCTTCTTTGAATTATGAAATAATTATTTCCTAAGGGCACATTTTAGTTTCGATCTTCATTGAATTTTTTATATTACGTCAGCTAATTTTATACTTTGCAATTCTTTTGCTTGCCCTTTTTTTATCTCAGAATTTAAGTGCACATCGTGGCACCCACATGATGAATTTGGGCATTCCCGTGACGTGTCATTTCAACATCCAATAAAATTATATTTTGGTATGGATTTATATTTTCTTTATCTCTTTATATTTTTATTATGAATGAAGGATTGATAAATGGTCTACGGAGGTTACACTCTTTTTGCTTCCAGTATTGATTAGTAGAGTTTTTGTGTTTCAATAAGGTGCTAAATTTGGTAGCTGCCAGGAGACTCAGAAATTTCGAGTCTACAGAAACAGGTATATTTACATGTGTGTTCTGACATTATTTTGCCTCAGCTTTTTAAAGCAATATTAATAATAAACTTTATATCATTCGAAAGTCATAAATTTTATGTCATTTTTGTATATTCCTATAGGATGATGTTGTCTTTTTTCATAGAGTGCACTGAGGACTTGTCTCTTTCTGAAAAGCTTTTGTCATAATTGTTATTTTTTTCTATTTCCACTGGGACTCGCAATGAGATTCAACTCCCTTTTTTTGGGGCGGAGAATCTCTTCCAGGTGTTCTCTAAATTGAAGACAGGTTTCGTCATTATTTTATTGTTATCTGATTAAAGTTAAACATAAATTGATTCAGGATTGAAGAAATTTATAATACACGGCTCTTTGAACTCTCTGAAGCCTTCTAAGCTTAAAGCTAAAGTTTCATATTCTCTCTCTCTTTCTTTCCACTGCATTTTTCTTTTTTTGTATCTGTTTGTTATTGTTCTTTGTGACCCTAATCTCTGATTTTCTTTAAAATTTTCAGAAATAATTGATCCTAGATACTTTATGTCATAAATGATGGTGCTTTGTTACTGGCTTTTTATTCTTGACATTCTGACTTTTTCCCCCAGTCATTTGGTTATTGAGACATCGCAAGAAATCAATGACGTACCTTATGGAGATTATTTTCACGTAGAGGTAATGGCTCAAATGAAACTTTAATTATTTCCAGCATGCTTAGAATATAATTTTGATGTATATTTTGTAGATTATGGAACCAATGTCTCTAGAAATCAAAAATATATTCGGGACTGAAACGTATCCATTAAGTAGTAGAAGTTTGGTGTCAAACATCCATGCATTTTTTGTATTGTTACACTATTTTCGAATAGTTATATGTCATACTGAGGAGTTATCCTAGAAATTCGATTAATGTATAATTATACAAATAAAAACTATATATGGATTTCAGGGAAAGAATACTTGTGCTTTTTCAAATGATATGCAGCATAAATGATAGTTTATCAGATGGGTAGTATATTATTCTAAATTTCTGACTAGCAGTGTCTTTGTGATTCTCTAAAAGTGCCTTTGTGATTGTTTTTGTTTTGAAAGTTCTCCTCTCAAGTTTAAGATCTCTGAATTCCACTAGATTTTGTCAATGAATGTGGCCTCATCTTCCATGTATTAGGGACTTTGGGACGTAGAAAGGGATGATAGTGGATCTAAAGAAGGCTGCATTCTGCGGGTATATGTGAATGTGGCATTTTCTAAGAAAACTGTTTGGAAAGGTTTGCCTCTGCTTATTCATTAGTTGTATCTTGTTTTGTATTGTGCCACTATATGACTGTAATATCACCTATTTATCGTGTTCTGTTGCACATGTGATGCTGTGTTCATCTGATTCACGTTGGAATGCTATGCTTCCTCCTTTTCTCATGGTGCACTGTGGTTTGACTTGCAATTCGTGACACATTGCACTTCCATGGAGTTGCTTCCATCTGATGAGCTAGGTTCATTACAAGAAAGGCAACAGCTACTTTCGTATCTGAAAGTGACACTCATGATTGTGAAGTAGTTATGTTGATTTGTTTTTTTTTAAAATGCTTATGACGTGGTGCAAATAATTGAGCAAACTATGGATAATTTGTTGAGATTTGTAATCGGGGAAATGTACTTTAGCTGTGCCTTGCTGAATATTGGTTTGCCTGCTTGCTAAAATAGATGGTTCTGTGCATTTCCTTGAAGCTTGGAACTAGGATTTACTCCTAGTTGGTATTTGTGGTGACAGGAAAAATAGTGCAGTCTACTCTGGAAGAATGTCGAGATGTTTATGCAATCTGGATAGGCATGGTATTACTATCTTCTTGTTTTGAGGGTTTGTGTTGAATTTGCAGTTCATCTTTACTTGGACATTGTTAAACAATATTAATATTACCCCCTCTTTCAGGCCCATGATGTGTTGAAGCAGAAGAACCTTGAAAAGCCGGAAGGTTGGATTGTGGTAGATAGTGGTATTTAGACAAAAATTTTTTGTGAACAAAATTTGTTATATGGGTACCGTAGCATATTAGTATTAAGCACTTTAATTAATTGTATTTCCATTGGCTTGAAGCAGAGGGAGTTCCTGCTGCTAGTACAGTTGAGAATGTTGATGTCCATTCTGAAAGGGTAGTGAATACTGGGGAAACTTCAGAAAGGTTATGCAACGCAAATCACCAAATAAGGACATTACCATTTACAGATTCATTGGATGCCGGACAAAGTGTTGGCAATCTCTTGCAAGGAAATTTGGTCGACGGTGCTGCCATAGCATCTTTACTAAGAGAATCCATGACAAAATTTTGTTCTTTTGTGAAACGCCAAAGCCGTGTTTCATTGATCCTAGTAATTGCTTTTGCCGTGATCTTCCTGATGCAGGTATGTAATTTTGAATGAGAAAATTCCAAAAATGTTAATTCTGAAAAATAAAATGGCGGTGAGATGAATGGTGTCAATGATTGGCTTCCTTTTGTCGTGTAAGGCAGCAACTATACAGTATAATGTGCTGTTTATTTATTTTATTTTTCAGGTGAGCATACTTGTGCTATTAAATAGACCCCAACACATTCACATGGCTTCTCCACCAGATTACATGGGTGCTGGGGTAGGACAAAGATCGGCTGAATCCATTCCTAGGTTGGAGAGGCGGATGCATTACCTTAAAGACGAGATGCTCATGGTTGAAGCTCGGCTGGAGAGGATGTGGCATGAGCATGCAGTGTTGAGAGCTCAACTGAAAGACCTAGAACAACTTCATAAGCGTGAATAACCCTTCTTTTTCCTTTTTCCTTTGTATAGATTGTATACTTTTGTAGTTTCTGATTGTAACTCTCTCTCTCTCTCACTCATATTCTTCTTTTCTGTTTAGGAGTGAATCTGTGTTTCATGTAGTGATATGTAATTAAAAGTTTGATTAGATACCCTAAAAAAAAGAAAGGGGGAGGGGTGGGGGGAGGGAATGAACGATAATAATAGTGATAATTAGCCGCAAGGTTAATTTGGTTATTGGAAATTTGGTATCATCAATCGGTAGCTTGGATGCCTACATTTTTATGAATTAAAAAGAGTTTCTTTGAAAACGTTTCATTCTTAGCAGCTAACGTAAGATGGGGATCTCAACTTGGTATTTAAGAATAGTTAGTTATATTGCTTTAATTTTGAGTGAGATGTAAGAGCTTCAATTTCTTCAATCCAATGGCTAAAAATAAAAGGTAAAATTTCAAAGCCAATTAGTGAACTGGATGCAAAACTATTTATGCATCGGCGCGAGAATCAGTAGGGCTCGAGTGGTTTCACGTAACCGGTAACCCAAAACATTCATTGCTTTTACTTGAATAGTTTGGTGGAATCCCCGTGTCTTAACGGAAACGGCAATTGGATGCTGTGTGTTCCAAGTCCTATCGGCTCTCGTTTTGATCAATTTGGGCTCCAATGCAGTGTCATCCATTGGCACTTTGAAATGATTCTGAAAATGATTGAAGCAAAAGAGTGATAGTGGGACGGAGGGGTTATGTAAAGGTGCATTGACGAATTTGCACCACATGGACGGGTTACAGATTCAGAGCCACAGGACCATGTTATTATTGTTGCATGTTTCACATTGTTTTAATTCTTCACACAAGACTTTAAGAGCGAGCTTCCGGTTTGTACTTGTGCTCGTGGTGGGCTGCGCGATCCATCAAAAGTGCTCTCCCTGCTCAACCTTAAAAATAATCACACACGTGGCTACGCGCTCCCAGTCCTAGGTCCCCTAGCCACGCCGCATGTCACTCAAATCATTCCCTCCGTTTTTGCCGACTTTTATTAGCAGACTACTACTCCCCACTACAAAGTCAAAATTTAATTTTTTTTTTTTTCCTGTTTAAAATTGTTGTGATTATTATTATTATTTTTCCTTTATCATCTGACTATCCCATAATCGGTGGCGGAACCAATCATTTTAGTTTTGGGGCTGACGAAATATATCATAAATAAGAATTTTTGGTAACTTAAAATTTGAAGTTCAAGATAAAGATTATGAATATACTCTGAAAAGTTCTATGGCCTCAAACTGAAATCTTCAAAAAGTTGTGTTGATTTGAAAACATTTTTCTTTCTATCTTTTTTTTTTTTTTTTTTAAAAAAAAAAAAGTTATAAAGTATTGTTCGGTCCCTACACATAACGTACAATATAAGAGTCATGTGTTTGTCACACATTAAACACAATTTTCGTATATAATGTCCCCGTCCAAGTAACAAGGGATTGCCTGAAATTTTAATGCAGCGTTTCCTAAAGACGCGTTGTTCAAAGAATCGAGATTCCAAATGATGAAAATTTTCCCGAAAAATTAATCATGTTGATTTTGAGGGCGTATGACTGGAGATGCTAAAGCAACTAAAAGCCACTACTCTGGGGACCAACGACCACCGACTATTATATTGACTTTGAAAGAGCCCGTGCTGAGCACGTGTTCCGTATTCACTACTTTAAAAATTATAAAATATTAAATAATTATAAAAAATATTGTTCCTTATATTTTATTATTATAATTTTATAAAATCTTTTATTTTATTACTTTTTCTTTAAAGACTTTAGTTGACCGGTTAACTAATTAGTAAAATATTAATTTTAGCTTTTATGATAAAATACATAAATAGAGATATCAAAATAATAGACAAAATTTTATATTATGTCCTTAAATTGTTAAATAACAGTTTTAATTATGAACTTATGAATAACTCTGAATTTATTATAACTATAAAAGTAGAGAATTAACAAAAATACCCTAGGATATTTTTGTTAAAAAACACACAATCTATTCTAAAAAAATTAAAAAAAAAAACTTAAAGCTTATCTATATAATCAATATTTCTATATTTAAGTGTTTTTTTAATAGACTGTGCATTTTTTAATAAAATATTCAAGGATATTTTTGTCAATTCATTATTTTTATAGTTATAATAAATTCATGGTTATTCATAAATTCATAGTTAAAATTATTATTTAACCATTTAAGGTCATAACAATAATTTTATGTTTATTATGTGATACTTCTATTTGTGTATTTTATCATAAATGATAAAATTTGTATTGTACTAATCAATTGATTGATCAACTAACAGTTCTAACGTAAAAATAAAAAGAATGAAAGATTTTGTAAAATTATAATAGTAAAATGAAAGGTTTGGTAACAATACTTTTTGTAATTATTTAGTATTTTATAGTTTTTGAAATAGTGAAATGATGATAACCTTAAAAAAAAATTGTGAAGATTGCAATTTTTAGTTCTCAGGCAAAAGTGTGAGCTGCTAAGTTCAACTTACGGTCAAGATTAGAGACACATGATAATTGAGACGAATAGGAAAGCAAGACGTCGGCAATTATGACCTGCTACAAACCGGATTTTTCTTTGGGTTAATTGTTCGTAACAATAATTATGTTGCAATTTATGAAGGAACATAATTTGGGTTAACCATTAATTCGTTACAAAACGACAAAACATTTGCTCTTCCTCCATCAACATTGCACAATTTCCTCTCATTATTTTCATTAGTGCAAGACGATACATACCAAGTTGGTATGAAATTTGTGTGCATTGTCGATTCTTCTACCTTCACCAACAAACACATCTCTCCCCCACCTATGTCACAAGTCAGGGTCGCAATATGGATCGAGATTTGTTTATTCGATTCGATTTAATTCAAATTAAACAGATATGAGTTTAAAAAAATAAATTTCTTTAATAAATAGATGAATTCGATTTGATTATCGAAATAAACGAATCGAATCCAAATTAAACTTACTAATACGTTTATTCATTTAGGATTTATTTAATAAATGAGACACAAATGAATCAAATACAACTGTATTCGTTTAATTAAATTACTTATTTACTATTAAACTTTTAAAATTTATATATACAAATTTAAAAATGTGAAGGACAGTTTTGTAATTATCATTTACAATGAGTTAAAAAATATATAAACTTTAATTTACTATTTTATTTTGCTTGACTTTTTTTTTTAGTAATTATATTGATAATTGTAACTTGTAAACGAATCGAGTTAAAATCCATTAAATTTTGACCAAATTCGCTTAGGATTCGATTCATGAATTCGTTTGCCCACCCCTTAATCATAGCAGACACCACCACCATGGGCATCTAGGTTTTGAAATTAAAAATGTTATTTTTTTTATCTGGGTTTTGAAATTAAAAATTTAAAAAGAAAATTAGCTTTGTAAATATTTGACATTTAATTTGAATTAGATTTTGCTCTTATGACGTAGCATTATATTTATCAACAATGTTATGCTTACTTAGTTTAGATACTTAGATGGGATACTTATTGATGTGTCACAAATTATTTAATGTCATGTGTATGGTATTAATCAATTTTATTATTGATTATTAACCTATCACCACTCAATAGATGACACGTAAGATGTCACATTAGAGAGTAGTGATAGGTTATCTCTTACTTTGTATGATTTAATTTTGACAGAGATTAAGACTTGTATTATTTTATCTTATTTAAATTATGACATTTTATTGGATATGGGTCCTTAGACTTGGGTTTGATAAAAATACGAATATAACAACTATATTGACCGTTGATAAGAAAAGCAAGGATCTAGTTAGTTGTCCAACAAAGCCGATCCCAACAAAAGTACTTCTATGTATGGCAATTACGAATGATTGATAACATTTGCCGATAAATTGCAATTACAAAGTGCAAAATGGTAACATTAGCAAATTGCAATCATAATATAATTTATATCAATTTAAGAATTACTTCAGTTAAGCTAAATATAATTTAGTTGTCAAATACTTTTGAGTGGATGGAAGTTACGTTAAAAAAGACCAAACAAAAAACAAAAAAAAAAAACCACACAAACAACTAAGAGCATCTCCAAAAGATTCTATTAATTTTACTTTTCAAATTTCTATTTGCTTACCTATGCGGTAAATAAAAAAGTGAAAAAATATATTATCCTCCAAAAGACTTTTCAAATAAAAATACATTAATATTATTTTAATCAAATAACTATTTTTTGAAAAGAAAAATAAATAATAATTAAAGCATTTATCTCTTTCTCTCCAATCAAAAGTAATAAATATAAATTGAAGAGGGAGAAAGCTACTTTACAAAATTGAAGAGAGAGAACCATTTATTATTTGAAGAATCTTAATTAGAGTGTCTTTTAGAGTCATAAATATTAATATGACTCTTCAAATAAGTAGTAAAATCTTATTTGAAGAGTCTTTTAGTAATGCTCTAATACAAATAAAGGAACATTATTCAATAATTACGTTGTTGTTTGGTCAAAAGAAAGCATGGTTGCATGCTGACCATCTGATCAGAGAAAGACTTGTCTCTTATTTTTTTTTTTTTTAAATCAAATCTCCTAGTCCTAAAATATACACTTAAGACATGTTTGGTACACAAGATAGGATAAAATGTGATAAGATGGGATGTAATTAGATTATATTTAGTTTTATTTTATATTTTATTTGGCCGCATAAGATTAGATTATATTATAAATTTTATTTTATTGTTATAATAATTAAAAAATTGAACTATTTTTTATTGTAAAAAATGTAAATATTTAAATCATAGTTATTTTTATAAAGTATTTTTTAATGAATTATAATAATGTTATTTTTTTATTATTATAATTTAACGAAAAATTATTTAAATTTATTTGTTTATAAAGATATTTCTTATTTTTATTATACCATTTTATAATATAATTTCTAATTAATTATTGTTAGTATTATCAAACTAATAAAAATTAATTATTTGAGTTATCCTAAACTACTGACCCCATGGTCCTCCATGGGATAATTTTTTTTATTTAGGGGTTGTTTGTTTTTTTGACTGAATGCTTAAAATAATTCAGTTTTGGCGTTCAATTGTTTTATAAGTGTTTGATTTTTAACTGAACACTCAAAATTAAACAATTATCGCCTAATTTAATTAAGGAAAAAATTATAAATTAACGCTGAATTAAAAAAAGTATTGAAGAAGTTCGTTTTATTTTTCTAATAATACCCTAACAATATCTAATTATTTCCCACAAATAAAATCCTATATTCCATACCGTTTTTTTCAGTTTGACGACATCTTCTTCCTCTTTTCTTATTAAATAATAACTTTAGTTTCTTTTTTATTAAATATAATAGCTTATTTATTTTATCTTTAATTTTTTCATTGAATTATTAATATATAAGTGTAATAATATACATAATATTTAATAAGGGTATTTATGTAAAATAATAGTTTTCATACATTTCTGTTATAAAAAAAAAACAACTTAATACATTTATTCAGACATTCAAAAATAAAAATAAAAAAAATTATTCAGCATTCAGCTCTATTCAGACTTAATCAAATTTAGTACTATTTATCATTTAGTTAAAAAAAACAAACGCCACCTTAGTTTGAGATTAAACTGTGGGTCTTGTGAATGATTAAAACATGAGACTGGACTGAAAATAATCTAATATTATGTATTTATCCAACCACCAAATGCACCGAAGGATATTTACAATTTGGGGAAAAGAAAAATAATAAAAAGGAAAATTCAGATACTGCCCAGTTTCTTTGCGGTGGCTTTAAACGGACAGGTGGAACTCACAAAACCTTTAACCAAGTGGAGATACGTACTGAGATCGTGACACGTGGCCACATTCACCTTGTTGAGGAACGGGGAATCCCTACTGCTAAGTCTAAGCTCTTTTCCCACGTCAGCATACACCCAATGCGTGTCCTCCACGCGCTTTTGCAGCCAGCTTGGAAGAGGTGCCACGTTAACTGCCTGCTTGTTCGCCACGTCATAATCGTCTATCACGAAGCCGGGTACCTTAGTGATGAGATCATCTGAGTTGACTATACGTAGAATTTTGGTCCCACTTTTCTCCAGCTGGCATCTAAAGCTTCTGTTTCCTACACGTGGCCCACCGAAAGAAATGACAGTCACAATTGGTGCATTGTTGAAGGTTGAGTTAATATCGTATGCTGTTAACGTAGCGAGAGCAGCCCCGAGGCTGTGCCCTGTGATCGTAATACTAAGTGGCTCATCACCGTACAAATCGAGAACTCTCGAGATCTCCTCTCTCACCATGTCTTGTAGACTAGGACACGTGTCGGTTCTGGAAGTGTAGAGGCTGAAGAACCCACTCTGCACCATGGGAGTACTGGGACGGAGATTGACGCTCGTAGTACAAGCACCGTCATCAGGAGGCAAACAAGCTGTTAAGGTAGCACGTAAATTCTCAAGCCACTCAAAGCAAGTAGCAGTCCCCCTGTAAGCAATGACGACATCACGTCTCCCGAGTCTCGCAATCTCTTTCTTGTCCTGACAAACAGCCACGTAACCAATCCAGCTGGACTGAGTCGACATCCAGCTTGGTGCTCTATCAAACCAACGTGGCAAGTGAACCCCGCAAGTGGCACGCAAATGCTTGGTCATCCGGTAACCAGTTTCCCCTATACCCGACCTCGTTAGGAGAGAGTTTCTGGGATATTTACACGTGGCATAAGTTGGAGAAGATGGATCAAAATCGAAACAACGATAAGCCGCTTCAACGAACCGACCATAACGCAGAAGCTCACTTCGTAAATTTTGATCAAGCGGATCAAGTAAACCTTCCCAGTTGTTACTTCCTTGAATTTCCATCCATTTATTGCCGAGTTTCGCTGCTGAGTCATATGTGAGCGAGTTCCACGACAGCTTAGTGTTGAGCTTCACAGAAGCACTAGTGGCGGCATTGGCACAGGACATTTGAGTGACTACATTTCCATTTTGATTTAAACGATCAGTAGGTAAAGTACAAAATCTAGCAAGCTTCATATTGGAGAGCTAATTGGTAGTTTTATTTATTTTATATATATATATATATATATATATATATACATATATAGTATAAATAAATAAATACTAGGGGTTTTTCTTTTTCACTTCACTCGAATGAGACGACTGAGATAATTAGTGTGTCCATTATTTGTTTTATATAGGAAGAGTGGACGGCAGCTCATGCAAAAAGAATGTACGGTGGGGGTGGGTTGGGGAAATGAAATATAACTACTGATGTGATGCTAGATACGAGTAAAAGAATAGAAAAACGGCTAGCGGACCCACAATGATTTTCTTATTTATGATGATTAAACGAGTCAAAGCAAAATAAGACTAAAATCAAAACCAGGTTGAGGAAATTTTTGAAAACATTCATTCTGGGAAAATGACAAATTTGTCTTTCCGACCATGTAGCGACGCGTTTCTGGCACGTGAATTTCGAATTCCGACCTTATTGAAGTGGGAATTATTTTTCATCGTACTCAAGAGCCCCTTTATATTCTAATAAATTTTTTTTTTTTTTAAATATATTTTTATTCATATTTATTATAAATTAAATAAATTAAAATTATAACTAAATTACTAAAAATAAAAAAATACTTATTTTATATTAATAACAAAAAATTTTTCTAATACTATTGTTATTTTTTTTATAATAAATATATATTTTATATTCTCAAGATTAAATATCAAGCAAATGACTCGTTCACTGACTTTTTTTCTTCTTTAATTTTTTTTAGGAGTTATTAAATATTATGAAAATATTAAAGGATAAATGATATATAATAATTTCAATAAAAAAAAATTAACTGCTAATCTCACTATTAAAGTCAATGATAAATTAAAAAATAAAAAGACACATATTTTGATACAAAAAAATATAATATCTTTCGACTTGTTTTTGATTTTAATATGATCAAATATGACTGATTGAAAGTTCACTCTGTATATATAACCTGTGTAAATCTGATTAAAAGCAAAAGTTGATCTAACCCAAACCAAAAGTACTTTTCGCATATCACGGTGCTAATGATTAAGAGCATAACAGATTAAGAATATAACAAGATAAGAAGATAAGCTATTAAGATTACAATGTTAGTGATTAATCTAGACGGGCGCTCTTTTCACAGTGTTTTGGGGGTACTCTTTCTTTCTTTCATTCATTTTTTTTTTCCATTAACAGTTTATATATCATAGGGATGGCAATGGATCAAATCTAACCCAAGATCCATGCGATTCAAATCTAATTTGATTAAATTTGAGTAGGTCTAAAATGAATTTTAATTGGATTTGAATATTGGTGTGCAGATCTAAGTGGATCTACAATAAGTTTGAATTTATCTTAATATGTAAATCCATAATCATATACACTTACCTTTTAATTTAATTTAATTTTAAAAATTTCTTTACAATTGCGTAATTATAAATGATAATAAATTTTATTCATAGTATATTCGTGGTATTTAGTATGTATTTAAAAATCTTAAAACTTAGAGGTTAGTGTTATAAATTTAAATGATAATAAGACAAAAATAATTAAGTGTAAAGTAAAATTAGGGTAGCCGACCCCAATTTTTTTTAAAATCTTTTACTCTTCAGTTCAACATCTTTCTTTCTCTTTAGTCTACTCTGCTTCTCCACTCTGTTTGCATGCTTAGATAAGTCCTTTAATTGCCAGGGAAATCTATAAAATTGAGTTTCATTTTATATTATTTTCTCATAACCTTTTCCATATTGTGTAATCACTAATCAGTGGTGGTTATCTATCATAAAATAACTATGTTATTCGTATATTTAGTTAAATATGGTTGTATTACATATCATTATTTAACGTTGTAGGAACGATGATAGGCATGCAGTGCGCTGTGGATATCAGGATGAAGGAGACAATAGAATCTTTTATTGATCTTACTCCTACGATTACTTTTGATAGGTATTTTATTGTCCTTTTTATTTGGTTGTTTTGGTGTGAAAGCATAAGCTATAATATTTATTAGATTTTTGAGATAAATTATATAATTTAATTGTTATCAATTCATTTTAGTCTTTAATTTTGTTTCTAAAAAATTTTGCTATTTTATTATTGAGTTTTAGAATTCATGATGGATCTAGAGCAAATTTGCATTTTAATTTTTTTCATATTTGGAGATCTTTACTTTTTTTTGAATTATGATATGGAACTTTAAATATAGATTCATGACGGATCTAAAGTAGATGCGAATCTTAATTTTTGTTATGGATCTATAGCATAATAAATCCAATGCATATCTACCCATTGCCATCCCTAAAATATTTCTGCCCAAGTTTTTTTTATTTGTTAATCGTTTTATTGATATGGAATTTTCTTAAGTTCTTAACCTCTCAGAGTTTATTATCTCATATGCAGAACTTTCCAAGTGTTCATGATTAGTCAATGACTTTTAAATCTTCTCAAGGGAGAATCTTGTATTTCATATTTTCATCAAACTCAAAAGTAGTGTGGAAGAAAGAATTAGAGAAAAAAGCGTTTAGAAAAGAATTAATTAAACGCAATATGCCAAAATAGAGATACTATTAATTACTATTAGATACTGCACAGTGGATTTTTAATTGAAAGTCATATGACTCATATCCCGTCAATCGAATCGGATAAAGAAGATTGTAATTAATACTCTCTTTTCGAAGATTTGATAAGGATCCTTTCTTACTGATAGTAAATACAAAATTCACTTTGCATATTCTACAGCCAATAACCCAAGCAGTTGATATATGATAAGGATGATGATTGATGATGATTAATATTATTTAATATTCAATACTCACATCATCTGATAGGATGGGATTTGAGGGAATAATACTAGCATATGGAGTTCTTCTTTGGCCAAGAAATAAAATAGAAAATACAGTCCTATTTTGTGACTGAATGCAAGATTAATTACAGTTCTTTCTTTATAAATATTATTTTGAAGTTTGATTTTGCTATACCTAAATTAAGTTAATTAAAATGAGTCATAATTGAGCTTCCAATTACTAAAAATGATATTATTATTCTTATTAATTACCGTTTAATAAATTACTGCATACACTTATGAAAGTTTGTTTTTAATTAATATGTCAAATACTTAGTTAGGTTTTATGGGTATCAGCCGTGTTGGTGATATCACATAAAACGATTGATTATTTATTTAATCTTTATCTATGTGAATAGGGTTTGAATTTCATATCTGGTATAATATCAATTACCTCTTGTAAAAATAATAGCAAACAAGACACAAATTACCAATTTTCATTTTCCACCACCTTCTTTGACTGACTATCCATATTCAAATCCTGGGAGTAAATAGGATCTGAAAAAATTAATTTTGGGCTCAAGCCATCCCTTTTCTTTTAAGTGAAAAATAATAATAATAAAGCTTTTGTCTAAATAAAACTTAACATGGAGCTATTGATTGGATAAAAGCATGAAAGAAAATGATAAATATCCGAGGCCATTAATTTTGTGCATAACACAGAGGCTGAGACCTCAACATGTGAGAAACATGGACACCAATATAGCCCCCACAATTAATATCACGAGACTGTCTTTACATGGTTGTTTTTGTGCTTTTGAGAACCAAATATGTTTAGAGATATAAGTACAGTATTTCTAATTTGTGAGGCTATGTGATGTGTGACATCTGCAATATAGTCATAATCCATAAACATCGCATGGGATTTTATCCGATCAGGCAAAACTTTTTCCCTTTTTTTTTTTTTTTATTCTCAAGAAAAGTCTCATCAGAGATATAAGAATTATTGTCAATACAGTGTAAATTTTTTTATGTAATTTCACAGGTGTTAATTTACACTTGACAAAATACGGATTTGTGCAAAAAGTACATCATATTGTTGAAGTTAATTCACAGATTTAAGATGCGAATGTTAGCAAATGATCAACTAGGTATCCGTAGAATTAATGGGGATCATTTCAGCCAATATTTTGAAAAGTTTAGTTCCTGTTGTTCTTGTGGGTTTGTGATCTCGGAAAATACGTGAAGGCTCATCATTTACTTTTGCTTAAAATTTTCAAGTACATAAAAAGTAACCAATAGTTTCAGCTTGAGTTGCAAAAGAATTGGCATAAGCTTTTATCAAGGTTGTAGTCGGACCCATTATGACATGTATTATTACAAGCTTTAAGTCTAAAGAGCAATCAATTGCTCTGATCGTAACAAACAGTTGCTTTCAAAGAGGAAACAAAAAAAAAACATGCAAATATTTAAATTTCCGCACAAAATAGTTATGAGAAATTTGTGAGATCTATAGTTAATTTATTGTATAAATCTTTATGGGACCTTGCCAAGTACAATTCAGTCATCACCAACACATTCCCAATTTTTTATTCGGTGGGGGGATTTTGGAAATAAAAATTTTCGATCGGGTCCAACGTCCATATTGATATCGATATGGATCAAAGACCCGTTTCTTAGGGAGATCAATGAAAGTAACCATTACTGGGCCAAAAGCTTTTGACGAAGATGCTTTTTAGTTTCTAATTTTAAGATGGAGTGGGAATGAGTGACCTTTTAATTTATTAAGTTATAGAATAAAATCAGTATGATTTATTTAGTTATTTTATTATCAATTAAGATAGAATAATTAAAAGTTAAAATTATTATGATTTAATTGTGTTATTAAAATAATTAAAGACTAAAAATGGAAGGAAAATTAAATTGGAGTACATCCTGTATGGTTCCCAGCCCAAGTCATACACCCAAATTTATGAAGTTGGAATCTTTACTAATGAAGCCAGCCTAAAAATGAAAATGAAATTGTTGAAATTGGAGACGAAGCGTTGCAATGTTGGTCTTGTTTGGTATTGAAGTTATGTAGTTTTTTAAGTTATAACAATTATTAAAAAAATTATAATTATATAATAAAAAATTAATAGTGTGTAGTAAATATGATTTTTAAATAATAATTTCAATAAAAATAATAAAAATATTATAGGTTTTTCATTATTTAAGTGGTGGATACAACAGTTAGAGGTTATTTGTTAAATATCTTAAGTCTAAAATTTTATTATTTTTATATTTGTTTAAAATAATATGTTTGTTTATTTTTTGATAATTGATCTATTTAAGTAATGCAAACATGGAAAAAAAGCGTGTGAGATTATTTTAATGAGCAATTATTATAGGTACGTTATTATCTAATGTGTGCGCAAGATTTATAATTTAAATAAATTTACAATTATTACCAATTGGCAATTTGAGTTTATTCGAGATGAAATATCTTTTCATGTCAATTTGAAAAGATATTTAATGTATACTCAAGATTATTTTATATAATTATTTCCAATTATCAATTTGAGTTTATTCGAGATGAAATATCTTTTCACATTCTAACTGTAATTCGTACATGAAACATGTTCACACACGCATGAAAGAAACTGAAAGAGAAACTGGAAAAATGAACCAACATGCATTAATGTTTCTTTGACTCACAATCTAGTTGATGAACTATTTTGCGACGCAAAGAGAAGAAAAGAATTGTAAAGAGTCATCATTGAACTTAAAATGCACTCCATATACTTTTTTACTCCTCTCTCATTTTTTTTTATTTCCCGAAATGTTTTTTAAACTTACTTGATACACAGCTCTTTGTAGAATCTATTGCCAAAAAACATTACCAAATCATGGCCCATAGAAAGTGATCTCTAGTTTAAAGTTAAAATCTGTTTCGAAGTCAGTGTCAAAAAAAAAATAAAAATAAAAATCTGTTTCGAAGTCGATTAATAATTAATAGTGATACTCAAAAAAAAAAAAAAATTAATAGTGAGTGTGGTATAGACGGATATAAATAGCAACACTCGGCAATTCAACATGCACAAGCATACTGCACTTGCATGCCAATTGTCTTTTGTTCCACCGTCGCTAGATAATACTCTTCCGTGTTCAAATTTTCATACATTTGTTGTATGTTTGTGTGGGACTATTATTGTTTGAGCACACTTTATTTTCTCTATATGATTTGCAGGTGCATGAAGCTTTGTTGGGATATATATTTAGCTTACCCTAACCATCTCCAGAGAAGGTAAAGAAACAAACTACGCTTGAAATTTAATTAAATTCTGTCTTCTGATGCCTTATGCTTTAGTGAGCTATAGTTTTTTTAATATTAAATTAGTCTGATAGTTTTTTATCGAATTCTCAATAATTCGGAAGCATGCATCAGCATCGCAAAAGTTTCATTTAAGATGAAGTGGCTTTCATTATGTGTATTTATATCAAAGGAGAGGGGAGATCATGATCATCTCATTGTAATACAATATTTCTATACTCAACAGTCAACATCTAAGCCATTTGCTTGGTGGCTGCAGAGCACACCTTCCTCCGTCTTGGAAGGCAAGAGCTCGAATTTTCATCGAAACTCCTTAATTTAATAAAATATTAATGGATGTGGGGTAGACTTTCCTTCATCTTGTGAAGATTTTTGCCTAAGTAAACCCCTGTATTAAGCTATAATTATACGGATTTACACTCCTAATAAATTTCTGTTTATAATATCCAATGTAATATTTATGACTGCATATCACAAATTAATAAATTGTGGTATTCATTAAAGAAACTCATAATTTTTTATTCTAATTTTTATTGCACTATTCTATCTACCTCTGACATGGTGAATGTCGACACTTCATTTAATATGTTGCTTGCGGGATAATTTTTTTGAGATATGTACCTGTATATAGCACTACTAGTCTTTGTTTTTTTAATACTGATTACACATTAGGGTATTGATCATACATCAGATATTTATAATTCTTATTTCAGCAGATAAATACACTGGGACTACAATATTACATTTAATTCTATGAACACTTGTCCAGGCAAATAACTCTCATAATAAAGAATGTATTAACTCCACTCACATTTCGCAAGGAGAATAACTATTTACAATTTTATTTTACTCAATCATGCTTAATTGAATAAATTTTTTGAGTCCCAATCATAGCTGGGACTCGAACTCAAACGCTCAAGCACTACTACTCTTAATTCTAGTACTTGTTGAAAAAAACATCCGTAATATAACAAACATATGACCCATATGAACAATGAGTAATACCCTCGGCAAATTGTGTACACCCTGCTTTATGATGTTGCAAAATAGTAAACACACGGGGCTTTCTCCTGGTTTATTCTGTAGCATCAAGTTCAAGTCAAATTAATATCCATGCTTTTGTTTCTCCTACCAATCATCTTGCATATTTTTGGCTTTATTACAGTTGGATTATATAGCCATTTATACTAAAAAAATAATAAATTAAATACTTACAAACAATGAGGAACACTACTAAATTATATCAATCTTGTATATATTAACCAATGTTCTTTAATCCAATGAATATTAACAAGTGTATAATGATATTTTTAGGGGACTATTGGTCCGCCCCATATATATACACCGACGTTGTCATAGGTAATGCTTATAATTGACTTCTTGTGAATTACTGGATTCTGAGTTATAATAATACCATCAGAAGCTGTGAGAGAGTTTTGGGTAGTCTCGTTGTATCACACTCTTCTCACTAGGTTATTATTATTTATTTTGATTTAAGAATTATGGCATCGAAATGCAAAATGCTGTTACATTCTGAGAATTGGAAAAAAGGGCCCTGGGCCATGGCAACTGTGTGAATGCATGAACGCCTCTTATTTGACATCTCCCTTTTAATTGTGCCATCACCATCTTCTTATCTTCTTTCAGGTTTGACATTTACTTAACCCAATAAGACTTCAGGCTCCAACTTAAGGTCCAAGTTTGGTAACTGATTAATTTTGAAGATTTTGAAAGTAACCTGATATCTTTGAGGCCGCAAATCGTTGTGTTTTCTTCCAGGAGGCAGATTTGGCTGCATATTAAAAATATTTGCTTAGCCATGTGGTGGTGTCTGGTTCCACCATAAGGAGCTTGGCATACAGCAAACTATACCTCTGCCAATCCGATTTCCGCTTCGTATTTTATTGTACTATTATATATGAGATGATTTCACAATTAATTAATTGGTGCTCAAATGTGACCTATTTATGCATATTGCATTTTAATTGTAACAATCTAATCATAAATCGTCATTGGTGTCAAGAAGAACATTAGCAACACAATTTAGATAATTCTCTCACTTATTTTGGCAGGATCGGCTCTCCTTTATATCTCAAGTGGGGATGGCAAGATCGAGTCTTTTTAAATGCTGGATGTAGATATGAATTTTATTCATATGGATACGGATATCCATGGATATTTAAATTTTATTATATGAAATATAATACAAAAATATGAAATAAAAAATAATAATATTAAAATAGTTAAACCAATATCAAATTAGAAATAACAAATACTAGGACTATGAATTTATTGAAAGAAATTATAATCTGAAATTACAAATTAATTTCAAACTAAATATAAACCAACTGGACCATCATTATAAATCTACAAATTAATACAAAGCATTAAACAAGTAAATAATTTGTATTATTTATGACCACGATCATTAATAATTGAGCATCAAGCACATACAAAATAAAGAAAAATAAATACTATTTAAAACATGGCTGTGTCTTCTCGTCATCATCATTATCAATCACTTCTCCATTCGTCACCTTATTTTTAGGAATTCCACCCTTTAAAAAAAAACACTGATGAAATAGAAAGAAAACAAACATTATCAAAATTAAATAAAAGTGTAGAAGGTAGATGTCTAGATGAGTTTGATGCCTTTCAATTGAGCATATATCCAATTCTGAGCATACATTAAGGCCTCTAATGTACCTGTATGAAGTCTACTACAATGTGGGCTTAAAAATCAACCACCTACGCTAAAAACAGACTCGGAAGCAACTGTAGAGACTGGAGTAGCTAACATATCTCAAGAGATCTCAGACAATACTTGAGATGTCAGACAATATAGGATATTTGTTTCCATTCACGTTCAACCACATTAAAATATCAAAGTCTAGAGTAGTCTTATCCTCTTCTTCTAAGTAAGTATCTACCTCTGGCTTAACTTATTTACTAATTTGTTGGCTTTTAAATGCATTAATTTTTTTTGCACATTCCACATGCCTATCGCAACTGAACTAAAACTAGAACTAGAAATAAAAACAACACTAGACTCATCGAATCCTTCAGTCAAGTTCGATCTTAATATACTCTTTTTTTATATATATTATGTATGTAAGTTAGAACAAAGAGAGATAATTTAAGGTTTGCTAAATTGAAAATATGAAAGGGGATATGACATTCGAATAATGATACTATGCCAAATATTATTTTTCACTTCATTTTAATTTTATAAAAATATAATTTTTTTAACATAATCGGATAAATGGATTGGATATTGAATATTAATCTAACATCCATATCCAACCAATATCTAGTTGGATATTTTAAAAAAACATGTATATACATATTCAAAAGTTTTTGGATGGATATTATCTAGTTCAATTGGACTGGATATATGGATATCCAATTTGGATGGACCAATTTGCTATCCATACTCAAGTGTGGAAGCAAGCTGACCTCAAATATTGGATGAGATTATATGTCACCTATTTTAATTGAGTAAATATTTGTTTAGTACATATAATTTGAATTAAGTGTTCGTTTAGTCCATATATTTTAAAAAATGGCTTAAAACACCCTTGCTAGTAATTATATTATAATCTTACCCTTACTTTTTCTTTTCTTTTATAATAATACCCTTGCAACAATATTCTTGGAGATTTTAAAAAATATAAATTTATTAAATTAGCCTTAAAAGTAAAATAAAAATTAGTTGTTATTCTTTTACTTTTAGTATTAATTTGGTAAATAATTTTTTTACAAAAAAAAAAATAGTAAAAATGTTGCAAGGATATTAAACATTGCTTTTAAATTGGCTGAATGCTGATATTAATTTCTTTGTGAATAATAATTAGCAAGATTGGTGTAAGGGTATGAAAAATACCACTTGTTTAATACTGATATTTATTTCTTAATTTGCTAACAAGTAATTATTGGTGAATTTGCTAATTAATTTTTTTATAGATTAAAAAATTTAAGTAAAAAATATTATTACAAGGGTATTATTGTAAAAGCAAAGAAAAAGTAAGAGGTAAGAGTGTAATGTATTTAATAGAAGGGGTATCTTGAGATATTCTTTAAAATATAAAGATTAAACGAGCATTTAAAATTACAATATAAAGACTAAACGAACATATATCTCTTTTAATTGACATCGTTCTTGAGTATCTCGTATATTTTGACAAGATTTTAGATATAGAACCTATAAGAAATATAAATATCGATTTAGTTTCTATTAGGGACCCCCATTTTAGTTAAATCCAACCTCACTAAAAGGTCAGGGTGACAATCGAAGAAACACTTTTCAGTTTTCACTCCCCAAGGACAAAGATTTGGGTTGCTATGTATGTATATAGAACCCAATTGGTTTGTCTAATTGTCTTCAAGAGTGCTTTTAATAAATCTGTTCTAATGGTTCATTGTGAACGCATGAGCGCCTGTTATTCGATGTCTTTTTCAATTGTGCCATCACTATCCTACCATTGGATTAATGAAATCTGAATTAATCTTCATGGTCCAAGTTTGGTGATCATTAAAGTATGTGAAGATTTTGAAAATTACTTGATATCTTTGAAGCCGCAACTTCGGGTGTTTTGGTCCAGGAGGCATATTTGGCTGCATATCAAAGTCTTAGCGATGTGGTGGAATGTGGCTTCTCCAAATGTAGCTTCCTAATTTGCGAAATTTTTACCTACGCCCCAGATCAGGTCAGTACAAATCAACTTGTATAAATTTCCCAGCTATTTGAAAGGCTTTTGATTATATGTTTAGTATTAGTTTGGTATGACTTCATAATTTTTTTTAGTTGTTTTTTCAGTAGAATTTTTAAAGATTAAATAAGATATTTTATCTCAATTAATAAAAACTTAATTTTTGAGTTTTTGGGAGTAGAGGTTAATTTTTTTTAAAATGTTAAAATATTTAAAATATCATTCACGTATTTAACAATATTATTTCATTCATTTTATAACATAATTTTAAAAAACTTACAAATTAAAGTAATTTTATAATATTTAATAAAAATTTCTATTAATAATTAAATAACTACAATTTTTTTTAATAAAAGTTCTATTTATATAAAAAAAATCTAATAACAAAAGCTAACTTTATTTTTCAAAAAAAAAAATTATACCAAATAGAACATTAGGATAAATTAGTCCAAGAAACTTTTAGTTGAACATTGGACCCAAAATGTTTCATTAATTTCAGCTATAATACTCTCTGAATTTCATTGTCACACCGTCTTTGTACTTTAGACGTCTGACTTTCATCATGATTTAAGAGGACCAAAGTTTAATTTTTGCTGAGTGTCCACCGACTTAGGACCATTAGGATTTGCGACATGTATGATGACCGATTGAACACGTTTTAGACGTAGAACAAGTTACCGTCACCGTCCCCATCATTGTCACTGACAAAATACTCTCAGAATTATGTTGATTGTAGCCTACTCTCAAAATATGTTGGTTGTTTAATTTCTTTTTAAAATATTTGGAGGAATTGAGTCTTTGCAATAGATGAATAAGAGCTAAATTTATATTTTCTATATTTATGTTGATTGTATAATTTCTTTTTAAAACATTTGAAGGAGTTGAGTCTTTGTAATGGATGAATAAGAGCTAAATTTAAATTTTCTTTACTGTTCTAGAATTTCCTTATCCTCTTGTAATCGAAAATTTCTTCCTTTGATTAAATGAATGATATAAATAACTTCACAAAAATTTAATCATCTCTAAACAAGTTAGGAGTTCAAAATTTGAGGTATATCCTTGCCATTATTGCATGTTAATTGGCAAGTATGATGATCATTATTACAGTGTAACAATTATGGAAGAGATCCCCAATTTAAGATGATTGATTATTATTATTTTTATTTTATATGTTATCAGTATTCCTGGTCATTGAGTCAAATTGAATAATAGTAATATGGGTGAATTTACGAATTCTATAATTTTTGTAATAATTAATTTTTTACAGTCTATTTGAGATTTACTTTTCAAAGACTCAAAAGTAATTTTGAAAAGTTAAAAACTAATTTTAATATTTAGTAAATTTTTTTTGAGAAATTATTTTTGGCAAAATCATCTCATCCTATAATAGATTTTGAAAAACAAGAAATAAGTAGGTTTTCAAAATCTGATTTTGAGAATCAGTTTTATATCTAACATAATTTCGTATCTAACATAATTTCGTATATATCCTCATATATATTATAAAAATTTAAAAGTATCCTTATTAATTAGGAAATAAAATCATAAACTTTAAATAAATTATTATTATTACCAATTATATTAAGTAACAAAATAAAAAAATAAAATTAATAATATAAAATATTTATTTTAGTTATTAATTATTATTTTTACACAATAAAATATATTTTATATACATATTTATAAATGTGTAAATAAATTTTATTAAATATTATATTCAATTCGATTATTTACGTTTCTTACAACAGTTTAACAGTAAGATTTAGCAAACATACAATATATGACTGCTTTTACAATTTACAGCATTTTTTGAAATAAATTTTATTAAATGTTTAACTGATTTTTTTCACACATGATTATTTCTACTGCACAGATAACAATAATGTGCTTGGAATACGACCATTCATGTGTTGGATTTTACCAAGTTACATGTAATGAAACCTACGATCGAATGTCCACTTCAAATATATATTAATAATTAACATAGTAATATGGTTCACTTGATATTTGTATTGTTTTGGGTGAACTGAAACTTATATTAATTATAAATTAGCAAGATCCGGTGTATTTATTTTCAAAGGAAGTCTTATAATTTCCTGTTACTCACTTCCACGTATTTCAGTGCATGGTTGTTATTTGTCCGTACAATTTACCCCAAAAACGAACTCTAAATCAGACAAAAATCACGCCAATTTACGAAAAGCTAAATGCTCCTTTTGCGATGGTGGTGCCCTATAAAGTGGAAGCCCTGTGAGACGGAGGTGATGGATATCAAGGGAATATTGTAAATTGTGATTTTTTTATCGGGTGAAATTAACTTTGTTTTCAAAACGAAGCAGAAAGTGCAGCTTTGCTTTTGATGCAATGTCGTCGGACAGCAATAACAAACAGAGCGATAAACATCCACTTTTCAGGCGGCATCTCTGAGTAGAACATATTGACTAAAAATTCTCTCTTTTATGAAGTCAACAGTTACAGCTAAGAATCACATAAGCATTTGATGAATACTCGTGATTATGATTTATGCAATCTAACTAAATCGTGGATAGTAATTCTTATGTTATATTTTGGGTGTTGCGTTCGCCAGAATTTGAATATATGTAAAATTAATTCATTGATAATCCATCACTATTCAATACTACCTGTAATTAGTTGATTAATCTGTCAACGAGTTTGTTTTTAAAAATGGAAAAGTAGTCGTCGTTCTCGTTCATTAGCTACTTAGCTTATTTGTGTAGTGCATGCGTTCTTTCTTATCACTGGGAGAGAAAAACCAGCTGACATGTCTCCAGACACCATGACATGAATCACGTATTCTCGATCCTCAATTAGTAATAGGGTGCGCTTGGAATTGAGGTTGGACATCTGTAACTTAAAAGCTATGGCACTAAAATGTTTGGTAAACATTATTAATGAAAGTATTGATATAATTTTTCATTTGTATGATGAAAAATTTATTATATATTTAATAATTTTATCAAAATTATTATTTAAAAATTATATTTAACACATACAATTAACTTTTATTTTATAATTATAATTTTTTTTTCACAGCAACTGTAGCTTAAAAGCTACATCATCACACTCCCAAGTGCACTTTAAGTAGCTTTTCTCGTCTCATCATTAGGTGACACGTACATAAAACGTTGAGATTTAAAAATTAGAAAAATTAAAGTTTCTCAAAAGTCTGAAATTTATTAATGAAAGTCCGAGTAATAAAATTAGCATTTTGAGGTCGTTTTATACTTAACTTAAATAACGCAAATTTATCAAAATAAACAAACCCGAATTATTATTATATAATACCATTTTACCAACTAAAATAAGAAAATAAAACAGGAAAAATAACTTAAAATATGCAAAACGAGGTTCAAAGAAATGAAATTTTTGTCAAGCCACGGAGTGATCAATACGACATATTTTATTGGGTTATATCCGCCCTTCATAAGTTTTGAACTCTTAAGTTATGAGTCCAAAAAGATACTTTGCTTATTCTACTTACGCACCCATTCTTCATCACACGTTTGTATCCATCTTGTACCACTTGTATCCATATGTTATCAAGTATTTGCAATTACAATGTGATAGTCTACGAACAATAAGAAAAAAAGAAGTCATAAATAGTTTAATTAACATCAAGTACAATGGCCGAGTGGTTAGAACTCTTGTAGGAGTTAAGTGGAGGTAGTCTGTTTCTTTTTGAAATGTGAGTAGAGCAGATGTCCTTCGAGTTTTAGAGAAGATAAAAATTTAGACAGTGCTTCATACGATTAATGTAAACTACAGTCCCAATAATATTCTGATATGTAAATATCAGTAACAGTCTCATGTAATATGAGTTATAGTCTCATTGTAATATCAGTGTAAAAAAAAAAATCAAGTACAAAGAATTGTGTAGAAACTAAGAACTTGATGAAGAATAAAAATTAATTAAGAGTGTGATATCTTGCTTATGACCAGGGGTGGCTTTAAGCATAGGTAAATTAGGTGGTCGCCTAAGGCCTCATATATTAGTAAGGCCACATTATGATCACTTAGGCCCCATATGTTAGAAAACCATTTTTTTTTGTTTCTAATAGATTTTTTTGAGTTACTTATATAGTAGGAAAGTCTATTTTTTTTATCTCTTTTTAATTAATAATTATTCTATAATTAAGAATTTTTATAAAGATTTTGTATTTTATTGCGTTAATGTTAAAGAGGTATAATTAATAGTATTGTCTAATCATTAATTCATTATTAATTTTTAGGAAAAATATTAAATTCTTTATCTATTTGATTTTATAAAAAAAACTTAACTATTTAATATTATAAAACTTCTTACACCCTTCTCTATAAAAAAATTATTACATTTAGTAGCTTACTTTTGAAGTAAAAAGAAAAAAGAGTAGTACTACACATCTTAAATTTTTATCTTAAAAACTATCTAAAACAATGTAGTCATTAATTAGTTAGTGATATAATACAATTATACCACTTGAATTTTATAAAATTTATCAACTATTTAATGAATGATACATTATTTAAAAGAAAATTTAAGATAAAAAATTTAAAATGTCTGTCATTTCTAAAAAAATAATTTTTTAAAATAATAATTCTGAAGGAAGTAAAAAATATATCTTTTAAATTATTTTTTTTATTTAAAATTTCTTAGTATCCTGTTAATTATTGATATTTAAAATATAATTAAAAATTAATTAAATTATGAATTTTTTATATTTATTTAAATATTAAAATTATTAAATCAAAAAATTTGGTTTAAGGGCTCTAATATTGTAGAGCCGGCCTATTTATGACATGAAAACTGAAAAAGCTTGGTCAGACAAAATATATATAGACACATTTTTGGCGTATACGCTTCTTGAAAAACGAAAAGGCAGCTGGGTGCAGGAAGATGGTAGCTTTACCAATCTGTACTAACTAATTAATGTGCCTCAAATTGACCGAAGAGATCGAAGTTCATACAACTAAAGAAAGAGTGTTCTTTCCCAAAAAAAAAAAGACAAAGAAGAAGAAGAAGAAAGAGTGTGATAGTGATATCTTCAGCATCAGTCAACCAGCGGATAGTCTTTGTTTGGTATGGACGGCGCGCTTGATTAGTTAGGCATCGTCATCAATCAGTGCGCATAAAAGAGTCATTTCCCCAGTCGGTGCACAGCGCATGGCACAATTGGTGAAGGATTGGCCCGACTTACAGAACTCTAAAAAATATTTGAACACTTTTTATTTCACAATATATTTTATTACAAAAATATTCTTGACTGAAATTACTAAAAAGGACATAATTACTTTTAACTTAAATACTAAAATACTTTACACGCACACCCATTTATTATAAATCCTAAATTTTTATTTTCTTCATCACTTCATCGTGTGAGGCTCATGGAAGATACAAGACTAGAATTGTACATTTTTCATTAGTAAACAGAACAAGACCCCAATTTTCACCAATGAGCTTCAATTATATCTCACAAATTACATTAATTAAAAAATAATAATTGATTCTATAACTTATAGCTTACACTAAATATTCAAATAGCAAGAACGATGATTTATAAAGGGGCAAAAAAAAAAAAAAACCATCCATGAAGGATTAAACAATTTGCTACAACTCGTAACTTTTGTGAAGAAACTCATAATTTTTCTATAAGAACAATTATCAATTAATAATATATCTACAGCCACAAATTGATCCTTGAAATATTTTAATATTCTGAAAGAGCTGCGATCTCTTTCTTCATATCCTATCTTCAATATATGCTTTAAGAAAGTAAAAAGAAGAAGAAGAAGAATGCAGTGGGTGTTGAAAAAAATAATTAATGTTATTTTTAAGATTTAATATAGTGTGTCTAATAAAAAAATAATTTTTAATTTTTTTATGTGAATGTTCTAAGTAATTAAATTTACAAAATAAATTTTAAAGTACAAATAAACTTAGGTGAAGTTGTGGTCGGTACAGAGGGTGCTTTAGTATTTTTAACCCCCATGTCACGTGATACTGTTGATAACCATACGTCCACATAAAACAATTCTGGCCTTTTTAAAGTATTTATTTATTATATATTATTATACTACGAAAGTTGTCAAGTAATGGCTATGTACGGTTAACGTTAACACAGCTAACACCAAAATGGTACAAAAATGCAAACTATATAATATATTCGGTTTTCTAAAAAATTCAATGTGAATCGAAATATCTTTCTCTCTTTCTAATTTGGTTACAAATTAGTTTCACAACTTGCTCTACTTATGGAAATAAATATATATATATATAATTCTAATCTAGTTAAATATCCTAAATTTTATTAAAATTTAAAAAAATTATTAAATCCTATGATTTAATAATAATATGTGGCAATACTTTTAATTTACTTTTATAATTTACAAGGTTGATTAGTTTTGTCTTTTTCGTGGCTTGGAAATTTTATATCTTTTTAACTTACTCTTGTCTCTCTCTCTCTTTCTCTGTGACTTGTTTCATTTTTAAGGACTCTCCTAGTCCTAGCAGAAGCTTTAAACGGGCATGTGGAGCTGACAAATCCTTCAACCAAGTGGAGGTACGTCTTCAGGTCGTGACACGTGGCAACATTGATACCGCTAAGGTAAGGGGAGGCCTTTGAGCTAAGTCTCAGCTCTCTCCCAACCTCGGCGTAAGCCCATTGTGCATCTTCAACGCGCTTTTGGATCCACCCAGACAAGTGATGAGCTGCCAAGTGGGCATCTGCCACGTCGTTGCCTTGATCTATCACGAAACCTGGCACTTTGGTTATAAGATCATCTGAGTTGACAATACGTAAAACTTTTGTTCCTTGTACTTCCAGTTGTTGACGGAAACACTCGTTGCCTACACGTGGACCCCCAAAGGAGATTACAGTCGCCATTGGGGAGCGGTTGAAGTGGGTTTTGATATCGTAAGCTGCGAGAGTAGCAAGAGCAGCGCCAAGGCTGTGACCCGTGATCGTTAAACTGAGAGGCTCATCGCCGTAAGTTTGGAGTAATCGTTTGATTTCTTCACGAAGCATTTCTTGTAAGCTCGGGCACATGGCAGTCTTGGAAGTGTACAAGCTCAAGAACCCACTTTCAACCATGGGTCCAGGCCTTGGCCAATCAGTTCCAGATCCAGGAAGTTGAGTCAGTGTGGCTCGGAGATTCTCGAGCCACTCGAGACACGTGGCGGTGCCTCTTAAAGCAATCACGACGTCTCGTCTTCCTAGCCGTGAGATCACTTCTTGATCTTGACAGACTGCCACGTAACCAATCCAGCTGCACTGAGTTGCCACCCAACTTGGTGCCTTTTCAATCCACCAGCGCGGAAGATTCGTGCCTGACGTGGCACGTAAGTTCTTCGTCAAACGGTAGCCGGTTTGAGGAAGGCCAGACCGGTCAAGCAATGTGCTTTTGGGGAAGCGGCATCTTGCGTATGTAGAAGACGAAGGGTCAAAGTCAAATGACTTATAAGCAGCTTCTACGAAATCGCCATATCGAAGAATCTCACCACGCAAATTATCGTCCAATGGATCAAGAAGCCCTTCCCAGTTTTGTATGCCCTGATACTCCATCCACCGGTCGCCGAGTTTAACCGGCGCTCTAGTGCTGAACCGGTAGCAGTCTGAGTAGTTATAGTCAACCGGGTCAAGCAATCGTTTCCAATCCCAGCATTTCTTTGGTACTGCAGGTTGGTTCTGCGTTAAGGGTTGGGTGATGGTGCAGCAACGAAAACGAAATGTTGCGCTTTTTGAAGGTGTAAGTGGAGATGAGAGTGTGCATGGGAGCACAGGTTTCAAAGAGAGCTTCATTTTAATTTGTGTAGAAGAAATGCTGCAGCTGAAGCTGAAGCCACTGAATGAATGATGCTGGCTTTATAGATCGATGGGAATTGGCGCTCCGGGGGGCTTTATACAATGAAGTACCACCAAAAAAATGAAAAAGGGTGGAATGAGAATTATAATGAAGAGAAAAGGTGATTGATGGATATTGATGACAAGTGCAAATAAATATAAATATTTTTATTAATATTATGCATTTGTTTTGTGAATTAATTATATATGTATATAAATATTCTAATTAGGAATCCATGGTTATATTAAAGGTACGGACAAAGTTAAAAATTAAAAAAAAAATATAAATTTTAATATACTATATTTTATCATATAGTATATTAAAATATGTGTGTGTTTTTTTTTAAATTTTTTAGTTTATCCTTAATTTTATTAAAATCAGAAATCCGTGATTAAAAATCCACTCATATGTGTGCATATGTGAAATTGGAAAAGGTATTGGTGGTATACAGATCAAGTTAGTAGAGTGTAGAGAGAGGGAGTGAAGAATGAAGAGAAAGGTTAGGTACATATGGTTAGTGGGGAGAAAGATCGAGTTAAATGAATCATGGCCGGCTTTAGAGTATATGGGACCTTAGGCGAATTTTTTTATGGGGCCTTATTTTATTTTATAATCTCATACTTAAAAAAATATTAAAAGACTCAAAATTCATTCCATCTTTAATACTTGAATTTCAACAATAATAAAAAAGATCCAAAAAAATTTCAAAAATTAAACCTAAAATGAATAGTCATTAAGATTTTTTTTAATTCCACTAAAACCATTACAAAATAAACAAACAATTACATGAGAACAACATTATGTTCAAATATAATATTTAGAATGATGAAACATAAAAAGTTGAGATAATGAATTAATAATCAGATAATAGAAATGGACTTTGTATTTCAAGAAACTAATTTTTTTTTAAATGAACTAATGAATATAATAATTTACTTTGCATAGAAGAGTGTAAGAAATTTTTTCATCTACTAATTGTTGAGATTATAAGGTTTTTAATAGAAATTAAAAGAAATACTAAAGGTTAACGATTCTATTGTTAAGTAATTAAAATTTTTTTAGAAAATTGGAAGGTAATAATTTAATATTTTTCTTCAAAAGACTAATAATGAATGAATTAATAGTTAAATGATATTATTATTTATATCTCCTTAACATTAACATTACCAAATATAGATTTTTTTAAAAAAAATAATTCTTAATTATAAAATAATTATTAATTAGAGATATGTCTAATAGACTTTCCTATTTTCTACAATTCGTAATTTAAAAAAATATTTATTAATTAAAAATAATTAAAAAAATACTCAAAAAAATAAAATATTTCTAAAATATGGGATATCGCCTGGACCTAAAGCTACCACCGCTTCCAATTTTCTGATGCTCGATCAGATGATGAGAGAGAGGAGCAAATGGGATTTGTAGGGCAAAAGTCACATCCAACGGTCCCACATTCAATCAAGCTGGATGCTTTGACTCTTGCTGAAATTTTCAAACTAAAAAAAAATTATTTCAAATTTTTTCACTTTGGGAAAGCATGGGACATTATAGCATGCTCACTTTACAGCCTTGAGAAGGATTTCTCAATGGGTTTAGCTGGCAGACATGCACACAGATATATATATATATATATATATATATATATATATATATAGAGAGAGAGAGAGAGAGAGAGAGAGAGAGATTAAAGTGTTAATTATAGTGCATACATACATACATAGATATACATATATACACACACACGAATTAACTAGTTTAAGATTGAGAGTTTAGTTTATGTTTGCGGTTAAGTGGTTGTAGATTCAGTTTTATTGTAACCACATGTCTTGTTGGGACAAACGAGGTAGCCAGCAATAATACACGTTCTTTTATTTGGTCTTGTTTGTTAATTTACGTGATGAGGTATCGAGACTTTACAGTTTTACATGTTAATCTCATGTTTCAATTTTTGCATGTGCCTAGCTATAGCTTGATTCATCACATTTGAATAATTTCCCCAAGTTTCTTTTCTTTTAAGAGTTAATTCGCCAATAACCTTCCTTTGTGAATGTGTTTTCATTCCCTTCTTTGGGTTGTTTCAATTCATACACATCTTTATTCATTTTGTCACATTGTGTTTTCATATTTCTTTTTACCTTTTTTTTTTCCTCTCTTTTTCTTTCTTCTTTTTTATTTTTATTTTTATGTATATGTAATTGATAAATGCCGTGTATTCGTATTTTCGTATACGTTTAAGTATAAAATTCCACTCAACTTAGAAGCACAAAATGAAGTGGAATTTTCCTTGTAAGAAGATTTCTTGCTAGCTTGCCAATAAATTGATGCATCAGTTTGTGTGGTATAATTTAGAAGATAATTAAACTTACATGTGTTAAGACCAAACATTTTGGATATTATAGGCTTAGAAGTTGACACGATCTCAAAACTTTCCAATTTCTAATGGTCCTAAAACTCCGATCTTGGGAGGAGCAAAATGAAAATAAATTTGTGTGAAATAATCTTTGTTTGTTTAATTAGTTTAGAATTTCTATAACCTCTTTTTACTTGTCTTGGTCTCTTTGTTTCAATCTCTTTATTAGAGTCAAATAAGACCAAGCTAGCAGATCCCGATCTTATATATTCTATTCTATAACACTGATCTGTCATATAACTGCTTGGATTTTTGCGCGAACATCTACAATTTGGATTGAAAGGAAGAAGCTTTACAATGACTCAGGTCTCTTGTTTATTTGCAATCTTTAAGACTGAATTAATTAGTTAATTAAGTGGGACAAGATTTTTCTTGCATAAATTTTGATTAATACTTCATTAAAAAGAATTGAAAAGATCATATAATTTATTCTTCCACGCATTCTGTCAATTTATAACATATATAGTGAATATACACCATTCTTAAAATGTGATGCGATGTCATATAAATTCAAATATTAAAATGAGAATTGGAGAAATTGAATTGTCTTCAAAATTTTCATGGCTGCAATGAAATTGAAAAGGAGCCACAAGTTTATAAGATTGTGAGAGTGAAGGAGTCCACACAAATACATGCAAGAAACCCTATTTATGGTTTGTCAAATATTTCCTTTTCGAATGTATTTTTTTGTTCTTGGAGAGAAGCTATATTTAGGTACAAATATCTCCTGCAAAATTGATGAAGAAAGTTCACAAGAAGGCCCGATTCTCTTATTTCTTACTCTTGGTTTGGTAGTATCAGAAACCGTTAAGGCTTGTAATTATTGAACTGTTACTATATAAACATGTAGGTCATGTACTATAAATAAATTGTTTCTATAATTCCCAGGAGCAGATCCAAATTCCTATTTTCATGTCCCCTAAGAATAGCTAATTGCAATTGGCGAAGGGACGATATGGTTAGGGGATAGGTGAGTTCAATAATTACAAGATGGGCAAGTGGACCAATTATGCTATAAATATTTGTTCGTATTAAGCAATGATTTCATGGCCATGAAAGTAGTGGAAAATTAACTATATGAGTGAGACTTCAGAATATCTCCTAATATTTGTATCAGCATCCTCGATCTCTTAATTAATCTAAAGTCTCTACTCGTGAGCTTTTAGTTAAGGATTTTAATCTTCCTTAATAGAAAAATAAACTTATTTAAGAGCTCGGTGATGAGTAATATGAAGAGTTTGAAAAAGGGACAAATGTGGAAGTTGTAAAGAACATTGGTAGAGATCGCGCGCGCATCTAGTTGATACTTCAAATTAAATATATAGTCATTAGGTATTAGTGTACCCTTAGAGTGTATTTCTTGTAACAACAAGGTCTTATATATAATGTCCTTTTTTTTTTAATAAGGACATATTTACTTTGTTAAAGTGATGATACCACAAAAATATAAAAAAATATATATTTTAATACATTAAAGACTGTATTTTTTTTATCTATTAGTATAATGAAATCTGTGTTTTTTTTATTTGTTAGTGGCGTCCTCACTTTATTAAAATGAAGATGTTCTTATTAAAAAATTCTTAAGCTATATGATTTAACAGAGTCAATGTGAACAAACTATTAAACTATTTGTCTTTATAGCGTGTCTTCATTGATATCAATGACTATTGTAATCTAAATAATTTGTAGAGGAAAAATAAATAGAATTATTGCAATTATCACAACTGCTTTAAACTATTTTAATTTCAGAGGTAGGTTTATTACTTCCTCTCTTCTATTAAATGTACTTCTTTGCAGGATTATTATCATTTAATTACTTCAGGAATTAAGAAACTATAAATGGGTGCAACAAGTATTGGCATGGACTTTATTATTATATCTTTATAAAATCATACATTTTATTATATTTCACCACCGTTAGTTGACTTGTTGTGCACAGAAAAGGTTTTTATTTTTGTTTTATTTTTTTTATAAAACAATTTATAATGGGTTAAAAAAAATTATAGGTTAATACATGGTATATTACAAATTTTAATATATTTGAATGTAAAGTCATTTTTGCCTCTGTAATGTCAGTATGACATCATAATTTCAATAAGGATGTTAAATAAAATGTAACATTTTATATGTTACGCTTCAACATTTCTTGCACCAGTTTATTGTTTTACGAATCTTGAAATAATCAAATAATTACAACTTTTATTTTTATATGTTTCCAACTTTTCTTTTTTTCTCTGGTCAGTGCACTGAAACATACGGAATGTACAAAGTCCAAACAGTGCAAGAGGTCTCATTGGCAATTTCATGCACCCCTTGCTAGGCAACATTCCAAAGACAAACTCATCTTCATTTTCTAATAGCCTTGACAATTTTAGCAAACATCAAGCCAACAATACATACCAAGCTAAGTTTTTTTTTTTTTTTATATTTACCTTATAAATCTTTATATATATGCAGTAATTAAAGATTAAACGAGCAACTGAATATGTGATGCACGTGCAAAACAAGCTAATGTTTACCATATAAATCTTTATATATACGCATTAAAGATCGGATGAGTGACTGAATATGTGATGCGATCTTGCAATACTTCGTGAATATTAGTATTGAAACTATGGAATTACCCAGACAGCAAATACAATCACTCTTGAAATCTTTATCTTATATATACAAATTCTTAATTATTTCACTCTACTCTTGAGCTATTATTCTTTCTTTACATATAATAAGCTAGCGGATAAATTCTCCTCTAGTTGATGAGGTTATGGCTATGCATAAGTTTTTACGTAAGATCTTCAATTATTACTTAATAGAATAAATATATTATAAGTTAGCTGTAATAATGCCGCAAACAATGCCGCGTATATACTCGTGAAAATCGTGGGAGAAAAAAACAAACTTATTAAAAGCATATGCATCGCATGCAACTTCTAATTCGGGCAGAGTCATTCAATAACCACTCTCGTCACTACTTTTTGTGCCCTACAATTTTAGTCCTTCTCACGTTTATATGTATATATGTAATTATTTTTTAGCAAGGGCACTCTCATTTTATTAAAATAAAGATATCATTAACAAATAAAAAGACACATGTTTCAATAAACTAACAGGAAAAAAAAAAATTTAATATATTAAAATTTGTATTTTGTGTGTATATATATATATATATATCTCATACGGACACGAAAATACAGATTTCGTGCAGATTCGTTATTAGATCATATGATGTAATAGTATTTTTATTTAATTAATTATAACACCATATAATATAATAGTGAATCGCACAAAATCCACATTTAGACATCCCCAGGGAAGAAAAGTAAACTAAAATGTTAATAGCTAGAGATTGTACATGTGCACACGCTCATATGTCTCATTCTTTTTCATTTTTGGCCTAACAGAGATCTTACAAGTAGTCTAAATCTTTATTTTTGGGCGACCATATGTTATGATATATAACTGTAATATATCGTCACGAGGCATAAAAAAGAATACGCATAAAAAATTCACAGACGAAAACAAAGCCGATGTATGCATGCATGTTAATAGTCGAAAAATGCATGAGATGCCGTGACTTGCACACTATGCCAACATTCTTGGTGCTTGTAAAATTTGTGTATTTTTAAGATTTAATTATAAATTTATACATTCTTATCCGTAAATTATGATTTTGTATTTTACTCCAAAAAAGCCACGTCATTTTTTCAGATGCAAACACCCTCATTTTTTTTTAATGCGAACAAGTTGTTAAGTCATGCACTATAAAACACTATAAAACTATACAGTTTAATAATATTAAAAACTAACTTTATTAAACCACATAGTTTAACAACGTGTCGGCATATGACTATATATATATGTGTGTGTGTGTATATCATTATCTCATAATTACCATATAAATATAACATAATTTTTTTCCATTTTCAGAATAAAACAATTCTTTAGGGTGCCAATGCATATTTTAAAATGTAAATTTAAAGTTATATTACAATAAACAATAAATTATTGTGATCTCTGGTTTGTAGTCCTCAAGTGTTACTAATTTGCAATGGATCACTACACCGCTCCGTCTAAGTAATTTAGAAAGAATTTGAATAGACCATTCAAGTACACAAACCTTTTTAATTAAAAAAAAAAAAGTACGCAAACCTTTTAATAGATTAAAGGACAAACCTTTTAATAGATTAAAGGACATGATATAATCCACTAACATCCCCGCTATATAAATGAAAATAGATTGGTTGATACGACAAGGTATAGGAAGGGCAGGTTAGCTTGATTTGTTATCTTAAAACTTTTACTTAGCCTTAATTTTGTTCCAATTTCTAAACAAGTTAATTTTCTACAAGAAGTTTGTTAATTGGTGGAACAATCGCTTGCCCAATCGACTATATAACCCAATAAATCGGGGAACCAGAGGCCATGACTGAGACATATGATCAAAATTCATAAATCATGGCTTGACATGTGTACATATGATTGACTGGCGAATGAAAATTGAAAAGCAACTAATTTTGAAATCCTTTAACACTGTTTTAGTAAAAGACATGCAATGTGCTAGCTTCTATTTTGCTCTTATTGCGGAAAGATCAGACAACTTTTCTTAAGAGAATATAATATTAGCTTCCTCTTATATATGGGAACAAATTTCTTTTCAGAATTTTGGATGGAAGTAGCTATCAGGGTATCAGTTATAATGGAAGTAGCTATCAGAAAAAAATGGAATTTTCATTTGTGATAAAACAATTAGGCATCAGCCATTACATTTCATCCAGGGGTCATTCTTGTCATTTTAACATATAAATATGTGAACTTGAAAAGATAAATTAATCAGGGTCAAATATCACCGCCGTCGAGGATATTTGTACTCATCAAATCCCTCATCAAACTAATTTACTCTCTACATCCATTAACAAAAATAATATTTTTACATTTTACTCTATAAACCTATCATAATTCTTAAGTTAGCCTTAATTTAATATTAATTTTATTACTTTAAATTTGCACATAAATTTCTTTCCCAATAAATTTGCCCATATTCTACATGTACCAAACTCAAAAGTTAATCCTACTACTCGATTTCTTCCTTTTATTTTTATAAATTCTATGCTTAACAAAATTATCAAATGAAATCCATAGGAGTTTTGGGAAAAAAAAAATTCATGAATTAAAGTCCTGCAAGAGTGAAATTGATTTTTTTTAATTTTAGTAAATTTAAAAAAAATTATTTTTCTCTATAACCCTTTGGTTAGGTTCATCGACACTTCCCTTAACTATGAAATAGGAGAGTTTAAGTTTGCCATTGTTGGACTTCAGTGGACTTCAATTGTTTACTTTAAGTTTGGTGTGTTGAACTTTGATTGGCTATGATCATATTGTATATAATATTGTTTTTTTAAAAAAAAAAAAAACTAGTTTTACTTTCTAGAAATGTCTCTAAGAATTTATAAATATAAGAATTTTTTAAAAAATTTATGAGCACAGTTGATTTGGTTTTTACATTTTTCAATTTTCCAAAAATGTCTCAAGAATATTTTAATTTTCTCTTTGAAATATGGCTGATTCCACCCAGAGCTATAACAAAATAAAGAAGAAACTAATTTTCAAGAGTATAGTCTTCAAACATCTATTGTATTTGATATGGGTAATTATCTGGTAACCACCACTTATTAAGTAAAACTTCTGTAAACCACTAATTTTTTAGATTGTATCTATAAACCACCTACTTTTTAAAAAAACATCTCTCACCCACCTTTCCGCTAACGGAGTTAACGGATACATGACATCAGCATGCCATCATAAGGGTAATATTGTCATTTAGTTAAAAAATAAATATTTAATTAATTATATTCTATTTTTAAAAAATAAATATTTAATTATATAAACAACATTATTTTTGTTTATAAAAAAAATCAAACAATACAAAATCTTATTTTTAATTAATTATAAATTATTTTGGTAATTATTGTATTACAGGGGTAAAATAGTCTTTATACAGAAAACCATTAACGGCAGTTAACTTTTTTAACGGAAAAGTGGTTGGGGATATTTCTTTAAAAAGTAGGTGGTTTACAGATACAATCTTAAAATTTGGTGGTTTACAGAAGTTTCACTTAATAAGTGGTGGTTGCCAGATAATTACCCATTTAATATTGCTTAAATCTAAAGTTTTAGTTTGAATAAGGGACTAATTTTATTTAGATTTAAATATTTTGGATAATAAATAGATGTAAATGACATGCCTTTAATAGTAATTTAATCAAAGGGCATGGGTTGAAGAGTATTTTGCCCTTAAACTTAGGGTAGGGCTATTTAAACCTACCAAATTTCTCTCTACACATATTTTAAAAAATAAATTTATTATTAAAAATTTAAAAATTAAAAATCTCCAAATTATCCTTTAATAATCTATTTCTCTCTCTACCTTACAATTGTGTATTCTTTCACTCTTTCTTTCATATTTTGCAAACTAAACAATCAATTTTACATTCGTTTGAATTTATTTTTTTGGTCTTTTTTAGTATTTCATGCTCTCTATATATAAGAATTTTTTTTTGATTTTCATTAGCTTTTATGTTTGGTAAAAATTAATTTCATATTCATTAACTTTCATTGCTGATAAAATTTTGTTAATGTTCATTTTAATTTGTTCTTCTCAATTAGTGATGTTAATTATTTGTATATAAAAGAATATATCTAAATGAATGGATGAGAATTTGCAAAATTGAGAAGAGAGAGAAGTAAGAGTTAGTTAAGTAATTTTATTAAAAATTATTAATTAAAAAGAGGGTGTAAAAAGTAAATTGGTGGGTTTAAATAGGCCCACCCCTAAACTTATCTCATTAATCTCTATCTTTTAACTAAATTAGTGTATTTCCAAATCTGACCTTATTAAAAATATAAAAAAATTAATTTTTTTTTCATTTTTTCTTTTCAGTCCCTAAAGTTGGCGGAACCTCCGATCGAGGCCACCACAAAGGTCAACTTCCTTTGGCCAGTCATTACAATGTAAGGACTTCGTCCTTTCTATTGAATACCCCAAATGGCCAAATCCAACATCATCTATTTATCTTGTTCTTTGCTTTGAAAGCTTCTCTATCGCCAACTTTCATGGTGAACAAACAATGATTAGGAGCTCAATTGGAGAAGGAATTCTAGAATATTTCAGATGTGATACAATCAACTAATAGATATATGACATGTGTAATGGATTTTAATATAACTACCATTTGTATGATGGTTTTTCAAAATAAATACATGTCATAGCATTATTTATTTGTTATGTGGCTGACACGGTACATTTGATGTATTCTAGAATTTCTCTAATTGGAGGGTACATGGCAAATTTAGATGTTTCCAATGTTTCCACTGTCTAAGTGGCACAAGAGCTAGAATTGATTTGAGGAAGAAGTTTATTTTATGAGAGCTTGAGACAAAGGGTATTAAAAAGAAAAATTTTTTTAAAAAAATTTATGGGCAATTTGAAAATAAATGGTGATTATTAAAAAGTAGAGGTTAGTGAGAGAAATTGAGGGTTCAATTATCATTACTCTATTTGTATGGATTCAAATAGACTCACCAGTTTAGTAATGCTGTAGCTTTTAAAATAATTATTTTTAACTGTGTTATAAAAATAATCAACTATAAAAATCAGTTAAATGTTTGGTAAAATAATCAATAAATGTCATCACTCTTGAAAACCTTTCAGGAGGATCCATTAAATTTTAAGCAAAGGTTCCTTTAACTTATATAATCCTATTTAACCCCAATTATCAATTTGATTGTTTTTCATACTTTAAAGTGCTGTGCATACATTTCCTATTGATATATTATATTTACAACCGAATCTACGATTACATGATCGTATATATTCTTGACATTAAGTTACTATACTAATCAAAATCATTGTAGTATCATGATCAAGATCATAACTACTAAAGCTAGCCCAATGACATAATCGAATGGGCCCCCAGTCTAAGGATCCACATCTAATAACATATCATAATCTAAACAGAAAACAACACAAGTCTAAATCCTTACCAAACTCAAATCCTACAAGATGGAGATAAGTTTTCATAACTTAATTATCCTTCTTATTATTTATCTTATATAAAGTGATCACCACTCAAAGGTGAGGAAAAAAAAATAAGTCTATTAGAGGAGGGATACAATATTGTCAAAGCATTTCTCTTACTCTTTCCTCTCGATCTCTCTCTCTCTTATTTATTATCGTGCCACTCTCGTACTTTTAGTCTCTGTTGTTATCGTGACACTCTCGCATTCTCAATCTCTGACTTAAACATCAGAGGGTCTATGTCCTTATTTCTCCCGGCAACAATTAATGTATTATTATTTTGTAAGATTCTGACCACTGGGCTCTTCACTCTCAATAATGGCAATCTCTTACTGCCCATTCCTTAAAAACAACTCTTTCTCAACTCTTCTTGTATGCGTTGATTCCTTATACTGTAGAATAGTAGTATGCTGTAAAACAATATTCCTTAGAGATAAGAATGAGCTTTGGATATGACATAAAGTATTGATGTATTGTAAAGTAAGGTTCCTTTTAGATAAGAAGGAATCTAGAATGTGCTGTAAAGTAAGATAAAGTTTGTGTACGTATCCATGTAATTACAGTAAAAGAAGATTCCCTTAGTACCTATAAAAGAAAACCCTTAGCATTGAAATGGATCATCAAAGAATATATTGTCTCTGATTGAGTCTTGTAATATATCCAAAATAATAAAATTCCCTTTGTTTACATATTTTATTTCTTTTGGTATCAAAGCCAATACTCCCAAAAGGAGTCTTCCATTTAAAAGTACTCATTTCAGAATAAGGTACTTTGGCTAAGTGAACTTTAGCTTGAACTTTTCAGAGTTAGTGTGGCGCCTTTTTCTTTTGAAAGACCATAGGAGAGCTGTATGCTTTGGGCTATCACGAGCAAAGAAAAGTTTTACTAAAATTCCTCCTGGATATTAAGACCAGTGCCAAGGGCAGTCTAGGACTATGGATAACTAGAAAGTAACAAGGTCTGAAACAGGTATTTTTACAATAGAAGTTCCTTCATCCTCTTCTTCAACCATAAACTTACCCAAAAATCCATTCAACCTTTTCATCTAGATCCCTTAAATCCTTATAAATTCTATAATGTAAATACCCTTGCTTCATCCATCAAATCTATTGTTCTTTTCAGGCAACCTAAGCTCCAGTCTGTATATAAGTCCTCTGAAATCCTTGTACAATTTATTGCTTCTAGCTCTAAAGAAACATACCTCCCTGTCATTGCTTCTAAAGACATCAAGAGGTACAGGACTGAAGGCTATAATGAATTACATCTTGAAGCGATCATAATTGGTCTCCAACCATTGTTTCTTACTAGAAAAAAAATTACTTGTTTCCTAGCAATCTTTGATACAAGATGGAGAACTTTTGAAAAGGCTTTGATCTCTGCAGTAGAAGTGGGACTATCCAAGGGCATATTGCTATCCAAGTAGATCCAAAATTTACTCTGGATCTACATAAACCCACACTCCTAGAAACTATCAAATTGTTGATCTAGTAAAATGGGTTAGCAATGAATCCTAATGAATCAGCCCTTGCAGTACATCATACCATGACTTACAAAGTCCAATCCCACATGTTCTCAATGAGCCATTCCAATCTTCCTATCACTAGAATGATTGGTGGTGAATGAAGTATTATTTAACCGAAAACTTTCAAACAAACTCAGTTGGCTTTCCCTCCTCAATGGATTAATGAATATGAGGATACAAACTGGGGACACTTTGTAATTTGTGATGCTGCACCAAAAGTATATTATGCTTTTTGGCTTCTGATTAATATGTATCCAATGACTATACTGTTTTATCCTCACATGATCCACAGAAATAAACGGTACAACCATAGAAGATGGTTCGACAAGTTGTTTACATGTTATAGTAATCTTTGAAGATCCACTCATACTGAAGCTAATTAATGGCTATCAGATATCTTAGATTACTATTGTTATAATAAAATTAAAAGATATCTAGAGACATGACAAACCACCCTTGGTTCAAGTTGTAGAACATGATCACATAAGACATGAAGATCACTCTATGTGGGGAGGATGCCTACATGCTCGAAAAGCTCTTGCAGAAGTCTATAGTATTGAACCTTAATTTATACAACACTTATAGTATTGTATCACCCAATACTCAGATAACACCTGATCTATTTTATAAAGAAGAGATTAGGAATGGCATACTATGGAGTGATGATCACTATGAGATGGAGATGAGAAAATACTATAATGATTGGCTTTGACGTCACGGATGAAGAGACGAAATATCACCTTTGTGGATCGTGCCACCTTCTTCAGAAGAAGATCCAGCATGGTGCATATACAATTTTGACGATCATCTACCAGACATGAATGTGCCTCAACCAGAAATAATGGATCAAAATGATATTCTGGAGCAGCAACTGATTCAGTGGGAAGAAGAAAGAATCTATAAAGCTAACCATGCATGGTTGACTAATGAAAGTGGTACGAGCTAGCGGAAGACGATAGTGGACCATATCGGCGAAAGCATTGGTGAATAATTACCAATAAATAAGTGACAAGTGTGTGGAGTCACATGTATGTTAATTCCTTGTACTGTAGAATAGTAGTGTACTATAAAGCCATATTCTTTAGAGATAAGGATGAGCTTTAGATATGACATAAAGCAGTGATGTATTGTAAAGTAAGATTCCTTTTAGATAAGAAGGAATCTAAAGTGTGCTATAAAGTAAGATTAAGTTTGTGTATGTATCCATATAATTACAGTAAAAAGAGATTTCCTTAGTACCTATAAAAGGGAACTTTTAGCATTGTAATGGATCATTGAAGAATATAATATCTCTGTTTACAGCACACTCTAGATTCCTTCTTATCTAAAAAGAATCTTACTTTACAACACATCACTACTTTATGTCATATCTAAAGCTCGTCCTTATCTCTAAAGACTATTGCTTTACAAATTACAACACACTACTATTCTATAGTACAAGGAATCAACACACATATGACTCCACACACTTGTCACTAATTTATTAGTAATTATTCACCAATGCTTCCACTGGTAGGGTTCACTATCGTCTTCTGCTAGCTCATACCACTTTCATCAGTCGACTATGCAAGGTTAGCTTTATGGATTTTTTCTTCTTCCCACTGAATCAGTTGCTGCTCTAGAATATCATCTTTATCCATTATTTCTGGTTGAGACAAGTTCATGTCTGGTAAATGATCGTCAAAGTTATCTACGTACCATGCTGGATCTTCTTCTAGAGAAGGTGGCATAATCCATCGAGGTGATATTTTGTCTCTTCGTCTGTGACATCGAAGCCAATCATCATCGTATTCTCTCATCTCCATCTCATAGTGATCATCACTCCATAGTATGCCATTTCTAATCTCTTATTTATAAAATAGATCAGGTGTTGTCTGAGTATTGGGTGATACAGGACTGTGAGTGTTGTATAAAGGTTTTGCTTTATAGACTTCTGCAAGAGTTTTTTGAGCATGTAGGCATCCTCCCTACATAGAATGATTTTCATCTCTCATGTGATCATGTTTTACAACGTGAACCAATGGTGGTTTGTCATGTCTCTAGATATCTGATAGCTATTGATTAGCTTTAGTGTGTGTGGATCTTTAAAAATTGGTGTAAACAACTTGTCTAATCATCTTCTATGGTTGTACCGTTTACTTTTGTGGATCATGTGGGGCTGAAACAATATAGCCATTGGATACATATTAATCAGAAGCCAAAAAGCATAATATGCTTTTAGTGTAGCATCACAAATCACGAAGTATCCTCAATTTGTATCCTCATCAATTATATGGTGAAAATATGCATGTGTCTGAAACATAAATTCATATATTTGATCAGAATTTGGGAATGGATTAAACAAAGTGTAGTATAACAATTTTCCATCCCTGTTGACGGCAGGTCTGTGTTTGATATCTTGTACAAGTGCCCAAACTCTCCATTCTATATCTCTAGAGCTTGCTGGATAAGTGAGATGATTTGTGACTTTATCAAAGATCTGTTCTTTGATTTCCACATGGAATGCTTCAACAAGTTCAGAAGGGTTGTAGGAAAATCTTATGTTGAACCATTCAGATGGTATTCTTTTGTTTGTTTAGGGTGGTAAAGTATATACCGTAACTCGTATCTCATACCATTCTCTGGGCTCTCTGAGTTTCTTTGTGCTCTAGGTTGTTGATGAAGAAAATGCCATGATTAGTCTGGAAAGGAAGTCTGCAACAGTGTTGGATTCTCTTTTGATATATTTTACCTCAAACTTGAATCTTAACAAGTTTTTTACCCACCTTGTGAATTGAGGATCTGTCATCTCTCCTTCTTTTCTTTTGAGTAACTCTTGAAGGTATTTGTAATCTGTTTCAATTACAAAAGGGTTTAGAGAAAGAAAGAATTGAAATTTCTTGAATTCTTTGATCACTACTAGGACTTCCTTTTTTTATGAAGGGTAGTGGCACTGAACTTCATTGAACTGCCCTTATTTATAGCCACAGATTTTCCTATTTTCCTCGGATTCTTCAATCAATAATGCACTCCAATAATGATCACTTGTATCTGTTTGTAGGATGAGGTATTCATTTTCAAGAATCTTAAAGGAGGAAGTGATTAGCATTTTGTCTTTAACTGCTTTACTACTTTGTTGCTTTTGCCGACCACAGTGGTGCTCCTTTCTTTAAGTGTTTAGAAATCTGACTCGTTATCTTAGATAGATTCTAGATGTGATATGCTGTATAATTGATGATTCCCACAAATTATTGAATCTGTTTTTTGCCTGACAGCTGGTCTGAAAATTGGGATATTTTTTCAACAATATGTGGCTGAGGAATGATGTGTCCAGCCCTGATATGCAATCCCAAAATATCAATTTCTTTAAGTTATATCTTTATCTTGGATTCTGATAATGCCAAACCATGCTTGAATGTAAGTTCTTTGAACAGCAAAAGGTGTTTAGCATATTCGTCTTCATTCTTGCTGAAGATAAGAGCATCATCAATGTATATCAGACAAAAATATGTATTGATCTGTAAACATCATCCATTCTATGCTGAAATTCTGATGGAGTATTCTTTAATCCAAAGGGCATGACATTTCATCCAGGAATGCCTCATGATGAAGAACTATGCAAGGAAGAGATCCAATCATTATTGGACCTCAAACTCATTAGACCTTCTAAGTCTCATTGAGTCAGCCTAGCATTTTATATGAACAAACATTAGGAGCAAGTTCGTGGAAAGAAGAGACTAGTGATTAACTACAGAAAACTGAATGATTGCTTACAAGATATTACGTATCCTATATTTAGACGGACTCATCTCTTGAAAAGAATAGTATATGCGAAGTTCTATTCTAAGTTTGATATGAAGTCGGGATTTTGGCAAATTGACATAAGAGATAAAGACAAGTGTGTGTGTGTGTGTGTGTGTGTGTGTGTGTACCATCTTTACAAATTAAAGGGCTAATATTAACATTTTTTTAACACCAATTTATGCCCAATTTTATTTGATAACGAAAAGAAATTTTAATAAGGGTCAGTTTGGTAATGTTGTAGCTTTTAAAATAATTGTTGTTAGCTGTGCTATAGAAATAATCAGTTGTGAAGAAAATCAGTTAAGTGTTTGGTAAATTTTATTTTCAGAAGTACTGTGAGTTTTAAAAGTAGTTGTGGATATTTGGTAAATCTTATTGTTAAATTGCTGTAAAAAAACAAATGACTAAAATGGACATAATGTAGGATGAAATTTACTTAACATATAAAAACACGTGCATACAATATTTTTAGTTGTGTATTATAATAATTTAATTAAAAATTAAATTTGTACTATATTGATTTTATTTTTTATAATAAAAATTTATTGAAATATTAATTTTGTTTCCAATTCGAATAACGATAGTTTTAGGTTTAGGTAATAATTATAAAGATATTTATAGAATTATATTAAAGGATAAAATTGATTCTCAAAATTAGAGTCTAAAAGCTACTTCTTCCCTGCTTTTCAAAATCAGCTGTAAGATGGGCTGATTTTGACAAAAGTGGTTTTGAATTTTTTTTACCAAATACTAAAATTAACTTTTAAATTAGATTCTCAAAATCATTTTTAAACCTTCTAAAAGTAATCCCAAACGGGCCTAAGAAGTATAATAGACCATCCATCTTGTCAATTGGAGAAAAATTTTGATGTTGAAAATCGCCAGCGAGCAATTAATATTGAGAGCAATTTTAATATTATGAAAAAGGATATAATTATTTATAAAAGTAAATTAATAAATATATATGGGTTATATTGAGATAAATTTTTTTATTAAAGACTCAAATATCACCAGTCGTGATGCTAATAGGTGAGATACAAGAGTGGAGCTTTTGATACTTTTTAAACTCTTAAGAAACCCCACTTTTCATTCTTTATCTCTTTCCTTTATGAAATTACAAAAAACAACATAAAATTAAAATAGAATTTTATATCTTTACTATCATTTAGAATACATTAATTAAATTGTAAACAAACTATTATTCGGTAATTTATTTCTTAATTATTTTGATTTATCAGCAAAATTAATTTTATCATATATTAGAAATAAGAAATAGTTAGATGTTTATGATTTATCAAGATATTTTAATTTAATTAAATTTATATTTGTCATTTTATGTAATTTCAGTAACTACAAAACCACGATCACAAACATTGGGGTGTTATAATGATATTAGAAAAGTGTGAAAAGCATTACCGGAGATACAAACACTGCATGGATAGGCCCAGCTCACTCACAAAGCAATTCCTGGGCTCTCAAAAAAATTTAACTGGGGCCCATCACTTCTGGATCAAAATCCTGCCGCATGTCGAATGCAATCGAGGCAAGACAAGATATACGGCGCATTTACTTCATAGAATATGAATGAGAATGAATTGAAAATAGAAATGAAGAATGAAAATGAGATTTTAATATTTATTTAACAAAAATAAATGGGAATGAAAATATGTTTGAATGTCATTGATGTGTTTACTTAGTAAAATAAATAGAAATGAGAAATTGGAATAAGAATGATTTGAAGGTAATTCAAGAAATATAAAAAAATTAAAGGGATACAAATATCCATTCAGGGAATGAAGATTCCTCATTCCCAACCCCTCTAATGGGAATAAAATTCTCATTCCTTATTTCTAAATTGTGTAAAACCCACGTATTTTATTTCCATTCTCAAATTATATTTTACCAAGTAAACACACCAATAAAAAATACTCGATACAAGTTACGATCAATTCCGGCCCATTGAAACTGACTCACCAAATTATGGTCAAAATTTTGGATTTCAAAACTTCTATTTCCAGCTGAGAATACATTTACACATTTCTTTTTGTTTTTATTTGTCCTCTTTATGAATGTTTGATGACATGTAGCTATCGATTTTGATCCCCACAAACTCAAAATGACGAAAACAAGAGTATGACAACTTATTTTCCACTACTATCATCTTTTCTGATCCATTTTCTTTGGCTTCTGAGATTTCTTCCTTTTGGCTTTCTCATACCCGAATTCCAGTGCTTACTACTACCGGGCCTATTTGAGGAACTGGTGGCATTTATTTCTGCAGGAACATGCTGCTCTCCTTGTTCCTGCTCGGTGGTTTCTTTGGTTGACGTTGGGGTAGGCAATGTGGCTGGTTGTGGAAGAAACATACCAGGCAAAACAACTAAGTCCCTTTTGGGTTCAATAAGACCACTATTTTCTTGCTGTAATTTCAGTATGGCCTCAAATTTCTGTCTTCTTATGTTCTCCAAATCAGAATGAAGGAACTTGTCATCATCATCATCATCAATTTCATTTCCATTGGAACTCTGAAATTCAAGAAATAAAGTAATTTATTTGACCAGCTTCATGCAAGGAGGAAAAAAGTTATAATTGTGAAATTTTGAACAGAAGAATTGAGAGATTACAATTTACAAGTCAAACATTACTAATGCTGAGCAACAAGTGCATTAAGATAGAAGGCAACGGGAACAATCAGCTTTCACTACCTCTGGTTTAGATTAGAGAGTATGCCCAATGCACAACAAAAGCTAAAATGTGATGACAAATTTTATCACACAATGAGATAGAAGATATACCAGATAACTGGATTGACTGCCAACCAAGTTGAGCACATGTTCAAGATCCTTGACATGAAAAACCTTGCGGCAAACTGGACAGTTTCCCATGTTTCCATCAATCGGTCCAAGCATGTCTAACGATAACAGTTACATATGAGATATAAATATCATAAAAGAATATTAAGATAAACAAGGTCTTAAAAATCTTCACTTTAAGATAAACTGCAAGATGGTACCTCATGAAACAATGTTTTACTTGTCAAGAAATGTAATTCATAACACGAGTGCATCTAAATAGACGAGAGCGCAAAAACAAACTGTGAAAGCCACCGCAAATAGAACAAACTTCTCATCCATAAAGCAGAAAATTTATATTCAGGAGAAAAGGATAGAAATAACTGGTTATCAATTCTAGTATCAATCTTTAGAATCAACCAACCCAACAATCAAATGCAAAAGAAACAATTGTTTAAGTTCAAATTTCAGAAGCATACTATGCGGAATTCACTCAACTGAACAATTAATACACCTATCAACTCTTAATAAAAAGAAGCAAACTCCCTTGTCAATTGAGATTAAAGTCAAACCTTTTTGGTTTCGCGTGTCTATATTAGGATGCACAGTTGCACAAGAATCGGTTTCTTTCCCATTTCGGAGCCAATTCCACCACCTAATAACGCACTCACTGCCATAATAAACAAATTTAGAAACCAAAACGAGTGCCTGATATCAAGTAAAATAATTCAGTGCCAGAACTCTTACCTATGAAAGCAATGGAAGCAAGACATCAACTTCATAAATGGCAAGACTTCAACATTCTTGTCTTTTTGGAACAAAGGATTCAAACATAATGGACAGTCGCCATCAGGATGATTCATAGCAGAAAGCTTTGCCACTGATTCCTAAATATAAATATCAAAATCAATGTTTACAAAAATGTCAAAAAAAAAAAATCCAATATGGAATAAATGCATAGACTACCAACTATACCTCCTGTTTATGATAAACACTCTCACACACAACTAATAATTATGTAGGTTATATTTCTCAATAAAGACAATCCAAAGTAATACATCAACTAATAATGCCATAAAAGCAAATGAATCACATGTAGAAATATGATTAGAGACATAGTATCACCATAAGGGGAGCAACAATTACCTCGCAAAGTGCTACAAGCATTAAACAAGAGGTGAGTTCATGAGCTTTTTCTTGTATACAACTTATCAAATGTTTTTGCCTTCGATCATCAAGACCCTTGGATTCTATAAGATCAATGCGAGGTGGATGCTCAGGATACTATGAAAACAAGTAGATTTTTTAGCTTTAAGTTAGCACATAAACTAATAATGCTATAAAATGAACTTTCACATTTCAAATAAACATAGAAAATAATCTTTCAAATTAACATACCTTAGGACTTGCTCTTATGCCAAAAACTGCTTCCACAAACTACAAGAGAAAATAGTGCAATAGTGTTTTAAAATAATAATAATAATAATCAAAAGCAGAATAGTTTAATTAGTTTACAATAATCATGGAGAAATAAAAGCCTATGCTATTAGTTACACAATAATGAGTTAAACTAGTTAATTACCGATAATTTAAAGTTCCAAAAAAAAATCAAAGCTACAATAACTGGATTTATTTTCTATTATGCTTAAATGTAAAATTACAGAGAGAGAGAGAGATGGACCTGCTGAGAGGAGACGTCGGCTGTTCGAGGTTTGATGCGGAGCTGAAGATGAGGAGGATATGAATCGAGAACGATACACTCGTCGCCGTATACGGCTTGTACGGCTTCCAATTCCATAGCCACTTCTTCTTCCGCCATTTTGTGTGCCTCGCCGACTCTGGCTTCTAGATTTGTAATCGCCGAGTTTTGCTGTTACGGCTAGTGGTAATTGTTTTTTAATAACATATGCGCGTAATGCCGTTCAAGCCCCAAGGGGCCAATTTCCTCCGTAATCGGGGCTAGATTTTAGAGTTATCTCTTTTCCTGTTAGAGTTCAGATCAAATATTTATGGCTGTAATTAATAATTCCAAGAGGGAAAAAAAAAAAAAAACTTTCGTTAAGTTGTCACATTTTACCGGTTAACTTATTTATTCATTATTTTCTTTAACTTTTTTTTTTAAGTTTTGCGGTAATCTCTTATATAATATTAAAAAAATCAATTGGTTATAAAATAATTTAGTTTTTATTGTAATCTCTAATATAATATTTTTAAAAAAATCAATTAGGTATTGCGATAATGTTAAAGGTTTGTTTGTAATTGCTGTACTTAATAAAATAAGTTGTTTTTATTGTGCTAATGAAATAAAGAGACAAAAAAATATTTGATAAATTATATTGTTGAAATTGTTGTGAATAAGGAGGTAAAAAAAAATAGGGAAGCTATATTATTGAAATTGTTGTGAGTTTAAATAGTATAATATGTATGTTTGATAAATTTTATTGTTAGAGTATTGTTTTATTATATATATACACACACACGTTTAAGTTGTTTTGAAAAGAAAAAAAAAAGTTGTCAAAACATACCTCTTTTTTTTTTTTTTTGGAAGAAATTCATTAAGAAGAAACAATTACAAATGCATGATTAACCGAGGAGGTGGAACATCCCTCTACTCTCTAAGATCTGACACAGAACCTCCTGCTTTAGCCAAGGTATGAGAGGCAACATTCGCAGACTTACGGACAAATGAGAACATCACTTCTCTAAAATTATGGACTAAAGAAAGACAATCATAAATGACAACTCTAAAACCATTGGAACTGTGATCCTTCTCAGTTAACACTCTGAAGACCTGAAGGCAGTCCATCTCTATGATAAGGCGAGGAAGTGAAGAGTCTTAACCCAACTCAGGACTTCACGAATTGCAACAGCTTCAGCAGCTCACGGTTCTAGAACCCCAATCATTGATCCACACTAAGCTGCTAAGAAGCGACCATCTGAATCGCGTAACACGACACCAAAGGCAGTTCTGGAGCAAGAGTGCGGTACAGAGTCGTCAACATTACACTTCACCTATCCATCGCGATGACGCTCCCAACAAATAGCTCCATAGGGTAAGCTATCTCCAACAGAATTAGTGAAGTAGAGTTGCTGACGAGCTTAGCTGCCATTGAAACAAAATGTTGCCTGCCGAATTCAACACATGTGACGCACTAGCCCTTTTGTGATTCCATACACAATCATTTATACTAAGCCAAATTCTCCAGCTTATCATAAGCGCAATGCCACAATTTACATTTGAATTACATAAAAATAAGTGCATGAGCCATGCCATGAAATTACCAAAGCCGCCAAGATCACCAAAAGGTAAGGCACTCTAGACATTGCGAGCAAAACTGCAATCAACAAGCACATGCTGGGCAGATTCATCCGCAACATTACAAAGAGATCATATACGTGACACCTCCACACGACGAACTCGAAGATTGTCACAAGAGGGCAAAACATTATTAGCAGTTCTCAAAAAAAAAAATTCTTGACTTTATTAGGTATTTGGAGCTTCCACAATCGCTTCTACACAAGAGCATTACTATCATCCTCTACATTATTCAATAACTTGTAACAGCTTCGAACTGTGTAAGCACCACACGAATTAGCAAGCCAATACCAAGTGTCGGAGTTGCGGCTATTACTGAGAGGGATGCTCAAAATCAACTCCTTATCACGGGCATTAAATAAATCATTAAGCACATCAATGTCCTATTTACGTTGATTCACAACCATTAGACTACAAACTGGTGCTGCTTTAACTTCCTCATGTAATTCGACGTAGGAAGACCATGCAACTTGCATTGCAGCCAAGGATGATAACCAATAAGAGTTTGTGTGCCGCTACCTACCTGAATTCGACAACCTTCTAACACAATGTTCTTTACGGCCATAGTCGAACTCCAAATAAAACTTGGACAGAGACCAACAGTAGCCTCAATGATAGATGACTTAGGGTAATACCGAGCCTTAAGGACACGAGCAACAAGTGTCCCTGGATATAACAGCAACTTCCAAAACTACTTACAAAGCATTGCAACATTGAACGCACGTAGCTGCTTAAACCCTAGACTACCAAGAGCTTTAGGCTTACATAAACGCTCCCATCTCATCCAAGCTATACCACTACCACCATTGCTTTTCATACCCTACCAAAAAGAATTCATCATGATTTCCAAATCTCGACATAACTCAAGCAAAAGTAAGTATACGTTCATGGCATAATTCGGCATTGCTTGTGCAATGGTCTTCAATAAAATTTCCTTGCCTACCTGTGAGAGATGCTTTAAATTCCAGCCTTGAATTTTCCTTCAAACACTATCACGGATCCGTTGGAAAGCAATCCTCTTATTACGACCCACACATGGAGGAAGACCAAGATAATCCCCATGATTATTAGTCTGGTGCACAGTAAGAATCTCGCAAACATCATTAGCTACATCCTCCGCTGTATTTTCGCTAAAAGAGATTGAGGATTTACCAAAATTCACCCATTGTCCGGAAGCATCTCCATAGATATTTAAAATCTCTTTTATCACAAAAGCCTCTGGTCGAGTGGCGTGAAAGAATGGGAAAGAGTTGTCCACAAAAAATAAATGGGAAATTAGCAGAGCCCCTCTAGCAACTCCAGCACCATAAAGCAAACCAGAATTCTACCACCTAGAATTAAAGCACTCAAACCTTTAGCGCATAGAATAAACAGATAAAGGGATAACGGATCACCTTGGAGGAGACCTCTGCTTGGAATCATTGGACCAATTTCTTCACCATCACGCAAAACTTTGTAAGTAACTGTTAAGACACAGAGCATAATAAGCTTAACCCATTTTTGAGCAAAATCCATCCGAGTTAGAACAACTCTCAAATACCCCCAATGCATACGATCAAAGGCTTTCAACATATCAATTTTTAAGGCAGCAATCCCATACGTTCCATGCTGCTTCCGCTTCAAATAATGAATAACCTTAGCTGAGATAATGATATTATCAGTAATAGCTCTCCCCGGAATAAAAGCACTTTGAGATTTCGATATCACCGAGTGAAGAACTGTTTTCATGAGATTGGCAATCATTTTTGTAATTATTTTATAGAGGACATTGCATAGGGCAATCGGCCTCATGTCAACAAGGGCTTCCGGTAGCTGCTTTTTAGGAATAAGCACAATGGATGTCTCATTGAGACCAGCAGGGAATTCACATCGTGAAATAATATCCAAACAAGCCGCCACCACATCAGGACCGACGATATGCCAGAACCGTTGATAGAAAGCCGAGTTCATCTCATCCGGCCCTGGGGATTTATTAGGGTGCATGTAAAAAACAGCAGCTTTAACTTCGTCAGCATTAAAGGGAGTAAGGAGTAGATCATTCTGGTCACTGGAAATTTGCTGTTCAATGCTCTCAACGATAGCCGAGTAATCATAAGGATCAGCCTGGAACAAGGAACTGAAATGATCGTAAATCATATTATTTATAACAGTAGCATCAGAGGCCCAGTTACCATGATTGTCACGAAGCCGGCCAATAAAATTTCTCCTCTGCCTAGAAGAAGCAGTAGTATGAAAATACTTAGAGTTCATGTCACCATCGTTCAGCCAAAGTGTTTTTGCCCGCTGTTTCTAAAAAACTTCATGACTATGAAGGAGGGCACTATATCTATTGCTATCTATTGCGGGTTTCAGTGAAATCTTAGACATCAGCTGGATTACAACTGTCCCGGAGAACAGTCATGCGCTTCTTACACTCGGAAATACGCTTCCGAAAATCATGAGTAAGATGGCCTCCCCACTTAAAAAGATTAGTGCCACAACTTGCTATGCGCTGTTGAATAGTGCTGCAGGCAGAAAGTCTCAAACTGTTTTGAATTACATCAACACAGTCCCTTTCTTTCAGCCGTAAATTTTCAAATCGAAAATGACGACATTTGTTGGTCTGAATATGCTGATTAATATCAAGGAATATGGGCAAGTGATTAGAAGAAGATGCTTCCAGCCCTATAACCTTAACCTAGGGGAAGACAGACAACCAAGCATCAGTCGCAAAAGCTCTATCTAGCCGCTCTTCAACCCAATCTTCTATACCATGCCAACGTTCCCAAGTGTATCTATAGCCATCTATTCCCACATCAAATAAACCACAATCATTAATTGCTTCTTGAAAACCACGCAACTTTCAATCAAGCTCGGGCACTCGACCTCGCTTCTCGTCAGCCGTGAGAATATCGTTGAAATCTCCTATACACACCCATGGAAGAGAGGAGGAAGAAACTAAGAGACACAGTAGGTCCCAAGAAGTACGTCGACAACGAGTGTCAAGAAAACCATAGTAACCTACTAGATGATAAGAACCATGCACAGCAACAGTAACATGAACATCAATATAATTGTTCGTGTAATTAATTAAATCAACACCAGTACTAGAGTCCCACAATGACGTAAGTCCACCACTATGACCCACATAATCCACAACCAACAAACCACAAAAGACCAACTTTATTTTAATAGCATCAAGCTTGGATTTATGACAAAGAGTTCAATTAAAAAAACAATAGAATGCTTATTTTGCTTGACCAAATCTGCTAGAACTTGAACTGTGCGTGGGTGGCCCAGCCCACGACAGTTCCAGCTTAAAACACGCATTGCGATCGGTGGGCCTGACTTGCACGTCCCACTGCTTCCCCTTTTTTTAAAAGAGCTAGATCAATCTCGGCCTGTTGAGAAGGCTTATCAAATGGATCCATCGTTTTTAGCACCTTTGCTTGGGTCCGATGTCTCTTTGTATCAGTAATAATGAGCCCATTATCAATTTCACTTTCAAATTCTAAATTTCGGCCTAAAGAGTGTCGTGAATCCATAATAGAGTGATCATTAACTCGCAGCAGACTCCTATTAGGATTTCATTTCCTTGTTAGTATCAAAATTACCATGATTCATGCCCTTATCCCGATTTTCATGCACATTAACTCCAGGAATTACGGTGTTCACAGAATCAATTTGCATGGCTGTCCCGTGATTGCTACTATCGTCAAATCCCCGGATTGTTACTCCCAGCAATGTCGAACGAAGCCAGCGATCGCTAGAAAATTGCAAACTCTTCTTCGTCGGTGCTTTGAGTTCATGGCCATATTTCTTGACATGGCACCAGGAGGTTGGTTGTACAATTCCGGACAATTCCTTTCAGTATGGCCTAACAAGCCACAGATGAAATAATAGAAATTCAATCGCTCATATTTAAAATCAATCCATAACCACTCACCACCAGCCTTTCGCATCCTCATCTTTTGCTTAAGAGGGAGACGAACATCAATACACACTCAAATCCTCATATAGTTCCTCTAAATCCCCACCAAATTATTGACATCAGAATCCAAAAATTTCCCCACATAATTACCGATGTGTTCCAAGACTTTTGCTGATATAAAACCAACCGGTAAATTATAGACATGTATCCAGAATGAAGCAAAATAAAGGGGAATGTTCTGAGGCTGATCATGTTCACCGAAATGTTGCACCAGAAGAATATTCTGATCAAAGGTCCATGGACTGGATTTTAAGACACGATTCACATTGATCTCGTGAAAAAATTGAAACAAAAACAACGTTACGGTTAATTCCTTGATGCAAACACCCTTACCCGGCCTCCAAAGCGACGCCATTGTATGTTTCATTGCAACAAAATTGATAAGCTCGTCAGTCAAGAAACGTCCAACCAAGCAAAATCGATAATCCACCTTAGCCGACTCACCAGCCACCAGGTCCTCACCTACTATCTCCAAAACCAGGATCCTCCTCACCCTCAATGGCCATATCCACCATTCCAACATTCAGATCGAAAGCACTATTTTTCTCAAAAACCGCCATAATCAAAGAGACAAAAATGCAAAAATGAGAAACTTGTCCCAAAGACAAGAGAAACTCAACTTACCTTAGAGGTAAAACTCCATTTTTAAGATAACGTGACATAAAATTTCTTCCGGAGCGCGTCGTTTTTTTATGAAAAAGATACACACACACATATTATATAGAACGTGAACAACATACCTCTTCTTTTAAAAACAAGAGTTTTGTATTTAATCCAGCTCATACATGCGGAGAAGGAATTATGTTACATTAGCCTAAATAAATAAAGGTTATAATATGAACTTTTAATGTGTTAATAATCAATGTATTTGAGAAAAATTTTATTAGCTAGTCTATTTTAAAAATTTATTATTAAATAAGCTTTTTTTATTGGGTGTTCTAACCATATTTACAAAATTAGGTTAAAAAATTTTAAGATGCAATTATAGGAAAGAAAGTTATTACTTACTCTGCTGAATATTAATTTAAGCTAATTATTGTTAGTAAAATGGTAAAAAAAAAAGAAGGAAAATGGTAAAACTCACGCTGAGGGTGCAAAAAAACCGAAAAATAAAACACTTCGTTGCAGTCAGTAAAAATTTGTAGAACTGATGCTAAAGTACAACATATATATGAAAATCGTACTCGTACAATTTACGATATCATGTTACCGTTAGTGAAAGGGATGGTAAAACTTACCGCCTATAAACGGCAGTACAATTGTAAATGATATTGGGTAATTTTCACTTTCATCTCCCGAGGTTTGGGGTCTCTTCACTTAGATAGAATGTATTAGGGTATCTCCACTTTGCACCCCTACTGTTAGTATAACTACAAGTTTAGTTAATTGAGTAAATGACTAAAATACCTTTGTATATGTAAAACAATATTTTAGACATTTACTGGCCTCTAGATCCTTGATAAATTTGGCACCAAATTACAACGAAATGGCAATACAACCCTTGAGAAATATGGATTTGCATTTGCCATTTGCTGAATCAACGCACACCAAAAAAAAAATACCAATGTTACCGTTGAATCAAACATCTATATTAGCAGAGCTGCTGGCTATAAATTCATCTTCAACTAAGGTAATATTGAAAAGCAACTTGGTGTGAATAGAGCTCACTTTGGCAATATTAAGAGGCAATTATGTGTGCATTTTTAACGCCAAAAACAGCTGGGAATACAGCTCATTGGCGGTAACTTGAAGAAGCAACTTGGTGTTCAATTTCAGCGGAGACAGAAGCTGAGGAACACAGCTCATTGTGACAATGTTACAAAGCAATTCTGCATGCATTTTCAGCATAAAATAGATAAGGAATACAATTCATTTACAACAATTTAAAGAAGCAATTTTGAGTTCATTTTAAGCACTACAAGCAATTGAGAAAACATCTCATTCATAACAATTTCAAGAAGCAATCTGGTGTTCAATTTCAGCAGAAATAGTAGCTGAGGAACACAGCTCATTGTGGCAATATTCAATTTACAATTTCATGACAAACAAAGGCTAAGGAGCACAGTTCATTCAATGCAATTTCATATCAACATTCTCATTTACTAGATACATATCAATCTCTAATTTGAATCATCAAACATTCATCTCATAAGCTACTATACAAACACCTGAACTGCATGGACTCTCATAGCTTAATATTATCATCTCAGCAAGATGCACACTGAGCAATTACTCACAAAACCAGAACATCGGGTGCACACTTTATAAATTTAAATAAACCCATGCAATTTCCATATTATTGCTCCAAAACTAATTCAAATATCCTTTTTCAACAAGATCTAACCAACCAAACAGCTGTTTATGTCATGAATATTTACAAACATGACCTGTTGTTGCAATTTCTCAATAAACACACCTGTTGTCTTCACAATTGTTGCTGGATCCATATATACATGATGATTAGAGTTGAGTTACTACCCTGCATAAAACATGCAGTCAACTAATTATTCATTATAAGTAAAATGTCTAAAGGAAAGTAAATTGTGTAAGTAAGTTGTTGTTTGGTAGCAAGGAAAATGAGATAAGATTTATTTGCATCTGATTTTTATTGAACGATTAAAATGAAGCCACAACTTATGTATTTTTAATGTAAGTCTTAGCTCCCACTAATTCTGTATTAACCCAACAAATGTAGAGCAGTACATAAAACAATATATAACTAACTAAATGCTAAGCTTTAACTAGTGAATAAACACACTATTCTTATGTCATGCATATTTTATTTTCACCAACAATTCTATCATGCAGTTCTTAATTTCAACATCAACAAACCATTAACATAATTCTTAGCAACAATATAAGCAAACCAACACAAAAAAGGGCAGAAATTGAACTGGATACTGTATAAATAACCCTACAAAAAAATGACCAACTTCTATTCTTCTCTACTTTAAATAAAACATGCCAAATGTTCTTGACAATTCAATTCTTGACTCAAATAATCAGAAAATGCACAAAATAGATATATCGTCTAATCCATAATTTTTAACATACATTATATTAATTTCAGTTAAATAAATATAAAAAAACCCAAAATCATCTCTACAAACCACCAAAATCAGCAATCATCACCAAGCTTTTCAAAACCATCTTTGATTTTGAGTAAAATAAAAAAACCCAACAACATAAACAATATATAATAAGAAATTTGACACATTTCAAGTAAAATCATCTCTACAAACCACCATAATCAATAACCATCACCCATCTTTTTAAAACCATCTTCGATTTCAAGTAAAATAAAAAACCCAACAGCAAAAACAACATGTAATGACAAATTTGAGACATGGATTTCAACTGATTCGTCGTCATCTTCTCTTGATTAGAAACAAATTTATTTATAGAATCCATCAAAATCTAAGAGGATGTTGCTCTTCCTCTTCTCTCTTCAGTTAGGTTTTGTTATAGAGAATCAGGACCTCGTTTTCAATTTTGTTTATTACCACAATTTCTAAAGTACAAATTTTAAAATATTTTGTATATTTAATCAATAAAATATGCAATTACTAGCTTGCCCTCCATTACTAACCATATACGAAATTGTGTACAGACGGCAAGGTACAAAATAGAGAAATCTTAATACATTCTATTTAAGTGACGAGACCCCAATCCTAATGGGAGGAAAGTGAAAATTACCCAAATGACATTTTACTAATCATTTTCCGACCCTCCCTCTTATTACTGCTACTGGCTAAAAGCTAAGGCTCATCCGAAGCCTCTGAAAAATTGCGAGCGAGCGAGCCAGCCATGGCAATTCTCGCATTACCGTTAGCCATTTCAATTATCAAACCCCGCGCTTCACATCTCTCTTTCTTCTTCGCCAGCAAGCCTAGCCCTAGCCGGTTCTGCAGGTCGCCACTGAGTCGCCGTCAGGTTCACAGAACATTGGTCTGCGCAATCACCACTTCAGCAATTCAAGAACCGCCGTCGACTGAACCGAATAACGAGCCACAAAAAGCTTTGGTTCCTACTTTTCAACAGGCTATTCAAAGGCTCCAGGTCAATTTACTTTCTTGGACATATTTCCTGCGCCTTCTTTTCTTTTAATTTTTTCGGTTCTTTTTACTTTATTCTTTTGTGAACTTTTTGGTAAATATATAGGAATATTGGGCTTCGGTTGGATGTGCCGTAATGCAATGCAGCAATACAGAGGTAATGTTTACTAATTGTAATTTTATTTTGCATTAGAAAATTACTTTTTTTTTTAATTTAATTTTATACTCTGACTGTGTTGATCAGGTTGGAGCGGGAACTATGAATCCACTGACGTTTTTGAGGGTTCTTGGTCCAGAACCCTGGAATGTTGCGTAAGTATGCTTTGGAATGTAAGTTTGTAAAATATTCACGTGCTTGTGATAGTAATTGTAGTATTATTTTGGTGTGAAAGGAAAGCTGATGTGGCATTTCTGTTGAAAGGTATGTGGAGCCTAGTATTCGGCCAGATGATAGTCGTTATGGAGAAAACCCTAACAGGCTCCAACGCCACACTCAATTTCAGGTTTAATTTCGGTTTTGTTCTTGTGTATGTGTGTGGGTGTTCTTTTTCAACTCTTATGTTATATTTTCCTTTTCCTTTTAATGTTAGGTTATATTGAAGCCTGATCCTGGAAACTCACAGGACCTTTTCATTCGCAGCCTATCTGCTTTAGGTACTGAGCAATTTTTTTTTTATTAAGATAATTCAAATCAATTCATTGTATGCTGGTGAAAAGCAATCATGTGTCTGGGTAGCATCTTGAAGGTACTTTTTCATCTGTATTTCTTTTGAGTATTTGTTTATAGTTTTGATGCTTATGTGCTTGGCAGGCATTGATGTAACTGAACATGATATACGATTTGTGGAGGACAACTGGGAGAGCCCAGTAATATATCATCTTTTGCTGCTGGATGTGCAAACCTTTGGTTCAATTTTCTTGCATGCGTTTAGTTTTGAGCATATCAAATCTATCATATTGTTTTTTTTGGAAAGATTTTATAGAGCTAATTGTTGGTTGACTTTGTAAGTCATGGAATGATGCTTACAGGTACTTGGTGCATGGGGATTGGGCTGGGAAATCTGGATGGATGGGATGGAGATCACACAGTTCACCTACTTCCAGCAGGTGTTTTTTGTTGTTTTAGAAGTTTCAACTTATGTGTTAACATTTTACTGTTCAGGATGACTATTTTCTTTTGTTGATAAGTTCCATGTTTTCTACTTTCTCTAGGCTGGAAGTCTTCAATTGTCACCGGTTTCTGTGGAAATTACATATGGTCTTGAGCGTATACTCATGTTGCTTCAGGTCCGTTGATATTACTTGAATTCTTTTGCTTCTCTTTTGTCAGCTTTACAAAGTTTGCCTGAAGTTTTCATTGGAAAATTTTGCAGGGAGTTGACCATTTTAAGAAAATTCAGTATGCTGATGGAATCACATATGGAGAACTGTTTTTGGAAAATGAGTAAAGAAACACTTCAATTACTGGTTATGGATTATAACTGTTGTACTGTTGTCATTTTTGTAGTCTTTTTCTTTATAGTAATCCAACTTTTGTGCTATTGATATTGTTAAGCTTGGGTAGTGTATAATTTTCTTCTGGCAAAACTTCAATTCATCACATAGGATGGAGCCACTTTTGTTGGAAACTTTATTGGTGACATGCCTTCTGCTGGCAATTTGAAACTTACTGTTCCTAGAAATATGAAATTAGTTCTGTTAATTTTTGTGATAACATCAAACTTCTAGATAGTTTCATTATGGACAGTTTTTGCCTTTATATATTTTGTTTATACTCTGTCAGTATCCATGCTCCATCATTTATCTTTTATCTTTTGTGAACTGTGGTGTCTGCGGTTAACTTGGATGTGATATGTTTACTCTGATTATTTAGTAGACATATAACACAATTATGTATCTCTATTTCAGGAAGGAAATGAGTGCATATTATTTAGAGCATGCCAATGTTCATCATCTTCAGAAAAAATTTGACTTTTTTGAGGAAGAATCACGCTCCTTACTTGCTTCGGGACTTGCGATTCCTGCGTATGTTTAGATACCTTAGATGGATTTTCCTTGTGCACAGTACAATATCTTGATTCTACTGTTTTCCAGCCTTAAAGCTAACATTTGCTCAAAACATGCTAGGTATGATGAGCTTTTGAAGACATCCCATGCTTTTAATATTCTCGACTCCAGAGGTTTTGTCGGAGTAACTGAGCGTGCCCGTTATTTTGGTCGAATGCGTAGGTGAGGTTACTATCTCCTGGCATATCTAGAAAGAGATTGTCTGATTTGTTCAGGACACTCCATATAAACTAATGAAGTTGGTGTTGGAAAATTTTTGACTATGTCAAGTCTGAGTGTATGGGGCATTGTTGTTTTCAATGCTACTATGGATTATTGGTGCTTTTTTTTTTTTCCCGGACACTGGTATTACAATCAGACTATAGCTGATATTACATCAGACTATTACTGATATTTACAATCAGACAATTAATGGCACAAGTTTATATTAAATCTTATGAAGCACTGTCCAGATTTTTACCCTCACTAATATTCGAGGGATGTTTATTCCATGCACATTTCATAAGGGAGAATACTGCCTCCACTCAATTGAGGGGGGAATTAAGTCCGCATATTGCAATATAGGGAGTCGAACTCATGCTCTCACACACGTGAGAGCATGAGTTCTAACTATTCGGCCTTTTGTCGAGTAGCTAGTGCTTTTTTCTTTTTTTTTAATTTTATATGTTGAGATCGAGGCAAAAGAGTTTCTATCTTGACTTTCTGTTGATCATTAATATTTTCTGCTGTACCACGGGGGGAATTATGTAAGATCTGCCACATTGTCATTTAGGGCATGTAACATGGAATTAACAATATAGAGGAGTCTTCTTATGTTAAACTAAACCAGGAAAATATGGACCATCACAACAGAAAATGAACAAAAGCATCATTGTTCCCTAAAAGCACAAAAAAGGGAGAAGAAAAAACATTCAACTTGTTTTAATCACAGTTGTGAATCTGGATGAAGATGGAAAAATGATGATACAAACAAGAGCGACTACTTTGGTGCTTTTATGTCTTTTGGACTTTTAGTTTGTTTCTGGTCCTAAGAGTTATCGTAACAATCACACAACAGACTAAATGCAGGGTTACTAGCTGTAAACTCATTATCAATGGAGGAAAAGATAACTTGGTAGTTGAATGAAATTAAGCTGCACAGATCAAATGCTTGAATTTGCTTGACGTACAAAATAATTTTTTTCATTATTCCTCCATAATTATTTATTCTGTGTTTATTTTTACAATTTATCAGTTTAGCTCGCCAATGTGCCCAACTTTGGTTGAAGACCAGGGAGTCCCTTGGGCATCCACTGGGTATTGTTTCTGAACCTGTTGATCTTGCATGTCCTAAAGAGTTGCTGGAGGCTGCAGTAAAGAAGGTTAGTCTACATGGGTGGATGGCAATTTCTTTCAGTAGCTATTTAGACACAGGTTAAAGTTCCCTTGTGAAGTTTTTCAACTTTACCCTTTTTTTTTTTTCCTTTTTGGGGATCCCAAGTAAAGCTGCCATAGTTTTGTCATTTTTAGCTAATTGGTTATAAATGCCTTGTCAGCAATATGCTTTGTTCCCTAATAAAGGCTTTTTTTTTTTCAAATTCTACTACTCATTTCACAGTTGCAGGATGATCCGAGATTATTTGTTCTTGAAATTGGGACTGAAGAGATGCCGCCTCAAGATGTAGTTAATGCAAGCCAGCAAGTATAGTTTGTTTTCTTGTGAAATGTCATTTTTCTTTTTGTAAACACTGTTATGCCTCAGCTTATATTTTTCTTCATCTTCTCCTTTTTGGTTTTATCGAATGACTTCAATTGAATTGTTATCCAATGATTGTTCTTTGCAGCTTAAAGATTTAATGTTGCATTTACTAGATAAACAAAGATTGAGCCATGGGGAAGTGCAAGCATTTGGCACACCTCGTAGATTAGTGGTACAGCTAATTTAGTATTAACCTAAACTTTGCAGCTGTTAATAATTTTATGTTTATATATTCTTGATACCATATTCAATACTGAGAATCAGACTCCTGTAATATCAATACTATGATCTGAGGTCATTTTATTGTCTTACTTTTAGGTTTTTGTCGAGAATCTTTGCCAAAAGCAATCTGAGAATGAGGTTGAGGCTCGAGGACCTCCTGTTTCGAAAGCCTTTGATCAACAAGGGAATCCCACAAAGGTGTCCATTTTCTTGCAAGTAAATTTTATCTGAAGGTCTTTGTGCTTAAGGAAACTTGATTTTCTGTCAAGTGAACTAGTTAGTGGGTTAGTAATAGTACATGAAGATGGCACTGACTGCAGAAGGAGCATTCATGTTATAATTTATATAACTTTTGTTTTCCTTCTCGTATGACTTTTTCTTTTCTTTTTTTGGGGTTTATTTTCTAGTGTCCAGCTTTTTGTGCTGTGACAGAAACAATTGTAATTAACTCTCCCTTGATGCTTGCATGGTTATGTTAGTGACTGCTTTTGCATCTAGTTCTAATGTTTTAACTTTTCCTTTATTATAATACTTAAGTCACTTTTTCCTGACAGGCTGTTGAGGGTTTCTGTCGAAGATATGCTGTTCCAATTGACTCATTGTTTACAAAGGCTGCTGGTTAGTCAGTCTAACACATACACCATGTTCTGATTGGTGTTATGGTTACTGAATGTCATTGTATCTTGATTGTATTGGAAAAATTCTCTCTAACTTGTTTGAAACAATGTTTGCACTAGCATTACATCCTCATACGACTTCCTTTCACACTTTTCATATGTTCTGTATTGATCATTGTTGAATTGGAATTACTGCCACCATCTGTTATCAAAGATCAAGATTTAGTTTTAATATCAAACATAAGCAACTTGCATATGGTTTGCTATTCATGAATTCTCCAAGTGTTTTCATATTGCAGGGAAAACAGAGTATGTGTATGTCCGTGTGAAGGAGACAGCTCGACTTGCATTGGAGGTTTTGCATCTGATCTTTCTCTAGATATGTTTTGGAGGTTTCAGTTTATCAGTTTTAGGAACCCCACGCATGGTTGGATTTAGGATATTTGTATAAGGGTTGGGTTCCATTAACTTAAATTTTTGAATTAAAACAATGACTTAAATTTTCATCCATTACATCCATTCAATTTAATGGTGTAGATCTAACGTAAAAAAGTAGCATCCTAGTGATTATTCATTTACCATGGGACTGAATGGATCCATCGAGATAACTCTCTCCTTAAACTTTGGACGATCAAAATAGGACATTTCCTCCCCTCTACCCTGGATTGTTCCTTTGCCCCTTTAGTAGTTTATTCAGTAAGTGTAACACCATTCAAATATTCGTTAGGTTGTAGCATATTTTATTGAATTTGACTAGTGATGCATTATATCGATAAATGATGGCAGTGTCTTGAATGTTTCTTTCTTTTTGCTGATAAATGAAAGTGTCTCACTGTTTGACTTGCTATATGATATGTATTTTTGAAGATTTGCTTGTCTAGTGATGCTTGCGGCGATTTATAGGATTTAAATTCTTTCTAATATTAATTATTTTCAAGTACCTGTTAATTATCATATTGTAATGTCACTTCAACTTTGACATATTAGGTTTTATCTGAAGATATGCCAAGTATCATTTCTAAATTATCATTCCCAAAGTCAATGCGTTGGAACTCTCAGGCATGTGCATTTTCAGTTATTTTTCTGAAATACCTTGAAATATCTGGACTAGTGGTTATATTTTTAATTTTTGATAAATTAGACATTTCAACTGTTTCATTGTTATTTTAATGTAGGTAATGTTCAGCAGACCTATTCGGTGGATTATGGCCTTGCACGGAGATGTGGTTGTTCCATTCATGTTTGCTGGAGTCTTGAGGTGTGTATTGTTAAATGTTTCACATTATATCCTTTATTGAGAAAATAATTCCGTTTATATTATGTATATCCTTTTGTAAAATTGAGTGGCTCTAATTAGCTTTTGAGAGTGTTGAACTTTCTGCTTACTGTTTTCCATTTTATAATGCAGTGGAAACATATCGTATGGTCTTCGTAATACTGCTTCAGCTACTGTTAAGGTATGGGAACTTGATTGCTCATTTTTTCACCTGCCACTACTTTTACATGAAGTATAATGATTGTCTGTAAGATAGCAATATGGGCAACTTATTGGATAATTCCTCCACTGTTAAGCTAATTAATCTTTTTTGCTATAAATGAAACAAATTCTTAAGAATGGTTGGAATTTGCCCCCTTGTCAAAAAGGATGTTTTGGCGGCCATACAAGCATGCAAGGAAAGGCTTCATATTTTTCATCCACTCTCTTCCTCTTTCCCCCTGAGTGCCAACTTTGGGAGCCTTTCATGCGGTTCATAATATATATACATATATATACATGTATGTATGTATATATTAACTGCTCTCTCTCTTTGGGAAGGGAATTTTATTTTTTATTTTTATCTTAAGCTTTTTAATAATTGAATTTGTTACCTGTCAATGTCTGCAAATGCATAGAAGCTTTGGGTTTTATAATTGTTGGACATATAGAAGCAAATGGTTAAATGCAGATAAACAGCAATAGGATCAACTGGATGTTATACAATAGGTCTTGGGTTTAAATAGAACGCAGGAAAAAAGAGGCAAAGAGTATTGGCCGGTGGTAAAGTCGCGGTGCTTGTGAAGCCCTAGGTGTCTAACCTATATTCACCCCAATCCACTAACATCTAACTGTTACTTAGCAGCTATTTCCTGAGTCTAATTGAGCTATCCATAGTGATAATCTTTGTATATTTATTTAGTTTTTAATTATTCACTTTTGGAGTGACTTTTACTTACTAAGTTGTTATATGTATCACAGGTACAGAATGCAGAATCTTATGCAGGTGTGATGAGGAATGCTGGAATAAAGATTAAAATTGAGGTATCCTGCAGTAACTTTTTTTCTCTACAGATCTGCTGTTTCAGTCCTATATTTAACTGTCAGGAATGGCTTTTTTGACTGTAAAGTGGTCTGAAAAATTACTTCTATTTGCAGGATCGAAGGAAAACAATTTTGGACCACTTCAATGCATTAGCAAAGAGTGTTAATGGACACATTGTTTTTCAGGAAAGCTTACTTAATGAGGTAACGGATTTGATGTTTTCATTGATGCATTAAAAAGCACTTCCTTGACCTTTCTGTTCTCAATATATACTAGGTTGTAAATCTTGTTGAGGCACCTGTTCCAGTTCTTGGAGAATTTAAGGATTCCTTCTTAGAGCTTCCAGAAGATCTTTTAACTGTGGTAAGCTGTCAACTTCTGAGGACTTGATTGCATTTGCACGTTGCACCTGAGAGTTCTTTGTTATTTATTTATTTTATTTTATAATAAGTGATTGTTTTGTGTTATTGGACGCATTTCATCTCTTAGCGAGCTGATTATTGCTAAGGATTGAGCTCTGTTTGCGATATTTAACATATATTTAAGATTATAGAAGTTATCTTGTTTGTTCTTTTAGACATTGGCAAATCTTTATCTGATACAAATTTTACATGTGGATGCTTCCTCAATTAGCCATTGTTCTAGAGTTTGATCAGGCTGAAATTTTCAATAGATTCCATCGATGTTGCAGTTCTTTATAGTGTTCTGTTGTCATTGGGGATGAGTTCCTTGGGATGTTGCATTAGGTTATAAATATGTGATGTTATTGATGTTGGCTGTTGTTCCCAATATGAATTTAGCCAGATTTGAATTGTAATAGGGATGTAAAGAATTCTGGAAATATGAAATGCTTATTCCTTCAGTTGTTAACTGCTGTGCTCCTATCATGCAGGTTATGAAGAAGCACCAGAAGTACTTTGCTTTGACTGATGATAAAGGGAGGCTGCTGCCGAACTTTATTGCTGTAAGTCTTTGCTTAATATATATTTATGCTATGAAACACAGTTTTTGCTCTTAAAGGGGCTAGGTTGAATTTATCACTAGTAATTCAGATGATGTGGGGCTTCCTTTTAGGTTGCAAATGGAGCAATCAATGAGACGGTTGTAAGGAAAGGAAATGAAGCTGTACTTAGGTTGGTTTTGGTCTTATTTATCTATTTTTTTCAAGTTGAAAGGATTAAGATATGCTTCTAGACAGGGCTTCAATGTGTAATCCATGTCCAAAATTGTATTCACTACTGTAGGCCAGTTTTCTCATCCTGTTTTGCCTCTTATTAACTTGAGTTTTGCTCATAATTTGGAAACAGATAACCTCTTGATTCTTAGAAAATTTTTCTTTCATATTGTTTAGGCATTTATTGGAGATTAACAATTTGGCAAGTATTATATTTGCAGAGCTCGCTATGAAGATGCTAAGTTTTTCTATGAGATGGATACACGTAAGAAGTTTGCTGATTTCCAAGGTCAACTAAAAGGGATTCTTTTTCATGTAAGTTGCATCATTTTGGTATGATAATTTTGTTAACCTCACCCATGTTCTACATTACCTCCATTATCTTTGATTTCTTACAAGATTGTAGGCCCATTGCTGAATGCTAATTTTATGTGAGGTGACTTCATAGAATAAAAGCTTTTAATTTTATTGTATTGCAGGTGACTTCATAGAATAAAAGCTTTTAATTTTATTGTATTGCAGGTTTACTCTTTTTTTTTCCCCTTCCTGAATGATGGATGCTGTTAGGTACCTAATAGCTTCTATATTTTGGTAATTTAAAATGACAGGAGAAGCTAGGAACAATGCTGGACAAGACAATGCGTGTACAAAATATGGTTAAGAAACTAAGTTTGGACCTGGGAATTAATGAAGATATGCTTCAGATTGTTCAGGAAGCTGCATCACTTGCAATGTCAGATCTTGCAACTTCTGTCGTGATGGAGTTCACTTCTCTTGCAGGAGTAATGGCCCGTCATTATGCACTTAGGGGTGGCTATTCTCAGCAGGTTGTTTAACTTACTCGTAATTATTTATTTTTCTTTTCTTGTATAGTTAATGTATTATCTCTTTACATTTGTTATTCATGTATTGTTCCCACATATTCTTGCTAACCATGATTCTATTATTGATTTTTGTTTTGTATGCAGATTGCTGAGGCTCTATTAGAGATCAACCTTCCTAGATTTTCAGGAGATGTGCTTCCAAAAACTGATGTGGGGACAGTTTTGGCAGTTGCTGACAGGTGAAGTTTAACCACTGATGTGCTTCCAAAACTTTGCCATGTAATCTATCTCATGTAAATCAACTTGACTCTGGTTTAACGAACGTATGCCATTTGGGGATGCTTATCTCTTAACAGATGCTGAAAAAGAGAAGTTTGAAATTATGAGAATTCTAAATTTAGGATAAACAAAATGGGATGGGCCCTAGCAAAATACTTGAAAAAGTAGGTGATAGGACTTAGGGCTAAATTATGGCTAATTATTATTAATCGAATAGAAGAAAGAACAATCCTGACCTACAATTCGAGAGGTAGGTCAATCTCTCCCAAACCCTAAATGATTAAATCTAGACAAAACTCATCCTCCCCCTAAATGACTCATTTATCTCTTATTTATACCTAAGCCCTAATTAGTGACTAATTAAAATTATTTGCCCCTGTCCCTTTATATTTGCACCTAACATATGTTTTCATCCGTCTAACATTACTCCCCTCCCAAAAAACACCTTGTCCTCAAGATGGAATCTAGGAAACTGCTGCTATATCAACCCATATGGCTCCCACGTTGCCTCGTAGTTTGACAAGTCCTTCCATGTAGTCAACACTTCTTTATCCTCATTGTGTGGTTCGGTGTAAACCCCACTACTGAATTAAGCAAGGCCTCAGCTACCTCCAAACGGGGATGTTCTTCCCCTACCACCTCTTCTTCCTCGACTTCTTTCTGGCCTTCCCCATCATCACACACGGTCAAGACTTGTAGTGATCCTTACATCGATAGCCCGGTGAAAATTTCCCATCGCATCGAAAACACAACCCCTTCGCCCTCTTGTCCAGTATCTCCGTCTCGGTGAGGCGTTTGAAAGTCACCCCCGGTCGTGCCCCAATAACCCAATCCCTTTGGAAAACTCTCTCTAACGCCACCATTTGTGTTGCCTGGGCTCCGAGTGGTGTGTTTTGGGACTATTGCTGAAACTCCAAGGTCTGGGCCTTCTGCCCTACTGATGGTGTGCTGTTCCGATATGAAAAACTGACTAAATTGCTCCTATTAACCCGTTCTGCTGCGTTCTTATCCTCAATCATCTGTGCCAACTCCATTGTCTCCCTTAACCATCTCTGCCTCAACAAGCGTAGCGCGGTTCGGATTTCCGGCTTCAGCCCCTTGATAAAATTCCCGTCCAATACCACCTCTGAGATTCCCCCTAGACGTCCTGATAACAACTCAAACTTCTCCCTATACTCTATGACTGTTCTCTCCCAGGTTAGGGCAAAAAATTGTTCATTCAAATATCCCTCCTGAGTGGCTCGAAACCTCTCCAACAGCCGATCCTTAAATTCACCCCACGACCTCAATGGTTGTCGTTGTTCTCGCCATTGGAACCATGCAAGGGCCTTTCCCTTTAGACATAATGTTGCGGCCATCAATTTTTCCTTATTTGAGAGTCTGTTGATGGCGAAATAGCGCTCTACCCTATACACCCATCCATAGGCATCCTCGCTTTTGAAAATGGGCATTTTTAGTTTCCTCACCCTAGAATCCGCCTCAAATTGAGTCTGCCCTGCCCAATTTCGCTCTATCGGAGGTCTCCAACCTCCCGGATCTACTCCAATTTCCGTAAACCCCAAAGACCCAGCCTAAAATTCTCCTTGCCCAGCTCCATGTTGGGCTGAATTCCCTTGCCTAGCAGCATTCCAGTCATATCCGCTCCCCCTCTCGCCGGAAACCCCTCCTCCCGGCCGTCCGCCCCCAAATCCGACATGCCCAGACCCAAAACCGCCCTTCCCGGGCCCAAATCCAGCCTGTCCAGGCCGTGTATCACCCCCAAACGCCGCCGAGTCGCCAAGCCCGATCACCCTGACTCTTGCGCCTTTGCCAACCACAGGTTCCGTACTGCTGGATCCTTCTCCCGCCGCGCCACCGTGGCCCATCAATGTTGCCGGTGGTGGGCTGAAGTGGAGTTACGCCAATTTCTGCAACATGGCTTCAAGGGATGAAATTGATGTTGAACGGTGTTAAATCGCTCGTCAATGGTGGCCTTGAGCGATCCAATCTTTGCTTCCAATTTCTCTTCAAGCGTGTCTACCTTCTTCGCTGCGATTGTCCCAAGATTTTTGCTCTGATACCACTTTGATAGGACTTAGGGCTAAATTATGACTAATTATTATTAATCGAATAGAAGAAAGAACAAAGAACAATCCTGACCTAAAATTCGAGAGGTAGGTCAATCTCTCCCAAACCTTAATGACTAAATCTAGACAAACTCATCCTCCCCCTACATGACTCATTCATCTCTTATTTATACCCGAGCCGTAATTAGTGACTAAGTAAAATTACTAAACTGCCCCTGCCCCTGCCCCTTTATATTTGCACCTAACATAAGTTTTCAACGGTCTAAATTATGGCTAATTATTATTAATCAAATAGAAGAAAGAACAATCCTGACCTACAATTCGAGAGGTAGGTCAATCTCTCCCAAACCCTAAATGACTAAATCTAGACAAAACTCATCCTCCCCCTCAATGACTCATTCATCTCTTATTTATACCTGAGCCCTAATTAGTGACTAAGTAAAATTACTAAACTGCTGCTGCCCCTTTATATTTCCTAGATTCCACCTTGAGGACAAGGTTTTTTTTGGGAGGGGAGTAATGTTAGACCGATGAAAGCTTATGTTAGGTGCAAATATAAGAGATGAATGAGTCATTTAAGGAGAGGATGAGTTTTGTCTTGATTTAGTCATTTAGGGTTTGGGAGAGATTGACCTACCTCTTGAATTGTAGGTCAGGATTGTTCTTTCTTCTATTCGATTAATAATAATTAGCCATAATTTAGCCCTAAGTGCTATCTGTAGGACAGAAGAATCTATATAGAAATTCTTTGCCAGTACAACCTTTCAATCGTACTTGTAGATCACTACATTTTTACATTATTGGGAAGTTTTGATTTTACACTTGTCCAACCCTATCCCTTTCTGGGCCACCTCTTAACATCTGGAGATAAAATCGATTGTCATCCTGTCATTATTGAATTCGTTGCTTTCCTAAATCTCTGTTAATGGCAAAAGAAATGAGGTTCTGCAATGTCTTGCTTCTAGTGCAGTAGAGACTGACAAATTTAAGATAATTTATCATGTCCTCTCACCATCTTCACTCTCAATAGTACCCATTGCCTGGGTATCTATAGAAGTCTTCTTTAACCTTTTTCTCTCCATGGTTTGCTTCTTAGACAACTTTTAATATGCTTTGCAGAGTCTTTCTGCTCCCTTCACAGTGATTTTTGTGTGATTGTACCTTTGCAGATTGGATTCCCTTGTTGGCTTATTTGCTGCTGGTTGTCAGCCTAGTTCCACTAATGATCCATTTGGTCTACGAAGAATCTCCTACGGTCTAGTATGTACATGATTCCAAAATTTTCGAGGAAATATTATATTATATTTACACTAAAGTAATCCTTCTTTTGTTATACAGGTCCAAATATTGATTGAAAAGGATAAAAATCTTGATCTGGAGCTTGCCTTAAAACTTGCTGCTGATGTTCAGCCTATCACTGTTGATGCCAGCACAATAAATGATGTCAGAACAGAGAAAGCTCAATACTTGTATTTTCATGGTTACGTTAAGCTCTGCTACAATCACATAAATCCTTTAAATATGGCTGACACATCTTCGTTCATCATCCATAAATTTTGATAATCAATGGAATCACTACATCTGCTGTGGCAAAAATCCTTCTTTATCATCCATAAATTTTATATTATCAATGAAATCACTACATCTGCTGTGGTAAAAATGCCATTGCATAAGCCATTTTCTGATGTATTTGACTAACGTTTTAGCCATCAAATTGGATATAGTGCCACGGCAGGTGCTTCCTTTATTTGTATACTGATATTAACATTTTTTTCCCTTAAGTATTGCACCAATGAAAACCAAATAGCCTTGCCACTCATGTGTGCACTGTTCGACCTCAAACCTCTTAAATATCATCCTAAGAGGTTTTACTAGTTGAACCAACTAACTAGTACCCACATACCATCATTATTCTTTATATATTCAGTCTGTCACTATTTGTCTGTCATTTCTCTTTGTATATTCAGTCTGTCACTATTTGTTTGTCATTTCTCTGTAATTTGTTTTTGGTCATTTGTCATGAAATCATGACAGTTAATCTTTTTTCTTTCATGATTTTTAGGTACATCAATTTGTTACTCGAAGACTAGAGCAATTTCTGGTATGTAGAAGTTTAGTATCAATTAGTTCTATGCTTGATTCATTAATTGATAGGGCAGGAATGATGTTGGTGGACTTAATTCATTGCATCCTTCATAAAATTTTGGATGATGTGCGTGGCCATGTTCTCATAGCTTGTTTGATAGAAAAGCAGACCAAGTTAGGTAAGTGAGCGGCTGAAAAAATGAAAGTGAACTCAAACTTTAAGCTGGAAGAGAGTGGGGAGAGAGTAGAAGTTTTCTTCCTTTTAAAGGCACTATACCCACATTCCCTGACGCTATTCTAATAACTGTTTCAAAAAATGGCAAGGGAAGTAGAAACTGTGTTGGGCCAACTTCTTTTAAAAATGCTCGTATCTGATTTACTAGTTGACAAGTTCCTCTCTGATGTTCAAAGATTTGTGTTTGTGCTTGTTTTGTTAGTGGATAGTTCATTGATGCAAGATTGCCAGTTGTTACTGTTTAATCATGGCCAAAATTGCATTTCTTTGTAGTGTAGTGTAGTGTGAAATGTAATATTCTCTGACAGGATATAACACATCTATACACATATTGGCTGCAATTTGGTTATAGGTAGACAAGGGGATAAGTCCGGAAGTAGTTCGTTCTGTCCTATCAGAGCGTGCAAATCTACCCTGTTTGGCTACAAAGACAGCATATAAAGTAAGTTTTGTATTTGTAACTCTTTAGTTTTGGTAATTATAAGATACAAGTATGATGCTTGAGCATTCATGAAGTTTGCTCTTATATGATTTTGATGTAATGCCTTTTTCCTCAATTGTTATGAGTAAACTATTGTTTGTAGATGGAGGCCTTGTCAAAAGGCCAGCGTTTTCACAAGGTTGTTGAAGCATATTCTCGTCCAACAAGAATCGTCCGTGGAAAGGATGTCGACACTACACTGGAGGTATTCCACCCATCCCAACCCAATGTTGAATTTAGGCCCCTGAATTAACCCCTCCAGTTGTCATGCCTGAAATTCATGAGTTATGCTCTTTCCCAATGTTCAGAGATTATTATACTATATCACTCTTTTTAACTTATTTCATATTGGATGACATACAATGGAGTAGAAAATATTGGACTAGAACTAAAATTTGTTTCATTCATTGTCAGAAAAAGTTTTACAGCCCTTAGTTTAGTAAAATTTAGGGTATCTAATCTTATTGCATCAAATTAATCTTTTAAGGTGGATGAGACTGCATTTGAGACCATTGAAGAGCGAGCGTTATGGACTGCTTACTTGTCAGCCAAAAACAAAATTCATCCTGGTATCTAATCATAATTTTTGAGATGTTGCATTATGAGCTCTATTTTTAAATTAGTTTGTTTTATGAACCTCTCTTGTCACTTGCTAAGTGAATTTTCCATTTCTTCCTGCAGGTATTAATGTCGATGATTTTGTTGAAATATCTTCACAGCTAGTACAACCACTCGAGGACTTTTTTAATCATGTCTTTGTAATGGTGGTATGTATCTTCATAATCCATTCTAATAATTCTCCACTTGTAAGTTTTATATCTAGTGCCTTCCAATGGGTCGTAAAAAATTGATAACTTGAATATCATCATCAAAGCTTGAAAAACATTTCAACATTTTGAAAAGTTGCTTAAGAACAACAAATTTGAAATTCTAACACATTAGTTACATTTAGTAATGTATAAAGGTATCAGTATTTTTTTTTTTTGGTAAATCTAAAATATTAAATGGAGGAATAAATCAATAAAAACTGCATACTAATTGGATTATATTCAGCTTTTATTTCTCACGAACCAACTTGTCTGCCAGGACTGGGTCAATCCAACCCATTATTTGTGTTAGTTTTCGGGTCTCGTCTTTCCATCCCTTTGGTTTTACCATAACCATCTATGCTGTGAATCTCTTTCCTTCCCCCAAAAAAAAAAAAAAAAAAAAAAAAAAACCACAAGCATTTGGAAATTGCAGTTTGTTTTCGAAGTTTGAAATCTTAATTGCTTATTGTTAGCTTCAATATGGTTTTACTTGGCTGTTTGTTGTGGAGATAGAGATTAAGTAGCATACAATTGGTTTGCCTTTACGCAGGAAGAAGAAAGAATCAGAAAGAACAGGCTTGCGCTGCTCAAGAAAATTGCAGACCTTCCAAAAGGCATAGCAGATCTATCACTTTTGCCTGGATTTTAATTCAATTCAACAACTTATTAAATTATCCTTTTTTTTTTTAAGAAAATGGTAAATAATGTGCAAGAATAAGTAACGAAAATGAGGAAAATGATTTTTCGTTTCAGATTGTTTTGAAAATTTACAAGTTATCGACAGTGTTGAGGATTTTATAATTTTGTAAAATATTATATATTGAGCAAAGTCGGAAAAAATTGCTTGAAAAGTAGTCAAGCCCGAGGGCAATTAATTAGTTGTTACTTATTTTTGCTTTGTTACTTAATATTGAATCAAAATTTGATTACTGTAAAATTTAATTTTCCCATTATCCAAGTTTTACTGGATTTATTTCTTAGGTACATTTTATTTTTAACAAACAAATAAAAAAAACCATAAGGACATAAAATTTAATTGGTAAACAAGTCATATAAATAAAATTTAATATGCACATTAACGAATTTAACTGATTTGACTTATCCGGTGCATTTTGTTTTTAACCAACAAAGAAAAATGTAAAAAAATTGATGCAAATGGGAAAGAGTGTATGAAGTGTTACATCTTCTTCAGCAATTCTACGAATATTTACCAATGTCTATCTATCGTACCATTATTACCCAAAAATATACGTAACGCCCTAGTTCAACGGTTCTCGCCAAGCCACGTGGCACACGAATATATACTTCAAAATCAAACACGTGTGTTGTTTCAGTGACAAAGAGATGACGTGTTTTTAAGTTTAACTGTTTAAGATAAGTAATATCTTCGTTTAACAAATCATAAAAAATCCAATACTTATACGTTACTGTACTTTATTTGAAAAAAGAAAAATTAAAAAAAAAAAAAACTCACTAGCTCGAACACTAATCGATATGGGAAAAGGAAAGGAACAAAAAAAACAATCAATATAAAAATGAACGCAACACACCACGCGCGCTCCTTTAGAGCAACAAACAACGGCAATAAATTGAGCGTATCGGATTAGGTCTCCACACTCTCTCATAGTCGTCTCGTGTTGCGGCTAGGGTTTCTCTCTTATTCTCAAGGTTTCACTTCTTTAATTTTTGTTGGACAGTTTGACAGATCTAAAGTAGAAATAGTTGAGAAAACAAAACACATCGATGGAGGAAGTTTTGTTAAGCTAGGGTTTTGCTTGGTTGCCTTATTTCAGGGTAATTCTAAAGGGCCTGGGGGGGGGAGGGGTTATTGTTGTGTGTTGAGTAAGTATATCAACAAATGGCGACCATGAACCCTTTTGATTTGTTGGGTGATGATGATAACGAGGACCCGTCTCAGCTGATTGCTGCTCAGCAGCAAAAGCTTCCGGCTCCTAAGGCTCAGCCACCGCCTCAGCCTAAGCCTGCTAAGCTTCCTTCCAAGCCTCTCCCTCCTGCTCAGGCTGGTAACCCTTCTTCCTTCTTTTTCTTTCTTTCTTTCTTTCTTTCTTTCTTTCTTTTTTAATATTTGTTTAAGCTTTATTATTTACCTTTTTTATAATTTAAATTTTAAATAAATCTTATTGAATAAATAAAATAACATTCTTCTTTTTCTGTTCGTTCTGTTTTTTATCAATAAATTTGAGCATATTGAGCAACGGTGATTGGCCTACAGACCTGTAATGATTTGCTAATATGATGGCAATTCTTTAGGAACATCTAAGGGACTGAGTTTCTTAATATGTTATATATATATATATACTTAAGAATGCCTCTGGAAAATTACTCTATATATATTTATGTATACATGCACTGTGATTTATGTTTTTATACATCTTAAGAGCTTCCATTGTTTCTTTGTAGAGATATTTACTAGACATGTGTTATAATTGGTTTGTGTGGTATGGGCCATCGTTTTATGTTATTTTTTACACTTTTTATTATTTTGCATTGGATGTCCGAGGTGCTAAATTATGACCTTACAATTCAGTTTAAGTTCTTTCAATTAATGATATTTTGTGTAGACTTCATATTTCTTGTACTGTGTACTTAATTTCTAATGATTCTCTCGTGGTGCAGTGAGGGAGGCTAAGAGTGAAGCTGGTCGTGGGGGTGGACGTGGAGGTGGGAGTGGACGTGGTTATGGACGCGGCCGTGGTGGGACTGGTAGCACTGGTGGTGGATATAGGCGCGACTTTGCCAATGATGAGAACTCATTCAGCAACAGTACAGTGCCAGCTGGTCAGGGTGTTCCTGAAGACAGAGATGCTATGAACTCTGAAAGACGTGGTTATGGTGCACCTCGTAGTCCTTTCCGTGGAGGCCGACGTGGTGGTTTCAGTAATGGTGAAGCTGCTGACGAACATCCTCGTAGGGCATTTGAACGCCGCAGTGGGACTGGGCGAGGGTGAATATTCTTTTGATGGTTCATTTTGATACATCCTGCAGTTATATCTCTGAAGTGTTCTCCATATTTACACTTTTGCTCTGGATTTATTCTATTTGCAGAAATGAATTCAAACGTGAAGGGTCTGGCCGCGGGAACTGGGGAACCCAAGCTGATGAAATTTCACAGTGCGTATATGCTTTACAGTTTTAACTTTCTCTTTTAAAAAATGTATAGCAGATGACATTCATACATTATAAGCCTTCTGTGAAAAATGGAGTTACTTTGATGTTATCGCACTGTAATTCCTTTAATTTTGATTTACTTAGGGTGAATGAAGAAGTCGTCAATGAAAGTGAGAAGAATGTGGGTGATGAGAAGCCTTCAAGAGAGGAAGATGCTGTGGAGGGTAACAAGGAGAACCCCACTGGTGAACCAGCAGAAATAGAACCCGAGGAAAAGGTATGGTATTTGTATAGCATTTATGTTATACCTAGAATAATTTTGTTACATGTACTAGACAGTTTCTAGAGTGGTGTTTGTAACTAGTAGATTTATATCATTGTTACTGGAAGTCTTTGGCCTCTTAAATTTTTCTTTTGCATAATAGGAAATGACTCTTGAGGAGTATGAAAAGGTGCTGGAGGAGAAGAGGAAAGCCCTGCATGCTCTTAAGACTGAGGAAAGAAAAGTTGACACTAAGGATTTTGAGTCCATGCAGCAACTCTCCAACAAGAAAGGAAATGATGATGTCTTCATTAAATTGGTAAGAACTTTTGACTATCCTGGAGATTCATCATCAGTGAAGCTGGTTTAAATCATCTGTGCTGTTTTTTTTTTCTCAAGGGCTCTGATAAGGATAAGAGAAAAGAGGCTGCGGATAAGGAAGACAAAGCGAAAAAGGTAAATTATTACTTGTGCTGTTGGCCTCATATTTTGTGTGCCTCGTCTGTGTGCCTTCACCAACTTGTTTGTTCCCCTTCAAGTTATTCAACAATTATTTTCTCATGTTGACTGTTTGAACAAAATATAGTGTAATGATATGAAGTATTTTTTTTTTTTTTTTTTTTTTTGGTTTTGGTGGGGGGTGGGGGTTGGGGTTGGAAATAGTTGCTGGTGTGAGCTTTTAAGTTTTTGATCCCATTTCTTTTTATGTTTTTTCTAAAGCTGCAATTATGTGGAACATTGAATTGAATCTGCGACATGTATTATATTACACCAGTGTTTAGGTTTTTTTTTTTCAATTTTTCTTAATTGTTTCTTAGTTTCTTTGCAACATGCCAAGTGCGTTCTCCAGTGTACACACAGAATTCCCCCCCTGTGTTTCTACTTATTTTTCATAATAATTCTCCTTTCGAATATCGGGGATTATCATTTGGGTAATCTCGTAATTCAAACTTTCTGGAATTTCTGTTGTTTTTTTTAACCTGGTTGCTTTGAGCTGTCTTCTGACTTGGAGCTGTGTTTCTAGGCTGTCAGCATTAATGAGTTCCTGAAACCTGCTGAAGGGGAGAAGTATTATAATCCCGGTGGTCGTGGTCGTGGACGTGGTCGCGGTTCAAGAGGATTTGGTGGAGGCAGCGGAATGAGTAATGTGGCAGCGCCTTCCATTGAGGACCCTGGGCAGTTCCCCACCTTGGGTGCTAAGTGAGATTTTCTAGAACCTCACTTAAAATCTCTGGGTTTTCAAATTTTGGGTCCTTCCTCCGTTTCAATGTTGGGCAGCATATTGACTGGAATAATGGGGTTTCCTACATCAGAAAAGATTTTTATGCTTGAAAGTGTATATTTTAGGTGATCATCATGTGTTCCCATGTAGTCTTTGGTATGCTTTGATTCATCTGTTTTTGAGAATTTGGGGCATATGAGACGATTTATTTATGACTAGAAATTATCTTTTCCTCAGTTTTGTCAATTTATTTGACTAGATTGCTTTTATACTTAGTTTTGATCTGAAATAACTTACATGTCTGTTTTATCATCTACTGTGTATTCGATTGGAGATGTGCTTTACCCGGTAGTTGGGTTTCTGCTTCTTGTTACATCACTTGAACTTATGGGGAGAGAGAGAGAGAGAGAGAGAGAGAGAAATAAAAAAAGGGAATAAGAAGAAACTGTGGCAATACGAGTAGCTTTAATTTGAGATTGTATTGATGATTTTTACTTACTCCTGGCCTGGCACATAATATCAGCTAAAAGTTATTTACTCCATAGCGGCTTGCTGCTGGGTCTTGGGTCTTGTATCTTACCAATAATTTTTATTGGATGCTCATAATAGATGATAGAAATTTCCAAAAGTTTATTTGTGGGTTGGAACATTTTTTATAACTAATAGTGCAAGTCTTCATTCAATACTTTGTCTTCTGGTTTGTGGATTTCCGCGACAATGAAACAGACAATTTGATATGAATGGGTTGGTCGTTAGTAGAAATGTTCCACCGACACTAGTGTTTCACAAGGGTAGGGTTGGTGAGGTTATTGTTTTTGTTTTTGTTTTTATTTTTATTTTTATTATATGGGTTGTTGGGGCAACGACAGTCTCGCTAGAACTCGGGAAATAAAAGAAAAGGGAAAACTTTTTGGTAGGATTAACATTTGCATTCTATGATGAGTGAATACCACCCCAATTTTAGTAGGATCATTCTGAAAGCTGTTTTAAAGGATTTTAAGAATTAGATCATTCAATTAAGTAATTAATCCGGTATTCCTATTAGGATAGATATGTTCCACATCTAGTGATTCTATCAATTTACAGGTACTGTATGTTTGGTATGATTTATTGCTTTATTTAATAGTAACTTACATAATCTCCAAAAAAAAAATTAAATATTTTTTATTGCTCAGTTGTATTTTGAGTCGAATATTTTAGGATTAAATGAGTTAAATCTCTATTTCAAATCTTGGGATTGAATTTTAAAAAAAAATTTGTCTTTTTGTAATATAATTTTAAATCATGAATTTATATGTTAAAATAATTTTATAATTTGTATTAAAAATTCTCATTGGGAGCTAAATAGCATATTTTTTAAAAATAAAAACTCGTAGAAACAAATTCTAATTTAAATAAGCTCCATACCAAACGGAGCCTTAAATTCATAAATACTCAGAAACACAGCGAGCGGCTGATCAGAAAGTGTAACATACAATTAACAAATTATTGGTTTGTCTTCAACGCTGTTAAAACGAACAATAGATAGTGCTATTGACAGAATTCAAACATGCTATTAAAGGCCAATTCACAATAAAGAATAGTACAGAAAGAAGAATAACAACATCAAATTAGCATTTCTACTTTGTACAGGCCTTCTCATAAACAAAAGTGGAACAGGAAAAAAGGAAGAAATAGACCACAAAGGGACCGGAAGGAGGATCATCTTCTGAGTGTTGGCCCTGTAAACCACAAAGGGAGAACAATTTTTTGATGAAGTTGGTCCGAAGACATAGCTTTCCAACTGAAAAGATGAAACCATTACACACCATTAGGACCAGCAGACTTAGGACAGACGCATTACAATGATACTTAAGTAGAGCAGCAGCCACTCTTCTGTGCAACAGGCTGCCCTTTGATCTGTACAGTTGGAGGCCTTGCATTGTTCATGGCTGGTTGACTTGCCATTCTGCACAAAATAAGCAATAGTAGTATATTTAAAGGCCTTTCATGTGAAGGCAGCTAATATAAGTAACTGTATGAAGTTGTGGCGTTATGTAATCTGAAGACTTCTTCAAAAAGCAGGCAAAATACAATACTCCTATCAATCTATTTCACGTTTAATGTAGAAAGCAAATTTGCATCAATACCTATCCTTGATTGAAGCAGCCATGGCCATGAATGCCTGTTCCACGTTGGTAGAATCTTTTGCACTGGTTTCCATGAAAGGTATTCCAATTTCATCTGCAAATGCCTAATAAAGGAGAAGAGGACAAGGGGTCAAGAGAATGCTCACCGGATGTATCACTTATCCCGCTCCTAAGGTAAGGAATCTTTGTGTTATAATCTTCGAAGGCAGGCTGTTTCCTCCAACTCAACCTCTAGTGCCTCTACCGACCAAGCAACTAAAGACTATCTTGATGAACGTAACATGAACCGACTTAAAGAATGGTGGAACTAGCAATTTGGGATCATTATACAAAATTTACTTTGACAAATAATTGGTGTTTGGGAGAGGGAGAGAGGGGCGGGGGAAGTGTCTTGAACCTTGTTTAAGGTGACAAAAATGTTAGTGTAGAGAAGTAGATATACCTTGGCTGTTTCATACGAGACAACCTTATTCGCAGTGAGATCACACTTGTTTCCAACCAGAAGTTTGTTGACGTTATCACTAGCATAACGGTCAATTTCATTCAACCACTGCTTGACATTATTGAAGCTCTCTTGGTCTGTCACATCATAAACAATCTACCAGAGGAGACATCCAGTGGAAATATTCATTGTAAGAAGAAGCAAAAAGGAGTTGAAGATGGACTAAAAGATTGCTGTAGAAAAGAATTGAGATCACCCACTATGATACCATGTGCCCCACGGTAGTAGCTGCTGGTGATTGTCCTAAATCGTTCTTGACCAGCAGTGTCCCACTGCACATCAAACAAATAGCAAACCAACTTCTTGTAAGTCGTTAAGAAATTGTAGCCCTAGGAAGAGGTGATGGCAGAAACTAAGGACGAAGATTATGAAAAGCTCGGGGCCAATGAACAACAAATTATTGTACTAAATGACATAGAATACAAACAATCTGCAGGGTGAATCGAACCATACAATTTGAAGTTTAATGGTCTTCCCATCTTGCTCCACAGTGCGTATTTTCTATCCGAAAAAAGACATGATACCAGATTATCAGTGTTGGTTTGTCTTTATGATATCAGTATTGGTTGTGAGACAAATAAAACACATGTAAATTTTGCTTACAAAATCAACTCCTATGGTACTGATATAACTCTCAATATATGAATCATCCTGGAGCGAAACATAAAAAAGAAAAATTAAGAAATACAAAGTCAATAAAGAAAGATGCATTCACTTTCAAAATTTAATGCAAACTCTAGAAGCTTACAGCAAATCTCAAGAGAAGGCACGATTTGCCAACACCGGAATCTCCAATAAGCAGAAGCTTAAACAGATAGTCACTGCAAAAGCACAAGAGAAAATTCAACTTCCTGTCTCAGGGTTATGCTTAATTGGAATAGACTGAAATATAAAAGGAAACAGGAAGAAAAGAAACTGATAGAGGAGAAAACAAAATTAGTTGTTTATCATTGCAAAATATATAATTCTTTATATGTTGTTCCAAGAAATGTTATTACTGGAGATTTCTTAAACTTGAGCTAGTTCCATGTCACGCTGCAAATTCCTCACAATTTATCATCCACCTCACCTCAGCAAACAGAGGAGGCTTTCACCAATCATTTAATTTTAAAATGCTATACTGATTAGAACATAACATACTCATACATTAAGATTGAACACAACCGAGTAAATTGATCCCAAATAGACAATAAATAACAAAACAGTCAAAAATAAATAAAATAAAACGACGTAGTCATTTCCAAATAAGCTCAAAAGAGTCAACAGAGATCTGGACAACAAAGTTATTCAAAACGGAATCACTGATCCACAAAGGTACCGGTAATTAACTCAACGGAATCCTCATCTTAATAGAAATCAACGGATCTAAGAACATTAAATTGACAATCAATATTAACTAACAATCAACATAACAAGACAGGATTCTCATCCTAACACGACGAAGCATACCAATGCAAAATATAATACTATAGATACGTTTTTTTTTTAATAAATAAATGTTAAAGAAATTAGAGGAACTTACTATTCAGGATTCATCGTTGTTGATTCGTGTAAAGAGAAAAAAAAGTTTCGGGTTCGGTTAACCAAAACAGAATATGATCTTCGGCTAGATCGCGTGATAAAATTTTCGCCGTGAAATTAAATGTCAACAAAAACAGAAGATAAGACAAAAAAGAAAAAATAGAAAAATAAATTACAACGACAAGCAAAGGCTTAAATGATCCCCCTTCCGCTAATTAGGTCTTAGGAGAACACAAAAGGAGATTATTGGAAATACACGGACTTTTGAGGAATATTCGATTTATTTATTTATTTATTATGACTAATTTTCATTTTTCGGGCTTGGATTGTGGGCTTACTTATCGCATTGGGTGAAGTAAAGCTTGAACCAGTCCAATTACTCTTTTTTTTTTTTTTTTTGGGCTTTGATGGTAAATAAAAAAGAAAATACTACTAGTATACAAATTTTTTACCAACTAATTTCACAATAATCATAATAATCGGACCGTGTTATCATACGATGATACCGATGAGTGCCATAAATTAGTTGCGACGCTATTTTAGATTTATAAAAATTGAAAATCAAATTTGGAAAAGAAAAACTGCATTACCGAAATATGAAAATAAGTAAAAAGTTTCTAAGAATCTCATTTTAGATTATTATTAAAGTAAGGATGCACACTAAAATACAAAAAAAAAAAATTAATTTTAATGTATTAGAGATTGTATTTTTTTATCTGTTAAAATAAAGATGTCCTTACTAGAGAATAATTATATATATATATATATAAATGAATTGGAGTTATACCAAAGCAAGACAGACAGATAAGTAGCTATTGTAGAGTGGAAAGTCATTAAGTATATGTACGTGGTTGGTTGACAAATGTCCTCATTTAAGTATTTGGATCATTTCTTTGTTTTTTTTCTCTCATAGTCTTCTTTTTTTTTCAATAAGTGGTCAAATGTATGATCAAAGATCATATTTTTAGCATTTATTTTTAATTATCCTGCTTTTAAAATTAAGGATTTGGATCCTTTCTTTGTTTTTTTCCTCTTCTAATTCTCTTTTTTTTTTTCAATGAGTGGTCAAATATATGATCAAGGATCATATTTTGAAACATACATGTTAAGTTAAAATATTAAAAAAAGGGAGTCATATTTATAATTCGCGTGAGCTTTTGCGCTCTCTCATTTAAATTTTTTTTATTATAATTAATTTTTCAGTCGATATAGATCTGAAAGGAAGGTGATGCGTATAGTGAGAAGTGATGAGAAGCCAGCTAGCAGTAAGTTCCAGTCCCGCGGTGAAGTGCACTGTGGGCAGAATATCGAGTTTAAATCCAACAACTGCATGGTCACCAATTTAACAGCTCTAAAATATCCTGCAGATAATCTGGAAACCCTCATGTGCATACACTTCAATTAAAAAGCTTGGATTTGTCCTTCTTCAATTAAATTTTATGCAACCAAACCGCCATATGTAAACAGCAGCTCTGGTATTGCCAATGACTTTGATTGTTTTTGCCCCTGTTTTGCATGTTAAAAAAATAATCGACGGAACATGTACATGCATGATCATTCTGTTACGCTTTCATCTCATGTGACCTATCTTGTTTGAAACTTTCAGTCGATGATCGAAGCTGTCATGTGCAATTAATGAACAATTTGCATCAAACAAAAGTAAATATTTTATTTTAAACAAAAGTAAATATTTGCATCAAAAAATTAGGTTCAAAAATATTTTTTCATCATCAAAATTAAATAAAAATATCAAAAATATTTTTTCATCATCAAAATTAAATAAAAATACTTGAGAAAATCAAATTCTTTTATGTAAATTAATTTCCGGGGATTTTAAATGGTGGATACGCATCTAATTGTGATTGTGATTGTGATTTCAATTGTACGTATATTGCCTCATCCATAGGCCATCATCGTATTTATTATTAAATGTACTTGTAATGCCACTCTAGAGTCTCGTCTCATAGTTAAAAGATGTTTACGGTCAAATGGTTTTAATAAAGTGAAATTGTAGCCTCCATACACATACGTTCCTTCACAAATCTTAACCCAAAGCTGTAACGACCGACACTTATTTGTCACAGTACAAATTATTACCCAAAAAAGTTAAAAAGTAACCGATTACCACATGTTCCCAAATTGTTAACACGCTCTCTTGGACAAATTTAAAAATTACCGGCGGTGACCAGTGGTGGCTGACGGTGGTTTTTTATTTTTTAATTATAAAATTAAAATAATATTAACTTTAGTATAAATTATAATTAAAATATTAGTATATATAATATAATCCATACAATACTGATGCAGTTACTAAATTTAATTACCACCCTCTAATACAATATATTGCAATCTAATCTAATTGAATCCATACAGCGTGGCGAACCAAAAACGCCCTCAAAATATACCCATTGAATGAAAAGATTTTGTGGTGCCAAGCGAGTCACAAAAATTTGAAATTGCTTATTGCTAGCCAAAGAGCTATTATACTTTCCACTACTTAGGCCAAATAAGAAAGTTGAAGAAGATTTTGTGCCAAATTCTTTGTTTGATCACTTGAATATGATCTTACTACATGGTCAACATGATTTATTTAATTTTTTTATTTTATATTTCCATTCATCTAATTCTATATGTACGGATGGACACATTAATTTGTTTGACAAATAATTTGTGGCTGTACTCATATTATCAATTTGAGAAAAAGGGTGGAGGAATATGACAATGATATTCTTCTCTCATAGACAATTAAAACTTGAGTCGTGCTATTTGTTAAGAAGTATGAGAGAGCCGTAAGAAAAACGACACAAAATGGTGCTATTTTTGAGTTATGAGGGGAGAGAAAACGGCACCACTACCTGTCGTTTCTCTCGTGGTTCTCTCATGGACAAATGGCATCTCTTTTAAAACTTTCTCGAAAATCTTACTCATACGACATAAATATCCGATAAACAAATAAATTCAAGAAAAATTCTTTTTAAAGGAAATAATAATTGAACCAAGGTAAAAGACGGAATGCTAAATAAAATGATCCTATCGAAATAAGCAAGGAAAAAAAAAACGAAAGTTCTGGGTGTGAGTGTGTGTGACTTTACCAGATTTATTTGCATGAAATATTCAATTCGCCATATTTTAGGTACATGTTGCGGAATTGATAAATTCATATTTTTTAAAAATTATTTTTTAAAAATTATTTTTTAATAATGTTATCGTGAAATCGAATCAATTCTTTGCCTAATTGCAATACTAAACCACATAAGTTACTTTGAATTTGTATTTTTTGTTTTTCACTGCATTGACAGCAATGATCGAGCAAATCATGTAATGACAAAGGAAAAAAAAATCTAATCAGGTAAATTAGGTTTGGCATTCGGCAATTGCATGGTGAGAGAATTTTGTCCCCTCTCCCTCTACCCATCTATTTTCTCTCTTTCTTTTCTTCTTTATCTCTCTCACCCTTCTCTCCTCCAAGGATTTTTCATCTTCATAAGTTATGAAGGTAGGTAATCTAGAATTTAATAATAATAAATACAAATAGTTTGTAATTATCAAAGACAAAAAGAAGCCATTTCTAATGCATAAAATAATGAATGCTTTAACAACTCTAAGTACTGACTCCTTCCACACATGCATTCATAGTCAATATATATACATCACGTATGACCAAACATTTTATTTAGATAACTACTACCATTTTCATTATGTGGGGATTAGAAGATGTGGGATCATACTAACCTAATCCCTCATCATGATTCATGATCTATACAAATTAGGTGACTATCATATAAAAACTATTTAATGTGAAAAATGACTTTAAATAAATTTATACGTATATATTGAATAATTTGGATTTGGATAGATGTTAGCTAGCTTACTTGTTTGCTTGGTACAATATTATATATAATGCTCAAATCCGCACAATTTAAAATTTAAATATGAACCAATATATATATAGTAGTACATACGTATTAAACAGTTTTATATAAGACTATAAGTTATCCAGACATTTGTATATGAGAATTCTTAATGATAATTAATATGTTTTAAAGCACAGTTACCACTGGACGTACTTACATTAAGCTACAAATTAATGTTAACATCTTCAAATGGATTGGCACTTGAAGGGTGATTGACGAACTCAAATAATTGATCTACGAAACTGTAATGTTACCATTAATTCTGAAAATATATTAAAGTACTCTCACTCTTTCCACATTATTTTTGAAGAGGGAAGAAGTTTCTGTAAATTAAATTTTACAAGAAAAACGAAAAAAATTGTTAGAGAAGCAACCAGAGTCCTAGATGAGCTTCAAAGTCAGCTTTAAATTTCTAAAAGCATTAGGTAGAAAAAGAGAGATAAATATTCAGATTTAACAAATATATCGATAGGGTGTTAGTTGTATGAAAGGAAAGAAAGCAGCCTTAAACAAATAAATTAAATTAAAAGTTGGAGAGTAATGATTTAAGCACAAGTCACAGGGCATTATTTCACTATTTCTCTATATAACATGTAACGTCCAGGGCACTTTTAATTTGCAACTTCTCCACTAGCTAGCTCTAGCTCTCTTGAGTCCTGTTGTTAATCTTAAATATTTCCAGGCTTCATTAGAATCCAGAAATGAACATGGCCACTATAGCAACTGCTCTCCTCATTCTCCTCCTCGTTGCTCCGGCAGTCTATGCCGTTGAGTACACCGTTGGCGACACCACTGGCTGGACTCAAGGTTTTGATTATACAGACTGGGTTTCTGGTAAAACATTCAAAGTTGGTGATGTTCTTGGTAAGGTTTATTTATAGCTTTAGCAACTTGAAAATAACTATCTAATCTCGTCTCATGTAGAGTAGATGTCTAAAAAAAATTGAACAACATAATATCTCTAGCTAGCTAATGAATATACATATATGTATATATGTAGTTTTCAGTTACGGAGGAACACACAAGGTGGATAGGGTAAGCGAAAGTGATTACAACAATTGCGCATCTTCAAATGCACTTGAATCACATGATGATGGGAACACGAGAATTAATTTAACAGCACCTGGAACACAATACTTCATATGCCCAACAGCAGGTCATTGTGCTGGAGGCATGAAGCTAGCAGTCACCGTCGCAGCATCTTCCCCCGGCACCACCACCCCAAGTAGCTCTCCGCCATCCACTCCCACCGCTACCGGCACTCCCCCATCCACCACTTCTTCACCACCTAGTGGAGCTACTTGTTTTTTCTGTTACTCTTATTATAACGTGATGGCTGTTTTAATTTCTTTCCTCGTGTCGTGGTTGCTGTGATGGGCTAGCTAGCTTCTCCTAGGGAAGAGGCAGTGCTATTGGATTTGGATCTCTTGTTTTCATAAATTTCCGTAATTTTTATTTAATTTAGTGAGATGTGTAAATTTATATTTTTATGTAGTGATTTTATAAGTAAGTTAAGTAATATACTGTGTACTTATTCTCCAATTAATCAAGCTCACAAGTCGCGATATATTCAATCATCCAACTACGTCACTTGGGACTACTATTAATAATTAGCTGCTGGTTGGCATTATACATCTCAAAATTTTTATTTCAAATATTGCAATATCCATTCACTATTTGATGAGTGAAATTATAATTTATCAAAAAAAATTACTTAAAATTTATGAAAAGCCATCAATCATTTAACGAACAACGCATCACAAGCTACATCATTTAAGTAGCATGTGAAAAAATTTTGGGATGTAAAAAGGATTTTTTAAAAATAAAAGGATTATAATTTATCATTTCACTACTTCAATAATTGTAAAATATCAAATAACTACAAGAAGTATTGTTTTTTATTATTACTACTATAACTTTGCAAAACTTTTTATTTTACTACTTTTTTGTTAAGACCGTTAGTTGACTAATAAATAACTAATTTTACCCTTGTGGTAAAATACATAAATAGAGTTATCAAATAATAGATATAAAATTAATGTTATGCTCTTAAATTGTTAAATAATATTTTTAACCATGAAGTTATGAATAACCCTGCATTTATTATAACTAGAAAAGTAGTGAATTGACAAAAATACCCTTAGATATTTTTGTTGAAAAAAAGCACAATGTATTCTCAAAAAAGCACTTAAAGCTTATCTACATATTCAACTTCTATATTTAAGTGTTATTGTGCTTTTTTCAACAAAAATATACAGTGGTATTGTTGTCAATTTACTACTTTTATAATTATAATAAATTCATTATTAAAACTATTATTTAACAATTTAAGAGCATAACAATAATTTTATGTTTATTATTTTATACCTCTATTTGTGTATTTGACTATAAAGGGTAAATTTAATATTTTACTAGTTAACTAAAAGTCTTAACGGAAAAGTAATAAAATGAAAGGTTTTACAAAGTTATAATAGTCAAAAGATTGGGAACAATACTTATGCTGTGTTTATTTCTTATGAATGGGAATCAATGAATTGGAATGGGAAGCATTACTATGTTTACTTTTTAAAATAGCACCAATGTGAGATCCACAAATTCGGGAATCATTACTAGAATGACTCTTTTACCCCAACTAAATTTCCTAATACCCATTTTATCCTTGATTTAAATAATAATAAAAAAAATTAAAAAATTATGAAATTAAATAATAATAATAATAATAATAAATTATAATTTCAATAACATTTTAATAAATAATATTTTAAATAATGATAATTAAATTAATAAATTATAATAATAATTTAATACATAATAATAAAATGATGAAATTTGTAAATTATAAATTATAATATAATAATAATAATAATGAAATTAATAAATAATAATAATTAATTTTTATATTTTAATTATTATTATTATAATAAAATAATTATTATAATTATAATAATATTTTAAATAATAATAATAAATTATAATTGTAATAATATTTTAATTAATAATATACAAAATAATGAAATTAATAAATAATTATTATTAATTATTACTATTTTAATAATTATTTATTATTATTATTATTATTATTAAAATTAATTTTTATTATTATCTATTAATTAAAAATTATAATTATAATTATAATAATATTCTAAATAATTATAATAACATTTTAAATAATAATAATAAATAATAATTATAATAATATTTTAAATAATAATAATTAATAATAATATAATAATAAAATAACGAAATTAATAAATAATAATAAAATTTATAAAATATAATTACAATAATACTTTAATAAATAATAATAATAATAATATAACAAAAAACAATATTAATAATAAATTAATAAAAACAATATTATTATAATTATAATTATATAATAATGATAATGAAATTAATAAATTATTATTATTATTATTAATTATTACTATTTTAATTATTATTTTTTATAATTCTTATTAAAATTATTTAATGTTATTGTTGTTGTTGTTATTATTAAAGTATATTAAATTTATTATTTTAATTATTATTAATTATTGTTTTTATTGTTTTTATTAATATTATAATTATTAAAATTTATTATTATTATTATTATTATTATTATTATTAAATTTTATTAATTTTATTGTTTTAATTAATATCAATTTATAATAATAATAATAATAATAATAATAATAATAATGATAATAATAGTTATTTTTTATAATTAACTAAGGACATTTTAGTAACTTGAAATAATCCAACTTACTTCGATTCCGATTCTAAGATAAAGTAAACACATCAATAGAATTTCAGCCCATTCCGATTCCAATTCATGCAGCTCAAGTAAACAACTTATTCTGATTCTTATTTTTCATTCACATTTCAGCTCATTCCTATTTCAGTCTATTCTGATTACTGACAAGTAAACATAATATTATTGTAGTCATTTAATATTTTATAATTCTTGAAGTGGTGAAATGATAATGACTCAAAATAAAATAATTGGAGTTTATTTGGTATCTTTAATCAACAAGCCCGGCCCAATTCGGCCCATTATTGATTAAATAAAATTTTAATCGTCCCCAGTTAATCTGTTATGCACATACATATACTAGGTCTAGGAGAGCATTGGATTTTTTCTGTCTTCTCCCCTCTGATTGAAAGTTGGAACAGAAACAATGGCCGGAGAAGAAGACGGAGAGTTTTATCTTCGTTACTACGTAGGACACAAGGGCAAGTTCGGTCACGAGTTCTTGGAGTTCGAGTTTCGGCCGGATGGCAAGCTCCGATACGCTAATAATTCCAACTACAAAAACGATACTATGATTCGCAAAGAGGTCTTCCTCACCCCCGCCGTCCTCCGTGAATGCCGCCGCATCATTTCCGAGAGCGAGGTTCCTCTTTTGTTTTCCCTCTTAGGGTTGCCGTTTATTAATTTAATTTAATTTTTTTTCTCGTTTCCCGTAAATTTGTTAATCTAGGGTTTTATTTAGGGTTTTTTTTTATCTTTTTTATTCTTTAGTTATTTTATTATATTTCAAATGGTATTGCTAATAATTTGTGCACAATAAGCGGATGCGCTGGAATTTGTAGACGCCCGATGAACGTGGCATGGTAATGTGCTACAAATATTGAAATGTAAAGAGGGCCTGATGCCCATCCTCGATGAATCCATGAGTTGCTGGAGTGGCTCTGATTTGAGGGTGAACAGTCATGACCTACACCTTTCAGGCTGTGTTCTGGGGGGAGCTTGCTTTTATATTTTAAGTTCATATTTTGATAATCTGTGTGCAATAAGCGGATGCTCTCGAATTATTAGAGATAAACATAGCATGGTTATTTGCACAGAAATTTAAATTTCAATTGAAGTCTTCATCTCTGCTCTTATTGATGCCTTCTTTCTCCAGGGCTCTGATTTTGGGGCCTGATTAAGACTTAACTCTCTTTTTCCAAGACATATTAGTGTGTCTCTTGTTCATGGTAAAATGTGGGTTTTTGTTCAGATCATGAAGGAAGATGATAACAACTGGCCGGAACCTGACCGTGTTGGACGGCAGGAGCTGGAGATTGTAATGGGAAATGAACATATCTCCTTCACTACTTCAAAAATTGGATCACTTGTTGATGTCCAGAGTAGTAAGGATCCTGAAGGCCTTCGTATATTCTATTATCTTGTTCAGGTCAGCTCCTCAACTTGTTCTTTATTTTTCCCCATATCTAGTTTCTTTATTCAAGTATGTTAGACTTGGTTCCTGGCTTCTTATTGATGGGAGTAGAATTTATGTTTACTAATTGATAATTGCTATTGCAAGCAGTAAGAGATTGCAAATATTTCGTTTTACTTTCCATTGTTTGCCTGATATTGTTGTTGATGTGAGTCTATGACATTAGGAGTGAATACTCTTCGGTGAATGTGCTTTAACTTGAGTAGTACAAATTCATTTTCTGAGGTTACTGATTCTTTTATATTAGTTTTGTACAATCATCTCAAGGTTTTAGTAAAATTTAGGGATCTCATCATCTGATTTCCTTCTAAGCTAAAATATATGTAGGTGATTGATGGTTAATAAATAAAGAAAATAAAGAAGTTAAATTCTACCCATACACTGTCACTAAAAGACATATGGCACAAGATCCTTAAAAGCTCCGGAGAGCTCAGATCAGAAGAGGATCTTAATCCAAAATTTGGATATGAGGTTTCTGCTGTTGAGATCTTGCATTCCCTGCTTTAACTTGAGAAGTATGAATTTTATTTTCTGTTATTCTTGAAGTTGCGCATCATCTCAAGGTTTAATTAAAATTTAGATATGAAGTTACTTGAGGGTTCCACTGTTGAGATCTTGCATTCCCTGTGTTAACTGAGAAGTATGAATTTCATTTTCCGTTATTCTTGAAGTTGCCTCTTGGCAAGTGATGTTGTAGTCTCCACACTGCCGAATTTTCTCTTGCTTGCACTCTCTCTTCTTAAGAGTGATATGCTAACTGATAGAGAAATCAATGCGCAATTATGTTACCTGGAAAAATGTGTTCGATGAAGTTATTGGCAGGTTCACATGTTCAATTAACTTTTCCTTAAACAACCACATCAAAGGCAATTAACAAGTCAATGATGTGTAACTTTCAATTAGTAGGAACTCTGTGGCCTGTGGGAGGAAACAATGTGATACTCCAATGTTTAGCACCCACCTAAGTTCAGAAGTCTTGTCCCACTTGTCCAATAATTGCTTTACATGGATATTTGAGTTTTTCTTATTTTATTTCCCATTCAGTTTTATGGTACACTTCATATCAACTTGCCAACTGTGGATTTTTCCCAGTTTGAATTATGTGTCCCTGCACTGGTTGGTTCTCATTGGTAATTTTTGTGGTTGCAGGACTTGAAGTGCTTTGTGTTCTCACTCATCTCACTTCATTTCAAGATCAAGCCTATATAAACAGCATTGTGTTGTCTGCCTTACAATGTCTGTTTGGGGTCTTGCTTTTGTTTTTGTAACAGCTGCTTGATTAGCATGTGAACTTTGTGTGTGGCTTATGTAAGGATCTGTGGATTTGGAAATGTTGGGTGAGTAGAAAGTTGCTGTCTGTTATGGATGGCTTCAGGCTTTTCGAACAATCTATCCCTTTGCGCTTGGTAGTTATCGACTTCGCAGTATTAAATATGAGAGTTTTACACATCATCACTACTTATGCTTTATTAAAAATCGACTAACCTCTGATAGGAAGCAAGTGATGGAGTCGCAGTAATGTATGGTTCTCTTTCGAAAGAGGGAAAAAGAAATAAAAAAAGACTAATCCTGTATATTATGTTACACCATACATATATTAAAATAAATTTTTTTTTAAAAAAAGAGGGTTGTAGCCTCCTAGATCTTTGTAACGTACAAGTTAACAAAATTAACAAGCATCATCTGGATGCTTGAAGTGAAAACTTAATGTGCCGTCATTGGATCGGACCACCTTCTCTTCACCTCTGATTTCCATCTGACTTCTTTGAGCTTCCCATCTAAACCATAATCCCTTTCCATAACAAGATTGATTCCCTCGTCGGAATACCAACCAACTCCAATACAAAGAACACCATCCTTACCAACATCAACATAACCTGTCACACCTCCTGGCAGCCAAAGGACGGTCACGTCTTGCATGTCTAGGATTTCTTCCTCCCCAAAGTAGACTGAACTCTCAGGCGAGCTCCTCTTTTTCAAGGTTTCTGCGCAAAGATACACATACGGTGTGCCATTCCTTTCCTGCTTCATTAGCTCATCGCCAAACACAGGAGTAGCGCTCACCTCAAACACCTTCCAAGCCCCAGTCAGCTCTGATGGCTGGGTTCGTCTCCTCTGTGAAAATGGCTTTATATCTAACTCCAGATCACTATTTACAAAATTACATTCGATAAGTTTCTGAATGAGAAAATGTAAGCTGCTAAACAGTTGACCAGTAGTCAAATCTTGACCAACTCATGTAACAAATGGGTCTAAATTATAGGAGGAATACCTTTCATCACGAATATTTGCAGGGCTGACCCACTGTTCTTCGTAAACAGCAACTCTCATTATCTGTATGTCTGAACCTCCATTACTGAATTCTATGGTATGAACAATACGGAGTCTTTTGTGGCATCCTTTAACCAAACACTGAGAAAGAAAACATTAAGAGTTGAATAATAGGTACGCTATTTGTAAGCTTTTGAAGATCTACTTTGAACTCCCTCTAGTTCAACATGAAAAGAGGTATTGTCCACATAAACTTGTACAAATTAAGAACAGTAGAAGAAAGAAATGAATAATTCAGTGCATTAGACACCATTCAACAATCCTTTAGGACTTCTCAAAAAAAAAAACAATCCTTTAGGACTTGGGAGTGGAATCAGCCCAGGCAAAGAACGCATTATTAAACCAGTAAATCAAGCATAATAACAATTCTATAAGTACAGTAGAACTCCACAGCTACTGCTGAGTTGATAAAATTGGATGCTCAACCAGGCACACTGAAAGGCTGCAGTCCTTGCATATAAATCTAGATCATAGATCATAGATCATAGCAGCAGCTACTGAAAAAAATGTATAATAATGAAAACAATTCCTGGCACTAATAAATATGACATGCTAAACTTAACTTGTTCAAACTTGAAAGTAGGCGAAAGGTAATATTTCGAATCATCATCACCAACAGGAATATCAACTGGACCCCTAGAATAAGATCCATCCTGCCAATCAACCAGTTAAATCATTAAATTAATGTCTTGACATGGTAGCTTTTTCCCACTTCAATTTGCAATCAAATAATATGTAATATGTTGTAACTAATCCTCATTCATGCTGGAATACATCATACCTCAAAGAAAACAAGGCCAGGTTCATTGCCCATGACATCTTCTTCCATCACATCACTTGCTTCAAAGTTAAAAGACTCGAAATTAGGCAGTGTTACACTGTCATCAACCAATTCCTTTGCAGGTGAAAATCCATTCCTACCCTTGGACTCTTGTTTACTTTTACTGTTATGATTGCTTCCAGTACGCTGCAACATTTCACCACAAGGGTTCAGAGTCACCCAATTTATCATCCTTTGAATCAGAGATGTCTGTGCTTCAGAAGACGAAGGCACTGGCACAACACGAGAAAGAGTATAACAGTCGTACAGGTTTTCATTATTCTTTCCAATTTCAATTGGCTCCATTTCAGCAGTAATGGGAGAAAACACTGCGCCAACCCCCTTCCATATCCCACTCACACTGCTAGCAAATGTGTTCCATGCAGGTTTTATTACAGGTTCCTGAAATGAGCCAATAAAATTCAAAATCAGGGTTTTTTTTTTAAAAAAAAAATAACTTTTATTTTTCATTATATATATATATATATATGTTTATCAAGAAAGAACTGCAAATACAATATAATATAATATAATTCCCGGAACCGGAATTGAAAAAGGAAAGAAATTCCAATGAATAATGATAAAAATAAAAGATAACACAGTAGAGTAGAGTAGTAGTACCTGAGTTTGAAGGAAAGTTTCAATTTCCATCAACATGGCAGGAGAAGCCAAGACTTGACCAGTCTTCCCTTTGGCTTTGGGGACTCTCCTCCTCCCTCTTCTCCTCGCCTTAGAAATCGCCAATTCTTTTTGCTTGGACTTTGCGATTTCATTATCAACGCTCCACACATTTTCTTTTTTGCCACTCACCTCCACTCTGTCTCTATTATTCTTCTCTTGGTTGGCCTTGTAGCTCCGCAGCTTCTTAATCTTAGGGTTTGGTTCTGAATTTGATGCGTTGAAATTCATCGAGTATGGAATTGTGTTTGTGTGTGATGATGAGAGACTTACCGTGTGATGAAACAGCCCTATCTTAGCTGTGCTGCCGTTCCCAAATCCAAATGATTGCATTTTGATTTGCTGCTGCATCTTTGCAAATTTTTCACTTCTCTTCCGACCGCTCACTACATAGTGTATTAAAATTAAACACGGGGACGGGGCTAGTTCTAGACTGTAGTATCTTCTCTTCTCATTATCTTATTTTATTTTTAGCTAGGAAATGACTTTTTTGATAACAAATCCAAAGCCCACGATGAAACTGCTTTTGGGCTTTAATTTTAATGATGGCTGCCCAATTATTAGGAGTTGAGCTGCTGACACCACTCAAATATTCTCGTAAAACCCCTCATCCAGCTCATAGAAATCTCCTCCTTATTCCCACATTTTTATTGCATTACCAAAGATTATTTAAATAAGATTTTACTATTTATTTAAAAAGTCATATCAGTATTTAAGATTCTAAGATGCTCTACTAATTTTATTCTTCAAATATCTATTTGCTTACCTATGTGGCGAATAGAAGAGTGAAAAAATATGTTATCCTCCAAAAGACTCTTTAAATAAAAATAAATTAATATTATTTTAATCAAATAACTATTTTTTAAAAAGAAAAATAAATAGTAATTAAAGCATTTATCTCTTTTTCTCCAATCAAAAGTAATAAAATATAAATTGAAGAGGGAGAAAGCTACTCTACAAAATTGAAGAGAGAGAATCATTTCTTATTTGAATAATCCTAATTATAGTGTTTTTTAGAGTCATGAATGTTGATGTGACTCTTCAAATAAGTAATAAAATCTTATTTGAAGAGTTTTTTGGTATGCTCTAAAAAACACTCTAATTACAATTCTTCAAATAAGAAATATTTCTCTCTTTTCAATTTTATTGAGTGATTTTCTCCCTCTTCAATTTATATTTTATTACTTTTTATTAGAGAAAGATATATAAGTGCTTTAATTATTATTTATTTTTCCTTTAAAAAAAGTTATTTGATTAAAATAATATTAACTTATTTTTATTTGAAGAGTTTTTTGGAGGATAACATATTTTTTCACTCTCTTATTTGCTACATAAGTAAGTAAATAAATATTTGAAGAGTAAAACTAGTATAGTCTTTTGGAGATACTCTTAACTTTAATTATAATTAACCTAAAAGGTAGAGAAAATGTATGATTACTCTCTCTCATTGAAAAAACTATTCACACCCAAATTATTTCACCTCTTTCACTGTACCTGCTTTTCTTCTCCTTCTTCTTCTCTCTCTTTTTTTTTTTTTTTAAAATTTTTGCATGTTTTGATAAGAGATCAAGTTTACAAATCACTTGCATGTGAAAATAAAAAAAAAAAAATGGGTTTTTTAGAGCTTTTGTATAATCTTTCTTTCAATTCTTATATATTTTCAAATTTCTCCTTCCTTTCGCATGGTCAAATTACAAAATTTTGACCTCACCGGGTACATGGATTTTGATCCGACAAGTGTCTTTGATAAAACAGAGTTTCCATGCCTGACACTTGCTTCGAATTGCAGTAATAAGAATTGTTGGTAATGGGTAGGACTAAGCCTAGCAAAACCTGCCAGCCTAGCAAGGCCTAGTAAAATATAAAAAATATATATTTTAATATATTAACATATAAAAATAAACAATATTTAATATATTGAAATATTTTTTTTTATATTTTATTGATCTCATTACTTTAACAAAATAAGAATGTCTTCGTTATAGAAGGGTTATATATATATATGTGTGTGTGTGTATTTATTTAAAAAAACATTGATGTCTTTATTATTTTTTGAAAAAGCAAAAATAATAATATGACCAAATAATAATGTAAGAAATTTCGTAATAAGCAACTATGATATAGTATCCAAGCGTAAATAATATAAATATAATCAGAGTATAAATAATAGAAACATGTAGGACTTATGTAATTATGTATTAAAATTTTAAAGCTTCTAATTTTTTCATTTTTCAGCAAATAAGAGGGACCGCAAAGTAATTTTTCAAAAATGGGGGTGAACCCGTGCGTCAGAGCTTTGTCCATAATTGAATTATATATTCGTGCTATGTTAACAATTTTAATTATGCAAATGTTAATGTTAAGATCTCTAAAATTTACATTATCAAATTTTGCAAATCACAAATTTTAAAATGCGGATGAGAAATAATGAGGCATTTATCCAGTCAGAATATAACATTAAAAGTTAGTTCAATACATACATAAGATATATAGTAACAGTAGCTTCTGGTGCCAACCAAGTCCATGGACATACGTTTTATACCATTTACTCGGTCTTTTAAGGTCAATAAGTTAGGTGGTTTTGAATAACAAATATTTATCTTTTATTTTTTTTCTAAATCTTTGAAAATTATATTTACCAAGTCACAGAATCGAATTGTATGCAGTCGGGAGAAAAGTATTTAATATTATATTATCTCAATATCAGAAATATGTCAAATTCATTTGTTTTAGGTCACATTGGTTGAACAATTGATGTGCGTCATCGGTCATCCCGTCATGTATAGCCAGCGCTTTCTGTTTTTTATTTTTAATATTTTTTGTTCTTCTTGGAAGCAATTGTTACAAATTACAACATATCAAAAAAAATTTTTTTTTTTTTGTTGACTACATATTTGTTGGAGTTATTACGTGGAAGCTAGCTAGGGCGGGCCAGAATATATCGGATAGCGACATCTCGTATGCTGCAGGCAACAGCGACACCTTGTAAACCACGATATCCCCTGCGATAATGTATTGATTTTCAGGTATTCAAAGAAATTTAAAACAAAAAATTTCATCGTTATGTGATATTGGGTTTAATATATATATAATAATTTTTTTAGTGAGGACATTATTATTTTAATAAAGTAAAAATTTTATTAACAAATAAAAATATATATAACAGATAAAAAATATAATTTTTAATATATTAAAAAAATTTTATTTTATATTTTAGTGACATCATCTTTTTAGCAAAATGAGAATATATACAGTCGTTATTAAGTGAAGATATATATTAAAATATAAAAAAATAAATATTTCAATAATATTATATTTTTTTATCCGATAGTATTTTAAAATTTATATTTTTTGTTTATTAATAATATATTCACTTTAACAAAATGAGCATGTTCTCGTTAAAAAAAGATTATATATATATATGTTCTCGTTAAAAAAAGATTTTATATATTCATTTTCAATTTTTTTTTTTTTTTTGTGGTTGCTCATAGCAGATGCGATGTTCTTGTCCAAAAGCACTTTATTGAGCCAAAATTACTTCGTTACAATAGGACATGCTTTGATGTAAAGAAAATAATATGAATAATATGCCGGTATGCATGCCCTTTACCGACACACTTTCTATCATATCTCGAGGTGGATAAATTTGGGTTCGAATCAAATTTAATCATGTTTTGAGTTGATCAAGTTGGGGAAAAAAAAAAAGTAATCCAAACTTGCAATTTAATCTAGTCTTATTCAAATATATTGAGTCGTGTACCTAACCCGATCAAGTTGGAGCCTTCATCTGCATTAAATTTAAACCCAAATTTTTACGATCGGATCAAGTTATTTGCCTGCCCCTAATCATATCCGTTTTTGCCAAACAAATGCGCTTATTAATCACTTATTAGTTAACTAGTATATCTTCAAACAGTATTTTTTGTCAAACAACTATTTATCAACTGGCCTCTTTTGAGTTTTTTTTCCCTCTAATAACAAAGTATTAATTTTTTTCCTTACGAGTAGGATTCGATCTCAATTCTCTTATTTTCACTTTAAATATTTTTATCGACCGAACTATAACTTAAATAATTCAATTGATTAATGTTGCTTGATTCAATTTAAGAATGAAAGAGACTCAACCAAGTTATACCAATCGCTTTGTAACGACCGCCTAAGCTTCTTTTACGACATTGTTATTGATACATATGAATTATCAATTGCAAATGCAACTTTGGCATTATTTATTATTGGTATTATTTCTATTTTTTTAATTACTTAAAATTTAGTATTCCTACAGTGATTCCATTTAAAAATAAAAGGGCGGGCCATGAAAAACGTATTGTTTACTTTATTTGTTTATAAATTCGCTAGAAGGATGGAATATTTAATTACGTGAAAAGATTGACTGCAAGATAAACCGACATTAGCTTTCATAATGGAAAGTAGAAAACCCATGCCCTTTCAGAAAAAAAAAAAAAAAAAAAAAAACCCATGCCATGCGTGTGGACCATGACTCTCGTTTGGAAACTATCATAAGTGAGCAAGTACAAATTATGTTACTGTGGGGTCTCACTTAAATGACCTGGTCCAATCTTTGGCAACATCCCATGTGACTTTTTCCCCTGCCTTTTTCCACAAGGGCAATTCCGAATTTTCCCTCATGCGTTACACTTTTTTTTCCCTTTAATTCCAATTTAGTGGCGAAATTAGATTTTCATTTCATTTCAACCCAGCGCTAAACTATAATTATAGACCTCAATAATTCGTATTCATCGGGACTAATGCTAAACTTTTTTGTAAGAGATTAATATGAACACTTTTAATATTATTGAGATTATAGAAAATGATGAATATTACTTATTTCTTTATTATAGTTTATTTAAAATTATCCAACCTCAAAAAAAATTTCTAAAGGCTACCTTCTTAGCTTCGGTTCTTATTATAATTTTCACATCAAATTTATCACCGATTTACAACAAAATGATAATGAGAAACCTGATTATTGTCTAATTGTAATTCAATATTGTGTGTATCTCAACAATATCCTCTAATTTAAACAATATTATTTCTCATTTGTGTACTATAAATTTTAGAGTTCGTTAAAAATAATAATAATATAAGTAGTATTATACATCTCAAATGTTTTATTACAAATAATGTGATATTTATCAATTGATTGGCGAGACAACACAATTAATTCACTAAATAATTGTCAACTAATTAATGAATGCCACAACATTTGGGATAAAAAATTTAGAATGTCTATCATTACTCTAATGGTGCATTTACTTTTGGATTGGGGAATCAGAATTATTGATAGTGTTTACTTCGTAAAATGAAGACAGGATTCGGAATCAGAATCATGGGGCGCACCCGACTTTAGGAACGAGGAATGAGAGATTGATTCCCATGCCACCAATCTCTCATTCCCAAGATTGACTATTTTGCCCCCACAAAAATGCCAATTTTACCTCAATTAAAAAAATTATTATAAATAATTAATATATTTATTATAATTAACATAATATATTAATGTAATAATTATTAATATAATTATTCTAAATAATTAATATATTTTGAATTATTATTATTATTAATGATAAAAATTTATAGTTAATTAATATTATTATATTATTAACAATAATTAATAATAATAATAATAACTTTTGAATAAATAATCACAATAATTAAAAATAAATTAATAATTATAACAATAGTTCATTAAATACTTTTTAATAATTTTTAAAATCTAACTCGTAATTGATTCCGAAACATAGTAAATACATTAATGATCATCCAACTCATTTTGATTTTGATTCTTATAGTCCAAGTAAACAACTTATTCTAATTCTCATTCTCATTACAACTTATTCTCATTCCTATTATAGTCTATTTCAATTTTTATCATTTCAATTGTAAATTCCCGATTTCTGCTTAGTAAACTTACACTAATAATATTTCCTCTCAATCTAATAATGAACTCGAAGACATATCAAATTACTAAATTACCCCCAACTGTTAGTTCACAGAGGAGTGGGCGGCCAGCAGCAATCACGGCCTTTTCCCGCATTGCGTCTTTTATCGTCCCTCCAAAAGCACATGAATCACCATCATCATTCGATTAAATGGCCAATACGTAAGCGTTAGCCAGAAAAATCCTAAATCCTTTTTTAAAAACAAATAATAAATAACAATAATTAATATAAGCTCAAAAAAGATTCAACTTCCAAAAGGCTATACCTAATTAATAAATCACATTTCGTAATCTCCGATCCACTTTTCTAAATCGGCCCCACCGTTCCCCTAAAGAAACCCCCCAACAAGGCAACAGCAACAACACAACGCCACCCGTCCACCACCACCACCACCTTGCGAGCCAAAATAGAAAGAAAAAAAGAAAAAGTTGTATTTCTCTGGAAGTTGTAACTTCTCTCTCTCATCTAATTGACACCTTGTTTGTAGATCTCGAAACCCTAGCCTTATCGTTTTAAGATTCTTCCAAGAACCAGTCCACTCTTTTAACCGAGCTTCATTTTTTCCGTTGCCACTTACTAAAAGAACTGACTTTAATTAAACTCATTTTAGTATTTTTTTTTCTGTGTCTACGAATGTTCTGGAATCTTTTGTGATCTCGGAGTGAGTCACTGCTATTACCGATCCAGTTCGATACTCATTGTTCCTACATTTTCGGTTCCGGTTCGCTTTCGGCTGCCTTAAGGTACCGTTTGGATTCAATTTTGACTCTATTCTATTATTTGAGAAAATTCGAACACGCGGCGTCGTTTTAATTAGAATCTGATTACTTATGTGTGGGTGTGTTTGTTAGGTTTTGTGAATTGGAGATGATGATGTGGATGACATAGAGAGAAGAGAGAGAGAGATGGATGAAAGAGGAGGTTCTTTTGTTGCTGTGAGGAGAATTTCTCAAGGACTGGACAGAGGCAATACTTGTCATTCAACTTCTGGTAATTTTCACTCTCTCAGTTTCTCTATTAACACAATACTTGTTCTAATTCGCACTGAAGTGATTTGTTTTTTTTTTCCCTTTTTATTCGAATTAATTCAATTTTGGATCTGGAGATTAACTCAGTGTATGCTTAGCTTCGAAAGCCTCTTCTTCATGTTTTCGGAGATTCAAATTTGTTGTGGTGGGTGAGCTTGTTGTAAATACTAATTTCTATTTTGAATAATTCTTGTTTTGTTGTTAGGATAATATGTAATTCCGGAGATGGTGAAATTTGGCAACTGCGAATTTCTTATTGAAATATTTGATTTCAAACATGTCACTTGTGTTTCTACTCTTTAAACTCTGTTAAGTATTTCTTAATTTGATAAGCATTACTTTTCATGCTGCTTCAATGTGCTTTTAAATTTTTAAGATCGTTTAAGTTTGTGTGGATCTTCTTCATTATGATTTCTACTCATTGATTTCTTTGGAAATTGTGAAAATCCTTATGCTTCAAAATCATACCGTGTGGATACTATTTTTCAACATGGAAATTCCGTAAATATCATTGTAAATAAATGATGAACTTGAGGAGAGATGATAGCTCGCACTTTGCAGTTGAAGGTCTAGGTGGTCCATTTTCATGAGCAGATGGTTTTATTTGTTACAGCTGAGGTTGTCGCAGGATCAGCTGCGTGGCTGGGTCGAGGTCTATCTTGTGTTTGTGCACAGAGGAGAGAGAGTGATCCTCGTCCTTCATTTGATTTAACCCCTGCTCAGGTAACATTTTTTTTTTCTCTTGGATTTGAATTTGCAAACAGAGGAGAGAGTGATACTGGTGTCTTCTTTTACTGTTTTCCTTTCCATCTTGTCTTAGAAAGTGCTCTAACTTCTCTGCAATTAATGTCCAATCAAGTACTAAAAAGGAAGCATACTTGTATCATCAATTTTCTTCTGGGTCCCATCTGTCTCAATTTTGATTTTTAGTTAAATGTCACAGATATAAATATTTGTAATTTTTGCTTCTGGTGCTGTTAGGAGGAATGCTTGCAGACGCTGCAGTTCCGTATAGATGTTGCCTATGATAGTTCAATTCCTGAGCACCGGGTAAATATCTCTTGATGCCATCAGCTCTATAGACTTAATGTTAGAAATTTTTAATTTCTTGCCATGGAATATCAGGGTCCTAGGCTTGTCATCGTTATAGCCCTTGTTCATTTTCTTTATTTTGGAAAAAGAATTTATTTATCATTAGATGATCAATTGTTGCTGTATGAAACTCCTATGTTATATGCTACTGTTACTCCACTGTAGGAAGCTTTGAGGGCCTTGTGGAATGCTGCTTTTCCAGATGAAGAACTTCGTGATTTAATATCTGAGCAGTGGAAGGAAATGGGTTGGCAAGGAAAGGATCCATCAACAGATTTTAGGTAGATTGGTAGTATTCCGTTGTTATCAATTTCTTGGGCTAATTCTGTGTTCCCATCAAATTTTTACTGGTAATGTTTTTTGTATTTGGATGTCTGGCAGGGGTGGTGGTTTCATATCTTTGGAGAATTTGTTGTACCTTGCTAGAAATTTTCCGGTACTTTTTACTTGTGCTGTCTCTTACCCCATTCATTTTTCTAATACAAATATCTTGTGTGCTACATGTTTCATTACAAATTTAATGTTTGGAAATTGATAAAATTTTCTAATAAAAAATTTGTTCGGTCACTTCTTCTCTATCATGATGATGTATAATTCCAAATATTTAGTTTGGAGGAAAAAAGGCTGATCATGTACAGAATAAGTTGAACAGCTTGTTCAAAATAATCAATAAATTTAAGAAACGTTGGTGCCTAGAATACATCTTTCATGCCCCGAGTTGATCGGTTTGCAGGCCTGAGAGATAAAACTGGTTCCTGTTCAAATGTGTAGTACCTTTGTCTTAGGTATCGGCAGAAGTCGATGTATACAGGCATTTGTGTGATAGAGACGTTTGTGTGTTTGATTATTTTACTTTCAGTTTTAGCCCTGTACCTTTATTTTCTTCATTTTATTTTTGAAGTTTTGTTTGGTTAATAATAACCTGTGCATATGTTATTGGTAATTCTCCAGAAGTCCTTCCAGGATCTTCTTCGAAAGCAGGAAGGTGATCGGTCAGTGTGGGAATACCCATTTGCTGTAGCTGGTGTGAACATCACATTCATGCTCATTCAGATGCTTGACCTTGAAGCAGGTGCATTATATTTCTTTTTATTTTCCTCTTCAAGCCCACTCTTCTTCTCCTTATTCTTCTTTTTTTTTTTTTTTAATTTTATAATTTTGTAAACCCCAATTAAGAGAAATTCTGTTTCTGAGAATCTGAAAGAAACATCGCAAACTGCGGCTATTTTTTTAATCTTATTTTATTTTAATCATTTATAACTGAGCGCTGCCTCTATCTAGCACATGGGTCTGCTAGAAGTTCCAGTTCTGTGTTTTTCGATAAACTGGTGTCTGTATGACTATATGCCGAGGTATCAGTTCAATATTTTGAATACTGCATTCTGTTCCCTTTTTTTAGTTGTGTTAGTAGACCTTTGGAAGAATAGAATTTTTTTTTTTAAAAAGAATTGTTTTTGATAGAATAATGATTTTTATAAGTTAACAGCATGTTTTAACTTTACAGTCAAACCACGAACAATGGTGGGAGCAACATTTTTGAAGTTTCTTTCAGGTAATGTCAGAATACTTCTGAGTTCTTGCAAAATCTGGAGCTGGTCCACCATGGAAAGTTTGTTGTAGTGAGTACTCTCTATGACTTCCAACATTTTTGCTCTTTGGCCTGCAGAAAATGAATCAGCGTTTGACCTTCTCTATTGCATTACATTCAAGCTGATGGATCATCAATGGCTTGCAATGCGAGCATCATACATGGATTTTAATGTACGTGTTCCTTCTACTGGCTAGTTCCCTGTGTGATTATTAATTTCAATAGAAAATTGATATATCAGTTATCTCTAGGTTGTGAACAGATAGTCATTTATTTATATTAACAAAAACTTATCTGATTTTCACTTTTCATCAGCTGTCTATTTCACTAGATGTATGTTCTGTGCTATTCTTTTCTTTGCAGACGGTAATGAAATCCACACGCCGACAACTGGAAAGGGAGCTTTTGCTTGAAGATGTAACTCGGCTGGAAGATTTGCCCTCCTACAGCCTTCTTACCCGATAGAATAGCTGTTCCAAAAGTTAACAAATGGGCATGCAGCGGCAAGATGCATGACGTCAGATGGGCACATTCTCGTTTGTTCTCTTAACTAAATGGTGCTTTGTACATGATATGGTGCCTACTACCCTTTATAAAACTCATCTCAAAGCCATGTTAGTGCATTTTCCACTTGATTCTTCTAGGAAAGTGTTGATTTTCGCAAGTTTTCTGTATCTGGAAAAAAGGGACTATTGAGTTTGTAAGGTTGAGACTAGTTTGTAGAATGATTTGTTGCTTTCATGTGCGGACTCCTCGTAACTCTATGATTCTTGTGGAAAATAAATTCACTTGGTATGATAACCTCAAAATAATATAGGCAGGCTCAGTATGTAAAGTGAACGTTCTTTTTGGTTCAAATTTCACCCCTTGGAAAAGAATGAGGACATTTCATTCCAGGTTCCCAATGCCGCCAAGTTTCCCTACTCAATGTTACTTTATTTTTATTTATTTATTTTATTGTATGAGACTATTGCTCATACTATATCTCATATTATATGAGATTACAATTACTATTTCTGAGATTAATTTTTAGTTTAGATTAATTCTTATGAATATTTAAGGAACGTCTACTCGCAAAATGAGAAGCATTGTTCACATTTTAACTTTCACTACTTCCACTTAATTATATATTATAATTGAAAAATGAATTACTATTTTAATGCGTTTGTGGAGGTTTTTACTGCTACCATCACACCCTCAAACTTGGAGGGCAGCTGACCATTGGTCGGGTCGAGTGGCTGAATGTTACTTTATTTGACTTATGAAAAATGAGTTTTCAATTATGATGGTTAAAGTTTCAGCACATAACTTGAAAAAAAATGTGGTTTAATGTGCAACCCAAAGATCGTATCTTTTTTTCTCGAAAGGCAAAGATCGCATCTAATAACTCAAAACAAGTTAATGATCAAAACTTACATAAAAATAATATAGCAAAGTCTAACAGGGAGCGGTGAAATAGATTTGATGATTTCGCATTTCACTTAATCCAGCCAAAAGTTTGTCAAATTGAGGTTGCTTTTGCTTTTATCTCAAAAATAAAAATGAATCTAAAAAGTTATTTTTAAATTTTCTAAAGCGTGAATTGATCAAAATATAAATAATAATGCTATATATTCTAAATTTTTTATCCCAAATAATCATCCTAAATAATTTGACAAGTGAATTAATTATAACCAATCAATGAATGTCAAATCATTTAGGATTGATTATTTAAAACAAAAAATTTAAAATATGTACCATTACTCAAATATAAATATATGAATACAAATTTTTCTTTTAATTTTTTTGTTTCTAAACATTTATTTTGTTTTTCTTTGTTAAGTATTCGAATACAAGCGACCTCTTATTTATTTTTCTAAATAAAAAAATCTTAAGCATGATTATTTAATATTTATGTTCTTATAACTCAAATCAAAAAAGAAATTACACTTTATAATTTAGGAAATAAATATATTTTGAAAAAATACTTTTGAAATACAAATTATATAATATTTACTTCTCGTTCAAATAAAAGTCCCAAAAATTTAACATTTATATTCAAGTGTAAATATTTGAAAATCGAACAAAAATTACAAAAAAAACCAAGATAATTTTGAAAAAAGCTTCAAATTAATATATTTAAAATTTAAAATTTCATACATTTAACAAACAAATTCTAAATTCTCTTCACTAGTTTCCAATTCAACCATATTATTTTGTTCAGAGTAACCAAAAATACTGCTTCAAAACACTCGTTAACCCATACAAGACAACTAGTTCAATCAATCACACAGGAGTCATAAAAGGAAAAAAATCATTTGGCCCACACTGCAACTGGTTAACCCATCCAAGACAACTCGTTAACATCCTCATCATACAAAAATGCAACCGTCATGTGATAACAATTAATAAACTCAATTCATAATACAGTCAACAAAAAAGCTTAAATATTACCATTCATCACCACGAGAATGAAAGCAGCCAACATAACCAGGACTGGACTCAACTTAACTCAAAACTTCATAACAGTTCACTAACAAGGAGTAACCATAAATAAGGAAATAGGGACAGGGATAGGGATAAGTCCAACTGCAGGGACAATTAGGCTTCTCAACCAAATATTAGTTTACTCATAGATCCAAGGGTGAAGGCTGCTCTGCCAGTTAACAGGGCCATCGGGGAACCACAAGGCGATCTCTTTCTGGGCACTCTCAACTGAGTCACTTCCATGGATGATATTCCTGCAAAGAGAATATTCAGGACATCAAATATTTTAACATCCAAATGTAAGCTCATTGATAATTTAACTTGCTATGAATTAATCAATAACCACACATGAAAGAGCTACAAATTTAATTAATAACCTGCCCATCACAATAGCTAAATCACCACGGATGGTTCCAGGAGCAGACTCCGCAGGGTTGGTGGCTCCAATAATAGTGCGGCCAGTCTTAACAACACCTTTACCCTCCCAAATCATAGCAACAACAGGACCAGAGAGAATGTACTCAATAAGAGCACCAAAGAAAGGCTTTGACGACAAATCCTCATAGTGCTTCTCAGCAAAAGGGCGCTCCACGGTCATAAGCTTCAAACCTTTATTCAAATAAATTCAACAATAACCGAAACAGACCCAATAAGAGAGATGATTCAGTTTCAGCAAACTAGGTCTGAATTATATATTAACAATTCAGTAAAGTGAGGCTGAGAAAAATTGGCATGTTGAATGTTTCAATATAATAATTTGGATCAATACAATAATAATAATAATAACAGAACATTCAAATAAAATAGAGATTGAAAATTACCCTTCAAAGAGAAACCCTTCTTCTCAAATCTGCTAATGATTTCACCAACCTAAAACATATAAATCATTCAGAAAAATAAACAATTTATCTAAATCAAATAAAAAGGTAGTACAAAATGAAACTCAATTTGGATAAAACAATAAGTTATTTCAGTTAATAACACATGAACCCACAAAAAAAAAAAAGAAAAAACAAATGAAAAATAAGAGAGAGTAAAAGTTAGAAACGTACAAGGCCTCTTTGGACCCCATCGGGCTTGATCATGATGAAAGTTTGTTCCATTTCTTTTGAGATTCAGAAAAACCTTGTTTGAGAATCGAGTGAAATAGCAAAAAATACAGGTGAGAGACTGAGCTGGGCGTTTTATGAGTGACTATATATGGGGGCGTCAAAAAAACGCTGGAGCGTAACCCTAATCACTAACGAATATTCGCTTCTGAAGCGTCGGTATTTTTGCACAAGCTCATACGCACGTGCCACCTAAGTTGTTTTTTTTTTTTAATTACACAAAATTATTGTTTAGATTATAACTCATATTGTATAAAATTAATACTGATATATTTATAATTAGAGTATTACTAAAATTAGAAATTAACTCATATATAGTACTGTCAAAATTTTAACCCTTTCTAATATTCAAAAAATATCTAATCCACTCACATTTCGAAAGAGAATACATTATATTCCCTTAATTATATTTTCATAATTAAAAAAGGAAGCCCCACAAATTTTTGTGGGAGCTGGAACTGCATTGCATATTTGTTATAGGTTTGAAAAGATACGAATTGGAGATTTTTCAATCAAAAATAAAGATACTGGTCTCCTTCTCATAAATCTATTTTATTTTTTAACATCTACATATATTAAAAAAATAATACCCTAACTATGTAGTTTTAGATGAATATGCAGTATTTTATTATAAAATATTTTTTAAATTTTTTTTTAATTTGAGGTAACTATAAATGATAATTTGATTATTGTTAAGTTCAATTTTAATCAATGTATAATTAAATATTTGGATAAAAGACAAAAGTCTGTATTTTGACATTATTTTGTGCATCATTCACTCCTTTCAAATAATTGTGATTTGAACTTCTCAAAAAAAAATTTTGATTTGAACATTATTCTATTGTTATTTATTTTTTATTTTGACAAGATTTAGATGGTTTATTAAATTACTAGTCCATTAAACGACTAATATTCAAGTAGATATTTAGTACAATATCATATTAGATAGTTGTTCGGAATACTAAACCTTATTTCTTTAATATTTTTTTGATTTAGATGTTAATTTTAACTTTAAAGACATTAAAAAAATTAAATAATTAATAGTCAAACAAGTTTTGGACATGAGTATTAGTATTTTATACTTAAAATTATATTTATACCAATCTTTTTTGTAAAACGAGAATAAAATTAGACCCCATATCTAACTCTCTCATATGAGTTCCCACAGACCCCCTAGCCGTGGGGATATCTGGCCGTCCCTAATTTGCGTGCAAATGAATATGTTCGTTTAGTTTAGTTTAGTTTTCTTTATATGTTTACCTTTTAAATACAAAACAAAACGTAAAAAAAATATCTTTTGAGTTTATTAGTTTAATTTTAATGTAAACCCTTCGCATTAATAGTCAGAAGATATCTATCAAATAATCAAAGCGTTCTGAGATCCGTACATAGCTAAGGAGAATTGTCCAATTATACCAACTTTTGTGATGATTTTGAATTAATCTCTTACTCAAATAGTTTTTTATTTGAGTGAAAATGTAATCCATTAAGGGTGTGTTTATTTTATGGAGTGGAATGGGAGTAATCAAATATTTACTTAGTTAAAATATAAGGGGAGTGGGAGTCCCACTCTTTTTTTGAGTGGAGAGTGGGAGTGAGACTCCCATAAGGTCCTCTTTTGCCCTTTTTTTTTTTTTATTAATTTAATATAATTAATATTTAATAAAATAAAATAAATAATATTATATTTATTTAAATATTATTTTATAAAATTACATTTATTAAAAATAATAATATTTAAATATAATATTATTATATTATTTTATAAATTTAATAATAATAATAAATTTATTAAAAAAATAATAATATTATTAATATAATATTATTTTATGAAATATTATTAATATAATATTATTTTATAAATTTAATAATAATAATATTATTTTATAATATTATTATTATTATCTTTATTTAAAAATATAATATTATTATATATATTTAAAAATAATAGTATTATATTTATTTAATATTAATCATTAATAATAATACTATATTTATTTTTAATTTACATAATTAAAATTAAAATTAAAAAAATTGTGATTTACATTTAATAATATTAAAAATTATTATTAATTTACAAATATAATAAATAAATATTTTATTATATTCAAATATATTTTTTAATTAAAAATTATAATTCCTCAAATAAGGGCAAAATTATAATTTAAAACTATTTATTCTCAATCCAAGACAAAGTAAACATATTATTAGATTTTAATTCCTATTCCACACTTCCATTTCAGTGCTAGTAAACAACCTACTCTCACTCTCACTCTACACTCCTAATCTCAAAATTTCTACTACTCAGAATTTCCACCTCACTTTAAAAAGTAAACGCTACATAAGACTAGATTCAGGAGTGCTGTGCTCATAGGAGTCGAGGCAGTGGCAAGAATAATCCAATATTGGCGCATATAGGGGTTGTAGCTAGGACTAGGAGCCGTAGGTTGCCAAATGGGCTCAAAAGCCTATAAATCGCTGCAATTGTAGGCCTATAAGCAAAGGACAAATTAGGGGTTGGGCCGCTATCATTTGTGGGCTTAACTGGTGTTTGAAAGGGTGGTGGTCACATTCTCATTGGTAAGAATAATGAATGTGATGGGAGGAATAGGATGGGGAATTTGGAGAGAAGTTGAAGCCACAAGAGCCCTTTTAACATTTTTTTTTTTAAAAAAGAAAGTATTAGTTTATTGATATGTCGTGAGTGTATATATAAAATTTATTTGAAATTTAGATATCCAAACAAAGGCATTGTAAAAGAAATATATTTCCAGAACTACCTGAGTGCTATGATGTCATATATTTATGATCAAAGAGTTTATGGCAAAGTTGGTGGGGATTTTTTATTTTATTTTTAATCTTTTTTCATCATTTATAGTTGGTAAGGATTGTTAAGTCTTACCTGAAGTAACAAACGATTCCTTCACATTTGAAACCCAAATTGAAGAAACAAAACAATAAACAGAATGGACAAGCTTGGAGACATGGTGGGACCAATCAAATATCCGATGTATCACTCTATCATGATGATTTTTGCAAGACTTTTGAAGTTGATTGAAAATGCCATGATTGTTGCATGGAATTCTGCATATGTTGCCTTTAGCTACCCACTCTTTATTGCTTGGAATTCTAATTTTTATTTATATTTTTTGGAGATTTTATTTATTACACTTTTGAACTTTGTATTTTTGATATCATGGAGATGGAGTTGTCGGAATTGCAAGTTAACTCATCTTATTGCACAACACAAGTGTGAAGCCAAGCCATTGTTTGGTTGTATTTTTCTGTTGCTTTATGTTTTCGGAATCACCAGTGATATCACTATTCTCTCTTACTTTTCTTACTAGCTAGCTAGCTAGGGCTCCATGGACCTCCTCCTCCTCGTGGAGAGCTCTCTCCTTCATGCACATACGCACCATGTGCACGTACCAATAAATTAACATTTTTTACACATATATAATAAATTTCAAATTATTAATTTTGTTACTTGTAGGTTTTTCAAAGATTATGTTTGTGAGTTATTATTTATTAAGGGTGTTTATTACATTTTGTAAAATCAAAGGCAACAAACAAATTAAACTCCACCCGTGGCTTTGGACAATTCGCATTCATCAATACTTGTCACACATTTGAATGCTACCATGCATGCATTGAGCTCTTATGTAAGAAGAGCTGATAAGGTCATGGCCACGTGGCTAGTCTCATGAAGAGAGTTGTAGGACTCTGAGTGACGACGCTCATTTGATACAAAAATTCTTAGGTAACTTTTGTGACATATATAATATTAAGATCAAGAATTTTTATTACTTTTTGTCTATTTCTAAACTCTTTATTTCTATCATTGTCTTTAATACATACAATAACTAGATCCTCTCCTCTTAAACTTTTGGGGTGTAACAATTTCTCTATCAACTAGAGGCTTCATTTTATTTATGATACGTTGATAATGAAATTGATGATGAAGTTGGAAATATTTTAAAATTAAATATGAATTGTTTTTGTTGTTTTTTTTTTTATATATTTTTCTTTTACATTACATTTGCCTTTTTCTTTCTTGATTTTTCAAATTTATTTTTTTTTGGATTGCAAATAAAACAGTTAAATGTTATTCTTTTAATAATAATAAAATAAAAAGGAGATTAAGATCAATATTTCAGTTGATGCTAGCAATGATATACCCGTCAGTTGAGCTGACAAGCCTGCAATCATTCATATATGCAGTGGCCATCACTAAATAGAAATAGCATCCAATCTACAGGCTTCCTTCAAGAGCGAGCTAGCTATCGTACTTACATTGGGCGATTCACGTGGCTTCTAATTATAGTAGCTTGGAGAAAAATGATAACTAATTTTTGTCAGTTTTATGGTAATACTGATCGTTTAACATTCCATTTTCTATCCCACCAAAAACAAAAAAAAGTGATCAAAATTTTCTGAGCTTCATTGTTCTCGCAAATCCATTCGCTTTCCCAGTGGTACAGAAAAGACAGAAGCTTAATTAATTATTGGCAGAATATTTTCTCTTCCTCGTTGTCATGTACACAACAAAACACAATTATTATTATTATTATTATTATTAATTATATCTATAAATGGGATCCTCGGGTAAGATCGTAATTAAGATAAAATTAATTGTAAAATTTAAGATTGGAATAAATAATTCCTAAAGAATTTATATATACACACACCACCGGGCCGGCCACCCTTACATATAGATATTTTGGGGACAAGGCTTGACGACCATTGACCATTTGTGAGGCACACGTATGTATGATTAAGATTTGATGATGATGATGATGATCAGGAGGGCCGGCCGGCCGGCAAGAATATTCTTTGGATCTATAATGATAGAAATTGCAAGTGCAACAGGCTGCAACTGTATCTGTGCATGGTAATGGTACAACTTCTGATTAATGAATTTCAAGCCATTAATTATGACTTATGAAATATTAACCTAAAAGCTTAATTAATGAGCTTATATAATGGTTAAAGGCCCAATTCTAAACAACAATTAATATTTAGACTTTGCATGACACAATTCAATCGCTGAGTTGATAACAAGCTACCTTTATCTTTAAGTATAGTGCATATTAGAACTTGAGAATATACAATGTACTCAGTATCTCTTGACTTTTGAAGAAAAGATTTTGCAACAAATTAGAGAGAGACAAAGAGTATGTACACATATTTCATATATATCTTTCGTCATATATTCTATACCTTTGCAGCTTCTTTATCCATGAGCCGCATGTTCCTTCTACGAGAATTAAAAGAGACACAAAAAGAGAACGAGAGTTGGCCGACCAACGAATTTGTTAATACTTTTAAAATTCTTCGGATCAAACATTTCGTGAAAACGATGGCTTCAATTTTCTGACCGATCAACTTTAACAAATTAATTAAGCATGTACAAAATTAATGCTCATAACCTTATTTTTTTAATTACCGCTTTCAATTTTTCCTAGATCCGTTAATTTTCTAGTCGTTGCCATCATCATCACCCAATTCCGATCACTCTGACTTCAATCGTTTTTAATCTTGAGATCTTCAAATGGGTATTATTATGGTAAAATTCAGCTAATTTATTTTTAAGTTTACCAATATTTCTTTCATTTTCATTGTTAATTCTTTGAAATTGTTTCTTGATACGCGCTATTTTTAAAAAATCCAACACGTACGAATCATCATATGCTCAGCGTTGCCAACGATATGTTGGATATAGGGCTCTTCTTCTTACAAATAATTCTATGAGCTTTTTCCCTTCTAATTTAAATCTATGAGAAGATTAGAAGAATATGAACATTTTTTTTCCTTTTTTCTTTCTTCTATTTTTTTTTATTTTTGAAATATAGTAGAAGATGAATATTACCAGCAAGGTGGGTATTAAAATAGAGAGTTAAATCTTGAAATAAATATAATTTTATATATATATATATATATATATATATATATATTATAATATAGTTCCACATGTCAGTTATAGTTTCGGTGGGAGCACCCAAAATTTTTTCCCGTTCGTTATATAATGTATTTAACTTTTTAACATCTTGCATGTCACATTTGTTTGAATTATATATATATATATATCAGACAGAAATATTATTTTATCTTTACAATCCAATAAAAACGGTACATAACAGGTTAGCTCAAAATTGAAATATTTGAACTTTTGGATTATCATCGGCAGAGAAATTGAATAATTGTCCCTATACGGCTATACTAAGATTTATACTAACAAATTCAAACAGATCTGATCGCAAAATTTGTGATCTGAAACAAAAGAAAACATGAAAGTTGAGATTTGATAGAGTTGATAAATATGAAGTCGGCTATATAGCAGTAGCAAGTTGAAATTGTCTGTCCGCTAGACCAAAAAGTCAAGCCAAGTAATCCAATAAAAACGGTAAATAAGTTTTCAGCTTCAGCATAACTTTGAAAACATTTCACCTTAATGATAAAGCTAGGGTTTCGTTACGAAACAGACATAATGGTAAAATTCGAAAGAGAGAGAGAGAATTTTTTCGGTTCAAATGTTGTTGTTGTGGGGGAAGTTGTGAATGTCTTTTCATGGAGAGAGATAAAGAAATAAAGGTAGAAACGAACTGTAGATGAAGTTACAAGTGAGAGTAAGTGGAAGGCTGGGAAGGATAGCAGAGAAAAAATATTATGTGGGAGTGGGGCGATAGCCAGTGTTATCATTGATTTTTTTTTTTTTTTTTGGCAGGAAAAAAGCGTGGCCCAAGTGACAAGTTCATTATTATTCATTTGTGTATTATATTGGAATTTGATTTGGCACCATTTCTTTTTCTATCTTTCAACCGCCTTGGACACTTTGACATGGATGGAAGGTTTGATGTTTCCTACTACTCATTGCCCTCAAGACTCTTAACTCTCTCTCTCTCTCTATTTTTTCTCTTTTTTTTTTTAAACTTTATTCACTAATTTTTGTTATTATTATTATTCTCATAATTATTAATTTTTTTTGTAATAACCAACAATCCATTTTGATTACAAGACGAAGTAAATACATTAATGGAAATACTTTTAATGTCGACTTCGAATTCAGCTCATTTTACAATTTCAACTCATTATGAGTTCTTCTTTATTGAGGATATTATCACTTTGTTAAGGTGAAGATGTCACTAAAATACAAAAACACAGATTTCAATACATTAGAAACTGTATTTTTTTGTGTGTGTTAATATATTGAAATTTGTGTTTTTTTGTTTGTTAGTGGATCCTCACTTTACAGACCAAAAAACACAGATTTCAATGCACTAACAGAAAAAAAAAACACAAGCTCCAATGTATTAAACTCTGTGCTTTTTTTTTTTTTTTATATATTTTAGTGTGCATACTCATTTTAATAAAATGAGGATGCCCTCACTAAATAAGAATTATATATAGTTAGTCATTCTCTAATGCAAGTGCCCTCATTTTCTTTCATGCGGATATACTATTAAACTGTGCGGCTTGATAGGGTCGGTGCAGACATGCTATTAAACTGCATGTTTTTATAGTGCATTAAAAAATGACTTTATTAAATCACACGGTTTAACAGTGTGTTCGTATTAAAAAAAAATAAAGCCGCATGTACCTTAGAAATTATATATATATATATATATATATATATATTCTCAAGTGTAGGCGCCCTCATTTTTTTTTCATGCGGACACGCTATTAAACCAAATGGTTTAATAGAGTCAGTGTTCAATTTATTATAAAACTATGTGGCTTAATAGTGTGTCAGCATGAAAAAAATGAGGGCAGAAGGATTATACACACACACATACATGCATACATATAACCATACACCTCTTGTTTTCATTGAAGAGGTCAACCTAATTGGGCTATCAGAGTATCATTTCAGGATAATTCTATAATTCTTTATATAAAGTATGGACCAAATTTGTAGCGAGAAAGGGACAATTAGTGTGTTTGGGGGGGGGGGGGTGTCAGATTTGAATCCAATGTTGAGCTAACATATGCTCAATTTTTCATAATTTCTGTCACATGAGCATGTGTAGCAAAATACAATTAAGATTTAATTACTTTATATTCTTATCTAATAACTATCAATTATATCTTTTTAAAAGATTAACAAAAATGTTAGTTTAACACTGAATCTAAATCCGTGTGTGTGATGTAGGATAATTCCATAGATGTTTAGCTAATAGTGACCATAATTATCTCCCATATTCTCCCACACGTTCTAAGAAAATGCTGTTAATAATGCTTGATTAAATTAATCAAAAAAGGTTATTAACCATTTCCTTTAAGTAATGAGGACAGCCAACTGCTCGCATATTACGGGAAATTAGTTAGAGCACAGAGTGGGGTAATATTTTTATCGATTTACGATAATCTGACAAGCAATTTACACTTGATGCAATGAGCAAGCCAACACAAACTGATCACATATGAAAATTCATTTCATTTCGGAATTATAATTTTTTTAACGGTAAGATTCAAATCAATTTTAATTTATAGCTCTTTAAAGATTTAAATTTAAATAATCAATTAATTATTAAAAAACTATTCGATCAAATCCTGGACAGACTCCAAGTAAGTTAATTGTGTAACTCATTTCACTAATTGTGAAAAAAAAATAATAATGATGACGGTGGATAGATGTACAGAAGGCTATGGCGAAAGACAAAAAGGAAAGGACTTAGGAACTCTTTATAATTGTATATTCTTTATTATCCAAGATTTACAGCTTTTGCTGTTCTAAAAGTTTGATCTACTGTGAAACTCGATTATCCACGATTTGAATCACTGGCGTAGTCAGGAATATATATGTTTTCTAATATTCTCTATCACTTACGTGGACGATCAACAATATATTGATCAGATAAATCATCATGATCAGGATGTTCTAGTACAATTATATATGGTTAATTTCGGGATGTGGTTAAGTTACATTATGTCTAATATAAAAGTTGCACTCAATAATTCATGATATATTAACAATCAATGAATACGTAACTTACATCCAACATAAGAATTATACTCAATTAACTCAAAACATTTTAAGAATCAAACAACACTTAAATTTTTTAACACTATTTTTGAGTTATGTAAATTAAAACTCTTAATTTAAACTCTTAATTAAAACTCAAAATCTTTTGGATTATGAATTGTGTGAAAATGTATCAAGGGTTAACAATGAATTAATGTTTGTCATAGTTAATGATGGCGCAAATTGCGTGTTAATAAATTGGACATTATGGAAAATGGAGTACTCTCATCTAATTAAATTAGGAAAACATGGAAATACTTGCCAAACGTGTTGATTTTGTTGAAAGTCGTAAAAAATGCAATTCACTATATATTAAAGCACATCATGAAAGTTTAATAACTATCATGATTGGTAGATTTTAAAAATAAATGTTTATGTAGATAAAATTTTATTAAACACTGAATCTCATAAAATGTCGAGTGACGTCCTATATATATAAAATTTTGCTATCTAGGTATATAATAAATAATAATAATAATAATAACTATGTATTGGTGGTACTTTCGCACACAACCACATATTTCGCAGACATTTCCCAGTGCTAGTAATAAATCCGTAGAAATAACTCACTTCCTTGTAATGGGTGGCAACCAAATAAAATTATTAGAAAAACACTCGGAAGCAGGTTCTTGGGGTCTTATTAGCAGTAAGTATTGTAATTACAATTAAAAATGAAAAAAATTTGTATAGGACAGAGTCGAGAGACTGCAGCCAGCCTGGAGGTGGCAGCCGCGCTATCTGTAGACTAATAGAGTCTGTATCTTTATGTATAGTATAGGAGTTAGGAAGAAGTAGAAGCCTCTGAGAATAGATGAGAAGGAATAATATTTTAATTAATTAATTTCCAGGAAGCGTTCCATTCAGTCTGATGATACTACTAATTGCTTGACCATTAGTCCCGTTCCGCGTGTGAAAGTGAAACACAGCAAAGACTATAAGTTACACACACGCATGTAATATATATATATAAATTTCGACACCAACCAACTGTATTTAATTTCTTTCAGAGCTCGAATCTGGAAGAGCTACATCTATATACATGTACTGTTGTACGGATCGGATCACCATCGACGACGACTCCACTGGCCAGTTACAAGTGTAGCAAGAAAGGAATTAAAAACTAAATACAACAGCTAGCTACTAGCTAATTTATTAAATTTTTGTTTTACCTTAGCCTTAGCCTTAGCTAGGGTTTTTTTCCCTTTTTTTTTTTTTCAATGGAAGGAGAAAAATCATCAGCAGGTGCAGGTGCAGGTGCAGGTGTAGCTGTAGGTATACCGAACTACGAGGTACAAGCCTCATTCGCAACGGCTGCGGCTGCACAAGAGATGGGATCATTTGTTCATGATTTTGAAGAAAATCATGATCATCAGGTCTTAAGTTTCATGGGCGCTCCTCCTTCTGACTCTCACTCACACTACTCTTCTCCCATATCTCTTCACCCTCTTATTATTGATAGCCGCCACTCCACCGATAATTCTGCCCTAGGGTTTACTCATAATAATTACGATCATCATCATCAGGTGGTTTTATTTATTTGATTATTATTTTGCTTGCTTCTGCTTCCTAATTAATTAAATTTATACAATTGTTATTTGATTGCTATTGTATTTTGCTTCTTTGATAATGGAAATTTCGTAGGTAGGGCCATTGAATCCAAGGGCTGTTAACAACGACAATTGCACTGGTAATCATGCTCACGACGAAGGCCACAATTCATGGTATATAAATATATCTCCTTATTAATTTCTTTTATACATATTTTATTTATACTCCCCTTCTTCTTCTTAATTTAATTTTCACGGATCTAATTTCTCTCTCTTTCTGAAGATGCAAGTCCTTGATACACACTGATAGTAAAATCCACGTATATATGTCTACATATATCAATAGATGACTGATCTAACTTTATTCTAATTAATTGTATAGCAAATTGACTAAAAACAGTCGCCTGAGCTTGCAGGTGGAGGAGCTCATCATCGTCAGAGAAAAGCAATAAGGTGAAAGCAAGGAGAAAGCTTAGAGAACCAAGGTTTTGTTTCCAAACAAGGAGTGATGTGGATGTGCTTGATGATGGTTACAAATGGAGAAAATACGGCCAAAAAATCGTGAAAAATAGCCTTCATCCTAGGTACTTACAATTACTTTTAATATGCATTAATTCAATATTTCGTTCCATCACTTTTTCATTCATTTTGAATCAATACTTATTATCCGTCTCTAATTTTATGTTTATATATATGTAAATTGTTTCAGAATTAATTAATATCAAAGCATGATAATAGAGAATATTTTTGGTACACTGTCTCAGCCATTTAGGCTTGTTTTAATCATTGAAACAAAGAAAAAAGGACTATGCAGGTGCTGGGTGCTGTTTTTGTTCAGGCATATATTTCTTTTCTTTAACAATACAATTGGTGGCACACGTACATCCATAGGATATAGCTTGATTTTGCCTTCTTCAGATTTAAGTAATCCCTTCGTCTCAAATCTTGGCTTTTGGTCTTTTAACTTTTTGATGTAAGATCTAATTAGAAACAACTTAACAATTGTATTAACATACAAATTTTATTCTAGGTACCCAATATGTAGTCTTATTGCATATAAACCATGATTAATTTCTATGAAATTAAAACCATAATTCATGAAGACGCCCAATCGACTAAGAACTTAGAAGAGTCCAGTAAGTAATGAACTTTCATAAGTGTTTGTTACAGACTTAATTAGTCAATTAATGTGTCAAGTACAAAAATGTACTAGTTTCATATGAACATTATTATCTAAAATGAAACAATTGTACCAACAAGTGCGTAGATCAGCTAGCATGGAGCTGTTCTAGCTTAACCAAGGTCCTCGGTTCGAGGCTTAGGAATGTAGCTGCGTTAAAAACTTGTTGGGAGAGCTTTGTTGCTCTAGGTTTGCATAATGATATAAGAAAAACAGAAATATTCTAAGATTGACATTTGAGGACCTCGTAGCTAGTTATGAGCTGATTGAAAGCTATTATCAAACGAACTATCATTATAATTAGTGCAAATTTTCCTTTCTGCAAAGTTTGGCACTGTCATAATTAATTACTTAAATTGAAAAAAATGCTTAATAATATTGGTCTCATTGATTTTTTGGATCTAATTAATTGCAGGAGCTATTATCGTTGTACACACAATAACTGTCGAGTGAAGAAGAGGGTTGAACGATTATCAGAGGATTGTCGAATGGTGATAACTACTTATGAAGGCAGACACAACCACTCTCCTTGTGATGACTCAAATTCATCCGAACATGAATGCTTTAGCCACTTTTAATTAGCAGCAGCTATCTAGCTTAATCTTCAGTGAACTTAAATTTCATTGTTGTAATGGTTAATTTTATATATATAATTTAATTAGTGTGACAATCTTAATTTGTCTCCAAGTATTTCTGGGACTTCCTGCATGTACTATATATGATTCTCCTTCAATGACTAATCCACCTGGAATTAATTAGAGTGCTCTCGTTGTCACTTAGTCTTTATAGTGATCATACTAGTTTGTACTAGAATTTGTGAAGTATATATGTTGATATATATAAAGTATAAACAACGTCTGATGCTGGAATGAACCAATAGCGTCAAAGTACCAAAAACATATTTCACACTTGATTTTGTATCTGTACATAACTCTTTGAATTCAACAAGCTCTTACAATTATCCAATTTGAATTCTAACCAAAAGTAACCTTCATATATATATATATATATATATATATATAAATGTTCCAATAAGAGATTTTAAAGTGCGAGAAAGCCTGGGAAAACGCATAAGCTATGCGGTTTATCCGCTTTAAGTTTTAAGCCTCTTTCTCTGACTCTCCTGGACTTTAAAATCACAGACCAGATCGGGACTTTATGTATATAGATATATCAAACATTGGCATCCAATGAAATTTCAACATTTCAAGAATTTGATAGAAAAATTCGGCCATCCATGTTCAATTCCTTTAGAAAAGGAACTACTTGAAATGAAGTGAGGCAACAAATTTTCATCCAACAACTCAATTCTCTGTAAATAAGGAGACATATATATATTTTTTATCATCTCCAAAATTAAATACAAATTCAAACCTATGCGAACATCTTTAGGATTGAATTCTAAATATAACAGTTTATATGAGACAGCATCAGGTACTTGGGATGTCCCTATCCCTAGTAGTAGGTACGCTCTCAAAATTTTCCAAATATGAATCGAACTATAGTCTTACGATTCTATATCAAGATTACTAAGATGGCTCCAAGAATGTCAGTGCAACGATTGAAGATGATCTTGGAAGCTCCATTATCTTCGAGATAATCTCCAGGGGATTCTCAAGATGCAATCCCCAGTTAATAGTCACTTTCTCCAAGACATGTCCATTCTTTAGTGGAAAACTCACTAGCTTAAGGTCATTCTCAAAACCTTCAACATCAAAGAGCTCAGTGGTCTTGAGATGATAGGTCAAACATGAAATAGTTTTGTAGGATTGGGGAATTGGAATGATTGAAGGTGCTTACTAAGTAAATTAGAGTAAATTAGAGGGGAATGAGTATTAAGTATGTGGATCCCACACACTTTTGAGATTAGCGAATGGAAACTTGATTCCCTAGAGATTTCCATTTCCTAATCTCACAAGTAAATACACCTTAAGGCTATTTCATTAAGTTCTCATTCCCATAAACCTATTTTTCTTTGGAGTATGGAAGGCATGGTGGAAAATTTTGTAACATATGCCTAATTTCAAATTTGATAAGCAAGTAGCCGTTGTTGCCACATCAATGGCTCTACACAACTTTATAAGGAGAGAGGCTATTGTAGATTTGGAGTTTAAGTCTTATGAAGGGAAAGAAAATTATATTCCAGATGATGATGAATCATCAACTAACATTAATGTTGATGAAAATGAAGCAAGTGAAACGGGAGTGGTTCGTGAAAATACTGCTAGGGAACTTATATATGCTTAAATAAACTTAATCTAGTTATTTTTGTTCTTCTTTTTTTTTTATAAAGAAAAACGGTAAAAGTTTAACTAGATCGATCAAATAATTATTTTGTTTGTCATTGATTTTTAAATTTGATAAGTATTTGTTAGACTCAAATATTTAAGGGTATTAATGACTTTATAATGATTAAAATGTCTTTTTTAGATGATCATCCAAACACTTCAAAAAGAGCTTCTCATTAAAAAAAAGATCTTTTACTATATTAGTTATCCAAACAACAAAAATAAGCTAGAGCTTTTACTTTTAAGTAGAAGCAAAAACAAAAGCTAACTCAAACAAGCCCTATGTTTCTTCTGAAGTGAAAAGACCAAGCCAAACAACAGAACATGACTCCGAATATTTACATTAGAGGACGGCCATAATATACCTAACAACCCCCAAGAATATTTACATTAGAGGGAAAAAATGAAAAATCCTGATATATAAATGACATAAATCCAACAACAGTCATGCCACTTTTTTCCTAAACAATTCTCCTTATAAATGATGAAACTGAACATCCGATCGGGGCTCGAGGAATGTCAGGACAACAGCTGTAGATGATCTAGGAACCTTCTTTATTGGGGATGATTTCTCCTGGATCGTTGTGATCAGTCACCCAGTTAATTTTCATTTTCTGCAAGACTTGTCCGTTCTTCAGAAGAAACATCATCAGCTCAAGTTCATTGTCATTACCTTCAACCTCAAACAGCTCAACAATCTTGAGATTATATGTCAAACATGGGATATCCTTGCCTGGTATTTCCCAATCATCGTCGTCACATTGTCAAGTGAAAACACATCAAAGACGACAGAAAGCAATCCCTTCCAACCAGCCGGTCAGTTATAAGAATAAAGCATTTAGGTGAATGATTTATAAGCAAAGGAAAAGTGAAATCCATTTAACCAGCTAATGGAATGGCGCATTTCAGAAGACGCTCCAAATGGAGCACAGAACAGAAGAACACATTTGATTATAAACTCGATTGGTTCAATGACGAGCCCAAAAGTGGCAGTCCACTGAACTCATCCAATTTCACATGTAACTAATTCTCTGCTGACAATTAACCTATTTCACATTTGATGAGTATCTACAAGGTCCAATAGTTTTGGGACAAACACAGAGGACACTCAACCTAAGTACATTTTCAGTTAATTAAGCCCCTTAGATGTATCGTATCCAATTTTGTTCACAATAGCCAAAAGTGTACATGGCCTCTGACAAACAAGCAAAAACATCAATATTATTTTTATCTATCAACCACTAAACAGAAGAGGTCATATATGACACCAACTTTGACTGATTATCATTCTAACTAAAATCATCATAAACCACAAGTTTGAATTTTGCTTCACATATGCCAAATCCAATTAAAACTGCATAAGATAAAATTTTTAACGTAAAAGCAATGAGATTACACGTTGAAGTTACCCATTCAAAGAATATTGTAAGAGCTTCTAGGTTGGGAGAGCGGTTGAGCAAGGTGATCAGGGACTTCAAGTGTCGCTCATCCATTCCCACCAAAATTGTCAAAGACTTCAAATTATCGAATGAAATAGAAAAGAACACAGAAGTGGCAAATGCATCAAGAAACTGAAGGCCACATTAACAAAAGAAAAATCATTATTCAAAGGAAGTGCAACAATAGTTAAGAGAATGTAACTACTAACTGGTTACATTCACAGTAACTATTGAAGTTGAAGTCTCAAAAAACATAGAAATATTGAATAGAAATGTCAAAGTCAATAAAAAGCATCAAATTGATGTCACTACATCATCAATGTATCCAAAATAAAATAATCCTATATAAAACATAAATCAGATTGCAAGTTGGAACAAATACCTCCAAAGAGCCTAGCGATAGTTTCAAGACTTCAGTATTACAAATTCCTTCGAGGATTTTACAGATTTCATAAGTAAACTCTTCGTAATCTGGAATTTCAGATTTGCTTCCTAAGTGAATATACACATGGTGTAAAGATAATATCATACTCCCGCCTTCTTCAACTTCATCCTTCGTTTCAAAGGTTTTCTGACATCTATAGAAACGCGAATGCGCATGTAATTTCTCCAAACCCACATTAAATTATGTAGAGGCCAATATCCTTCAAGATTTTCTCAGACATAAATCCTATTGGTAAGTTGTAAATTTGGATCCAAAACGAAGTAAAAATGTTTTTTTTTTCTTCAAAATATGTGACTCATTACTAATGAGAATATTATTTAAATACAAGTAAATAGACATAATTATAAATTATTAAATTTTTTTTATTATATTATAAATTTAATGATATTTTACATAAAAATTTATTATACTATTTTATTAATTTTTTGATAGGTCAATGCAATTTAAATATCTAGATCCATAATTAATAAGATTATTTTCAAATATTTGGAAGAAATCAATCCCGCAAAATATATAGAGTGATTCAAACCTCTATCCACTAATATGAGAATAGTTTTTGTCCAACTATTGGATAATTATCAAACAATTATCTTCTTAATTATACAAAACATTATAATTATTGATAAAATATTATTGTTTTTTTATTATTAATTTAATACTAGTGGTTAATATTATTATATGATATATATAGACAAAAATAAGGTATCGCAATCTTTTATGCAAAATAATTCGTACAAACGTATGTGAAATTGATTTATTCTTTTACATTATATTATACTGCATTATTTCGTTGGTTACATTTATTCATTATTTTCAAGTTACAATATTTTCTTAAATAGTTATAATGGACACTTCTATATGTTAAATGTAAGTTAATTTTTTATCCATTGCTTCTAGTAGTATCGTAATTAATGATTTATAATATTAAACTTATTTTTTATGTTGTTAGTAACTGTCGTTATTTTGTTAGCCAATATTAAATTGATTAAAATGAACTCAACTATGATACTTATTATGTATATTAGATGTTTATTATTAGAATATGTATATAGTATATAATATAGTATATAATCAACATATACAATGTTATTTTAATTTTAATTATGTAACTATTAATATTATTAGTTTAGTAATATTATTTTAAAGGTAGGGCATGTGATAGGCCAAATATAATTGTTAACTCTTACCTTCCATATGATTTAACTCGGCACTCAAACATATACCATATTTTCATAAATAATTACATATTGCATTTTTTTGGACAATTATGCCTCATGACTATGGTGACATAAATTCACAATGTAACATAGATAATTACTATATTTTTATTAGTTAGCATCGCGACAACTCAATTTTCTCCTCACCCATGTGTAGAGTTCGAAACCTTAACCAAGTGGCACCCACAACAATAATTACAATTTGAATACAATTAAATAATGTTGTATTTATTATATTTACTGTTATATATTTTAAGCACGACACAATTACAATTTTTAGATAATAAAATCAAGTGTCACTGAAATATGGCAATTAAAAATAAGTAGCATTTAGTAGGGGTGTTAGCAGATTAGATTTTGTAGTTTAGACATCAATCCATATTCGATTCACGATTTTGCGAATTATAAATTTTCAATCTGATCCAATCCACGATTTTGCGAATTGTAAATTTTCAATCTGATCCAATCCATGGATTGATGAAATTTAATCCAAATTCAATTATGGATCGGATGAAGATTTGTCCTAATCTGTATCCAATCCACCATTTTACAGATTGATTTACTAATTAAAAATTTTTAATTTTGTCCAATCTACAAACTAATTAAATAAAAAAAATCTAATTTAGAAATAATGTTACTACCGATTAAATTTAAAATTGAATAAGATTTAAATAAATTAATTATTAAAATAAAGCTAGAATAATACATTCAAAGTTTCAAAATATAACACACCGAAAAGAAAAAAATCTCTTTTGTATATATCAATATATGAAAATTAACAAAATTATGAATTTAAATCTATACAAAAGTTAAAATTTGAGAGCTTGAATGATCTGTCAAAACGTTCACCTCCAATTTGTCAAAAAATCTTTAGAAATTTTACTGTTTAAGATGCTATATTTGTTTATTTAATTATTTTTTATTTTATAATATTATATGATAAGATATAATATGGTGTTAATGTAACTACATTTTAATTTAATTATTTATCAGTAAGTAGTAATGCCACATTTATATATATATGTATATGCATACAGATTTTTGTAAATTTACAGAAGTAAGTAGTAATGCCACCTATGGATTTTCAAATTTTCAATTCAATCCAATCTAATAATCCACAGATCGATTTTTTAATGATTAAATTTTTGCATATTAGATAGATTGATCGGATTGGATTGGATTAAATTTTGAAAACCCTAAGCATTTAGAATACAAATTATAAAAATAAGTATAATTATAATAAATTAATTTACTAACATATGTAGATTAAAATGAAATGATTAATTTTTCATTTAGCGGGCAAAACTACTGCTATTTCGTAGTAGGCAAAAGCAAAACCGCTGCTAAATGAAATATTCAATAAAATTTATTTTTTTAGTCTATAAAATTGACAAATTTTAATTTTTTATTAAAAGTATAAATACTTCATATTTTGCTTCATGAGAAACCCTAGCCACTTTAACTAAAATTCTTCAATTCCCCCTATTTCTTTCTGTTCTCTCAACCCTCGCTCCGATATATATATATATATATATATATATATTTCAAATAAGTGCTTATCATTCTCTAATCTCCCTCTATACTGATTTTCATGTCTCCACTCTTCAATTTCTATATTAATATCCACGATCTGTGGGTTTTTTCTTATTAGTCTTTTTTTTTTTAATTCTCAAAATATTTTATATATATTTTGTTTGAAGGTTTTGTAATAGAAGTACGATTACAAAAAGGGGGGTTTATAAGCATTTGAAAGGGGTGCAGGGAGCATTACTCTTCACTTTAACCCAAATGAATTGGGCCGGTCGAGGAATTGTAACCGTCAAACGTGGCATAGGGGAGAGCAAAACATAACATGAATACGGAAACGGTCGAGAGGAACGAGAAGTCGAGAACATGTGATGAATAACGTGCTGCGGAAGATTGCTGAGTCTATCATCATCTTCGCCTTCCAAGATTTTCAAGAGCTTTTTCCAGTGAACTGAATTTTGGGGGTTTTGATGTTAAAGATACATCTGCGTGGGGTTTCTTTTAGTCTATCGTCAAGCCCATCTTTGCTTTTTTTTTTTCCAATTGAAGTAAGGGATTGAGAAATTCCGGCGACAGAAATTAGTATGGTGGTTGCTGCATGAAATTTTCCGCCAAATTAGTTAATCCGAAACATTTATCATAAATGGACCAAATTAATTAATTCCAATTCAAAACAAAAATTTAATTAATTTATTTTCCGATATTTAAGTAATTTTAATTAAAGAGAATTTTATGAGGAATTTAAAGGGGAGTCAAAAGGAACCAGACGTATTTACCATTCACCACAGGCACAGGCTTTGAACTTACCAGCCCAATTATTTCTTCTTCTAAAAGGTGAAAAATCAATCAAACAAAAATAAAATAAACGCGCTAGCTTCTCCGATCACACGAACTTCGCGATGAATACATCATCTTTTTCTAAATTCTTGAAGATTTACGGTATACACACAGTTTACATTTTACTCTCAAATACTGTTGTATATTAATTTGTGAGTAAATATTGTAGGTTACGACATCGCTTTGGGATTGATCGCTGCATTTTATGTTCTCGCGGTGCCGTATACGAAAGTTGAAGAGAGTTTCAATGTTCAGGTGTTCGAATTATCTTTTCTTTCTATTTAGTAAATTAACCACTTATTTTTTCACCGGAAGAGTATTAAACGCCTGTTTTTGCCAATAAAATGTACGTGATAAATGAATCGTTGAATTATAAATTCTAGGGTTTTTTTCTTCTTTCTTTCTTTCATTTTTTTTTAATTGTCGGGAGTTTTTGACTTATCCAAGAGTATTTGGAAGCTTGAATGTATGAGATACAAATTCTTTGAATTTTAATTTTTGCGGGGCATAATTAATATTAAGACATTTGATATTTTTATTTCAAAATTATCACGATTTCCTGTTTTACTTTACTTCTTCTTCTAACTTATTTTTGCCTGCTATGCTTTATTGTCGTCTGTCAAGGCAATGCATGATATTCTTTATCACCGGCATCACTTAGATAATGTAAGTTTGCTTCGTTATACTTTAAAATCTTTATTTATTTTTATCTTTGTTTTTAAAACCAAGCTTCAATGGGATGTAATGTATTGGGGTTTAAATTTTTACTTCTTGTATCAGTATGATCATTTGGAGTTCCCTGGAGTTGTTCCTCGCACTTTCATTGGTAAGCTTCATATATTCCAAAGTGTAGTAGTGAAATTGTTTATCTTTTGACAGTCTTGTGAAATAGTTGAGTAACTTGATAGAAATCCCAGGGTAATACAACCCCATCACATAGCATGTTTTAATTGTAATAGAAAAGTATTCTATTTCCTTTCTTGGTTTTTAGTAGTTTATTATGTTCCAGGTTTTGTTGCTTTACTCACATCCTGTTCAGAGTTCAACCATCTTATGCTTCAAGCTCTTCCCAATGCATTGGGAATGGTTTACTTATTATAAATAACCTTAGTTATTAGTACGTGTGTACATGAATCGTCCCTTGCGTTTTGAAATTTTAATATCCATCAATGTACTAGTTATGTGAATAATTGTGGAATGCTATGCTCATCAACCTCTAACTATTGATTTTTTTTTTTGGCAGGAGCCTTGCTCGTATCAGTTTTGGCATCTCCAATTATTTTAGTAATGAGCTTCTTGCACTTACCAAAGACATATGGTCTTACTGCAGGTTGGTTTATGGAATGCTTAGGTACATTCATGAAGTTTGTCTCTGAAGCAGTGAAATAGGTTCTTTTGAGGTGCTGTACCATGTGATATCTAAAACATAAAATTGTCATTTCACTGGCTGTTGACTTATCTTTCTATTTTAGTTAATGTTAACTGTAGTACTTCTTTGGCTTGAATTAGAGAATGTCAGCAGTGCAGATCATCTCAGTTTTGGGTCTTCTGACACTGAATATAGTTCTTGCAGTGACGATTCACTTTTCAGTTTTGTTGTACTCTGAAGTAATCTGAAAATAAATAAATAAATAAATAAAAGCTTTTGTCACCTGTTGAGGCATTGTTTCCTTTATTTGCATGCTACATTAGCTCATGGCACATCCCTTATGAGTCCTTGTCAATCATTTTGGAATTCTTTTGCATCATTCTTGAACACTTCTAGCCCTTTGTATGTTTCAGTTATTTGTATATGTCCATATGCATATTTTTCATTTTTAAACTTTAGTTGTGTTCTGACTTCTTAGTAAGTTTTATAATTCAATCATTTCTGCAATTGACTGACTTATTTAGTTTGTGTTTTGTAGTACGTTTGGCATTGGGTTGCATCACACTGTCTACGCTGCACTTTTTCCGTATTCAGGTTTTTAGTTTTGTTTTATTTTTAACTATGTTTATGTTTATCTACTATACTCTTTAAGGGGTAATAATTTATTAAATTTTGAACCAAAGTTATTGTTTATATACCCAACCTATATGGTGAGAATTGTTCCTTTTTTTGCTGAAGGATGATGTTTCAATCTCGATTGAACTAGTTGCCATTGCACTTTCAGAATTTGCAGCCAAAAACTATTTCTTATTATGATGTTTATAAGTCACATACTCCACTTAGGCTCTTAGACCATAGAATTTTCATATTGCTGCAGTAGATACTTTTCTAAGGCACGTGTTTCCCATGTGTTTTCAGTATGGTATGTGATTGGAGGGTTGGAAATTAATAATGCAGTTTAAAATATGTCTATCAACAAATTACTTCTCCTTAAATAAAATCTCTTTTGATTGGATAGGGAAAAAAATGGTTAAACCACTTACGTTGCGTAATATGGCCAACTTATCCTTCATAAATTTTAAAGTTTGAGTCTATTGATGATTGATTCTTATAAAAGTGTATATATATATATCATATATAATTGAGTTATTAATGTCAAATTTCTTGTAGCAGGTTAGATACAAGTTTGGACACCAAGTAGAAGCCTTCTTTGTGATACTAACTGCAGTTCAGTTTCACTTGTTGTTCTATTGCACTCGTCCTCTTCCTAATATTCTAGCTTTGGGTATAGGTACTCATTGTCTTTAACTCTGTTTATGTTTTCCTTGCAAAACTAGTGAGTTTATTTTCCTATGAAAGCTCGAAATTGCAGTTTTTATGGACTATATAGAAGTGAGCATTATCTGGAGAAATTTAATAGGTTGCACTTTGTACTTATCTAATTATTTAAATCACAAGAAAGTTTCCAGCCTCAAAACGATTGCATGAAATTTGTAATTGTTTAGTGTAATTCTGTTATTTTATCCTTGGGGGTGTTTAAGATATTTTTCATAGTCAACATGTGATGGACTGCTAAGCTTCAACACTTGGGAATTGGTTTTTAGTTGGTCAATGCAAAAGGCTTAAAGTAGATGGGACTTGTCTTCATTTTTTTTTTAGTGTTAAGAAATTAGAAAGTGTCCACGCATTCTCCTGGACTTGGTACATTTATTTTTGTGCTGTTCCAGACTTTTTATTGAATAGTGTGACAGTGGATCTCAACTGTGGGTCAAACTATAGTGTCTGTCTAGTGAATGTTTCATGCATATTAATTGACCTGTGTGATTAATAGCTATGGTTCCAAAGGGAAAGCTGTGAGAACTATACTACCAACCCATGTGCAGAGTACTAGTGATCGTCTTTTTTAATTCTGTAAAAGAATTTTATTATCTTTAAGAAGTTCATATTTTCTTCGGGTCACACCCACCTAGTTTATTATTTTTATTGGCTAGTAAAGGTTGTGAGTTAGGCAGTTTTCTCTTGTTTTGAACGCTGTCTACATTCAAGCGATGCAGAAGGGTTCCTGGATAAAAAGAAAAAGGGAAAAAGAAAATGACGGACACATGTTAGAATAACTGTTGCTAACTCTTTTTCCTCAATTTTGTGCAGTCAATCTGGCTTATGGGTTTTGGCTTAAAGGGGACTTTTATGCAGCATTAAATTGTCTGGTTTGTCTGTTGCTATTGCTCAAATTTTATACTATTCGTGAGTAGAGATAGTCTTGGGTGCTCCTAGATTCCCACATTGCATTGCTGGTGTGCTTCTCGCATCCAATTAAAATGTGACACCTGTTTTCACATGTCCAGTTCTATCGTCATATTTTTTTGGCTTTTTTCAATTGTTCTAACAACTTTCTGTTCTATCATGTGATTAGATTTTGACTGCAGTCATCTTCAGATGTGATATGGTGCTACTTCTTTGTCCTCTAGGCCTGGTGCTTTTGTTGGTATGACAATTTTTCTCTCATAGTGCACATTTATTACCACAATTTTCTAAACTAACGGCAAGTTAGATGAACATTTCTGCCTTATTATAAGTACTTCAGTATGTCAATGACAGACCAAATCAATTTCATTATGGAAGGCATTGAAATGCTGTATTGGAATGGCGCTACTGTCTATAGGTAAATAATTTGTGTTTTTGTTTTGGACTTTTATTTTCGTTTTGGTAGTTTAAATTTATGTTAAAATTGTTCATGATCTTGGTTCCTGAATTAGCTAGCATCCACTGTTGGGCAGGTCTTACGGTATTGGTTGATTCAATTATGTGGAAGAAGTTAGTGTGGCCTGAATTCGAAGTTTTGTGGTTCAATTCTGTTTTGAATCGGAGTTCTGAATGGGGTGTATCCTTCTTGAAAGAATTTCTGTTCCATATTTTCGTTGGTCATAGAATTTTACGGAGTTCTTGGATTACCTAGTGAGGAATCCGCAAACCTGAGCAATATATGTTGAACTAAAACAGAAATTTTTGCTTAAAGGTGTTTCATGTTTCCGCTGAGAAGTTTGCTCTACAACATCTAGGTAGTGAACAGCTAAGGTTTTCTGTGTTCCTTCACTGTTTTCATCAGACACATTCCTTCCACTGGTACTTCACTTCTGCACTTCCACGCTCCTTGCTGGCTGCATATCCTTTTTGTATTGTGAGTATTGAAACTACTTGATAGCATTTTTCTCTTCTATTTGGATACTGACCTTGATTATTCTATGCGTCATCGTGTTTGTTGCTTAAAATGTCATTCTATCTTTTATTTAAATGTTGTCATCTGGAACTGATCAATAAAACTATAGCGCAATACATCTAATAAGGTTTCTTCCTTGCATGAGGGGTTTACGAAATTTATTTGTGTACTAGACTTCCATTTTTGTGTGGTCATGTATTCCACTCTATATTATTGCCTATGCACGTTACCATGACCAGTCAGTATGCGACTTGTTAAACATCATCTTTACAGTTGCACAAGGTACATGTTTCTTAACTGATTGATTGAATCAGTGTTTACAATTTTAATCAGTCATCTTATCTCTTGTATATATGATACATAATCTTCTTCCTCCTATCATTGATGTGTTTTAGCTAGCATAGAGTTGCATTATGAGTAGCAGGTTGTTTCTGGGGTCCGCTGGTTTCCATTAAGTTATTTTTATTAATTCTGATACATATTTTGTTTCACGAGTACTAATTTATGTTTTTCATTTCACTCATTTTGGTCCCTAACAACATGTTTCCATTTTTGCAGCTTGGGGCTTTACTTGATAGGAGGGTTCTGCCCTTCATTATCCCAGTTTTCTCTTTTGTGTTACTTTACTCTAAGCTTCCTCACAAGGTATTGCACTTGGAGATTTAGTGTTCATCTGGTATATACATTGTTATGAACTCATTGTATAATCATATTTTTTAATGATACAGGAGCTTCGTTTTATTATTAGTTCAGTTCCAATTTTCAACTTGTCTGCGGCAGTTGCAGCTAGCCGAATGTATGTTACTTGTGGTTATCCTCATCATAAGCTGAAAGAAATTATTTTGCTCAATCTTTTTGTATGCACTCAATTAGATCACTGTCTCTCACACGTTTCTCAATTTCTAAAACTTTTTAGTTTTCAAATGCTAATAGACTTTATAATTTCTTGTATACAGCTTCATGAATAGGAAAAAAGCTTTCTGGAAGTTGCTTAGCATTATTTTGATAGGATTTCTTTTGATCAGGTTGGAAGAGGTCGTTTTACTTTATGATAGTATATTACTTCCTCCATGTTTACTTATTTTATGTTCTTTAGTCTAGGGTGCACGGCTGTAACTTTCATGGCATCCTATGAGAATTATCCCAGTGGTTATGCTTTAAAATATTTGCATCAAATCGGTGAGTTCTCTTTTCCTCTTTCAAAACAAAATGAATACTGCTGTCACACTAGTAAAGATATTGGACGTGGTAAAAGTATATGACCTTCTTAGTAGAGAAGGTGTATGAAAGAACAAATCGTTAGACCTCTGCTTGTGCTAAGATTTATAGAATATACTTTCTTGTTGAGAGCCATACGTTATGGTGTTATTTTGGTTGGATTGTGAAGTGGAAAATTTCGTATTTTTTCTTCTTTCCTTAATACTGAGGAAAGTGAAAAGAAAAAAAAAAACACAATTTGGCATTTTCTTAACTGATTCTTGTTTATGGTAGGTCATCTTGCTAGCAATACTGAGGAACAGTGGGTTCACATTGATCCATATTCAGCCATGAATGGAATTTCCCGCTTTTGTGAAAATGATTTCCCATGGAGGTATACTTGATTTTCATGTGCAGAAACAAAGTTTAGCCTTATTTTAACTGGTGTGAAAAAATGAAAACATTGAAACTACAATATTTATCTTGGGTAGTACTGGTATAGTTGTCTACTTTATGTTAGATTTATAGGATCCAAATCCTTGTTTAAACCTGCTCAGACTGTTGGAGACACCAACATGAGTTATTAGAAAAAAACTTGACTTATTATTGTTGTATGAGGAAACTTATAGAAACATTGGTGTTTAACGTAGTACCATACTAGCATGGGATCCAATATATTTATAATGCCAAGATTTGGTGATGAGATGAGCTGTATGTCACATTCAAGTAATTCAGTTATTTGCATTTCTCAGATGAGCATTACTGTTCCATGTGGTGTACAGTAATCATTTCTTCTATTTTCAAGGTTTATCTATGTGGTTATGACAGTGCTACCCTGTAATGCAGATACTCCAAAGAAGAAAGTATTCCTTTGAAAGAATATCACAATAGAAACTTCACCTATCTTATAAAGTAAGTAACCTATTACACTCAAGTTTTCTTTTTGACGAGGCTTTGGCCAAAAAATGCCATGAAATCAGTTTGGGGTTTTGCAATTTTTTTCCCATCTTATAGGATATATAGACAGTCAATTAGATGTGTGCTCACAACAGTAAGTGTTGTAAGGTGCCTCCTATTAATTATCTTTTTCCTTTTCCCTTGCAGTGAGCATTTCTTAGTTGATGGATACAAGTGTTTATTTGCCGTGGATGGTTTCTCGAGGGTTCGTCCTCAGCTGAGCTTTCCGCCGTTCTTATTGGTAGGTACTCAATCGTACTTCACGTAGGAGTGAATATGATATTCAGATCTGAAAGATGTGTTATTTATGATTCTCTGCAGATTAAAGAGCCCAAAGTGTATGTTCATGGAAATATAAAAAACGAGGAGCTAATGAACAAAAACTGGCCAGGATGCTCGTGAGTTTTCCTAGTCAATTTTTGTGGGTAAAATTTTCCAAAATTGTAGATTTATAGAAGAGATGGTTATTGTGGTTTCTGAAAATTTTTGCTCATTTGTAATGTTTTTAAGGTACCTGTGCTCTTTTATTATTTTTATATATTTGTTTAAAAGCGTCACAAGTTAGTTGAATTGTGTTCTATGCTGGCTTCATTGTACTTTTTTAGTAATGCGAATTCCTGGCAAAGCTACGGTTGTGTTGTTATATGGTACTATGGTATAGTCTAAGCAACCTAGAACTAGGGGTGGGCATTTTAACCGGCCCGATCTGAAAAAATTTGGGTTAGGTTCGGATTGGATCGGGTCAAATCCGATTCGATCCAAAAACCCGATCGGGTTGGCGAAAAAAAAAAAAAAACTTGCTTCTGCTAATCTGCTGTTCTGCACTCAATGTTCTTCTTCTTCTTCACTCAGTCTCACACAAACAACAATCAAGAATTCACTCACAATCTCACATAAACAACTAACGAGCAATGCATTCACCCACAATCTCACATAAACAACTAAGAAGCATTCAATTTCAAGCAACAACACCAGCAGTAGGTCGCCAGCACACCTCTTCAACCAGATCTGCAACACCTACCAACGATCTGCTGGCTGGCGGTTGCTGCTTGACGGTTGCTCTACGTCACTTCGACCGAATCTTCTGGCGACGGTTGCTCCACTTCACTTCGACCGGATCTGCTCTTCCCGTGGTCACCGACGAAGCCAGCGAACTCATGGACGAAACCCGCTGTCGCTTGATCCACTGGCCACTGCTTGATCCCCGCGAAGCCACCCACGGTTGTTCCACCGAGCCCAAGATCGACAGCCACCATCGCCATGTCCTCTAACTCCAAGCTCCCAAATGAATAACTCCAAGCTCCCAAATTTTTCGTATATAAAACTATATATTTGTTATTATATATGATAATGAATTAATGATATGTTGATACTTGATAATATGAAATGTAATGTTCCATTTCTCACTTAATAATATATATGATAGGTTAATATATATGTATATTATCATTGAATTTAATTTAATTTAATTGTTGTCTTGTTGTTGTGTTGTATATTATTCGAACTGTTTTTCTTATTTTCAATACTTTTATTTCAATTATTGTCTTGTTTTTCATTATTTTTATGATAACAATGAAATATGAAGAAGAATTGAATAATTTCAAAAGAAAATGAAACTGCATAATCAAGTTTATTGTTTGAGTTTAAATAAAATTAATTTTGAAATTAGTATGACCAGAATATATTCATATATTGTTTTATGTGGTATATTTATATATTAATGAAAAATCGAGAATGCATAGTTTATTTTTATGAATAAATTATGACTTATTGTTGTTGGGCAGTATTCTTAAGCATAAAAAATTATAACTGCAATAGAATTAGTAATACAATGAGCATGAGCATAAAGGTCATTATTTTTTATTTTAATTTCAATAAAAATCAAACCCAATAAATTTATATAAGAAATATGTAAGTTAAAAATCTTGACTTTTTTTGTATGTTTAGATTACTAAACATTCAAGATCAGATTCAACAACTGCTAGTCTACTACTATACTCTAACAATCTAACTTGGAGTACAAGAAGTTAAAGTTAGAATTTATCCAAGTGTTTTAAAAATTATTTAATTACATTTAAATTTTGTAGCTTGTGTATTTTGGAGACTATTAATTTTGAACTTTGTATTTATTTTAATTTTTATTCATTTGATTTCATAGTAGTGGACCAATAGTTTTTATTTTTTGATGAAAATTAGTGGAAACGGACTAAAATAAAATAATTACATAAAAGTAAACTTGTAATAACTAAATAATTTATAAAAAAACCCCAAAATAAACAAAAATAGTTCAAAATCACCCTTGACCCGATTTGATCTGAATTGACCCGAACCATCCGAATACGATCCAATCCGTTTATAATCCGAACCCTATCCGATCCGAGTTCAACCCGAACTTTTGATCTGATCTGATATAAAATTCGGGTTGAATTCGGATGAATTTTTCTTCAACCCGAAATCTGATCGGGTTGATTCGAACCTGACCCAAATCTGATTTTACACACCCCTGCCTGGAACCAAGATGTTCCGATTTGTGCAACCAATAACACATAAGATATTTGCTGAAAGTTATTTTAATCTACTGGTTTAACCTATTTATTATTTCTTCTCAAAAAAAAAAAAACCTATTTATTATTTCACAAAGCTTGGAGAATCAAAACTACACTCGTTGGAAGAGGTGATTGTAGGACAAACATAAATGAAGAAAAAAGTAACCCCACACGCTTGTCTTAGAGCGGCTCTAAAATCTCCTAAACTAGACTGATCCAGCTCTTCTTCTAAGCCACTGAGAGCATCAACGCTTCAGCCATTGTTTTTGCCCTAATTGACAAATGAAGAGAGCAACCCCACCTAGAAATTCTCCGTCTAAGGCCTTTTTTAAAAGTTTAAAAGTAATTTTAAAAAGTTAAAAGTTAATTTTAGTAGGGTAATTATCTAGTGACCACTATTTATTAAGTGAAACTTTTATAAACTACCAATTTTTAAGATTGTATCTGTAAACCACCTACTTTTCAAAGAAACATCTCCCACCTACCTTTCCATTAACTCCGTTAACGGAAACATGATGTCAGCATGCCATCATAAGAGTAATATTGTCATTTAGTTAAAAAATAAATATTTAATTAATTATATTCTATTTTTTAAAAAAAATATTTAATTATCGAAACAACATCATTTTTGTTTATAAATAAAAAAAAATCAAACAATACAAAATTTTATATTTAATTAATTATAAATAATTTTCATAATTATTGTATTACAGGGATAAAATAGTCTTTACGCAGAAAACCACTAACGGCAGTTAACTTTTTTAACGGAAAAGTGGTTGGGAGATATTTCTTTGAAAAGTAGGTAGTTTATAGATACAAGCTTAAAAATTAATGATTTACAGAAGTTTCACTTAATAAGTGGTGGCCACCAGATAATTACCCATTTTAGTATTTGATAAATTTTTTAAAAAATCTCTTTTAGTAAAATCATCCCATGTAGATTTGAAAAAGAGAGAATGGGTACATTTTCAAAATAGAATCATATTTATGCTTAATATAATTTCATACATATCTTCGTATATATTATAAAAATTTAAAATTATTCTTATTAATTAAGAAATAAAATTATTAACTTTAAAGATATTATTATTATTAATAATATTATTATTATTACAAATATATTGTGATAACAAAATAAAAAATAAAGCATTTATTTTAGTTATCAATTATTATATGTACACAATAAAAAAATATTTTATATACATGTTTATAAATATTTAACAAATTTTATTTAATATTATGGTTAATTCAGTCATTTATATTGTTAGAGTAATTTAATAGTAAGATTTATAAAAAAAATATGACTGTTTTTAAAACTTATATTATCTTTGAAAATAAATTTTACCAAATATTTAGCAACTTAATAGCATTAATCTAGTTGTCATTTTTATTTTTGAAAGAAACTTTTCTTAATTTGTCGTGCCATGCCCATGTTAACGGAAAAATTGGTAAGTTTTCTGGGTGTTTACGTACTTAACTCTGGGCGTTATGGTCATTTGTTCAAAATTAACTGCCAAATTGGCTGAATGAGGGGTAGGGATGGCAAAATGACCCGGCCCGAATTTTGGCCCGAATGACCCGGCCCGAAATTTTAGGGCTTTGGCCGGAATTTTCGGGTCAAAGATCGGGCTCGGGCCAAAAATTAAGGCCCGATTAAATTTTCGGGTCTGGCTCGGGCCATAGGCGGCCCGACCCGACCCGACCCTAAACTAAAAAAAAAAAAAAACTTACACATGGCTTTGTCTTTTTTATGTTAAATTGTGAAATTGTGTGTTTTTATTTGTATATGATATGACTTTTTTTTTAAACATTGGGTTATAGAATTGATTTGTGGAATTGTGTGTTTTTATTTGTATAGGATGAGTTTCTTTTTTTCTTTTTTTTTTTAAATGACACAAGTGTAAATCAAAATTTGGATATGAGTTGTGAAATTTGTGTTTTATTTAAGTATTAAATTTGAAATTGGGAAAGAAAACAGTGGGTGGCGAAATTAATCGGAAATAAATCAAACAATTTAACAAAAAAATTATAAAAGCTAAATCAATAGTAAAATATTGTTCGAACTTGGCGCCGACCCGATGATGTGATTCGACTCGGGTCAGGTCGGGCCCGACCAAGCAACGATGATCGGACTTTTTGTCGGATCGGGCGCTTTCTTTGAAGTGGTCGGGGGTCGGGCTCGAGCCCGGCTTGACAATTTGCCATCCCTAGTGAGGGGAATGGGTGGGCGGTGCAAAGAATATCGAAACTCGAAAGAAACATTTGAAAATTGAAAATAAAGAGCAGGGCACAAATGTAATTTCGCACTTATCTCCAAGGGCCCGAACAACATTACAAAAGCAATTCTCCCGTCCTGTGTTTCACGGTTTACATAGAGTCTTAAAAAATTCTATAGCCTCGAAAGGTCTCAGAGAAAGAAATGATACTTCAACCGAGTCTGCACAATCACCATAAGATTTGTCTCTCACAGTCACAGTCACGCACTCAACCTCTCCCATGCAAAATCCCCAGTTATTATAGCCATCATCATCAGCAAAGCGTAATAAAGTACCAGAAACAGAAACTGCCGGTCATCAAATGCTCGACGTCACAAATTCACAGCTACGGAACAGTGGACTTCGAGAGAAGACCCATGATTAAATGGAACGCTATATTCAGGAAAATATCTCTTATGGACGACCCTCAACTGGGTTCTGCTTCTATCTTGAATGATTGGGAGAAGGGTGGCAGGAGCCTCACCAAATGGGAGCTTTCTAGGGTTGTCAAAGAGTTGAGGAAGTTCAGGCGCTACAAACAAGCTCTTGAGGTTGGCTTGGATTGCTCTGTTACTACTTCTTCACTAAATGAATTTGATTGAAAGCCTTTTATTTTTTCGGGTTCTTTGGGTGGGTTTAGGGTTTAAATTTCCTCTCTCCTTTGAAAACCTAGTCTTCAATTTGTCGGTGTGTTTGATTGAAAACATCTTTGAGAGCTGAATGATTAAGCTTGTCAACTTTAACCTTAACCTTGTACTACAAAGATGTGGTGGTGCTGATGCACTGTGCATACAGAATATTAATGAACTGGTGATTTGATTGATGCCATTGCTCATAGTGCTATGATTGGATTTGGGTCCTCACCATCATTTCTGCTATTCTAGTCAAGTGTTACATACTTTGAAAAATGATATACCTTATTATGGACATGTCTATTGAAATTTCTAACATTCTTGCAGGTATATGACTGGATGAACAATAGAGGAGAGAGGTTCAGATTATCTGCGAGTGATGCTGCTATTCAATTAGACCTAATCGCCAAAGTGCATGGAGTTGCCAGTGCCGAAGATTTTTTCCTAAGTCTTCCTGATACTTTGAAGGACAGGAGAGTATATGGGGCTCTTTTGAATGCCTATGTGCGGGCTAGGATGAGAGGAAATGCTGAATTACTAATTGACAAAATGAGAGATAAAGGTTATGCCGTGCACTCACTTCCATTCAATGTGATGATGACTCTTTATATGAACCTCAAGGAATATGATAAAGTTGACTTGATGGTTTCTGAAATGAAGGAGAAGGGCATACGACTGGATGTGTATTCTTACAACATTTGGTTATCATCTTGTGGATCCCGAGGATCCACAGAAAAGATGGAAGGGGTATTTGAACAGATGAAAGTGGATAAAGCCGTTAATCCGAATTGGACTACATTCAGCACAATGGCAACAATGTATATTAAGATGGGACAGATTGAAAAAGCCGAGGAGAGCTTGAGGCGGGTTGAGAGTAGAATTACTGGTCGGGATAGGATACCATACCACTATCTCTTAAGTCTATACGGCGGTGTTGGTCAAAAAGAGGAGGTTTATAGGGTGTGGAATCTTTACAAATCAGTTTTTCCTAGTGTTACAAATTTGGGATACCATGCCATGATCTCTTCTTTGGCTAGGATTGGGGATATTGAAGGGATGGAAAAGATATACGAGGAGTGGTTGTCAGTAAAGTCATCTTATGACCCTAGGATAGCAAATCTTATGATGAGTTGGTATGTTAAAGAAGGGAATTTTGATAAGGCTGAGGCTTTCTTCCATAACATAATTGAAGAGGGAGGAAAGCCAAATTCAAGTTCATGGGAAACTCTTGCTGAAGGGCATATTGGAGAGAGGAGGATTCTGGAGGCTCTGTCTTGCTTGAAGGAAGCTTTTGCAGCTGAGGGAGCCAAGAGTTGGAGGCCGAAGCCTGTAAATGTCATTAACTTTTTCAAGGCTTGTGAGGAAGAATCTGATATGGGAAGCAAGGAGGCCTTGGTAGCGTTGTTAAGACAACCCGGGTACCGTAAAGAGAGAGATTATATGTCACTCATTGGTTTAACTGATGAAGCTGTTGCTGAAAATAACAAGAAAAATGATGAAGACAGTGATGAAAATTCTGAAATGCTTCTCAGCCAACTGCAGTTTGCAGAATAACCTGTTATATATATATATATATATAAAGCCTTTATTTGAACCCAACCTGGAAGTTTTTACCGCGGTATTATGTTTCAATGTGCTTTCTTTTGCTCACAGAGTCACAGTGACCAGAAATGTGGGAGTCGAAAACTTTAATGCTCCTTACAAGGTCGAGTAGACGTGTGAAGTTTAGACCCAATAGAGTTTCCTAGTCATACTATGTGTTTAGTACCAGATCATAGGAATTTTGCCATGGCCTTATAATTGGTTCATTGTCGATTATTATTGCTGCTTTATTTAATGCTGTATCAGTTCCATTTTCTCTTTTTCAATGACTCCTTTCCAGTTGCCAGTCTCATTCCCATATGGTCGGCTGTGTGAGTTTATTTTCATATTTTTGTGTTGTGTTTCTATTGTTCTTTATATATTGAGCTTTGGCTTTGATGCTGTGTTTATATTTTGGTTTCGGATTCTGCAGTGGGGAGTCCTCGGGATCAATTGTTTTTTTGTTTACTTCCCTTTAGAAGGAAGTAAGGAAGGGGTAATAAAGTTGAGGTTTCAAACATTAATGGATAGGGTTTTTTAAACTCACTAATTTTTTCTCTATTTCATTTTTTTAATTAAAATATTTATTATTAAATTAATTTTGATAAAATTATCGAATAAACCCTATTTTCTATCTCTCTCAATTCTTGATCAACTCTAATCAATTGCTTAAATTTTCCCGTTTGCAAATGAATGTTAAATCTTACAAATAATTGAAATTAACTTTCCTATAGGCTACTGCCTATATCAAATCAAGGTTTAGTGGCCCACTGCTTCAAGACTTGGGCTCTCGGGGCCAAAGGGATTTGCATGAAACAACTAGAAATTTTACAGTTTGAGGGCCAGTTTGGTAATATTGTAATTTTTAACATAATTGTTGTTAGCTGTGCTGTATAAATAATCAGTAGTAAAGAGAATCAGTTAAGTGTTTAGTAAATTTTATTTTCAGAAAAACTGTAAATTTTGAAAGTAGTTGTGAGTGTTTGGTAAATCTTACTGTTAAATTACTGTAAAAAATAAAAGAACTAAAATTGACATAATGTAAGATGAAATTTATTTACACATATAAAAACATATACACACAATATTTTTATTTGTGTATTACAATAATTTAATTAAAAATAAAAATTATACTACATTGATTTTATTTCTTTTATAATAAAAATGTATTGAAATATTAATTTATTTTCAATTTGAATAAGGATAGTTTTGGGTTTAAGTAATAATTGTAAGGATAGTTATGGAATTGTATTAAAAAATAAAATTAATTTTCAGAATCAGAATCTAAAAGCTACTCCTTTTCTGCTTTTCAAAATCAGCCGTAGTTAGCTCACTAATTTTATTCAAAAGCTCTTTGACCAGGAGCTTAATAATAATAACGTCTCTTTCTTTAATTTATAGGAACAAAATCTTGAAAGCGATACATTTTTTATTTTTCCTATAAATCTGTGTAAAATTATAAATCTTTATAATTTTTTGAAAATAAAATTTAAAAAAAGAGTCTCAATTCAAATGTCACAAATAAAATGTAGTGGAATTTATGAAGAAAAAAAAATCCACGGCTAGGCCAAAGAGAGTAAAACGGTAAGTTTTTAATTTATAAGAAGTGATGTAGAGAGATAACAAGCACCGTAAAAAAGAGAAGAAAATTAATGGGCATTTTTAAGATTTTAAAATTCTAATAATTATTATATTTTTAAAATAGATGTTGAAAAAAATTTAGTGAGTTGAAATAGTCCCACCCAAAATTAATATGTATTCATCAATTGTTTTAAGGGGTGTGGCGAGAAAACGGATTTCTTTTACAGACACGCAAATATACGGGCCTTTGAATAATCTTTGACCATTTGGTCCAGCTATATCAAGGACATTTGAAAGAAGCTTCTTTTGATATGGTCCAGCTAGTGTGCATACGTGGTTTGGAATCACTTATTTTTGTCTTTACTTAACTGACCGTTGGATTGCAAAAAGAAAGATCCAATGGCTTTTGAACTGACAGGTGCTTTATTAAGTTGGTAACTGGTTACCGACATGATCGGGGTTTTCTCAAAAACTAGGGTGTGAGAAATCATCGGCGGCGTATGTTTTATGTGCCGCTAGTTAGTTTTATCGGACTGAAGTGAGTAATGTTTGAATGAAGGCAAGACATATGGGAATTAGTCTGTTGGTGGCGTATGTCGCTAACTAGGTCTTTTATATCCATACGCTGAGGGTTAAATAATCAACCTTTTTAGATGATATAAGAGAAGAAGGAAGTCATGTCGTCCATCAATGAACTGAGAAGAGAGATTGTACACGAGCCGTATTGAAGGGGATTTTATGAAGATCAAATCGTTGGTGGAGATTCAAATGCTGGTGATTGAAGGCGTAAGTGAAATGAAGTTCGATTGAAGATCCTCTTCACCTCGTTATGCCATATCAATGTTTACTTCTGGGAAGCCAAGGTGACAGCAAATTTATATCTTATTCAAGCATGTGGGTTACAATTTTTTTAATTAATGGTAATGCATTTCCTAAGAAGAAGACTCACCATGAGATGATATGCCTCTAATCTGCACATTGTGTGTGTTATAAGGAATTTTCTTAATTCTTGTTGCGAGACTGGCCAAATTCTTTGATTGTGTGTAAAATTGTTTTAGTATGAGCTCAAATCATATTGTGAATTCTTGGTATTAAGGATCTATCAATGATTTTGTGTATATATTTTCTCTTTCGAGTCCTCCCATTTTTCCATGGCATCTTTATTATGGAAATGAGATCTCTACTATTTTGAGTCTTCCCCTACACTTGCATTGTTTGGAAATTGAAATGATTACCTTCTATTGCAGGGACAAACAACTATCTTTCCTCGGATTTTTGGTCATGAAGCTGGAGGGTATGTTTATCAGTAAATGCTTAATAGAAAATCAATGCTTAGACTTGTAGCTTAATAAAGTTAAAAAAATTTTGTGAAACTTTGTTTGCATTCATGAATGGTAACATTCAATACTGATTCTACAATCTGGACTGATCTATCCTTCACTTTTGTGTATTCACATTGTTTTTTTGTGCTGCTAATGTCAAAATTGTAGAAAGCATAGGGGAGTGCTACAGTTTGTGTACTTAGCTGTGGAATCTCCACAAGTATGAAAACTTCCCATCTCTTAACTGAACAATATTGGCAATGCTACAGTTTCTAACTTATATGTGTACTGCTACTGTTTCCAAACCGAATGGGGGCCAATCTGTTGCCATTTTGGATTGGGTGCAGTTGGCCTGGCTGTAAGTTACTCTATTTGCTTTGTGTCCAATTTTTAGAGGCTATCTATTCCAAAAAGTAATATTAATGTATTTTGTACAATTCTTTAGGCTGCTAAAGAGGCAAGAGTATCAGGGGCTTCCAGGATCATTGATGTTAATTTGAACCCAAGCAGATTCAAGGAAGATATAATGGTTAATACACAATCAGGGGCTTCCAGGATCATTGATGTTAATTTGAACCCAAGCAGATTCAAGGAAGGTATAATGGTTAATACACATATATAAAACAGAAAATATCATGAGTTATAAGCTCTGCTCTACATCACTAAATGCATTCGTGAGGATGCATTCTCTTCTTCATATCCAATATGACTTGCTGTTTACTTATTGATGAAAGTTCATATTGTTATTCTTGCAGCCAAGAAGTTTGGGTTACCGAGTTTGTCAATCCAAAAGATTATGACAAACATGTTCAACAGGTTGGTTCCTAGACCTTTTTGAGTTATTTTGCAAATGATTGTTCGCAACCTTAGCTTCCAAAGCTCTTGCTTTTCTTGTATATTTGCATAATATTTTACTATCCTTTTGGCTGAATATGATCTCATATTTGTTGTGTGCATTGTTGATTGTTTAACTATATTTAGCTATGCTACCAGACTTTTATTTGTTCATGCAGAAATTGATTTATGCTTTTTATGATCATGGATTGCTGAAATGACCAATGGTGGAGTGAATCGAAGTGTCAAATGTACTGGAAGCGTCCAGGCCATGATCTGAGCATTTGAATGTATTCATGATGTTATTAATTACCATTAGCTAATCTTCTGTTTACCATTTGGAACAGAGTAGAAAATGATGTAGTTCTTCTATTATATTGTTTCTTTTTAATTCTGCAATCTGCATACCTTGTCAGGGTTGGGGTGTTGCTGTGCTTGTGGATGTGCCAAATAAAGATGATGCATTCAAAACTCATCCCATGAATCTGGTTAATGAGATGACTCTCAAGGGTACCTTCTTTGGCAACTGCAAACCTTGCGCGGATCTTCTTTCTGTTGTTGAAAAATACATGAACAGGGTAAGCATACGCATCTGATTGTTTGAATGTGTTTGCTTTCTTTCTTTTCCATTTCTATAAACTAAAACTTCATCAATGTTGCAGGAGCTCGAGCTTGAGAAATTTATCACTCACACTGTACCCTTCTCAGAAATTTATCCTGAAAGCATGAGGTGCATCATTCGCATGGATGGTTCGATGTGTCTGCTGTTGGTGATCCATCTAATTGAGGCAAAATGAAGATGATCACATAATTTCCAAGTTATTGCATAGAGAATAAGTAATTAATGATGTATGTTTGATGACTTGCTGCATATGGCTTACAAAGAGTTGTGTTTTCTACATATTTCTTTCAGAACCTTTTTTGTAGCATATCTAATAAAGATTTTCCTATAAATCTTCTTTCCTGTACGCCATTGCAGTGTTAATTGCTAATCTATGGTAATTCCGCCGGTCGCGTATGTCGGCTTCAAATAGACTTCTCTGCCACCTTAATGAGTAAAAGAGCTTATTCCACTTGAATACCGGACTGAAATTTTATTCTTATACCTGTAAATTACTTGACAACAATTATCACAAATGAGTAAAAGAGCGAACAAAATCCACTTAAGAAAATGGGGACGCCTTTTCAAGGTGATATAATGATTCAATAAAAATTAACAGATAAAAAATAAAGCAATAAGTTAACATTACGATTCTAAGCACAAAAGATCAATCATTCTAAATATCTTAACATAAGATACATGTTTTGAAATGGAGATGGCCATCAATCTTTTTCTTTAGCCCATAGCCCAAAAGTGACTGATTGAAAGAAAGAACATTATTTGTCAATCTGTCACTTGCTTGTCACTTACTTCCTCCGCATGTGGCTACAAGTTTCCTTCTCTGTGGATGCTCCGCTACTTTATAATCTACAACTGCACATAACATGGATGGATCAAGCACATAATTCTCACTTCATGGGGACCTGTCGTTAACAGCTGCTGCGACGCTTGCCTTTAACTTTACTATCGACCTTCCAAATATTCCTTCACTGTTTGCTACTGCTTCCATTAACATATCATCAATGCAGCCCTTAATCTTTATATTTCGTTGTTGAGCTTCAAACAATATGTGAATGAAACCAACTTTCCTTGACCCAGCCTCAGTGATATACTTGTGTTATACACACCGTGATTCTATTAAAACAAGAAACCTTGTTCAAATAAGAGCGTGCTTCAGCTCCTGACCCTCTTCCACCCAATTATCTTCATATGTAATTCCATTAATAATATCTCAGAGATATTGAGGTAACAAGTATCACCATTACTTTGTCAAATGTTTAAAGAAATCCATTTATCTGCTTCTGCAACATTAAGCTTAAGTCTTAGTAAGTTTTTGGTCTCATAGATATTCTTGCACATTTCAGAATTCCTATATCTTATATAACTTTCTAACTTTCTAATTTATTTTCTTTTTCTTTAATCGTTCTTTCTTGATAATTCTACAAGTAAAATTAGTCAATAATATTTTCTCAGTTCATCTTTATGACCAAAGAGCTGGATGTAGTTTCAATTACCTGAATGCTTTTGGGTGCATGTGTCTAACCATGTCTTTTTCTTTTTGAGTTTGCGGGTGGATTGGATGCTTGAATTGCACAAAAAAATTTGTCCAGGCTGTACAGAATTTCAAAGATAAATTTTAACTTTCTATGCTCATCGTATATTACCCTTCAAACTCTCTTGACCAAGCTAAAAAAAATTTACCAAATCATGAGATAAAATGTTTCAACTATGTTCCATAAAGCAATTATCCATTTGACTAATCAGGTAATCAATGATGCTAAATTGATCCAGATCCTTTTCTTTGTTTCCCTAATTATTTTAGTAAACAAATTAAAAGAATAATTGTGAAAGCTTTCCGAATCCAGTAAATACACCAACCAAATACTTTCACAAATTACATGTGAATACTACTTCAGAAAGTCTTAAAAAAGACCATGATAATTTTTTACTTCAATGCACATCCATAATGCAGACAAGCTACAATACGAAGTCAATCAACAGCAAAAATAAAAATTTTTGTCGTAGTTGAACATATTCAACAAATGCAGTGCAATCCCACTTATAGAACTAAGACTTGTTAATGTAAGAAACTTAAAGAACAAAGACCAAATCAATTAACAATCCCCTCTGATAGGAGCAACATCTGTTACACACTACATATACAAACCTTTGCAAATTAGGTCTATCATCTAATTAAAATGAACATTATGCTTTAGCTTCACTAAACAAACAAACAAGTTCATGCAACAAATATATTCTTCTAACGCCACTGCATCAACAAACGTATTCTTCAAGAACCTCAAATACGAATGAGGAACGTAGTTAAGAAGTAAGCATCTTACATCTTTGGCTTCACCCTGCATTTGCTTATAATCAGCAGTCTTTGCAGCTATTGCTGCTTGTTTTGTCACTTCATGCTTCTTCATAAAATGAAAAGCCTACAATAACATATGTGTGTATATGTGTGTAAATCACCATAATAACTATTCAAACAAAACCCATGTACATGGATTTAAAAATTGAACTCCCTCAACAGCTTGGCACCTTTGAAACCTTTTCCCTCGTTACGAGAGGCGCTGATCTCCCTCAACAGCTTGGCACCCCGCTCCAAGTGCTCCAGTTCCAATCCAGCAGAGGTCGTTCTGGGATGATCAATCCTAAACGTTGGCAGGGGCAGGACCAAAGTTGAACTCACCTCTAGCCATTGCTATAGATCAAAAACGCAAATTGGACGATTGAGGTTGCCCATATTGAAAAGAACCACCAAAAGAGAAAGGGGAGAATTTCAAAGGGCCACGCGAGTGGCAACAACCATAGGCAGAGGCTGCTGCAAGTGCTGACGATATTAACCCTTCGACGAGCCTTTCCCCATTTACTTTCTTTTTCTTTCTTGGTTTATTCCAGAAATAAGTTTATGGCTGGGTCTTCTTTGAATTTTTGTCCACCCTAAATTGGCTTCGATGCAAAGACTTGTTTTTAACGTTCACTTGCTTGTAACAGGTTGTTGCATTTAAGAACATGTTCGTTGTTTCTAACAATTTACTTGTTTTCATATACAAGACAATTGCAAAAATTTCTTGTCGTCAGCATGAAACTTGTTCGTCCGGTTATTTTCACTTTTCTCTATGTTTTTTTCTCATCCGTTAGATGACATCCAACGGTCAGTTTGGTTAAGACAAAATTGAGGGATTTGGTATCAATGATATAAAGTAACCTTTAGGTTTTTTACTTTCTTTTAAATTCAATAAATTAATTTTTTTTTCACTTTTAGATATAAGAAAAATATGAGTGTTTCTTTTATATTTACCTCAGAATACAATATTAATGTAGTTATTGTATACGTTAGTTAAAAAGTTGCAAATATTAAGAACAAAATTGTTATTGAGTTCATTCATTAATTTTTGAAGGCCTGAACTAATAATCTGAACCAAATTCAATCGGTTCCAACTACTAAGCAATTCTCAAACTAAACCATTTTAGTATATTAATACATCTTAAAGATAACAGTACACTTCAACTTACCCCCGTTACAATGACAATCAAAACCCCACCATCAAATTGGTGGGGTTTTGGGTTTGTTCCACGTGTGCAGTGGTGGGGCAAAGAGTTTGGGAATTTAGGGATATGATGGGTGTGTGTTTAATTGTGGTCTGGATTGTTAAAATTAAATAGTAAACATGGAGTGTTTGATTTCGATTATGTTGTGATTGTGTTGGTGCTGTAAATGAAGTTTATGAATATATAATTTTTGTTTAAATTTGACAACTTTTATGGATTGGGGAAGAGATTTTCTTTGTAATTGTGTGTGGAGTGACGATTTTTTGGGCAGTTTTTGTTAGTGATGAAGAAGAAACGAAGAGGTAAATCAAAAAAAGAAAAAAAGAAAGAAGTAATGAAGAAGAAATGAGGAAGCATAATAAACGAAGGAGGAGAAAAAAAATTAAGAAAATAGAGAAGAAGAAACGAAGAGGTAGCGAAAAAGAAAATAAGAGAAAATTTCAATTATTTAATTAATATTGATATTTTCTTTTAGAAGAATATGAGGGTGATTTTCTTTTAGTAATGTAGATAAAGTTTGATTAGTCATATCATTTATCAACTTAGTCAATAAAAAAAATTTTTTAAAAAAATAAGATAAAGAAGTAAGGTAGAAGAAAAAAATAAAAATATGAATAAACAACTAAGATAGAAAAAAAATTAGAAATACTCACGAGTTCCTTGAAAAAGAGAGTGGAGGATGATTATTACTGGAGGTGAGAAAATAAAATAATAATAATTATATTTTATCCCGACATTTTAGAAAACAAGAGGGAGTGCAATGTTAATGACTAAAATAAATACATCCCTTTGATCCAATTGTTGGATCACAAAAAGACAAAAAATATAGTACCATAGTAACCATACCACAGTAGCAACGTAGCTGAACCCAAGTTAATGGCAGGCTTGAGCCTATAGAATCTGATCTATTTTCTTGTTGAGTGAAAGGTACAAATCGAATTGATTTTTCGATCAAAAATATGATTAAATTTAATAGATTTGGAGGGTAAATTAAAATTTTCGTAAGAATAAATTAAAAAATTATCTTTCTAATTAGAGGGTAAATACGTATTAAAGAAGAAGAAGAAGAAGAAAAAAAAAAGAAGAAGGTAGATAAGGACAAAAGCCATTTGTAAACTTGTTTCTCGTATAGCTAGTTGTCTCAAACTCTTAATCAAGGGTGGATTCACTTAGAGTGGATAATTCAGTAAAAAAAATAAATATCTTTTAATTTCATATTAATATTTGAGAATTTTTTTAATTGCTTAAGTAAGCAAATTTTTGTTATAGGGTCATTTTATAAATTATCTTTTGTAGTTGAACCAATTTTATATTTTCATAGTACAATTAAAGTAATATTGTCCCCCATGAATCAAATTCCAAGCTCTGCCGTGCTCTGAAATAACAAAATTAAAATATCAACAATATGTGGATAATCTTTAATCTTTATTAAGCTACTTGACAAAATAAGCCGTCGGTGAGAAGTTTCATTCAAAATACACACGACAAGAGAACGAAATGCCCAATAACATGTGCAGCATGAGCCGAACAAATACGAATGCAATTTTATTGGTACAACTAATTTCAGAGACACGCATTCCTCTTGTTTTACTCCAAGAATAACATGTTTCCAGCTTGTCAATTTGTTTTTTTCTCCTTCTCATGCCCTTGATCCTTAATTACTTATTTTCTATTGTTTATTTGTTTATTATTATTATTATTATTATTTTTTTTTGTCGAGTTTAAACTATCTTACAACCACTATATATGCTACAACAGTCAGAGCATTTTCATTAGATTTACAAACTTATGACTTAATTTGAATTGGAATGTCTAATGCAAACTTTGAAAAGTGTAACAAAATTTGTTTTCATTAGATTATCGTTAATGTGCTGTATATACATTAATGGTTATAAAATAGTCATAATTGGGGTAGTTTAAGGTGTAAAGGATTTGGGGTACTTTGGTTAATTTGATGAAATAACTATTATCCACCCATCATGTTAGAAGTTTGGAAGTTAATGGTGCATTTTCCATTTGGTAATCGAAATGGAGAGGAATCGGAATAAGAATAATTTATTTATTTGAATTATATGAATTGGAATCGGAATAAGTTGTATTGTTATTGATGTATTTACTTTATCTTATAATCGGAATGGATTGTTGTAAGCTATTATAATGTCCTTACTTTATTATTAATAATAATATTATTATTATTTGTTATAATAATTGTTGTTATTATTATTTAAAAAATTTAATAACAACAAACAGTAAGAGTTGAAGTGAAGGATGCTGTTGGATTTGCAGACAGATTATGCAAATCTATCTTTCAATCTGGTAGCCGCTTAAACATGCCCTGAACCCGAGCCATGCACCAACCGAAAATGCATAATTTTGAACATACATGTATTTAGAAAAAAAGAAGCATATACTTCATACTACGGACCAACATATCAAATCCATATTATGTCACCAAATTGCAAGGACTCATTCATAACACATGCGAGATCTCAAAAATGTGGAACCCACAAATTAAATTAAAAATTTTCACATGTAATCACATGATGGGTATGGCATGCCATTACCATTGCCACAAATAAATCACCATAAACTTCAATTTCATCTCTGTTTCTTTTCAAAATAAAGATACAAATCCGCTATGATACCCACCCACCTTTTGTTCCCCCTTACACAGATTAAACTTTGAAATTAAATAATCATGATCCAACTCAAAAGCCCAAAACTTGCATATCAAAAAGAACTCAAAAGATTCAATACCCCACTAATTGGGGCATGCTAGTCATAATTCGAATTCTTGACGGCTATTTTTTTTTTTTTTTTGAATTACATGAGACTAATGTTTAGATTACAACTCATATTATATAAGAATATTATTGATATTTATAATCAGATAATTATTGGAACTAGTTTACATTAAATCTTATATAACCTCTCTAATATTTGAGGGACGTCTACTCTACACACTTTTTGAAAGGGAGAAGACTTTCTTCACTCAAATTGAGGAAGGAATTACACTCTTATTACCCTCACAATTATAAGAGAGTGGTTCTGGTTGACAACTCTTTTAATTTGTTCAAAAATAATTGGAGATTTACAGAAATGACGATATATATATATACAGCCAATTTATAAAAACAACTCAAATTAAACTTATCTGATTTTAATAACAAAAAAAAAAGACCATTTTTGACAATAATGCTACAAAGTATATGACAGGTTAATTGAGCATGTCAACTGCAGCAAATATATGCCTATAGTAGATGGTCGACTATGTTTGTTGATGTTGTCTCTTAGGCATTATTATCTAAATGATGCTCTTAACTGTTAAAAAAAAAAGGAGAGAGAGAAGTTCAATTTAGAACATTTGTATAAATTAACATAAATTTGGGCCATTTCATTAAATTTCCCATAAAAGTTGCCACCCATTAACCGCCGCACCTGTTTTTTTTCATATAACCTTAAATAGCTCAACTTGAGCATTGACAAAACTCAACGCAGAAAAAGTTTATGTTCATCAATGGCGGAGCTACAGAACCCGAATATAATGACAAAGCTTATCACTTTTCTCTCTTCTTTCCTTCAAAGGGTTTCCGAATCTAACGATATTAACTGTCGGTTTCAGCCTCAAAAAATCTCAGTCTTTCATGGCCTAACTCGCCCTTCAATCTCAATTCAAAGCTATCTTGAAAGAATTTTCAAGTATGCAAATTGTAGCCCTTCTTGTTTCATTGTTGCATATGTTTATCTTGATCGGTTCGTTCAACGGCAACCCTCGCTGCCCATCAATTCTTTTAATGTTCATCGCCTGCTTATCACCAGTGTCATGGTTGCTGCTAAGTTCTTGGATGACATGTAAGTTATAAACTACGAATTTCTTGAATTTGATATCTGGTTTTGTTGATTTTCTTGAAATTTGATGCATACACAGTTTAGCTTTAATTTAGTGAATTTTGATATCTTTTAGAGCTTCTGACTCTAATCTCTAAGAATTTTGTGAAGCATTTTGAATTTTCCACTTCCCAAATCCCAGATAAATCCAGTCGTGTGAATCCCCTGCTGGTTTCCAGATAAACAGCCAAAATGCATAAAAATGATGAAGTTGTTTCAGCAAATGTGCAAATTGTTTAAAATCAATTATTCCTTTTGTCACTATACATATGTACATGTATGTGCTCTAAAAGTTAAATCAGTTGGCAAATTCATTTTCATGGCTCTTTTAGTAATTCACATTTTGCATTTTTGACTTTTTACAAACTAAGATTCTTTCTTTCTTCTTTTTCAAATTATTAATTTTCAGGTACTACAACAATGCTTACTATGCAAAAGTTGGAGGAATCAGCACAATAGAAATGAACTTTCTTGAATTGGACTTTCTATTTGGATTGCGTTTCCATTTAAATGTGACCCCAAATACTTTTCACACTTACTGTACTTATCTTCAAAGAGAGATGGTACTGCTACAACCTCCACTAAATGTAGCAGAATCATCTTTGAGCATTGCAAGATCAGTGAAGCTCCACTTGTGTTTCAATGAAGATGAAACCACCTCACATCAAATGCAACAACAGCAACTTTCTGTTTAAAAGTTTTAATGCAAAGCTCTTAGTGTACTTAGTTAGAAATAGAGATTAGTGGCTGTGTTTTACTCTTGCTCATTTTTTGAGTTGGCAGACACATTGAAATCATAATTTGATGTACTAAAAACTTTTGTTTTGTCTTGTATTTGTTTTCTTTTCTGGGTTTTGGATCTCAAATTATTTGGTGCTTGTAAAGTACAGAAATGGGAGTTTTTTCTTTACAGTCTGGCTATCAACAAAGTCTGTAATGTAAATTATTAATTCATTAATCTTGTGGATTCTTATCCATGTTGTGCATTCTCTTTAACTTTTTGGGGTGCCTTTCAAAAGTCCAGAGGGGTTGCAAAATTGGGAAAGAAATGAGTGGTGACTGGTGAGTGAGAGAGGATTGTAGGGGCAATAAGGGTAGGTGACAAAAGCGAATGATGTACAGCAAATTTTATAATTTGTTCATTTTTTGAAAGTTGTACTGATTCTTCACGGGGAGACAGTGTACGAGTGAACATGTGCAAGTGCAATCATGGATGAAGGTTTTAGACTTTGGTGAGGATGAAAGGGAGAGATGTTGAGCTAGCTAGCACTTACCCTCACTTGTAACGTGTCAAATTGGTCACATTGAGCCCATTTTAGTTGACCAATTTATCATGCAATTGCAACATCTAAATCATTATGAGCAGTCTTTATCTAGTGTGGAAAATGTGGATAGATTAAAAGATAAAAAATGTATTCAAAGTTGGTATTAAAATGTCCATCTTAGATAATAATTATTATTATAAGCATATTTTTTTTGACAAATATTATGAGTCTAATTTAGATGCTGTAAATCAATGAGCAAGACAATACCAAATTTTTTTGGCCAAGGTTTAAAAATTTACGAACTCCTTTTTCTGTATTTTCTTCATTAAAATAATTAAAAAAACATACAAAATTTTATAACACCCTTTTTAATGCCGAAACTAATTTTATAAATTCGCATATACTCATTAAACCTCAGTTCTTTTATTTTTTTAAATTACATGAGACTAATGCTCAGATTACAACTTATATTATATGAGAATATTATTGATATTTATAATTAGATAATTACTGAGACTAGTTTACATTAAATCTTATATAATATTTTACTTTCTCTAATATTCGAGGACGTCTACTCCACACACTTGGAAGAAGAATACATTCACTCAAATTGAGGAAAGAATTGAACCCCCACAATACTTTTATAGGGGTTCGAACCACTACCCTTGCAATTGTGAGGAGTGGTTCTAGCCACTTAGCCTTTAGCCAAATATGTTCTTTTATCTAATCCTTATTGTTCATGCATTCATCCAATAAAAAATAAGATTTAAAAGTCAAAAAAAAAAAAAACAGGAAGAAGAAGAAGTAGCAGCAGCTTAAGGTTATGCCCTTTTTTTTTTTTTGTTTGTTTTGGCGCATCGCTTAAGTTTATGCTTAAAGTGAAAATTTCAAGAGAAAAGCCAAAAAAAATAATTGAAAAGTTTTAGAAATTTGTATTTTCAATGAACTTAATCGTGAAGAGAACTCACCATGGGTGGTGGAAGAAGAAAATAGGTGAAAATCAATTAGTAGAAATCATTCTTGAAATCGTAAAATACATGTTCTTGTATATTATCTCACTTGAGAAGTAAAGAAACCAAAATGCTTCTTGTTCTGTTCAATGCTTGAAAAAGAAAATGTCAGGTCGTTAATGTTACTGATTCTGCAGAACTAAAGAAGTAGTTTTCCGGCTTTCCATGTACTCCCGGCTAAGGTTAAAACAATAAATGTGTTGAATGGGCTTCAAGAGGACTTTATAGAGACCAATGTTGCATGTCCCAAAAAAAAAAAAAAAAAGAAGAGATCAATGTTGCATAGGCCTATGTCAAGAACATTCCCTAAAGCCCGACCCAAACTCAATGTAAGAAGATAGAATTAGCTATGTGGGTCCATGACCCAAAAAAAAAAGATCTTCTTAAAACCCCTTTATTAATTATACTCTCTTTAGTACTTAAAAAATATCTCTCCTGTGTAATCTTATTGGTATGATTTGTTGGAGAATTTGGATGCGCAGGAATGATAAAATATAGAATAATAAAATTTGTAGTGTGGCTCGTGTTCTTAATTCAGCTGGCCATTACTTGTTTCAATGGGAAGCTGTAAGGAAGAAATTTGTTTTTGCTGATGATGATTCTCACCATGGTTGTCATGGGGTTGTTTGTTGGGAGAAACCTCATCTTGGTTGGCTCAAGTGTAATGTTGACGTTGCAATATTTACGGCTCAGGGGAAAGTTAGTTATGGAGGCATTATTTGAAATTCTGATGGGGTTTTTGTGGCGGCATGCTATGCGTCTGTGCTTGGAAGCTTTGGTGCTAGGGATGCGGAAACCCTTGCTGTGCGCGAGATCCTAAGTTGGATTAAGCGGTCTCAACTGTCCTGTGTTGTTGTTGAGATGGATTATTTTCAGGTTTTTAAAGCTCTCACGGAGAATTACTCTTGTCCCAATGGCTATGGTCTTATTCTCGATGATTGTAGAGCGTCAGCTCATTCTATAGAAGATGTTATTTTCTCTTTTGTTCGACGATTTACGAATACTGCTACAAGGGTGGGGGGTTCTTTGTCAGGTCCTGAAAAGTGGAGTCATGTTCCATCTTTTTGGTTAAATACTTATCTATTTACTGTTTCTAGTTAATGAAATTTCTAATGATCTTCAAAAAAATATATATATATATATACATCTCTCCCTCTCTCTTTTATCTTAAAACGAAGAATAATAATATTTGTATTTTTTACGCCCACTTTTTAATTATCTCATTTATTTCTTAAATTACTATTTTTTAAAAAACAAATAAATAATTTTTTTAATTCTTTCCTATTTGCTCTCTCTTTCTCTCAAAGTCTCAATCTCTCAGATTATCAATTTATGAAAATTTAGCAAAAAGTAAATTGAAGTTGAAAATTTTCAGAAAGGATATTAATACGAAGAGGCCCGAAAAGATTGCCATCGAGAAGTCCAATAAGTCCAAAACCCTCTCCCATCCTCTTTACTTTCGTTTGCCAATTTAATTAATTTTATTATTATTATTTTCTTTTACAAAATTTTTATTGCTCACTTTGATGACGAAAAATGAATGCGATTTGGGTAATTAGCTAATGTGCGGTGATCACAGTAGCATTGATGGCTCTATTAGAGAAGAGCGATTCAAGCTCATATGCTGTTGCGAAGTATAAAAACATTTCTCTATAGTCATAATATTAGAACTAAACTAATTTTATTACTACGATGAGGTTATAACATAACAAGGGCTTAGTTACACAAATTATTGTTCTAGTTTCATCATCCTTAGTGCAAGTGATAGAAAAAATGTATGTATTGTATTAATAATTGATTAATGAAGCATGTCAAATATAATGTATAGACATTGATAAAAGAGACGGAGTTAATTAAAAAAAAACATATATTTGTATGATATACAGTTAATTATTATTATGTGGAAGCTGATTTTTTAAAACCAGAGGCAGAAGCCAGAAACTTTGGTTGTAGCGGTCACGTGAAAAATATAAAAAAAACAAAAATTTATTAATATCATTTAGAAACAAAATACTTCAAAAGAAAAAAAAACATGCTAATATGTTCATCTTTCAATAAACTCACTCGTATTCTATAAAAGTATCTTGTCAAATAACAATTAGATATAAACCCAAAAAAGTAAATGAGAAAAAAAAACTCTTAAACTTTAAGGAATAAAAATTAATAATTATTGACTTCTTAAATGATAAAATAAAATATTACTTAACTCTTAGGTAGGGCCGGCCGTGGAGTACTAGGGGCCTTAGGCGAAATTTATTTTGTGAGGCCTTCTCACATTTAATAACGTCAATACTTAAAGAAATATAAAAAAACTTAAAAGTTAATTAATCTCTATCTATATCTTAATTTTCAATAATAATCAATAGTATCCAAAGAAATTTCAAAGAAGAAAAATAATCAATTCAATAAATTATTATTTTTAACTAAGTGAGCCAATAAATATAATAATTTTCTTTGTATAGAGGAGCGCAAGAAATTTTTTAATGTAAAATAATTAATAAATTAATTAGTTTTTGTCTTGAAAAAATAATAATGAATGAATTAACAATTCAATATTATTAATTATAATTCTTTAACATTAAGATTATAATTTATAGAATCCGTATAAAAAAAAATAGTTGTAGGATGATTATTAATTAGAGAGAGGTTTTAAAAATAAGTTTTCTTGTTGTACCTAACTTAAAAAAATTATTAATTTAAGTATTATTAGAGAAATGCCAAAAATATACGGCCTTCAAAAAATATGGGGCCTTAGACGACCACCTAGTTTGCCTATGATTAATGCCACTTCAGCTCTTAGGTGTAGCTCGGCTGGCTATATATGAATGCACATTTTCCCCACAATTACTTGAGTTTAAATTATAGTATAAGTAAATGTTAATGTTTAATGGATAATGTTTCTCAACCCCATCCAAATTAAACCATAAAAAATAATAAAATATTAGCTGAAAAATTAAAGAAAAAACTAGATAATAAGTTAGCATTATCAAAGATTGGAACAACGAAAAAATTTAGAGACGGGTTAAAAAATATATATATTTGAATTGAATATTAAACTAAAGAAGACAATTATAATTTGTTACTACTATGAGAAAAGATAAATTATAATGAAATTATAACAAAATTTGTAGGATTTTCAGAGGTACTAAGCTAGGATACAAAAAACCAAAGATATTGGGAATAATACTAATTAATTAAGGGATATTTTTCAACTTCAATAATAATTTAAAAATAACATTTGTATATTAATTTTCTTTTCAAAATTCTCATAGTGCCGCAGTCCCTGCCCGTTTTCATTATGGTCCTCCCCTACTTAAGATGAGATTTAAAAAATTTTTAATTTATTATAATATAAAATTTATTCTTATTTATAACTAATCTAAATTAGGATTATGATATTTTATTACTATAATAAGATTATTGTTATATAGAGTTATAAGGATTTTAGTGTATACGAAAGAGAAATTTTAAAAATAAATAGAATTAATTAGAAAGTGAAATTAATGAAATAAATAAAGAGGTCATATATCACTCTTTTCGCAATTATATGGAGGCCCAATTTCGGTGTTTCTTTTGCATAGGCCTTTAAGCATTTCCATCGAAGCTATTGGCGCACCACCACCTCAAGGGTCATTTTTGCCTTCCCTCTCCCTCTCTCTCTCTCTCTCTCTCCTTTTTTTTTTTTTTTTTATGGTTGAAATCTCCAAGTGTCAGTTGTAAAGTATAGGGCAAGGGTAACCCAATTCCAACGAAATTGGCTTTAAAACCCCACAATCTTTCCCAACAATTAACATTTGGTTGCTTTTACCTCACCTCTCAAGTCCTCACTCACCGCCGCTCCATGTAGCCAACACAACTAAGCTATGTACAAAGCTCAAAGCACACTACTAATACTACTATTACTACTCTACTAAGAAGAATAAAGTTACAGCACGGCAGTAAAAAAGATACCAAAACTCACAGCACCAATAATCAATATATATTTATGGGTCAGCTTATGTTACATTTGCTGGAAGTAACATGAATGGCGTGATCAATTGACTCACGTTAGAGCAGCACGTAGTGGTATGTGGCAGTAGTAAAAATATGTTCAAATCAGTTGGAAACCAGTTGCAAAAGGTCTCAACAATGAAGTCAACATCGCTTTTTTCATATAAATCTACGTCTCTTTGCTCTATTATTTCTTTCCATCCGCAACTCATTTTCTCTTTTCACTAAATGAAACAAACCAATTCCCTGCATTCATCTTTCCATTTCTAACCTTTCATATGCGTATCCACTGACTTTCGATTACAGCTTTAACCCATACTCTTAACTTCGGCTTTGGTGAGGGTCGAATTTGGCAGTTTTCCAATTAAAAGGTGTAAAAAAAAATTAAAATGGAACCACCCAAAACAATGAATGATGTGTGAGAAATTATTTGGTCAAAACAATTTTAGAAGCTGAGGTTTGAAATTTTTGCAATTTCTGTGACTTTGATTTACCTTTTGTGCAGGTTGCCCAATTTTTGCAATTAAAGGTGTAAAAATATTAAAATGGAACCACCCAAGACAATGAATGATGTCGGTTTTTTTTAATATTTTGTACAGGTTACCCAATTTTTATTCAAAATATTCAATTGACCATTGTACATGTACTTTATGTTACGTTATATTTCTTTCCATCCGTTGGATTTATGAAATGCCAAATCCAATGCTCCTTCGTTTGCGTGTTTGTTCCAACAAAATGTAAGATAGTCGCTGCCTATATTTTTATATATGTGTGGCAACCTAATCACCACCTAATTCTAAACCTAAACCATCCACACCCACCTTCTGCGCTGCGATGGGTTACTACATTCTACATACACCAACGCTACTATTCTCATCTCATCCATATCCATCGAATTGGGCTTTTTTTTTTTTTTTTTAATTATATATATATATAATTTTTTTTAAAAATTTTTTTATATTTACTCGATAATAATGAGAAACCACAACTAGTCTCCAAACAACAAGAAAGTCAGAAAGTGTGGACCTGTGGGGGCTCTGCCCTTGGCCTTGGGTGCGCAAGCGCAACCACGCACCCACCCCACCCCACCCCATCACCCACGGCGCACGTTAGTCATCCGCCCCTCTCACACCTAAGCGGTGGCCTCAATCCTCACTAACTAGATCTCAAAATCAGCCGCACACCCCTCCCCCTCTCCCCCCTTCCAATCAATAATATGTCACCAAAACCAAACCCCACTTTCTCCACCACCACCCACGCCCACACCTACGCTTACACGCTGTCGTTTCATTATTATCATTCTCTTCTTCTTCTTCTTCTCTCTCTTCCTCTCCTTTTGTCGTGCGCACCTTAACCGTTCCCCCCCCGCCCAGAACGCCATGTCGTCTCCTCCCACGTCGCAAGATCCGATCCCTCAAGAAACCCCAACACCACCATCTGCACCTCTACCTGCTCCGCCTGTACATACGCCTTCCGTCAACCCTCGCCGCCTCCCGCCGCCTTGCTGGTCCCACGACGAGACCGTCGCCCTTATTGACGCCTACCGTGACAAGTGGTACGCCCTCCGTCGCGGGAACCTCAAGGCCACTCACTGGCAAGAAGTCGCAGACGCGGTGGGCCGACGCTGTCCCGCCGCCTCACCCGCGAAGACGGCCGTCCAGTGCCGTCACAAGATGGAGAAGCTGCGCAAAAGATATCGTACCGAGATCCAGCGCGCTAAATCGATGCCGCTCTCGAGATTCTCGTCGTCCTGGGTTCACTTCAAGCGAATGGATGCCATGGAGAAAGGACCGTCTGTGAAAGCCGATTACAACTCGGATAGCGGTGATGACGACGACAACGATGACGAGGACGATGAAGATTTGAATCAAGATTTGTACCAAGATCGCTCGAATTTCAAAAACGGCGTCGTCAATACGAGGAGCGTTCATAATTTGTATCGTAATGGTATTAATGCTGGGCCTAGTAGTGGTGGTGGTGGTAGTGGGTTTAGAATTAGAATCCCCACCGGAGTTAGTATAGCTCAACCTGGGCCTAAGATTTATGCTAAGATTGGAACAAACCCTAACCCTAGTCCTAACCCTAATTTCAATCACAAACCTAATTTCGGTTCGGCATCGGGTTCCGGGTCTGGGCCAGCGGTGAATTATGGGACAAGGGTATTGAGAGGATGTGAAGATACGGGTGCGGGGATGGTGAAGAGAGAGAGGGAGCCTGTGGTGGCCGAGATGGTGGCAGCGATTAAGATGTTGGGGGATGGGTTTGTGAAAATGGAACAAATGAAGATGGAGATGGCGAGAGAGATTGAGACTATGCGAATGGAAATGGAGATGAAGCGCACTGGGATGATTTTGGATTCTCAGCAGCGGATTGTGGAGGCCTTTGCTAAGGCTGTTTCGGAGAAGAGTAAGAAGCCGAAAAGAATGCCCGACTCTGAATCTTAGGACGTGATAGTAATCCATTATGGCTTATAATATGTAAGATTTCTAGTTTGCTTTTTATTTGTTGAAGTAGATTTATGAAGACATGATCTTGTAGTTGGATTCTTAGGTTTAGATCATTCTTATTGTAGTGTTTCCTCGTGACCATGTCAAACTTGAGTAGCTGTTTCCTTTTGTCGTTATTTATGTACCTTTTTCAATTTAATGTAATTCTGCACGTAGAGCTGTGTATTGAGCTTCAAGCGATAGGGTTCTATTGATAAATTGCTGGTGCTGTTGTGTATGCTTGTGTGTGGAAATTGGAATAGTGAAGATGCATATGTGCATTTGGGGTTATGGCAATTCAAATTGTTGTTTGCTGTTCAACGTCCAATTAGGCACCCAATGGTCAATGGAAAAGGAATTAGAGATGGGTGTAAATTAACTTTTTTGATATATGATTCTTTTATGGAAGGAATGTTGTAAGTAACTTCTAAGCTCACCTTTTTCTTAGCTCTTAGCTGGGTATCCGCAACACACAAGATTTATGCCTGGAATAATTCTGAATGTCGTTTGTATGGGTACAACAATTTTCTTGTTACGTAGAGGCTAGAGAAATTTCTTAGTGTAAATTCAATTGGAATTTCTTTTTGCTAAACTTAAATGGTGTTGCCTGGAATTTTTCTGCACGATTTAAATTCTATCACGTGATTCACGCGGCTAACTAAAGCAACATGATTCAAGTGTCTAAAAGCTGTGTTGCTTACTGCTTGAAATGGATACAATGTTTTGTAAACATATTACATCTCAAAGATCTGCCCTTCATGTCTGAGCCTTATCCATTTGCTAGCAGATCTCTAATTTCTTTTTTCAGTTGTCCGAATGTTCACTTGGTGGTATATTGTGATCATTCTTGATTGGTTTTGAGTCCTTGAAATTCGTTCAACTATTGTCATTAACTGTGATTTTTTATTATTATTTTTTTACACAAGACAGTTTTTAAACTGCGGAATATGAGTTTCAGGATCTCTTGTTGTCTCAATGTCTCCAGAATATAGCCTTGTTTGCAATTTATGGTGTTAGATGCCATATGTATCATCTGGCTACTTCAGGCCAAGACGCTTGTTAGTGGATAGTGGTTACTCGGTGAACGGAGCTTTGAGACTGGTCCAAAATCTATCCTCCGCAGATGAATGATAAAACCCATCAAGGCAATTGCTGAGTTACGGCTGTAACTTACGGCCCCATATAAAAACATGCAAAAAGTAGTAACAGGCGGACCCAATAATCAAAGGTGATTTAAGTATTAACCAGCGCAAAATCTTTCTACCCTTCAAAAGGACACTTAAAGTTTCGATCTGGATTGTGCGTAAAACCGTAGTGATGAGAAACACGAAGGCATTTCAATAATTGCGATAACAACTATCAGATAAAATCTCTATTGTATTACATTTTGTATAGAGACAAAATTCTGTTTGATTTCTAAGAGTTAATTTCATGGTACCCCCAGCGAAGTGGCAATCTTCAGATTATCTCCCTTACCATTGAAAAATCAATCCCCCCCAAAAATCATTAAATTTAACCATTGACCGAGTTGAATTTAATCATTGATCGTCGTTGATTTGTGAAAACACAAAAGTACTCCTACTCTAATAGAATATAGTGGTAACGGCATTGAGAGGCTCAACAAAAGCTGCTGACGTGTGACAAGTCATTGGAAAAGTAAAAAGTTGATTATTAAAAATTAATATAATATATAAACAATGAATAAGTAAATAAAAAAATGAAGTATTGAAATGTCTTCATATGCCTGAAAAGTAAAGCAAATTATAAGCCATGCCATCATATGCATATTACAATAATGTCATAATAGTCAAATATTTAAAATTTTTTAGCCCATTGTAGTTGTGGCATGTTATAGAAATTACATGTATGCCATTAGTTCAAAATTCAAATGAACTGTGCACAACATTGTCTCATGATTTCTTTTCTTTCGACACAGTAGCAACCCCAAAGGATTGAAACCCAACCATTACTTCGAAAGCTGTAACACAAAGCTGTGAGAATGGCATCTTCCAAGGGAAGCTCGAGTAACTTTTTTGATGAAGATGAAGAAGACAAGTTGCAAGTCAATGGAAAAGATCATCAAGTTTAGAAACAAATCGTGTACTAATTGTGGTGAACGAGCAACAATCAGAGTTTATGAATCTGCTGCAAATCCTAAGAGGTTTTATTACAAATGTGAGAGGCCGGGATGTGATTACTTCAGGTGTTGGGAACCATTTGGCTTTGAGTATAAGGTGATTGTAAGAGGGTTGGGTAAGTTGCAAGATGAAGAAGACAACCATACTTTCCATCATGAAATTAACAAGCTGACAATAATGGGCAGCAAGCTTGTTGCAAAATTAGACAAGTTGAAGACTTTGCTGTATTCCATCATCATAATGCAGTTATTGTGTCTTATGTGCATTTATCAGCTTGGGCAGAAAATAAATCAATAGTTAATGTTAACTAGAAGGCTTAAATAATAGAAAAAGCAAGTAGAGAATGAACATAAGTAATCAAAATTCGTACTTCATTATCAAAAGCTCTAGTTCATTACAAGTTGACAGCATATGAGCTGTAAAGCTGTAGTTCATTACAAGTTGATAGCACATGAGTTGTTCTTCCTATATATATATGTATGTTGTAATGAATATTCCACAAAAATTTAGGTGAATGCCTGCAGCCTTCTGCTACTGCTCCTTCGATCTTTGTCCAAAATATGAAATGCAACACACTCAAAAAAATTAGACTAACTTTGCTGCTTTCTAACTGTCATATTCAACTGCATAACAACCTATATAGATACAAAAGTAACACAAAATGAATAGCATCATTTGGTGGTAGTGAATATGGCTAAATGAATGATGCTGCCGTATGCCTTCACCTCAAATATACTCTGCAATAAAACCCAACAATAACACTTTACAAGCATGAACCAAAAATAGGAAATTTAAATACATCATTGCAAGGTATTTCAACCTAACAGTGTTTTGAACAACTTACAGCAAATATGAAGGACTGATTTGCCCTTTGAATCTGTCTTTGTCTTTTTCGTACTAGAGGCAGATTGTGAAGTGTTTCTTAGAGTTGTTGTTTCTTCCGTGATTCGAATTCCTGAAGTAGGTGGCGTTCCAAATGCAGCTTGCAATATTTGTCTAGCTGGTCGTCTGTTTGCTAAACCCCTTGCTGGTTGTTATATATTGACCAGCTGACACAACACAATCATGAACATATACTAAACAAACTCCTAACACATGTTATGCAACAAAATGTAGGTGCAGAAAATACATGAAGTGCTGGTGTTATGAACACAGGTTTCAGTTTCAATTTAAACTAGAAAATACGCAAAAATATTGCAACAAGCTTGACTGGAAAAGTTACACATGCTCCTAAACTTATTCAACAATCAACAATCATAGTTGACCACTGCCTTAAAATGAACACTAACAAACTTACTGACTAGTTCAACCAAAATATAAAATAACAACAATCACACTATTTAAATCTTAAGCTATAACAATAAGTTGCTGGACTAATTTTTCTTAATGTTACTTATATAACATTGACATTCTATCTATGTTGAAATATTAAAAACTAACTTCATTTTTTACATTATTTGAAACAAACCTGATGCAACATTACCACTCCCTACAGCAGTAGATGGTTGTGCTGGTGTGGGTGTGGGTGTTGTAGTTGTTTGGGCAGCAGAATCCATTGATTCTGTAGGTGTGTTTGTCCTTGGCATTAAGGCAGAAGAATTTATTCCTGGAAATGATGCACCAGAGCCTGCAGTTGCTGCCAAAGTCTTTCGATGTGCCTGTATGCTATCAATGTAATAAAAAGTCATTAGAGGATAACTAAACACCAGGTGGTAATTGGGAAAAAAACATAAATTTATGAACACATGGGAATATAAGATTTACCATCATTGTTCTAGTATTCTTGCTTGCATTGGCTGGATTATAAGGACAACATCTTGTATTGTGTCTAATGTGTCTACTATATGTACATGATACTGTGAATTTCCTCCTGTGAGATGGCGCTTCACCAGCCTCCCTTCTTCTACAAGTCTTGGGCCTGCCAGGTACCCTAGATATGTTTGGAGGCAAGATTTCATCAGCATTTATGTGTGTCCACTTAGACCTGTCGGGCAGCGGATGAATGATGCCTAAATAGCATTTCAGAAAAGCCTTTTTTGTGAAGCAAGGAGCAACGTAAGCTTCATATATAGCCCTTAAATGAGCAATACAAGGCATTGCATGACTGCATGGTATACCATTAATTTGCCACATCCTACAGTCACACGTATGCTCCTCTAAATTAACCGCATAAGACTTCTTATATTAGCCATATAGGACTTGTTGGTATCCTCAACTTCAAACAGCACCTCGCTTACTGGTATAATAGTACAAAACCTTCCAGCCTTGAGTGATTTATTCATCTTCTTATTGATGTAAGAAAGAACTTCAATTTACCAGCCCTGACATTCCTTCTTTCTTTCTATGATTGCCTGCATTATCTTCTTTCTTATATGCTCTATCAAGGTGATTATTGGTGCCTTTCTCATATCTCCATGCCATGCATTCGAACTCCCAGTCATGTTGTTTGTTGTATCATCACATTTGAGTGATTTTTCAAAAACATGTACTGACCAGTATTTTGGATTGATCTTTCTTAGCTAATTGAAGGCATCAACATTAACCTTCATAATGTTGTTCATTGCTTCTGTAAAATCATCCTTATTTACAGCCCAGATAGCCTTCCAGTACTCATCTCTAAGCTGTACATTGGGAAACCTTTGCGTTAAGTTAGAAAATACATGCCTTGCACAGTACCTGTTAAGAGAAAGAACTGAAATTATTAGTATTGGTCCCTCTAGTGAACTGATAAAACTTCATTTTACCCTCATAAGCTTTGACAACATCATATTCCCTCCCAAAGACAATAGGATAACTTTTTGGCTTACCAGGAGCAGGAATATCTGTACATTTAAAGAATAAAAAATAACATTACACCATTAATATTAAATAAAAAAAATGCAATAGTTGTTAAGCAGTTACGGACCTATTTTGTGATCCGTAAAACTCCAAGTTTAAAGCATTCAGTACACCCTTCTGTTTGTCTATAATGAAAGTTATCTCCATCGAATCAGCTAAATACTCCTTTAAATGCCCTAGAAACCAGGTCCAGCTCTCAGTGTTCTCTGATTCACACACACAAACTATTAATGGAAAGATCCATTGATTTGCATCAAGCGTAATGCTGATAACAATACACCCTCGAATGGGCCCTTCAAATGAAATCCATCAAGACCAATAAATGATTTACAACCCTCCTTAAAACCATCCCTAAGCTTAGGGAAACTGATAACGAACCGTTGGAATCTACACTTGTCTGCAGAGGTGTCCGATTTTGTAACTTTAAGCATTGCTAGAGCACATGGCATACGTTGTTTAATGATGTGAGCATAATCCCAAAGGTCCTTAAAGCTCTGAACATGGTCCCCACCACCTGCTGACTCTAGAATCTTTCTTTTGGCTCTATAAACCTTCTGCGAAGTGGCCTCAACCCTGTACATCTGTTTGATATCAACAATCATATTGTCAATAGAGAATGACGGATCAGCAATGATTTTCTTCTGGTACTTCCTGACAATCTAAGCAACTGTTGCCTCTGGATTTTTCACAATGCCGTGACATGTATGGATATTATGAAAACTCTTTATTTGAAAACATTCACTATGTCTCTGCAATGAAGTATATACTTTAAAAGGATAGTTCGAAGCATAACACCGACATAATACCCTTCTTCTCTCAAATTTAACTCTTCTACCTCTAAAACCTTTTTGAATACAGAAATATTAAAGGGCCCATGCAAAAGACTTCATGTTTCTAAAAACCATTCCAACTATAAACTCCACTGAATCTATCCCATCCTCAAACATTTCACCCCTCAAGACCCGAGACATTGCACTGAATGGATGCTCATCTCTATGATGAATGCATTGGACCAAGATCAGCATTGTCACTCTCATAACCATCTAACAAGCTATCATCTCTGTGATGCTATCATTACGATCAAATTGACCACTGCCTTCATGTGTTGCTTGTTCATTATCACCCTCATTTTCTGAATCAGACCATGAATAAAACTTGTCTTCAGCATGAGGAGATCATCTATTGCTGTTTGTGTTGAAGGACTGGCAGTTGATGAATTTGTAGTTGCTATTGTCTTTCTTGGCTTAGGCATGTTCTGAACAAACTTACTGTCTAAAGCATTTATTTTTCTTTTCTTTCCACTACTCTTTGAAAGCTTAACATTAACAGATTGTGTCTTCTGCCTCTGTGATGCAGATTAGGAATCTATATTCTATTAGGAGTCATTGTCCTATTTAAATTAATATTCCTTATTGTTTAAAGTTTATTATTATTTTCCTTTCTAGTTTAGGAATTTGTTTGTTTCTAGTTTAGGAATTGTTTTCCTATTTCTTCATAGTTTAGGATAATTATGATTAGTATAAATAGGCCCCTCTTGTAGCATTTGAAAGAGAGACTTGAATTCAATAATATTTTCAGATTTCAAAGCTCTGTGTGAGTTTTTGAGTTTAGTTAATTCTCAGCATTCTGCGGAATCAACGAGTCTTAACCCTCCTAGATTCGCGGGTATTCTTAGAATCAACGTGAATTTAGTTAATTTCTTTATTCCAGTATTCTCTAGAATCAACAAAATATAAGAACAAAAAACTTCCGCTGCATCAGTTTGGTATCAGAGCTAAAAGCCTAGTTCTTAACTGTTCTCAATACCTACCCTTTTATTTTTTATTTTTCCTTAAACCCATTTAGCTTTAAAAAAAATCAAAAACCAAAAAAAAAAAAAACCGAACAGCTATTCCCACACGCTGCTGCAGTCCACGGCCACCGACGTGAACTTTCTGTCTCCTTTCCACCCATAACCGGCACCGTTTGTGACAGAAAAATTCGGCCATCATCTCTTCAGCAAGTGCGACCACCGATTCGCCTCAGATTGCCGGAAAATAGCTAAAAGAATCGCGAAAATCACTGCCATCGTTCGCCGTTTTCACCGCGAGTTGGTTAACGCCACTACCACCAATCAACTCCTCTCCACCAGCACAACCTATCTAATCCCCCAAAACCCCCGATCGACGCACCGATCACCAGAATCGGAATCCAACCCAAAACTGCCATCTTTAATTCAAATTTTGGCCAAACAAATGCCTTTTAAGACAAACCGCCTCCGCCATCATACTCACCACCCTCAAATCTTCTAAATCCACCCATCCTAGTCCAATTTATGTCTAGTTGTCTACCATTACCGGAAACCTAAATTTTTTAAATTACCGATTTACCCTAAAAATTTACCCGATTTTCAATTTAACCCCCAATCCTTTTTAAACCAAAATAGAAAATGGCTCCAAGAAAAACTCGTAATGCCCCTCTTGTAGCTCATTCTGACCAGGATGATATTCTTAGAGACGAGGCTATAGCTAGCATGACAGCCAGAATTGATATGTTAACTGCACAAATGGCAGAGTTACTCGCCTAACGTCATCGTGCACTAGAACGCGAAGATAAACCAAGTGAAACCTTCGCTAACCCATTCTCCGGACGTCGACATAGAATTGAGTCCACTGAAGATAAAAGGTGGGAATCTGGGTTAAGAATTGACATTTCTGAATTTCAAGGAAGTGACCAAGTAGAGGAATTATTAGATTAGATCAATGCCATTGAGGAAGTTTTTGAATATAAGGAAGTTCCTGATAACAAATTAGTCTCACTTGCTGCAACTCGATTCCGTAGAAGAGCAGCAGCTTGGTGGCAACAAACAAAACTCGCAAGGATGAGGCAAGGCAAAAAGAAGATTGATTCTTGGGAAAAGTTGAAGAAGCACTTGCGTGGAGCATTCTTACCTCACAATTATGCTAAATTATTGTACCAGTAATTACAGAATTTAAGGCAAGGTAATCGATCAATAGATGATTACACCACATAATTTCATTGCTTAGTAGCGCGCAATGACTTAACAGAGACAGAGGAACAACAAGTCTCTCGCTACATTGGAGGCTTACGATCACAATTTCAAGACCAGTTGAATTTACTTGATCCATTCTCTATTTCTGAAGCACACCAACAGGCATTGCAAATGGAGAAACAATTTAGTTGATGGACCAATGACTCTAACTTTCGTGGTTCTCGAAGTGTTTTTCGTAATAATCTAAGTCAATCTCCCCAATTTCGTAATTTCGCTCCTCTAAATCTTCCAAACAAAACTAGTAAATCTAGTGAAAGTGGTCAAAGCAGCAAGACCCAATCTTCGAGCTCAGGAATACGCTGCTTCAATTGCGAGGAAAATGGACATCGAATGACAGAATGTAAAAAAAAGGGAAAGTATGGTAAAGACTTATTCGTAGGCACTGAGGAAAGTGAAGAATACCAAGAGAAAGAAAGTGAAAAGTTAATTGAAGAGCCAACTTTTGATACTAGTGACAGTACACAATCCATCGAAGAACATGGTGATAGTGGGTCAATGTTGATAGTAAATCGAGCATTTTTTACCCCTAAAGGACAAGATAAAGACAAGTGGTTACGTCAAAATATTTTTCAGACTACTTGCACAATTGAGGGGAAAAGTATGTCGTGTGGTCATAGACTCAGGTAGTTGTGAGAATGTTATCTCAGAGGAAGCTGTAATGAAACTAAACTTAAAAACGAAACCTCACCAAACTCCGTACAAGCTCACATGGCTAAAGAAAGGAAATCAAGTAACAGTATCTAAACGTTGCTTAGTTTCTTTATCAATTGAATCAATTTATAAAGATCAACTTTGGTGTGACGTTGTGGCTATGGATGCTTGTCATCTATTATTGGGCAGACCTTGACAGTATGATCGAAACGTAGTATATGATGGGAAAAGAAATTCCTACAACTTTATGTTTAACAATACCAAGATTGTTCTCCTACCTAATAAGGAGATCACTCTCAAACAAGAATTGAGTAATTATTTGTTAGGTAAAAAGCAGTTTATAGATGTTGTAACAAAGACAAAGAGGGTTTATGTTTTATTGGGAAAAGAGAGCCACAGTCATTCGAATGTTCCAGAAGCTGTGACACCTATACTAGAAGAATTTCAAGATTTGTTTCCTAATGAGCTACCACAAGGCTTACCACCTCTCAGGGATATACAACACCAAATTGATTTGGTACCGGGTTCTACATTACCAAATCAACCTCATTATCGTATGAGTCCTACAGAACATAAGGAATTGAGGCGCCAAGTGGAAGAGTTACTAGGAAAGGGATTTATTCGTGAAAGCTTTAGTCCCTGTGCAGTCCCTGTATTATTGACTCCAAAGAAATATGGTTCTTAGAGAATGTGTGTGGATAGTCAAGCTATCAATAAAATTACAGTCCGGTATCGTTTTTCAATCCCTCGATTAGATGACTTATTAGATCAACTCAGTGGAGCAATGGTTTTTACCAAGCTTGATTTGAAGAGTGGCTACCATCAGATTCGGATTCGGCCTGGAGATAAATGGAAAACAGCCTTTAAAACTCGCGAAGGGTTATATGAATGGTTAGTAATGCCATTTGGCTTATCTAATGCTCCAAGTACTTTCATGCGAGTTATGAATCAAGTCCTTCGTCCTTTCATTGGAAAATTTGTGGTTGTTTACTTCGATGATATACTTATATATAGTACCAACCACGAATTACATCTACAACACTTGAGAGAAGTACTTTCAGCTTTAAGGACAGCAAGTTTATATACTACAGTAAACAAGTGTATTTTCTTGACAGAGGAAGTATTATTTTTAGGATATGTGGTGTCAAAAGATGGTATAGCTGTTGATCAATTGAAAGTGGATGCTATTAGAGAGTGGCCACAGCTAACTACTCTATCTGCCGTCAGGAGTTTCGATGGGTTGGCATCATTTTACAAGCGATTCATCCTTCATTTCAATATTATTATGGCACCGATCACAGATTATATGAAGGCAAGACAATTCTCTTGGACAGAAGCAGCTACTAAGGCATTAAAAGTTATCAAAGAGAAGTTGACTACTGGCCCAGTACTTGCTTTACCAGATTTTTCTCTCACTTTCAAAGTACATTATGATGCATCCAAGATAGGTATTGGAGCTGTTCTTAGCCAGCAAGGCAAGCCTATAGCTTATTTTAGCGAGAAGTTGAGCGGTCCTTGCATTAAAACATTGGCGTCATTATTTGATTCATAGAGACCTTGTTTTATACACTGATCATGCCATGTTGAAACATCTCAATAGTCAAGATAAGCTCTCTCATCGACATGCCATATGGGCAGCATTCCTTCAACAGTTTACTTTTCTTCTGGTGAATCTAACAGGGTAGCAAATGTATTAAGTCGACGATCTTCTTTGTTGACACAAATGCATAACCATGTTCTCGAATTTGACACCTTTAGAGAGTTATATACTACTCACCCTTTCTTCACTCTTTTACTAGAAGACATTGTTGCAGGATTTCGCTCAGACTATCATTTGGATGATGGATTTCTTTTCAAGAGTAATCAATTATGTGTTCCTGATTCAAGTTTGAGACTAAAAATCATTGCAGAATTACATAACGAAAGGCATATGGGTCGTGACAAAACCTTGGCTCTAATAGTCAGCACTTATTTTTTGCCTACTATGAGGCGTGATATTTATCATTACGTCCAGACTTGTCGTATTTGTCAGGTTTCTAAAGATACTACAACTAATGCTGGATTATATATGCCACTACCAATTCCAACACAATGGGTTGACATTAGTATGGACTTTGTTCTGGGATTACCTCGCACTCAAAGAGGTATGGATTCAATATTTGTCGCTGTGGATAGGTTCTCGAAGATGGCTCACTTTATTGCATGCAAGAAGACTACAGACGCTTTGACTGTTGCTCGTGTATTCTTTAAGGAGGTCTATAATGGTTTACCGAGTTCTATCGTATCTGACCGAGATACACGATTTCTTAGCCATTTTTGGAGGACATTATGGAAGTTGACTAATACTCGCCTAAATTTTGAAAGTGCTTATCACCCATAGACAGATGGTCAAACTGAAGTTGTCAACCGCTCTTTGGGAAACCATCTACGTAGTCTAGTTGGCGATAACCTGAAGACATGGGATCAAAAGTTGTACCAAGTCGAGTTTGCTTATAATCATTCTGTTAAACGTAGTACTGGTTTAAGTCCTTTTCAGGTTAATTATGGATATAATCCACGAGCTCCCATCGGCTTAGCCCCAGTTCTAGATTTAGTTCGCAAAAGCAGCAAGGCAAAAGATTTTATTGAGCAACTTCAGAAAATTCATATAGCTACGCAAGAGTCTTTGCAGACAACTACCGAAGGTTATAAGATTGCTGCAGACAAAAGACGTCGAGCTTTAGAATTTTAGGTGGGAGATCTTGTTTGGGCTGTTCTAACCAAAGACAGGTTCTCAGTTGGAGAGTACAACAAGCTTTCTGCTAGAAAAATCAAATCTTTGGAGATTATAGAGAAGATAAATCCTAATGCCTACAGACTAAAGCTTCCTAGTCATATCCGCACCGCAGAGGTATTTAATGTCAAGTATCTTATTCCTTTCAGAGGTGATCATGATGAAGATGTTGTTACCGACAATCCGAATTCGAAGGCGAATTCTCTCCATCTTGGGGGGAATGATGCAGATTAGGAATCCATATTCTATTAGGAGTCCTTGCCCTATTTAAATTAATATTCCTTATTGTTTAAAGTTTATTATTATTTTCCTTTCTAGTTTAGGAATTTGTTTTGTTTCTAGTTTAGGAATTATTTTCCTATTTCTTCATAGTTTAGGATAATTATGATTAATATAAATAGGCCCCTCTTGTAGCTTTTGAAAGAGAGACTTGAATTTAATAATATTTTCAGATTTCAAAGCTCTATGTGAGTTTTTGAGTTTAGTTAATTCTCGGCATTCCGTGGAATCAACGAGTCTTAACCCTCCTAGATTCGCGGGTATTCTTAGAATCAACGTGAATTTAGTTAATTTCTTTATTCTGATATTTTCTAGAATCAACAGAATATAAGAACATAAAACTTCCGCTGCATCACTCTGCTGTGCAATCCTTTGGGAAGCCCTTATCTTGACAAAAGCAGCTTTCATTTTGTTGGCACGCATATGAGATAACTGCACTTGACTACTTCTTCCTTTAACCCTTTTTGACTTCCTTGTAGTTCTCTGAGATGGTTCGGCTTGGTAAACTGAGATGGAAAATCAGGATGCACAACTTGATGATCAGAACTTGGTGGCTGTTCTGGTGGTGTTGACTGTGCAGGTTAGGCATTGGCTGCAAAAGTGTTGATGTTGCAAGAGGCACTGGTCCTGTGGCAAGATCAGCTTGATTGACCCTTCTGTAATGTATTGTCTTTATAAAATTGGGATAATGGTGGACTTCTGAAATCTACATCCAGCCCAATGTCATCATGATCATTTTCATCTTCCATTATAAAATCATACAAATCATCGGCAATATCATTGTCTTTGTCTGGTTAAGATGTATATATAGTTGTCTATGTTGATGTTTGGTCAATTGTTGGGTTAACTGTTGGAGTAGGCAATAGGGTTTGGTCATAGACTGGCTGTGGGTCATTAAAATGACTGCCAAACTCTGTTGTAGGCTGATCTTATTGCAAATTTGCTTCCATTGGTGGCCTAATCTTCTTAAGAAGCTCTTCTGTGTTTAATATGTTCACTGTTGCTGTTGTAGGTGGCTTATGGTCCTCTGTGGTTAATACTTCAGGAGCAGCTACATCTTCTTCAAGTTCATGTTTAGATTCAGTTTGAGTTCCATGTATTGACTGAGGTAGAGGAGGTGATGGAATGACAGGTTCAGCAGTAAGAGTACATGGATTGACAGGTTCAGGAGCAGGAGTAGATGGAATAGCAAGTTTGGGTCCAGGGACAAGGGTAGGTCTCTTGCCTCTTCTATGCCTTGCAACACTCTTAATTTTTCTACCACTCTTTTTAGTAGGTGTTGGTTCAGAAGGTTGTGCCGCTTCTACGGCAATAGTCTCGATGTCTTTATCAAATAATCTCTTTCGACCCACATGCATCACATTTAATTGTAACATGTCCATATCGAAGTCAATCTTTGTGTACTTCTTTTCGTTAAATAACTTCTACACCTCATATACCTCACTGTCATTCTCTACTGCCTCATTTTTTCCATTCTAGGGCAATGTAACCTCAAGGACAAACCTCTCCAGAGGCCAGCTGTTTCTCCCAAAAGCTTGTCTCATGCCAGCATTGATCAAGATCACTTTACTTAGAAAATCTGGATCTATTAGGCCAACATCCCACCTTACACCCATAAACTTAACAAAAGCTGACACATTGAATTTTGTTTCCTATATATCACAACACAGACAAGCTTCAAAATCAGACATATACTACTGCCAAAATATGAATTTGCAACAAACTAATAACTGTAAAACACAGGAAAATCACGCAATAAATTTGGCCACAAGTTATTCACGTACATGTACAAACGTGGCCACGGAACAAGCATATACAATCTCATTATGCAAATCATTCATTACAAGTTTTATGGTTATTCAATAATAAGCACAATGATGCAACAAAACCCACCCACTCAAATTTCAAAATCAACACCTTTACTCAACCTCACAGCCGTATCCCAACAGCAAGCACCTCCAATGCTAAAAAAAACTAACAAAATGAACACAATTCCTGGTTTGCTTCTATTGTTTTCAATCTCCTAAGTACAAAATCAGGCAAGAAATTCCTCTGTTTTTCACAACAAACAAAAATACCCAAATTAAAAAAAAAAACCGAGGGTTTCCAATAATGTTTCAAAAGCATCGATTAACACTCTCATGTAGTGTCATTAACCTAACATTATCAAGCCCATAAATTACATTAACACCAAAATACAATCCAACAAAAGATGATGGTAAAATGTTTAAAAAATTTCTTTTTTTCCTTACCTCAGTTGTCGGAGGAGGTTGTTCAGACTCAGATTCTCTATTGCTACCACCTGAGTTCATCTTTCCACTTCCAACTTCATCCTCACAATTTCTTCAATGCTCTCTGTTTTTTTTCTCACTCAAGTCTTACAAGTTACGACTGTGTGTAGAGACACTTGGCTTCACTTTGGCGCGAAAACAAAGCTTTCGTTTATTATATTACACCGTTTATTTTTCCTTTTTTCTATTTATTTGTTTTTTTTTATCATTTATATTTTACACCACACACTGCCATGGGGTTAGGTTAAAAAATACTGACTGATTTGATGTTAATTGCACATGCTTTCATCATCAACGTGCTCCTGTCCTTAACGGTCGTTACAGATTTGTGTAAGTACAATTTTACCCTTGTTGACGTTTAAATTAACGGAGCGATAACGATTTTTGGAGGGTCAATTGATTTTTCAATAGTAAAGAGGGTAATCTGAAGATTGCCACTTCGCTAAGGGGTACCATGAAATTAACCCTATTTCTAATAAAGTGATAAAATGTTCTTTGATCTCCAATTAAAAGTGCAAGCCTACAATGCATCAAAAGAATAAAAAAAACAGAGTGCAAGCCTTCACAATTTACTACAAAACAACAAAGCACTCTGATGGGACAGGAAACGATTTGTATGTAATTCCGAAGGCCTAATTTTTAACAAACCTAATGAGCCATTTATGGGGAAAAATGAGTTAATTTTATAATTGGTTAAATTAAAGAAATTTATTTTTATAAAAATTATTCATCCGCATGCTTAGTTAAACTTTACATATTGAAAGGAAGTCCGTTTAAGAAAGCAGTCTGTTGAACCACTCGGTCTTTAATCGAGTGGCTAAAACCATGTCTTTACAATACGAGTCCCTATAAAAGTATTGTAGTGGTATTCTTTTCTCAATATTAGAGAAGATAAAATATGGACAGTGTTATATAAAATTTAATGTAAACTAATCTTAATAATTATTTGATTATAAATATCAGTTGTAATATGATGTAATGTTACTTGTAATCAGAGCAATAATCTCGTATAAATAAATTAAAAAAAAAAAAAAGCAGCCTGTTGTATTTCTAAACTTTGAAGATTAGCTAAAAGCCAAGGGGCCTTGATGATATTTGTCCAACATAATAGACAGACGCACGGCGCACGAACCCTCGAATTCTCGAAATCAGAAGCATATCGGATTGCTCCCTCAAAAAAATAAAAATAAAAAAGATCTGGAAAATTCATTAGCAACACTCGGTTTCATGAAACCAAGCAAATTCAACTAATTCAGGGTTCACCAGAATACCAGAACATGTGGAGAAATGTCGTCGTCCGACGACTTATATCTAATTCTCAGTCCAATCGGAGTCAACATTCATCGATAGAATTAGGGTTTCTCGTAAACAGCAAATGCTATGGTATACGATCTTCTTCTTCAGCTTCGGCTTCAGATTCGGCCACCGGTGCATCTGCTGATCTGTTATCGTTGGTTCGCCATTACGGCCACTGCTATTGGGAACTCTCGAAAGCTCGCCTCAGGTTCATGTTCATCACTAATCTTAACAAAAAATTATTTTTTTTAAAAGCATAATTAAAATTTTTTTGTATTATTGTGTATGTAGCATGTTAGTTGTTGCTACATCAGGAACTGGATTTGCATTAGGGAGTGGAAGTGCCATTGATTTAGCTGGACTTTGTTGGACTTGTACTGGCACTATGATGGTTGCTGCCTCTGCTAATTCTCTTAATCAGGTTCTAAGAAGCATCTTTTGTTATGTTATAAAACATGTGGTGCGTTGTTTCCCTTTGTTGGTATTTTACTGGTTTTTTTTTTCAGTTGTTTGAGATAAGCCATGATGCCAAAATGAAGCGAACAATGCGAAGACCCCTGCCTTCTGGCAGAATTTCTATACCCCATGCTGTCACCTGGGCATCTTCTGTTGGTGTTGCTGGCACCACTTTATTGGCATGGAAGGTGACCCAATAAATTTTTATTCAATTACTGCCTCTCCTTTTCTTTACCATTTGCGTGATTTTCTCTGAGCAGAGAGACTAATAACGAAGTTTGATGACAAGGTTTTTGCAGGCTAATATGTTGACAGCTGGGCTTGCAGCCTCTAACCTTATTCTTTATGCATTTGTGTACACGCCATTGAAGCAGATTCACCCAGTCAATACGTGGGTCGGGGCTATTGTTGGAGCTATTCCACCTCTTCTTGGGTAATTTCTTCATATTTTGCACTTTGTACAGCAAGTGCTACCATCTGAATTGATATTTAATGCACATTTGGAGTTCAATAAGTGATGGGACTTCTTCATCCTAATTTGGTACACTGAGCTTAATGGATGGGATGAAGAAGTAGTGTGACTTTGGCAGTTGCGTAATTAAGAAATTTTTAGTATTGGCAGTTAGTGGTTAGTTGATGTATTTCTTATACACTTTTGATGAAATCATGGAGATCATACTGATTGAAATAGGATCAGATTGATATTTCTAGAATCATAATTCAACCCGACTTCGTACTTTGACGTTAAGTCAAAACTTATTAATCATGCATGATGTAGGTTCATGCTTATCTGTTTGTTCTGATTCTCAGGTGGACTGCAGCTGCCGGCCATGTTTCTCTAAATGGAATGATTCTCCCTGCAGCTCTCTATTTTTGGCAAATACCCCATTTTATGGCTCTTGCGTACTTGTGCCGCAATGATTATGCTGCCGGAGGGTATGTATATTTGTCGTAGTAGATAGATTTATTCGTGTTTGAAATATTTAGTGAATCCTCACTTGATCATCCGGCAGTACCCGTAATAATTTTCTTTGGCATCAGCTCTATGGTTTTGTAGGGATAGTTCTTAAGCTAGTGAAATCTATTAAAAGTGTACTCTGCTCTTAATGCACATCTCATTTTTATCATGCATTGCCTTTCCAGGTATAGGATGATCTCACTTGCCGATGCTTCTGGTCAGAGAACTGCTTTGGTGGCCCTCAGGAACTGCCTGTATCTGGTCCCTTTGGGATACTTGGCCTATGATTGTGAGTTGCAGTCTACCAAAGAATGTCTTTCTTTCTTTCTTCTTTTTTTCATTTTTGGGTAAACATTTACATGCAGGATTTCATTAGATATCAATTAGTATAAAACAAGGATGCTTAATTCGCGTTACCTGCAATAATTTTTCTTAACCTGTGAACTGCGAAGACCCTTTCTTCTATAAACTATATGGAATGAATTGTTTTTCTGGAAACTGTTTCCTCTTGATTTCTATATCAAGCAGTTTTAATGAAACTGCATGTATATGTTTGATCGTATCTTAGTTTCTGATTGATCCCATTTCACCATTTAAAAATTAATGTGTTTTGCCCACAGGGGGGGTGACTTCTGGTTGGTTTTGTCTTGAATCATCACTGATCACTCTAGCAATAAGTGCTGCGGCGTTTTCGTTCTATCGAGACCGGACTACTCAAAAAGCCAGAAAGATGTTTCATGCTAGCCTCTTGTATCTTCCGGTATTTATGTCCGGGCTCCTATTTCACCGTCTCAGTGATAGCCAGCAATCCCTAGCAGAAGAACATTCAGGGAAGATTGTTGAGCTTTCTTCATCTTCAGAGACTGTCCCCGTTGAGAGTGAAGATATTAATAGGAAAAAGAAGTTGAGTTATTATTCCTCAACTGGCAGACAAGTGCGCCCACCTGTAGCATATGCTTCTGTTGCCCCATTTCCCTTTCTCCCTGCTCCTTCCTATGCTGACTGATTGAGACTTTAATTTTTATTGTTTGACATAGTAAATGTGGGAAGGTAACTTTGCAAGTTTTCTGGGTTTTCTTGAAAACTTGTGCCTTTTCCTTTTATCACAAAAATTTCCTCAATTTTCTTTCCTGGGGGGTTTTGTTGTTGATAATACGCTGTGGGTTGAGTGAACAAATTATCCCACAACTCTCATTTATTATTTCAATAATATATGATCATTTGTCATTTTGTTTTTTTTTTTTTTCTATAAAAGGCAAGCGGATGCTGGCTCGAGAAATGTCTTCTTTGGTTGGGTTGTTTTGTCCGTAAAATTCGACGTGCAAAAAGCCCCTTTTTGGTTTTTCGTTTTTGAACAAGTACAAGTCGCTTCGTTGATTGTTTCTTGTATTTCATTAGTTTTACAAAATGGAGGCGGCTCATTGTGGCCCCGGCGAAGCCCACCTTTTGGTGACGGGGGAAGAAACGAGATGTGATTGGAACTTGGAACTCTTTAACATTAACAACCTTCTCAACGGTCTACCGTGTGTTTTTTCTAAGATATGGATGGATCAAGTAAGTTAACTAGTTCTTCTACTCTCTCAGCTCTAAATTTAAGTTTCAGTCGAACTAAGATTTGATCCGCGGTGCTAAGTACAAAATGAGGAAGAAAAACAACCTTGAATTTCGAATCAACAAACGAACATATCCAGGCATGAAGATTTGATTACTCAAGACAGAAAGTGCAATACGAGAAGCACATTCACTCTACTCAGAGAGGGTTTTGTAATTGTATCTGTATCTGCATCTGTATCTGTAGGGGTTCATGTTAGGAATTGAGTTTTAAAGATTTGCTTGACTTGTATTGATTCTACGAAATCTCAAGGGAATGGGCTTTTCCAAGACAGAGACATTGATATTGCTCCAGACCTCCTGTTCGGTCGGAAGCTGTGCAATTCTCTCAGCAATCTCCATATCTTCGGGAAGAACAAAACCAAAGACAGTGTATACTTTTTTCCACTCATTGTGATTAGCCAAGCTGATAAAGAACTCTGGGCCGGAACCAACCCATGCTACCGACCCTCTCCTTATGGTTGAACAGACCTCTGCTGGAATTTCTTTGAACGTGATACTGTGTGTTTCAAGCGATCCTTGTATTAAAGCAAATGGAGGGCCATATCCATTTGGAGCCTATCAAGTGAAGAGCATTTTTGTGATGACGATGATATATATACATACATATATATATATATATATATATATATATTCAAATAGTGCGTTGCGTAATGTCAACAAATCCTTACATTTTCAATGTGATTCCCTTTTGTATCCCAATGGGTCCCTCGGCTTTCTGCACGATGAAAGTGACATCCCACACAATGTCGAGATGCCAACAGCTCCAGCACATAAGCAACAGATAATGGGGCACTATCAGGTAAAAGCTGCAAAATCAAAGATCATAAAGCAAGCCGACCGATACGCAAGAGAGACCCATTCCATTAATCATGGTGAGTAGCTTATTTGAGTATTGAGGATAAGAATTGAAGGCACCATTAACAGTAATTAAATGGAAAATGTGTTACTGTGACATCACAATATGAACAAGTACAGAACGAAGGTCAGGGTGAGGAAAAGAATTCATAATGATGATGATGATTAAGAAACTTTGATTTCTACACCGTGGGTTTATTTTGCCATAATGTTGTAAAACTAAAGCTCCATTATATCATCATACAGACAACAAAGGATGAACCAAGATCCGGCCTTGGTCAAAATATTTAGTAGCAATCATAAAGGCTTGGATGGATGACAAAAGAAGGACCAACGAAGATAGGACTTTTCAGGTTACAGTTACGAAAGTGGGAAAATCCAAAAACTCGCATATGCAATAGCAGTATTGGCTGCGACTTAAAGATAGTGGTGATGATGCGAATTATGTGACAAGAAAACTTACTTTTAGGTGAAGAGTCCCATATTCAGTCTCTAACCTGATAATGCCCTACAAGGAAAAGAAAAGAAAAGAAAAAAAAAAAAAGTTAATGATAAAAAATAGCAAAATGGTCTAAGATTAAATCATTAAGCATGTGTTATCAAGATTCACACAACATAACATTTTACAGTATCAGACAATATACCAATGTTAAATGTATATCTATTCTACCTGCCCACTTTTATGAACCACTAAATGCATGACATGCAGATTTGAAAAGCTCCAAATCAACAGTTTCATACAACATTTTTCATTTTCTTTACCTCTCCTTTCCCAAAGATTAGACCCGATGTCCACATAACTTGATCACGTGCGTCTCGTGGATTGGGCTCCAATGCATCTTTCTGCTTCTTCAGCCAACACTAAAGCAAGAAGGAGAGCAAGATCGCAGTTATCATAATCACCCTATGATGTCCCGCCAGATATATGTAATAATCAAATCTGAAAAATATCACACCATTCGCCAGAACAGACCCTAAGCAGGCCTTACCAAGATCAACAATAAAAATCAAGCATGACTCCCTTTTTCATATATCAAATTGGTGACGGTAACGCTGAAGACTCCTCAGCTCAGATCCATAGGAGCCATTCAAATTATACACCTAGACGCACTATTAAATTCTTTTTCAGCCTGTTAAATTTCCAAAACCCAGTAACCAGTAACCACCTCCTATAATTACAATGCAAATAAGTTTTTTCCCCACCATTTGAAAAAAATAAAATAAAAGAAACCTTTAATATTAAAAGGACGAGTTTGATATAACAGAATTGAAGTGAAAACCACACCTCACCGAATCGAGAGCCACAGGCTTGTTTATCTCCACAGAACACCCAAGAATCGCATGAACAAGGCCGATCCTGAGCCTTACACGTGTCCTTACAAGCCATGCAACACTCTTTCGAAGAATTCACCTTGAAATTAGCACCCCATTTCACCGCATCACCCCAGAGCTCCAAATGCTTAATTCCTCGGCAACATCTTTCTTCTTCTTCTTGGCCGCCTCTATTGAATGACAATGTTGAATCCATAGAAACATGACTAGTGCTTGGTTTATAGGCTACAGAGAAGCAAAAGTAGAACATGAAGAAGGAGATACAGCCCAATACGAAGATTATTAGAACAACTAATCTGCGGAGTTCTGACTCGGTTTGCCTGCGACCCATTTCGAGTTCACAAACCCAGAAATTGACTCTCCTATTATTTGTTTTTATTCATTCAGAGTCTCACTTCTCATTGTGAGAGATTTTAAAACAAAAGGGACTCTGTTGCGAGTGCATGGACCTGTCATAGGCTGACATCAACTCAACTGAGATCATTCTGATTTGTTGTATGTATTCTACGTATTTTTGACGAGTGTCGCATTTCCTGTAAATGGGCAAGAGGGTTAAAGAAAATTTATATGCACTCCAGCACCAATGAAATGAACCCGTTCGAGACAAAATTTTGGGCCATCTTTATCAGTAATTTAAAAATTTTAAATGTATCTTTCAACACAAGAATAAGGAATTAATTTTTATAAGATAAAAAGATTCAAATTAGTGCTTATCAAACAACACAACTGCTTTAAAAGAGATGTTCACTAAACATTTTAGTTAATTAATTTTGTGACTATATTAAATACACGCACAATCAATTAACACAAGTTGAGTTAATGGAAATAATGTGCGCTTTCTTAGCCACTTGTTTTCCCCTCCAACCGCAATCACCATCAGATCCATGCATTTTCAAGCTTTCACGGCGAAGTTTACTGTGTAAAAAAACCAAAAACGATTGAAAAAACACAAAAATAAAATTAATACTCCGGCCGCAAATTACTTGCGAGCAAAGTTTAGAGTTTGGGGGCATGTTTTTTAAAATGTACACGTAATTCGTTTTTGTTGCTTATTTTCTCACTGTCTTTTGAGTGATGAATCAAAGCGTAAAATGAAATAAAAGAGACACTGATAATAAAATTATAAATAATACTCAACTGACTCAGGCTTGCCTGTGGCAGCAATAAGATCAATGTTTGCATATAAACGTATAAACGTGTGGTGTTACAAGCAGTGTACAAAATAATCCGCCTCAAAAGAACATAACGGTACATTGCGCGTTCTCAACAATAGTAACCTCACAGAAGTCAAATATTTACAGAGCTGAATTACATAATTGATCACAAGGAGCAGGACTTGAGTATCAAACAAGTTGCTAAAAGGGCCGTTAAAAAGAGAATAATATAAAACGAAACACTAAGCCAAGTAGAGAATGCCTGCACAACTAAAAGTTATCTATCATGAACACTCACACAAACAATAAATTAGTAGTCGTAAGCTTTAATAACTTGTCCGCAGCAATGAGCAATATCACAACCATATTTATCCTGGGATATCAAAAACACACAAATGAAGACATTCAACAATTCCTTAACTAAGATGGAAAAATAAATCATTGCAAAACAAGCCAACATCATTTTACCACCAAAAGAAAAAGCAGAAAAACATTTTAAAAGAATCAACAAAAGATGGAACAGTCAACACACAATAGATTACAAACCTCATGCATGTGATGAAAATGCAATAAAAGCCAAAATAGTGAACAATCTGGAACACAATCAAGTACCCAGAAGTGTTCGTCCAAACAATTCTACAGGACTACAAATTTGTTAAGCCAAGAAATGAACCATCAAGACCACAACCAAACTTCCTTAATTACCATACAAACCATCAAGGCCATAAAAAACAAACAATTACTGTGCACACAAAGCCCAACCATGCTATATCATGCAGAAATTAACCAATCAAAGATCTACTTGCAGCTGCCTTAATTTTATGCACTATGTTACTGATATACCCACTATTTAAAGGACACCTATCGTCATCAATTAAGGTCCTGAGACACAAGTAAACGAACAACATAGGATAACCCAACTAAGATAAGTTCTAGCCCACATCCCACAAATATCCCATTTCCAAAGATTGCACTAAGAACTTACAAACCAAAAGATGTATGTAGCTTCAAACCAATAAGAGAATATCCAACTCAACATTCAAAGATCCTGTTCCAGGATTTAGTGAACAAAGATCTTGCAATAAGTTCAGCAGTCGATAACAACTGATTTTCATTATCTAATGCAGTGGAGCCCAATTTGATATCATCCACCCTGCACCTTCCCTTTGTCTAGATATCAAATGAAAAGAACTTTCATCACTACCACACTCCAGAACACACCAAGCATCTGTGGTTCGTTGTTAAAAGAATGGAAATTACCGGGCATGAGTCCATTGACAATCCACCAAACCATTCATAAACCAAACAGCTGGACATGGTATATCTTTAATCGAGAAATGGAATCATGTAAAAATGAAATAGCAAATGTTATGAGTGTATGGCAATAGTCCTTCAGTCTAAATGGGATCATAACTACATAGGAATTTCAATCTTTCACCAGATATACTCCAAAAGGCCAGTTCAGACTCAGAAGACCAAAAATTAATCGTGAGAAAAACAAATCTTAGCATATCACTTGAGGAGATGTTAACAAGTAATTGAAAATGAAACAAACACTAGATAGACAAACGGCTAAGGTGTGAACAATTTCCTGTATTATTCTCCTTTAAAATTCAACTTTTGTTAGCCTTTCCATTGTCACTTAGATTGCAATTCCATAAGAAAATCAAGGCTATGCTGAAATGCAAGGAGTATCTATATGCTTCACAAGCCTATCTGTAGGCTACGCATGTGCAATACCACTTATCAGCTTCCATAAGTGGTACCAAGTGCTAAGACTAAGAAAACTTGTTATGGCTATGCAAAATATGCTCATTGATTTCTTCTTACAGCCATCAGTTAGTTGCTTGTTAACTCGCTTTCAAATTTTCATTCAGGCTTGCAGCACTGAGAGCAATATGTGGTCCAACATGACTAAATTGCCTTCTATGTCTTATTCAAAAACTTATCCAGTGAATTCAGCATAGCAAAACATCCAAAAATGTTTTACCATATAGAGGAAAACCTCAATCTCTTATCAAAAGCTGTCCATTAAACAGATTATGCAGATGCCTCCACATTGTCCATCAAGTGGAGTTCATATACAGAAAATAAAGAAGCAATTCGTACATATCACACACTGAGCACTTCTTGTTTTCATCTCTAAATAAGGGAAGTTTCCTTACAGCTTTAAGACTTAACAAAGTAACCAGTCTGTAGAACAAAGAAAGGCCTAAACCAGTGCAGCACTTCTCTTACTACAAAACTTTTTAAGTTAGGAAACTTCTCCCATAACATATAGAGGCTGCTAGGCTCAGCAACTTGATCCTCTCCAAAATGGTAGGCATCCTAATGCGAGAAGCTTCATATAGTCCACACCCTACAGCAGCCTCTTTGTCATCTCAAATCTGTTCCATAGAAAATTCACTTGTAACCATAGATTCCTTTGCGGTGAACGATACATCTTTAGGAAACTAGAGAGATGCCAAAGTCTTCGGTGAACCATTATCTCTCAGTTTATGATACACTAAGAAAATTAGATCATTGTATTTTAACATAAAAGAAATTTCACTTACAATTCAATTTTTACCATATCAATAGTATGATCCAGAACCACCACTACCCATGTAACTGCTGCCTCCCACACCACGACCAGGATACATTGATGAGTAAGAGCTACCACCAACCTGCCATGTGAGACGGAACAGAGTCATACGAAACATAGCAAAGATTGATGATCAAAATTGTCCCAAATCAGAAAAGGTTTTAAGAGGCATACATCAGATCCACGAGGCATATAATCACTACCATAACTCGAAGAGTACATTCCACCAACATCACCGCCACTATATGAACCTGAAAATCACACAATAGATTAGAAAAATTTATTAAAAAAATAGTCCTGTGTCTGTGGGAGTTATAAAAAACTGGAGTACCACTCACAAACAATATATATTTCCATGATATATGGTCAACACCAAGTTATCTAGAAAACATACCACCTCCATAGCCCATGCCCTGACGACTGCTATAAAGTCCATGAGAATCCTGACTGGAGATTGAGCTTCTGCTGCCACCATATCCTAGATTAGATCTCCCCATTCTGCCAATTTCAGAAGAAGATGAGTCATCTAAGTAATATTGCTGCCTAAAGCAGTAGTATGAACTATAACTGCTTCAACTTCAAATGCATAACAAACCTATCACCATATGCATCCCCATATTGAGGAGCACCTCCACCGAGGTCATAGTCCAGACGAGCCCTTGAGTGGCGAATACCCGGATCAGCATAACGAGGCGGAACATCATCCTAGGATCAAGTTTTGAAGAGCATATTTCATAAACAATCTAATAGCTAACTAAATTCTGACAACTGTATAAAATATATACAAAATTTAACAGAGACTGAAACTAACCACAACAGAATAAGGACGTTTTGACCCAGAAACAGAGTCATAATCACGGGCACGCCCTTCACGGTAACTTGGAGGAGGCCTCTCAAACCTTTGACCATAGCCATCATCTAAATAAGGTCTCCTTGCTGCACTGCGAGAAGTACTTCTCGGCATGTCAGAATAGCCAGAGCCACGGGATGGATAGTCATCTCTATAAGGGCGTCTATCAGGAACAACCCTCGAACCATAATCTACTGGAGCTCTGCTTCGTGGAGGAGGAACCTCATCTCGGCGACCATATTCTCTCTTTAAGCCACTCTTTGGGTAAGAAGGAACTGTCAACAATGCGAATAGAATTATACACATAACAATTCACAGGCCAGTCAATAAATCACGATAAAGAAATGATGCATACCAGGCGCTCTTCTATCATAGGATCTAGGTGGAGGTGGCGGCATAGGCCTACCTCTTGCCGGCATCGACATAATAGGACGTCTATCTCTCACTGGAACAGACCTCTTCACACTAGCTGGAGGGAGACGACTTCCAATCCCCCTTGCACTACGTCCTGGTAAGCTACGTGGTGATGGAAGACCCCATGAGCCCCTTGTTGCCCGTCCAGCCCCACGTCCCGACCGGAAATCACCACGACTAGCATGTTTGCCTTTACCTCTCTGAAGTGGTCTTGACAACCTGGCCCTAACTTTAGCCTGAATCAGGACAAAAACACAAAACAATCATCACCTGATAAAAACGATAAGGCATTACAAGGAAAAGAACCATACACCAGTAAGAACCAAGATAAAACCTTGTTGTTTTCTTCACCCAACTCTGCATTGTTGATGCTTTTAGCACAAGTGACAGCAGCATCATGAGTATCGAATGTTACAAATCCAAAGTCCTTCCTCTTGGCAGATGGCATATTTCGGGCAAGCTCAATCTTAGTGACCTCCCCATAATTCTTTAGAAGCTCACGGACACGATCTTCATCCCATGAAGCAGGCAGACCATCAACAAATACAGTTTTAACCTGAAATTTCAAAACAAAGTCAGCCTAACTTTCTTACAAGATCATCTGAACTCCAGCTTAAAGAGCAAAAAAGAAGATTACACACAAGTATGCACACAGATTAAACCAACCTCCAAACACTTGTATACATACATTTTCCAAATTCACAAACAACAACAGAATTAACATAAACAAGTGTTACATTTAAATTATTAGAACTAATCCCTCAGACGATATATCCTCACAACAGGAAAATATGAATCAGAAGAACCAAATCTTGTATTAACTAACCAGTAGCCATACATCAAATCTACAAAGCCACAATAACTCCCTGAATGGCATTCAGCAAACAGAAAAGGGCTACACCAGCAAGAATTGAAACTAATCCAGCAAGCAATGCAGAAGAATCACCCAAAACATTTACCTGAGCCATTATTTCATCACCCGGGTCAATGAAGGAATCAGCAAAAGAAACCTTTGCTGGTCTATCAACACCAAACAACACATCTCTCTTCTGAAGACGCTTAAAAGCATCCATCGCATCTGAACGAGATGAGAATTCTAAGAAGGCAAACCCTCGATTCATTCCCTCGTTGTTACTATCTTCTACCAAAGTCAAATCTTCAACATTGTCAACTCCATAATGTTTCAGTTTCTCTTTCAACTGAAAAAACAGTTAAAGGCTAGTCAGGGTATAAATTCATCCAATAGCCAGTTATCTTTATATTACAACTTTATGCCTAATTTTTACACCAGGATATACCAAAATACTTACAGCTTCCTTTGTCCATGTCTTACAAATGTTACCCAGAAAAAGAGTGTCGCTATCTTGACTAGGAGTAACACCACACTGTTTGCCATTGATCTGGAATTGAAGTAATTCAGATAATAAAATTTATCAAACAGGAAGACAACTTTAGCCTCTGTTGATGAGAGGGCATAATAAGAATTTACCACAGGATTTTTTAGCTCTGTAACAGCTTGTCTTGCTTGTTCCACAGTTGCAAAACGCAGGAATGCAAACCCCTTATTCTTCTTTGTCTGTGGGTTCATCATCAACCTGACTTCTGTGACCTCACCAACTTGACTAAACACTTTCCTAAGATCATCCTCAACAACATCCTTATCTAAACCACCAACAAAAACTTCAAACTCCTTACGTTTGCGCCTCTCCTGAAACATTTCATGATGGTCATCTTCCTCTGCATCAACCATCTCTGGACGCTCTGCGTCCTCACCAGCATTCTCAACTTCCTCCTCACCTTGTCCATGTTCTTCAGGAACATCTTCCATTTCTCCCTCTGCTAAATCATCCTCTTCTTCCTCACCAACATTCTCCTCATCATGTTCATCCTCTTCATTCCCTACTTCCTGAACGTCCTCATGTTCTGTTTCCTTGTCATCATAATCCACTCCTCCATATTCTTCAGGTTCATATTCAGGTTCATTATCATCCAGGTCTAATCGCTCATCCTTTTCATACTCATCTACAGACTCCTTTACCTCATCTTCTTCTGCCACGAAAAACAAAGATGGACCAACTAGACCAGTCAAGAAAGACTCAAATAGCTGCTTATCCTTTCCAATACAAAAAACCCATAAATTATCTCTCACAAGTCCTAAAGCTACAAAATATTAATTATACTCAAATACTGGATATAATTTCCATTTGTAAATACACAATCAAAACAAAAATCTTCTCAAACTATTGGGCCTAAGCAACTTGATGGAGAACTAAAACTGGAGTATTCAGTCACAAAGAAACCCACTAAGAAAAGCACAATTTCTCAAAAATAAAGACAAATCAAAACACTACATAATTCCAAATTACTTTGACAAGCACCCAACCCCCCCCCCCCCCGGGGGGCAAAACACAATAAAAATTGATCCCTTTCGATCTTTAATAAAATCAAACGAAAGAAAAATCGAGATAACTTACTTTGCGTGGCGGGAACCGAGCCATTGACATCTGATTTCGGTTCGTCTTCAACAACAATTGGCTTATTATCATCCTCAACAACCGCCTTTTCTTCTTCCTTCACCCGAACCTCCTCTACTTTAACCGTCTCTTCCGCGACCTCCGCCTGCTGCTTCGCCGTCCCTCTCGTAGCTCTCGCCGTCCTTCTCGGCCCCGCCGCTCCTCCTCTTTTCACCGTTCGCGGTGGCATTATTGCCTTTATTGGAATAAAAAATCCCTAACTTAATTGACAAGAAGCAGATACCCTAGAATTTGATTGGTGAAAAGGAACCCTAATTCACCAATTTGATGTAAAGGAATTAATTAAGGAGACTGAACAAAAAACCCTAAATATAAAACAAGGCTGGAAAATGTGTTTATGCAATATAAAAAGAGATGATTCTATTCCGTATTAAAGACTGAAAGAGAGAACAAGTGTAAGTGTTTTATTGCCCGCTTAATTCGCTGGTGTCGAGTGTTTTATTGACCGCTTGCTTCGCTGTTGTCAGTAAATGATTAGAGAAGTTTTACAGAAATTGATTTGGTATCTGTAATGCGTGAAACAGAGGATTAGAGCTCGTCAACGATGACTTGGAAGCTAATTAATAATCAATGCATTAGTTTTATGAATGATATAACCTGAAGTTGAGGATCTTGAATTTTTGTCCATCTAGTCTCCACCATGAAACGCGACACGTGTAAACAATAGGTTATAATAAAAAGAAAAATAAGGAGTACATTTTGTTGTATCCTTTATTTAATTCACATACTTTAATTTATTCCTTTAAAATATAAAAACTTGAATTTATCCTCTAAATACCTTTATTTTTAATAACTAATCGAGGTTGACTTAAAAAAAAAAACAAGAATACTCATAATCAATAACTAACAGTTTTGTGGGGTTAATAAGCATAACTTTATTTCACTTCTTAAGGTCTTATATATTTAAGTTAGCTGACAAAATAATTTTATTAATGAAAACCCTTTATAGAAAAAAATAGTAAAAGGCCTTTAAAAATTTAAATTAATTTTTACTTATATTTTAATTTATAAAATAAATATAATAATGACAAATTTTATTTACAATATAACCACACCCTTATCTTGAATTTAAATATTTTAAGAATATAAATCATTAATCAATTAGTTAACTTTTTTTACAATTCAAATTACCATTTTACCCTTCAAAGTATCTAAAAGATAAATTAACCCACAAAATTTATCTACATTACTAATATAATTCAATGGATTAAAAATTATAAAATATGTAAAATTTGGAGAAATTAAAAAACCGAGGCCTTAACCCTTAATCTTAATCTCAAATTTTTGTCAGTTTCTTTTTGTTAATATCATTTGTTATAAATTTTAATTTTATTTTTTTATTAATAATTTTTTTATTGAAAGCCAATTTAGTATATTTTTTCTTCCCAAATATGAAGCTAATGGGTAAAATAATAAAATAATAAATAATTTATAAATAATTAAGTATATCCAATATTTATCATTTTTTATTCATTAATCTTAGGAATCTTGAATAGAAGCCCTTTTTAATTTATGATTAAAATGTTAAACATCAAAAATTATAATCTTTTAAAATAAATTTTGAAGCGAGTTATTGGGAAAAAAAACTAATTTTATTCATGATTTGAGCTTTGAAATATAATAAATTACTAACCATGTCATCCGCTACAATTTATCCTTAATTAAAATTTAAAATTCCAGTTCAATTTCTTTTTTTTAAATTCTTCTTTTCCTTTTTTATCTTCTTTGTCTTCTTTTACCTTTTCATCTTATTTCTTCGTCTTCTACTCTCTCTTTTTTTCCAAATTTCATCTTTGTTTCTTTATCTTATTCTTTGTTCTTTTGCTTCTTTCTTCTTCTTATTTGCACCAAACTATCGAAGACTAAAACATAATCAAAAAATAAAAATCTCAAAAATTATAAAAAGTGGAAATTTTTTCCCTCTTCTTCTTTCTTCTTCGTCTTCTTCATTCCCCTCCCTGTTCATCTTCCTCTTCATTAATTTTTTTCCCTCTTTCACACACTTAACAATTCCGCAACTGCTTTCAAATCTAATTCTACAGCCCCACTTTGAATCCAATATTTAAAAATGAAACTTAATTTCTATAAATCAAAGTCCAATAACCATAATCTTCATTCCCTTCCTAGAGAAAGACTAGGCCTTCGTCACAATACTCTAATTGAAACCCCAATAAGCAAAACCCGCTTAAATTAGCAAAACATATCATTCATAAAATAAACACATGGCCGTGCGCGCCCATTCCAAGCAAACCCATGACCGCGAGCAACCATGCCAGTATAGGATGATCCAAGCGATGGGTGTTGATGATTTCAATGATTATTTTGGTTTTAGGATTTATTGGTGAATTTGGGAAGAAGCTAGGGATTGTTTAGAGGAAAAGATGGGCCAAGATTTGGAACAATGGCGTTGGCACACCATTGCGCCGCTCCAAATCTTCCTCGCGAGTTGCTGTCGTGGCTTTACGATGCTCATATAAGATGAAGCATGGAGCAGATGAAGAAAAATGCAAGAAATAGAGAAAAACAAATGAACTAAAGTAGATGAAAAATTTTCAGAAAATAAAAAATAAAAGAAAAAAAGTGAGAAGAAATTTGTTTTTCTTATTTAAAAAAGAAGTAATTTTTTGCACTTTTGCAGTTAAAAAAATTAAACAAAATAAAAAATTATCAATTTGTGTGCAAAGTGGATTTCATTGAAATGTTTGAGTGTTTGTTGAATTTTGTTGAAATATTTGGGTTTTGTGAAAATTAACTTATGTGTTTTAACTTCTTATCAATGAGTTAACTGTTAAGTAAATATGCACGTACAATTTTACCTTTTTGATCGTTAAAATTAACTGAGAGAAAATTTATAATAAATGATATTAATAACAAAGAAACCGACAAAAATTTGGAATTAGGATTAAGAGTTAAGGCTTTTGTTTTTTAACTTCTCTAAATTTTATATATTTTCAAATTTTTAATCCATTGAATTATATTAGTAACGGAATGTAAACAAACTGTATAGGTTAATTTGTCTTTTAGATTAATTTGTATTTTAGATACTTTGAAGGGTAAAATAGTAATTTGAATGATAAAGGTCAACTAATTGATTAATGATTTATATTCCTAAAATATTTAAATTCAAGATAAGGGTAAATTTTTTTTAATAGTTTCACTGTGGTGATATTGTAAATAAAATTTGTGACTATTATATTTGTTTTATAAATTAAAATATAAGTAAAAACTAATTTAATTTTTTAAAGGTCTTTTACTATTTTTTTCAATAGGTCATTAATAAATTTATTTTTGTCATCTACCTTAAAATATGTTAGACCTTAAGGGGCGAAATAAAATTATCCTTGTTAACCTCACCAAACTGTTAGTTATTGGGTTTGGACATTCTCATAATTTTTAAGTCAACATTAGTCAACTGTTAAACGTAATGATATTTGAGGGTAAATTTAAGTTTTCATACTTTTGGAGGGTAAATTAAAGTATGTTAATCTCATAAAGGGGTACAATGAAATTTATCCAATTACAAAAGAAAAATTTCTTTTTTTTTAAAAAAAAAAATTTTTATGGAATAAAATTTTTTTATTTACCATCAGAATTCAATACTGCCCAAAAATTTTTTCTTACAAATTACTCACAAATACAACTTAGAAAAAAATTTCTTAAAATTTGGAAGAATAATAGCTCCATCCACAAATTAGTTGGAGATAAAACAACTCCCATTCTATACATATTTATCTGCTCGAGCCTAAACTCCAAAGTTTAATTTTATAATATAAGAAATAATTAATTTAAATTTGAAAGTTTAAATATAAATAAGAAAAAGCAAATAATTGTGTTTTTCTAAAAAAAAATAATTTTGAAATTTCCCTCTGCTGTCATATAAATATTTTTTGAGTAATGCTATTTGTACATAAAAATACATTGCACAAAACCACAAAGAGACAAGAAACACTTCACCAAAAGACAAATTTATTAGGATTATTAATTTTGTCATACTGTACAAGTGTCCTCGTTCCATTTATTTTGTGCAATTTTGGGTGCAAATAAAAAGTTTTGTAGTTTTATATTACATTTACTATTTTTAAAATTTATTTGATTATAGCTTATTGTACGATAGACAGTCCATGAAAATAACATCAAAAAAAATTTTGGAAAATTATATAAACAAAATTGACGTTTGAATGGAAATACAGTGTATAAAGTGCTTAGAATGATTGTTTTGGGCTTGGGCCCTTTCCTATGGAAAATGGCCTAGCACAGGAGAAAACGATTAAATAAATAAATAAATAAATAATGTGAAAATTTGAGTGTAAAAATCTCGTACAAATCATAAAATCTTTGGGGTAATGCTAAAGTGGTGAGTGATTGAATTGATCTAATAATTAAAAAATAATAATAATAATATTCATCTGCTAATCACTAGTGTTGTGTTCCCGTTTCCAGGAATTCTTACAAGCATTGTGTGGGGACCACCGATAGGTGAGGGTTTTGTTACGACCCATGGTTGGGTATTTAGATTTCAGTGCCTGGTAACGCTTCCAATCACGAAGAACAAACTTGAGATCAGTGACTTTAGCGTCAATATGACGACAACAATTGGAATGCACCGTGGTCAGAGACCAAATATTTTTGCTGTCCTGACAGAACCCGCTGAAATATTGCGTGTCCAGAAATTTGACTTGCATGCCCAGCTGCTTAAAGATGCCTTTTCTCATCAACTCCAATAACACGTCTTGCTCTTTCATGCCCGTTGAATTATCCTTCATGCCGTACCATTTGCTGAATAAATCGATGGTTCTGTTGTTTGATCTGATGAAATAGAAGCCTGTGTTGATTAAATTCTTCTGTGACCGTGGGTCCCCGTTGTATTCATCAACGCTGATTTGGAGATCTTCGGTTTCGTTTTTGTCCAGTATTATAAACGGATTCCTCATCCACATCACGTCAGTGTCCTGCAATGATTCCCAGTGCCCAAAAGCAAATATATAACAAAAAAGTTTTGCCTTGTTTTTATACCTATACATAATGATGTAAATGTAATGCAACTTCAAATAAAACCAACGTAGCTCATTTAATTTTGTTGATATTTCATTGACTAATGTTAATTGCCTCCCATGAGCCAGTGAGAATTAATTTCAACTAGTATATATTATCAAGTCCTGCATGCAACACAGAATTCAAATTAATGAGAAGACAAGGTCAAGGGGACCCGAGTATCTCATAAAAGTAGAGATGGCAATATGGCACGGCATCTTAATATTATATTAACGGTGTGACCAACAACAACAAAACAAAGTAATAAACCATGGGAAGGATTTCAAAACTCAATATTCCCGCTCCTACCTGAATATATGAAAAATTAAACAAATCAGTTTTCGTTTCAGACGGTTTGCATGCAACTTCAAAGTTTTATGCCGTGGGGACTGGGGATTGTTGAAAACTAAAGATCATAACCTTCTACTGGATTCTAGACTTTTGCTTCAATGAGGAAATTGGACTGTTGACAAATCCCTAATAATTTTCGGCCCTGCGGCTAAGCTAAGACATGAAAAAGATTGTAGGCACCTGAATATATATGTATTAATGGTCAGGAATTTAGATGGTCATGACTCGTGAAAGAGGGGCATAACCCATGCCATGCGTACGTGAAACTCATACAGACTTCAACTATTCAAATATTCAATTCAATAAAAATATCTTGGAATTTCATGTGACTGAACCGCCAATCGGCCAATAACTCAACATGGGAAGTCTCTCCCTTGACTTTTGGAGAACATATATTAAAATAAAATAACCCACTGAAATTCCCCCACGTGTCAAAAATCCCCTGACTGACACAGAAACAAACAACACCTCAGTTCCCGGGACAAAGTCAAATTAATTTATTAATTAAACCTAGTCGCCTGCGGCACGCCGGCCCACAACCCCAAATCCCAAATTCCCAATCGCAGCATTAACCTATCTTAAACCCCAAGCAACTGAACAACCTTAATTTATAAATCAAAATTAATAATAATAATAATAATAATAATTTGCAATTTGGCATTGCATGCAATAATAATAATAATAATAATAAAAGTACATACCGTGAAGATGAAGCTGTATCCGCGTTTAAGAACATCGAGCAAAAAATTAGTCCTTCTCCACATCATCTTGATAAAATCCTGAGACATGTAAACTTTCTCAGTGGCGAAATCAACGCCGTCCGTTAGTAATCGGTAACAATGCAAACGCTTAAAGAGGCAGCGATCATAGGCCGTCTGATCGACAGCGACAATGAGTAGATTATCAAGCAACGGGCGTGTCCCTTCCCCTAACCAAAAACTCTCCAAGAAGAGATCCAACATTGTCGTGTCAGCCTTAATGCTTTGCTCCACATAAGCCTTGTTCACCACCGCGATTATAACTGTCTTGTTCGGCATTGCCGCTTCTTCCAATGCCAATTCAAGTTCATCTATCGGAAGCTTAATCGTTTTCTGCCAAAAAAAATCCTAATTTTATTTTATTTTTTAATCATTAAATATTAACCTAAACATGCATGCACCCACATATATAATACTACCTGTATATATGATAAATTAATTAATTAATGATTGATCGATCATATACCCAAATATATATGTATATATATTAATAATAATAATAATAATTCAAATAAAAAAATATATATGATGATGACGACGAATGAATGAATGTTTATTTATTCACTTACGAGTCTGGTATGCGGGCAGAGGCGTTGGGGTTTTTGGTAGGGTAACAAAGGGTTTGATCTCGACGGAGACCAGATGCAAATATAAAGGACCCCTGCGAAGAGAAGGGAGACGATGAATAAATTTCCCAGAGATATTTTGGAATAATCCATTTGGCATAATAACTGGTTCATAGGATTTGGATCTCTCATGCTATTATTTGCTTTTTTCATAATTCATATATTTATGCTATATATGATCAAGAGATGATTGATCGCTAAAAACTGTAAAGTTTTGATGGGTCTAATATTTTCAACGATCTGTTTTGAGAAAGAGAATCGAGGAGGGGAATGATGAGTAGAATGATCACGCAGATGCAATGAAGCTGATGAGAATACTGAGATTGGAGGTCCCATTAAATTCGCATCGTTTCATTTTAATTTTGCTTGTATGTATTCTTCTTTACAGCTACCTAAAATTACAACAACAAATACACATTATAAATAATTTTTTCAAGCTACGAATTATATAAATTTAGAATTTTGATTAATTTGGAAATCACATCAGGATCTCTAAGTTTTACCACCCCCCCCCCCCCTCCTTTTTTTTTTTTACAATTAAGGACGACCTATTTTTCATATATTTTATAAAATATGTGTGTGTATAAATATATAAAGTTATTTAGTTAAATCAAAAAATTAATCATGATAATTTTGACAAATCCAAAGGAGGCCAATTATTTCGTGGGTATAACAACTATGTACTTATTTGTATATCTATTGGACCAATGCTTTGTAACATCACACATATATAAAAGTTGCATCTAAACAATTATACAACTAAACAACACCTGACCTTGTTGGGTGCAATACTTGTGTTGATGTATGTTACGTATATATTGTACATATTTAGGAATTAGGAGGAGTCATTTGTTATTATCTCAGATTATTCTGTGGCCAATTCTATAGCTTAATTGAAGCTTACCCAAAAAGGTACACGAAGAGTTAATCCAGCCACGAGTGTCAGTTTCTGGGGAACTTTCTGATGATGCCACGCAAGTTGTGGTCATTATTAAGTAATTTATTAGCAATTAGAGTCCCAAACATCTTTGTTCTCCTTTCCCTTTATATACAAATTAAGAAAAGCTTTGGTCAAACTTTGGATATATATCTATTATGTTGGACACTCATCTTTGTGAATTGTGATTTGATATTTGAAAAATTTTGAGTAATTTTCGTAGTAGGACAAATTTTATTCCTATGGCGGCCAGAAAATTGAACCATATCTCCCAAAATGGGAAATTGAAATTTGTTTGGACTTTGAAGGATGTTACTTGTCACTCTTGACTTGATTTTATAGGCTATGATTTGTGATTATGCTAAAGAGAGAGTTTCTACCATAGCAAATTTGAAGATCGATTTGGTTCTTTTTTTGGGAAAGGACTATATTATTTAATTTTCTGAATTATTTGCTGAGCTCTATCGATGGGAAGTCCAATTAATATAAATTAATTAGGTATTTAAAGTCTACGATAACACCATTAATGCAATAATTTTATACCAAAGTGAGGTCATCTTCACAATAATTTCATAAATTGGATGCATATATCTTGACCATTTTTGTTTTTCCTTTTCTACACGTCTCAAAGCTTATACAAAAAGTTATACATTCATTTTGTTGATTGATAAAAGTCATAAAATAGTGAAATGAATTGCTTATATTCAGGAAGTACATTATCAGCTTTGCCGTGTAGTCAGCGTTGCAAGTCTCTACTCAAAATTCTTATCATCTTATGTGCCTCGAGTGGTCAAGGTCCTTTGACTTTGTGGATGTTCTACCGTGCCTCTTGGGCATCAAAACGATTTGCAATAATTCCAAATCTGCATTATCATGCCTTATCAACTCCCCAATTATTCCCCCACCTTGGGAAATGGCAATTAAGTTGCTCTCATATCTTTCGTGAAGAAAACTTAGGCCTCGCTTGGTATTAAGGTGCTGTAGCTTTTAAGCTGCAGTTGCCGTTAAAAAAAAATTGTGATTATGAAATAAAAGTTAATAGTATATAGTAAAAATATTTTTTAAATAATAAGTTTTACAAAACTAGTAAAAATATAATAAAATCTTTATCATACACATGTATAATCAAATCAAAATAATTTTTAAGTTACAGCCGCCAGTGTTTACTAAACACTTTAGTGCCGTAACGTAAAAATTATAACTACCCAACCTCAATACAAAACTTTAGTGGCAATACTGTGGCTAATTTGAGAGTCTATTCTGCGTGTTATAATTAGTGAGATAATCCACTTATTCCTATTTGAAAGAGTCTACTAGAAGATTCTTTGGGTTTTCCCAAATATTAGTTCATGTAGCCTTTTGTATTTTCTTTCCCTTCTATTTTCTTTTAATAAAATTTCTACGATTCATATAAAAAAAATTACTTTAAAAATTACTATAATTTATCATCTATTAAATGAATGCCATGTCAGATTTGGGATGAATTTAATTCTCAAGATAAGTTTTGATACATGTAATATTATCGAACAAAAAAATGTTTGAGGCGGATTCTTAAATTACGAGAACTATCCAAACTTTATATAATCATTATCTAAAATAAAAAAGATTGAGAAAATTTTTTTTAAAAAATTAGACAACAAAGTGCAACTTCACAAGTAATTGATTAAGAGAATTCAGATTCAGAACACATTAAACCACAGCTCAAATATTATTATACATAGATATGATGAACCATCAAGAGAAGTCACCCAGAAGAAGCAAAGAATGAATCAGAATGCACAAAAGACAGGAGCATAACCATTAACAGATTAACTCGACATTGACAGCACCTAATAGAAATTGATTAAAGAACATAGCATAGCCTCAATTTTTTCCTTTGCTTCTTAGTCTTTGGAGGTTGGAGAATCACCTTGATAGCAGCATCAAACACCGTCTTTACATTCTGCATTTTCATCAAAAGAAGTTTTAACAAGGTTAATGACGAAATAAATATTTCACCTTAAAACTGATTCAGGTATGTTATAGTGATCTTGCACAAGTATAATACAATACATATTTGCTTGGAACATTGATTGATTGCACAAACCTGCTGTGTCTTTGAGCTGCACTCAACATATGCTAATGCTCCTATTTGCTTCTTGAGTTCTTGGCCCTGGTAATGGACAATGTATAAGATTTGGCAAAACTAACCCAGAGAGGCTATGTTAAGCACTACTTTTAATTTTGAATAGTTTTCTTGCAGTTGCAACTAAAAGTTTGCATAATACTCAGGTAAAACGAGCTTGCGATTCAGCTACACAACCCCAATCACATCTTTCATACTTAACTTGTGTTTGTGACATGTAAATTGATAAGAGAAGTTGTAGAATCAAGATTTTCGTAGTGCTACTTAGGAACTATATCATTTTTGGTTCATTTCTTCATGTCACAATAGATCGTGATTACTTTGTTTGGGTAAACATATAAACGATGACATTAACAAAACCCATATATGCATGCCTCTGCCCTCTGGAAAGGTAAACACGTGGTAGTTGGAAGCCTACCTGTTCTGTAGAAATGGTATATGCCCCGGGATAATCCAAGTGGAATTGTCTATCTTCTCTAAGATCTGCTGCATCACATGACTATGTATTAACAGCAAGAAGGGTCCATACTTTCAAGTGCTCACTTACGTAAACACAAACATGGGGAGATGGGTGTGCACAAATAAGTACAAACAGGCTATTGTAAAAGATTTTTGAGGACCTAACATGTTCGTTTACATACCACACATGCATGTGCAAATGAATGCATGTATGAAGCAGTAGACAGAAAATGCCCAAATGTTGAGGCACAAGCACAAAACGAAGCTTAGAAACCCTTGAAAAGGGAAAAAGAAAAGATGGAAAGGAACTTTACTGTCTTCGGCTTTAAGTTCTTTCACCAAACACACAATTATGCAGAGCATTGAGAAACTTGAATGCAAAGCAATGACATAGTTATGGAAATACCCATTCACAGAAGCAATAAATCGATTAAGCAAAGAGTATATCACCTAGTTTTGTCCCCACAAGGACGATGGGCACTGATGGGGCATAATGTCTCAGCTCCGGGACCCACTTTTCCAACATAACAGGGGCCACAAGGAGAAAGGGAAAATAAACAAGGCATAGAGAAGAATCAGAGAAGTATATAAACATGATTGAATCATGCATGGTTGAAAGTTAAGCTTTAGGAGGACCTAATTTCAAAATTATAGAAAAAAAAGGAGAAAAGAAGCTTACTTTTTTGGAGATGTTCTCATAGCTAGGCCTACTAATGAGAGAAAAAGCAAGAATGAAAACATCAGCTCCTCTGTAACTTAAAGGTCTCAGCCTATTATAATCTTCCTGACCTGCATAATTAGTTATTTAAAAACCAAGAATTATATATAATCCTTATCCTTCCACTTTTTACCCGTCGCTTTTGCAAAATCATACCATTTGCTGAACAATAAGTTGGAAAGAAAATTAAACTATTTATCCCATGAATTAGGGTTGCTTTTGCTATTCAAAAGCAGATGAAAAGCTGGAACTTGACAAGGCTGTGTTTAGATTCCAACACCTCTAGATTTTCACATTTGACAGGTTAGCTGAAGTAATTAATTATACAGAAGCTCTATCTTCTTTCGTAGTGGAAAAACTATTATGCCTTAACTCTCTAAAACTTCTAAGCCATCATTGATCGCAGTTTAATGCTCCTCCTGATTGTAGCCACTAGAAAGAAAGTTTGAATTTCTAAAACAATCTGAGTGACAAGTTTAGCAAGTTTCAGTATTTTCCTCTCCAAGTTATTGTCAAAGTGTATGTTGCATCAGATTCATATCAAATTATGAATAAAAAAAACCAATCTTTCAGAAGTAAGTATGAGAAAATTAACAAATTCTAGCTAATAAAATTTAAATAAAACCAGTTATTCAATAGTCAGTCATAGCTAGAGAGCAAACATGAAAATCAACTACAAAATTAACCGAGAGAGAGAGAGAGAGAGTACCAGCAGTGTCCCAGAGACCCAGATTCACAATCTGGCCATCAACCATGACATTAGCACTAAAGTTATCAAAAACAGTAGGCACATAATCCTGTAACAGCACCCACAAAGCAAGATCCTTTACTAACCAAATGCACATAAAAACAAGACCAAGAAACAAATTTAAGAGAAGTTAATACAGTTGGGAAAGTGTTGCTGGTGTAAGAAATGAGGAGACATGTCTTGCCAACGGCTCCATCTCCAACTGTCACACATTTGATGAACTTTGTTGCTGTTGTTGTTGTTGTTGTTGTTGAAGATGATGATGCTGACGCTGATGCTGTTGTACTAGTCATTTTACGGCTGCCCTATAAACAACTTCACTGAAACAAGACTAGGCTCCCTGTTTGTTACCTCAGAGTCAGTATTACAGAGAGAGTTGGTCTCAAGTTTTTATGTAGAGAGGGCGTGGCGGGGGGGTACTGGGGTCATGCGTTGGACTTGGACCCAAATACTCAATAGTATAAGGACCAAAGAGAGAATGCAAAATTTGTCTAACTTCGCAATTTTGTTTGAGTTTGAGAGGGAGAAGTGTAAACTGTAAAGAAATGGGGTCACTTTAATTTGAGCTGTCAGAGAGGCAAATTGGAAATTGAAAGCTACAATACCATTTGGCCAAAGTGTTTGGTGCGACTAATTGGATTGGATTGAATAAGATAGGATTTAATTAGATAATATTAGATTATATATAATATTATATTGTGTTTGGTGTAATATTATATTGAATTATAATAATAATGTCTTGTGTTTGGTATGCCACGAGATTGGTTAGTAATTAATTATATGTCTTATATATTAATTTATCAAAATTATCTTAGAATTATTTTAAAATGACATGGAATATAATCTAACTTAAATAAATAATTATTAGTAAATTAGTTAAAAAATGCAAAATATTCCCTCAATTTTTTTATATTTAACTTGCTATAATTTTTTAACTTATAGTTTACTAAATAATATCATCATAAACACAACAAGAATATCATCAACAAATATAATAAGAATATTAGTCCATAATAAAAAAATTAGAATTTTTTTTCTTAATCCCGTGAACAGTGATAGATTAAATTTTAGCTTGCATAGTATTATCCTAAGCCCCACCTTATTATAAAATTTTAATACTATATTTGATTAAATAGTGAACTCTATTAATTTTATCCTACAATTATTTTTTATTCTAAATATTATATTAAAATAATTTTAAGACAAATTTATCCAAATCCATCATTTTATACCCTAACCTAATGAGCCCTATGAGTATTATTTCATTTTAGTTTTTACACTACCCTACCCCATAGATGCCCGTGTTTCACATATTCGAGTATGATAAATTTTCTTAGCTCTTTACGCGCCTTGACAGCATGTGCTTGCCCTTGCACCTTCAATAACGGAAATTGAAAATCTTTAATCTTTTTTGTTGTTTGCAATTTTGCTAATTGGCAATTGCGGCTATGCTATGTTTTTTCAGTGCTCTAGGTGCTTTCGTACAGACAGTTGCTGTTCACGGACTTAAAAAGGCGCGTGAGTCTGGCAATCTATATCCCGTCACAGTGGAATGATTGTCTGGGTCCCAACTCTCAACTAGGCTCCTTTTAAATTTCCGAGAACCACGAGTGTCACGTTCCAACACGCGCCTAGCGAAAATTTGAATCTGTTATTTGTTATTGACACAAGTAATCGTTAGGCCGGTACTTGTATGATATGTCTTCGGTCCAATGTGATGATAATTAGAATTGGGCCCACCATAATGCTCTTAAGATTCCTCCTCCTCCTTCTTCTTCTTCTTTTAAATTATACTCTACCTAAAACCAAATGTATCATTTTTTTTAAATAAACAGTATTTTCATTTGTTAATCTTTTTGCATTCTTTAAAATTTTTTCTGTCTTGGTATCTCTATTTTTCTCTTCAAATTTTTTTTCCACAAAAAGATTTAAGCAGCCTTCAAATTTAAACCAACTTTCCAACTACTAAAGTAACTGATATGAAAAAAATAATAATAACAATGTATTAAATTTGTACAAATCAATTGTACATAATTGAAGAGGGAGGGAAAGAAATCATACATGATGATAGAATTATGAACTCTTATATAAACTTATTTTGTATAAATTGGTATGTTTTAAATTTGTTGGTTGGATAAAAATATAAAATAATTAAAATAAATCATATGAACCAATAACTATTTGATTCAAATAATTGAATTATGTTACATCAATTTATATAAAATAAATTTAAACAGGAGAGTTTGTAACTCTGTCTTTACTTATAAAATAATATATTGAAGAGAGAAATTATAAGGGAGATCATTCTATTTGTATTTGGACAAATACAAATGCAAACCATTAATTAATACAAACGGCGAGTAGCGAGAAGAGTGGTGCAATTATAGTAAAAGACAAAACTATCTCTACCCCCAATTTTGAATCCTATTTTCTTTAAATTTTAATATATGATATAAACTCAAAATTATTTTGAAACAATGAAGAAATAAATTATCTAACGATTGATTTTTATTATGAAAAATTATATTTAAAATTTAATTAATTTATTATAGACGATATTTGAATTTAATTAAAATTCTATTGCATCTTCTGTACTTTTTTGTAATTTAAGAGAAAAGCAATATGTGTAACGAGTGGGGCTTCATAGAAGTTTTCACAGGCTGCCAGGCGCTCTACTCTACAATGTTCGACCCGGCCCACTATTTTGCGACCCAAAACCAAGCAGCTTGGAAAGGAAAGAAAAACTTTGAAACCAAAACAGATAGAGAGAGGAGACGAACAAGACATAAGCATGGCGTCGGGAGCTGCAACTGATTCACCGCCATACGCAAGTGCTGCGAGAATCTCAGATTCTCAATGTTACCCCCAGTACACTGCCTCTCTCAAATGTAAGTTCCACTTTATTTCTTTCTCAATTTTATCCCATTTCTGTCAATTACGCCGTTTATAATTTTTATATTTAGTTAGCGATTGGTTTTTGGTCTTGAATCTTGCTACTTGGTGTTTATTTGGATGGTTTTGGAATGATTTTGACAAATTAGTTAGCAATTGTTCAGTTCCATGATTGCGATTTTATTTTAATCTTGTTTCAATTCAATGTTAATACGATGATTTACTTGTAAATAGCGTATCTTTATGTTTGGTCTTTAATTTTGTTTCCGTTGCTAGACTTTGGATGTACGTAACGCCGTGTCCGTGTGGCCTTTTTGATGTTTAAGATATGACCCTGTTATTCGCTCATCCTCAAGTTGATACCTATGTGATTCATGATTATGAACAGGTATTGGGGCCTCAAAATCCCTTGGTAGTAACTAGTAAAGATTCCTAGAAGTTTTACTTAAGTGACAAAATGGCAAGATCATGCCTAGAAGGCGGAAGCTTCTTATTTGGCATTGCTTGAACATAAGCATGGTGGTGTTCAAAATGCCTTCTTGATTGGTCTATCAAATTATTTGACTGCCCCTAATCTCAAAGTACCCTTTCAAGTTGGAATTAAATTTTAGAAACAAAGGGTGAATGGAATCATTAAGTACAAGATAAAGAGTTTAGATGATTCACTAAAATTGCATTTTTGTCTGGTCTATTGAATCATTCTTCCTTATTTCTCTCTCCACTTTTTTGTCCACATGATTACACCAATGATCTAGTGCCCTTAAGATTGCTGGCTAAGGAAACTAAAGCTCTAACTAAGACAGCTCCCAACCTTTCATTCTTAAACATTGATGGTTGTGACCTTTTAAATTTTGTACATAGGCTTTCTTTTCTTTTATGGCTTTGGAAATTTGCATATTGGTCTTGCCATATTTTAACAGCTTAAAGGTTTCTTTTAATCACATTTGACCAAAATCTAATCCTGACTTATACTTTTCAGGTCTGGAAGAATTTAGTACAGACAAGAGTAAATGTCAAGAACATTTTGATGTTTATAAAGAATGCAAGAAAAAGGAGGTATTGCATTTTCTCTCGACTTTTCATATGCTATTTGTCATTGTGCCTGTTACATTTTTTTCCATAGACATCTTCACTACAGCATTTAATCCTACCCAAAAAAGGAAAAAAAGCAAGAGGAATAGAGCCTGCATTGAACTGTGTATCTCATGTTTTTATTATACTTTTCGCTTTTGTGGTGTCAACAGAGGGAAGCTCGGTTGGAACGCAACAGAAGCAGGTCCTTCTTCTCATGAAAGATCCTTCTCCATTATACCCTACCCTAGTTAGTAACCGGTTAAATTTTGAGCTCATATGGAGTGGTGCTCCTTCTCTTGTTGCATGAGGTATAGAGTTCAATTGAGTTTCAGCCCATGTTGTAACACTGAATAACACATTGTTATGAACTCTGTCGATTTTCATTCTTTTTTTTTTTCCGGACAAGGAAACTTTGGATAAGTTTAATAGGGTTCATTTGTATACCTGCAAAGATGACATAGATTTTCCTTCCATCAAGTGACGAGATAAATACTGTATTTTCCTAAATAATTATATTGAGGTGTGAACAATAAGTCAATAATTAGTCTTCTTTGTTGGTCCTGGACTCATGGACCTGTGTGTATGTTCACATTTCTCCTGTTCCTTGAGATCGAAACGCAATCCAATTTTCTAAACTGAAATCATCTCAGAGTGATTTGAAGGTTGAAATTTTTTTGTCGTAGTGGATAGCATTAGCACTTAGCAGCAGGTATGTATAATCTTTATTGAAAATGGCAAGAGAAGCCTTTTCCAGTTGAACAAAGGCAAGGGCTGTGACTTTTCTCTATGGCACTCTTCTCAGTTGAAGCCTTTTTCATGGTATTCAACTCTTTCTAGAATAATAAGGGCGCGTTTGGTAATGTTTTATAATTAGTGTTTCTTACTCTTATTTTAGAGAAGGAGAATGATGTTTTTAATGTGATTTTTTTAAATGAAAATTTGTTTGGTAGTTTATTTTCAAAACAGTATATGAAAATGAAAACAGTAAAAACGTGTTTGGTTGTTTGTCAAAAAATGTGAAATATAATAAAAATGCATTTGGTTGTTTGCCTGAAAATATAGAATTTTTTATAAAATAATTTTTTTCAATTTATTTATACATTTTATTTTTTATTATTATAATTTTAATCAAAATAAAATTAAATTTCATACAACAATAATAATTTTCAGAAAACTCTCTCACAATTTATCATCAACATCAACATCGGTTGAGGCCTTCTCCTTCTAATGCATTTAAAAAGAACACATGTATACTCCCAAATTATAATAATAATGATTACACTTTTAAAAGCTATAATAAAATTTTGGATGGAGCTATTTGAACCCATTAAATTCTCTCTCTCGTCTCTATTATCACCTCTTGTAATCAATGTCATTTTTTATTTTAAATTGTTCATTGCATCCTTTTTGAAATATTAATTAAACCTTCTTTGTGGTATTTGAGTTGGGATATATGTTAATTTTTCTTTTCGAATACTTCAAGGAAAATGAAATTTTATGGCTTTCATGGTTGGTGAAAAGCATCTCCATATTCATTATTAGTTCTAAGTTTGTGAGAGCCTAAAGTCAAATCGATTTTGGCAATTGGTGAGAGACAACAATCAAAAATTCATTTGCAATTTTATATCAAAAAAATAAATATCAAGCGAACTGGTGAGGTGCAAAAGACTACGAACATGGAGACTGGAAGAGAAAGAGAGATAAGGGTTAGTAATGTAATTTTATCAAATATTATTTTGATAATTCAAAACTCAAATAAAAAGAGGGTGTAAAGAAAAAATTAATAAGTTTAAATAGCCTCACCCTAAAATTTATCAGTGGCAGTACCAAAATAATATTATGATTACCTTTATTCAGTACAAAAATTAGCTTATCAAGGATTAAAGCAAAAGGACCAAAAAGTTTCGAGGAATTCAGGAACACCACTCAACATCAGACAAGCATAAGATAAAACAATAACTAGTAGATTCAGCTAAGTGTCATCATCAACAAAAAGACTATAATACAAGAACCCGCACATGCTTAAAATGCAAAAAATGCCAAAAGAAAAAAACAACAAAGCACATACTTAAAATGCAAAAAATACATAAGTACATATAAACTTAAATAAAATAATTTAAAATAGAGCCACCATTATTCATTCTTACTAGGTAAAAATTACAAAAAAAAAAAAAAAAGAGGGATCTTCATCTTATTTTTGATATAATACAAAATTTTAATGGATAATAAACAAAACCACAAAATTTTTAAAAAAATGTACCTGGATCTTGTTACTTGAAGAGATAAGGCTCTGTTCAGCGGTTACAATAAAGAAGAAGATAAGGTGTAATTGTAAAAGTAGTGTAATTATAAAAAAATTACTTATGTAAAGAAAAAGATAAGGGGGAAGTAAAATTGAATAAAGAATTAATAAAATAATAACTTAATAAATAACAGTGGTGGATCCGGAATAATTTTTTACCTTGTTTTTTTTTTTATGTTGTTCTCCAAGAACTCAAGAACACCAATTCTTGAATTTTCTTTACAAAAATTAAAAAATAAAAATATTTCATTCTCTAATTTTTTTACTGTTTATCAGAAAATAGCTTAATCAAACATGTTTTATATTTTTCGTTTTTGAAAAAAAAAAAAAGGTTACTAAACGCACTCTAATTTTCTGGCTTTGACATTTGTGTGTTCGCTTCGTTGGCTTAGCGACTATGGGCACCGACTCTGGAATTGAATTGAATACAAGAAAATTAAACCAATCTGCTCTATACGACAAAAGTTTCGAATTTGATTTTGTAATAATACATTAATACCGAATACAAATTATTTATCCAAATAACAATATGCTCAAACATCAAAGCACGAGAAATTAAACTCTTCTGACATGGAGTGTAATTCCATGTCCGGGCACTATATTTACCCTTACAACAGGGCAGTGCTGGTATTTTGGTGAGAGCGAGAAGCTGAACTTTGAAAGGAGCAGAGAAAGAATCACTTTCAACTCTGCAATGGCGAAATGTTGGCCCGCACATGCGCGAGGCCCTGCACCAAATGGCATATATGCCTGTGGAAACTTGCATGCAGCCATAACGCCGTTCGCAAATCTTTCTGGGTTAAACTCGTGAGCATCGGAGCCCCAAGCCTCAGGATTCTGTTGTAGTATTGGGATCGGTACCTGGATTCCCATTCCTTTCGGAATCACAATGTCTTTAAACTTGATATCATCCAGGGCTTCTCTGAATACAAATCCTGCAGGTGGGTATAGTCGCAAAGTCTCTTGAATCACCATCGTAAGCTGAAAAAAAAAAGGGTAATAATGATAATGATAATACGTACTAAGAATGAAACGCCACTACATGGCACACGAGAGTGTGACTCACCATTTATAATGTGAAAAACATCACTTATATTATATAAAATTTTTCTCTAGTGCTGACGCTCTTATTTTTTTTTTTTTTTTCATTAAGACATACTGTTAAATTATGTGGTTTAATAGAGCCAATACAGACATAATTTTATATATATATACACACACACACGTACCATTTTCATACTTGAAAGCTTAGTAGAATCCAGTAGGCATCTGTCTTTAAAAACTCTAAGCACTTCAGCACGAACACGATCCTGCCATTCTGGATATGCAGCTAATAACATTAATGCCCATGAGGCTGTGACCGCAGAGGTCTCATGCCCAGCAAAGTATATGTTCTTGCAGTTGTCCACAATGAATTTATCACGAGAAATATTCAAAGGAACACCATTGTAGTAGCCACAACTTTTAGCACCTTCAAGTATCATTTGTAAAAGATCCTTCTCATGGGAAGAAGATCGACTTCGTTCTTTCACTACTTGCAGTATCATTGAGTTAATTTCTTTTTCTAATTTCCATATGCGTCTGTTGTTCTTGGTGGGCAAGTACCTTTAATTAACATGATCATATATGTGGTACAAGTGATCACTTTACATCCATATAAAAAAAGATAATAAAAAATTTATCTGATTATTTGTTGTACCTTAAGCCAGGAACTCCAACGGCTCCCTTAGACATGGCTACCACAAGGCATTCGAACTTTGAAAATATTTCTTGGCCTTTGGAATAATTGCTTCCAAAACAAGCTCTTGAAATTACATCTGCAGCCAAACTTTGCATGCACCTGTCCACTCTAATTTCAGCAATTCCACCCTCACTTTCTATTCTACTCTCCCAAGATTTTACCAAGGAAATTGTTGAATCCACCATTAGCTTCACCATCCCCTTTGAATAAAGTGTGCGCAAGTCATTGTTAGCTTAATGAAATATTTACATAAGAATTATCAAATGCGGACGTGCTCACACATTTTAAAATGAGATAATTTTGGGTTGGCGAGATGGGAAAGGGGAACTAACTACTCATTATAAATATATTTTTACTGTACCTTAACCCTTTCGAGGTAAAATTCGGGTGCAATGACTTTTCTTTGATAGACCCAAAGTGGGCCACTTGATGTTAAAATTCCTTGGCCCAGAAGAGGCCCACGATCTTTGGACAAATAAGAAGGCTTGCCTAAGCTCAAAGACGTGCACTGGTTTATTTCCTTCACCATTTCCACATCTGTCGTGCATAATATCTGGATGCTTCCCATTGAGTACACGTATACCGGTCCTGCCACCAATTTTTTTTAATTTTTAATTTTTAATTTTTGTAAATTGCGCTGAAAATGCTTAAAAAATCAATATATAGATGGTATTCAAGTACAGTACTTAGGAGAATGCCTAAGACTTAATATTAAATTCATGTATCTCTAATTTAAAAAAAAAAACACATATTAGGAATCACTATAATTTTCTTAAAACTGAAAGAAGAATAAACAGTTCTATAAACTCAAATTTAATGAGTTACATGAGAAATTTTACGAGACTAACATAGTCGACCCACCTCAATTATTATAAGTGTAGGCCACATTTCAATTAAAAAAAAAATCAGTAAATCACTATCGTGCTTGCCAAGACATCACAATACTATTAATAAATTAAACCAAAGAAACTAAAATCAGTCTCTGAATTAAATCAAGAAAACAAAACAATTTAAAAAATAAGAGGATTCGTCTAATTTACATTTATTGTAACTTATAATTAGGTAAAACAATAAAAAAATGAATACCTGAGCAAGTAAGTCTAGTAGGCCAATAAATAAAATTTATCTGACTATAAGTTACAACCGGAGAGAAATTCAAAATAAAAACTACTAAAACTTGCTGCAATAAGCTATATATATATTTTAAAATGTAGGAAAGCTCTAAAAAATTTTAAAACCGTGCAGTTTAAGTGGTTTTAAATTTTAAGTCTTTAAAATTCCGTAGTTTTAAAATTTTTTTAAATTTTTCTACACTTTAATATATATATATATATATTAGTGGATAGCCTCCGTGACGCGCTCGCATCGTAGGCCATTGGAAGTCATCAAAATGTCAATGCACCACTGTTGGTGCCACCTCGACACTCCAAGGGATGGCAAAATTCGGATCCGGATCCTGATTAATATTTTGGTATCCGAATCCGAAAAAAAATGTGCGGATTGCGGACGAATTTTTCGGATATCTGGATCCACATAATGTTAAATTCAAAATTTTAAATATAATTTAAAATTTAACAAATTTACCTAATAAAATCAATTAAAATCTAATCGTACTTAAATAATCAACAATTCAATGCCTAGAATAAATACAACACCATAAATTCACAAATAAAAATACCATAATATAAATTAAACATAAAAAGTAATATAAATCCAAGTCTACCGCCACATATTCACAAATAAAATTATAAAAACACTACAAATCCACATAAAATAATGTGAATCCAAATATATATTTTTATTTAATTTAACTTATATAATTTTGTAATTAATCATATTATGTTTTTTTATTTAATTTATAATTTTAATTTAATAAATTATTTAATTAAAAAATAATGCGAATCTAAATATCCGATTTTTCGAATACATATGAATCCGGATCTGCAAGAATTTTAATTTATTGCATTTAAATCCATATTTTTTAATATATAAATTCAAATTTTTCCGAATCCGAATCTGTTTGGATCTTTCTAAATCCGAACCAGACCCAAATATATTTGCCACCCCTAAACGGCACATGTCTTCCTGATCCGGACACTACTAGTACTAGCGTCAGAATCAGAGGAACAGGAACAACTTCGATGGTGGAAAAAACAAAAGGGCAACCCCACCAACAACAAAATAAAAGAAATTAAAAACGCAAAAATAAAAAGGATGCCGGGCAGGGAGGAAAAGAAAAGAAAAGGAGTTTTCCAATTTTCGTTTTTTCTTTTTTCTTTTTTCTTTTTTATTGCTGGTGCCTGGTGGGGCGTTGGCTATTGATTGCTGCCGTTTGGTGCGGCGGCTAAGTTTTGGCAACGGTGACCGGAAAAGGTGATGAAAAGTTGGATGTAGTAGATCGAAGGACGGTGGGTGCGATGGTGGTGGCTTCTGAAGAGCGGCGGCTTGGTCTTAAGTCTTAACAAGGTTGAAGCTTGAAAAGAGTAGAGACAGAACTTAATTGATTTAAACCCCACGTTTCCATTAAAATGCCCGTTATTATCATTTGCTTTAACCAAAACTTAAATAAAGAACAGAACGCTCAATATACCAAGCAATAACAACAATTCTCGTTCTCCCCTATGCTGTGATTACTCCGTAACAAGTTAAAATGCTAAATGTTTTGTAGTGGTACAAATAAAATAATTACTCAGTAAAAGAAAACTATTGAGACAAGAATGGGTACCATAATCCTTTCTGTACTTGTCAAGATATGCGAAAGCTATCGGCGGCCAATTATGAGATATGCCAACTTTTTGTTGGTCTTTCGCGGAGGCGGCGGCGGCGGCGGCAGCAGCAGCAGCAGCAGCTTGGTGTTGAATTCTTTTAATTTCAAAGATGTTTCCCAAAAGAAGCGAAGGAGAAGGCCCTCTGACGCCTTGCTTTTGTAGCAAAGCCCTCAGCTTTTTTGGTTTCAAAACCAAAGCATTGTACATGTGTAGAATTAGAAACAACACCACAAGCACAACCCCTCCCAAAACTACAGCCATTATCAAACTTCAATTTGATTCGCTTGCTTGCCCTTTTGTTTTGCTTGTCTTCCGAAGCATTTTATACCAATTTTTCTAGTGGCTAGTGCGGCAGCGTTGAACTTCTAATGACAGATACATAATTATGGTTTTCTTTTATAATGGACCCGTTAAAGAATCAAATACGACTTTAATATGTTTTCTTTTACTGGGTTTTCAATTTTATATCTCTAATTAATACTTAAAATCAAATGGAGACAAAGTTATTTTAATAACATATATAGAAAAGTTAAACCAATGCGACGTTCAACTCACCGGGCAATGATTAAACTTTGTGACTTCCTTTCCTTCTATGAAGCGCACTGATTAAAGCGAGAAAATTGACATGGGCAGGCAAGGTCGTGCAATGGCATTGAAGGTTGAATTTGGAAGCCTCCATTATGGACCAGCAAACACTTAGTTACTGGTCCATTTTCGGCATTTTTGAATTACCCATTAGTGGGAGGAAAGCAAATAAACTCCATGTCAAGCATAACAAACAACACTGGAATATGCATGTGTACAGTCTCTCTCTGTGTAGTGGCATCTTTTTCTAGTTAATTGATTTTTTTCTTTATTCATTTACTAATTAAGAAAATCAAAGTAATGCATGTAAGACAAATGTTCCAACTTTCTTAGTTTCCATGGAATGTGAAATAAATCTGCAATGAGCCTCTCATTTGCCTCAGAATTTGGAAAATATCGTACCCAGGTTACATGAAGATTGACACCATGTCCAGGTTCCAGTTCCACAGCCAGCCTATATATACACAGGGGAAACAGAATTTTGACATGGCGTTCAGGGGTGTGGATCAGGCCCCCATAATCATAAATCGGGATGTTGTTGCATCATCCATTAATATTGATTGCATGGAATCACATTGTCTTTAAATTTAATATCTCTTGGCAGAAGCTAGCCCTATTGGCGGTTACAGGCGCAATGTCACTTGAATCACCATTGTCAACTGCAAAAAGATAAGAATATTAATTAAATTGTGTTCACTCCCAATTAGAATGGAATTTCAAAGGAAATGCAGTACTACTTGATGATAAATAAGACCAAAGAAGAAACATCTAGAAAGCTAATAGCACTACTTTCTCTGTTCATTTGAATAATGGTATTCTGAAAGTGGGAAAGAAGCAATTTACATACAACCCATGGCTGGCTACTTCAATTTTGTTGACCGTACTAGTAGTATATTGCTTTCACATTAATTATAACTCAGTTGATTTTTCTAAGAAACTAGGAGACAGCCTAACCAAAAGCTTTGAAGTAACTCGTATCATAGGCATTTTACCATTTTCAAGCTTGGAAGCATATGTATGTCAGCATCTGGAAGGCCATTTCTACAAGTTCCCAGCACCTCATGCAATCTTGCCATTCAGCCAATCAAAGTAATACCCATGCCATGATGCTGTAATGGCAGAGGTCTCCGTCTCATGACCAGCGAGGTATATATTCATAGACTCTTGCAATTATGCACTATAAATTTGTTTCCAGAGATAACTGCTTTTTGGGCCTATTACTGTCACTTGTAAAACATCCTTCCCTTCTCATGGGATGCCTCAATTCTTTGTTTTACCAGCTTCAGTATCATTGAGTTAATTGATCTCCTTTTCTCTTACTTTGCTTCATATTGAATGTAAATAATCACTAGTGAAATTTGGATGAATTTTGGTGTCATTGAGATGTAACAGGTACCTTAAGCCAGGACGGGAACACCAACACCAACTACAACTAATCCTTTGGACACGAGTTTCTGCAAAAGGATCTTTCTAATCCTTGTGAATATCTCTTGCCCTTTAGAGTAACTGCAACCAAACCAAGCTTTTGAATTTATATCCGCATCAAAACTTATCAAGTCCCTGTCAATTCTAATTTCTGCAGTTCCCCCCTCATTTTGGATTCTACTCTCCTAAATCCAAATTAGGTGATGTTTGGTTTGAAGAAAAGTAAGGAAATTAGAGGAGAGGAAAGTGGAAAAATGAAAAAGAGAGTAAAATGAAATTCTTTTCCTATGTTTGATTTATTGCAAAATTATACAAAGAAAGGAAATACCTTATTTTTAAATTGGACAATTTCACACTTTAGTGTTAAACTTTCAATATCTATCATAAATATAATTAAAAAAAATTAAACAATAAAATTATTTAATGTGCTATATAAATAACTAATAAAAATTATTTTAAATAATATGATTATATTTATAATTAAATTCTATTTAAAAAATTTATTAACATAATTTTATTTTATAATTAATTTAATTTGTTTCTAAATAAATTATGACATAATATAAATAATTTCTTAATTAATATATTATAATTTTAAAATTTTATTTCAAAAACCAAAATAACAATCAAATTTGTCGCTGGAGCCGACGTCTGTGGCTGCCGGCCACCACGCAACCATCTCATTTCAACTAAAAAATTACAAGAAAATGATCAGAAGTTGACGATCTCTAGATTGAAGCAACTTATTTGGCCGAAATACATTATATTTGTTCGGATCTGAAAAAATTATAAAGTTTTCAAAATTTTTTAATCGGATTTGAAGAAAATAAATCCATTTTTGACCTCTATGACAATGTAATGACGTTGATCGGTGACCGGCGAATCCAATGGTACCAGAAGTGACGTCTCACGTGCCATTGCTGGCAACGGCGGTGGCGGTCCGGTGATTATTAAATTTGAATTTTCTATTTTTGCAAATTAATAAAATAAATAAGGTGATTTCATTGAATTTTTTAAATCATTACTTTAAATTTTATTAATATAAAATTAATTATCTACAAAATTAAATTGATAAAATAAAATTATAAATAATAATTATTGATAACATTAAACAAGTTAATAAAATATAGAAGAGGTGATTTTGGCTTTCAATAGAGGAGGAATTTAAATTCATCACTCTTTAGTTTGGAATCTAAATTTCACATTATGATGTATATTAAATTCTTATAGTTAACCAAACATTGGAAATGGGAAAAGAATTCAAATGACTTTCCTCTCCTTCCAACCAACCATCACCTTAAGATCCTAGCAGTGCCAGTGATGAAGTAGAGTCCATCAACTTGACCATACCCTTAGAAAGAAACAATTTTTTGAAGTATTTACTTCGGAATTTTACAAAGTGTATTTACTTATAGCAATAATCCTATTGTACAATCCGAGTTGGTAGCTGATATGGCGCTAGCCACATCACCAAATTAAGTGACTCTAAAGTTAACGGCATAAAAGGTAAACGGCTGACAAATACAAATAAAAAGCTTCTTTTTTTTTTATTTCTCCCACTTCACGATTTTGCAAGCTCCTTAGACGGCTTCGACTTCTCTCTATTTCGCCGGCAACAATCCAGCTTCTATTGACTTCATTGACGGCAGCCTTCCTATGCCATCGAATTTTTTCTGGTATGTCTAATAAGATTGCGTTGAGAGTTTTTCAATTTTCTTCAAATTGGGGTTGTTTTTTTCTTTTCTACCACGATCTAATAGTTGGTTGAATTCAATTTTGCTTTTTGACAATCAATCAATTCTTTTTCATTTGAACAATCTGGAACTTGCTACTGATCATGTGAAAAAAAAACATCCTTTTTGTTGCGAAAACAATCTCTGTGACTGCAGTAACAATCAGTTCCTTTTAGTTTAATTTGGTTTTTTCCAAAATTCTGAAGGCTCTGAACATTCAGCATCTTTTGTCAGTAACAATTGATTCTTTGGCATTTTTAAAGATTCAGCATCCAAATTGAAGTTGTTTTTTTTTTTTTGGTTGAAATCGCTTTTGCTATGTGAAAGTCAATCAATTCCTTTTAGTTTGTAAGATAAAGACTTTATCAATAAGCTTCTTTATTTTTTCTCATCTCCAGGAACAAAAACAAAGTTTTCCTTACTAGTTGTTTCGTAAATTTGTAGTTGAACAAATTAGCATTAGCATTACAAGAAGTAATGGAAAACTTGATGGCACTTCAAGCATTCTAACTCCTTTGGTGGTCCAAAGTAAAGGTCGTCCTCGTTTCAAAAGGAAGCACTTTAAGCTTGAAAAAGTTGTCCAGAAAATGAAAGGAAAAATGCAAAAGAAATCAAATGTTAAAAAGGTGAAAAAGGTGAGCAAATAAAAAATCTTAACAATAGCTTGTTTTTTATTGTATTTTTTTATCATGTTTATTATCTATTAATTGTACCGTGCTGTGCTTAGAATGATTTTATAGAACCAGTATGCAATAAAGATATCTTTGGCACACAACAAAGCATGGTCATGCAGGTATGTAATATTTGTTCAATAATTCTCATTTAAATTGTAAAGATTTAATTTATTTTAGTTCTATAATGTTAATATTTTTTTTTTGGTGAATTATAGAATTCTGAAATTGATCCAATTACGTGTGCATATATGCCTACAAATACATACCAAGGATGATCTAATCGTAGAAAAATCTGGTAAAAATTTGAAGGTATTCATGAATTATGAATATTGTTATTTGTTTTAACATCATAAACATTAACTTGTTCATTTTTATTTGCAGTCATTATTCAGCTCAAAGGGATGCATATGATTAGTCTTACAGCGTTGGTTGAAGCCTTTATGCCTTTTTACTGCAGAATAACGCATGAATAAAAACAATTTGAGCTTGTCTCAGTTGTCATTTCATTTTTTTCCCTGATACTACCATATGATTTTTCACGCCTTGTATGGAACTATAGCTTGGTCTTTGACAAATCCTTTATGTTATTGAAGTTATATTTAAAAAAAGGAATGATGATATATTTAATCTATTTAAATTATTACCCGGTCTTTCAAAATTGATGATCCATGGTTCTTATATTTGTGGTGTTATCCTTATCCTGTATAATTTAGTGACACCTCAACCAAAATTTTTTGTGATTCAAAATTTAATCATTATAGAAAAATATCATTAAAATTTAAAACAAGCCTAGACGGCCAGAATACATTGTCACAAGTATATGTATCACAAGGGAAATCCAGCACTTGCAGTTCTTGCATTAGTTTTCTGTGGGGAATATCGGTAGGTTCAGACGGGAGCATAACGAGTGCCATGAAACCACTTGTCGTTGCTACAGTAACTTCGATGGTAAAAGCCAACATGTTGGTAACTTCGACAGTAAAAGCCAGCATGTTACGACTTCCCAAAAGGGCATAGAAGGGTCCATTAAGCGAAGGCATTGCTATCTATTAAACAACAATAAATTCAAAACTCATTAATAATTCTTTATAAGTTATTAACAAATTGTGCATGGTGATGAAAAAAAATGAATCCAGAAATCTCTTAATTTGAAAAAAAGTATTAAAAAATATTCTCAGTGAAACATGTTCGCAGTAAATGATTATCCATGCAAGCAGCTATCCTCTTAATATATCTAATAAGGTTTATCAAAATGCAGAATAAATAGGTAAATCCAAGCACGATAAATGAAGTCAAGAATTCACAGCACATTTTGTTCTCAAAAAATCATTCTTATCCTTGGATTCATCTAATCTAGCAGGTAAGAACAAATGTTCGCATTATAACTACTATCAAGACATTTCGGTAGAAAACCCACAATTTATATAATAGGTAACATATGAAGATCCCTTAAAGTTTAAACTTACATTAAAACCGGAGTTGGCTGCACAAGAACTTTGTCAGGCTGCACATCAAAATAAGAATATATACAATTAGGCACACAGTCAACAACACTAAAAGAAGCTAATATAAGGCAACAAGTGATGGTCAATTCAATCATATGAATAACAGATGGTGGCTTGTAAAGAGCAGTACATATATACCCAGGTATTATAAAAGAAGTAACATCAGATAATTTCAAATAATACAATTCTTTCACAAAAATGATAACATATCTCTAAGAGAACATCCTAAAAATCAAACTAGGTAAATGATAAGTCCCATAAATCCATATTCAATATCACATGTAGACATTTCAACAATGGAAGACCCTATCATGCCATGGGTTACAAACTCTTATTCTTTATCTAAGACTATGCTTTTCCACCGATAATTCAGAAGATTGCAAAACAAATAAATAAATTATCGAAATTACTTATCAATAAATGATAAACTGTTATAACTATTTATACCTCCCCCTTAAGGCCAGCAGATTTTTCATTAGTCAATTTTCTTGTTACAGCATTATAATACTGGACAATCCCTGTGTCAGTCTTGTGGGCTGTCCAGGCATCTAATTATTCATTGACGGAAGCTTCGATCTCTGTGCTCACATCATGTACATGTTCCTTTTTATCTGCGAAAGTTGCCAAAATTGATAAAGCAAGAATTAACTCAAGGTTAAATTGATGAAAGATAAAAGTTCTTACATTGCTAGTTGAAAAAGTGCTTACCGACGCATGGATCGGTTGAGAATTAACTGATGTAGATGAGCCAAGACCAGCATGTTCAGTAGCTTCAAGATTATTCTAAAATAAGCAAAGCAAATAAAAAATAAAAAATGATGTTAATTCCAATCGATCTATATATATATATATATAATTGAATCTTGAGAAAATGAGATGGCATCATTACTCTTCTTTTTTTATTATCTTTAATCTCAGCCTTCTATCTCTTTTTATATTTTTTTATTTCATGTCTTATCATTTTTCTATATAGATTCAACGAGCTCATGACTCTCGCTCTTTCTATCTAATCTAACCATCTAACTATTAATAATAATTAATTACATTACAATAGAGTGGAAGAGGAAGGGGATTCGCCTTTTGGGAATTTCAAAGTAATGAATCTCATTCATCTTCTGAACTGTGAGAAGCACTAGCAATGCAGTTTATTTCTCTGCCCCATCCCCTGTCTCTTCCTCTTTCTATCTTTTGTTCCTGTTATGTCTCAGTTGTCACTCTCTTCCAACCGTTTCCAATTTTTCTCTTTTGTTTTTATTATTGCATCTGATGGGATTTCGATTCGATTTCGCAGTGATTGGCGATAAACAGTAGCCGCTTGATCTTCGTCCTCCCTTAGTACAGGCTCGCGTAAGCCTCGACGTCCAGCTGCTCCCCAATTATGCCATGGACGAGACTTGGTGAGATTCTGTGGATTGCAGAGCCGGACAGAGCAAGGACAAACTTGAGAACGAACTCAATGCTTATAGGGTATGGGCCCTTTTACTTTCGTATGAATTTATTATGATTGAAAATAATGTATATTACGATAAATTATTTATGAAAATCTTGAAAATTTACTTCATGTCAATTAGTTTTCCCATTGGTTGATTTACTGATTTTTAGTGGTTAGCAGTCTGCCTTTTTCATGTCAATTAGTGTTCCTATTGGTTGATCTACTGATTTTTAGTGGTTAGCAGTCTGCCCTTTTTCCTCCCTTCAATTTGGGGTTTAATGCGTTTATAGATTAAGGGTTTCCATGTTTGTTTATGTCTATTATTAAGAGTTTATAAAGTTTGCTGAAGTAAAAATTTCATTAATCTAGGATGTTGAGTGTTTTATTTTTCCTGAATAATGTCTCTGTACAGACAAAAGAGCAAAAAGATGTGAGTTTCCATTCTGCATGATTATAAAACTCTTCTCTCTAACTGAGGATTAATAGCTGCACACTACAGTTAAAGATTGCTATTTTTCGAAGATTCACGTGCTTGCATTGAAAGTGAGTCAAACTAGTTTAAAAATATAAGCTCAATGTCTTGTGTGCTTACTTATTGTACTTATGTGTCAATTACTTACACAAATAGTTGTGTTGAATTTACTTATCTCAATTGCTGTAAATTTGTCAATTTGGAGGCAAAAGTTATTAATGCTTCACAACGTTCTTTTACCGTGTGTAGTCTCCCATCCAGACACAAGGATGTTATTTCTCAATGGTAGTCATTGTAATCTTGCTGTATTCATTAGATGATTTTTCTTTTTGAGGTCAAGAACCACCACAAATTTTCTATATGAGATGGTTTTTTGGGAAGATGCATATTTTACCATTTATTCGTTATGAGACGATTCTTTCAACTGATTGTTTCCCCTTGCAGCTCATATACCATTGTATTTGTACCCTTTCCTGAATACAACAAGCAAGTCAAGGCCCTTTGAGTACTTGAGACTTACAAGCTTAGGTGTTATTGGTGCCCTGGTGAAGGTATTTAATCATCACTGACTTCGAAATGCTCTAATTCATATATTTTCTTGTCCATTTTCATTTGATAGGTCTTTTCTTTCTAATAAAGATGATTGTTGTATCCTCCTTCCATTGCAGGTTGATGACACAGAAGTTATCAGCTTCCTTCTTTCAACAGAAATAATCCCACTCTGCCTGCAGACCATGGAAATGGGCAGCGAGTTGTCAAAAACAGTTGAGTGTGCTGATTCCATAGCCTTTTCTTTTCTGAGTGCTTTATATATTAAAATTTTCCATTTTCTCTGTTTCACCTATTATGTCATATGAAAAGGCATTGTTTCTTTTGACATGGAATTTCTGCTTGGAAAGTATATTGAAAACAATGTCTTTCAACAACCTCATTTGATCCGCTAAAAGTAGTTAATTTCAGTAGATTCTGGATTCACTCAGAAAGTATTTTGAGGCTGTTTATGGAAGACAGATTGCCATTGAGATCTCAAAAGAGCTACTGCTTTATATTTTCATTTTTTATTACCAAATATTGGTGGAGATGATAAAATTGGAAATTTGAAAATGTAGGTATGGACTCAATTTTTGCACTTTGACATTTGTGACTGAAGTGAACCCATTTTTTTAAGTTCCCATCTTAATGAGAAAGGAGTTGTATTCAAATACGTGGATCCATCAATGCTTGACTAAAGCTTTTGTGATGGCTGGTCGCCACGTTTATAGTGCAGAAAATATTGTTGGATGATGTGGGCTTGGATTATATTTGTACTACAGCAGAGAGGTTTTTTACAGTGGGGCGAGTTTTGGGGAACATGGTTGCGGCACTTGCTGAGCAACCTTCTTCGCGGCTGCTAAAGCATATTATTCGATGTTATCTGCGATTGTCAAACAATCCAAGGTTGTTTAGCTAAATAGATTTCCTTACTTCTCCCATTTCGTTCGTTTCATTTTCTTGTACAAGTTTCTGGTTCAGGTTCATAATAGACATTTTGTTTGATTGTTCTATCGCAGGGCTTGTGACGCACTAAAAAGTTGCCTTCCAGACATGTTAAGAGATGCCACCTTCAGTAGTTGCCTTCGTGTAAGTGCCAACACTAAATAATTATATTGTTCTCTTTATATTTCATTACCTGTTAATGAGCTTCAGTCACATACATTGGAGGGGTTTGGATTCCATATGGTGTAGCTTTAGTTTTTGAATATCAAATGAACCCTACTGAAACTTTGATCCTTATGTCTAATGGGTCAGTTACTCAACTTATAATCTCTTCAAAAGAGAATTATCTCATCTAACTTAGCGATGAACTTGAATCTTTTTATGTTGCTTTCTATTTTTTTTGTTCCATTTGCTCTCACATTTGGTTTGGCCCACCCCGACAATATATGTTTTTTTTATCAATGTTGGCAGGAAGATCCAACAACAAGGAGATGGATGCAACAGCTGCTTCATAATGTTGGAGTTAATCGAGTTCCAACACTTCAGGCTGGAGCGGCATTTGATCATATGCTGGGGAGCTGAATTGGAAGGAAACCAAATTTTCAATCTATTTGATGCCCATAGTTGCAGGTCCAAACTGCGCATCATGGGCTGATTCAAAACTTAATATCATTAATATTGATTACACCTTCTCCAAGTTGTAACTTGAGCTTAAAAATAATTTACATATTCTATTCTTCTTCCAGGCATCATTGATTAACAAAAATCAATAATTTTTAAATCAATAATTTACATATTCTTCCAAGTTATTTTAAATGTTCAAATAATTTTGAGGTTTTTGTTGTTTTGATTTTTGTGTTTCGGTTCCTTGAGTGGAATTTTATTTTATTTTTTTTTCAACTTAATAAATAAAGTGTCTTGCGGTGTTTGCTTTGGTCGAATTAAGTTTGTGAGTTGTGTGTTATTTGGGACATTTTAATTTTTTATTTGGTTTGAAGTTTGGAGGAGTTTGTACATCAGTTCAAAAACAGACTCTGGCATAAACCATAAATAATATACATTAGGGACATACTAAGAGGCCCCTCAATATCATTTTAATATGATTTTTTTTTTTTGCCATAGCTGCTGCAAGCTTGATCTAAACAATTGCTCACCTACAAACGATGTAAAGTAATTTACAAAAATTTTTACATGTATTTAATTTATTTCTTTTATAATTCAAAGCATTGTTAAGGACCCTCAATTATAAAATTTAATTTGAAACTATTCAACAAATACAAATTATATGTTATTATGTTTGTACACTCAGACTATAAATAAAAATATATATTTTCAAATTTAACAAAAAAAAATAGATAACTTTCATAAATAACATTAATTTTATAAGACTGTCTCATCTTAAAAAAATAATTAATATTTTTAATCAGTTTTATCAAGTGCAAAACAAGAAAAAAATATAATTTTAAATTCTTTTTTCGTTGCCGCGCGAAGCGCGGTTTTATTTCCTAGTTTATTCACAAGCTTTAATTGCTCATTATCCAATGTCAAATACAGTCAACATGTTCGTAAGCAATAACTATATATCACAATATATAATCTAAAAAAACCACTCCTTGATAAACTATATCTCGAAACTTATACAAGCAATTTGCATCATAAAAAGACAAAATCATCCATAATTAAATAAATTTCGGAGGTCCAGTGGTCCACACACTTCATAACCATATAATAACAAGAGTTTCTGGCTCTTCTTAAAAATGAGTTCTAGACAAATAACAGGAAGTTCTTTAAAAAATGGTGAAACGGAAGAAAAAAAACACCAGAATAGATTTAATAAGAAGATAAAGTTTGAAAATAGAGCATATGATGCCATGCAATAATTTAGTTACATATATAAGGATCTTGAAAATAAATTGAGGTATATAACTCATCCGTTGTGGGTGCCACCTAGGATATCCAAACATCAAGATGAATTAAAAACATGTTTTTTAAGTTGTGATGATAAAGTCTTTCCAACAAAATGTCTTTTAAAGATTGTTCAGGGCAACTATAATTTCATATGGTAACTGTTAGCTCATTGTGTAAACATTTACTAAAGAAATGAAAAAGGTTTTAATAGGAATATAAACTCGCACCGTACTAGGTTGGAACTGCTGGTTAGGAGAGTAACCAACAATAGTTTGTGAAACACTGTGAGAATAAGAGGAAACATTAGGTGGAACAGATGGATTTGAGTTAATAACCTGCATTTAAGCAAAATTAAAATAACATAAGTATTAACTGAATAAGAATTAGATATGTAACCATCCATAAATGCGAAAAATGAGATAAATTGTTACTGACAAAAGATGCTGAATGTCCAGAGCCTTCGGAATTTTGGAAAGAGAAGGATGATTGGGGAATAACACCGCCACGGGCAGTCACAGAGATTGTTTTCGCAACAAAAAGGATGCTCTTTTTCGACATGATCAGTAGCAAGTTCCAGATTGTTCAAATGAAAAAGAATTGATTGATTGTCACAAAGCAAAATCGAATTCAACCAACTATTGGATCGTGGCAGAAAAGAAAAACCCAACCCAAATTTGAAGAAAATTGAAAAACCCTCAACGCAATCTTTTTGGACATACCAGAAAAAATTCGATGGCATACAAAGGCTGCCGTCAATGAAGCAATAGAAGATGGATTGTTGCCGGCGAAATAAAGAGAAGCCGAAGCCGTCCAAGGAGCTCGCAAAATCGTGAAGTGGGAGAAATAAAAAAAAAAAAAGCTTTTTATTTGTATTTGTTAGCCGTTTAGTTATTGTGCCATTAAACTTAGAGTCACTTAATTTGGTGATGTGGCTAGCGCCATATCAGCTACAAAGTCAGATTGTACAAAAGCATCTCAAAAGCTTGTACGAATGGAGTGTATTAGAGTGAAATTTTTGTTATGTGTGTTCACAAGATAAAAGCATATCAAAAGCTTGTGCTGCCGTTTTACTCAACGCATTCTCTCAACTTTCTAAACAATAAAATAATAAAAAAAAAGGGCAACGGCATTTAAAACTCAACGCATTCTCTCAACTTTCTAAACAATAAAATAATAAAAAAAAGGGCAGCGGCATTTAAAACCCACGCATTCTCTCAACGCACTCTTTTACCTTCTTCATCATTATCACCTACTTCACCTTCGCCTTCTTCTCCATTTCGCTTTCACCTTCAAAAGCCACCAACTGGGCTCTCCTCTTCTTCCTCTGCTGCTTGTTCTTCCTCATCCTCCTCGTCACCCTCAGCCTTGGCCACCGGTTTGAGGACAACGTCCCAGCAGCAGACGGTATTGAAGAGAAAGAGGCCTCCGAAGTTGGATATTCCGGTGGATTCGAAGATGAGAGGCGAAAAGAGACGAGGTTGAAGATGAGAGAGATGGGTTTTATTCGGTTTATTGTAAAAGAGGAAGAAGAGAAGCTATGGAGGATCGTTTCTCTGCTCTTGTTGATTTTCAAGAAGATTCCAAACATGTATTTTTATAATTTTTTTCGAAGAATTTGCATTGACAAATTGATTATTTGGGTTTCATCATATGGCTGAGTTTTTCTTTTTTTTCCATTGGTTTGGATTTGTTAAAATGCTTAGATTTGGTAAATTGGTAGTTCACGGATTTGTAAAAAAAATTATCAACAAATGTATCATATTTTTGAATCCATGAGTGCAATGCAGTAGCTGGCTGTGAATCTGAGGAAATAAAGAAGAGCTCAGAACGAGTGAAGTGTGTTAGACACTAGTGGAGTGTATTAGAGTGAAATTTTTGTTCTGTGTGTTCACGTGATAAAAGCATCTCAAAAGCTTTTTAATTTTTAATCATTAAAAATTCCTGCACAGTGCCTCAACCAGCCATTTGCCTTAAATCACGTGTGTGCCAATTTCGAGACGAAACGACACTCAGCTTTCGTCGTTTCGTGCAGCTTTCGTGCTGCAACTTTCGTGCTGTTTATCATTTTTCAAAAGAGTTTATACAATAATTTGTAGCTATATCATTATTGAATTTATAATTCCCATAAGAGGTCTTTTTTTCTTCTTCTTTAAAAGATACAATAGTTATATACATATTACAGACTAATCCTCAACCCCAAAATTATTCTTAATTTTACATCAAGTTTACACCTTTAGATTAGATTTTTTTTAACTATTCTATAGACTAATGACAAAAGCCATGTCATTAGTTTTTGGATCAGGCCATTCTCTCTTGATCATGATTATTAATTTTTAGTAATCATTTTCTCTCTCCTCTTCGTCCTCTATTTTTTCCTTCCCTTCTTCCTATAGCTTTGTTAATTGTTATTAGTATTCAATATTTAAAATTTCTTTATTTTATGATATATCACTCTATTATCAAAGTTTTCTGACAATTATTTTTTCCTACTTAATATTTTAATTTTTATCATTTTATCATCAAACCGACAAACCATTAAAGTTAACATAGTTTTTAATAGAATTTATAGTAAGAATCTATTTTACCCCTAAACTATGGAAGTATAATTTAACCCTCTAAATTAGAAAATACAAAATTAATTAGATACAAAGAAATAATACTTATATCAATTGATTATTTCATGTATCTAAAATAATTAATTGATAAACTTGTACATACATTGTGAAATTTTTAAAATAGTGAATATACTAAAATTCTTAAAATATCCATGTAACATCAACATTTTTTTAGTGGAGTTAATAGATTGATAATAAAATGATAAAAGCTGAAGCATTACGTGAGAAAAAATAATTGTCGAAAATTTTAATAATAAAATAAAAAAACATTTTTGACCCTTCAAAAACTGCGATTCTTTAGAGTTGAAAAACAAACAAAATCTCATCAACATATCAAACTCAACCTGACAAACAAGCAATTCTGTATATACGAATATTAAAGAACTTTTTTTCACTTATGATCCAAAAATTAAAACTTGTCGGAATTAAAAGCATTCGATTTTTTTTTTAATGTGTAATCAATTCGCTATATGAATAATCATGATCATTTACGAAGCTTAAGAGTGAAAGAAATATTAAAAGTAAAATATGAAAGAGAAGGCCGGACAAAGCTTAAAAAAATAAAAACCATGGAAAGGAATGAGAGAAGTTTTTGGAGAAGAGAGAGAAAAGGCGTTAATAGTTAATTAGAAAAATAAAAAAAACATTTCATTAATCTGAACAAATCTCAACCATTTAAAAGAGTCAAATCTAAAGTTGTAAAATTGATATAAAAATAAGAGTAATTTTAGGCAGCTACAAACAATGACATAGTCAAAAAAATAAAATTAGTGGGGATAAAAATTTTGGCTGATATAAAATACAAATAAAAACACAAGATTGTGTAAATATTTGTGTGATTTTTTAAATAAATTTTAAACTTGAAAGTTTTAATACAATTTGAACCCAATTTTAATTTATTTAATTAGTAGTAACAAGGGTAAATTTATAATTAACTAAGTTAGAAAGAAAAAAATATTTTCAAATTTATAATACAACTTGTCCCTTAGTGGCTCTGTCATTAGTTGCGGATCTACCTCCTATTATATATATATATACACACACACATCAGGTTACTGATCATATATCAGATATTTATAAGTATTATTTCAGCAGATAAATATACTGGAACTACAATATAATATTAAATTTTATGAAACACTTGCCCAAACAAATAACTCTCATAAGTATTGGAGGGACGTAGTGGCTTCACTCGTATTTCACAAGAAAAAATAATTATATATAAATTAATTTCACTCAATTATACTTAATTGAGAAAATTTTGAGCCCTCTTCATAATTAAAACTCAAACCAAGACGTTAAAGAAAACTCGAGATCCTTAGTTAACAAGCCCATTGGCGATTTTGAGGGGTGCTAAAAAGCTCCAGTCTAGTCATAAAAGAAAATTGAAGAACGAAGTTGGGCCCTAGAGTCCAAGAAAAGAATAAAACGAAAACAAAATTTAAAAAAAAAAAACAGTAATTAAACACACAACAAACAAAACAAAGTGGGAGAGACAGAGAGACCTAAGAGGAGCTCGTGTATGTTTAGTTTACCTTAGTTTTCTCCGTCTCTGAACTCAAATCAAATCTAGGGTTTCCCGTCTCCATCCCAAAAAACGTCGCCGTTCAGTAAGAAAATCCCTAATTTCCGTAATCCATATAGAGGGTCTTCTATGTGAAGCATCAAAGTTTGAATCTTTGGGAGTTTAGGGTTTTGAAATTGGGAAAAAGAGAAAATAAAAGAAAATAAAAAGAAATTGGGGGAGCTATGTATAGAGATCGAGGAGGAGGAGGGGCGTCGAAATCGGAGATAGTGGGAGGACCGTTGGATCGAAAGCGCATAAACGATGCACTGGACAAGCACTTAGAGAAGTCCTCCCCTTCTACTTCGAGGGCTTTGAGTTCTAAAGACAAGGAGAGGTTGTCCGCACCTTCCACTTCTGCCGGAAAATCCCAGCTCGATCACCGCGATTCTCGCTCCGCCTCTCTCCCCAAGAACAAATGCTCTGATGGTTAGTTTTTAGTCAGCTGATTTTCTGTGTTTGCCTGTTTGAAAATGTTAGCGTTTCTTTTTGTTCGTTAATTTTCGATGTGGGATCTTGCATTATTTCGGATGCAAAGCTGTAACGTTTCAGCTAATTTTCTTCATAAGTTTTGTTGTTCTCGATGTAGCTGAATGTAGTTTATTTGTTGGCGTTGGAAGAGTTTTGCTTCTGAACTTCCTTTTCATTACCGAAGTGAAGTTAATACGCGTTTATGGGATCTGCATTTATTGAACTTTGTTATTTTAGTATTTGATGATTCTTTTTTTATTTGCTTATTTTCTTTCCCTCTTTTTTTCCCCCCTTTTTTCACGTGCTATTTAGTAAGAAGATATTTGTACTGGGAGTTTGTTTTCTGAACATTGCTGTTTTCTGCCTTTATTATTCTTGAGAAAGCATTTGATATTCGAATTCATTAGTATGCTTTTGGGACAGAATGTTCTTGTAATAAGGTTTACTCTCTCTCTCTCTCTCTCTCTCTTTGGGTATGCTCCTTGATTTTGTTTTCAAGGTAGATTTCATAAATGAGTTATTATGTTATTTATAGCTAATGTTGAGTTAAAGATTTTTTGACCACTTAATTTGTGTTGCATACACCATGTTACTATATGGCCATGTTTTTCTTGTGGGGGCGAAGGTGATATTTTGATGCTATTGATTATTGATTTGGCAAAAGATCACATTTTTATTGCTTCCATATGTAAACATGATGTGGTATTAGTTAATTATGATATTTTTGGTCAATTTAAGGAATGAAAATGTTTAATATTTTCTTGATCCTGAAGTAGAGTACCCTGGATTTTAAGCTGTTTATTCATGGTATGGGATGATAAGTTAATATCTTTGAAATTGACTGGCATTTCATGTGGGATGCATTCAAAAATATAATTATGTTATTTTTAATGGACTCAATTGCGAAGTTTGCTTCTCTGTACTTATCTGTTGATTATGGCCATTTGTTTGCATTAACTGCAGAGGAATCTGAAACAGACAGTGAAGAATCTGATGTTAGTGGTTCTGACGGAGATGACACATCTTGGATCTCATGGTTTTGCAATTTGCGAGGAAATGAATTTTTCTGTGAAGTTGATGATGAGTACATCCAAGATGATTTTAATCTTTGTGGATTGAGCAGTCAAGTTCCATACTATGATTATGCTCTTGATTTGATATTGGACGTTGAATCTTCTCATGGTAGGCATTTCCCTCTCTGTGTCTTCTCTCCCAACCCCCTGCTCTTTGAATTCTGATTCTCCCTCTCTTCTCTCCCTACCCCCTGCTCTTTGAATTCTGATATTTTTTACAATCCACTTTTGGATGTGGACATCTTAGGTGATATGTTCACTGAAGAACAGAATGAACTGGTGGAATCAGCAGCAGAGATGCTGTATGGTCTGATTCACGTGCGGTACATACTTACTAGCAAGGGAATGGCTGCAATGGTAAAATTCAGTGTTTGATCATCTGTATTGGTGAATTGGTAATTTTCCTTTTTATTGGTTATGATGTTGCATTGGGAACTTCTGCAGTTAGAGAAGTACAAAAACTATGATTTTGGGAGATGCCCTAGAGTTTACTGCTGTGGGCAACCCTGCCTTCCTGTTGGTCAATCAGACATCCCTCGTTCAAGTACTGTTAAAATATACTGCCCGAAATGTGAAGATATATACTATCCTCGATCCAAGTACCAAGGCAGTATCCTTAAAATGTGTTAGGTGTATCTGGCATTGAATGTTAAATTGCATGTTTCAGCATCTGATTAGTTTTGTTTTCTCAGTTACTAACTTTCCATATTTTGACAATTGTAGTTTTCGGCATTGAAAGTTCGATACGGTCATTGTTAATCCCATGATTTTATGGGTGTGTTCTTTGTGATGCCCATTTTTTGACGGTAACCATCATAGCTGTGTTGCAGGTTCCACATTTAGCACCTCAGTTCCTCTTTGCCCATGGAGCTTGGGTTATGCACTGCATTATGTTTAAAGTTCAACTGGTGATTAATTTCAAATAGATTGTGTGACAACAGTATGTGCTTTCTGTACGCATATTTCTTTGGTTTGTTTAGATGTTGAACTTTCCTTGACGTATGAAGATATCGATGGTGCTTATTTTGGGACTACATTTCCTCATCTATTTCTAATGACATATGGACACTTAAAGCCACAAAAGGCCACACAGAGCTATGTCCCAAGAGTTTTTGGTTTCAAGCTCCACAAGCCCTGACACTGGAGTTGCAAGTTGCATTAGTGTTGAGAATTCCAGTGGCAGTGCATTTCGCATTTTGTCTTTTGCCTCTCTACTGAAGTATGAATGGCCCCAACAAGTGAGGTAAAGCGGGGTACTTCTGAATATATTACAATTGATTTGCAAATGAATATGTTTAAATGGTAGATGGTCTTGGTTGAGTAAAACCTATCTTAAATTTTATTCAAGAATTTAACTGAGCGTTTGTAAGCTTATTTCCGTTTCTTGTTTGAAGATTGTTTGAAATGCGTTACTTTGTAGTTCCTGATATGCATTTTTTCCTTGGTGATTGGGTAATGCATAACTATGTAAAACCACCCCTCTTTTAAAAACTGGGCCGCGAATCTGTGTGGCTGCTCCAACCGATGCATGAAAATAATTCTTCAAAACAATGTGCTGTCGATAATTGTTTTTGTTTTACATCACACGATGGTATAAGAGTACAAGAAGGGAAAGGATAGGTGGATATTTAGAAGAGAATCCATTGTTTATTTATTTATTTATTGCCGACGGTGACACCGTGTATAAAAATGTTTGTATCGCAGACTGTACCTCTCACTACCACTTTAGTGAAGTGTGTGTGTAACTTTACAGTTTATATGGATGGATCATGGATGTCGTTAAATTATATGATATATGGATACGGAGTTTTTATTCAATTGTTTGCTTGCTTGCATTCGCTTGTAATTATTGAAAGTTGATTAGTTTAAATCCCCACAAGTAGGGAATCAGTAAATTTGACCCATGCTCTGGCGCTGCGAATGGGCTTTGTTGGCTGTTGCTGAAACTGGAAGCAATTAGCTGCTGAAGTAAAGGTGGACCGTCTCATTGATATTTTTTCCCCTAGCGATGATTATAATAATAAGATGTAAGCAGTCATAATAATATTAATAATAATAAAATCAAAGAAAAAGTTGTGCATAATTAAAATGACGTTATTATTATTATGCATTCAAATTATGAAAGTCGGCGTTCGCAAAGAGTCTTCTTAACTTAATAAACACTCGTGATGACGCAATCATACTCTTTTAAGTGGATGTGGAGTTCAATCCTCAAGAATTAACTAATAAATGCTGCTTAAAGGCTAAAGCTTTAATATGATGAGTGAAAATATCTTTAAAGCCGGCTGGATCCGGATTCGGATCCCATTGGGCAGCAAACTTGTCATTTCAATTTTGCTAATTGCTAATCAAATAAAATCTAAAGCTCTCTATTATTTTATTTTATGGCTCGCTGTGGCAAATCAGATCTATGGCCAAACTGATTTGAAACTGAGAAAGGAAAAACAAAAGGCAACCATTATTGATATTTACCCAATTAACTCTTTTATTTATTTATATAGTTTTTTTTTTTTGGGGGGGGTGGGTTGCAGAAACGCACAACAAGCATTGTGAATGTGATGACGAGGATGCTTTACCTGGTCGCCACGTGGAAATGGCGAATTGGATCGTCTAAACTTCGTCTTTTGTCGTTCCCCCCAAATTTAAGTGAGAGATGAGATCAGATGATGTCTGATGATGATAGCCCAAAGCCCATAGGCCATAGCCCAAGCCCAATATTATTCTAGTCATTGGAGGCATAGAAAACGACGACGAATCGATATGTTCAATGAAAAGACTAAAGAGTGTCTCCACTTGCTTTTTATTCACGGCACCCTTTCACGTCCTCATCAATTATTATTATTATTATTATTATTATTATTATTATAACCATTAATTAATTAAACTTATTAAAATAAAATTCCATTAATTATTTCTGTAATTAAACTAGTCAATGGCAAATTTAATTTTATGTCAAACTCTATGCAGATCAGGTGTCGTCATCATCTTTGATCTTTGAATATATAAAAATAAAATTTAATATCAGCGACAGGTGTCTTCTTTATAAATTAATGAAACAGCACACAATACGGACAGATACAGTAATAATAATTAGCTTTAGGGAGAAAACAAATAAATTCGAAATTGTTGTATCCTGAAACTCAATCAGAAAATTAATTACATGGCGGCATTATTAAAATAAATAAATATATAATATACAAATTAGGAAAAAGATTAAGGAGGGCAGTTTAGGGAGAAAAATAATCCCTAGTTTTGAGTAAAAACTTGAAAGAGAGAGGAGTTGGGCTCTGTGGTTTGAAATTAGTGGATTGCTTAATTACCATAAACTCGACGCAGAGACCGCTCTAAAAGCCTTCTATTTATATACAATTTTTCCAAATATTATCTATCTATCTATCCATCCATTTACAAAAGAAATTTTCAGAGAAATTATTTTTTTAAAATTAAAAAAAAAAGGGAGTAGAAAAGAAGAATTTTGATTTTGTTATGTAATGCATCAGAAGAAATCAGAAGTACAGATCGGAAAAGAAAGCAGCGGCGTCTCTTCCGATTTCAACCCTACACCGCCTCTTTTTTCATCAATTCACCAAAAGCACCAGCAGCTGTTATTCGAAACGACGTCGGTTAAGCACAACACCGGCGGAGACGATCATCATCAAATTCCCCAAATTTTGATCCAAAATGACCCTATTACCCCTTCGCCTTCGCCTTACAAGCGATCTCAGCACTCGTCCCTCTCCAAGTCCCCCACCCTCTACCACTTAAACCCTCAATTCAATTCTCCGAGTCCGCAGACTCAGTCTCTGTTTTCCGTTTCGATTGCCGCCAAGTCCGCCGCTTTTCGGTTGCTCCGCCGCTTCAAGCACTTCCGTCGTTTGAGAGTTCATTTGCGGCTGATTCTGTTATTGTCGTTGCCCTTCTTTTATTTTCTCGTTTCTCATCCGAGTCATTCGTTTTTTCTCGATTTCTTATCGGCTTTTGCCTTCTCCGCGGCTTTATTGTTCTCTCTCAATCTCGCTCTTCCTCGTCTGCCTTCCATTCGTTTGTTCTTCGCCCGTTCTTTTCCAATTAAGCTCGCTAATTCTTCCAAAATCTCGAGGCCGCCTCTGCCTGTGTTTTGGTCAATTGGGTCAAGGCCCAAGCTAGAAAAGAGGGGGAATTCGGGTTGCTGGGTGCAAGTTTACAGCAATGGCGACGTTTATGAGGGTGAGTATCACAAGGGGAAATGTTCTGGCAGCGGTGTGTATTATTATTATCTGAGTGGCAGATACGAGGGTGACTGGGTCGATGGCAAATATGATGGATATGGAGTCGAGACTTGGGCCAGAGGGAGCCGATATAGGGGCCAATATAGGCAAGGCCTTAGGCATGGATTTGGGGTTTACAGGTTTTATACCGGAGATGTTTATGCAGGTGAGTGGTCTAATGGGCAGAGTCATGGATGTGGAGTTCATACTTGTGAGGATGGGAGTCGATATGTTGGCGAATTTAAGTGGGGGGTCAAGCATGGCCTTGGCCATTACCATTTCAGGTATTTTTTTTTTCCCTTGGATTTAGTTTTATTAATTAATTGGGGTGTCTTGTGTTAATATTTATAAAGTTTTTGTGATTGGATTTTGCTATTTGGTGTTAGAGTTGGGGACTGGTGGCCTTTGTATGTGCATTGGTTTCCATGGTTATTGATCTACTTTTCTGGTTTTTACTTCGATTTTGAGGACATTGTTGATAGCATTGAATTGAATTAATGAAATGTTACTTGCATGGATGGGGAAAGATGACTCACTTCATCTGCTAGAATATGGTCAACAAGGATCACAGCATGAGCCATGTAGTTTTGATTTATGAAATCTGTTCTTTGTAATTTGTATTGATTTCATCACCATGAGTTTACTGGTGATATTGATTGTGTGGTTGTGTTTCATTGATTTCAAATTAGTGTTCTTACATTACTACTAGACTGTTATCCCTCAGTGGATTCGCTGACAACTGTTGGATGATAATGCAAGTGAGCTTACGTTTGATCATAATTTTGTTAATTGGTGGACAAAGGTCATAGTGATCTTGAAGTTGTCATTCATAAGGATAATTTGTGTTCATTTTGTTGGTCCGGACACCTTGCTGAATTTTATTAGATAGTGAGTTTAATGGTGGATTGTAGTAATTGTTTGTTCTGGTATATTTTAATGCATAGGCATATGATTTTTTTTTTTTCTTCCCATATTGACATCCAAGTTTCTTACTTAGAAATGGGGACACATATGCTGGAGAATACTTTGCAGACAAGATGCATGGATTTGGTGTCTATCGTTTTGCCAATGGGCATCGGTATGAAGGAGCCTGGCATGAGGGTAGAAGACAAGGGCTTGGAATGTACACATTCAGAAATGGGGAAACCCAATCTGGTCACTGGCAAAATGGAATTCTCGATATTCCAAGCACACAGAATACGACTCATCCTGTATCACCTATTGCAGTTTACCACTCCAAAGTACTTAATGCGGTGCAGGTATTTGAACCTTTTTAACCAAACTTTTATTCATTACCACTCGGCAACTGCTGGGGCCTAAAATTTATAACAGCTTTATTGTTTAACTGCAGATGTTTCAATATTCCTTTTGTAATATGATTAACACACGTCTTCACTTTCAGCATTTTACTGATGTTAGAAAGATGAATGAAATTTAGGATAACAGTCAAAAGTTATTTTTGAATTTTGGTTGTCTGTGAGAAAACCACACTAAGTTATACAAAACTTGTTAATATCATAACAACTTTCTTCAAATTTAATAGTTGTTCGAATGATCTCATTCACTCATTACTGGGGGCATTTTTTTCTTATTGCTCTTGTCTTGTAATCAGGAAGCACGACGAGCAGCTGAAAAAGCTTATGATGTGGCCAAGGTGGATGAGAGAGTTAACAGGGCTGTAGCAGCGGCTAACAGGGCAGCAAATGCAGCTAGAGTTGCTGCAGTTAAGGCTGTCCAAAAACAAATGCATCATAACAGCAAAGATAGCATCCCTCTTCCCATTGTATGATATATACCTATGCGCGTCTCATATAGTAATACAATTGTCTAGATGGCTTCAAGATGATGACTAATGAGTCATCATACTCTCTTCATCATCTTTCTTTATCAAGGGATTTCAAATTTTTGAAGTCCCTGCATTAATGATAATTTCTTCCCAGAGTAAGATGGTGGAAGAGCACTATATTAGGTCTGTCCTTCTAAAATCATCTGTTTAGATGCATTCCCAGACTAATCGGGAATGGAGAGAGAGAACAGAGGCGACGGCAATAGCTTGTGTGTTTAGATAATATTTGCCTTTCCATCTTAAGAGTTTTGTAAAGTTAGATGTAATGTAAGAGCTGGAGCGCTGGTAAAAGACCTTCGGCTCAGCCTTTGTTGTATGTGAACTCACTGGTTCTTACAATGAAATACGATCAATGCCTGCTTGTATCTTGGGGAAATTAATGGTTAAGCCAAAAGGATAATCAACCTATGCCTTCGAAGGAATTGATTTCATTTCACTAAAATACAAGAATAACCATCCCATTTCAATTGGAGCTGGTTTCTCATATGTTATGAATGATTGCTAAATGTGGAAATCACTTTTCATTGTGGGCTGTTTAAACAACTATAGCCTTCAAGCAACAACCCATGAAGTCAACACCACAAAACCAAAAGTCCATCAAAATCTGTTTAATAAAGAGATTCATATTCAAAACTTTCTAAACCAAAATATCCAAGCATAGAAATCCATTTAGACAATCTGCCCCACGAATCCAATCCCATCACAAATAAATGAAAAAAAAAAAGATAGATTGGCAACAAAATTAACTCTCAGTCTGCTCCCTCAGCCTCCGAATGGTACTCCTCACGGTCACAGCACTAGCAGTACTGGAAAGGCACATAGGACAGAATTCAGAATCATTTAAATTGAATAATCAATGCAAAGATGACAGCTGATGAGAATCTTACTTCAAAGTGTAAGCACCTCCAGCTTTCACCTTGCCACAGTCTTTGCAACCCCAGATTCCCACAGCCTTCCTCTTCACAGCATACTGCCAACACCAAGGAATATGTAAACATTTTATACATTCACAGGCAAAAGCGAACAGTCATTGAAATGAAAAAGGATAACGAGCAGGAAAGAGGGGAATGTATTACCTTCCCACAGAATTCACAGAAGTACTTGCTGTGTTGACTGACCTCCATCTTCTTAATCTGCTTACGCAGACTGGCACCATAACGGGTACCTGGAAAAGAATAATACATTACAATTCCATGATCCCAAAGCCACACATGCAAAAACAAACTAAAACATCAAAGCCAGGGTTAACAACAAGCTAGAGAAAGACTACCACAAGGCTTTTCGTGACATGTTTCCTATCATAAATTTTTGTTTATGTAATGCCAGTAGCAAGCTTTCTCGAATAAACATGTGAACAACCCACAAATCATGCTCAAAACCCAACCAAGTATTTACCTCTTGACAAACTAAATAACGGGACATAATATTTCTACCTGCTATTGATATAAAGATATCCCAAGTTAAAAAAAAAAAGAAATGAAAATCTAAAGTCTACATTACCATAACATCTATACTTGAAGACACTAAACAAACCAGAAAAGAATGAATAAAACTAGCCTCAGTACATACCATACTTTCCAACAATTCCTGCCTTCTTGGTCCTCTTTGTCTGCAAAACCCGACAGTATGAAACCATGATTAAAACAACAAAACAAGACCAAAACCAAAATCATCAGTATTGAAAAGAGAAAAACGGTGGTTAAAAGAATTGAGAAAATCTAAAGCCTTTGACAATCAAACATCTAACGAAGAGACATAACAAACTGGGAGGTGTTACATCAAAATCAAACTGAGAAACATTGCAGCTCGAGAATATGAGGTGAGTATTAACTAAACACATCTAAATTCTAAAAGCTCCAACACTGGATTCAAAATCTAAGTTTTCTTATTATCAACTTAAAATACATCGCAAATCCAGTAAAAATAATTGGATCGATTGTACTCGACTTTGATTTTCACCCAAATCAACAACATAAATTCATGCGAAGAGAATAAATAAAATAAAATAAAAAGCATAAAGAGAGAAAGGGATACCATTTTGCAGAAGCAGACCAGAAACTCTAAAGACTTCACTTGCTGTTACTGAGAATAGAGAGAGAGAGATAGAGGAAAGTAGCCGAGCTAAGTGCCCTCGTTTGTTCGTTATCGTCGTCGTCGTAATTTATATATTCTGGTAATAAACGCAAAAGATTTTGCCCTAGGCCCGACCCCTTATTATTATTATTATTATATTTTTCGTTTTGACCCGCATTATACCAACCGGACCATATTAAGAGTGGACGGGGCCTAGTATTCGGTCGGCCCACCAGGATCATTTTGTTTTTCCTTTTTACTTTTACATACTAAAATTATGTGAATTTAATTTATTCCAATTTGTTTTTTAAGAGTCCGTTTAGAATTTCTTTTCAGAGTATCAAAAGTGATTTTAAAAAATTAAAAGTTAATTTTGATATTTGGTAATTTTTTAAAAAAATCTTCTACCCTACGGTAGATTTTGAAAAAAAAGGAAGAGGTAGCTTTTAAAATTAAATTTTATAATTAAAACAACTCTATATATATCCTTCTATATATTAAGAATATCTAAAATCATGTTTATTGAAGGAAAAAGTCATTTTCACCCCTAAGGTTTGATGCAATAGTTCATTTCATCCTTATTATTTAAATAATAGTCAAATTCATCTCCGCATTTCAAATAATAGCCCAAAATATCTTTATATTAATTATGGTTAGTTTATTGTATAGTTCATTGACGATAAAATATGATTTTCAATTAAGGATATACAAATTATTTTAAAATCAAACTCTTAAAGACAATTAAATAACATCTGGCTTTCTACATAAATTTAAATATAAAGATAATTTAATTAAACAAAAATAACACTAAAGAATATGCAATATTTATGTGTGCGTGTGTGTTCATTAAATTATTCTGTGGTATTTTAAATATTTGCTTTTATATCCTTTTTTTTTAAAGTAAATGAAGGAGTTTGTGTTTACTTTTAGTAAAATAACAATATTAATTAATTATTTATTTATTTATCTTGACTATATTAAAGTTAAAACAAGCTAAAAGACTAAAATAATAATAATCTAGTGCCTGTGAAATCTATTTTTTTTCTAAATATATATTTTACATATAATTTAGTGTTATTATTGGTTATTCAAGTTATTCTTAAATTTTAAATTTATATAAATAGTCAGATGTTATTAAATTGTGTTTGAGAGTTTTATTTTAAAATCATTTGTATTTCCTTAATTGGAAATCATATTTTACCCTCAATGAATTACACAGTAAACTGATAGTAAATAAACGGAAGATTGTTTTGAACTATTGTTTAAAAAGTATGTATGAAATGAACTATTACATCAAACCCCAATGTGAAAAGAGCTTTTTCCCTTTATTAAATTAAGAAATATAATTATTAAATTTAAAGAGATTATTATTACTAACTATACTGAGAAAATAAATTTTTTATTAAACCTTTAGAATGTCTATATATATATATGTTTATATATATATATAAACATACACAAATATATATATATATATATATTCAATAATATGTTTCATTTTAGTCATTTGCATTCTTATAGTAGTTTAATTGTAAGATTCACTAAATACTTTTAAAACTTATAACACTTTTAAAAATAAAATTTTATCAAATATTTAGCCTATTCTCTTCTTAGTTGATTATTTTTACAGCACAATTAATAATAATTATTTTAAAACCTACAGCATTATTAAACTGATCGTCTGGCCCTAAATATCTCCTAAATGTATCACGTTATTATTATTATTATTATTGTTGTTGTTGTTATTGACCTAAATATTTTTAGATGCTAAAAAGCACTAAAAAATAAAAATGCAATATGGAAAAACGATTCAAACGCAGACTCTTATTTGAGTATTTCTTCAACAGCCTCTGTATCCTTCTCCCAACTCCAAGCAACGCCAACGCCTCTCTCCATACACGACGGACGAATTATTGAGAATTGGATTTAAAAAAAAAAAAAAAAATTTCCTTTTGGGGGAAATTTCTTCATTTAAGTCATTAATCAAGAGAAAATAAAAATTAAAAAGCGAGAATAGGAATTAATAAAATAAACAACAGCAACTACCAACTAGCGTGGCGGCCGTTCAAATAGGTCTCGGGCGAACCAAGGATCAGCGGCCTCCAGACGTACAAGAAGAACACGAAACACATGCTTTGCTTAGCCTTAAAGAGATTACATAACCTCAACCTATTGTTCTGAATCTAAAACAGATCTCCAGGTGTTCCTGTTTCTTACATTATAACAGCTCGACCCCTGATTTCATTCATTCTTAAATTCATCTCTCTTTTACGGCACGCAACAGATTAATTCAATTCAACTTCAATATCAGAACGAAACCCATCACCTCACAATCTCCTCGCTATCTTATCAACTCTCAAACCATTAATACACGTGGTAGATGATGGAAGTTATACGCGTTATCGACAATTTTTCTGTTCAAACAGCTCAGTACCACAACGAGACGAGCTAACATGCCACTCTTTCCATTATACCTGAACCAACCACCAAATTAAGACCACTACACAAAGGTAATACATCATGTTAAAAATCGGAGTGCCCGAAGCCGCATGACAAACATTTTGATGCTCAATTGAACTCTTTTCCATAATTGCAGTTGCAGTAAAAATCTGTTGATGAAATAATATTAGTAGAAGGAAAACCCCATACTGCCACGTAGCTGCCCTCATCCACCCACCAAGAAAAATATATATCAGCATAATAATAATAATAACAAGTACCCTAAAAGCACTAGGGATCAATTTCTTCTAACAAGATACAGATGAGCATCACCTATCTCCTCTAAATAAATTTTTCTAATATCCTTTGATCAGTTAGCATCTGGAGGCCTGAAATCCTCCAATCGCAAATTTGAGCTCATTCGAATCTCATGTAACACACTTTCTCCTTTATCTGACTTAATGATCTCTAATGTGCTTCCAAGAACATCACCTGCAAGCCCAATTTCCAGAAGCCGCCCTGGTTCCTCCCCACCTTCATGTAACAACCTCCCAATCTCCCTCAAGGAAATCACATTCTCTTCGACAACTTTGGCAAATATACGGCCAAGAAATTCTGCTGCTCTTGGAGCATCGTTTACTGCATCCTCCAAAGTAGTGAGAACAGATTCAAACCTACACACCCAAAAAAATAATAATAATAATAAATAAAAACATATTAAAAAAAAGCAATATATATCACAAGCTGATCAACTTTTTATGAATGTTGCTAAATCAATATATATTCATCTAATAGATTTCTTAACACTGTCAAGGTTCTTTTTATTTTGAAAAGAAAAGTCAAAATAAAAAAGGGTTTATATACCCTTTGATGAGCTGGCCTTGACTTAACATGCCTTCTCGAGACTTAGCAAGATTCACAAGCAGCTTAGCCAAAAGATCCCTTTCCATGTCCTTCCGCTCAAAAGAGTCTGTCACCCAGAGTGAGACCATTGAAGGGTGGAAACCTGGGGAATTCAAATCTTTGATACACCAAGCAACTTCTTTCTCATCCCGGGCACTGAAAATTTTGAGGAAAAAAACATCTTAATGTCACTAATATGACCAAAATGCCAAAAATAAAATTCAATCATTAGTTTGAACATTTGAGCACAAGACATTTGCCAAAAAGTAGAAGATTCTTCTTGCATTAAATTATTAGTTTCTAAGATCGATTAGATCATTAGAAAGTGCCACTTGCATTTTCAGAGGATGGCTTTACGTAAGAAACCGTCCTCCTCTACAGGTTAATCATTTTTACATGATGTACAACAGAGTTTCATCCTATAGATAATTGTAGAATCCTGAAATGTCGCCCTTGTTCCTCTAAGTTGAGAAACCACAAAGACCTCATAATTGAGAGAATTAATACTTCATTAGCGTATGATATCACCTTTTTTCCTGTTAAAAATAATATTAGAAAAGACTTCAAAATACTGAGAATAAATCCCTTCCAACATTTACTTCCTGCCTTCAACAAGTATGATCAAAACATAAAATCATGATAAAAAAAACTTAAACCTATAATTATCTCTCTCTCTCTCTCTCTCTCTGTGTATATATATATATATATATAGTCCATCAACTCCTATTCATCAAGTTACTTTAATGAATCAGTAAAAGTGCAATTAGTTCCTTGCACCTTAACAAAGTTCCTTCCCCGTGTTTGGTACCGCGAAATGTTGGCCCCCAATTATTACCAAAGAAGAATATGTCCCAAACCACCCAATTCCATGGCCCTTACCAAGCTGCCAAATGCAGCCTGAATTCCAATATAGTATAGTGCATCTTACATGTAAAAAATATGCATGAAATTTCACTGATCTACAAAGCTTTCACAATAACATAGGACTTGAGCCGTAGACAAGTCAACACCATCCAAATGACGAACTTTTCATCTTCAAACAATGGTAAGTCCAACAAGTACAGAGAATCAGACAACCCTAGCACTTTCATTTCCATTTTGCGCTAATACTTAAATCTACTAAACATAAGGCGACGACTAATTATCAAACAAAACGGATACAGATATTTGGATATAAATGCATGTATATTTTCTTAAGCAATATTCTGTCAAGATCAGGTAAATGGACAATGTGATAAAAACATGCAGAAAAAAAGTGTTACCTATAAAATTCTTTAATTGCAGCCATTGACATATCCCGTAGGCGTTCTTCCGACCACACCTTTTCTGAAGGAACATTTTGGGTGACGGATGGTACCTGGCCTCGTGTGGGTGGTGAAGTTGCAAGAGGCCGATCAAAACTTCGCTCAGGAGTCCTTAGGTCTCGGTTACCATAATTCGTATTACGCTCTTGGGCATTCAATTGGTCAAAGGCAGGTGGGGCTGCAAATCTGTCCGGGTGATATCTTGGAATTATATCCTCCCTTGAACCATAAGCTGGCCGCTCTGACAAAGAACTAAAACCATTCAAACCAGCTGGCATTCTTCTAGGTTCTCCCGCACCAGGAGAAATATCAGGTAAGGGAGTGCTTGACATTGCTGGTGGTCCTCTAATGGACATTCCTCTGGCAAGACCGCCTTGTGGACCCAAAGTTATTGATTCATCACCTATGGGTCTTTGAGGTAAGGGAACTGACAAGGTCCGAGCCTCGTAAGACTGCCTGTCCTCAAACCGTACATCCTGAGCGCCGTAACCACGATTTTGAGTAGGCAATCCTCGGAAACTACCCATCTGGGTGGTAGGGGAAGATAAGCCCCTAGGACCAAAATCCATAGGCACCCTCCTTGTTGAAGAATTCATGCTCGGACCTCTGGCGAGCCTACTAGCTTGTGCTTGACGTTCTTGAGCAGCATCTCTGTGCACTTCCTCGATCTTTTTTGGCCCTTCAACTTTCCTCCTCTGCTGCCATTTATTATTTCTCAACTCAATTGCATCCTTCAACATAAACCTAACCCTAGAAGATAGTTTCATGTTATTTGACAACTTTGCCATTCTGTCAAAATAAGCATCCATATGCTCTTTGGCCTTGGGGTGGTCAATCATCTCCCCTATTGTGCTCATTAATTTACACAACGCCTCAACATCCTCCTCGTCAGGATTCTCATACTGGCCCAGCAACTTCTTGATGCATTCATGCATTATTCTCTCAGTCAACATTTTCTTCTTGTACAACTCACCAATTAGTCTAATGTTACCTAGCATTCGTCTTCGAGCCTTGATTCTCTTCTCTTCTCTTTCTTCCTCGGTCTGCTTAATCTCACCCTCTTTATCGGCTTTGTTAGCTTCTTCTTGCTCTCTCTCCCCTCTCTCAAACTCCTCTTGGCATTTGTTCAGAAGCAGTCTCTTGAAAGTAATCTTTTCATTGTCTTCACTGAAATCAGGTAACTCTCCAGCAAGAAAATAACAGAAGTTTGCATACATCTCACAGAAAGTAGGCTCCATTAAAGCTTTGTCAAAAATTTGAGAGATCACACCAGTGAGTGTGACAGCATTGTCGATGTTTACTGCTTTTACTTGCTCAAAGAGTTTCTCGAAGTTCTGAGGAGTTAGCTTGTTCAAAATAGCTTTCAGCTGTCTCTGCTTGGCCTCTTCCTCATCTTGCACTTTACCGACTTCATATTTTCTATCAGCTTTGTGCATCATCTGCAAAGGAGTCTGAGGAGAAGGAATTAAACCCTTCTGTTGGAAATTAGCGATGCGTTGCCACCTGTCAGCATCAGGACTATTTCTTTGCATCCCCCCCTGCGAACCCATGGGCTGCATAGGCCCAGGTAGGATACCTCCAGGATAGTGCATAGGAATTTGTGCTCGGGGATTCCTCAAAACACCGTAGTTACCACCTTGGCCAGGACGAAATCCTGCATTAGCACCATAACCAACATCCAGACGCAAATCCCTCCCCAAACTTGGACCAGGTAGTCTACCCCATCGATCATCATCAACCATTACACTTCCACGACGATCAACTCGAGGCCCCCCCGATTGCCTATCCATTGCTCTTCCAGGACTAGGATACGAATCACGATCAACAAAATGAGAAACATTGATATTACCACTCATCACCTCTGCTATATCAGCTGCTATCTCAAAGCCCTCTGGAAGATCAGTACATTGTTCGGCAAACTTCAGGAGAAAATCCCTCGAATACTTCTTTCCCAGATTTCCGTTTCCATCTTCATCTGAAGGTTCTAATTTTGGTGTGGAGATGTCAGCAGCATCTTCCCAATCATCAGGCTCTGCTTTACTATGAACACTTTTTTCACTGGATACAGCATCCACATGAACAGTATCAGCAGCTGCTTGCTTTGAATTCGCAATAGTAGATGTGTCTTGAGCACTTTCTAAAGGCACGGCAGTCTCCTTCTTCTCCTCAGGACCCTTATAAGCCATGTAAAGATCAGAAGTTGTCCCAGCAGCATCAGCTTTCTGAAGGATTTCTTTTCTCTTCTTCTTTCCTCTAGCACTATAGCTCTTTGATCTATTTAATTCTACTACAGGCATATCCTTGGAACCAGATACTGGAAGTAAAACCGAGCCGCCGCCACTATTATCCAGAACCTCCCCTTCATTTTTTGGGATTGTTTCCAGAAATTCAGTGGCTGAAACAGAAGCAGGATGCTGCTGTATAACACTTCTGCTTGACAATGCATCCACAGTCGAAGTCTTATTACCATGTGAACTTTCAACATTTGTTGAATCCACAATTCCAGATGTAGATGCACCCATATTTGCGGCAACCCTGTGAGCTTCGGTATAAGTTCTTGCCGATTCACCCAACCCTCCCTCTGTGGTTCCTAATATTGGAACCTCATTGCAAACAGTTGTTGCCTTTAATACAGATTCCTGATCAGTTTCGCTGACAAGTTCTATAGATTTCGAAGTAGCAGATTGAGAAGAAATCTCAGAAGGGATAATATCTTGCTTGAAACTGTCAGCCAAGGTCTCTCCTCCCCTTGATTCTGTTCCCGAAGATTCCTGTGGAGAAAATTCACCTAGCTTTTTCTTAGCATCACAGACAGTGTCCAAGACATTGGCAACATTTCCAGCAGCAGATATTTCAGATGAAACAGAAGTAACACTCTGTTTAGTGCTCTCATCCTTTGCCTCAGAAATATCAGAAGTAGAAGCATCAATTGCGGACAACAATTCACTGGCTGTTTTAGCTTCCATAGTATCAGAAACTCCACTGTTGGATTGTATGCCAGTTTCTGCAGTTCTCCAAGCCAAGCTCGAGGTTGAGGTAGATTCCCCACCAACCTGCAGACAGAGGTTTAAGGAATTGCGAGAATAAATAATAGACTACTCTAATGTGGCAGAATAACTTGAAAGAACAGTTATCTCAAAAGTGTGGCACTACCTGCTGCTGTGTCTGGATTTGTCCTTTCTTGCCCGGCTTCTTCTGATGATCTTTGATAGAGTTTGACCTACTGAGAGACTCCCTTCTTCTGCCTTCCACATTTGTAACTGGTACAGACTCCTCAGATGATGAAGTGGGCAAAGAATTGGACGCCAGACTCTCAGTAGAGACAGGAGAAGAAACTGCAACAGACTGTTTGGTTGCTCCGACCAATGAATTGGACACTAACAGTTCACTGCTGGATTTCATCTTCTGAGAAGATTTTTCTGGAAAAGTCTCAGACTCCCTTTGAGGATGAGATGTAGTAGCTTCCCCAGAAGGCATTGAAGGTTTTGGTGTTGCAGCCTTACCAACTGCAGGTGAGATGTCTGACAAGGAGGAATCTGCAGGCTTTTCTCCAACAGATCCTGAGGCTGGTTTAACTGTCACCTGTACGTTTCCTAATGGGGCAGATGAAATATGTCCATCACGCGACTGCTCAAAGTTGAGAGGTTCCGCAATACCAGGCATTGGGGTCCCAGCCTTACTAACAGGCAGAGAATTAAGATTTGGATTCATGAAAGATACATTTTGGGGACCCTGGCCAACCGAATAGTTAAATCGTGTCGCCTGAGAATTGGGTGTTATCTGGCTACTTGTTAACGGAAGAGAACCTGGTGCTGGATAATAAATGGAACTCGCACCATAAGAATTAGGGTAATAATTGATTGAATGAGCAGATGCAAATGATGGTATTGGTTGGGATTGAGGCCTTGGGCCCGAGACCCCACCATCTGAATATGTATCTGCTCGTTCATCAAGCCTGACCTCCTTATGTGTGTCCGGATGAGTAATCTTTACAATGGTTTTACGAGGACCAAATTTTCCTCCCTGCTGTTGGGGGTATTGTGGGGTCATGCCCATTCCCATATTGCCTAGCTGGGGAGGTAGTTGGGGAGGACCCATTTGAGTTGTGAAACCTATGCCCTGTCCCTGATGCATGAGTCCCTGAGGCATTGGATGTGGTTGAAGACCTGGAACAAACATATGCTGCTGCACTTGCGGAGCATTTCCCATTGGCAATGGAATTGGCATTGGCATAGGGAGTGATGTGGCCGTTATGTTCTGAGACTGAACTTGTGGGTTATGCCCACCAAACTGTACAGGAACTTGTGGCTGGTGAAACGGCATTTGCATAGAAGTCATTGGTATGGGAAGAACTGAAGGCTTCTGTGCTTGGCTTGCTGTGGGTGGAAGTGAGACTTGAGGATCCTTTTTAACTTTTGGTACTTGATGAACCTCCCCAGTATTAGATTGGTCGGCAGTACTAGCATCCTTCCTGGGCAGCTGCTGCTTTGGGACAGAAGGTGTCGGTATATTTGGCACTGATCTGTAAGCATCATGGCGTGCCTGCAAGCAAAAATACAATGAGACACTAAACCATATAAATGCTAAGTCCAATGTGCTTCCACAGTAAAGTGTCAAGAATATTGAAACTGAGAAAACCAAACCATATAAATGCTAAGGTATTAATATATGCTTATTGGGCTAAGTCCATCCCAACACAAGAAAAGAAAATGTGAAATCTAGGTTCAGACTACTTAGGGAGGAACAGAAGGGAAAGAAGTAAAAAGTCTACTATTCATACTATTCAGGAAGGCAGTACACTTTTCTGCATTCTTGGATCGGATAATAAATCCGACCATTTTTAGTTTACTGGTGAATAATATGACCCCATGAGAGAGAAAAATAAACAGACCTGATCACGTTTCTGCTCATCCAAATTAGGGGGTGCAGAACTAGTTCGAGCTGGAATCTGCAAGGAATATAGAAAAATAATCTTTCAGCCATTAAAAACAAGATCTCTTTTAAATATAGAGCATCAATAAATACTCAAAAACAAGATTTCTGCAAGAAATATAGAATACCTGCATCCCAATTGAACCAAACTGAAAATGGAATGCCTTAGACGCATCTCCTGCAGCTAAACCAAACAAACACATTAGAAGCATAAAGTTTGTTACATCAATCTAGTAGTATCTAACAGTAGAACAGGATAATTGATGATAATGCTAATCAGATCATATCAAACATCAAAAGACCACCCTCATTTTAATAATTCACGATTACTTTTTTTTCCCCAGTAAAATTAGTGATTACTTGAAGCATTTATAAAACCAAGCACATGCAAAGGAGAAAAAACCTTTAGCTTGTGTTGCGAGAGCACTGTCAGAACTCATGGAGGCAGACTGCGAAGTTGGAGCCTTCGGAACAGGTCGGGTGCTTCTCTGAGGGGCGGACGAATCAACTGGCTTGGAAGAACTGCCACCAACCGGCGCATCAGATGCTCCTAGTACAAACATAGATTCAAAATCCCGGTCACATTCTTTCAACACATAATCCAATTTTAAGAATAAATAAAAAAATCAAAAACAGAAAACCCACAATATAATAATGAAAAAAAAAAACGAGTACACACACACACACCATGTAACTGGGGCTGTAAATGTGCACCGTTTTGTACATTGCGGTGAGCAGAAGCATTATTAGTAGAGTCTGAAGAATTAACAGCGGGTATGTTCACCCTAGATTGGCCTCCTTGTGCATTATGAGACTTCTTAAAACTATCATCAATTAGAAGGAAAAAAAAAAAGAAAAAAGAATAAGCGCCCATTCTAATAACATAATCAAAATCAAAAGACTAATTTGAATGAAATTAAAGCAAACACAGAGAATAAAAACCCTAACTTTAGTTCAAGAATCAAAAGAAAAAGAAATGGAATAGAGAGTGACCTGCGATTGGAGGAAGGAAGAGAAGAAGAGGAGTGAACAGACGGTGAAGGGGCGGGGCCACCGCCAGCACCCTTACCGTAAGAGCCTGAGGAGGTCCGCTGCTGATTGGAGCCTGCGGATCGTCCTGATTTTCGATACTGAGTCTCGCTTCTATCGGACCTTGATTGATTGAAGGACATATATCCTTCGTCGAATAATTCCCCCTTGATTTCGCTTTAATCGTTCGTCTCTGTAACCAGAAACAGAAACAGAAACAACGTAGATCCACAAAATCAAAAACACATAATAATTTTAATTAGAGTGTTATTAGGGTTTGGGAGTGAGAGTGGAAATGAAGCAAAACCTGAGATGAGAGAGAGTGATGGAGTGAGGAGAGTGAAAATTAGGGTTTTAATTTATGCTCATGACGGTAGTCGGATGCACTCAGAGAAGATGAAAGTTTTTAAAAAATAATAACAATAATAATTAATAATAATAATTTGTGAACGTTTTGTTTGGTGAGTGATAGAAAGAGAAGCGAAGAGAGAGAAGGGTAAAATAAATTTAACAAACTGACCAAGAAGGTGGTCAAAAGGTAGGTTTTTTAGGAGATCGAAGTCGAATGGGTCGCCCGTTGCGAGTGCTCTTCGGCCTTCGCTCTTCTCTCTTTTTACTTTCTTACTAATTAAGTAAGAGTTGAGTTAACTGAACCTATTAAAATATTTTTTAAATCTATTTATTCTTTAAACTCATTATTAAAATTTTACTCAGCGTATCCACCTAAATATTAAATATATCCTTAACAATCAAATTCTATCTTAATATAATTATTAAATAAATCTATCAAACATCATTAATCTATAAATATCAATTGGTTGGATTTCAATACACTTTAATAAAAATATAAAAATAAAGCTTAATCTAATCAACAACACAATTGAAGTAAATGATGATCAAGTTACACAAGTTCACGTTATGAATGCACTGCCAAAAGATTCAGCGCCAGTGGAGATTCGTTGCAATTCCGTGGATACCAATCTTGATGCAAAACAGCTCAAATATGAAGACGATTGTAGTTGGAGTGTACAAGAAGAGACAGCTACGTATTTTTGTGAAGCCTTTTGGGGCAACAAGTTTGCTTCTTGGCATGTGTTGTTAAAATATTTAATTAATTATGAGATAGTAAATATAGATCAAATAAAATTCTATACAGTAAATAAATACTGTATACCACAAATCTGTACAAAACAGATTAATAACACAACCAGTAAATAATAAATAAATAATAAAATAAAATAAATTACGGACAAACGATAATTACAACAAATTAGAGTATACAATAATAAACAGAATTTAATAAATATATTAAATTTAACCAATTAAGGAAACAGCGAGCAAACTCGAAACAGCAATCGAAATTTGAAACAGTAAATGGTGAATAGTAAACGGCAAACAATGATCGGTGAACAGTGATGCGAACAGTGAATAGTAACCGTGAACAACAGACAATAAACAAGCGAACCGTGGGAACAGTGACCAGCAAATCTCGTACAGTAAAAGAACCCGAGGCTTGCGACAACAGAGTCCTTAAAACAGATTGACCGCCTACTCAGTGCTTTAGGACGAATCGATCTCTATCTCCTAGGATACAACGGGAATGCACTCTCTCAAATCAAAACAAACGATAAGAACAGAGAAAATTTTGTGCGCCGTGTGGCTGTGTGTTTTTCTGTGTTTTTTTTAAAACGAATGGGAAAGCCGCCTTTTTATAGTGAAGGATTTTGTAACCATAACTTGCCAAAAATAAATTTCGCAATTAAAATTAAAAGGAGTAAAAACCAATCCACACAAGCCCGAATGATTTGGGCCGACATTCGTGTACGCATGAAATACGGGTGCATACGAGTTCAGCCAAATCGGGCTAATTTTGGGTCTATGATTTGCACCCCCCTGCACAGGGGCGAGTGGAGAGAGCTTATTCTTGTTATTCTTGAATATCCATATATGTGTAAACAAATATAAACCCAAATCCAATGACTTAATTTTTCTATATGGGATAAGTTCACTTCCTCTTAATTTTTCCAATATCAAGAGTACATTTTTGTGAGACAATTTCTCATTCACATGACCATCATTTTGAGCATATGATATACCGAATCGAAGTATTTACATAGTACTTTCCGAAATCTCCATGACTTTTCACTTATGCTAAGTGGGTTCCACTCAAAATATAGCTCAAATATAGTTAGTAAAAAGTTATATTTTCCAACATGTGTTTTAGCCTTCCAGGGATGCAAATCAAAAGACAGTATTTTGGCTTTGTGAAAGAAAATGGATTCTTTCTTGGCTATGATAACTCCAGCTGGGTGGAAAAATCTACTTGGAAAACTAAAAGCCATTCATAAAAATAATTAGAGAAGCCTGAATAATTCTATGTTTGATGAAGATGGATGATAAATTAAAAAAGAGTTTAGAGATGGGTGTATGCTGTAAATTATTTCATTTAATTGCATAATTTTGTCTTTAATAATATATTCATTAATGGATATTTTGGTAATAAATATTTTCAAGTAAAGATGGGTTTAAATAGCATTTTGGTGGGTTCATATATCTCTACTCATTAAATAATTAGTAATCACTACTCTCCAATATATATATAACTATTAAGACATGTTTGGCTTAAAAAACTCATCCTTTTATTTTTTTCAGTCCAAAACTCATCCTTTATTAAAAAAAAAAGGCACACACAATTGTGCTGCATTTGTAATTGTAAGCCTTGTGGTTGGTTGTGGGTTAATTCTTGGAATTACACAACAAATTGTTAAATTCTAAGGATGTATGTCAGATAGAATGAAATAAAATGGGATAGGACACGATATAATAAGATATGATTAAATTATACGGAATACTAGTTCCATCTTACACAATATTGTGTAGTGGGCATAAATTTTAAATAGTGATGCATTTACAAAACTAAATCTCAATTAATGTGTCACAAATATAAATTTATTATTTGGATAAGAAGGAATACGACTGAATATTTATTAATCACATAGCCTTATTAAAAAAAATTACACATTAGTTAGCATGCAAACTTTGTATTATATCCTTTTAATAAACATTGTTAAACAATAAATAATACAAAAATTTTTAGTCAACAATTATATAAAATATATATTTTTAATATTATTAAACAATAAATATTTAAAAACTTAATATTAAAGTATTTTTTTTACTTAATGAGTTTTTGATTGTAACAGTGGAGTTAAATTTAGGATCAAATAAGTATTTTAAAAATTATTTTAATACTAAAATTATTATTGTAATCCAATTTTAAATTGTACCAAACACAAGGTTGTACTAAATATTAACCATATTCAATTTAATATAGTCCAATATAGTATTTCTATGGGGCATTAGCTCTTTCCCTTATTCTTGAATCGAGTGGAATAGAATAAGAAATTCAATTTAATTCGATGTGCCAAACATGCCTATAAAGCATTTCAACTTATGTTTTAATAAGTGACCAGCATACAAATTACTATTGAACGACACCATCTAAGAAGGACCCAAGTACAACCTCTATGGGTAGCACCACAACAACAGCTTCACCACCACTATCACTTCCACCACCACCATACAACTAAACTATGTATATATATGCATGCATGTGTGTATGTATGTATTTCACGTCAAAACAACAAAACTATTTTTTTTTTTTTGAGAGAACAACAAAACTATTTAGATATTTATGCATTTTGTTTGAAAAGGTATAATGTGGATAAAGTTCAAATCAAATTTTTTAGTCTCTATCTTCTCAAGATTCAAACTCAAATGGCCAGTTAAATAAAAGTAGTTGAAAACCACTTGGCTAAACCCCTTAGGCTATTTAAAAATATTAGATAATTTAATTCAATAATGCTTTGTGTTGTGGATAAGACAATCAATTTTGGAATTAAGAAAGTTAATTATCTAATATTTTTAAATAATAAGTTAACAAGTATGCGGCCCTTACGATTGTCGGTGGCGGTGGCAGTGGCAGTGGTTTAGAGTTGCTACTGCTGATGATTAATCTTTAAAATGATATTTAATATATATGATATATTTTATTATATTATTTAATATAATTTATTATATTATTTTATATTAATATTATTTAAATTTAATAATATTTTATTTTTAATTATATTAAATAATTATTTTTATATTAATTACTATAATACAAAAATAATATTATATTAAATAATATAATCTTATAATTAAAACTATAAAAATAATTAAAATATATATAATATTAATTTATAGTTATATATTAATTATTATAATATTACAAATAAAAAATTATAATACAGTATAATATTAAACTAAAAATTAATTTTTATATTAATTATCAATAGCTTTTCCAGGAGCAACTCTCCCTCTAGGCAACTTAGGCGGTTGCCTAACGTCCTACTACATATGAAGGCTCCAAATGATTATTCAAAATTATTGGTTTATATTAATTATTATTTTATAATGATCTTTTCTGTAAATAAATTATCAAATCCCTACAAAATCTCTTTTTAATGTTCTAACCCTATTTATTCCTACAAAATCACTATTTAATGTTATTTCATTTAAAACTCTATAAAAGCTTAATACTTGTTAACTTATTATCCATTACTATTTTTTATTAATTAAAAAAAAAGTCACGATACATTCAATGCTTTGATGCTTAAGAAAAAAAAACTGCTTTCTTTAATTTTCGTTTAAGATAAAAAAAATTAACTATTTCCGTTAGTCATTGCTGCTTAAATCTTCAATCCATCAACATTAAAGTTCTCAAACATCCAAGTTTTTTCTTTATATTCTCTTCTTAATTAGTTGTGTTATTCAATTGTTATTTTTACTTTTTTAAATATTATTGTGTTCATGGGTTATTTTCTTTTAATTATCTATCATAACTGTTTCCCTATTTACTCTTCTTTCACTAAAAATAAAAATATCTACTAGAAAATGTGCTTTAGGATACAAAAAAACTTCAAAAAAGAGAAGAATAGGAAAGTTAGTTCATATCAAAATAAGCTTTTGATAAGTTTGTCAAAAGTAGTAAAAAAGATGTGAATTTGAGTGAAGAATCAGTAATTGATGAACAAGCTCAAACTAAATTAAAGGACGATGAACCAATTAATGAAAACAATGACATTGAAGATAATAATGATCAGAATTGTAATAATACCCTTACAGGAGATTGTAGTAATACCCTTATAGGAGATTGTAATATTATTGACTCATTTAATAATATTAATAATGAGTTGCTTGCATGACATTTTCAAAATATGAAAATGCATAAAGAACAATTATAAATGTATTAGCAAATATTTTATATATTCAAACTTTTAGTTTTTATATTTTATTATTATCTAATTTAGCCCTCGGAAAATTATTTTTCTGAATCCACCACTGTGTATGTGTGTGTATGGCAAAAGCTAATGTGTCAACTGGGCATATTGCACAAAGCCGACGTCCCCCTCAGGTTAGTGTAATGCACCAAAATGTGTATTGAGGTGTATTTATAATCCTAATGTAGAATAGTATGTTAATTTTGCACCATAATAGAATATATAATAATAATGCACCACAATATAACTTCCAAAATTATTAAACACAGGTCAGCGATAACTTAATACCCCAATAACAAGTTTCATTGAGCTGGGCTTTATAAAGATGCAATTGGTAGCGATCAGTCATCAGTGGTGTCAATCTCACCTTTGGGCTTAGGCCTTGTGTATTTTTTAGTGCAACCGAAGCCGATGGTGTTGGACAGCAACAGCAAGCTCGATTCGAGGAGTATTGTATTTGTATATGCCTATACCATACCGATAATTTAGTATTTGGATTCAATAAAGGCTTGCAATAAACAACTAACATCATTTGTTATTAAACCAGTAATAAAAAAATTAAGTGAACTCTTTTCATTATCTTTAATTATAGTGCGGCCCTGTGACATTCCTTAATGATATTGAAACTATAAATTTAACTAAACAAACGTTACATAATGATAGTTACTGTAATTATCTATATGAACAACGAATCAATAAATCGTTACTTTGAATTCGGAAACTCAAATAATTGCTAACTTGTAAATTTGTATTTCGCACAAATAATAATAATAATCACGTCTCGTTAATTTATTTAAGGGTCTAGTTATAATGGAGTTACTGCACCGTAGAAAACTGCTTAATAACTACACGATTATAATAATAACTTATTTTTTTATTATTTATTATTTTAATCGTATGATTATTAATTAGTGCTTTACAACGAACAACTCTCCTGTAGCCGCTGCCTTTGTTTAATCATTGTTTGGCAATTACATGTGTTACCACACGATTACGTGTGATTGTGAAGCATCATTAGCTGTTGAATTTGCGATATTAATTGTTCCGATAGCGAAATAATCAGGTGAAGTGAAGTATGTAAAAAGGCATCTATTTAATTTATGCTTTTTTTTTTTTTGGCTTTCACCAGAATTACTCCGATTTATACTTTGAAATTTTCAAATACAAATTACAATATCACGTGTTTCTGATAACAAAAAGTTAATTTAACCATAAAATATACAATGTGCACACGACAATATTTTTGGATCCAACTGAATAAGGAACGATCTGAAGCTTTTGTTTACGAAATATGACTTATTTGTTAATAAAATGGATTTTGGGGGTGTGACTAAACCGGAGTTGACTCATCCCAAAATTTAAGAAACATATATGTTCTAGCATTGTTTTGACTAATTAATGCACCTAACAGCTGATAATTTACCATCCTCCCATATTTTTTTTATTTATTTATCAAGCTTAGTGAGTTTGACTTTTGTCGTACAAATTTGGTGGGGAAGGTGAAAGGAACACACTTTTTTCACAACAAATTAAGAAAATCACGATTATATATTAAGTAAGAAAGTCATACAAGTTAACTTTTTTTTTTTTTTTCCAGAAAGAAATAAATAAAATTAATAAATGACATTAAAAAGGGCCAAACTGACCAATATAAGGGGGATAGTTTTAATTTTGTAACTTCAGAAGAAGCCAAGATGATGGCAAGTTGGCAACGACGTCTTGTTTGTCTTAAAAAAACAGTCGGTTCTAAAATTAATAAATTACATTAAGAAGGGCCAAATTGACCAATATAATAAATTGTTGAATTTTTTGAAATCTATGAAAGGCGACATACTTTTTGTAGCTTCACAAGAAGCCGAGATTTGTCCCATGGCCATTGGATGACTTTGACAGCTCTACTACTTGGGTGTGGTTGAATATTGATAGATATTTTAAAATTTTTATCCTCAACGTTATTTTAAATTATGTGCCATTAATTGTGTAGTTGATAAATTTTTACTAAATGTAAATGAATTAATTATATTATCTTATTAATCAATTGATGAATATTTTCTTTAATAATAGATATATTATTTATTAAGTGGTTAAATTTTTTTTATAAAATTCAAATGAATTAACTATATTATTTCATCAATCAATTGAGGAATACTGTATTATTTGAGATATTTTTTGAAATAAAAAAAATTGAGATGTATATTATTATTAAAATGGGCCCCACTACTTAGCTCTGATCCACATGGTACCATGTTTCTTTTCCTCGGTGAATCTCTACAAATTTATATATTCTTTGATTTTGTTCCCCTCCCCGCCCAAAGATCAATATCACAACTAATGAGGTCTGCAAGTTTCACAACTAAGTAATAATAATACTTGATCCGATAGTTTAGGATATAGATAGATAGATAGATATTTAAAATACCCAAACAATAATATTCCAGAAGAAAATGCACCTAAGGTCAAATACAACTAAACCCCGGTAACTTTCGTAACCAAAGCGTCACGACAACATCCAAAGGAATGTCCATTAATAATGATAAATATTCGCACATGCCGCACTCTCTGTCAAGAGGACAGAACTATCTTGCCCGATGTACCTCACACCTACTTTGGCATTTTCTTCAACAGTCCCTATTGTTTTTGTAATAATAAAAACGATACGTTTAAAAAATTTTATGTAAAAAGCCCGAGCTAAATATAATAATTTTAATTTAAAAAATTTAAACTTTTTTTTCTGCTTCCTCTCCCGTCTTCTTTTCGATTACTCTTGTCCTACTTCAAATCTAAATAATATATAATTCATCAAAAACATTAAAATACAAAGAATATTGTATCCTCATAAATTAAATTAATTTCTTATATACAAAAAGTCGTGGAAATAATATTTTTATTCTCTTAAAAGAAATCTATTATGTTTAACCTTTTTTTTTCTTTATCATTGTAATAAGATATCTATTATGTTTAACCTTTTTTTTCTTTACCATTTTAATAAGATATGAATTACATCTTATTTTCTTTACAAAATTGGTATTGATAATCTTTACCGTCTACTTTCTATATTTTGAAAATGATCATAAAGTTCATTGACGAGATCTCCACAAAATCCAATCACCTAATTTTTCATTTCAATCATAATGAGTGGCCTACTTGAGTGATGCAATGGAGAGAAAGGGGAACTTTCTACACCCATTTTTAGATTTGTGATAAGAATTCCAAAGGCATTTTATACTTAAAAATGTTAATGTAAAAAGTTTTTATTCTATAATGACATATATGGTATTTGAATAGGTTTAGAACGTAAATTCTAAAAGGATGAGAGTATTTAAACCCATAAAAATTCTTTTAATATCCATTTGCTCAATATGCCCTATAATAAAAGTTAAATTTGATTTATTTAATTAGAATATCCATATAAATAAGATGGTCCTAAATTGTAATAAAAAATTATAGTGAAAAATAGGAATTTGTGTGTAATTACAGGGGCTCAAACATCAAATAGCCTACCCATTCTAAAATTTTAAATTTTCACAGGAGTGGTGATTTAATCCCTTAAATTTATCTTTCCAGTTTCCATCCCCCACTTTTTCTATTAAATTTTTAAATTTCTACAATTATCCTTGTAAAAATAATTAAAAAAATTCTCTCATCTGCACTCTCTCTAGCCGTCGTCATCACAGTTCACCGCCACCTATTTTCAGCATAACGTCCATGGCTTCCTTTTTAAAAAAAAAGTGATTTTTCTTTCATTGCTAATACGTTTTTTTTTTTTTTTTGGGTTGAATAAAACAAGTTCTAAAGCAAATAAAAAACTGAAAGTTGATAATTACCCAGTAGATGTAAACTTCTCCAGACTAATGAAAATATCCAGAAGTTGTCAATTACCCAAGTTCGTCGGCAGCCACAAAATTGAATCGACGATATTCAAAAGTTGGCAATTACAGAAACTCATGGCCAAATAGAACCCTGCAGCTTTGTGTTATGAAGCAGCAATATAGTTCTTCCTATATATAACAATGAACTTAATCAATCAAGTGACAGGAAAGTAAAGAACAATAATAACAAAGAACAGAGTAACTCAGAATGGTGACGCAGTGATGCTGAGAGAGCAGAAAATAACAATATTTTTTATAAGGGTAATTTAGAAAAAAATCGAATTAATTTGAAAACAGGGACTAATTGATGAATCAAACAAATATCATTACTGTCAACTTGTCCGAGTCGGAAGGGAGGGACTGAGGGAGAAACCCTCCTTTCTCTTATTTTTATGGGATATTATTAATTTATTATTAAAATTATTTTGATATATCATATCAGTATTATAATTTAGAGAAAAATATTTTTTACTACTAAATATTTAGAATTTTATCAATTTATCACTATTCTGTTGAGAAAACGTTAATATTTAACAAAAAAACGTGTTGAAAGTCAAATTTACCCTTGGAATAGAAATAAATAATAAAAGAGAAAATTATTTTAGGGATATTATCAATTTACCACCAAAGTTATGGTTTGTAGAAAAATAATTTTTACTACCAAACATTTAGAATTTTATCAATTTACCACCATTCCGTTAGCTCAGTTAAAAATTTACTGATGTCATAAGGGCATTTAAGATATTTCGCTTTATTTTAAATTATTTAATTCAAATATAAAAGGGATAAATCATTTTTAATTTCTTAAATGGCTAAATCCTTAATCGGCAGCGGCAGCAATTCGGCATCTCTATCTCTCTCGCTTAAGTCTCATAATCAGCGGCAGCACAACAGCCTCTCACGGTGACACCAACGGCCTAACGCAGTCGCGAAGAACCCCTCCCACACGTCAGCCTCTCACGGAGCCACTGTCTCACTCACGATCTCACTCATTGCCGTCAGCAACCCTGCTTGTCTGCCATCATCTTTGTCGCTCGTCTCATTCTCTCTAGTCTCAGCACCCATCACTCATCTTCACTAGCCGTTTCAGTTTCGGTTTCGTTGTTGCTGTTGTGCCGGTGAAGGTTAGCAGCAAGCCATCAACTATCAACTAGTGTCAATGTTATTTTAATTTAATTCAATTTCATCTCATTTATTCTTTGATTAATTTAATTTTTGTAAATAAAAAATGAGTTGAAAAAAGATATGATTTGATTGTTAATAATGATCGGTTTGATTTGATTTTTGTTAAATTATGATATGTTTGTTTGATTTGATCATGCACTGGCTGGTTTGATTTTTGTAATTTGTAATTGATAATTTGATATTTGATTGGAAAAATACCGTCAATTTAATTGTAAGTAAAATAATTTTCGCTTTTATTATTTATTTTTATTCCAAGGGTAAAATAGTCTTTTATGATCTAGGGGTAAAATCGACTTTCAACATATTTTGCTGTTAAATATTAACGTGTTCTTAACAGAATGGTGGTAAATTGATAAAATTCTAAATATTTGATAGTAAAAAATATTTTTCTCAAAACAATGGTACTGATATGATGTGTCAGAATAATTTTGGTGGTAAATTGATAATATCTCTTAAATTAAATAATTTAAAATGAAGTGAAATGTCTTAAATGCACTTATGACATCAGCAAATTTTTAACTGAGCTAACGGAATGGTGGTAAATTAATAAAATTCTAAATATTTGGTAGTAAAAAAATTTTTTCTCTAAACTATGATACTGACATAATATAATATATCATAATAACTGTAGTAATAAATTAATAATACCTCTATTTTTATTAAAAATAGATTGTTATTGCTTTCAAGTTTCAACCTTGGAAAAAACTTTTTTGGTTCATGTAATGAATGTCTCGGTGGGATTTGGGATTTAAGATTAGTAGATCCTAAAAATTATTGAAATTAATCAAATGTTGTTAACTATAATTTTCTTGTTAATGAATTTAGTTTAGAATTTTGGGCAGATCCGAACCGCAACAGGTCCGTTTTCCGATATTAGATTTAGATTTGGTTGAAACTTGAAACTGAAAGAGTGAAAGTGAAGGCGTGTAATAATGGGTCCCATTGAGATTTTACAAATCTGGTGTACCTAGCGGGCCCATTAATCAAGTGAAGTCTTAATTAAAACAGTTTCTTGTTTGATCGTCGGCTGATAAAAATGACTTGTCTATTATATAATTTATATTTTCTACTCTTTGAATTCAAAGCACCAAATATTACAAAATCGTAGAACGCAGCGTCAGCGAAAGGTGTGTATTGTTCTTCCTCTAATATTTTGTGCCAAAAAAAAAAAAAAAAAAAGAGCGAAAAAATTTATAATACTCCGGTAATTTTTCTTGTTGTGCTGTTGATTTTGGCAGCAAATGGGTTACTAGCTTTTTGTTGCTTGCTTGTGTTGTTTTTTGAGTCGTATAAGATGAAGTGTTTTCACTATTTCAAGGAGAAGAAATTGAGAATAAGGGCAGAAAGATCAGCTCCAGAGTTGAAAGAGCCGAGAAAGTCCGAAGATTACTCTGGGGCAGGGAGTGATCGTCTTGTTAAATCTTCATGCTCAGTGTCAGTGACATCCCCACGTGGGATTCCTGAGTTATATGAAGAGAAAGCTCATAATTTGAGAGTATTTTCATATTCTGAGATGAGACAAGCCACAAATGATTTCAACAGGATGCTTAAGATTGGTGAAGGTGGATTTGGGAGTGTGTATAAAGGTTCAATTAAGCCTGCTGTGAGTGATGGGATACGTGAAGATACTGTCGTTGCTATCAAAAAGCTTAACAGGGACGGCTTGCAGGTATAAAAATTAAATTAATTATCATCCCAATATTCTTCTTCTTTTTTAATTTATTGAATTGTTTGGCGATCCGTTTTCTTTTGATTTGTTTGGTAAAAATATTGTTTTTGAACGGTTGGAGTATGTATGTATTTGGTCAGAACTCAGATGTGATTGTAGTTTCTGTTTATTCAAATTTTTGCTTAGGAATGCCTTTTTTCCTTGCTTCTGATTTCTTACCTCACACGAACCTAGTCTCAGCATTTGAATCATTTTTTGGGGCTTTCATTTGCATTCAGATTGCTAACCTTTGGCTTTAGCTATACATTTGAGCCAAACATATGCTCATAGGCCATATGGAAATTCAAATCATAGATGCCCAAGCTAATTTTTTTTTCCTTAATAGTTAGCGTCTTAAATTCCTATGTATTAGCCCATTCAGGGCTTTACTTTAGCCCCGAAAGATCACCAATTGGGTCCTACGTTGTTGGATTTGTTTGTCTGAGTACATGATATTTTCTTACCCTAATACTTTGCAACTCATATAGGGTCACAAACAATGGGTAGCAGAAGTCCAATTTCTCAGTATTCTGGAACACCCAAATCTTGTCAAACTGATAGGATACTGTGCTGTGGACGGAGAAAGAGGGATCCAGCGCCTACTTGTATACGAGTTTATGCTGAATCGGAGCTTGGAAGATCATCTATTTAGTAGGGCATTTCCACCTCTTCCTTGGAAAACAAGATTACAGATAATACTTGGGGCAGCTGAAGGATTGGCTTATCTACATGAAGGATTGGAAGTTCAGGTTAGTTCAGTTTCGTTGTAATTGTGCCACATTTTAATCTTTCTTTCCCCAGGTAATGTTCATGGTCTAAACAACTCTTCAGTGTTTCTTGCCATCTAATATTTTGTAATGGTAATGGTGAAGGTGATATATCGTGATTTCAAAGCCTCCAATGTGTTATTGGATGAGAATTTTAGGCCTAAGCTTTCAGACTTTGGACTTGCAAGGGAGGGGCCAATGGTTGGTCAGACACATGTGTCGACAGCAGTAAGTAACTCTTTTTGCCAATTTGTTAGTAATCCTCTCGGATCATATTTTGAGCACTAGACCTCTGCAAATTCAACAAAAAATCAAGTCAAAAGCATGCACTTGTGTCAAAGTTGTCTGATAGAACAACTTGATGTAGAAATTTGAGTCAATCAATGTTGTTTGCAGCTCATAAATGACCTTACAGATTATTTCTTACAAGTAGCAAAACTATGGGATGCTTCTAAAAGAGACAATTGGGTTATTTTGGAGTAATCTGAAATAAGCAGGAGACTGTATCGTTGTGCTCATGAACTTACATTTCTGTGGTCAGGTGGTGGGAACGCACGGGTATGCTGCTCCAGATTACATAGAGACAGGTCATCTCACAGCCAAAAGTGATGTGTGGAGTTTTGGTGTAGTATTGTATGAGATGCTTACTGGCAGGCGGTCATTGGAAAGAAACCGCCCAAAAACAGAGCAGAGACTTTTGGAATGGGTGCAACAATACCCCGCTGATAGTAAAAAGTTTGGCTTGATAATGGACCCCCGACTTGAGAACGAATACTCGATCAATGAAGCTCGAAAAATTGCCAGGTTAGCAGACATTTGTTTGTCAAAGAGTTCCAAGGAACGGCCAAAGATGAGTCAGGTGGTAGAGAGATTGAAGCAGGTAGTGCAAGTTTCCAATGAAGGAGACTCTTCTGATAAAAATTTCGAAGAGACCTGTGAAAAGGACCCAGTTGAGGCCCAAACGCAGCAGAACCAAAATGAACCTTCTGAGTCATGGAAAAGACGAATGGCACATTTAGCTAAACTTGGTGAGCACGTAGAAGGAGCTAGTAGAAGAAGATTGTTGATTATGCAGAGGGCGAAAGTGCTTTGACAGTTTCCTTTCATTTCTTAGCTAGCTCTCCTCTTGGCGCTTGCCTAAGTTTCGTTCGTAATTTGTTTATCGGAGATGTAAGAACTTATTTATGTTCAAATATCCTTATGAAAAGAAAAAAAAAAGGCTGTAGACAAATTCTAATATAATAATAATATCATGCCTTGGGCCGGCGCAGCGAAAATATATGAAAACATGCCCGGAAAAGACCACTCGATAGTTTTGCATACTCAACAATTTCATACAAGTAAATGAAATGAATGCATTCTGCATAGAGTTTTAAGGAGGTCAGCTGAGAGTTGAGCTGAAAAATTGGAACACGTAGGGGGCGGATCCAAGAAATTAATTCATTGGGGGCAACATTATAATAAAAGAGGTAATGAATATATTAATTTGCCCCCACAGCAAAAGACAATTTATAAAATGAATTCATTACTAAATTTTCTTTAAAAAATTATCCCCACTAAAAACATAATTATCCCAAAAATTACCCAAGCAAAGCTAACCAACAAGTACATCTACATCCGCCCTTTTACACACAAGACTCGATCGAGCAAAATCTTATTTCTTAGGCTTACGGTTACCCAATTTGATGGGATGGGATGGGATGGGAGCGTCAAGTGTCAATTTCATCACGAGAACTGTTTTCATGAATTCAAATCATCTAGAGGAGGAGAAGTTGAGAGTGAAATAGGTTTATGATCCAATAACTTGAGTCTTTTAAGGCCCATAGTTATTCGACGGTTTTATATATATAATTTTATAATTAGAGGTTGCTTTCCCCTCAGCCCTGGCCCCTTGCCCAAGTTTTCTATTTGTTTAATGGAAATATAAGAATTTATCGGAAACTGAAATGAATGTACTGGTTTGTTTCAACATTTGGGACCTTTGTGTTTGGGGCCAGCTTAATAAAATGGTCGTGCTAATATTTTCTTGTCTTGACGTAACAGGAAAGGCTCTTCTTCTTTTCTTCATTTTTTTTTTTTAAACCTGGAAGCAGTTTCTTTTTAAGAACCATTAGAGTAAATAATCGCATTAAATAAACAGTTTAGTTGCGTAACAACAAAGAGAGCAACGAAAACGACCCTTGGGAGAAAGTTCTTATTCTTACTGAAATTATGCAGCATTTCCCTAACTTATCCTTCTAACAAGAATTAACAAGTCAAGAAGAGCATCCAACTTCATTCGACGTCTGCGTTGTTCCCTTCAACCTTGGCTGTAACAGGCAAATGCTGCCTTTCTAAAACAACCCATGACCCCAATTGAATTTAGCCTATATGCACACTGGTGCAATTGCCTCAATTTCTACAACAAAACTGCAGAGTTTTGCCTTTAGTCTGGCTGATCCACCTTCTTCAATTGCAAACACCATACTGCAGCCTGCAACAAAACAGAGCGTATGAAACATTAGATCATCCTATGCTGCAAGTCCTCCATTAGACTTCATCCACTTCACCTGTTAAAAACCCAGAGCAGTTAGGATCTTTCATCTATCTACATAAATTTCCTATAATAAATTGCAGAACATAGAGGAAACTTGCATCACAAACAATAACTCATAACTTGATTTGCCAGAGAGGTAATTTGTGCCAAATCTAATAATGTCAGCAGCTTAACATTTTTAATGAAGGTGACATACATACTATTAAAGAGTGGTCAAATACATAATACACTCACGCCCTCTACCTTACCTGCCATTTTCTTTCCTTCGTCCTCTCGTATTTTCAATTTGTCTTTTCATTTCAAGAAGAGGAACCAATTTCCGCTGCAGTATCTCAACGAACTTTCCTGCCTCTTCCTCCAATTGCCACTGTTTGTAACTTCATTGGCTGAATACAGGACACACAAAAATCCACAGTAACGTTGAGAGTGTCATATGGCCACTAATGACAATAAATGATTCAGCAAGACGAGATGTAGACACTTCTGAAATCATGCTCTGTGAGGTAATTTCAGGATCCAGCACAACAATGCTCAATTAATTTAAAGGGAGCCTGGCTGGTTTTATTGTTGGGTCTGTTTCTACAGAAGTAATCATATGTAATGTACATGAGGAAATCCAGAAAAAGGCTCTTTTCAGATGTTTCTAGAAAGAACTCAGCATTTTCTTGTACGTTATGGTAGGCTCTGTCCATTATCTTATAGGAAGTCTCATCAAAATCAAAGGAAATTTCACTCAGCTTCTGACCCCACAATAGAGTTTTCTCGGGCATCCCCTGCTTGCAAAAGTGAGACAGCAATACATTAGTAGTAATGACATTTGGAACAAAGGCCATCTTAAGCAATTTTGCAGCTATTATTATAGCACGATCCAGTACGTCACAGCAAACACCATTCATCAGTGTGTTGTATGTTACCGTATTTGGAACTATACCCACCGAAACAAGCTCATCCAACATCATCGCAGCTCGATTCATTTTTCGTATATTGCAGTAACCATGCATCCGTATGTTATAGGTTGTGATATCGGGATCATACCCACTAGCATACATTTTATTCACTAACTCATCTGCTCTAACCATGTCAAGTGCTTTGCAATACCCACCAATCAAAGTGTTGTATGTGACAATATCAGGGACTAACCCAGTCTGATACATGTCCATAAAGGCATCAATTGCTGGCTTCATTCTTCCTTGTTTGCAAAAGCCGTTAATGATAATATTAAAGGTAAAGTTATCTGGAAGGAGACCCTTTTGCCTCATTTCTCTCTCCAATTTCAATGCTTCATTTAGTCTCCCACAGTTACAAAACCCAGCAATTAAAGAGTTATATGCAAAATTATTTGGTACAAATCCTATCCTCGACATTTCTAAAAACATGCCATAAGCCTCCTCCACCAGGCCTGCCTTAGAAAGTCCATTGATATAGGCTGAGAAGGCAACAGCATCAGGAAATATTTTCCTTCTATTCAACTCATTCCACAGACTTTGAGCTCCTATCAGATCCCCTATCCTGAAGTACCCATCCAAAAGTACAGTAAAAGCTACTTTATTGATGGGAAAACCCTTCCCTATCATCTTACACAAAAGATCCCAGGCTTCTTGCAGCCTCCCCTTCTTGCACAAACCCACAAGCAAAGAACTACACGTGGAGGATGAAGGAGTCAGACCAAATTGATCCATAATTTTATATGCTTCTAAGGCATTTTCTTCTAATCCTGCCCTGCTATAAGCTGCGATAATAGAATTAAACGCAAAAATACTTGGGGATATTCCTTTCTCAAACATATCCTCAAAAAATTCCAGGGCCTCATCCAACTGACCTGCCCAACATAATCCTGCAACTGCAATATCATACACTGTACAATTGGGAAGCAACCCCGACACTGACAAATCCCTTAACAACCTATCTCCATCCTCCATACCACCATACTTGTAATGCCCTGAAACTAGAATATTAAAAGTTACAGCATCAGGAGCTATATCTCTGCTCCTCATTTCTTCATATAGCATGTTTGCTTGATCAATGTCCCTAGCTTTAACATACCCATTTAGCAGGGCATTATAAATGACCACATTTGGAGAAAGACCCTCCTCTTGAATCATATCAAAAATCATCCTGGCCCGCACCATATTTCCCTCTTTGCACAAGGCATCAATAACAGTACTAAATGTAGCAGTGCTTGGTTTGCAGCCCCTTTCAATCATCAAATGCATCCAATACAGTGCATCTGATTTCTGGCCTCTGATGCAATAAGCATTGATCAAAATGTTATAGGCAAAAACGTCAGCAACACACATGTACTTATGCATCACATGTAGCAAACTCTCACCAATTCTAATACAACCATTTCTACAAAACCCAAGAATCAATGCATTAAAAGTATAATTAGAAGGTCTAGGCCCTAAACGAATCATATCCCTAAACAACTTCCACACACTACCATAATCACCAACTCTAAGTAACAACTTAAAAAGAATAGTAATTGCAGACCCACTCGGCGTGATGCCCACCTCCCTCATTCTATCTAAAATCTCCATCGCCTCAATACTCATTTCCACCCGCAAATAGCCACGCATAAGAGTATCGAGTACCCGAAAATCCGAGCGGAATAGATGAAAACCACCACACATAAACTCCACCATACGATTACTCCTACCGGCTCCAATTCTGCTAATAACCCAAGTAACCACATCTTGTGCAAGAAGCCGAAAATCTTCAGCCGCAAAAATATGCGCGGCAATGCAACAAGACCTAATTGTAGACTCGGAATCATCGCAAACTACCAACTTGAAGAATGCAAATGCGGCTTCACGAGTTTCTAATAGTTTCATTATCTTTACCAAGAAATATGGGCAGAATTTTTGTGAAAATCCTTTTAGTATATATCCCTTTTCGTTTTTGACCATCTTCGATAGCCCCACAACGATTTTTCGCCGCTCATATGAATTTATGTGTGTTAATGAGTTTGAGTTTGGATTAGAGAAAGGTACAAAGTGATTTAAATAATCACAATTTGAAGAAGAGAAATGAGGGGAAGTGGTGAGATTTAGGGTTTCTGTGTGGAGCCTCAGTAAAGTGAGTAGAGAATACGAGTGATGTACCTTGAGTGTACTGCGCACTTGGCGCACGTTAGCGCACATCCGAAGTTTTTGGTTTTTCCGGCGATCGGTTTTGTATTGCCTTATCTCTTATACAGAGCCGCGGGGCAGCGGAGTTGAGGGAACTAAACGTCCGTCGTAGCGTTGCTTATTTATTTATTTATTTATTTATTTGTTTATTTCTCGGATGTAAACAGGTGTATTTAGAAATGAAAAGGGTGCATTTAGGTACATGATACAGGTTCTCCAAGAAAATAAACATAAAATTGGCCTTTTTTTTTCACCATCATCAAATCAAACAAGGGGGCAGCAAAAATGGTGTGCGTACAGAATCTCCAACTCGTTCGGAAATCCATCTCCGTCGATATACACAATATTAAAATAGCATCAAAAGGGGTCGGGTAATATAAAAAATTCAGATTTGGGTCCTGGACATGCCCTGACCTGACTCCATTGAATGTCTCTGTCTTTCGGCCCAAACCCAACTTGATAGTGTTGAGTCGAGGCGCCCAGGTTTGGGGTCGCTGGATTGTTGCCATTCCAGGAACAAATTGAAAATATTTACCCAGTCTGAGGAATTTTCTATATTTTTGTTACCTAGTTCTTTCAACAAAAGTTTTCTTCATCGCCAAAAGGATAAAAAAAAATTCAATAAATAAAACTCTTTCCCTGACTAAGCTGCAAATATGCAAGTCAGAAACTCTCTCTCCGCGTGTGTGTGTATTTATGTATTGTTTAATTTACACCAACTAATTAAATCCATTATCAAAAGGATTAATATCGGATTACTCCTCATGAATTAATTATCTTCAAATTATCTTTTTTTTTAAATAAAACTTAATTTAGTCTTATTTTTGTTAAGAAGACAAAAAAAAAAAAAGTTTTCATCATCCCACCCCATTTTCTCTTATCTTCTGAACAAATATTAGTGTAAGTTGAAATTTTTAAAAATAAACAGTAATTTAATAATAATTAATTCACGAAGAGAATAATTTGAAATTTACCTTTATCAAGATTTGAAAGTAATATTTTTACTCTATATACTACCTAAGAATCTAGATTTCCCCCCCCCCCCCATAGATAACCTCATAAAAAATCTATAATTAAAACTTGATTGAGTTTAAATAGTCTTATTTATATAGGATATTTATTTAGATTTTTACTTTTCCCCCCTTATCTCAATTAAGTTAACAAAATATATTTAACAATACAGGGGCAAACTGATATCTTTAAATTATAACGGTGGAATAACGAATGTCGATTTACTAAAACATTGGGTCAAATTCAACCATTTTTTTAAAAGCAAAGAAAATCAACCAGAACATACAAGAATTCTTGCTCAAACAAATCAAATCAATTTTTGAATATTCAAAATTAATATCATTGGTAAAATTGAAATATTTGTTTATATGTTTTAAAATTTTAGCTAAACAACTCATGAGGGATGAATTGAGTTTTAAAAAATTTCTCCAACAATAAGAACTACAATCCACAACACCAATTACCACAATCCAACAATAACAAACATAATAAGTAAATTAAAAAGGTGGGGGTAGAGAATACAAACACCATAATTTTTATGAAATTGATTATCAAATTATAACAAACTGATTCGTCGATTTCCTAAACCAGTCTATCACTTTCGCTCATGCCAACTTTGATGCTGTGTTTACTTACTGGATTTGGGAATCGAAATCCGGAATTGAAAACATTGACAGCGTTTACTTCGCAAAATGAATGGGGAATCGGAATCGTAGGACCCACCATAATTTGGGAATAGGGATCCATTCCCATAGAGGGAGTTGGGAATCAGTCTCCCATTCTTTAAACTTTCAATTATACTCCCCTTAATAATTTAATATCCCCAAAATGCCCTTACTGGAATTTTGTTATTTTTGCATTTTAGTCCTTATAAAATTATGAAAATAACTTAAAATTTTGTATTATTGGCTAATAGGTCATCTGTTAATAATAATAAATGATGATGATAATGATAATGATATTAATAATAAAATATTATTTTCATAATAATTATTAGAATTAATAAATTTTATTAACTATTTACTCGACCAATAGTACGAATATATTTTTTATTTTAAATTAATTTATATATTCTTATTATTAAAACTCAAATATTAGATATAATTCTCTTTTTTTATTTTTTTGAAAAGATTGACATATGTACATTATTTTATTTATAAAATTTTATATGAGCTTAAAATTTTAATAGTATAAATGTGTAATATTTTAATATATTTATATATACACATAAATATTTAATATAAAATTTATTAAATATATAAATATTAAACAGTTATTCAATAATTCATATTGTCAGCTCTAACGGCATGTTCCAAGACGGGCAAAAAAATAGAAAAGATAGAGCATGCTCGAGGTAACATAGCTACGAGCTAGAGCCTTCCTTTTAATTTTCTCAAATTAGGTCAGGATTAGATAAAAGAAATGAGCAAAGTCTCTTATTTATACTTGATTGCTTCAAAATGCTTCGAACAGGGAAATTTAACGCGAAGATCATCACGTCATTACAAAAATAACACAGATCATCCCATTCAAAGGATGCTGGTTCCCCTCTTAATCCTCATAAAAACTCTACCCAAAAATAAAAATAAATAAATAAAGGAAAAAAGAAAAAACTCTGATTGATCTCATTTTCCCCTTCTCGCTCTCTCTCACCGACTTGCCCACTCATTCATGCCTTTACAGATCAAATCCTTGATCATATTATGTGGGGTATCTATTTCCTTCAAAAATTTTTTTTTTTTTTATAAATAACAAAATCCAAAATATATAGTGCTTTGTCAATTGGGGTTGAGTTCACATCAGTTTAATGATCAAGCCACAGCAACTGTACCCGTCCGTACAGTTTTGCTGGGTGTTGAGTTGTTTGATTCTGATTTTCTAGCTGAAGAAGAAGAAGAAGAAGACTTCTTCCAGCTCCTCTCTTTGGCTTCGTCTATCTCTATCTGTTCTTGTCTGCACTCCTTGCTACAAAACGGTGTGTTTCCTCTGCAAAAATTCATCAAAATTTCGTAACTTAGTAATCAACATGAGCCAATCAAACAAATAAACAATTTCTTTATATTAGAAAGAAAATCTTGAATATCATCTATTTATATGATTCTATGCAAATTGAGACATATTTCGACTGCAGCAAACGTGACGCTATAGCCTCAGCAGATTAATTCTTAAAAAAATTAGCATGATTTCATATGAATCCCAAATTCACATCTGGGTATCTTAGATTTCATATGAAACATTAAAAAATGGACTAAATCGAGGTGATCGTATTGTATCTAAATTCTAACCTGTACATGAAGATGTCTGAATTATAACCAAGGGGCTTGCGGCACAAAAAGCAAGAATCAAGAAAGTGCGGCTCCTGGTAATCTGCGCATCCGGCGTAATTGTGAGACATGGCCGATGTGAATATGATTTGGTTCACGGAAGCGGATTCCGGTTGCTCTGATGTGCCGGCAGAGCTAGAATAGAAGACCGAACAGGTTGTGGAGGAAGATTGGAAGCGGACTGGGGAGCTGTCTTTATAGCGTCGCTGGCCTCAAATAGAAGTTGACTAGAGAAAATCGAGTGCATTAGCGACTACTCTAATGAGATACTCTGAACCAATACGGTTGTTCTTCTTCCACGTGACTGAATATGATTGGTTAATGGATAATGTAAAAGGTTATACGAACGAGGGCTTGTCCAAAACCAACGGCGATTATCATAAATCTGGGCGGTTCAAACTCTTGGCCCACTGCATTTATGGTGCATCTCTTTCGTTCAAATTAAAAAATTAATAATTTTTCTTGCTTTGGCAGCGTATATAGTATTTTTTTTGGCCCCTCGGTTAGCCTGTTTGTGTATACCTTCTTCATTGTTTTTGCCTACACAAGATTCTGTTCTCCCCACCTAGACAGTCACTTTAAAGAAGTAGGGGATTGTTCAACTTTTCTTTCCTGTACTGCTAGTGCTAGTATTAGACTAGTTGCTTTAAAATGAGTTCAAAATTATTCAAACTTGGTTCTTTAAAATAAAAACATTTAAATAGGCAGAAAAGTGGAAACATTAGGCATGGATGCTCTTGGTTGAAAATGCTCCAATTTACGATATATTTTACAATGACATAAGAAAATTAACTAATAAATAAATTATACTGAGATAAATCCTATTCAAACCACCTAAAAATCTAACAATTTATTTTGATGATGTTAAAATATCAATGTGTTGGATGATATGGGCGTTATGATTTACACACGAACAATACAATGTCATGGTTAGATTAAATCTTTTGGGAATATGACATATGTGAACTTCAACTTTAATGTCCTGTAATAACGATGAAAAATAATCACACTTAACCATCTAAGTTCTTATGATATCTATATTAAGTAATTCTTAAATAAGAATATCTTTGACTTTGAATGGGATAAAAAGTATAAAAGAATAGCACATAGACGTGAATTTTTCGGGCGAAAATCAATATATGAATTTAGTGGGGGTGTCAACATGAAAATATGGAAGTATGAGGAAAAGTTAAAATGTCTAAACCTCGGGGACTAACGTTAAAAAACCGGTAAGGCCACTGAATTAATTATTACAAGCGGACCTGCATGATCTCTCTAGAGTACAAGGACCACAGTTGTCGTTACTTTCTCCAACTAGGAGTTGAGTAAGCATTGGGCCCGCATGCCCTCAAAAACAATAATAAAAGGTCAAAAAGCACCACACTTTGGGAGTTGATTACACGTAGGACCCACTGACCCCACAATAACAAACACAGGCCATTCAATGCTGGGACCCACCCGACGCATAATCTTGCTGGCTCTTTTTCCAAGGTCCCTGTCCCACCTGGCCCACACCAACATGACCGCATAAACCGGGCAGCTCCTCTAAACATTGCCCGGTACACGTGCGATTCTCCTCAGTTCAACAGCACAGCAGCCTATAATTAATCACACGTGCTACGTGTCAATTGATTAAGAATAAAAAAAAAAAGGTTTTATTGTTCTTTGTTATTGTTAACGGTCACGATTACGAGGTCAGTTAGATCAACGGTGTTTACTGTGCCGCGATGATAAACAGTGATGTGACCTCAAATTATTGAAGGGTATCAATTGCGTTTCTTCTCCCACGTTGGAGCATGAGCTGATGTCGGTTTTTAAATGAGTGGCCGAGTTGTGAAACCGTGATCAACAAAGCCAAGCTTACGTGAGCGTGATAATGCATGAAACAGATGTTTAAAAGCAAAACTGCATCCTTAAATTAAAATTAATTAACCACCTTAGAGATTGAGTCGCTTCGCTATGGTTTCACGATCTTTTGTTTTTTTGACTTAATTATTCAATTTACACATGTGCTGACAACACAGCCTGTGTAATCATCAAAATATTGTACCTCAATAAGATTTTACATTTTTTATTTCCCTTATAGCTTTGTTTCATAAGTCTCACTAAATTATAATTTGTGTCACTTACAACTCGTTTTATTGTTATATTACTAATTTTTACATATTTTATAATAAGTTATAAATTATACAAATTATAACTTAACAAAACCTTTATTTCATAATCTTGAACATATCCAAGTCTAATGGCTACATTTGTTGAACTTTATCTGGGAATGGTGAAATTACCATAAAAACAGGATTGTGGGTAAGTTCAGTATTTTAAATTTAAGTCTTTTACGAGTTTCGGTATTTAAAAAAAATTCAAGGATGTTTGCGTGGGTATCCGTCGACTGGCCTTTTGTTTTCAATTATTTAGGTTTTCAATTTTAATCATAAAAATTACATTAAAAATTTAATCATAAATATATGCACTAAATTTTCAAGAAAAAAATAAATATATGTACTAAAGTTATTATTCATAACCTATTCTTCTTGATTCTTAAACCTAACCTAACTCATTACAACTGTATGGCCTGCTCCTTTTACACACACACACATGCGTATTAAGATAGATAAAATAAGTTTTTAATAAGTCTAAATTTTATAACTTTCAAGTATAATATTAATAAAATTTTAATTTTAATTTGATTATTTTTGCTTGTTCGGCTTTAACGACTTAAACTTAATGATTGTTTACTAAAGTTGGGTTTTTATTTATTTAATTAATTATTAATAGTAGTTGTCCAAAATTTACTTGTTAATATTATTGACAATACATATTGAATAAAAGATGGAGCAAGGCAATGATCTTACTGATAATGATTTGCCTACAACATAAATATTTTGTATTAAATTGATATATTTTGTTTATTTTTCTTAATGTTGAAACTTTAATTTCTCATTTACATTAATAAAACCTAAAACTAATATTTTATGCGGATTTTTAAGCTACTCTTATAAATTTATAGTTTGAATTATATAATGTAAAATTTGATTTATTACTGAAAGTATTTTTTTTCATATTTGTGAGGTTAAATGTGGGAATTCATAAAATACTCATTGCAGGTTGCGAGAGAGTTTGATAATTGTTAAAATCCGCAACCGGTTTGGTAATAAAATTTTTTATGGGTGTGGGTTTAGTAATGACAAACCCATAGTCGGTGGTACACATTGTCATCCTTACGTCTAACCAATAGCCTTCTTCCTTTTTTAAAAAACGGAAATCTCCTTAGTTAAGTACAACCAAAAAAACTTAGGAATTACTGGCAAGTGGCAATGTCTTTAGGGTCAGTTTGATAAGTCTGTAATTTTTAAAATAATTGATGTTAACTATTATGTAAAGATTATCAGCTACGAATAGAATAAGTTAAACGTTTGGTAAAATTTATTTTTAAAAGTACTGTGAGTTTTAAAAAAATCATATGTATTTGATAAATCGCATTGTTGAACTAATGTAATAGTGCAAATGACTGAAATGAACATAATATTAAATAAAGTTTATTTTCATATTTATAAACATGTATATATATTATTTTTTGTGTACATATAATAATTGATTAACCAAAATAAATATTTTATTTATTATCTTAATATAATTGGTAATAATAATCTCTTTAAATTTAATGATTTTATTTTCTAATTGAATAAAAATAATTTTGAATTTGTATAATATATGTGAGGATATATGTGTAATTATATTAATTATAAAACTGATTCTCAAAATCATATCTTGAAAAGCTAATCCTTCTTGTACGATGAGTATATTTGACAAAAGTGACTTTTAAAAAAATTTACCATACACAAAAATTAACTTTTAACTTTTCAAAATCACTTTTGAGTCTCTTAGAAGTGATCCTATCAGGCCTTTAGGGTTCGTTTGGGATAGTTTTGGAAGGCTCAAAAGTGATTTTAAAAAGTTAAAAGCTAATTTTAGTGTTTGATAAATTTTTTTAGAAATCATTTTTAGCAAAATAACTCCATTCTACAGTAAATTTTGAAAAGCTAATTTTGAAAATTAATTTTATTCATAAAATAATTCCACATATGTCCTCATATATATTATAAAAATTCAAAATTATCCTTATTAATTGGGAGATAAAATCATTAACTTTAAAGAGATTATTATTATTATTATTACCACCAATTATATTGAGATAATAAAATAAAATTAACCATATAAAATATTTATTTAAGTATCAATTTTTATATATACACAATAAAAAATGTTTATATATATGTTTATAAATGTGTAAATAAATTTTATTTAACATTATGTCTAATTCAGTCGTTTATATTCTAAGAGTAGTTTAATAGTAAGATTTATCAAACATAGATGACAGATTTTATTTATACAGCATAGCTAACAACAATTATATTAAAAATTATAGTATTAATAAATTGATCCTTAGTCCAAAAACATAAACATAGTTAATGTCAAACTGGTGTTGCGAGAGGGAAAGAACATCTCCACAACCTTCGTAAAAATTAACTCAATACTGCAACTTCAGGTTATTGTAATTGTTGTAATCCTTTGAACAAGAAAATAAACTTAATAATAGTTTTTTTTTTTTTTTTAAATGAACTACATTTTGTGGAGCCTATTATGGGGTAGAAACAAGTCGGATCCAAGACGAGCCACTTCCTTTTTCAACTCGCCCAATTCAATATTGAAGTACTATAAAGCCATAGCCACGGGAAGCCATAGCCACGGGAAGGGAGGAAAAAAAAACCTATAATAATAAAATAAAAATTAATAATAAATAATAAAATAAAAATTAATAATAAATAGTCAATATCTACAGCACAAAGTGTTTTCTAAAATATTTTAATATTATAATTTTTAAACTATAACTACCCAACATAAAGAATACCTCAACAGCAAACAGCCTTCAAACATGCAGGCCCACGTTCACTCTTGCAGGCGGCAGCAGGCAGCAAGCCTACTAAAGAATCCGAGACGAAAATTATTAATATATTAGTTCTATGTACACCACAAAAAATGCCTTCAGAATTTCAGACAACCTTTTGGCTTCATATCACAAACGTAACAAGGAGTAAAATGATTGGTAATGGCAACACTTCCCAGTGAGAGCAGAGTTTAGAGCACCATGCACATCAACTCCAATTTGGGCTTTCGGCTTTCTCCAAGTCGGTTAAGGCAAGTGGCAAAGCCTCAACAGCAATTATATCCGCATACAAGTATCAATCAGTAGTGCACACTATTTGCATATAATCAGAAGAAGAACGTACGTTTTCAACAAATGAGTCCTAGTCCTACCAGGGAAAAGCAGAGAGAGAGAGAGAGAGCACGACCTAATCCTAATGGCAATGGGTTCGGCTTTGAGTGTTGTAATGCATGCATTGAAAGAATATTTCTCAACAATCATATGATCGTGCATCCTAAGAAAGCTAAACAGCATCCAGAACATGGTCAGTGGAAAACTACACTGAACTCCTGTCACGCAATGCATGGGGAAGGGAATAGCAAAAACTTCTAACAGACAAAAAATACCCCAAGTCACCAACTGCATGGACATTTTTCTCCCTCTCTCTGACTCTGTTTGTTTATACTTTATACTGCTCACTACCCACCACAAATAAGATTTGTGGGTAAAATTTTGAGGGATAGTATTCTTCCAGAGCAAGATCAAGATCGAGGTAGAACTATCAGGCCTAAAAATAACCCGTTGCATTGGTAAATATGAAAGCAAACGCACTTACACACACACCTTTTTTTTTTTAATTTAAAATACACATACCCTGATACCCACACACACACATGTATTTATATAAAATGTCAGTCTCATTGACCCGTAAGAAACATGGAGTTAGTTGGTCTTTTCATGCAAGTGAAATTGATACAGTCTTGTCAAATGACAACAATGGCATACCCACACAATGTAATGTATTATTAATGCAGGCTGACAATCTTTACTGTTATTTTCGCATCTGTCGGTATGAACAAGTGAGAACTTTAGAAATCAAAACCAAGTCCAAGTGAAAGAAACTAGAATCAATCCTTGAGTGTTTCAAAAGCCAAGCTTACAACAACATGAGAAACCTAATACCATTACAGCACAAAGCAAAATCAAGTGTTTCCCATATAAAGGGGAGAGGTGTGCCTAATTACTAATATTGTCTGTGTGTGTCTTTCAGTTATTTCAGCAATAATAATAATAAAAAGCAGAAAAAAAAGACCACTTGATTGGGCAACTGAGAAGCACAAGGAAGCAGGAAGTTGAGAGTGAGCTTAGAAGTAGCGGGGCCGGGGCGAGATTGCATGAAAGAAAGAGGGGTTTTAGGTGGTTCGATGTTTGGCATAACTATCCTCCAGGCCTCCACAAAACATCCATCGTCAATGGCCTAGCCGTAATTCCTCTGCTCAGGAGGTTTGTGGCGGCTCGTGCTCGTCTGAACATGGTCGCACTCGCACTCGGAGTCGGAGGAAGAGGACAAGAGAAGAGAAGATAGTCGTCTCGTCGATCGTCGGAGTCCAAACAAAACAAAAACGCTTGTCGTTAGTGGGCTTCCAAAATGGCCGAGCCCTAATTCCTCTGCCATTTGCACGTCGTTTCATATCTGCAAGCCCATTATTATTTCAGGACAGTAATAAACTATTGAAGGGTTGAGCTTTTAACACCCCTTTTAAATTTTATTCTTAAAATAACTCAGTTTAATTTGTGAAAAACAAACTCCTATTATATTAGAATTAACCATCTTCCAATAATTCACTAAAAAAAAATAGTTCTTTTAAGTTTTTATTTATAAAATACATATAAATCTTAAAAATCATAAATTATTTCCTTTATTACGTAATTTCTATTTCCATAACTCTAAATTTTTGTAATTTTCTCAAAAAAAATTAATTAAAACTTAAAATATATATAAAAAATATAACATGTGAGTGCAAAATTTGTTAAAAGAATAATTTAGTTAAGTATTTAATTAAATTTTCATTCAAAATTAAAAATAAATTAATTTACGTTTGATTATTTAGGTAGTTTTTGTTGGGGGGTTGTGTGGGGGATTAAGAGAAAGTTTGAGGGGATGTCAAAAAGCTTACTCATTATTGAACACTTTTTCTACTGCTGCTGATTCTGCTTTTTCTTTCGTCTGACAAAGAATTCCATTTAGGATTTCTGTTTCTATTGACTGTTATCATTCTATTTCTCGCTCTCGTTTCGAGCATTTAGCTTTTGTTTGTTACTTAATAAATATGTTGTTGCTGTTGTTTTATTTATTTAAAAAAAAAAGAGGAGAAATTATTTTTAAAGCAGTTTATTGACGCGGATCACTCAAATTTTCTAGTCAAAAAAGTTAAATTAAGTTAAGGTATGCTAGCTTAATTTGATTCTATAAAACTTTCAGTACACTCTTACACTTGTACATAGTTAGAAATTTTCTAGAATTTGCTAGGAGTAAAATATCGACGTACCTCTTGTTTCTCAGAGGAGTAAAAATGGGCACTTCGAGTGATGCAACTGAGCTAGCCTGTTTGGGCTTATAACAGTAGTAAAAATAAGTAATTGCACTTCGTAAGGAGGGCATCCTTATGTTGTCATCAATCGATGGAATGATACTTAGGAATATAACAATTCAGTTGTTGCTAATAAGTTGTCCCGATGGCTGCTTATTTAATGTTTGAATCCACTTGATGTATATTACTTTCCGCTGCTGCTTTTGGGTTAGCATGAATGACAAGGGTCGGTTAGTTAGTAGTCATATCATGTTAAAATTGATCCTTATTTGACAATGTTAGGAATTGGATCTATAATCACCTTCTTTTTGGAGAGAAAGCAAAATGTTTCTTGGTGATTTGTCACTTTTTTCCTATTCGCTTCTCTTAGTATTAATCACAACTTGGAACTTTTTCTAGTGTTTTCTCTTGAATATTTCTCGACCTAATCTTAAAGAAGTATGTGTCAGTTGTAGAGCCAAAAAGTATACACGGTTCTTTTCTTTTCTTTTCCTATTTTCCTCCTCTCTTTCTGAAGTCAAATGTGTGTTGCTCAATGTTGTCTTGAGCTTCTGCACATGCAGAGTAAAAGAAAAATTAAGGATTTTAAAGTACTTACTGGACATAATTGGCTTCTCCTGGTATCACAGTCACACTGAATTATATCATTCTCCTTCACTTTTATTGATGGTGGAAACTGGAACGACCCCAAATTGCAACTTGCAAGGATGAAGTGGTTGACATTAGTACCTTCAGTATCTGGTCTTTAATGGCATATATAGATGATCATGAAAAGATTATCAGGGGTGAAAGCTGTTTGTTCAATACAAGGGATCGATGTCATAGTTTTTAGTGACATGCCAAGAGTGAAGAATAAGCAAAGTAAGAGAAAAGCAAGTGTGCAGCGGTGTTTCTATTTTTGTACTGTGCTCAACTTTGCCTTTATTGCTGCTGGTAAAAGAAAATATAATATATATATATATATATGAGAAAAAAAAAAGAAAAATGTGAATGGCCGGCCATTGATCTTCTTAAATGAGGTAGGTAACTGAATTTAATACCCTAGTTTAATGTGTTGTTGGAGTTGAGGGTGCAATCTCCATTATATTTCATATGCAAGCGAGGAGGTTAGGGAGCTGTTTTCTAGCTATTTTATGTATTATCATCATTTTTGACTTACAAATATGAGCACCCATAAAGTTTTATAATATATATATATGTAGTTGCAATTAGCCAATTTAATGATCGAAAGCAGCTATTTTCGATTTGAGAGGTTTGGTGTTAATTAATTGGTGCTGCAGTTTTTGAATGAACTGGTTTTAACCCTTCATATTATTATGAACATATAGATTTTGACTTCTTAAAGCAAATTAAGGAGTATTGGGTAAGAATAACTTTGACCAATCCACCAACGTTCTTTAACTTGGTCAATATCTGTAACTAAGAAGAGTCAATCATTCTTTTTCTTCGAACCAAAGTTGTATTTTCTTCTAGATATCTTCGTGGAGGTGGAGGTGGAGCGACGTCTCTCCTTATCTCCTTTATTATATATGTTTTGTTGTCTCTCTTCTACTTCCAAATTAAGATTTTTATTTAACTGTGTGGGACTGTCCAACAGCGTTCTGTCAAAAGTAAAACCTTATGAGACCCACTGCTGAGTGCTGATTGTCCGACGCTAAGCTTATACCTCAAGGTATCATCGTCTGTATATTTTTTTCTTTCAATCAACTTCAACAAAATCATTTGTTTTGTTTTGTTTAATTTAAATAAGTTTTACAGAGATTCCTCAATCCCATCAGCTTTCTGGGCATGCCAAGAGTGTGCAGAAAGCAATGTAGCGTGTATTAAATTATTAAAGAAGTTGAAATATAAGGTTATTAGAGAATCGAATCATATTACTACTAATGATCATTTCTTTCTTTCTTTCTTTTCGATGCGAAGGTATAATTTAATTATTCCTTAACTCAGGTTGTGAGCAAGTCATGCATGCCTATGCTATATATATATATATATATGATTACTTATAGAATAATGTATCGCCTCGCCTCGCCTCGCCTCGCCGCGCTTCTTGCACAATCTGTTCATTCCTCCTTATTAGCAGCCAGCAACCTTGCCTGTCCTTTCTAGGAACTGGAGCTGTCTGTTGCTCTTTCTTACAATTTAATAAATAACGATTATTCATTAAGTCAACCAATAAAACAAGTCATTTAGATCACAACTAATATAACTAACGGTTCACATCGCCATCCCATCTTCGTGTTAAAATAAAGACAAATATTACAAAGGGACCGAGCACCAAATCAGGAACTGACACATGGCATGAGCCCCACCGAATTCGTTCTTTCTTTCTTTCTTTCTCCCCAAAAAAAAACAAAGATATTATTGACACACACAGCCGCCTTGCCTTGCCTTGCCTTTGAGTCTTAAAATTCAGGAAGTGCATTTACTCGCTTCATCTCATTTTGGCAGTTTACCAGTTTCCATCTTGATCTTGAATGGAGAATTAAATGACGCCATTCTCACGTGACCGTCATGTGATTTCCATTCTCGCACGGTCACGGTCACAGCACCAATGTATGATGATATATTATTATCTACCTATCTATCTATATAAGAAACTCACCGGCGCCAAGTTATAGCTTTCTCATCATCATCATCATCATCATCGTTGACACCACCACCGTACGATCTGTTTACTTATAATAACACTCGACGCTCTCATCACCCTTCACTCTCATCAATGGAGAATCTCAAACCAAGCCTAATCATCATCATTTTAATTTTAGTCATCACCGTACTCCTCTCTATCTCCCTCTGCCTCCTCCTCCGCCACCTCAACCGCCGATGCCTCCGTCACCTATCCACCGTCACCACAGTATCCTCCGCCGACTCTCGCCGGGTCTCCAGCCGCCGCGTTTCGCCTGATAATCCTGCATTTTCTGTTATGGACTCGCTCCCTCTGTTCACCTTCTCCTCCGTCTCTCGCCGCCCGTCTAGCGGAGGAGATTGCGCCATTTGTTTGTTCAAGTTTGAGCCTCACGATCAGCTCCGTCTTCTTCCTCTCTGTTGCCACGCGTTTCACGCTCGTTGCATCGACACGTGGCTCGAGTCCAATCTGACGTGTCCTCTCTGCCGCTCTCCGATTATTGCCACGGAAACGGATGTGATGAAGGCTATACAAGCTTCCTCTGGTGGCGGAAGTGACAGTTTCAGGCTCGAGATCGGCTCCGTCAGCCGCCGTCAAGCCGGTAATGAACCGCCCGGAGAGCCCCAACGCCACTCCTACTCTCTCGGCTCGTTTGACTACGTTGTTGACGAGGAGTCTGACATCACGACGAGCCAAATACACCGGGGAAGCATTTCTGACAAAGAGGAGGTCGGCAATCAGGCAGCTTCGGAGACGAACCTAGCATCGGAGGTAGCCGCGGGAAGGAGCTGGCTCAAGGACTACGTTGACAGGCTATCTCTCTCTCTCTCGTCACGTGCCATGTCGTTCAGGAGCTCCGGGAGATTCTTCACCGGAAGCAGTCGCCGGAGCGATGTCGGAGATTACGACATGGAGACCAATCGTGTTGGCGAAGAAATCAGCGAGTTTTTTCGCTGGTTTTCAGGGGTATGACTTGTAAATACCCAACTTTTTTTTTATTATTATTATTTTTTAAGGCTAGCAAGAACCACAGGCAGCAGTATGTTATGTTTCTTTTGCTTTATCCACACGCCCCGCCCCGTTTTGTTTTTTTGTTTTTTAAATAAAGAATTTAGGTGAGTGTATCATGTCTGAAGTGGATACAGTCAAACTTAAGTCTCCTCAAGTGGGGGGGTGGGGATGCCTTTTATCTTGTGCAGAGATAGATTTTAAGCAGAGGAGGGGAGGGGAGGGGAGGAGAGGAGAGGACATACGCGTCCGGTTGAGATTTGTAGGTTGCAAGCAAATTTTTTGAATCATTATTATGAATTACCCCCATACACGCGGTACTGAGTTGTGTCTATGTTTGCTTCCTTACAATTTTGTGGTGATGATTAAATGACACACATTACATTGCATTTAGCATTCAAGTAGGTGCCAGAAAATCACCGATCATTTAATGATACGAATGGTGTTGGTTGGTGTCAATCCCTTCAAACTTTTTAGTTACTTTGATGAATTCGAAAGCTCTATTAAATTTAAGATATGATGCAGTTATGGGACTCTGGTTTGAAGATAATCACCCTTAATTCTTTACTCTCTACTTAATAATTGAGTGTCTTTGTCTCTGATTTGAAGTCCCTGTTTATTTGCTGTGAGCAATAAAAAAATTCTTGATTTTGAATTTTAAAATTCCTCTTGATTGATTGCTATTGTAATATATTTTTATTTATTTGATCATGTCTGTTAGTTTAAGTCTCAAAATTGGAGTTGCTAATTAAGCATATTACTAGTAAAATCTACTCTCCATTCTTAATGTTGGTAATCTCACGTACTCAAATCTAAATCTTGTATTTGAGAAGTAATATATATATATATATATATAAGTGGTTTCAGTTGGGAAGTAATTGGTAAGGGGAACTTACCCATAGGCATTTTGATATAACAGTTAGTTGAAACAAATCTTACAAACAGCCGCTCCACCAACCCTACCCCACCCTGGAATGAAACTGGATTCTCAAATACTTCCGAGTAGACCAAGACAAAAACAAACGTACGAAAACATGCACGATCACATTCTTGGCTAACAACTAAATCTGAGTCTCTGACTAGCCTTTACCAAATTGGAATTGGATTCATGTCAAATCTTAATTTCTGGTACCAACAAATGGGCAAAACTAATGAAAAAGATAAATATATATACAACATATATCACATCTATTTCGAATTTAAAATATGGAACGAGTTTACAATGTTGTAAACGGACTTTTGCAACTTATAAACTTGTTTACAGCATTGTAAAACAGTGAAAATTTTTTTTTTACAACGTTGTAAACTCTTTTCAGATTTTAATTAAGCTGACTCTATTATATAATAAAACAACCGATTTTATCAATCGACTGAAACACCCTCCCAGGCAGACGATTTTGCTGTGTGGATTCTGTGGACTATCTCTACTTAACATTCATAATATCCGTCAAGAAACCAAGCAAAGGTGAGAAAATTGTATTATACAAGATTCTTCTCATAATGTTCATTCAACTGAAAAATCCTCAAGCACTGTCTCTCTCACTCAAAAATGGTTGAAATTTTGTATAATATAATAAATGTAAAGAAAACCCGCGATCCAAATGCTGTTAAAAGACAGAGCGGTCTTGGTCTTCTCTCCATCACTGCAAGGATGGGTGCTTCCACTGAAGCATCCTTTCTTCTGCTTGATCCCTTCACCGTGATCATCAAGAACAAATGTGGAATTTGTCTTCCCGTTACTGAACAAAACACACCAAAAGAAACTTTTGTGGAACCCAACCAATCCGACTCCTACCTCAGTATGCGATTTATTACTCAGAAGGGATAATGCCTTCTTGTCTTTCACTAGAACATCTGAGAAGGCTTGTGATGGTTCAAGATACTTTGTTTTGCACCCCACCATGTGGCCGGTTATGGTGCCAAAAGTGGCCAGCTCTACACCGCAGTTGGGAGCAAAAACTTCAGTGAAGTCATCTTCAGGTGGTTTACAATTTACAGCATTGCCGGTAGAGCAGTTCCCCTTGCACAGTTCAACATATTGTAAAGCCATGCAGCCAAGACCAGGACTGTCGTTTAGTTTCGGGAGCTTTTGAGATGTTCGATTGTTGTTAATGATGTCAACAAGATCATTTGCAGGGTTTGCTGTATCTGTATGTCAAACAACAATCAATTACTTAAACCAGTTATCAAGAATGCATCAATAGTTAGCTTCAAGTATTTAAGATTCAGTAAGAGAAGTAATTCCATAGAACATCAATAGTTTGTTTTTTTTTTTTTTTTTTTAATTTCCCCAATCTGTTATAAGCATCAAGAATCAGAACATTCAACATTATGACAGTTACTATCACCGCTCTCAACCGTCAACAACACAATTAATGTGCATGTGCATTCTTAATTGAGATGAAGTTTTCAGCTTCAGCAGGTGAAAGGCTATACCAATAGAGAAGAATAGTAATTAGATCGTATGACAATTATTTCGGGCATTATTTTGAGGAAGCAAGACATTTAATCACCTCACAATCCCCACTGAGCAGTGTCAGTTATGAAGTCAATTTATCTTCTTGTGTTGTAGAATTGTGATGACAAACTGATATGCTAGTCCCCCCATCCGTCCATAGGCCTGATTATGGATTACCCACTCCAATGATTACATGCTTTCTTGAATAGCATAAACAACCAACAAAAAACAAAATTTCAATTCAATTTTGAACCATTTCCCTTCACAGGTTGTATTTCATTCATCAATATTATTATTATTATTTTTTCTTTAAAAATGTATAGCCAGATTTCGGTATGCCAATTCTCAAGTGCTTAATGGAAACCAATTTGATTTGTCAAGAAGAAGATGAAACGCCATCTATTTTTTTATCTTGGAATCTTTTTAGTCTGAAAATTTTGTGATGTGTGCAAATTAAAGGCGTCCAATCTCTTGCTTCATTTTTCACAGAATCAACAAGAGCATGAGAAACAACAAAATCACCCAATTGCAGAAACACAGACACAAGATAAAGCAGAGTTCCAGAAAAGAAAGCAAGAAAACACATGCGCCCAGGAGCTTATACGCAAAAAGCTAACTTTAAAGTACTCTGTTATCAAGGTTTCAGAAACTAAACAAAGAGAAATGAAGAGCTATATTACCATGTTTCTTGGAGCAAACAGCAACCGAGAGCAGTAGATGGCAGAGCACAATCCACTCAAAGAAACAGAGCTGCTTCACCATTGTAACCAACCAACAATGTCAAATGCTGGGCTTCTTTCTTCACCCAAAAACAAAAAAAAAAAAAAATGTGAGAAGAAAAGTAGCAAACCCTAGACTTATGGTAAACTGCCTTCCCGGCCTATTTAAGAAGGATGTTTTTTTCGTAATGGCGTGGTGTGAAAAGAAAATCAGGGAGTGAAAATGTATATTTTGTGGGAAAAAGGTGTATTTTGTGGGATAAAAGTGTTAAGGACAAATTATGGGACTTGTGGTCCCAAGTAGCCGTTGATTGAACGGTGAATGAGCATTTACTTTTTGGCAAAATAAATGGAGTAGCGGCAGATTTTCAAATGCTCGCTGGAAGCTTGAAGAGGACCCACACTGACAGCAAATTAAGCATGAAAATACATTTTATTGAGAGATTATACAAAGAGTAGTGCGAGAGGGGGGAAAAAGCCGAGAGAATTTTACTCTCTTTCTCTCTCCTCTCGGCCCATTATCTCTCTCTTTCTTTTCGATATAAATTCCCTTAATTTTCTCTTCTTTTAGTATTTTCCTTACCCAAATACATTTTAATGAAATTACTACCCTTATAGCCAACTGTCATTCTCAATAGATTTGACTGATTTGTGGATGTAAAAACATATTAATAATTATAAAAAAAAAAATTATTTAATAAATTAAAAATATTCAATTTCACTAAGGTTCTTTCCACATATTAATTTATTATTAATTTTTTTATCCTCTTTTAAGGAAGAGAGGTGGGCAAAGTCTAAATCAATTTTTTTAACCCTTTATCTCTCAAGGTTCAAACTTGGATGATCATAAATATATTTAAAAACCACTCGAATAAGTCCTTGAAAAACAATTCACTATCAAGTCTTATTTTTTTTAGTTTTTATCAATTTACTAATAAAACGCGAACAACTTATTAGTTAACATTATTAATGAAATGTAGATGTCACATAGATATTTAAAGCATTTCATTAATTCAATTTCTTTAAGTTAAAATGACATTTTAGTGATAAGAACTCATCAAATATAGTTTCTTCGGATACGTTTAGTGTCAATTCAATTTCTCCTTTTAATTTCAATTTACTTGAAATACTAAATCTCTTAATTTTATGACTCAATTATTTTCAAATTTCTTTCTAAGGTTCAATTTTCCCCTTAATTTCTTTCTAAGTTCTATTAATTTTATAGCTTCAATTATTTTTACTAGTTTAATTTTTTCTAGGACAAATTTATAAATAATGAATTTTGTAAAATTTTCCATTTCAGAGGCCACAATAATTTTGAGCGGAGCTATTAGCACCCCTTGAAAACTCTCATCAAACCCCTTTCGTTACCCCACCCATCAAATAGCTAGAAATTTTAATATATCTATTTTAATTCCATAACCACACTTAAGAACATAAATGATAAAGAGTCCTTGAACAAGAAAAATGAAAAAAAAAAAAGTAAGCAACAAAATCTGGTAAAGACTAATCCTTTTATTGCATAAATGACAAACTCTTCTTGCCCATGAACTTTAAGAGTCCAATCACGGCAGTATTTATCAGCACCAAAAAAGTTGCACTAAGTCGAATTTTAGAGAAGCCAAATTAAAAATATATATATCAAATTATTTAAATGAAAACCCTTAACATTAATTAATAGTACATATATATATATATATATATATATATATGTGTGTGTGTGTGTGTGTGTGTGTGTGTGTGTGTGTGTATGTGTGTGTGTGTGTGTGTGTGTGTGGATTTTAGGTGTCTATTCTTTCACTCATAACAATAATTAGAAAATAAAAAATCTTTCACTGATGATGAGGTTTGATTAATATGCATGAAGAAAAGAAATCTCTCAATCGTGGGGTTTAATTGAAGAAGAATAAAAGGGTATATTTGGAAACAAAATATGTGGAGATAAAATAATAATTTTTAAAAATTATTTAATGGGGTTTTCTCATAAAAGTGGTTTTATGAAAGTTTTGGAGGGTGCAAATAGCAATTTTAGAACTCTTAAGGATAAAATGGACTGTTACCATAGATTATGTTAAATAATAAATATTGTGTTACTTTTATGACAAAAAAAAAATTTAGGTGGATCTGAATTATCATCAGAATTCTACTGACGGTTTTTTTTATTTATTTATTGGTATGTTATAATTAGAGAGACATTGATATGATATTAGAAGTATACTGATATTTACAATCAAAGATAAATTAAAATTCGCATAAATAATCTTATTACAGCACAATTAAAAAATTAACCCTCATTTGTAATACCGAAAAAAAATTGTATTCCCATTAAAAAAAAAAAAAAGAGTCGAATTCCAATAATTACTGGGACGTAAACCCTCGCGCCCACGATTATCATTGGCTAACGACGGATTGCTGATATACCAAATAACTAAGAAGATATAATTAAATTGATAATTTTTCTCATCGGTGCAGTGCTGACAATAAAAAGAAAAAATGTAAATATTAAAATAATAATAATAAGACGGTTCTGGAACTTCATAGAAATGGCAATTGGCGCACGCATACGCACGAGGCGAGGTTCCCCACACCACACAGCCTTGAAAGATAGAAAAAGGGTTGGCTTTCGCAGTCGCAGAGTTGGCTCTGTTGGATCACTTGCACCTTATCCATGGCGGCTACTTTCGTTACTGCACCAACTCCTCTATTTTCTCTCAACAAAACTAACATTCCATCGCGTTCTAACCATAGGCTACTTGGTTGGTTTGTTCACCTTTCAATTTGATCTTTTTTGTCTTTTTGTTCTTTCTCGTCAAATTTACTCAATAACTGTGGAATTTTTTTTTACAGGATTGCGAACACAAACTCTGACAGTCAATGCAATTGCAACCAAATGGGAGCCCACTAAGGTTTCAAGTTTTCTTTGATCTTTTCAATAAATTTAGCTTTCGTCTACCATTTTAAGTTTTTATTTTTAGATGAGATGGGTATTCTAATGTTAATTGTTAATGTAGTTATTTTTGTTTCTATTTTGTAGGTTGTTCCTCAAGCCGACAGAGTCCTGGTTCGTCTCGAACAGTTACCTGAGGTTTGCCCTTATCTATATTGTCCTTGTTATTGGATTTTATCTGGGGGCTTTTTCTCATGTCATATTGATGTTTTTATTGCGATGACTGGGATTAGATGCTTTATTGCCATATAGTTTATGAATCCACCTATGCTTAAGGATTTGTTATGTCAACGTACTAATTTGAAATCTCTGTATACCATGTGATGACTTGTTAACTGGAGAACAAACTGGCATTAGAGAAGATCTATCACAGTGGTCTTTTGTTTTGGCCAGATAGAGTGTAAGTTTGAGCTTTCGTTTTCCTTCTAGAATGGAAAGCCAAAGTCACATTTTATCAAATAATGTTTGTTTTAAGATAGTAAATGTTGCGGTAGCCTTACTGTTGAGTTAAGACCAATTATGAAGTCAGTGTTGTTGTGAAATTATCTTCCATTCCAGGCAGAGTACATCTCTTTTAAAATTGTTGGTCTGTAATGTTTCATTTGGTGGGTATTTACAAGTGGCAAAGGATGAGATGCTGACAGTGTTATATTGCTTAATTAGAAAGACATGTGTTGACAGTTTTTTTATGAAATAATAAGTGCATCATCGGTTTCTTTCGTACGTTGAATTGCATGAGTTTCCCTATCATGCTTTCTCATGCTGAAGGATGATCTATTTTGTGCAATAGAAATCAGCTGGTGGAGTGTTGTTGCCAAAAGCAGCTGTTAAATTTGAACGATATTTGATGGGGGAGGTAAGATGCCAAATCTTGTGTTTTTGTTGGGTTTGGTAGATGATTGTTTTCAGGATTCAATACTCCAATTTTTATTTTTTCAGATTCTCACAGTTGGTGTTGATGTGGGGCAAGTGGATGCTGGAAAGAAGGTAATGCCACTTGTAGTTTAATCTTCTTCTCAAGATTTCCTCTGTGTGCTCTTTTCTCACATATCTAAAGTTTTATATGTTTCTCATAATGCAGGTTCTTTTTTCTGACATTAGTGCTTATGAGGTAAGCAGCTTACCTCTATAGTGTTATCATTTCCTTTGTTTCATTAACACCATAGGCTGATTTCGTTTGCATCAATTTAGGAGGGGATTCCCTCCCTCATCATAGAAATCAACATTTATTGTGTTTCAATTTTGTCATGTACCGAAATAATTATGAATTTGTTTGTTGCAATTATAATTGGGTGCACTCTGAATGCTTTAATGTGTTTGTTTCAGGTTGATTTGGGAACAGATGAAAGGCATTGCTTTGTCAAAGAGAGTGACTTGCTGGCTGTGGTTGAGTGATGTTTCACCATAATTTGCTGAGATAACAGCAGATTGGCTTTTTAGAATTTAGCATCATGTCTGCACTTGTTTTAATTCTATGGTGAATCTTTTTATTTTAAATTGATCTTCTAGAAAACCAAGGGGAAAAGTTTTACTGGCAATATGCTGCTGTGTCATATGCCTTTGCTAATCTCGGCCTTCCGGTTGTTTTAAGTACGTTTAAACAAGTGGGCGCTGTGGCATCTGTTCAGATTAAAAGCAGACGGCTGTTTCTCATTGTGAAAAAGCCTGTGGCCTTTCAGACAAGTTTAATTACCATAAATAGCCGCAGATTTTCGGAAGGAATAATGTAAATAATGAAAGTGATGATTCAGTTATATTTGTTCCATTGCATACCAAGGCGATCAAGATTTAATTAGGGATTATGGTAAGATCCAGCCACAACCCCATATACCAAAGAAACTAAAATCAAAGAAAGAAAAAGCTTCATTTAAACAAATCTCTTTCTGTCCTAGACATTGACGCAAACTGAAAAAGTTCTTAATTTCTGACGAGAAATTTTCCTAAAGGCCCATACAAAAAAAATCATAAGCCGAAGCAAAAATGATAACATTAGAACTCAAATAGGCGTAACTCAACCATGCCCTCCTTTCTTTTGGGGGAGTACCAAGCAACAACTTTCCCAGAGCGAAGAAGCCTCAATGAGTAACTCAAGCTGTATATTACATCCTCCATACGTGAGCCATCTTTCCCAGATGAAGAGTCAAGAAAATACTTTGAATCAACCCGGAAGACTATTGGCCCTAAAACCTGGAAAGTGGGATACAGAGTCATCATTTTCAAAAGTATTCCTAACACAATCGTATTGAGCATTGAGCACATATGACATTTTAAAAGGTAGTTATCTCCAGTAGTAGAAGAGTTAAATAGTTTGTCTGCACCTGCAGTTTCTCAAAAGATTTTAGTTTTCCAATTCTTCCAATTTGCTTTGGGTTTCAATTCAGAGAGTTCATTCGAATCATACCTAGTTCCTTCATGAATCCTGTTTCTCGCCCAGATTTCTAATTACAACAATATTTGTCAGCTGCTAAAGCAGGTAGAATAGGGAAGAAGGAAATACCTGCTGTTGAAAAATAAAATTTAGCCTTGGGGAAAACAGCAAATTGTCTGCACTGCTGGCTGAATTACAGCTGAAAGTTTTCCAAACGCTTTTGGCAAGGCCTGAAACTGAACTTACGTCCAAACGAGCATCTACTCGGGTTAGGTCAGCAAACATTCTCCTGAACTTACCATGTTGAACAGTAAAGCACACGGAGCCAAATAAATCTGCATTAAATGGACTTCTTTTTTTAGTGGTTACAGCAATGTGCCCATCTTGTGATTCACTGGCCATTGAGCCCTCCTTGCCCCCAAACCAGGCCACACAGGTGCCTCCTGACATGTTTACGTTAGCATGAGGAGATAAGCAGCGGAAACAACTCAAATAAGAAACAACCACTCAATACAAAAGAAATTGGAAATACTTGGAAATTTGATCCTGACAACTAAAACATTGTGTAAAATGATAATTGTGATATTGGTTATTTGCGTGCAGAATCAAATCTGGCAGTAAATCCAAAAAAAGAAAAGGTCATTTTTCAGCCCTTATTAGCAATGGTAGATTCTGAAGAATGATTTAACGGGGGTGTTACATAACGACAAGATGTGAAAATTAAAATTTTATGGGTTCATGAATTTATAGAGGGTATTTTTAATAGATATAATAGAAGTTAAATTAAATAATAGTAAAACCACCCGAATGGATTACTGTAGGCTTTTATTTTTTCAAATAAAATGCGGGCTTTTATAATTCTGAAAGTTAAAGTTTAGAATGGAGTAATAGTAAAACCACCCGTATGGATTACTGTAGGCTTTTATTTTTTCAAATAAAATGTGGGCTTTTATAATTCTCAAAGTTAAAGTTTAGAATGGAGCCATTAGCACCTTTCAAAAACTCTCACCAAACCCCTTTCCTTACCCCACCCCATCAAATAGCTAGAAATTTTAATATATCTATTTTAATTCCATAAACACACTTAAGAACATAAATGATAAAGAGTCCTTGAACAAGAAAAATGAAAAAAAAAAAGTAAGCAACAAAATCTGGTAAAGACTAATCCTTTTATTGCATAAATGACAAACTCTTCCTTGCCCATAAAGTTCTATCAGCACCAAAAAAGTTGCATGAAATCGAATTTTAGAGAAGTCAAAAAAAAAAAAAAACGAATTATTCAAATGAAAACCCCTAACATTAACTAATAATATATATATTTTTTCATATAGGAGTTTGGATGTCTGCTCTTCACACAGAACAATAATTGGAAACAGAAGATCGTACATTGTTAATGGGGTTTGATCGATATGCTACAGTTTTATCTTAAAGATGAGAACAAAAGAGAACAAACTTTATGTTGTAGCATTTGATTGTTATTTGAGTTTTTAAATATCAAATCACCAGAGTTTTTATTGGTTAAAAATCAGTTAGGAAAAAGAATATATTTATGCATGAAGTAAAGAGATCTCTCAATCGTGGGTTTAATTTAAGAAGAACAAAAGGGTATGCGTGGAAATAAAGTATGTGAAGATAAAATAATAATTTTAAAATTATTTAATGGGGTTTTCCTAGAAAAGGGATTTTATGAGAGTTTTGGAGGGGTGCCAATAGCATCACTAGTTTAAATTTTATGGATTTATGAGTTTACGGGGCTATTTTTATGAATTTAACGAAGATACTTTGATAGATTTAACGGGGGCTAATTAGTAACTCAAGTAATTTCTCTTTGTTTTTTTTGAAATTATTTTCTCTGGTGGATCTGCCGCTGCTTATTAGAACACACACGGAGAGGGATAGGGAGAGTACAATTAGCTACAAGCACAATTCCAAAATTAACTATTACCACAAGGTTGAAACTGCAAGAAAAGCAAAGTTACCAATGATTGCGGATATAGCTGCATGAGGTTCTCTAAGGCGCACATCGTATGCCGGACGCCAAAAAGAACCCTTGTCTGTCTTTATGATGAGATCCTCCTTGGTCTCCTTGTTTCTCCACATGTCCTTTCTCTGCTCATATGAAAAGGCAGCCTTTGCACATAGTCCAGGCATCAGAGCAGCAGGTGGCTCACCATCTATGGCATTATCACTTTCAGGCCGTCCGCCATTCTTTTGTACACCAAAGCGATAACGCAACCCAGAATCTGAAGCGAGTGATGCCATATTTAAGGATACTGACTCAGGAACATCCCAATATTGTGCTTTATGGTCAATGAACAGCTGAGGCCATGCAGCCTCTAGCGTAATGTCATGACCAGGTAGCTGCATATACACATAAAATGTTGATATCATTGTTCAAAATTGGGGGAGGGGGTTGGAATGTAATAAATAAATCTAATGACCATTAGTAAAAGAATATAACAAGGTAAAAGTGTTGATAGTTAATGTCTACAAATCTGAGGATAGGAATTGCATAACAGGATAAACTGAGCTGATATCGAGGGCCACATCAAAACCATATGTCATAATAGAAATGCAACAAGGGTGAATAGCTTTAAAGAAAGAATACAGTATAAAGATTGAATGAAGTGAATAGAATAGAAGGCAAAATACATGCCTTGTGATAGAGCATAAACTTGCTGCGTTTTAGTTTCTCGTGGCCGTGTCGCTCCGTGCTCCACAACAAGGACGTTGATGGACCAATAGAAAGCTGTGAACATAAACCAATGGAATAAAGAGACTTATCCAAAACATGCTTAGCGGCTGATTTGAATACAGAGAGCTCCAACTCCTCAGCGGCTGAAAATTCTCTTTTAATATCGGAAATCAGCTTCTTCGGACGAAACTGGCCAACCAGTCCAAGCCACCTGTGCAACAAGCAGAACACAATAAATTTAAATTCAACTATGAATTTTTAAAATATGAATTTTTCAAGCACGTGGATAAAATTTACCAGTTAGAGATAGATGGTCTGAGCAGGAGAGACTCAAGAGAGAAAGAGCCCAGCTCGAGCTCTTTCTGAGAAGGAGAAGGAGGAGCATAAGAGGGAATAATACCCAAAGGAAACCCTAGGCCCAAAAGAGAGAGCTGCTGGATTCTAAGGGCTCGGCTGGCTCGAGCGGCGTCCAGCGGAAATGGCTCGCCGGGGATTGAATTAGCCGACCCTTCTAGGGTTCGTGGCGACGATATTGGCTGGTCCCAGAATGCGGAGTCCATTGCCGTCTGCAGGTTCGCCATTTGCCTTCTATATGAGCTCAGAAGTCAGAACTGAAAGAAGTGTGCTGTGTTTTTGCCGTTCCGTTCCTTATCTGCGCATTTCCTTTGATTTTTGAAATGAAACACGAGAGTTTTGTTTTTGTTGAAGGGCTTTGTTTTGTTTGGCCTTTTCCCTTTTGGGTTATTTTCATCTACCTCCCTTGAGGTTTTCCCTTGCTACACTTGGAGAGAAAGTTTACATATATTATCATATAGCACCCCTAGACGTGTATCAGCATTTGAGAACCGTTTGTTAAGAAAGTAAAAGTACAATAATACCCTCATTACAGTTTACAATAACTGACAATACTTCTATAGTCCGGAGTTGCAAACCATCTCCTTTTTTTTTTTTTTGGAGCCAAATGTATATATATGAAATAATATATTATGAGTAATGCTTTTTGCACCCCTTTATTATCCTTATAAAACCTCATTTTATTTATTACTAGAGAAAACTACATAAAAAGACAATATATGAATCTAATTAAACTAAAATATCTTTTTAAGAACCCTAATTATCTTTAAATCCTAATTTATGAGATAATTAATTTTTTTAATAAAACAAAATAAAAAATTATTTTGAAGCAATGATTTAATTATGAAGAAGTATATTTATAATTTAATTAATTATTTTAGATGAGAGTAACATGTAATTAAAACTCTATAGTAATTTTTTGTCTTGTTTTATAATTTCATATAAAAAAGATGTATAAATATAAAATATGGGTTTCGTTCGAGTTTTAGAAAGGTGTTACAAACTCCATTCGATTATATGTGTGTGCATTTTTTAATAGATAAAGTGTTTTTTATTTTTATAGAGTCAATTTGATTTAAATGTACTGCTGCTTGCAAATAAAAAATAGGGCAGTGATATTTCCATCTCATAACTTTTGTAAAATCACTCCACTTCTAGAAAATAATTATAAAAAGTTCACATTATTTTTAAAAATTTCAAATAAAAAAGAATTCTAAAGAATTAATCAATTAAATGTATAATTCTAAATAATTAATCAATTAAATGTATCTTAATTTATTTTTTACAATACTTTAATTCATTTTTTGTGACTTAGATTTTTTTTATTATATTTGACTACTAAAACTGCTTTAGCCTAAATTTAAATTGACTATCTTACCCTTAAAAGTTAAAAATACCAAAAATTTGCTTTAACTTCAACATTTTTTTTATTTTATCAACTTTTAATTAAACAATATAATGTCTTCGTGAAACAATACTCATGTAAATTATTAGGCTATCAAATTTATGTCATTTACATCTAAAATATTGAAAAATATTAGACTTCATTTAAACATAAAATAATTAAATGGAACTTATATTAAAGCAACCTTAGCCGTAAAAAAAATATAAGAATGATTTAATTGATTAATTATACAAATATTTTTTTTATTTGCATTTATTAAAATATTAGAAATTTATTGTAAATATTTTTTATAAGTGGGGTGAGTTTACACAATCAATGAGGTGGAAATATCCCCACCCTAAAAAATAACATGGGTTTTATTTGATATTTTCAAAGGTGTGGGACCTAGTATATAATTAAAGCAGACTTAATACCAAAACAAGTTATTTGCTTTTTTTTTTGTTATGTAAAATGAAAAATTTGCCAAGTACGCTACCAAACTTCTTTGGCCACATCCAAATCAAAAGGTATTATTGTACTTTTATATTCCAACCAAACGGCTCTCAAAAGTTGATACACGTTCAGGGGTACTATATGATAATATATGCAAACTTTCTCTCCAAGTGTAGCAAGGACAAACCTCAGGGGAGGTAGATGAAAATAACCCTTTCACTTTTCCTTGTTTTTAGGGTTTTAGGAGGGAAATGCCAACCTTAACCTGTGGACTGTGTAGTGTTATGGTATCATTTTGTTGTTGAGTGAGAGGGGAATCGGCCTTGAGCCCACCCATGTCTCGGGATGGGCTAAAGAGTGGAGCTTGTAACACTCTTCTGAAGTTCTCATAAAACCGCCCATTGGGTGTTTTTATTTTTTTTTCTTATATAATTACTATTGTAACCTTAATTAAAATTATCTGAACAAGTCAAACTCTCGCCGTGAGATGATTTATCCACCTGTGAATTTGGGTTAATGTCTGACTGTTAAAAGTACAATCAATATATACCTAGTATACCACTTTATCAACAAATTAAATATATACCTTGCTCTAACCTTTTAATAAGAATATTAATAGACACATGCACACACAAACTCATTATTAGTAAAAGAAGAGAACGAACTTGATTAATGCAAAAAAAATACAAAGGTTCAATAATTTATAGTTACAGATTGCTGCAACTAATCAAATGAATTAAGCTAATTACTAATTAAGTAGATTGTTCCACGTCATGCAAGTTGTGTTCTGTTATGCAAAATGCCAGCATGGCGGTGATACAATCCCCTAGTGTGTATATATATCGGGGTTTTGTTTATTTATTTTAGTGAAAACTGGAAAGCGCCTCACGAGTGATAGGAAGTTCTAACGATGCACGGACAAGTTTGAGTTTATTCATTCTTCCAGGCTAAGATGGCATTACGAAGATTACAACATAATTTTTTATTTATTTATTTATTTATTATACAAAATAAAAGGGAAATTAAAAACAAACATTTATTTTGAAGTGAAGTAATTAAAGCATTTACTTTAGGTGGCGTGCATATAGAGGCCACGTTTGTCCATTTGATGATGTGTTCCCAGTTCCGACAGATATACACTACGCTAGCTTTTCTTTAACCTTCGCTTCAAGCATATATAAATAATTTTTTTTATTATTATTATTATTAGTATGATTATACTCTTGAAATGGTAGAAAAATTATATAATTAAGCATGTACAAACTTAGAAATTATTGTGCCCAAAAACAAAAACAAAAACAAAAATGTGGCCCAACTCCTCTCCATTTTCAATCCCTCTCTTTCTCAGCTTCTTCCTCTTATTCGTTTGCAGTTTTCATGCGATAACCGGTCAGTACAATATTGTGCATGAGACTTGCAGAAAATGTGCACAAAATGACCCAAACATAAGCTACAACTTTTGTGCAACTTCTCTCCAAGCTGTTGCAAATAGCCATTGTGCAAGTCTTGGCGAACTCGGAATGATCTCAATGAAATTAACTCGAGAAAACGTGACAAAAACAAGATCTTATATTAAGGATTTCTTGAGGAAGAAAAAGTTGCACCCATTTATGAGGGCTTGCTTGCATGATTGTTTCGATCTTTATTCTGACGCGGTGCCTACACTCAAACAAGCCATGAAAGACTACAAAGCCAGGCACTACGAAGATGCTAATATTGGAGTAAGTTCGGTTCTTGATGCCTCTACCACTTGTGAAGATGGGTTTAAGGAAAACCAGGGCGCTGTTTCGCCATTAACGAAAAGAAATTACGATACCTCTCAGTTGTCTGTCATTTCTCTTTCAATTCTAAACATGCTTAAGTAATTCATTCATTTCTTCATCAATTAAGTGGTCGTTCGAGTTTGCTTTTATTTATTTATTAATTTATTGTTTGTTCTTTTATTTTGGGTTTTCAGTTATGATTTTTGGAGTTACATCATTTGTCCTCTAAGGATGGGGATGATTGTCTTCGTGGAAATTGTGAAAAGAATTAGATTAATCATAGTAATAATAATAATAATTAAGACTTGTATAAAAAGATTGAAGTAAACTTAAAGAATGAGCCACTCCTCTCTAATTTACGCTAGTTTGGGATTGTGGTGGTTTATAAAAATAAGTTGTTTATTAAAAAAAAATACAGCTAAGTGTTTTTGCTAAATTGTATTGTTGCGATTACAATGAGTTTAGCATTTGATAAATTTTATTACGAAAATGCTCTTTTATTTTATAACGACCAAAATAGACATAAATTTAAATTATCTTTTATTTGTATATTAGTTAGTATTTATGGAAAAGTAAGATTAATTATTTTTTTTTGTTAGAATATTAAGATTATAGTAGTAACTTTAAAAAGTTGTGATGTCTTATTTAATAAGCTATTTATAAAAAGCAGCCTCATACCTATTTTTAAAAATTATTGTCAAAATAGACAAATTTATAAAATAAGTAGTTTTTAAAAAGTTTACCCAACACCACTTTTATTAAAACTTATGAAATAAGAGACTTATAGTATTTTAACCGCAATTTCAATTGGAGCCTTAATCTTTTCTTGGAGATCAATATCATTTTATCTAAATTTAATGACCGTTGTTTTTTGGACCAACCACCACATATGAAACTTATTTAAAAAATAAATAAATTCTCTATTAGTAGAATTTCACGTGGCAATATAGTGTGAAGTGAATCACTTGTCCTTGAGTTTTTATCCCGAAAGTTAATGTTATGTAAACTTTTGGCAATTGAGAATCGAAAGAACTTTTTGGTTTTCCATCTTGTTTCTTTCTGGTGGCCGAACACCCGAGTCAGTGGTAGACATGAAGATCCACAGTTGTAAGAGATAATTCTCTTAAGAATAGATACACATAAGCCTAGGGGTAGGCATAAAACCCACGATCCATGGGTTTATTTAAACTCAAACTAAATTAAATAATTTGGGTTGGGTAAATTAAAAAAATGAGTTGGATTTAGATTTTAAATAAAAAATTATTTTATTATGGTTTAGGTATAGTTTATCCATGGGTTAATTTTTAAAACTCATGATGACTTGACAGTGAGAAATAAAATAAGAAAAAAAATCATCACATCCCTAAGGTTTGCCTAAATAATACACAGACCCCTTTAGTTTTATAAATAGTCACATTAACCCCCTTTTGACTATTTTACCCTTAATTATAACAACTCAATGTAATTGACTTTAAATAAACTTTTAGAATAAATATAAATATAAATTAAAATAATATAATATAATATAATATATAAAATAAAATTTATAAATTATTTTGAATATTAGAAAAGTTATTTTTAATATTATTAATCTATCATATTTTTTAATAATAATAAAATATATTTGAAATATTAATAATATTAAAAAAATTATGCCTAACATTCACATAATTTATAGATTTTATATTATTTTACTTACAATATCTTTTTTAATTATGTCCACATTAGTATAAATCTTAAAGTCAATTTTTGGATTAATAGATTTTATTATTAATAACTTAATAATAACTTTATTATTAAAAAAATAACTTAATATTAAAAATAATTTTCATTATATACGTTATTTTATTAATTATACCTATTGTAATATTTTGTTCGTATCATATGATATTTATTTATATTTTTATCTTATTACTATATTTATATTTATTTGGGTTGTTATAATCAAATGATATAATAGTCATTTACAAAATTAAGGGGGTTTGTGTAACCATTTATGAAATTGAGAGGGTCTATGTGACCATTTAAACAAACATTGGGGATGTGTGTGGCTTTTTCCCATAAAATAAACAAAACAAAATATAATCTTCACTCATTAACTTACATAGTGGAGGCTCCACTCATTTTCGTTTCTTTTATTTATTTTTTAAATGTCTCGTTTTTAGCTCCTCTCAGTCAAGAGTTTCTCTTTTTTGGATCTATACACGCGGTTTTCATCTGGATCTTTTATGATGGATTGCTTAATACTTGAATTGGAATAACTTATCTTGTTTTGATTTGTATGGACATTGTAAGAGTTTGTGTTGTAATAATATTAATACTACTAGATTTTTATTTTCTTTCTTTCAATTTACTTATTGATATCATGATTGTGGAAATTTATTTTTGGAGTTTACGTTCTCATTTATTGAGAAATAATAATTTTTGCAATTAAATTTTATTTTAATTTTTTATTATTCTTTAATTTAAGGATGAAGTTATTGTAAAATTTATTATTTATGATTTTTTATCCACTATCTTTTTTCATATTTTAATATTAATTTAATAATTAATAACAATTAATAATTATTATAATTTAATTTATCAAAATAAAAAATATTTTAATCATAAAACCCAAACCAAACCCAAATGGGTTGGTTCGGAGTGGGTCTAAACTTTTATAGTTTGGTTTGGGCTGACTTAAAACCCAATCCAAACCAATCCATGCCCACCCCTACATAAGCCCAGCAGTACTAAAATGGGTGACCTCTCGTCTACCATAGAAGGAAAATTATTTGTGTCCCCATAGATGGAAGAAAGAAAGAAACAGGTACTCCACAGACAATTTTACTCAAATTCTAAGAAAAAAACAATTCTAAGAAACAGGCACTTGAGCATGGCAATAAGGCCACTCCGTCAATAAGCAAGCACAAAATCATTCAGCTTTAAGTATGAATAAATTCAGATTTCATATATGTTAGGAGATGAGCAATAATCTTCTTATCCTCATCCAAAATACAGAAGTAAGGCCCAGTGATCACCAAAATAGTTCAATCAGCAACATAAACGAGCTTGCAATATAAGCAGCACCAAGCAGCTGAGTCCAAAAACCTGTGTATGCTCACTCCATTTTCAGCAAAATTTAATGTACTCAGGTCAAGCATTTGACTCCAAAGACACACAACTGTAACTTAACAGACCAAAACCACACTTAAACCAGGCTGACAGATAAAAGAAGGCAAATATGCAACTCAAACGAGGACAATGATAAAATGTCACCAGATCAAACATCCAAATGCAGAATTCGATTACAACAGAAAAATAACAAAAGTCATGAGACATGGGTTCTGCAAATTCAATTCATTATCGGCCAGATTTGGATTATTTTCCATCTACCTTACAGAGATCATATGCAAGCCAATGAAAAACAGGGTAGAACAGAGAATTCCCCCCCCCAAGATAAATTCAAGAAGAGAAACCTCCTTATTCAAATTAACTAGCCATTGGATGATTATGGATGTACTCAATGGCAAGATTACACGCATCAATCCTAACAGCTTCCTTGTCAGGGATTTCAAGCTTGAACTCCTCTTCTAGAGCCATTACAATCTCCACGTTGTCCAAGCTATCCAAGCCCAAATCCTTCTGGAAATGCACATCAGGAGTCACCTGAATGGTTAAGAAGTGTGAGAAAACGACAAGCAAAACAACGGCGGCAAACATGATCACGTAAACAAAACCACTTGTTAAGAAACAAAAAATGATAACATGTCCATGTCACATGGTGTGAAGTTAAATCCAAAGAACGACATTATTGAGGTAACTAACGGGATATGCAGCACAGCTTCAACAAGCTGCAAGTGAGAAATAAGATCCACAAACTGGATAAATCAAGATCAAGACGATAAGCCAAAAATGAAAAAGAAAAATTAATTGAACAGAGCAACCATTAGGATTCATGAGGTTGTATGGCCGTAAATGGGGCATGGTTTGGAAGTAAAGATCTATTAGCTAACCATCCCACTAGGAATAACGAGAGCATCTCCGAATACTTGAAGTTCTAGATCTAAAGCAAATTCAAATGCTCAAATTTAAGCTAAAGCTGCATTATGGGTTCTACTTGTACATAATGATTGTGGTTTGAAAAGCCTCAAATAGATTTAGGGGATGAAACCCAGTAAAAACCAATGTTCAAAGGAAACATACGGAATTCAGAAATACACCAATTTCCCCACTTTTAGGGAGGCAAATGCCCTCAAACATTTGCTCGAGGATTAAACAAAATTGATTCCCCAATCTTTCCTCAGATTCAATCAATTTTTTAGGTATTTAAGACTAAAAAATTGAATTATAAATTAGAATTTCCCAGTAAATCAAACAGTCAATTAATTACAAAAAAAAAAAAAGAGAGAGAAAGGGGGGAAAAAGTGATTGGACCTGGGCGGGATCGACTTTGGGGAAGCACTTGACAACAGAGAGAACTCTGTCAATGACCTCTTCTTTGGTCAAATGATCGTCGTGAGATGACATGAAACGCAGAGAGCCTAACACACTCCATCGCTGTTTGGATCCGGTTAAGGTTACAGTTTGTACTGGTACTCGAACGTGGCCAAGTACAGCTCTTCTCAATGCCATCTCTCTCCTCTTTTCGCTTTTGGTAGTGAACAAATCCCTACAATTGCTTGCTAATAATGCCCAGTAATCCTCGGTAACTATTTATTTAACTCAATTTTCGAAACCATTTTTTTTAAAAATAAATAGATTTATTATTATTAATTATTTTATATATATAATATTCAAAAAACAATTCTAAAAAAAAAACAATATTCAAAATACATCTAAATTATTATAAACCTCAACCTATCCTCATTCTTGTAGAGAAGATAAAAAAAAAAAATTCATCAATTTATCCCTATTTTTCTTCTTATCTTTTAAACAAAAGTAAAGTTAATTGAAGTTTAAAATAATTTAGGAGGTAATCCGAAAATTTAAACATATATAAAACACTAAAGAAAAGAGTGTTTTGGAGTTGTTGTCTTTTTAATTTAAGTGCTAAGTACGCACTTGGTAACATTTTATGTTTTCTGTATTTAAAAAATAAAAACAATAATATTTGTTTAGTAGATATAATCAAAAATAATAAAATAAAAAATCATTTGTTTAGTAGATATAATATTTGTTTAGTAGGTTGTAGTACTATTTTAAGCATAGTTTTTATTAAATATGTAAGTTATATTTGTATTTTAAAAGTTAATAATTTTGAGCTCCAATTATAACTGGGACTCGAAAAAAAACTTGAATGCCTTGATTACTAATGGACTTGTAGCTTATTGGCACGCTAGTTTATCTTTTAATATAGGGTAATTATCTGATGGCCACCACTTATTAAGTGAAATTTTTGTAAACCAACAAATTTTAAGATTGTATCTGTAAACCACCTATTTTTAAAAAAAATATCATCAATCACTTTTCCGTTAAAAAAGTTAACTACACTTAGTGGTTTTCTACCTAAAGACTATTTTATCCCTGTAATAAAATAATGACAAGGCAACAGTGGACCACTTTTGTATTGTTTGATTTTTTTTATTTATAAACAAAAACAATGTTATTTATATAATTAAATATTTATTTTTTAAAATAAAATATATTAATTAAATATTTATTTTTTAACTAAATTACAATATTACCCTTATGATAGTATGCTGACGTCATGTTTCCGTTAATTTTTTTAACGAAAATATGGGTGGGGGATATTTCTTTGAAAAATAAGTGGTTTATAGATATAATCTTAAAATTTGGTGATTTACAGAAGTTTCACTTAATAAATGGTGGTCACCAGATAATTTTCCTTTAATATAAGATAACGAAGAGTTTTACCGGATAATTTCCCTTTAATATAAGATAACAAAGAGTTTTATATTGGGAATTTCTATAACGATTTTTGTGTTTTTTAATTTTGCCTTTGAAATTCTGAATGTATGAACTAAGCTCACATCCATGGACCAAACTTAGTTATATCCATATTTTTGCCCAAGGAAGAATCCCATTTCTCTACTCATAAAAAGAATAGCCCAGGAATTTATTTCCCTACCAATCAATTTGTTTCCATTTTTGTTCTTTTTTCCTTCACCGATTAACCAACCATGATTTCACAACCGATTGAGCTCTTCTTCTCCCATATTTCTCCCAAGACCCACAAACTTAAGGAGACTTTGTAAGTAAATAAAAGACAATGAAAAGGGAGATGGTATTTGAGAAAAGCAGTAGAAATTTTGATTTGATAGAATTTGAATCAGGAAATCGACTGTAGGAAACGATATTGGTCTTCCTCCATGTTAGTCTCTATAATAGAGAGTAAAAAAGAATTACAGATTTGTTGTAGAGGAAGAAGCCAGACGAATAGGATGAATTTCTGAGAAACGAAAATAGAGGGACAAAAGTTATGGGTTAACTTTGAATTACCAACGGTTGGCAACGGTACAGGATAGGTCGGTATTTGCCGTCTTGTCCCAAACAGTAAATTAGCATAAAATTGTGTCCCGTTTCTGTCCCGATCAACAACAATTGTGGGGATTGTTCAAAAACAACATGCGTTTTTTGTCATATGCGGCAGATTATGTTAGAAAAGACATGTCATATAATATATTATCAGATAAAATGATTTGTCATACAAAATTATCAATATGTCATAGATATGCATTTCAGTAAACCGACATGTTATACATTTCTATAAGCTTATATTTCAATCCATTTGGTATCCCAATAAGGATTTACCAATGTCCTGAATTTTGACCCGAATATTAAATCGGGATAAAATTTTATCCCGAATCATATCCCAAACGAGCCGAAATCTGGAATTTTGATTAGGATTCTAGGAATTTTGCCAACTCTATAATTACTCTTATGAATTTACTATTTATAAATCATTTCTTATTTTTTAAAACCTCAATTTACTTTGTTTTTATTAAGAAAAAAAATCATCAATTCACCCTATATTTTCTTATCTTTTGGGGAAAAAAGTAACTTTATAGTTTAAAAAAAAAACGATTTAAAAATAGTTAATTCAAAATTATAATAGAAACTGCGTTAACTTGGTTGGAGAGAGAAGGTTGCAAATAAGAACACAGATTGCATGTTTTATTTGTTTCAAGGAATAATTTTTAACTTATTTTACAAAATAGAGAGAACGCCTAAAAGTTATTTTCTGTTACATGACTAATTTGTGGGCTTGTAATTTGTGTTTTATAAACGGTTTAATGAAGCATACTGTTTAGGCTTTGCAAAAAAGCCCGGTCGGCCCAGGCTCGGCCCGAGGGTTTCTTTTTGTCTAGCCCATATGATTATTTTAAGGGTACGGGCTCAAAATTTTAAAGCCCATACATTGTGGGCCTGGATATGGGCTTAATGTAAGCCCTGACTTTATATTAATATATAAAAAAATTTTAAAAAAAAAATCAAAAATCAATAATTCAAAAATCAATCATATTACCTTTTACCCATTTACAATTTTACATTTTACCCGTATCTCTCTCATTCTCTAATCTCTCTATTCCCTTTTTCCTGTTCTAACCCTAAGTAAAAAAAGACAAAATCTGAATTCTGAAAATCAAAAGCATTGCAGAGTGCAGACAACCAAACACCACAGCCATCATCGGCTCATCGCATGTACCATGAGTCAAAAAAGCAACCGATAGTAGGCAGCATCGCCACTGTCAACGGCCGAGCCTAGCAATAGTAGCGGCCCAATACCAGCAACCGCGCGACGCAACAGCAACCACTTGACCCAGCACCAGCAGCAGCACGAAGAAAGACGAAGCGCCCATCGGAGTACGCGACCCGAACCATCAAACCATTGCCAAGTCTTCACCTCAAGTAAGCTTAATATTTTTTTTTTCGGTAGAAATTCTAAGAAATTATTGTAGAATTTCAAATATAATGGAAAAATTTGAAGTGGGTTTTGATTATATGGGCATGGCATTGTCGGGTTTGTTCAAGGTTGAGGAAACTGTTTTAAATTTTCATGCTTTAGCTTAATTTTTAAAAAATATAGTAGTCTAGATGTTTGCTCAAGTGATTTTGACCACGCATTTAGCACGTCACTCTCACTTTTTCTTAACAACTAATGACAGTAACTGTGGATTGAGTAATTATGTGTTGGATAATTAGTATTTTGTGATTTATTATGTTGTATTGTTACTATTTTATATGTTGGGTAATTTTGTATTGGATAATCATATATAATTTAAGTGTTTTTGTTAATTTATACTCTTATAAAAATTTATTTTAAAAAATTGATAAAAAACCCAAACCCAGGCCCGCTCAAGTCTAGATGGACTTTTAGTAGGCTTGAGCTTGTTTATAAATACATGGCCCAAGCTCGCAAATTGTCCACCCTAATTCTGTTGAAACAACTGCCGAACACATGCTTTAACAATATTTTAAAAAAAATGAAAATAGCCCCCCGAAAATAATGTGGAACAGGCCCTGATGTGAGTTTTACTCGTCCAATTTCAAGCTGGTGAGTCTTAATATGGAAATATAAAATAAATTGAGTAAAAAAAGAAAAACCCAAAAACAAATATCTAAAACATCAAAATAACAAGATATTATGAATTGATCGTGCTCTGTCTGGTTGTTGCAGCTTTACTTCGATTGTAGGACTTCCAACACATTTTTTGAGTCGTCTTATACAAATTTTTAAAAAACTGCAACATTAAATTTGAATACTAACTTAACTACAAAGACCTTCTCCAAAAAAAAAAAAAAAAAAAATCCTTAACTACAAAGACCAAAAGTTGAAATATAACCCAAAAAAATTGCATCCACCGTAATTTTAGATAGGAGTAATTGGGACTTTAGATTTTCATCTATTATAAGTGGAGATAAATAGAAGAAATCAAAAAATAAAATGAGCTCGTACCTTTCAACTGAGGAATAGTTCCCTTGCTATTCTTTTACTTGTGTCATTTATAATGGATGCACCAAACCTGTTACGTATATGGATATGTTTGATACACTATATTATATTATAGTATATTGTATTATTTAATAAAGTTACATTATATTAACATTTTATTATATTAATATTGTACAACATTTAGTATTACACTGTGTTGTATTACATAAAATAATATTTTTATATTGTTATTTATATAAAATTAATTTATGTATACTTATTAATATTTTATATTTTATTATATTACATTTATGAATTAATTTACAAATAAAAACAAAATAAAGACCGACAGCTGCATTAACCATCGCCGACCATCATGAACTCCTGCCGGCGCAACATTTTAGTTTTGTTTGATGTTATTTTTGGTATTGTTGAAATCATCATCGATGGAGGGGATTGCAATGGTACATATTTCACCGGAAACAGAGCTTCGGTTCACTATAGATCTACGGTCAAAGTTTGACCGTAGATTTGATCTCAAAACTTTACCATAGATTTACGACAAAAGGAACCTTAGTTTTCAGTGAAACATATACCATTGTGATGCTGAAGCAATGAGAATTCCAATGTTATGAAACTAAACTCAAACAGACATCTAAATTCAGCGACTGGTGGTAGCGGCAACGATTTAGAACTTCTATCGTTGACGATCAATCTTTAAAATTTTAAAAAAGTATTTATTACGGAGTAGCTTATATTTTTTTCTCACATAATATTAAAGAAATATTTTGTTTTACTTACATTAACAAAAGAAATATCTTGGTCGAATGGTCAGAGCTACTGTCCTCCAAATGTGAAGGCAGCAGTTCGAGTCCTCACAAGCATATTGTGAGAGTAATTCTTTCCTCAATTATAATTGAGTGGAGACAGTCTTCTCCCTCGACGTCATAATAGTCCACATGATATTCAATGTGTATGATTTAATATAACGAAAAAAAATATAATAAAAGAATAAAACAGAAATAATGTGGAAAACAAAAAGATAAAAGCCTAAGGGGTATGTAAAGGAAAACAGAAAATGTGGAGAAAATGGTGTACATGGTGGGAGGCTGGCTCTTTCAAATGATGAAAGCGTTTCAAAACAAGGCCCAAATCCTTGCGTGGAGCCAGCGCCAGCGCCAGCGCACACGTCCAGACTCCAGAGTCACTCTGGCCTTGGCCCTCGTGTAGTTGAAGAAAATACGTACATACACATACCTACAGAGAATTACTAGTATGCTTAAATAAATAAAAGAGGGCAGGGCGGCAGGCATCAAAGGCAAATCCCGAAAATCCGAGTCCCCCGAGATCTCGTTCTCCGTCTCCATCTCCATCTCCGAGATCTCGTGTAATTGCAGCAAAACTGTTGATTTTTGTTGTAGATCCGAAAAATGGCTCCAGTTTCAGCTCTAGCCAAGTACAAGTTGGTGTTTTTAGGGGATCAGTCCGTGGGCAAAACTAGTATCATCACTCGCTTCATGTACGATAAATTCGACAACACTTATCAGGTATTTCTTTTATTTTAATTTCGCAAAAAAATAAAAATCATAATAATTATGCTACATATACGGGATCCGCATAAGATGTTGATTACGTGTTTGGATTGGATCTGATGTCGTTTCGCGGGAATATGATTGTGCCATGACTTGGCTGAATATTCCTTCGACGTGACGTGTTATTCATCTCTCTAAGTCTCCTGCTCGATTTGAGATATTTGTTACTTTGATTATCAGGCTACCATCGGTATCGATTTTCTATCGAAGACAATGTATCTTGAAGACCGAACGGTTCGTTTGCAGCTCTGGTGAGATTATTTTGCACGACTGCCTATACAATACAATACAATACAATAAAACAAACATCTTTTTCGTTTCATTTTGTCATAAAATCCTATGCTGAAATTAATGCAGGGATACTGCAGGACAAGAGAGATTCAGGAGTCTCATTCCTAGCTACATCAGAGATTCCTCTGTTGCAGTCATTGTATATGATGTTGCAAGTATGTTGCACCCCACATTTCTCTCTGTGCCTGCGTCTTTCAAAGTTCCTTCTTCTTTCTTTCTTTCTTTCTTTCTTTCTTTACGTGTAGTCAGTTCACTCTGCGTCGTAGCCTATTTTTTTCAATGGTCTTTTTGACCACCTTGCTATACTAATCATTACAACTTCTGTCTTATTTGCTTGTGTTTTAGGTAGGCAGTCTTTCCTAAACACTGCCAAGTGGATTGAAGAGGTTCGCACCGAGCGGGGCAGTGATGTAATCATTGTCCTCGTTGGGAACAAAACTGATCTTGTGGACAAAAGGTACTGATTTACCCTCTTTGTTAATAATAATTGATTAATAAAGTTATCCGAGGCATATTTTGTGTTTCATTTTCAGTCACATAGTTCAAGGACCTTCTTTTGGATCTATGGTTTTTAGATCCATAGTTACTAGTAGCTTCACTGAAATTATATTGGTTCTGAATAAGCTTTGAACCATCATGAAATTGACTAGTGTTATCTTGTAGCATTTTAGTTCCTGAAATATAGTGATATTTAACCATTTTTATTTCTTGATAAAAGCTATGGTATTCATATTACCGATTATAGTGATTCTTGAAGCAATGTGAGTTAATGACAATGATAGAAATTGGTTTAAATAATGAAGATGGTGCCCTTGTACTAATGGTGTTTTACTTTTGTTCTTTGCAACTCTGTTTCAATAAGTGTTTAAATTCCACACGTGTCCCATGGACTTTCGAGATAGTGCAAAACATACATGACTTATCACACGTTGCCTGACATCATATGTCTTGTTTGTTCAGCTGGATTTTTGTTTTTCATAACGTTTTGCTTATTGTTCTGCTTCTTGTCACTATTTGACAGGCAAGTTTCAATAGAGGAGGGAGAGGCTAAAGCTCGTGAGCTCAATGTTATGTTTATTGAAACTAGTGCCAAGGCTGGCTTTAATATTAAGGTAAACCCATTGTTTATTCTGAAGAAGTTATCTGATGGGAACATAGTTCGCTAGCTTCTAAATCATGAAGCAAATGATTGTGTTTAGGGCTTTGTGATTGGATTAGGATACACATATACGCTACTCAGTCCATTCTGACATTTTCTGGTGAAAAAATGGTTTGATGTGATACTACTATTATGTTTGATAGTGTTGAAAAACTTTTCTGTTTGGTTTGTTTTAGTCACAAAATTTGGAAAAGTAACATATTCGTATGTTAGCACCAAACATTCAATACAGGCTGTGACTTATCGAGTATTCTCATGAGAGTGTCTTGGTCCGAAAATGGACTTATTGACTTGGTTAATCCATTTTAGGCACTCTTCCGGAAAATTGCAGCAGCATTACCGGGAATGGAAACACTTTCTTCAACAAAGCAAGAAGATTTGGTCGACGTCAATCTGAAGTCTTCCAACACAAATGCATCTCAATCACAACCACAATCAGGAGGATGTTCTTGCTGAGATAGTACATCTACTGGGCCCTTCTTTGTTCCCTACATGCTTATGTAATGGCTTTTAAGTGTCTGTAAAGTTTTGTCCTCCCCTTTTGTAGCATTCGCGTTTTGGGTCAGTTTGATTTTGTTAAGAAAGTTAATTCTTGAAGAGGATATTATTGTGGTAGTTAGCTAGCCCTTAACCTGTCTCATATATACAAATACATGATGTATGGTTCTTGTGGCCTCACAGAGATTTGTGCCAAATTTTCTCTTTAGGAATGTATTTAGTTTCATTTTCAAAACTAGTATTCCGATGAATGAAGTGGATTTAGTACCCATCTCATATCCCGTTTTGTTGTGGTGCTTTTTACCAGGTGGAAATTAAACTATTGGTAACGGGTCCGATGGTCTTCCACTTTATACATGTAGCCTCTGGGCTCGGATGGTACACGAGCCTCAAACAAGTGATCAAATGAAAAACTTAACTAACGCTTACAACCTAGCCTGAGATTCGGTCTTTCTCATTCATTATTGTCACCTTCCCTATTGAAATTCTCATGTTGGGGCCTGTTGGGATGGGATGAATGATCATTGAATGGACTTGTCGTACTTGAGAACATGGGTAAAAACACTTAATTGGCTCACGAATGGATTGACCGAACCGAACCGAACCAATGAAATATTGGTGAGAGAGCGTAATTTGATTACATTTTGACTTTTGTTTGTCCTTTGATGACCATGGAACCGTTGGACGGTACTGTTTGTTTAATTACAATTAAATTTTAAGTAAATACCAAATGATTAATTTCAATTGTACATTTTAAAACATGCTTACCACCAAAAGCCGAAGGTTGATATATATATTTGGCCATCTTTGATCAGATTGTGCTGTCAGAAATAATCCTTTAGTGGGTGCAGAATGACAAACTTAATTGAGAATTTGCCATTTCTGCAAACAATTGGCCCAGTGGCAGATTTGATATGAATAAATAACCAACCACCAAAGCGCTTTTCACTTTTCAGGCAAAGGCCTCTTATGACTTTTGCCACTTTTTTGTTTTGTTTTCCTTTTCCGATATTTAACTTGCTTACATACATAACACACGTGGACTCTGTTGATGGGTTCTAATTTCGTGTGTGAAATTTCGGATTCAATTGAATCTCCGGAGCCGTGGAAACAACAGCCACGCATCTAATTCCATGTAACACACAGAATTAGACCCTTTTACGAACTCTTTTAATTGGTGGTGTCATTTCAATTTGTTATTTATTCTGACGCTTGCTGCTGCCTTTTTTTTTTAACCTTGAAGGGCTCGAGCTTCGATCAGTTCGTGCGGCTATAAACCATTGAACAGCATGGCAGGTCTCTCTCTTCTCTGTCTTCTTTCTTTTTGTTCGAAAATTACGCGTGAAATTTTGATCTGGGTTTTTATTGTTTTAGTCTATATTACAATTTAACTAAATGCTGAATGATTAGTAGAAGAAATTGAATCAAATGATTTCCTTTCTGGAGCTAAGGAAACCGAAACTCTTTTGCTTAACTGAGTCTAGTTGATTAATCATCGACTTAAATTCAGTAGTGACCCACAAGCCTTTTTTTTCTTTTCGTTTTCTTTTTGGACATTTTTTACTGTTAGAATTTAGAAAATCATTGTAGTAATGTTTAAATGATTGGAATTGAATTTTTAGTGTAACGGATTGGGGTTTAATACTATAATCTTTTTCTGATTTAAAAGACGTCGGTTCGAGGCTTCAAGCTTAAGTAACACAAAATCTTCAATCGCAATAGCTTCGATTAATAGTTATATGACAGGTGGAATTTTTAATCAGATAGCTCCGCCCTCAAGCTTGAGGTTTTAATCTTTTCCCAGCAGGACCCTCGTTTACTTCGTCTTTAATAATGAATAAACTTCCTTGTTGAAAGCAGATTGTGAATACCTTTTGCTACTGCAGAATAAACCAATTTAAAAATAGGATAACATGCTCGATAAGGCATGAGTTCAATTATCACAAGGGTTTCCTCCTAAAAACGTCCACCCCTTCAGACTTTGTGAGCAGATTCTTTCTACCTTCTTCTTTATTATCCTTATCATAAGGTTCTCCTCTCACCAATGAATCTATATTCACTTATTAATGACGGGATCTTGTATCATTGTTTGCATGTCCACATAAATTATTAGTGGGAGCAAATTCTTCCAATCTATGTCCTACTATACGATCCGTTATATAAATAGGCAAATGCTCCCTTGCATTATGGATAGTAATGGTATCAAGTTAGGATTATTTCTTTTTCCGCTTTTGTATTAAGCTTATTGATTTCTCATGATAAATGATTCACTACAAAAGGAATTTTTTTAGTGAACATGTCACAGTTAATTAACTCCTATTTTTTTCCTTTTGTAAATTGTAAAAAGCAAAAACAAGGAAAAAAATTCAATTTTATCTCCTATTTAGTATAGTGGCGAAGAATCAAATTATCACTATGTTTATTCCCCCCGAGGGGTTGTGGATCTTTTTCTACCAAACAGAGTCCTTACTTCACCACTCCCATGGGGATGGTCTACGGGGTTCATAATTACTCTTACTACAGGACGCTTCCCTAGCCAACATTTAGATATGGCTCTACCCAAACTTTTCTGGTACAATCTGCTTTCTATGCATTTGAAGGTGTGTGAATCAAATTGTAACCCCTAGTGCCTGCTTTGAGTTCTTATTTTTGTTATTATTATTATTTTATAGATTTTTTGCTTGAATGGATACCAAACCTTTCCCCATGGACTCCACCCATCTTAAACCCTAAGACTCTTGTACCACCCAGGAGATTTTTACTAATTGAACCAACTAGCACCCACAAGTGGCTGCCTTGAGCTGACTATATATTTATGCATGAAATATTAGACTTCCTAGTGCTGAGCTTTTAATTTTCTTCAGACCTGCCTGTCATGTTTTTTATTGTTGTCTCATATGGTTTCTAGAAGATATTATTTGTTATTTAGATAGGAGTATGAACAATTTATCACTTATCAATGTTATTTTTTGTTTTTTAATCAACAATGGCTAATTTCATTCTTGCCAGAACTTCTGGTTTTCCTAAAGATTCACTTCTGTATTCGCTGTTGTATTGCCATTGATCCCTTTTTATGAAATACAACTTCTGGTTACTTATTAAATCAAGATGATGAATAAATTGTGTATTTGTTTGTTTCTTAAACCTCAAATGGTAAGAGTAAGTATTGTATCAGTCGAGTTTATGAACTTACAATGTTTAAAGTACTTTTCACGATCCTTTTAGTAGTATACATAAGACTTTTCTTTAATGGCACTTTTTTGTGTTTTTGTTATACCCAATGGCAGATAATGGAGAACCAAAGATCACAGACGAAAATTTAACGAACCAGTCTCCATTATTTCGTAAACTCAAGAGCTGGCAATGGTGGGTTCTGGTGGTAGTTAACATTTTCTTCCTCATCGCAGGCCAGGCTGCTGCTGTTCTTTTAGGAAGGTATTATTATGATCAGGGTGGAAACAGTAAATGGTTGGCCACCCTTGTGCAAACTGCTGCCTTTCCAATCCTCTACATCCCTCTCTTTCTTCTCCCTGCTCCTCAAGAGGCTTCATCTTCTTCTAGATATCCTTCTTTTGTAACTCTTGCATTGGTTTACTTAGTTCTTGGAGCAATATTAGCAGGTGACAACATGTTGTATTCTGTTGGGCTGTTGTACCTTTCTGCCTCTACCTATTCCCTCATTTGTGCAAGCCAATTAGCTTTTAATGCTGTTTTCTCATACTTCATCAATTCTCAGAAATTCACTGCTTTAATCCTTAACTCTGTTGTCATCCTCTCTTTATCTGCTGCTCTCATTGCAGTCAATGAAGATTCTGAAGGACCATCAAAAGTCTCAAAGTGGAAATATGTACTTGGCTTCGTTTGTACTGTTGGAGCTTCTGCAATTTACTCTCTTTTGCTTTCTCTGATGCAGCTTTCCTTCCAGAAGGTACTGAAAAAGCAAAGTTTTGGTGTGATTTTGGATATGCAAATTTATACTTCACTTGTTGCTACTTGTATTTGCATCGGGGGTCTGTTTGCCAGTGGGGAATGGAAAACTTTGAGTGGAGAAATGCAGGGCTTTCACAAGGGAAAGGTTTCTTATGCAATGGTATTAGTTTGGACAGCTGTGTCTTGGCAGGTTTGTTCTGTTGGGGTTGTGGGATTGGTATATGTGGTTTCTTCACTCTTCTCCAACGTAATAAGTACAGCATCTTTGGCTATTACACCTGTTGTTGCGGTGATAGTTTTCCATGACAAGATGAATGGTGTGAAGGTAGTTGCTATGCTTATGGCTATTTGGGGTTTTGCTTCTTACATTTATCAGAATTACCTTGATGATTCTAAGTCAAGGAAATCACGATATGATAGAGAAAGAGAAACCCATAACTATCGTTTATGTTCTTGATTATCCGTGGAAGTAACACACAGAAACTTGTGGTCATAGATACTTCTTGATCAATTATTTTATAGATACTTATTGATCAATTATTTTTTCTCTGCAATTGATACTGTTTTTCAGTAATATGAAACGATTTCCGTTGGTTCTATTTGTGGCTGTTATGATTGAAAAGCATAAAAGGAGTCATGCTTTTTATATATTAATTATATAGATTTCTTGATGTTCTGGAACATATTTGTCTGTTGCAACTTTAGAAGCAGTTGCGTGACACAGCCATCAGCTTTACGGACTTGGCTGAGAAGATTCACGGGTCTTATTCATAGAATTTTCCAAACAGGTGCAGTTTATTTTTCATCTTGAAGTTGGGGTGATGATATACAAGAAATTTGTTGGTGATGCGTATGAACATATTAATTATAGACCATCTTCATTGGCTCTGTAGTCGTCAGTTTTAAATTTCCAAGGACGATTTGCTTAAATTGCAGTCAGAACAGAAGATGGAAAGAGACTCTTTTGCTTATTTTCTAGAAACCCACATAACATCAAATTTTCAAAATGGGGATCTATGGTCATTTTCTGATATATGAATGTTGTTGTTATGTGGGTTTAACTATTATTATTGCCTTTCATTTGTTCGTAAAAGCGCATGTTTAATGTCATCTGCGCTTCGTGTGTCCATCTCCATCTCCATCTCCATCCATCCTACAAATACATTTTGAGATTATTGATTGATTCGTTGAATTGATTGATTGTTCTTACCTGCACCATGCTGCATGAATGAGTAAAAGAGCAATTTTTAAATATTGTTGTCGCCGCCAATTAGCTAAGACTCGTAACTTGTTAGAGAAACGACACGTCGACGACACTCACTCATCAGGGATTAATTAAGATTTTATTTTTTAATTAAATTTGAAGATTTAGCTGGCCCCACATCTCAGCCAACACGATGAAAGATTTTTCTCAGCTAATTGGAACGCTTCCGATTTCGTTTACTAATTTACTACAAATTTTAAAAGAGTAACATCCACATCCTGGACCTGTAAGTAGTGTTCAGACTGCTTCATTTCAAAGCTTAAAATTCAACCATGCTAAAGCTGATGTAATGTTCCCTTCCTTCCTTAAATTATATATATATATATATATATATATATATATATATTATAAGGCCACGTTTTTAGCTGTTAAAATCTCAAACCGTAGTTATTGACCATTGGATGGAACTGAAAGTGATAGGCCGTTTGGAGTTACTGAAGAAAATGTACTTTCTGTCACTTGGAATTATTAATTTATTAGGGATAGGTTGCAAATCTAACTATATTTAAAAAAAAGAAAAAAAAAAGGGTAAATTTTCATTTAAAACATAACAAATATGCCAATAATACTTTTAAACAAATTACAGACGAATTGAAATGATCGGAATATGCATAATTAATAACATAGACACAATTGTTGCAAAATGAACAGGTGGCGTATACAATAAATCCAAACTTGTGTTGTGTGCATCAACACCATGTGTGATCGAAATGAGTAAAGGTGAAAGCTTCTCCGGGCAATGTCAGGATTATTGGTTTTCACTCGTATATTTTGAAGCAATTGTTATAATAATAATAATTATTATTATTATTTAGGGGGTCACTAAAGTAACAATCTTGCCAAGCGTAATTAATTGGTCATTTTAAGGCCCCGGAGACATTAATTTCCCTTATTATATAGGTCATACGTACTTCAACATAATTTAACTTTTCCCTAATTTATAAACTTTATATTATATTGTTGTAAAAGGAAATGGGGAAATTGATAACAAGTCAGCTGTATTAATTATTTGTTAATTAATTTGGATAGTCCTTCTCCATTATGTTTATTGAACAGCACATGGACAAGCCAGATAATTTAATTCCGATTTCTACACTCATCCTTTTTGTATTCTAATCATTTATTTTCCAAGACGGCAACAGTTGATTTTTGCAACGGCCTTCATTAACTCCTTGACCAATGAAGATTTTGAATTTTCTTGCCTCCGCCCCCTTTGGTTTTTGGTTTTTCATTTTCAATTTTTTTTTTTACCCCTTCATAAAGAAAAAAAAAAAAAAAAGAAGCAAAATAAAGGGGGTAAAAAAAGAGAAAGAAAGAACGAAAAGAAGCATCCTTTAAATCAAACAAAATAATCCTTGCGGTTGCACATAGAAAGTAGAAACCATTTTTTTTTTTTCCCAAAGATGGAGATGAATGATGATTGCGAAAATGAGTAGGAAGGTGTGTGTACTATATACTATACAGGAGCATTGTTTTTGTGACCGTTAGTAAAGAACTTAAACTTATATGATCACGGAATTCAAATACTGGGAGTTGGGGGTGTAGGCGAAAAAGGTTTAAGGCAGGGTGAAAGGGCAAAGAGTCATTATGATCTGATGGGCACGTGTCTAGTTCTCATTAGAAGATCTGTGCAGTAGGAGCCCACCGGATCAAAATCCACTCTGATGAGTTTCATCTCATCAGAATCAGAATCACAATCAGACTCAGTGACGCGGCCGGCGCCGTTAGCATTTGTTCTGTTCTATCGGTGGTATCAGACTCGAGGTCTTTAAATTCGGCATTAACAAATCAACTCTCTCTTAAATGTGTGGGTTCCACAACCACCCACTAGCAGTCTAGCCTGGCAGGCACCAGCACTAGCACTACCACTGCAACAAGTAGATGCCAACGAGATCATCAGACTCCTTTTGTTTTGTACACGTGTACCCACCATCTCCATTTGATCAAAAATTTGTTCAACGAATTGTTATATTGACCCACCCACCCACCCAACAATTTGAAATGTGTTAGTTAATTACGACTTACAAGCATATTAATTATATTAACAGTGGCCAAATGTCAATAACATTTTTAAACAAATCACAAAGATTGAAATCAACAAGAGATTAAAGTTCACAAACAATCAACACTTGTTATTATTACTATACCTAGTAGAAGAAAATGCTAATACTAGATTTTGATTATCTAACATTTGGCACACCTCACTCACTCAAAAGTGAAATGTTCAGTTCAATTTCGCAATTATACAATACCTTATAAAAATATATAAAATTATACAGGGAACAACCAACCCCCAAATTCCCCTTTTCTTTTTTTTCTTTTTTTCCTTTTTCCTTCTCTTTCCCAGTTTCCCTCTCCTAAATTTGTAATTTCTCCCTTTTTTTTTTTTTTTTTTCCACCCTTTCTCTTTTTTCCTTTCACCCAAACCCCGTTGTCTGTTCATGCTGTCAACCAAAATAAAAATGAATATTTTTAAAAGAAAAGGAAATGAACCACAAAGCAGGAGGGCAAAACCGTACTTTCAGAGAAAATCAAATCACTAACGCGGTGAATGTCAACGCCCATCACTCTCAACGGTTGTGATTGACTCTTCCAAAATCAGCAAGCTTCCTGGACCTGTTGGCGCAAAACGACGCCGCTGTAGAGAGGTGCGGTTTCATCGTATTCCTAACATCGCCGGAGTAAAACAATTCCGGCGGCACACCGCCTTTCTGATTCCAGTGCCGATTCGGACTCGCCCTCACCAACGGACTCAAACAGAACGCCAATCCTGAGACGTTCTTCCCGTGTGTGGTGGTCCGCGTCCGTCTAACGGCCGGCACCGCAGCCATCGGCGTCCTCCGCCACTCCTCCGTCGAGTCCCCGCTCCCGCGCGGCGATCGATCGCAGTCGTCGTCGGATTCAGTTTCTCTCGCCGGCGACATTCCCCGATTCGATAGCCGGCAGCCTCTCCGACCATTGGTGGTGGAATCATCCGCATAGCACAGGGTGGATTTCTTTTTCCGACGCGAAGGAAAAAGAGTAGAAAAGAACCAAGAAGACGGAGACGAGGAGGAAGGCTCAGGCTCAGGCTCAGGCTCAGGCTCGCGCTCGCTCGAATCTCGATAAGCAACCCTTGGATCGGAGTTATACTTATCGGATCTGGACCTGAACAGATTGGATAAAAAAGAGAACTTGCGGTTTGTCTTATGAACGGCGAGATTACGGGTGGTGGAAGTGGGGCGCAGTTGAGGAGTACTGTAGAAGCGGCTGGGATAGGCCCACGTGGAGGCGGTCGTGTCGTCAGATTTCCGACGGGAGACGTAAGGAGAAACGGAGCGAGGGAATAGAAGAGGCGGTGGTGGGTCCTTCAGCCGATCTTCAGCGGTGACACGTGTGTGGTGTTGATTCAGCTGAGATTGAGCTTGGGCTTGGGCTTGCGCGGCTACGAGAGCGAAGAGGCGTTCACGGAGACAAGAGGCGCAGACGCCGACGCTGCTACTGTGGTCCGACAAATGTTTCTTACACTTCATTGACTTGCAACAATTTTTCTTTTTGTAATTGTAACACACACACACACTGTATAGACTCTGTATCTCTATTTCTGACTCTCATCCATTTTTTCTATTTTCCTGTTTAGTGTTTGATTGAACAGTAATATTGTATACGTATTATATATGTGTGCGTGGGCATGAGGGCATCTATGTATGACCTGTGTTGTGTTTGCTGTAAGATGAAGAGATCTGATCCTGATGAGGAGGAAATCAAAGAGAGGAGGCTTTGTCTAATTGTCTTGTTCTCTCAAGTTTTCTGTGACGTACACAGAGAGAGACAGAGAGAGAGAGAGAGTGTGTGTGTGTGTGTGTGTGTGATTAGATTAATAGATCATATGCAAGTTTTTATTTTTAACTTTTATTGTGTTATTATATGCAACTGTAAGAGGGAGTTAGTGATGTTTCTCCTTATATATGGAGAAACATTGAAATGATGCCATTGCTATTGCCACACATACCAAGGTCTACAGGTTGGTCTTTATTCACTTTTCAAAATTCGAATTATGTGGTAGGGTAACAATTTTATTATGACAACTGACACACACACACAAATGCTCTGCTTTTGATCCGATCACACGTTTTAAGTTTTGATTACTTGAAAATCAAGATTATTATTTTTTTTGTTTGGGGTATTAAGTAAGGCCAGTGTTGACTCTTTTATTTATTGTGACTTGATGGGTGGTAGTGATTATTATTATATTAGATTGGTTACCTTACCTCACCTTTCTTCATTATTATTTTTTTCTTTCTTCTTGTTTTATTTAGAATAATCATTGGTTTTGATTATTTTGGTAAACAAAATGCAGAATTGTTTTGTTCTCTCTTTATCAGTCCTTGAATACAATACAAATACAACTGTCGTAAAATAGAGATTTGCACTGCACGCGCGCTGTAAAAATGCGCGGTGTGTGCTTTTAGAGTGAGTGGGAGAGAGGCTTTAATGTTGGGCTTGGGCTAGGGCTATTTTGGTTTGGAAGTTTTGTATTTTTTTTTTTATTTTATGGAAATACATATATACTAATATGCACTATGCCGCTCGCTCTTTAATCTTTTGCTTCTCAATGAACCCATTAAAACATCTCGCATTTATTCTCCCCACCTCGAGGTCGGCGAGGCCGAGGAGTGTCGGACCAAATCTTCCATTGTATTTTGACTTTTCTGCAGAGTAATTTCCTCTCCGCTCCGGTGATGATATTTTAGAATTCAATTTTCTTAAACCTAATTAATTATATTAATGTAATAGCCAAGTGGAGTCAACAAATAAATAAATAAGTAAATATACGACAATCAATTAATGAGATTCAACTCGAACTAAGATGAAATTGAGCAATGTCCATTAACCAAATTCCAATTCAAAGAATGATCAACAATATCAACATTACAATTATGTGTGATATAAGAATAAGAATGGCCTCGCGCTATTAATTTCACTGATGTTTTGCTGTTTGTTATGATCTAAGCAGCAAAAATGATGTCATTCCTTTTCAGTAAGGTGTGTATAGAAATATATATATATACACACACACGTGTAACGTGTATATATATATATATGTGATACCTAGCATTAATATTAATATTAATGATATATGTGAAGCACTAAGTGGTTCGCACGTTGATCATTCTAATTTGGATTACATATATACATCACATCTATATAGAGTAGAAGCAAGCCCTTTACAAGTGTCCCCATTAAGTAGCATATATATATATATATATATAGAAGAGCAACCGCCAACCAGTACTGAAAATGATTATCCCAGGTAATAAGTAAATGGAAAGCGTATACTGTATAGTATCTGTAGCTTCAAAATTCACACCAAATCAAAATTTCTTTCTTACCATCCACGTCTGGATATGTATACGGGCATATCTAATCTAATATCTATAGTTATATATATATGCATGATTGCTGCAGGGTGCAGAGACTACTTGGACTATATTTTGATCTTCCGTGCATTTGTTGCAAACTTCCTCTCGCTCCCGTGGTTTTTGTCAGCTGTCATGAATATTTGGTTTGGTAGGTTACTTATCTTCATACTTCATTCTTCAGAGTTCAGAGAGAATCTCTTATTTAAATTCATTATTTGCCGGTCCTTTTCATGAATATTTTCTTATTAGACTAGCGATAAATCAGCTTTTAATTTGATAAATCACCTATCGGGAAGGGAACCAATAGCTTCGTACTATATATTTTATTTGATCACTACTCTGCTCTTTTTTTTTTTTTTTTTTATTTGAACCATGAGAAAATCCTGAATAGGTACTAAACAAGGGAGGGCGTTCTAGTGCATTGTAGAGATGGTGTGGGACTCCCATCTCCTTTCATAAGAGTGAAAATCCCACTCCACCCTTAAAAAGAAAAAAAGTAAAACCTATTCTCAGTCTCTCGCCCTAAAATAACCCAAGTAAATATCGCTCCTTACTCCCACGCTTCAGCTAGTAAACAGGTAAAAGTTAACGAAACGGGAAAAATGGAAATAACATAAAGTCTTAAAGAAAGGAGAAAAGGAGGATATACAGGAAAATCAGTGGTCAGCTTTTACTTAAGGCTAGGTTTCGAAGTTGCTGCGGATTGCAGAGTTTGCGCTGCAAATCTTAGATAAAAATGTCAAATCAGATCAGAGCATCGTCGTCTCTGATCAGACGGCTCAAACATCAAATGCCGAATCCAGCGGTGTTGATTCAGACAAGATCGTTTACTCCAAGTGAAGGACAACGTCCTGTCATTGTCCACAAGCGTAGTCTTGACATTCTCCACGATCCTTGGTTTAATAAGGTCTGTTCTCTCATGACCGTCAATTTTTTCTCAATTCACTGGAGTTTCGTGATCCTTGTTGTTGTTTATTATTCACTCGTCTTGTTTAATTTATCTCCAAAAAAAAAAGAAGAGTTGCTGAATCATGAAATTTTTGTGTTTGCTGGCGTTGATATTAGGGTTTTGTTTTATTACTGAGTTGTTGAATGAAGCAAGAGTGTATCTGACTGTTTTAACTTCAAAAAATTATTAGGGAACGGCATTTTCCATGACAGAACGGGATCGTCTTGATCTTCGAGGACTGCTCCCTCCCAATGTTATGTCTACTGATCAACAAATTGAACGCTTCAGTGAGTTTTTCAGCATTCTCTCTTCCCATTTTGCTCACTTTCTTAAGTAATATAGCACACAGGGCTGTTTTATCATTGTAGAAATTTGTTGATTAACAGTGGTTGACTTGAAGAGGCTTGAGGTGCAAGCAAGAGATGGACCGACTGATCCAAATGCTCTGGCCAAGTGGCGAATACTTAATCGATTGCATGACAGAAATGAGACGATGTATTACAAGGTGACTGCATTTTGTCTAGTCGATAGAACTTTTCTTATTAATCGGTAATGTAAATATCTGTTAAATTTGGCAACAGCACAGCTGCTGATCCTGTTGGCAATTCTTGTATCTAGTATTTTGTGTTCTATGGCTTTTCACACTGCAACCGGTGATGAAGAATATGCAATCCTAACTTCCCTTCAAATTAACAGGTTTTAATTGCCAATATTGAGGAATATGCGCCAATAGTCTATACCCCAACTGTAGGTCTTGTTTGTCAGAACTACAGTGGTTTGTTCAGAAGACCTAGGGGCATGTATTTTAGCGCTGAAGATCGTGGAGAAATGAAGTCAATGGTTTATAATTGGCCTGCTGAACAGGTACTTACTGTCATTCCCGTTGCAATTAGTTTTAGAAACTTCTTCTTTACTCGATTTTATTCTGCTTATGATTTAGTTGCTGTTGAACTTGATCCCCATACGAAGGCGGCAAGGCCTCATCTTTGGATACATGTACAAGCTTCTTTTTGCATGTGAATTTCGGAGTCAGGGTTCAAATTTTTGAACTCCAACATTTCATCCTAGTTTTAGCTTTAGTTTTGCCGGGTCAATCAATTTTAAATGTTTTAGTGACATCTATTATCTCTTTGATTGTTTTACCATTCTTTCTGTACGTAAATATTTTTATACGTGGGAAAATAATGTATTACCTGTTTTTCTGTATACCATGTCAGTCTTGATGGGATTATCAGTGTTTCTATGGGATCTGGTGAAGTGAATACATAATTTATGTCTCATTATCACTTTTTTGCACTTGTATAATTGATTATATTTATTTGTTTTTGAGATGTACAGGTTGATATGATTGTTGTTACCGATGGAAGCAGAATATTAGGTCTTGGGGATCTTGGAGTTCAAGGTATTGGAATTGCAATTGGGAAGCTGGATTTATATGTTGCTGCTGCAGGCATAAATCCACAAAGGGTGATTTCTGCTGAAGCGATTATGTGCTTTCTAATAGAAACTAGATTTAATGTGGATTTAGAAAACCTTATCTGCTTTTTCCCTGCCTTCTCTGTGGCAATAGGTACTTCCCATCATGATCGATGTTGGAACTACTAATGAGAAGCTGCTTAAAGACCCTTTGTGTAAGTATTTCTCTGCCCAATTCCTGTAATGAAAGTGTGCATTTTTTATTTTCTTGCGCCACTTGGTGTATCCTTTCCACTCTGACGAATTAATGATCATCTTATTCATTCTTAATAGATTTGGGGTTGCAAGAACACCGTCTTGATGGTGATGAGTATGTCTCAGTCATTGATGAATTTATGGAAGCAATATTCACCCGTTGGCCGAATGTGATTGTGCAGGCAATGTTAATTGTGGCATATTTCGGTTTACTTATGTAACAACGAGGATTTGTTTCAGTACTCTCTTTGGTCAAGAGTTAGTAACAAACTTTGATCTGTGCAGTTTGAAGATTTCCAGAGTAAGTGGGCATTCAAGCTGTTACAGCGTTATAGATACAAGTACAGAATGTTTAACGATGATGTCCAGGTAATTGAGTCTCTGGTACTGATTTTAGCTTCGCACAATTATAAAACAATGCAATATTAAACTTGTGCCCGACTGTTAATGATAATTGCTCATGCAGGGGACAGCAGGGGTTGCAGTAGCTGGCCTTTTAGGAGCTGTGAGGGCACAAGGGAGGCCGATGATTGACTTTCCAAAGCAAAAGATTGTTGTTGCTGGGGCTGGAAGGTTAGCTTTGTATTCTCATTTTTTATTGAGAAGATGAAATGTTTATGGTGTTATTCTGTAAGATTTTGATTTTCTATGCCGTCATTGATATCATGTTAATCTACACTAACTCTTTGTACTTCATAAAATTCTCTCAAGTGCTGGCATATCCAAAGTTAGTGGGGAATAAGCCTAATAATTCCATTAGCTTCCTGGATTTCGGGAATCATCTTGTTTATTGGCTGATGAAATCTGGCCTCTACATCATGCTATTATCATCAATTAATATTAGTGTGGAGAAATTTAGTAATGTTTTATTGATCTTCAAACAATACAATTCTCGGTTAATATATACACGTGGAGGACAATAGGAAAGGAAACTAAATCAAATCCCTGCAAATTAGAGACTGACAACTATCAAGATCTCTTGTCTAAGGCATCAATATTTACAGTAAAATATAGCTAGGTGTTTTCCCACAATTAGTGCTGTGATAGGGTGTTTAGGTTAATGTTATTCAGTCAAGTGGCTACTAAAACGTGGGTGGTGTCATCGGAATTTGTTTGATTTATAATGCGTCATGCTTGTGCTGATTCCCTTCTTTCTCTGCTCTACACTTTCTTTTGTTAGATGCTTTTGGCTTTACTTTATGAATTTTACAAATACTAGTAGAATGTGATTAGCACAAGTTGAAGCATGCCCAATGCAAGAATACAGGGGGTCTTTGTGCATGATCTGTAAACTGCTGCAGTGCAGGATTGGGTGTTCTTAACTCTGCGAGGAAGACAATGGCAAGGATGTTAGGAAATAATGAATCTGCTTTTGAAAGTGCACGGAGTCAATTCTGGGTAGTTGATGCCAAGGTGAGTTCTTGCCCTTATTATTCTTGGCATCCTGCTTTCAATTGCCATAAACATTTCTTTATTGTAGTTCTTTGGCTGAACTCATTAATGTGCTTTCTCGATCCTGATTTGTTAGATTGCAAGCACCTTTGCATCCATATTGTGTCATGTTGAAGGATATTTTATTCCCACTGACTAGACATGATAATTAAATTGGTTGTCTCTTGTGTATATCCAGGGCCTTATAACTGAGGACCGTGAAAACATTGATCCAGATGCAAAGCCTTTTGCAAGGAAAGTCAATGAAATCAGTCGCCAAGGACTATGGGAAGGCGCTAGTCTTGTTGAAGTGGTTTGTGAAATTATTGCATGTGAACCATTCATATACTATAGTATCGGTCTGCATCCGTGATGTGTGTCTGTAATTGCAAGGTCTTTTTGGTGGAGTTTGCTAGTGGGAAGGTTTTATTGAAATTTAGTGCAGCCAACTAGATATTAGATAGAGATTATTCAAATTGAGATAAACACTGCAACATTCACTTGAAAAGGAGATAGAGCATGATGGGAGTTCTTTTAGTGATTTCATCTTAATTTTACATCTCTTTTCCAGTTCAGTTTTTGTACAAGTAATCCTTATTTGCTGACCATACTGTATTTATCATGGCTTCATTTCAAATTTGCAAGACCTTTAAACCCTATCTTCATTGTATTTCTTTTCTTTTTCACTTGTTTTATGTTTGAACCATTTTGGTGATTATGCTAAAACTAGCTTTGGAAGGTGAACATCAAATTCTGTTTTAAACAATATTGGCAGTTGGTTTTGTTTTTATTTAGCAGAAATAATCCTCATTTTTTGACCAAATCGTGTTTTATCATGACTTCTTTTTGAAATTTGGAAGACCATTAAGCTAATTGAGGCCTATCTTCCTCGTGTTTCCTTTCTTTCTCCCTTGTTTTATGTTTGAAACTAGTTTGGTGATTATTCTAAAACAAGGTTTGGATGGTGAACGTCAAAATCTGTTTTGAATAATATTGACTGGTGGGTTTTGTTTTTATTTCTGCTTTTTCCTGTCGCTTGAACAATCCCCTCATTTTCTGGGATTAGGCTAGGCTCCAGGATCGCTTACTAATTACTGTCAACATTTTTTTAATGTAACTAACCAGGTACAGCAAGTGAAACCTGATGTGCTTCTTGGATTATCTGCAGTTGGAGGATTGTTCTCAAAAGAGGTATAGAATGAGTATAAATGAAAGGATATTTTAGAAAGTATTTGATGTTGCTGGTTATACAGATAGTCAAAAAGTTGCAGAGGGATTTAAATATTATCTAGCACATTGAGAAATCCTCATGTGCATTGAGTGTGATGTTTTATAGACAACAAATCCACACTACTTTGTTGTATGAGCATGTACTATGTTCAGTTTGTGGTGACTGTAAAGTAATGGATGCTTAATGCCGTGGAAATTTTTTTTTTGAACTTAAATAGAAAACTAGCCGCAAAGTAACCAGACATAATTTGCATTTATAATATTGTAAACAAAGAAAGTATATTAGTAGAATGAAGTGACAATAAACCATTTTAAGAATTTTAAGTAGCACAGTCTTTCTTAGACTTAAAAGTATTATTCTATCTTATTGGTCCCCCAATGCCCATACATGCACATGCTATCTCAGGTTTTGGAAGCCATGAAAGGTTCAACTTCAACTAGACCAGCCATCTTTGCAATGTCAAACCCCACAAATAATGGTACAGCTTATCCTATCTTCTTCATCTTATGTGGTAAAAATAGCATGGGTTTATTTTAGTTTGCAGACTTATGAACTAGGTCTGCTTTTTCTTGTTCCGTTCTTTCCTCTTCGGCAGCTGAATGCACCCCGGAAGAAGCATTTTCCATTGTTGGTGACAATATTATATTTGCAAGTGGAAGCCCATTTAAAGATGTTGATCTTGGTATGTACGAAAACAACTGTATTGGATATTTTCTGCAGTCTTCTTGATTTTATTGTCTATTTGACTTATTTCTGGAGGTGGATGGAAGCATAATCTAGATCAGCTTATATATGATTTGTTGGAATTATGGAATAGATGTAAATAAATATAGACTTTACTGCCAATGTATGTCAGATGACATGGAGTGTGTACAAATGCAACATACTAGCACTATTTGGTTAATGACCATTCTATTGTTAAGGTTCTCATGGCCAAATCAGGTTGTGTTTTCTTTACTTAGTTGGCTGAAGTTGCTTCTTGGCCTCCATTACCATATAATATATCTATATGACAGGCATAAGAATAGGTTCTTGCTTCTCTCATTCTTTAGCAGCTGATATTGAACATTATTATCCTTGTAAATTTTAGAAAGTAAATATCCGCTTAATCCAACCTTTTAATTGATTGTATTTTTCCATGTGGTGAATTTTTCTTCCCTCTTTTCTTCATGATGATTATAAGGGTTTTCTAATTGCACCTTTGGATCCTGCAGGGAATGGTCACATTGGGCACTGCAACCAGGGCAACAACATGTACCTCTTTCCAGGGTTGGTTATCCAATTATACTTTGTTATGTGTAAATCCATATAAGTCATTTATTCCTTTTTAATGATACACCAATCCATTCATGCAGTGTTGGACTTGGTACTCTTCTATCCGGTTCAAGGATCGTCTCTGATGGCATGCTACAGGCTGCAGCAGAGTGGTATTGTCATTTTATCATTTTGAATAAACTTCTATCAGATGGGTTACTGCAAATGCTAAATTTGTGAATTTATGAATTTATTGCCATTGAATGGAAATATAAGATTGATGAAATTCAGACCTTTATAGCCCTTTTTTACTAGCACCACATAAGCATTTGCAATGCTATAAAGGCATTGTCTGCTGTTTTTTCTGTGCTTCTTGTAGTTAAGATTAATTTAGGTTTTCTGGTTCTTTTTTATCGGACTTTGATTGTCCTGAAATTCAATTGGAAATTACAGCCTAGCTGAATACATGACTGAAGAGGAGGTCCTCAAGGGAAAAATATACCCTTCTATGTCTAGGTAAACATTTGTTTTCTTCCCCTGTTTGGGAGGTTCGAAAAGTTTTTGAGTAAGCTCACTGAACTTATTGTTTTACACAGTATACGGAATATAACAAAGGATGTAGCTGCAGCTGTGGTGAAGGAAGCTGTGGAAGAGGATCTTGCAGAAGGTTACCGTGGTGTGGATGCTCGAGAGCTCCGGAGATTTAACCAGGTACTGACTTGTTACTTTTGATTCAAAAATCTGGCTTTAACTAAATAGAAGGAAAAGCTTGGTTCATAGTCTTTTGTGGATATCACACCGACAAAAGGTAAGCTGCTGTAGATGACTGGATTTTATGAAGCAAAACTTTTCACTTTAAATTCTTTGTAACAACATTAGAATGAACCATAATGGCATCAAAACTTGAAGCTGTTGCAGCAGGTGATCTTGATGGTTATGCCGTTTGGGCTACATTTCTCTTGAGAGGACAAGTATTATTGAGCACTCCGAAATATAAGACGGGCCCTATGCTTTAAATTTGATCGTCATAATCATTTGTGATTTGCAGGAGGAACTTGTAGAATTTGTAGGGTTGAACATGTGGGATCCGGAGTATCCAACTTTGGTTTATAGGAAGGAATGAACCACTCGTCCAATCCTCCCGGGACTTGAATTTATTCATGAAGCAACTATGTTCGAAGACTTAGCCAATCAGAGGAATCTTTCAAGATCTATGTACGGAGAACGAAATAACGGATAGCATTGTTGTATCATATGTACTTGATGTCTTGGGATCCTTTTTTAGCTATGCGCCATCTGTGTGGGCTGGCGCCAATTCTTATTCAAGTAAAATTCAGCACTCGTCCTAAGAACTGTTCTCAGAGGGTTTGGGTGTTCATAACGTTACATCAAGTGTGGAAAAGTTATAGAATTAGATATTATTTCTTTTTTTGGAAATAGATCATCGTCATCGGGTTGATTGCACCCATGTTTCTTTGATACTGGGTTACGTGGATGCTGTTTTGTCAAATTTTAAGAACACCAATTAACTTGGTATAACCGAATTATTTCTGACATATGGATAAAATAATCTAACTGAAAATTTTCCTTTAATAGGCCGAACCACAAAGCAGATAAAATGTTTTGTCGGCCCAGCTGACCCACCACGAACGAGAATATACTGTGTTTGTGAATTGGATTTATAGTCGTTGCAGCAGACGCTCATTCTGACATTGATGGTGGTTCTCAATTTTATTATACAATATTCAATTCTTTTTCCAAAAAATAACGTTAAAATATTTCAGGTTTATTTGGCACGCCGGATTGGATAAGATGAAATTATATTAGATAGCACTAGATTATATTTAATTAAACTATAAATAATCATATTTTGTGTTTGGTATTCTATGTAGTTAGTTAATAACTAATAATATGTCTTATATATTAATTTATCAAAATTATCTTATATTTATTTTAAAATGACGTTGAATATAATATAACTTAAGTCAATAATTATTGGTAAATTTATTAGAAAAATGTAAAATCTTCCCTTAATTTTTTTTTTATATTTAACATGTTATAGTTTTTAGATTTATATTTTATTAAATAATATTATCATAAACATAACAAGAACATCATCTACAAATATAATACGAATATTAGTCCATAAATAAAAAAATTACATAACAATGTCATTAGATATATTTAACATAAATTGAATTTTTTAACATAAAAAACACTCAACTACCATATAAAACATGAAATTTCATTATGTTAAATAATTACAACAAATAAATAAAAGAATAAAAAAATATTTAACATAAATTGAATTTTTTTGTCAATATTTGAGGAGATTTACTGCATGAACAGAGGAGATTTGACGATGAGAAGAGACTTTTGCATTGAGAGGGATTGAGAGAAATTCTAATAATTTTTTTTCTTATCCTATAATCAGTGATATGCTAAATTTTAGCTTACATATTATTATCCCAAGTCCCTCCACCCCCCTTTTTGTTATAAAATTTTAATACTGTATTGAATTAAATGATGGGCTCTACTAATTTTATCCTACAATTACTTTTGTGTACCAAACACTGCATTTAGATAATTTTATCTAATCTCATCATTTTATACTCCAACCAAACGAACCCTTCTTATATAACATGTCATTGAATGGGAAGGTAGGGTTTTACTTGTTCTCAGTTGTCTATATTAGAAATGAAAAATACAAGGATTTCTAATTCTGCTCACACTATTTAAGGAGAAATTTAACTAATTCTCATCTCACTAATAAATCTATTTCCATTCCTGTTTGTGAGAGATGATATATTTTGAGTTTCTACAAAGACTTCAACTTATATCTCTATCTCCGACTCCCATGAAAAAAAAAAAAAACTTATATCTCTTTAATAAAATAAGTAAAATCATATTTATTTAATCGAGAATTAAGATATTTAATTTATATTTGAACTAATATATTACCGATAAAATTTTAGTATTTAGATTAAAAAAAATAAGACCCAATGACTAATTATTACTTAAATCAATTAAATAATACTTTGCCATAAACTAAATAAATAAACAGTATTATTATAATTTTATTATGGACACAGACAGCACGACCTTACCATCAGAAACCAAAAGGCTGAAGTCTAGAAGCTTCAGATTTTCCATTTAAAATAATAATAAAAAAACGGTACATACAGATTTTGATTTGATTTGATTTGATTTTTCACAAAATTATGAAGCAGGGCTGCAGGGTCCGCTTTCGTCCGTTCAATTTCGTTTAAAATTCAAAATTTAAACGCGTAGCGTCCTTTTAATATCCACTATATTTCCTTTATTTGATTGTTAAAATAAAATCAAACTCCACGTGTCAGCAATCCGAACGGTGCGTAGCGGGCGCAGTAGCAGTATATATTTTACTTTTTCCGAGGACGACCAATTGAAATTGACCATGACCCTTGTGGCCTTTGTCCAAAAACAGGCGCTATATTTTAATTTATTTATTATTCTCTCGTTATTAGTCGTTTGATTCTCTCTTCCCTCTCTCTCTTCATCTCTGATCTCCTGTATTAAGTTTGTAACTCAAACTAAACGTAAGCTAAAACCAAACCAACCCAACCGAACCAAACCAAACCAAACCAGGGAAGGCAGAAGACACCACCAGCTCTACTGTCAACGCCCTCTCTTCTCCTTCTCCTTGTAGAATCCAGAGTTCTCCAGTGAATATCCGAAAGGGCGTGAAGTAGTATGTTTCGTTAAATATTAGGGTTTTATTTAGTTAATTTTATAGTACCAGTTAATTTAGTTGCAACAGCAAAGCAAAAGCAGTAGCGAAATTAGAAAAATGACTACGATGGAGAGCTTGATCGGGTTGGTGAATCGGATCCAGAGAGCATGCACTATGCTCGGAGATTACGGAGGTGGCGAAAACACTTTCTCTTCTCTTTGGGAAGCTCTTCCTTCCGTTGCCGTCGTCGGTGGCCAGAGTTCGGGCAAATCTTCGGTGCTCGAAAGCGTGGTCGGCCGCGACTTTCTTCCTAGAGGATCCGGTTAGTTTTTCTCTTCTTGTTCTGGATAATTTTTTTTTGTTTGATTAATTAATTGATTATTTGCCTCGAGCTTCATCATTGAAATAATCATGATAATAATTGCAGGGATTGTGACGAGGCGGCCATTGGTACTGCAGCTTCATAAGACAGAAGATGGTTCAGAGGAGTATGCTGAGTTTCTTCACTTGCCCAAGAGACGATTCACTGATTTCTGTATGTCTAATCTCGTTTAATTCTTTGGCCTCGTTAATATGTGCTGCTTTTGATTGCGCAAGTTTCGTCCATGACTTTGACTTGTACTTCTAAAATGTTAATTCCTCTTTAATTATTTATGAGTGGAATCAAGTATGCACTTCCATTTCCATTCGTTTATGTCAAATGATGTTTATTTTTTCATTTTTTTACTTGGGAGCTCAATTAATCTTTCTAATTCTGGGGTGCCACAGCCATGGTTCGTAAGGAAATTCAGGATGAAACTGATAGGGTAACTGGGAAGACGAAACAAATTTCTCCGATACCTATCCATCTTAGTATCTACTCTCCAAATGGTCCGTCATTTCTTTTACCCTTTCTATTGTTTTCCTTTTCTCGCATGAGTGATTTTCATTTCTCCCTAAAGATCTTTTGGTGGTTCCCTTGATTTGCAGTTGTCAACTTAACCCTGATTGATTTACCTGGTCTGACCAAAGTCGCCGTTGGTATGTCTTATTTATACATAGTTTTTTTATTATGAATTTACCTTTTTCCACTTTGTGGTTATAATCTATGATTCTGAACATGGAAATTACACTTTTCAGAGGGACAACCTGATACGATTGTCCAAGACATTGAATCTATGGTGCGATCTTATGTTGAGAAGGTAACAAGCAACGACTAATGTTTCTGTTTATGTTATCTTCTCACATTTTTGGTTTCCCCGTTTTTCTTGAATTGACTAAGCCTCTGTTGAGACTAATATCTCCTATTATTCATGGCTTGTGGCTAGTTCGAGCTGCTATTTGAGCATATTACATTTGCTTCTGTACATTTTCTTTTCAAATTCAATTCAATATGTTACTGTGCACCAATATAGGGCGGCTTTAGATTTTGATAAGTATTTTCTATTTTTATGACATTTGCATCTGGTAGTTTATGTTATTGCTTGGCATTTATTTACCATATATCTGTTTTCAAGTTGAATTTCTTATTTTTGGTATTGTTTTCAATTCTAGCTGATGTTTGTTTCTTATTTTGTAGCCTAATTGTGTCATATTAGCAATATCACCAGCCAATCAAGATATTGCAACTTCTGATGCAATCAAGCTCGCAAGAGAAGTGGATCCCACTGGTAGTCATTTACTGTCTTCTACAGTTAAATTATACATTCTATGCAGAAAATTGTCCTGCAGTTTAATCTTAAATCACAAATTGATTGAGCGAACTGTTGCAGGTGAACGGACATTTGGGGTGTTGACGAAGCTGGATTTGATGGACAAAGGAACTAATGCATTGGATGTAAGTATTTTGTCTATCTATCTTAGTTTTCCTGTAATTTTCACTGTTTTCAAGTTCCCAATAGTTGGGTTGAAGGCCATGTTAGAGATTTAGATATCATGTGAGTAGAACTGATTTTAGCATGAGGAATTGTGGTATTTGGTATTGCAACCGTGATCCCAGAGAATTTCTACGGCATCCAGAGTCTGTTTATGTTTTTCTACCGCATATTGTGCATCTTTCTTGAATTGCTTCTTCAATTATTTGAAAATGTTGAATAAGTTTTAATTTGCTTCTCTACCCTAAGGTGCTGGAAGGAAGATCTTATCGACTACAACATCCTTGGGTTGGAATTGTGAACCGCTCACAAGCTGATATAAACAGAAACGTTGACATGATTGTTGCAAGGCGCAAGGAACGCGAGTACTTTGCTACCAGTCCGGACTATGGACACTTATCCAGCAAAATGGGTTCAGAGTATCTTGCAAAGCTTCTGTCAAAGGTTCTTTCTTTTTTTTTTTTTCCGGCATCTTTTGATTTAAGATAACGTTTTGAAAAATAAGATATAATAACTGAATATCATTTTGATGTGGTACCTTGTTTTTAGCACTTGGAATCTGTAATTAGGTCTCGGATACCAAGCATCTCATCCTTGATAAACAAAAGCATTGAAGAACTTGAATCTGAGATGGACCATCTTGGTCGGCCTGTTGCTGTTGATGCTGGGGTGAGTGGCTTAAACTTGTATGGTTATTTATGAAAAAGAGTTTACTGTGTTGTTCATAACTTTGGTGTTATATTTTAGGCTCAACTATACACTATTTTGGAACTATGCCGAGCATTTGACCGTATATTCAAGGAGCATCTGGATGGAGGGTAATTGCCTATCAACTTCAATTTTTTCTCTAGCTAGAGTTGTAGTTTTTTCAGCAGCCAAACTGTGATAAAATCAAGGGTTTTCTTCTTCTTCTTCTTTTTTTAATTATTTATATTTTTATTTCTTTCTTTCTCTGGAAGAGGTGGGGGGTTATTGGTTTGACCACATTTAAATCATGTGCTGTTTGATTTTGTCTTTGCTATTCTATTCTGGTTTTAATTTCATTCTTCAGGTGGGTCCTTTATCTAACCAACCTCATTTTTATTAAGAATATATTAATTATCATTATTTTTACTTTTGTTTTCATTTTTGAGTGTGATATAATATAATTTAAGAAGTTAGCTTTTAGCTGAAGAGAAAGGAATGGCAGGTGGTTAGATCTAGACACCTAAACCTTTCTCTTTGCCTGGCTTTCTAGTTGAGCTGTTTATGCCAGAGCTGAACCATGAATGACTCTGTTTTATAGGGACAAATGCTCCTGATGTACATCTGTTCTTAGTCCCAGACTTTGACTGAATAAGTTTCTACTTTTAAAGTGATTGTTTGACTGGAATATAATGCTCGATTTCTTCTTTGGATTTCATTTTATCTTAGGCGACCCGGAGGTGATCGTATTTATGGAGTCTTTGACAACCAGCTTCCTGCTGCTTTGAGGAAGCTTCCATTTGACCGGCATCTGTCTCTGCAGAATGTAAAGAAAGTAGTATCAGAGGCAGATGGTTATCAGCCTCACTTGATTGCCCCAGAGCAAGGTTATCGACGCCTAATTGAAGGTTCACTGAGTTATTTCCGAGGTCCAGCTGAAGCTTCTGTGGATGCGGTAAGTTGTCTCAGTTTCTGCAATTACTGAATTGCTAGGTTTGGCCTAAAGCAGATGTTCAAGTTTGTCTGGAAGCTGTAAAAACGTCTTTACTGATTTAGAAATTATGGCGTAGGTGCACTTTGTATTGAAAGAGCTCGTGAGGAAGTCAATTGGAGAAACTCAGGTTAAACTTTATATACTTTTTCTTATCTTAGAGTTGACAGGAAAGTATATGTGTTAAATGTTTTTGCACAAGCAGGAGTTGAAGCGCTTCCCAACTCTGCAAGCTGAGATATCAGTTGCTGCAAATGAGGCTTTGGAAAGGTTCCGTGATGAGGGCAAGAAGACAGTTCTCCGTTTGGTGGATATGGAAGCTTCATATTTAACAGTTGAATTCTTTCGTAAGCTTCCCCAGGAAGTGGAGAAAGCAGGAAATCCTGGAAATTCTGGAAATACTGCTTCCCAAGCAGTTGATCGGTATTCTGAGCCTCATTTTAGGAGGATAGGATCAAATGTGTCCTCGTATGTGGGTATGGTGTCAGAAACACTTAGGAACACTATTCCTAAGGCAGTTGTTTATTGTCAAGTTAGGGAGGCCAAGCTGTCATTATTAAATCACTTCTACACTCAAATAGGCAGGAAAGAGGTGCTCTCTCTCGCCCTCTCATATTTGTATGTCATTCGAATGAGCATGAGACTCTCATCTTATTAATTTTTCTTTTGTTGCTGGTTTCCAATCTGTTGCAGGCTAAGCAGCTTGGACAATTGTTGGATGAAGACCCGTCCTTGATGGAAAGGAGACAACAGTGTGCTAAGAGGCTTGAATTGTACAAGGCAGCGAGGGATGAGATAGATTCAGTTGCATGGGCTCGATGAGATTAATTCACGTTTGCTACTACCTTGTATTATAGACATGCAGATGAATTATTCATATTTAGCAGTCTTATTGTTAATTCAACTGTTTCACGCTTGAAATTCTTTGTTTTCTTTTTTACTTGCATAGATGTGCTATTCCTCACCGTATTGTATGTAGATTGATTGGGTTGGGAACTTGGAACGCTAGATTCTTGTAATGTCGTCTATCTAATAGTAAATTTTTTTTATGAGTCTTGTTATTTATTCCTTTCTGTCTCTTTCAGTTATGGCTTATACCTGACATTGACACAAGTTAGATGATGTATTTATAAATTGCTAATGTGAAAGGGGAATGTGATTTATTGATTTGTTTATCTCTAAGATAAGGAGAGGAATGAGAATCAAGCCAATTCGGAAATAATTATTGGAGTTTTGATTTCTAAGGGGTTGGGTGTCATAACTCCATTTTGGGACTAACCAAATTACTTTCTATTCAAATCTTATAATTCTCATTTTTGGCCTTCTTTAAAATATATATATATTTAAAAAAAAAAAGGGCAAATCGAGCATTGCATAAATCAATCCCGTCGTTGTTGCTGTTCGCCAATTTTGTTGTTGAACATTCGTCGATCATCTTCACTTGCTGTTGCTTTATTATCGGTTGTTGCTGTCGATGTTGATGATTATTATTATTATTGCTGTTGTTGTTATTATTTTTATTAATATTTTTGTTGTTATTATTGTTATTTTTATTAATAATAAGTTTTTTTAATAATGATAATCATAATTATTATGCAAACAACATCAACAATAATAATGAACTAAAGACATTTTAGTAACTTGTTACTATTCATTTCGATTCAAAGATGAAATAAACGCATTAATGGCAATACAATTAATTTTGATTATGATTCCTACCGTTAAAATAAGCATCTTACTCTGATTTTCATTCCAGCCCATTTCGATTTCACTCCATTACAATTCTAATCCATTGTGATTATCAATTAGTAGACGTACTAAAGAAAAAAAAAGTACAAAGCACCACAATTTTAAAAGGAAAATGGAAAAAAAATCTTAAAAAATGGAGGATTAAGTTGTAACGGAAATCATCAAAATAGCCATATTACATTTATTTTCAATTTATCGATGATAAATCATTTATATAACTTTGATTATAATAATAAAAAAAATGTTGCTGCAAGACGTCATCACATAGTAGATTTTAACAGAAAAAATATAAAGCCACGAGATCTTTAGTCCATATATAACATCATAATTTGTTGAAGTATACACATGGTAAGAGCCATTACAAATAGTCCGTTTAAGATTGAGGTTGGGCAGCTATACCTTAAAAGATACAGTATTTAGTAAACACTAATTGTTATAGTTTGGAAGCTATATTGATATGATTTTTCACTTGTATGATAAAAAACCTATTATATATTTAATAATATTATCAAAATTATTATTTAAAATTTATATTTATTACATATTATTAATTTTTGTTTCATAATTATAATTTTTTTTTATAATAACTGTAGCTTCTCAATCCCAAACATACCCATAATAAATTTAGATAGCGAGGAAAACAAAATCTCGAGAAAGCCCTTAGTATATGTATATCATCGTTAAAACATAAGAAGTAAATAAAAAAACAGAAGAGTAATACCCAAGAATTTTGTTTTGTGTAAATTGTAATTAAACTAGCGTTCATAAAAAGTCACGGGATTATCTTCCATGTCTACATTGCACATGACATCCACGTGACTGAATTGAATAGTGAAAATAATACATTACACGTTGAGAATGAGAAGAGAAGATAGCATTCCTTAAACCCCAAATCCAAAAGAAAGGGGAGGAGATGGCTGCTATGATGAGTATGAGAGGATGTTTCAGCCATTTACAATTACAGCTATGGCAAATTCCTCGCAGTAAAATTTGTCTTCGAAGATCTCGATTGTCAACAGGTTTCGCTAATTCCATTTGCAATCTCCGGATTCCACTCCAATTCCTATTCAATTGCTGGCTTATGCGTGTTTCCATCAATTACAGAATATCAGAGCTCGTGCTTTTGTAGTCAACAAGTACAGACCGCCGCCCGCGGAGTTTTGCAGAACAAGCCGATGGTTTTTTTTTTTTTTAACAAATTGCTCTATTAACAAAAGAAAACAAAAAGTATGAATGCAGTTTTAATTAAATGAAGTTGTGTTGTTTTGTATTTAACAGGTGAAGAAAATTGAAAGTGTTGGTGCATTTCAAAAATTACCTATGGTGATGCCATCTGTTGATATTTTGTCCTCCGCTTTAAAGAAGGCCAAAAGAGTCTCAGCAACCAAAGGTTATTATCCCCTTATATTATCCTGTTTAATTGGGATACTTTTTTTTATAGTATTTGATTTTATTAGGCATTTCCAATATTGCCAAGCGAGAGAGAAACAAAGCTGCTAAGCAACTTGATGCGCTGATGAAAGTATGCCCTGACTTCATCTGTTATTTATTCTATTTCAATACTTGTATTTTAAACACACAGCTTAAAGCTGATATCTTCAGGAATTGGCAGTTCCGTTGAGAGACTACATGGCAAATTTTCCTAATAGAAAATATTTGCACCCTTATGAACGGTCTCTTATTGAGCTGACACTTGGGGATGGAAACTATGAAAAGGTAATTGTTTGACCATATACTGCTCTTTAGCTACGCATTGTTACCGAGAAATCTGTTTTGTTTCTTTATGGGTTTCTTAACTTAAGTTATTGACTGTGTTGACGTTTCAAAGGACTTTTTTAATACACACAATTTTTTTACACTTGTGCATTGACAGGTTTTGAAAAATGTGGACGCTCTGAGAAAGAAGGTTGTATCAGCTGGAAAAGAGCATGCTTCTCTCTGTGCAAAGGTTTGACTCCTGGCTGGATACTGAATTCAATCCTTTATCTTATGGGAGTGCTTTTGGTTGTTTAATTGAATAATGCTGTTGTTCACTTTCTGTTGGATTCTTCAGCTTTAATCAAGTAATCAACTGTGATGTGTTTGTGCACATTTCTTCCTGATGCTTTGCCTGTTTTATCCCTTTGTTTTCCTCTAGATGTTAAAGGCTTACTCGTTTATACGTGTTATCTTACTCGCTTGTTTTCATTAGTTGCGCTTGAAGGCTGAATGTTTTAATACATGTTATATATTACACTTTTATTTATTGAAACAAATTTGCTTTAAGTGACCTTTCTATTTAATTCCCTCCAGTCTTTGTCAAAAAGAGAAGCGGAGGAAAGGTTGAGTGAGGTCAGTTATTATGTGCTTGCAAAGTACTGAATAAGTATTTTTTCTTTTTTGGGTTTTAATGTCCATAAATATCATGTATGCTATGATTTTACCTGCAGGGTTTAGAGAGACTTGAGGAAATTTTTAACCGAGAAGGAAAAGCTGTTGATGATTTATTGAACATTGCCAAGGTATCTTTCGTTTTTATATAGTATGGTGAATTATGCTATGATTGTTTTTATTGTCTTTTCATTGTTTTCAAACCCCAATGTTTGTGCTTATATAAAATCAGCTCATGTTGCAACTGGATCATATCTGACAAGCCATGTTTCATCTGTGGTTTATAGACTTTGCGGGCAATGCCTGTTGTTGATCTTGAAACACCTACTCTCTGTCTCGTTGGAGCTCCTAATGTGGGGAAGTCATCCTTGGTTCGTGTACTCTCCACTGGGAAGCCTGAGGTTTGCACAGATTTCCTACTGATAGTTATTTGCTCTCAATTGTTCTTGTTAAATTTCCCATAGTTTAATATAAATGCTGCAAAAGAATGATGTTGCTGAACCTAGTTGATCCAAGCTTACTCATGGTCAAAGTGTTGTTGAGTCTTAAGTGTTTAGATCTGGCTGAGCTCTCAAATGAGCTGTTCAATTGTCCTTGAAGGAGTTCTACAGTATATTTTGTAACTTTGTTTTATCAGTTATTGTAACAACAATCCTTCTTGGTAGTACTTCTCAATTGCTGTTTCGTGAAAGAGGGAGAAAGTGGGCAAAAACAATTTATGAGTTTGGCAAACACCGATTTTGAATGGAATCTTACATTCCATAAGTAGGGGAGGATAAGCGCAATGATGACTTTAAATGATGGTTCTCTTGGAGTTTGTTTCACCGGGGATTTGAGTTGTAAATTTTGAAATATCTATCTGAATGTAAAAGGTGAACTAGAATGTTTGGAAAAACTGTTGGTACCTTGCTGTTAACAGTGACTTCTCTTTTCCCCTTAGGTCTGCAACTACCCATTTACCACTAGAGGAATTCTGATGGGTCACATTAATTTAAGCTACCAGAATTTTCAGGTCAAGCATTGCCTTTAATATGCAAATACTACTGCATTTACATTTTCATTTCAGAATTTGTTTACGTTTTCATGTTGATGGCAGATCACTGACACCCCTGGCCTATTGCAGAGACATGATGGTAAAAGACACTTGACTTTTCGCTAATTGAATATCATATACATTCTGTAAAGTTGTTTTATTGATTACTCCTAATCATTAATTGATTATTTCTTGATTAAACCTGAAGAGGACAGGAACAATTTGGAGAAGTTAACTCTTGCAGTCCTCACTTATTTGCCAACAGCAATAATATTTGTCCATGATCTCTCTGGAGAATGTGGAACGTCACCTTCTGATCAGGTATTGACTATGTAGCTTAAATAGAGAACATAATGTGTGCATACACTGTTATATGGTTAGAAAATTACATTTCATTACCCTGACCATTGTTCTTGTTTAGAAAGTGTTCAGATTAACTGTATTTCCTTTATCTCCATTATTGATTAATTCTGGTTGCTGATATTGTGTAATGCAGTTCAGGATATACAAAGAGATTAAGGAAAGGTTCAGTGATCATATTTGGCTTGATGTTATCTCAAAATGTGATCTGTTGCAAACATCTCCTGTGGCATACGTCACGGAAGATGAGGATGCTGAGCATCTCGAAATGGCTAGTTACCGCAAAATGGGACCCGATGGAGCAATCCGTGTATCAGTGATGAATGAAGAAGGTCTCAATGAGGTAACTCAGTTTGACTCTCACAACTCTTAGCCTTCTTTTCCTTTTCTGACATTATGTTGGTTCATAACAAGAACATTTTCTTTGTATTTGACCTAGTTAATGTTGAAGATTGCATTTTGCAGTGAAATTTAATGACTTATAAAGCAGACGTTGGAACTACCATGCCAATATGTTTCAATTGTTCATGTTTTAATGTTTTCTTGACGTTTTGCAACTTGAATTGAATGTCTGTGCCATGCAGCTTAAGGATAGGGTGAACCAGATGCTAGTTGCACAGATGGACAAGATTAAAAGTCGGAGCAATGAAGATATTCCGGAAGTTGCTACTGAAAGCATTCGTCTGTAACCGGAGAAGTATCTCTGCTATCGAGAAACTCGATATTGGGGTGCAACTTGATGATTTGGTAGTACATAGTGACTCTTAACTGTTGTTAAGGTACCTCTATGGGTGGACATCGGAGATTTGCCGACAGGCAGTTCCATCACATTACCTATCACTTACAAAGCCATGCACGAGGAAGAACAATCTGGATTGAGTAGACAATATCCTAACAATTCATGTAAATGGCTTGGGACAGTAACTTTCCATAAAAAATGATGATTCACAATTGTTTTCTGCTTTCATAATGTTTTCATAATCCGCTGCTGGGATACACTGGTTAGTTTTAACTTTTTTAACTTGGGGAAGCAGGAATGGGTAACCTTTTTTGGTGGAAAAAGCAAAAAAGAGGTCATATCCATGAAAAATACAAAAGGTGGATTGTCAATTGACATCATTGAACATGAGAGCATTGATTTTGTGAATTCCAATGTCAGATATGGGCTCAATAGGGTGGTCATCCCCCTCCGGTGAGTATGAAAATGCTTCTCTGGTGAACTCATCTGCAAATCATGGGTAGAAGTCGTATTAAATAAACAAAATGGACAGACTAAATTGGTAATTTGGTCAAAGTGAAGGTTGAAAGCTTACCAAACATTTTATTCAAGGAAGTCGGAGCGGGAGTGGACATGAAATTGAGACCAATATAAAACACAAGTGCTAATACTAGTGTCACCATAGCATAAGCTGGCACAGCCAACGCCCAATACCTGAATGAGATAGAAACCAAAATAAAAATAAAATTAATATATATTTCTGTGTGTGTGTGTGTGAATTATCTCTCACCTACTAGGATAGTAATAAATCCCAATTGCATTTAAACAGCGTTCAGGAACATATGCCCACAGTAAGAAAATGCCTGCTAATTCATTAAGAAGTAATACTAAAGGTCAACTCATTATTATTTTTTGTAAATGAATGAATAAAGCAGCAGCAAATCTGCAAATGCAATGCATATATGTAAATTGGATTAGGATTTGATATGAATGGATAAAAAAGATTATTTGAAAAAAAAAAAAGGAAGAAAAAGAAGAGAGAGACCCATGGCGACCACAGTGGTGATGGATCCAACAAAGCCATAAACTTCAGAAGTTTTAGGACCAAACTCAGAATGAGTTCTGTCATCTTGATCTAAAAATGCAACAGTTGCTCTCCTTCTCTTTGAGAAACTCAGAATCCTTCTTGGACTATTTACTGAATATCGATCCTCCATCACTTCAGCACCTTCCCTATCCTACCCGTTTTTTCTTTTGGGAAAAAAAAAAAATCCAACTCCGTAAACCAGAATTTAGATCTCAGATCTCAATAGTTGTCACGTCAAGAGTTTATTAGAGAATTCACCTCCAACGGCTAAAGCACCCTACTTATTATTATCTATTTATTTAGGTTTTCTGTATTAATAAATAAATATAATAATTATTAGGTGTCAATAAAAACAATAATACTCTCATTGTGGTCATAGTCATTTGATCTAATCGAACATCTAAAGTGCATGTACAGTACAGCTAGTAAAGCTAGCTAGCTCACTCATTGTCATTCATCTGCAATCCTCCTGCACCAATTAATTAAAAATATTCAAAATTCAATCACAAATTCACAAATACAACAGAAAGAAAGATAGAAGTTGGAATTTTAACCGCAGCGCGGGTTGTTGAAAACAAAACTTGAGCCGAGCTGAATGAAATTCTGATGAGCCTATGCCTAAGCCTTCTAAAATTCTAATACTATTCTTATGTTGAGCAACAGAGACCCTAAGTGGGAAAAAAAAAATTAAAAAACCACTTATGATTTTACAGGAGAAAATGGCTAATCATTACAAAACCTCAGAATTCCATAATAGTATAATATCCTAAATTGAACAAATATAACAATTTAACACCTGGAAAGAACTGATTTATAATCCTGAACCCTTCACTGCCAAAAAAACCCATAATAATAAAATCAATTGTTTATAATAATAATAAATAACCTACTAACGTTGATGGATCGGAAACAAACGGCTCAAAAGTGGCTAGAAGCTGCAACGCCGGAACGAAACTGACAGCGTCGGGCGTCGGCGGAGTGTGGATGTGTGTGAATGAGACTGTGAGAGTGAGTGAGCTGGAGTGTGGGCGTCGGCTGGGGGGTTGTGCCGCCGTTGTGGAAGAAGATGAGAAGAGAGGAATTACCGAAGGTTAGGGATTTCGATTTTGACTTTGGGATTGGGCATGCCTGTGCCCTGTGCGTGAGGGCGACATTTTATAAAAGGCTTAACTCGATCGGGTTGAACTTGAACCGAAAATAAAACCGATCGGATTGCAACTTTTAGGCCCGTTTGAGATTACTTTTGGGAGGTTTGAAAGTGATTTTGAGAATTTAAAAATTAATTTTAGTATTTGGTAAAAAAAATTTAAAATCACTTATGTCAAAATCAACCTCTCTACAGCTAATTTTGAAAAGTAAGAAAGGAGTAGCTTTTAAATTCTGATTTTGAAAATTAATTTTATCTTTTAATACAATTTCATAAATATGCTTATAATTATTACCTAAACCCAAACTATTCTTATTCAAATTGGAAACAAAATCGATATTTCAATAAATTTTTATTATAAAAAATAAAAGAAATAAAATTAATATAGTATAAATCTTATTTTTAATTAAATTATTATAATACATAATTAAAAATATTGTATGTATATGTTTTTATATGTGTAAGTAAATTTCATCTTACATTATATCTATTTTAGTCATTTATTTTTTTACAGCAGTTTAACAGTAAGATTTATCAAACACCCACAACTATTTTCAAAACTCACAGTACTTCTGAAAACAAAACTTACCAAACACTTAACTAACACAACTGATTATTTCTACAACACAACTAATAACAATTATTTTAAAAGCTACCGCATTACCAAATTGAATTCAACCCTTACCATGTTTAAATTTTATAAGTTAACCCGAATTGAATTCAACCCAAAATAACTCCAACCTAACGCTATTACAGCTAGCTAGCTCATTGTCATACTCATTCGTCCGTAATCCTACTGCACCAATTCATTAAAAATATTCAAAATTCAATCACAAATTCACAAATACAATAGAAAGAAAGATAAAATTTGGAATTTTAACCGGAGCGCGGGTTGTCATCCTGTATTGTATCATTGTATGTATAGGTTGAAAACAAAACATAAGCCGAGTTGAATGAAATTATGATGAGCCTTCTAAAATTCTAATTCTATTCTCGGTTTTTGTTGTTTTTAATCGAGGCTGATGAAACACTCTTGGTGGATGTGTGCTAGAGCGGGCAAAAATGGTCGATTCCACGAACGATAACAAACATTGCAAACTTTTGTTTGGTGGTGGAAATTGAAAAAAAAAATTTTAAAATATATTGATAATTTTTTTTTCCATCAACAGTCAACACCACTTATTCCTGCGAAATTATCTCGTCCTCCTTTTTTCCCCCTAATTTCTCCATTTTATAAATAAATAATGTCCAGATCCACTTAATTATAGACGTTTATAAAACTAAATGCAATTTGAATGCTTGTGGTTGGTTTTCTATTCTCTATCATTACGGAACAGAAACATCACAAGTAATGATGATGGCTTTTTTAAAAAAGAAAAAAGAAAAAAATAACGATATTATGCTGGAAAATGCGAATCTCACATATCATGCTGATTTCAATTATACGACCACTGGGAGTCGGAGGCCAGCGTTAAGGAATCCGAATTGTATTCCCAATGAAGAAGAAGAATCATATGCCTCCGTTTATATTATTTGTTATTATTCTTTTTTCCCAATTTGTCACTGTATATACATTTCTTAATTTTGGAGTATCTCGTTAAAATTTGTTAGTTATGGACTTATAGGCCATGTTTGGCATGTCGCATTGCATGTGGTAATCAGTGGATCCTGTATTGATTGAAACGAATCTCATGTTTAGCAATTCACATTACACCTCATTAACTAAAGACTTAATGCTGCATTTGCCGCATTATGGAAACCCGTCTCCCCCTCGGAATTAAAAATAATTCTAATACTATAACATCAATTTTTTTAGAGTGAAGTTTATTTAATCAAGGGAAAATAGCATTTATACCCCAAAATTTAGAATAATAGTATTAGAATTATTTTAATAATATATTTATATTTATTACAAAAATTTTAAATAAATATAGATTTTACAATTAATAAAATATATCTCATGTATTACTAATATTAAAAATAATTTAAATTCTTATATATTTATTTTAATATTATGTTTCTATTTGTTACATTTATTATAATATTATAATTCTATTTATTATAACACATTAGAGTTATTTTTTTAAGTTAAGAGATCTAAATTGTATTTGAGTAAAAAATGGGTTTTAGTGTCTCTTATTGATAACTTAAGCATTTATATTAACAAAACTTTCGTCCACGTAGATTTAGGATTAGAATTTTGAATCCCAAAACTTTGAGTGTATATTTACAAGTGATGAAAGCTCTATTTTCGATGATACAAAGAATAATGTTAGTAGATGTCAAAATGTGATAGGAGGCTATTGTTTATGATGGTTGCCGATGAGCAATTATATTTTAAAATTTAAATAATAAATTTAAGAAAATAATAACAAAAAGTTTAAGATATTAATTATCATTAAAAAAAATTAATTTAATATAAAAATATTATTATATATAATATTATACAGTAAAACACCGAACGCTGAACAACATTATTATAATTCATTATTAACACGATCGTGTCAGTCGTTTATCCGTCTCGTACGGTTAGGCCATTCGCACAAATCAGTGAAGAATGAATTCTCCGATATACCCCTACCGACGTGTACGCGGATAAAGCGGGAGCGAGAGCGAACTAACGGGTAGAAGAGCGTTGAAGGTTTATTTTATTTTATTTTATTTTTGAATGGAAGAACGGAAACTTCGACTTCGAAGGTGTATATACGTGTCATGTGTGTGTAAATGTAAATGAAGAAGCAGATCCAATCCTCATTCCCCCTGCCCTCTTTCTTTCCCTCCATATTCTTTCTCTCTCTCTCCAAACAAAACAACGCTCGCAATTCGCTAAGGTAAGCCTAAGCCTTTCCCCCTCTCCCTCTCCCTCTGGATCTGATAATCTATTTTCTATTCAGAGATACTATCGTCTTGTTATTTCGTTCATTTGACTTCTCTTATTTCTTCATGCTTTTAGCTCTCGCATTTCTCCCGAATCTGATCCCACAGCCTTTGCGCGATTGGATCTAACAATCCATATTCTTTTTCCTTTTTTTTCTTTTTAATTCGAGGAACTAAAATGTTCTCTCTCTTTCTCTTCACACGATCTCATTCCCGTGCGATCAAATCGCATCCGAATATTTGGAGAGATTTAGATTAACCTTTTGTGCTACTATTGTTACTGAATTGCCGGTCATTCCTTCTCTATTAGTTTTAAATTGACGTCTTTTATTGCTTTATATTATTACAATTTCGAATTCATTATGTCATTTGATGCTTTTTAGATAATTGATTTGATCCTAAAAGCAATTGCCTAATACATTAATTTTTTTTTTTTTTTTTTTTGCAGATCGTTTATTTAGACTGAGTTAGTTGGCGCTGATGGGAACTGTGGTTGAAGCTCCTGTCAAGGTACTGATTTTGATGCCTTTATTTGTGATCTAAAGTATGCGATCCCAATTTCAATGCAGGATATTTTTGCTCCATGCAAATCTCGGGAAATCATTGTAAATAATTTAATCATATGACAAAAGAATTCCTGGATCCATGTCTTTTTAATGAGAGTTGCACTAAAAAGATCAATACTATTTCTTATCAACTAAAATCAATTAAATTCATCACCTTGTGGTTGTTGATCAAGTTGTAAGGTACATAGAAAAGTTATCATGTGAATCTATTTATATTTGACTTGGGGCTCGGTTATTTCTGCCTTAGTCCTTTATCATTGATCTATATCTTGCCTTGATGTCGTCGTATGACATATATATCTGGTTGCAGGAAGCAGATGCTACCGTAGCTGTGAAGAAGCCCACTGTTGTTTTTGTTTTGGGTAAGCATTTTGTATTAGTTCTTATTAGATTATTTGTAGTAATTTCGTCTGGCAATGTCTTTTGCTTTTTGCAAATGTATAAGATATCCAAATCTGAATTTTAATAAGCTGGGATTCCATTGTTGCATTGCATTAGATTTCTTTTATCGTTGTAGCAATTTTTGATGTTATGTTTCTACTCTGCTTATCTGTTATAAAGACTAGGCCTCAACACATATATTTACTGTTTCTGCCCAAATATTTTTAAACTATTTTGTTCAATGGTGATACGAAGTGGAAGATATTGACACTTTTGTTGTTTTCTCATGTTCGACGTGTATGGCATATCCATCTCTGACCTGCTCTTTTTTCCTTTTAATTTTTCCAAGCTTGTGATTTCTGGATTTCCTCTTCATTTCTATGCTCTTAATTCTTTTGAGGCTTCTCTGAGTTGGTACATCAATACTATTAATTGACCAGGTGGACCAGGCAGTGGAAAAGGAACCCAGTGCGCAAACATTGTTGAACACTTTGGGTACACCCATCTCAGTGCTGGTGATCTTCTCAGAGCTGAAATCAAATCTGGCTCTGAAAATGGGTATGGAAGATTACTATGTTGCTGTCATCTAAGTTGTCAGATTTGATGTACCCTTTGGCAAACTGTCAATTGAAAAATCATGCTCTATGATTTTCAGCAGTGAAATATCGTGGCAGCTATAGTTTGAAATGAGCCTCAGTCATGCTCAATGCTTTTGGGCTATCAAGGTTCATATTCTAATAGGGCTTGAGTTTTAACAGTGACATTATCGACTATATCCTGTGCTAATGATCTTATTCGATTAATGTTTCAATTGTTGCTGACTCCAACTAGTTTAGAATTTGAGATTTTGTCAACTTGAGTTTATGGCTTAATAGCTTTATTGGGGTTGTCTCTTGGTCTTTTCAGCCATTCTTCCTGAAGAGCATTTTATGTTGTAGTGCCAGGTCTTGGATATGGAGTTTTTGTTTGGCCCATCTGTCAACCTGGTTCTGCAAGACTTTGGCATGAATATTTTGTTTTCTTGTGTTGTACAGAACCATGATTCAGACCATGATTAAAGAGGGAAAAATCGTTCCTTCAGAGGTCACAATCAAGCTTCTCCAAAAAGCAATGCAGGAAAGTGGTAATGATAAATTCCTCATCGATGGTTTTCCTCGAAACGAGGAAAATCGTGCCGCATTTGAAGCTGTTGTAAGTCGTCTATGTGACTCTTCAGATTGTGGAAATTGTTAGCTTACACATGCAAGTAACTTTGACAATTCATTGATTTTAGCATGCCTTCTTGTTTGCTGAAAATTTTTGTTTCCTGCAGACCAAAATTGAGCCAGAATTCGTCCTGTTTTTTGACTGTTCTGAGGAGGAGATGGAGAGGCGCATTTTGAATAGAAATCAGGTTAGATAAATGTTGCCTTTCTCTCTGGGAGTTCTCTGTCTTTTCATTATATGTTATCTTTTTCCTCTCATATCTCAATTCCTTTTTCTTGCTTTGGACATAAAAAAATTTTAATCTCTTTTTGATAAATGAAGGGAAGAGAAGATGATAACATTGAGACAATTAGGAAGCGGTTTAATGTTTTCTTAGAGTCTAGTCTCCCTGTGGTTCAATATTATGAAGCTAAGGGTAAAGTTCGGAAGGTAATATTTTGTTTACCAATTTATATTTTGGTAATAAGGTTTTAAATGATATTGTATGTTCTTGCAGTGACCAGTTTTGTTGCTTTTACTTTTAGATTGATGCTGCTAAGCCTATTGCAGAGGTTTTTGACGCTGTTAAAGCTGTCTTTACCCCAAAAGATGAGAAGGTAAAGCGCCATAGTTGTGCTGTCCTGTAGTTGGTTTATTTGGGACAGAACATGTTGGAAAGATTAGGGGGTGGACAGTTGGGTATTAAAGTATTTATGCATTAATTTTGTTAAGTTAGCTTATTTTCATTTATTGTTGCACAGCTGCATAGGCAAGTCCCTTAATTTATGGGATATAAAACAAGATAATCTACAAATGTAAAATCTGATGCTTGCATTTGGAGTTTAAAGAAAAAGGTTTCATTTGGCAAATTTCATCTGCTATTGTGGGCAAATTTTGCTGTTTGAGGTTTTTTCAATCTTGATACTGTCTTGGAATGTGTGTGCACAAATTTTGAAAGTTTTAGTGGATATAAAAGTTTGTAAAAGGAATTAATTAAATTAAGAAAAATGTGGAAATTTCATTTAATCTTCTAAGTTCTTAAGCCTCTGTTTTATTACCTGACTTATTAGTCTGGGCAATAAACTAAAATTTTTCTTACCAATAGTTTCTATAAATCTGGAAGTTGGTAAAAACCCAAAGTAGTGCAACATATCCTTGCCCATTTGTTTGTCTTAGCAACTATTATGGTTAATATTTTGTTCTAGCTACTTCACATTTGGGGATAGCGACACATAGAAGTGCAATAATATAGCATTTTGCGTATGAAATTTTCTGTGTTTGACTTTTTTGTTGAAGACTGACTTGGTTTGTTGATGATATGCTTCCAAACGGATCAATGCTTGTTCTCTTTTTTCTTCTAGCAAATCCAGATTATGGCTGAGCTCTTCTATTGTAGAAATGTTAGGAAATGTATTTTGATAGACGGTGCATTCATTTTATATGTACTTTCATGCCCTTGAATGACATGTATTTTTGGAACTGCAGGCTGCTGCTTAGGTCTTCTGTGTACCAGAGTATCAGATTTAATATTAAGGTAATATTAATATAGTTGAAGATGAAAGCAGCTTCTCATCTCATTCCATGGGTTTTATTTCTTTTGTGGCAGAGGAAGCTTCTTTTTCTGTTTTGGTGATTAGAAAGTAAGAAATATTTTGTTAAGCTATATGAAAAGTAATATAAGTGTGTGGTGGAGCAGGTGTCCACTAAAAAGAAAAATTGTAGGGAGAGTCAGACTATACCAAGATTAGTGGTTATGATTGTAAATTTGCATAATCAGGATTCTGTATTTCTAATCACCTTTGGCATTGATTCATTTTAAAATGACTTTTGAAAAACAAAAAAGGCGGCGTCCGGTAGATGGATTCCCAATTGATCAATTGATGTGTTATTCACTTCAAGTTCCATAACCAATTGGCATTGAGATGCTTCAGAATGAGGCTAGGTAGATGTGAATAGTGTGATATAGTAAAATAATTTTCTCCCCTTTTTTCTTGCAGGTGGTGTGTTATTGTTGGTTGCTGTGTACTATTGTACTTTATTATTATGAGGCTATTATGTCACATGTTTACTAGAATGTCAGAGAAGTTTATAGTGTAACATGATATTCATTCTTGTCTGCCTATGTACTCTTGTTATTGAGACTGTAATAGCAAGATCAAGAGTAATAATAACAGCATTCATGGTTTTTTTTTTTTTTTCGGAAGTACATGCTTTGAATTTCTCACGGTCTCCATCAGTCTAATCTTTTTCTTCCTAGGCGGCCAAGGGAGATTGCATATACTGAATTGCTGAACCAGTTGCTGAATCTAGAGGCATTGAGATATTGTCACTATGGTTGACGCAAAGCAGAAGCAAACGCGAATTCTAAAGAGAAAATTCTATTAATTCATCAACGGTCCGGCAAATAGGGTTTGAATTCCCTTTTATATCACAAAGAGGTTTTAAATTACCCATAAGGATAGTTTTGAATTATTTTAATATAATAATATTCTAATAACTGAAAAAAAAAAGTATTTAAACAGGATGTTCGGACAAAAAGAAAAAAATTCCTGTTTTGAACCAATAATCTGTTTTGAAATACCTTTATTTTAATGTCATAAATACCTTTAATTCACTCCTTCCTAATAAATCTCCATATTCATTATCGTGTTTCTTTCCTCATTTTTTAAGAAATTTTATTTTAAATCGAGATCATTATTCTATATAGAACAATCAATCCAAAGGTATTATTTTACTGAAGAATTGTAGAATAAAACAATCTTGGATTCTTTAACTATTCCATTTCATTCCTTAAATAATAAAAACAACAACAACAATAATAATAATATCTTCTTATATATGATAATAAATAATGGGGGAGCGCAGGCAAATCAGCTTGTATCAATAATAGTTAGCCTGCGAAAGCAAATCATCTAGCTTGCGTTTATGAGCCTACAATTATAATAATAATAATAAGACATATATACATATAGTTAGCCTACATATATACATACATTAGTGTTTAGTGAAGATAGAAGATTCAAGCAACTGGGAAAAGAGGACGGAATCCATGGCGGAGAGAGGCATGCCAAACTTGGTGAATGTCGCACATAGTTTCCCCACACTCGTTCAAATTCCATCCCTCCAAGGCATGTATTATTCCACCGATACGCCAAGCACTCATCTCCCTTCTTCCCAACCAGTTCTGCATCCACTTACGTAAGTTAATTACATTTATTTTTTTTATTAGACAAAATTAATTAAGAGAATGGTAGAAGCAATCAATAGTTAATCTGCGTGACTGCTACTAACCTCACAGGAATGCATATTATTTAAAGAGGAAGGAATTTTCATTGCTGGAGTCGAATGGTAGAAGCAATCTTTCCGCAATTTCCTTGGTGGTATTTGTGTATATGGAATGAATATTGTTCCTGTTGATGCCCTCGCTTGTTCCTTCCCTGTCAAATCGTCTCCCACTAACCAAATCTTCTGTTTATAATTTTAATCCAATCAATATCCTTCAATAATCTATATGGTAGTATCTACATGCCTGCCACGTTACGTTACGCTACGCTACCCTTCATTATTATTTAATTCTATTAAAAAAATAGAATTATTTTTATTTTTTTAGAAAATAAAAATAAAAATAAAAATGGCGAGTTTTTTTTTTTTTTTATATTTTAATTAACTATAGAATAGTAGCAATAGTTACCGTGTTGTGAGCGTAACTTCTTGTCAGGACCAAATTATGTTGAGATTCCACAGGGATTCTACGCTTAAGCTTCTCATAATCGTCGTCCTTGCATAACGTAGCTACCTGAAATGGGGAAAAAAAAAAAACATTAATTAATTCAGGGCACACAGACAGTAACTTTATAGGAACAAGCAATGCAGTGGCGGTGCTGATGGTGAAGGTGAATTGCGTGATACAAATTATTAATATTATTGATTGGGCTTGGGCCCAATGCTTAACTAAATAATACCTTGATGCCCATTTGGCATAGACACGAGGCAACTGCGTTGGCGACCTTATTGGTGGTAACAGTGCCTCCAACTCTAAGAAGCACGTGGGCTGTGGCTTTTGGTAAGCTGTTCACGACAACAGCCGCCGCCAAGCTACTTCCGTCCACCACTTTGATTTTTAGCTTGTTAGGGTGTCTTTCCAAGTACATCTCTCCGTTTCTGTTAAGCGCCTCTCCCTGTGACGCCACGCCACGTCACGTCACATCACCATATATAAATTAATTTTATAAACACACATTAATTACATACTACTAATTAACCCTATCTACACATTTTAAAATACTTGGTTTAATTTTATTAATTAATTTGATGATCATGAATTGTTATTAAAATACTTACCTGATTCAGAAGCCCTAGACTTATAACTTTTACCCCTTTCTCATCTGCTTCTAATATGGCTTCTTCAATCAAGCTATTAATAGCTTCTCTTCTCCATGGCAAGTTATACTGCGCATGCGTAGACCATACTCAACACCATATTCATATTCAGAATTAATGGAAACAAAGAGCAATTAAATTGCTTAATTACTTACTTGCACAATGTTTCTTGGTATCACCCATGTTTGCAATTTGAGTTTATCCAAAGTGTTGCTCTCTGAAACAAAAGTTGGGCCATAGATCCAACTCACAAACACAGAACAAGAAGCTGTGAAAGGCCACAGCAGTCGTAGATACCACTGTGATGAGGTATAGGCATAGCTGTGGGGCTTTGATGCCAAGGAGGCAAATCCTATCCGCAGATGATAGATTGATTCCGGCGTCGTCAGATGCGTTAGATGTACCACGTCCACGTCATCAGCTGATTCTTCTTCTTCTTCACCTGATGATCTTTTTAGTGATTTTTCGTACACCGAATCTGAACTTCTGTCCATTGTACCATATAGGTAGTCATAAATTGGCATGAATAGCGAGTAGTTGGTCCGAAATTGAGTGTGGTGCAGCGAGTGATACCTGTGCTCATCAATTCCAAAATATTTTACATATATATATATATATATAATTGGTTTAATTTGTATAGTCAGTCATTTTCTAAATAATTTAGCTAAGATAAGATGATAAGACTGGACACAAATAAATTACTAGCTGCAAGCATGCTGTATCCGTGAATACATTACTAATGGATCTTGCTAAGTTACTCTTTATATAACTTCTTCTTCTAACAAGATAACATGTTGACCTCACATATGTTACAGTCTTTTTATATTATTTTCAAAGGAGAGTAAGTTACATGAAAAGTAACTTAGCAATTGTCTAATAAGAATGACCGTAAGAGTACGAGTCTGACACGTGTCATGATCATGAGCTTGAAATGAAACAAATATATTATTAACAAATAAAAAAAAAGAAGAAGAAGAAGAAAGAAAAACCTACGAGGGCGTATACATAAGAAACTTGAGAGGGGGAAAGTAGGTGAAGAGCCACATAGGGATAAACTCGAAGTTACAGTGTCCCGTGTTGTTCATGAAGTCGATGTATATGATGTAACCAGCAAGAGATGCTATGGAAGCTTTTTTAAGGACCACTGTTGTGACCAGTGGTATTGCGAAGAGCAAGAAATATACAATGTGTTCAGCGAATGGATGAATCACAGCTGACAAATAATAAATGTTAATTAAACATCATTTAGCTAGGTACGTAGCACTGTCACTGAAGAGTGACATAATATAACTAAGTAATTAATGTGAAAATGACAAGAGTATATATAAAAGAAATTAAGAAGAGAGTACGCAGTGGTATTGACTGTTCTGAGAATATAATGATCATGAGAAATTGATTGAAGATACATATGTATATCAGTATCACAGCACAGGAAGCTAGGAATAAGGAATCAAATAAAAAAATAGAATTACTACTTACAAGTAATGGGCTCGGTGACAATTGAAGAATGGTGATGAGAATGGTAGCGAGCGTAGAGATAATGGTGGTGCAGTGCTCTGTGGAACCAGTAATAAAGAAACTCTACCGGACCCATATGCATCAGAATCGTAAGAATGACACCATCACTTCTCCAGAAAGGCACGTTTGAATAACTCGAAGGAATTAGCATACGGACTGTATAAAATATCAGTCCATTGAACAATATTTGGTCATCCCTGCAGCAAATTAATTAATATTAATTCCATTAATATAAAATTCAAATATATATATATATATATACATATAACAAATTAAATTAATATTACCAATTTCTTTCTCTGTCAACTTGGTCGAATTCGATGGCCTTGTCAACGATCCTGTTGTTTCTTCTGGCTGTCCGGTAACGTGAAACAGAAATCCAAATCTGGTCATGAAGCATCCTCAGCAGCAGAAATGGGAATATCAGCAAGTAACCATAGTCTCGCTCACTCTTTCTACTCCCTATAAACCAGTATATGCTATGAATCGCCCATGGAGCCAGGAGCACATGCTGTACATTTATATACATTAACGTTAACTTTCGTTAAATAATATGCTGTACATATACATATAATTAATATACCATCGACGTTAACTTTCGTTGAATACATGTGTGTACATATCCATCAATCATCAATTAATTTAATAATAAGAAATTAATTAATCAAATAATCATTACTCAAATATATGTGCGTATACATATAGCTAGCGAGCAGCGAGCATTATGTCTGTGTATAAACGATACCTTGTAGCTTCCAAGGGGTTTCCATGGCCATTCGGTGAGGATTCCTGGTTTGGAAGCCATAAATGCATGTATATATTTATAATTATTATTGTTATAATCGTCACTTGCACCTAATTAATTTAAACTTGTATTGTGTATTTGCAGGTAGTGCACGTATCTGAGTCTGTTGGGGGAGGGCTTTTATAAGTGCGTTTCTGAGTCTGTTGGGCAGGCTTTGTAGCGCCTGTCTGTTGAAGTATTAAGTACTAACTCAACAATAAATCTCCCAACCACTCCGTTTCAACGTGGCTTGCTGCTAGCTCGATATTTTCTCCTAATTTATTAATTACAATCGCCTTTTGCCTTGGCCACAGACCGACCAGCAGATCACTTAATTAATTGAGTGTGCATAATCACCTGCGTAAAAACCAAAACAAAGCCTCTTTTTTTTTTTTAAAAAAAAAAAAGGAAAACGTTATTTTGCAAAAATAAATTATATATAACTACCTCATATTTTATTTTGTCTTTTTATATATCTTTTGTCAATTTTTTTTTTATCATTAATTAATTGTCGATTTTTTTAATGAACTTGTAGCATTTTCCTACCTTACCGTACGTATTAATTAATTGGTTTAATTAATTATAAGCATTAATTGGACTTTTCATAAAATAATTAATTTTAACGGGTTATGTTGTGTGTCGTCTAGGGCAAGTAAATGCCTTTCTCAGTTTGGTCGTAATTTTTATTTTGTATTACGGGAAATGAAAATGAATTATTAATATAGACATCGATCTATCTTCTTCAATCAAGGGTACATACATACTCATACTCATTCTCATACATACAGATTGGCTGAGCTAGCGATAGTCTCCAGATATTAGAAGGCAGGCATGCATGCATGCATATGAAATTAGGGTGATTCTTCGTTATTAGCAAATACAACCAGACTGACATGAATAATGTTAGCAATGTGTAGTCTGCAGACGTGACGACGGCAGTTCATTTCATTTTGAAAATGTTTGGTATACATGGGGTGGGGGGGTCCGCAACACATTGACAATTGTGAGAGATCGATGCCTAACCAGCTAGTGTCACGGCCGACTAATTAATGTCTCAAATAATGTACGGCGCTAGCTCCTAATTAATTACAGTATATCTTCTCAATCTCCGATTAATTATATATATGTATATTGAAATTAATAAAAGCAAATAAGCTAACTAGCTAGCTAGTTTGAATCTGTACGAGGAACATATATATATATATATACATATATATGAGATGTTACATTAATTGCAGTAACATTAATTAACCATGATATATATATATTAATTTATAGCTAGCAAGAAGCTGTTAGCTGACATCAGAAGTACAGTCCACGACATACAAATTACATTAAGAAAGATAAACAGGTAATTAAATAGGGATAAATAATAATAATAATAATAATAATAATTTATTTATTATTAATTTTAAGTAGCTAGAAATAAAAATGAAGCAAGCTAGATAGGATAGGATTGAGTAGGAATGGTCGCGGGGAGAGGTTGAAAGCCATGTCGAAGAGCAGCTTCCCAAACATTGTCAATGTTGGAGATGGTGTAACCACATTCGTGCTCGTTCAATCCTTCCAAGGCATGCACTATTCCCCCAATGCGCCATGCACTCATCACTCTTCTTGGCAACCAATTCTGTCCATAATATATATTAATATCGTCCTCACACACATAATTAATATATATATATATATATATATATATATATAAAATTAAATTAATCAATAGAATAATTAACGTAAATTAAATTAATTCACTAATTAAACATCTGGGGCCTGGGGTATATATTTGTTACCTCGCACGAGTCCACATTCTCAAGAGCAGCAGGAGTGGCCATTGCTGGTGTGAGGTGGTAGATACAGTCTTTACGTATTTTCTTATCGTTGGGTGGAAACTGTGAGAAAGGGATGAACATTGTTCCTTTTTTAGCCTTGGATTGTTCTTCTTCAGTCAGCCCTTTTCCCACCAACCATATCTGCAAAAATTAATCAATATCATGTATATTTGCTTTGTTTTTCTATTTAAGTGATCACAATGCATCACTAGTTAATAATTGAGGCTACATCATATAGCTAAGTGAAAAGAATTAATATACAAACACACACACACACATATAGTGAATAAAAATTCACCTTTTGGGAGTAGCTTCTCGAGAGAAGCAAATTATTACATTCAGATTTGGCCCCAAATGATTTGTTAAGCTTCTCATGCTCATCCTCACGTAATGTTACAACCTGGATGCCCTTTTGGCATAAGGCAAAGGCAATGGCATAAGCAACCTTTGTGAGAGCGCCTCTAAGGATCACTTGTGTTGTTCCTTTTGGTATGCTGTTTATCACTACTGCCACTGCTAAGCTACTCCCATCCACTACCTTTATTTTAAGCTGAGGATGCCTGTGCACGAATACCCCACCGTACCTGTTAAGCTCCTCTCCCTGATATTATATTTATTCTTCATTAATTTTTATTTTTAATTATTTCTATTTCAATTTCAAAGAGCAACCCATAATATACATTATACTATTATTATTATTAACACACACACACACACACACACACTCACACTCACTTGATTCAAGAGACCTAGACTTATCACTTTAGCTCCTTTTTCCTCAGCTTCTAGTATGGCTTCTTCAATCAACCTATTGATCGATTCATTTTGCCACTGCAACAAATACTGCATATATATGCAACCAGAAAATCATGAATCAAATTAATTAGATATATTAAAAGGTACAAAATAATCCTAGCGCCCTAGCTAGGTAATTACCAAAGTTTTCGTATTTACGTACTTGAAAATTGTATTTGGGTATTGCCCAAGTTTGTAGTTTGAATTTATTAAGGCGATTCCTCTCAACCACAAAGGTACGACCATAAATCCAAGTGAACATCATAGACCATAACGTGACAGGCCACAGTAACCACATATACCACTTTGATGATGCATGGCGATCATGGGGCTTAGAGGCCATTGAGGCAAAACCAAGCCGCATATGATAGATTGATTCAGGTGTTGTTAGGTGCGTGAGATGCACAACATCGGGCGAGTCTTCCTGTCTCTTGAGACTAGTTTCATATAATGTATCCGAAGTTTTGTCCACAGTGCCGTATATGTAATCGTATACGGGCATAAATAACGAATAATTCGTCCGGAACTGCGTGTGATGCAGTGAGTGGAACCTGTTGCATGCATATGCCCATATAAAATATAATTAATGACCAGTTAACCACACCATCCCCTTCCCTAAAACCCAAAAAACACAAAAAAAATCAGCATCTTATATGTATTTATTATTATATATTAATTAGTTAATTCTCTTTGAATTTATAGTTTATACATATGAGCAAGCAGCAATTTGATTGAGTTGGGTCACATTTAAAATATAATAATAATTTTAAAAATTCAGATAATAATACAAAAAATTATGACTATAATATAAATTGATAATAAATTTACTTATTACAATAAGTTCTCGATGAGATTTCATATATTAAAAGCGATATAAGATTGTTTCATTATCATTATAATTAAATACATCCTTTTCGATATATGCAACTGGGATATATCATTCAACATCTTTTTCAATATACACAACTGAGTTATCATTTAACATTCATCTCCCATTCAACTGTAAAATAGTTGATCTCTATTTGTTTTAATTGATTTTGTTTGAATCCAAATTCCAAAACAAAAAGAGTACGTGCCGATCTACTATACACACTTTTTGTTATAATCATTTTTTTTTTAATATTTGTTCTCTTTTGTCTTTAGTTAAGTTTCATAAAATTTTAAAAATTTATCAAATTATTTAGAATTAGACATTTAAGCTGATGGTAACATGTAATATTTTTCAATGAATAAAGGTATTTTCATAATTTTATAATTCATTTGGGTCATTTTCATAAATAATAAATGAAATTATATAATTTTAAATAATCATTAAAAAAATTTCAAAACTCAGCTGGGGCACGGGTCCCATGCCTGGTACGTCCCTGCATGTGAGCCTATGACAGGAAAATTCTAGGGGATACATAAGTATACGATAAACTTGCAAGTTGAATTGTCAGAGACAAGCTGTCTTGAAATATATGTAAATAATGTATAGTCCATTTCAACTTTTAGGGGCCGGTCTCCGAAATTTCATAAATTAAAGATTGTCCAGATGACTGATTGATAAACACACCTAACTTATCAATCGAATTGCATGTGTTATTTATTAACTGACATAACAACGTGGTGTGAGGCTAACAGATACAATATGGATGATAATTATTTCTTTTTCAAGACATTTTCTATTTATTGAAAATTGTTCAACAATGCATATCATATCAAATCATATACACTGTTTCTCTATCTGATATTATACATGACATTGTACTGCATCATTATACATGACATCAACCTAAACAATCAACGAGGGAGAGGGAGAGATTATATATATATATAAATATATATATATATATAGTTCTTTTTTAACGAGAATATCCTCACTTTAATATATTAAAAATTATATTTTTTTATTTATTAGTATATTAAAATTTGTGTTAGTATATATATAAAAGAAAAAAAACTTGAAAAAATTAAAAAGATTAAAAGGAGGGGTGGGATGGATGAGAGACTTACGAGGGGGTGTACATGAGGTACTTGAGAGGAGGAAAAATGGTGAAAAGGCAGCTGGGCATGAGTTCGAAATTGCAGTGACCCATGTTGTTCATTAAATCTATGTAAGTGATGTAACCGAAGAAGGATACTATAGAGCCAACCCCACTCAGCACTGTTGTTATCATTGGTATTGCAAATAGTGCGAAGTACGCTATGTGCTCTGCAAATGGATGAATCACAGCTGCATGCATGCCACCCAATTGAAACAATTACAATAATCATTATTTCTTTGTTTACAAAAACTTTATTTGGAACATATATATATATATATATATATAGAGAGAGAGAGAGAGAGAGAGAAAGAGAGAGAATTAACTGGTTTTACTTTCACCTACCACCCACTACGTACGTATAACAGTTACAGATGCTCGACATCTACAAAATATCTGCTAGACGCTTGTTCGTTTATTTGTGTATTTATTTATCTTTAACTTGCTAGGTGGTGCTCCGTATTCCTCTGCAAATATATTTGAACAACCTACCAAAATAGTAAATAACCTACATGTGTCCTACAATAGTATAAATACTAATTACTATAAATATTAACTTTTGTTGTCTTTGGCTTTATTAATTCCTAAAATTAATTTTAACCTAATCTTAGTGGAAATATTATATATGTCATATTTGTGCATTATTGACAATTGACGACATATATGCACTCCGTATAATTAAGTAAAACAGAATTATAGAAAAATTAATTAATCAAAAGAGATATTATATAAGGTGTAAAGTGGGTTCCGTACAAGTGATAGGTTCAGTGACGATGGAGGAATGGTGATGGGAATGGTAGCGAGAGTAAAGGTAATGATGATGGAGTGCTCTGTGAAGCCAGTAGTAGAGGAACTCCACGGGACCAGCATGTAGCAGTGTTGTGAGAATCACACCGTCCAATCTCCAAATGGGCAATTGAGATGCGCCTGGTAGTATTTTACTGAATATGTAAAATAGGAGCCCATTGAATATTATTTGATCATCCCTGTAATTTTATTCAAATTAATTTAATTTAACTAATATATATATATATATATATATATATATGACAAATATTATAAATTAGCGAGCTAGCTAGCTAATCACCATCACTATCACTGTATCTGCATGGATTGTAATATATATATATATATATATGTATTTGTAGCTGTAAAAACAAAATCATATAAAATACATATATATAATATCTGAGACTGAGAGTAGCTAGTGACCAATTTCTTTCTCTATCAACTTGCTCGAATTCAATAGCCTTGTCGACGATCCTGTTACTGCCTTTGGCTGTTCGGTAACGGGAAAGGCTGATCCATATCTGGTTGTGAAGCATTCTCCATGACAGGATTGGGAATATCATAAAGTAGGCTAGCTCCCTCTCCTTTTCATCCTTTACGATGAATGAGTACGTGCTGTGAATTATCCAAGGAGCCAATACTATGTACTGTATAATTATCACAATTCCATAATCAACAAATGATATGAAGAATTAATTAAATCAAACATTATAATAATAATCACAATCCCATCAACGTGACATACATGGTGACCTAAGAATTAATGGCAAAATCAAACATTATAAAATATTGTTATATATTAACTCACTCCGACGATAACCCTTAAATGAATTAATTAAGTAAAAAATGAGCGGGTAACTAGGCCTGCCGGTAATTAATTAAATTAATTAAAAAAATTCAGGTGAAGAAACTCATCATCATGTGTTGGTGTGTACATGTGTGAGAGAAAGAAAGAGAGTTTATAGGTAGAAGAAGTAAAACCTTAAAGTTTCCAAGAGGAGTCCATGGCCAATCAGTGAGAAATCCAGGTTTCGAAGCCATTCTTTGTTTGAACTTTGAACTAATCAACTAATGCAACATGCAATTGCGAGTCTGCGACGAAGGCTGGAGGGGTGCTAATTATATAATGTTCCAGTTAATTCGGATGATGGATTCAAGCTAGATGTCGTGTCATCATCAGCATGGTCGAGTCAAATGACAAATCAATCAATCGGTGCTTTTTCTTCATTTATTTTTTTTTTTTTTTACCGACATTCAATTGGGAATTCAACAGTACGGTTACACGTGGAGATATTTTGTTGGTCTTAATTAAAATGTCACAGTGAATCTCACCCCGAGCACTGATGTGATCATTTAATGAAGGACGTAGCAGCAATTGAGGTTTTCTTCCCCAAAATACACTTATTAACAGACTGTACAAATGCAGCTGGACGCGGCAGCTGCGCCCTGCCCAATTGTTTATAATTGTCACTGACAATTATTTATTATTTTCACCAGCTTTTGCCACCCCAATAAAGATCAAATATATGTTTTCAGATATCATCTCGTTTCTGTGCTTGTGCATTCTGTCTTGACCTCTGCGGGAAATTTTGACGACTCTGCGGTCTAGCATTGCTCCGCCTTTAATTTGTGGTTTTTTTCTTCATCTTTTTTTAATTTATAATTTCTAACTATATAATTAATTCAGCCCTGGTTGTTTGAGTTACTGTCCTCTAAATGTGACTGCAGTAATTTAAACTCTCATAAATATATTATAAAGATGGTTTTTTTTTAATTAAAAATGAGTGGAGGCAGTTTTCTCTTTTGTGAGGGGTAGATATCCTTCGAATATTAGTGAGGGTTAAAATCTAGACATTACTTAATGAGAATTAATATAAACTAGTCCCAGTCATAGTCTGATTTATAAATATCAGTTATAGTATCATGAATATAAGTTATAATTATGAGCAATAGTCTCATATAATAAAAAAAAACTATATAATTAATTAATGTCTTAAATGCAATGCTTGTGAACAGAAGGTCGGAGGAAATGCTGATACACATCAGGTATTAGTTGCCTCCAGGCCTTTTCCAAGTTATTATTATTATTATTATTATAATTTTGAATAGTTTTTCGGTATATTTATCAATTGATAATCGGAATGAGCTAGAATAAGAATGAATTAAAATTTGAATAGAGAATCAGAATCAGAATCAGAATAAATTATTTAATTAAGAGAATCATAATCATAATCAAAATGAACTTTATTGCTATTGATGTGTTTCCTTTATCTTGGAATCGAAATGAATTGTTTCAGGTTATTAAACCGACCTCCGTTGATTATTATCATTATTTATTATAATAATTGTGATTATTATTATTAATAAAAATATAATAATATTATTATTATTATAGTAGTAATAACTATTTTGATAATAGAAGTTGTTGTTGTTGTTGTTAAATAAGAGAAAATGAGCTTTTAATTTTCAATAAAAGTACAGATATCAATTGGCTTTTTATTCCCATTCTTCTTTCTCACCTTCCCATTCGGAATGGAATTTTCATTCCAAATTTCCAAATTTATGGGATCCACTCAAATTTTATTCTCGTTCCCCTCCTTATTTTGGAAGTAAACAAGCTAACTAATTTCCATTCCCATTCCCAATTATTAAAAGCATCATTAATTTCCAAGTTTAATTTAAGCACATTTGTAGTTGTTCCCGGATAGTAATCCTACTTCATAGCGATCAATCTGAATATATTAGTAACTAATTAAACTAATCTTGCAATTCAATTTTCTCTACTATTTAGCATTAGTTTTATTGCAATAGTTTTTATCCAAATAAACTAATTAAATTATCATTATTAAGCATTTGTTTTGACTTTTTGATGAATCTTTTATTTCCATTTGTCTTTATTTTCAGAATTTAAAATTTAATTTCTCATGCAAACATGCATGTGCTAGCTCTAATGTCATTATCTTGTGTAATGCTCGCTAGCTACATAGACTACAAGCTCTTTCCGGTCAAGATTAATGAGATTCGCGTAGGCCCTCGAAAGGCTATAAAGTCACTATATTACAGTATAGTTTAACTCGTTGGGTCGCGCCTTCCCCCCATTTAGGCTCCATTTGAGGTTGCGGTTGAAATTTAATAAGATGTTTATTTTATAATTTTTTATAAAAATAGTAGTTGTTAAATTTTGTAAAAGTAGTTTATTTAATAGTTTTCTCTATTTTGTCAGCAGCTTTTAAAAGCAGATAAGGGTTACTTTTCATAAGGCTTATTAAATAAGCTGCCACATCTTTTTAAAGTTCTTATTATAACCTTAGTATTTTAAGAAAAAGACAATTATATCTTACTTATCCATAAATCCTAATATATAAATCGTTAGATATTATATTACCACCACATTCTAGTATGAATTTTTATCATATTTTATGTAACAGATTATGAAATTCTTTATATTTTATTTAATTGAGTTTTTTTTTACTTTATTACTTATTTAGAAAAAGGTATGTCTAAATAATTTATTAAACATACTCTAAAAATAAAAGACAATTTAAACTTATGTATATTTTGGTCATTATATAATAAAATAACACTTTTGTAATAAAATTTACCAAATGCATGTACACTGCTTTTTAAACTCACACAATCGCAACAACACAGTTTACCAAACACCAAGCTGCTTTTTTAATCAGCAGCTTATTTTATCCGCACATCACAACCAACTTATTTGATTAGCTTTCACAATCCCAAACTCGCCCTTAATGTTATTGAAAAAGTGGCCCTTTAATCTGCCGAAATAAGTTGCTTTGTATTGTATTTTTCATCATGAAATAACGAATATCACGTTCTTATCAATGACATGTTGAAATTTTTGTTGAACTATTTGCTTTCTTCTGATATTCATCCGCAAGAGTTATTTAATTTATCAATTAACTTTTTCTTTTTCATTGGACACATTAGACAAGCGATATTTTGTGAGGTTGGGTGTAGATTTGCGTAGATATTTAACTGAAAAGACTAGTTTATTGAATGAGAAGATATTTATTCCACTTGTTGATCGAGTGATTATTATAATCAATGTAAGACACAACGCAATATCATTCAAAACTCCAACCCTTTTGTTCCACAACACATCAGCATATCTCAACCACTAAAATTTGACCCTGATACTATAAAATTGGAGGATGAGCCTAAGTTGTCAAGATATCAATCCAAGATCTAACTTGTCAGGAGCAGAGACTTAATTTGCTTATAAATCCAAGTGATTTTAATATTACCTTTATTAATTATAACTACTAATTATTAATAATCCATGATACAGCAGAAGTAAATAAGGCAATAACCCATATCATTTAAATCATCTGTCTTTGTTCTTATGCATTGCAGTGGTTACAAGCAGTGACGGAATTAAGAATTTACTATGACAGGATCATAATTAATGAAGAAACTATGTACCTGATTAGGCTATAACATAAAATTTATAAAATTACATAGCCAACAATGGGGCTATAATAGATAAATCATTAAATTTTAGTACGTTATATATAAATGACAAAGTTGTGTAGAAAATGAGGAGGTCAGATGTAAATAAATTATGGAGGGGCCTAAGTTACAACAAGTGTAATTTATTCCCCTCACATGAACATTATTCAAACAATATCTTAAATGCTGTCCATACGAATAGGAGTGAGTTATACTTACCCTAATTTATAGGGTTCGGTAAATTAGATAGATAAAGTTTTAATTCAATTTTAATAGGATCATACAAATATTGATGATGAATAGACAGAAACTTTGCGTGAAGGAATTTGTTTGGCAAGCTGAATACGTAAGGAAATGATTGACAGTTTGAAATATCATCGTCTGTGATCGAACAAGTTAGGTAACAGTTCAAGTTTGCATTTAATTGGGCGGTCCCGACTCCCCTGTCATCCAAACTATCAAAAAAACAATCTGACCTGGCTCCTAATCTCCGACGATAATAATAAAGAGAATTGTCTCGTCTACAATTTACAAACCTAGCTAGCGAATGGCGATGTGTCAACTGCAACCACTTTTCATTATTCGAGTCGACCGACAAATTTATGTTCTGGGTCGGTTCTGCAAGTATTATAGCGTTACCAAAAAAAAAAAAATAGTATATAAATGTGATTTTGTATTTTATTTAAGGACCACGTAAATAAAAATAATAAAAATTCTTTAGGTGACACTCTTTAAATAATATTATCATTCTCTCTCTTCCTCAATTGGACAGAGAAACACTATTTTATTTGGAGAATTTTATTTTGAGAGTCCTTTAATTTAATATTATATTATTTTTTATTTCATTACTCTTACATAGAAATAAGTATTATTTTAATGAAGAAAAAAAAACTTGATTAAAATAATATAAATTTATTTTCATTTAAAGATTTTTTTGGGAGAAGATTTATTTTTTCTCTTTTATAAATAAATAAATAAATAAATATTTAAAAAAAAATTAAATTAAAAGAACTTTTTAGTTATGGTCATATGAATCGTTAATTCATACAGACCATACAATCCAATATATATATGAATACAATTTGAAATTTGAAATGGCGCAGTTTGAGAATGAGTGTATTGCGTTTGAAAAATTAAATAAAATTGATTGTTAGGTGTTAACGCTAAGGCGGTGGTGCCATGCTTTTAAGCCCGTAGCTAGTAGGTAGCCACAATGTTTTTCCGACTCACGTAAGCTGGTATTGTGGGGTATGTTACATTTATTTGATTCCAATTAAATGGGTTTAGGTTTATAAAATTTGATTCGTTAATTAAACTATGTCGTGAAAATGTAAAATTATGCATAGAAATAACTTGTTCAAGATATTTATTTTGAGAATTTTATTTCTTATTATCTATATTGCTGATGGATTTGTAATTTGAAGTTTAGAACTTTGGATTTAAGAATAGGAACGGCAACAAGCATAGTATTGTGTGAAGATGCCAATACCCATACTCGTTTAGTAGAGGACATCCCCGCCACGGTGCTACCAACCCTTACCTGTCGTAGGCTTGAACCAGTATGAGTCGGGATTCCCCAATAAAAAGTATAGCTACTCGTCCCCTTCACCTGTCCCTTTTTATTTTTTAACCCCTGCATATATTTAAAAAGGGAAAAAAAATCATATTTTAACTGTTTAGCTCTGGATGAATATGTAGCACTTTATTTTAAATATATTTAAAAAATATTTTCAGTTAAGCTCATTTTTAGTTAATGTATTGCTAGATTTTTGGATTGAAAACAAAATTCTCCAATCTGGCATTTCGTTGTCCATTCTTCACTTATTTCAGTTGGCCTTGATTTAAACATTGTTCTATTGTCATTCATTTTCGAGTATGACAAGATTTTAGATGGTCTAGTAAATGTCTAATTCATTACACGACTAAAATCTCCAAGTAAATGTCTATGACAATGTCTAATTCATTTTCGATTACTAAGCTGTTAAGTGCTAATGTTTACGTTTTAGGGTTCTAATTTTTTGCTTTAATATTTATTTGGTTTAGTTGTTAATTTTAACTTTTAAAATATTAAAAAAATAAATACTCAATAGGTAAACATATTGAGTGAGCGAGTATGGGTATTAGTGTTTTATACTCGAATACGACCCACCTAATCAACGGGCATGAAATGCTATGCCCGTATTCGATTTTTTTTTTATTTATAAAATGGAATAAAATTAGAACCAATACCTGATCCTAACATAATGAGCCTCCATATCCACGGGAAATTTTTTACCATCCTTAGTTAGTTAAGATGTTTGAAACTTTTAAGTATTGACAAATTTATGATAATTTATTTTGCTTGATTTTTAAGTAAGATGTGTACACCCTGACCTAAGTAAACTTCGATTAGAAAATAATCTCCTAACAATTAAAATCCTAAATTATTTGTAACTGAGAAAAATATCAATCTCATCATGAAAGTAGTAAAAAACGTAATCATAATGTGTTTTTGAGTTTCGAAAATGCTTGGGTTGTTTGTCCACTGATCATATCCACAAACTTCAAGTCGTCGAGTTGTAGCTTTTTCAAGCAGAATAATTTTGTTAATACCCAAAGTTTGTTTGTTTGTTTTTTTTTTAATCAATATTTTTCCTCAAGAGTGTGATGCTACTAAAATTAAAATATACCATTTTGTTTCTCAACAACACCCGTTTTTTAATAAAATAAAACAATTTTCCTTATAAGAGAAATCAGAACGTAGATGGGCTGTGCTGAAATTGTCTTTGAAGGTAAAGTGGGCTTAAACTTTTAATGGGCTAAAGAAAGAAGCCGAATTTGTTTTCGGAGGCTGCTGGCTACAAAAAATGGGCGCGAAAGACAAAATGAGTGGAGGTTATTTATTTATTTATACTCTAAAAAATATTCAGAATATTATTATTATATACATTCATCTATTAATTTTTTAAAAATTACTTTTTACTCTTTAAAATACTAAAAAATCCTCACTTAAACTCTCTATCTTCATCCATTTTACACACTAATAAAATTATTTAGAAATACTGCACTCTTCATTTTGCGCAGAGCAGGGTTTGGCTCGCAAATACAATCAAGATTCAGGATATGCTGATTTGCCGCAAATGTTGTGCTCGTCTGCAACCAAGGACTATAAACAACCAGAAGAAGAAACGTGGCCACATCAATTAGTTGATGCAAAAAAGAAGATCAAGTAGACTACTGACCTTGCTTATTTTCTGTGCCTTCGACGTCAAATTCCGAACATATGTTTTTGTATTTTTGTCGCTAGTTTCAAAAGGATGCGGGATTTTGAACTAAGCAAACATTTTAATTAAGTAGATTCAGTTCGAGCGCGACTTTGCTCATCTCTTACCATATGAAATTGGGATTTAAACTTTGAATGTGTGTGCTAATGTGGGCATTTAAACTTTAAAGTAATAATGTTATAATTGATTGTCCATAATAGCAATGTATTTCACAGGTATTTTTGCAATAAATAATTATATTAAAATATGAGTATTGAAAATAAATTTTAAAGTGCCCCGCATCAAATAAGAAGCGCGCCGCGCCCCCAAAATAACACTAATCTCTGCCCATCTTGCCCAGAAATAATCGAAAACATCCGCATAGAGTTAGCGCAACAGTCTCAATTCTAGTGTATGTTTGTTAGTTTTTCTCTTCACATTCAATTCTTAATTTACCTCCTTGTCTGTTTCTGATTTTTCTTTTTTTTTTTGGTTGGGTTTGTGTGAATTGTTTTATTATGTGTGTAATTTCATTTTGCTGTTTGGTTGCCTAGAAAATGCCGGCAAAAGAGAGTACTAGCGCCAAGAAAGAGAAATGTCATTGGTTTCTTCTAAATAAATAAGTAAAAACCTTAATTTTTCGGCATTTAGTTTTTTGTTTTTGGCTCTTATGATATTCGATTTATATGTTCGATAAGTGAAGAATTAGGGTTTGTGTTGTTCAGTAGACATAATCTGATGAATTAGTTGGGTTTATTGATTCTATCATTGTTCGTGTTCATAAATTTGGAATAAATTGCTTTCCTTTTAACTCTTAGGGTTTCTTGTATGTTTAACTTTTAATGCTTGACTTCTCCACAATCTAATTCATGGAAAATATTAGTCACTGGATAATGTTTTCGTTTTTAGTTGTTGAGTTTTATGTCTTGGCTTGCCGGGATTATACACTTAAGTTTCATTTTTAGAATATGGAAAGCAGAATGTGAATAGAATTAGCTATTTGCTTCACTATCTTTCTCTACTTGTAAGCTTTTGTAGGAAGATTTTTGATTAATTAATTTATATTTTTATTAAGGATTCATACCCTTTTGCGGCATGATGCCACCGTTGTTTGATTGACCGCATTTTTTGCAGCCAGCATCTCAGTTCAAATGGACTGAAAATGGTGGAACCATTAGTAGTAGTACGGTTTCCTAGATTGGTCATACATCCTACTGGCTTTGGACATTGATTTTTTCCTTGGCAGGATTTTGAAAAAACTATTGTAGTCTTTTGTCACATTTGGTTCTTGCTACTCATGGAACAACAACATTCAGGCTGCAGAGATGCAGAAGCTGTGTTGAATCTCCAACAAAATTCCTCAATTTCTATTGCATATCACCCTCTATTTGGCCCTCATGATGATCTAATACTCCTTGAGCTTGATGAGAAACTCCTCCTTGATGTCCTACACCAACGGTCAGCAATAAATGGAAGTTGAATTCTTTATTGAATGCTCTTGTTTTCAACTATTTGTTACTCATTATTATTCTTTCTTCTTTACTAGGGTGAGCTTAAGAGGACAACCTGACGAAGATGCTGTTCTTTGCACTCAATCAAAAACTTTTGCCCTCAAGTTTGTTGGAACTTCAAATTCTTTATTCCTTATTCCTCCATCAGATCATTCGGCATTTTGTGAAATTGCAAATGATTGTTCTGGTAATAATCATAACCAGCAAGCTATTGCATCTGTCATAAAAGTTGCACCTGGTACCATGGAGCTTGTTGAGGTTGCTCCAAGACTTGACCAGCTCAAATTGCTTCTCTCAGAGAATCCTTACAGCTCAGAGGAGGCACTCAAATTTGAGGATTTGGAGGAGATGGAGAAAAGTAAAGCAGGATTGTATACATGGAATGATCTTGTTGACAAGGTTCAAGCAAGTGATGATGAATTGAGGAGTGGGTTAAGGGCACTTTCAGCAGTAGAGCTTGATGGGTATTGGAGAGTAGTGGATGACAGATACATGGGCACAGTTCTGGCAATGCTTATACACAATTCTGTGTTGAATGACTGGTCATTGGGTGCACTTATTGAAGATGAAGTTGTGAATGTTCTGGTATCAGATGGCTTTCCACCCATTCTTGCATGCCATTGTTTGCACGTTTATGGTACTAAGGTGGATGAGGATAGGAGCAAAAGTTGTTTGTGGAAGTTGGATGAGAGGCGAGTTTGTGTGCATTTTGCTAGAGAAATCTTAAGTTCAGGCAGGAGAAAAATGGAGAGTTTTATGGAAGAGTGGCAGCGGAAGATTCCTGAAGGGATGCAGGCAAGTTTTGAGTTTCTGGAAGGGGAAGTTTTGACAGAGAAGCTTGGTGCTGACTTGTGGGTTCGTGCCTTCAGTGTTTCATCTTTGCCTGCCAATCCGGCTGAATGTTTCTCCATCCTGTTTGGAGAGAGGCCAAAATGGGAGTGGAAGGATTTGCAGCCCTACATCAGGTATTCTTGTGCTTCTTACATTGTTCTCATTTCCTCTTTGCACTTTTGGGCTGATGCGAGCATTGTCTAACTCCTCTTGTTGAAATTGGTTTTTTTAGGGATCTTAATGTACCGGGACAGTCGTTGGAAGGTTTGCTTCTCAAGTACACTCGAAGGACGCAACCAACCCTTGATGCCGAACCTGTTTATAGCGCTAGATAGTGCTGTCTGTGATCACGTAACTGTTTAATTAAGCATCATATTATTATACTTATATGTTTCATTATGATGCTAGAGCCATCTGTCTGCCCGTCTTGTTCAGAAATCTGATATGGTGATTTCTTAGTTCCCATATTGAAAGAAATTCGGTTATGAGTCCGACGGCATTCGCCAAACAAGTACGTAATATTAATTTTATTATTTATTTATTTGGACCATAAAGTAGTTTGTAGTTTGACAACACGTGGATCAGCATCAGCTCCGGTGCCTGGTCTAACAATTGGAAACGCGGAGTTCATTTTTTCCCCCTCTTATTTAATCACCATTTACCGCAAAATATATGAATTTTGACTAAGCCAATTCGCAAATTTATATTAAATTCAAATGTTTGCACTCAATTTAAAAACAAGGCCTATCAAGTTTTAGCCACTTCGGCGGATTCCTTGCTTAAGCATACCTTTGGTGTAAGTATGTAACTAGGAAACAGAAGTGTATGGCTGTGACTGAGGAATAGAGGTTCGGGGAAATGAGTGTTTTTTTCTTCTTCTGTTTTCCTTTTTCTGGTGGTGTTGTAAGGGGTGTAGATGAGATGGGATTCTATATCAATCTCAAAAGTCAAAATCATTGGCTCAGTATGGCTTGTTTCTCGCATTAAATCGTATAGATCTACCGTGCCCAAATGCATGGTATAATCCGAATAACGTAAGTTGTGCTTTTGCATTAAGATGAACCATACTGAGCCAAACATTTTCAGGTAAAATTATAAATAATATGCTACCAGTTTTCTGCTTTTTTATGTAATTTTAGGCCTCCTTCAGGTCTGAGGCAGGCACTGACCATAGTGGACTTACACTTTTGTGGAGAATTTTTTTTTGCCCCCTTGATAAGGTAAAGAAACCTTGAATATATCTGTTTCACTTTCCCAGACATCCTTTTACCAGTCGGATTATCCTATACTCGCAGAGAACTTCATTTTCAAGAACATTGGGAACTTGGCATCCTTCCTATGAAAGTAGTCCATTATGCTCACATCACACTACCGTAACAGTATCTTATCTCCCTTCCATTTTCCAATTCATCATTGGTAGTTAATCAATGTAGTAGTTCTTCAATATCTGTATCAATAATTGGCGTCATCGTTAATTTAATAGATGTAGTAGTTCTCGTGCTTGCTTGTACGTGTTTTGTCTTTACAAGACTTAATATTATGCTTTTCAAAATCTAATTTTGAGAATCACTTTTAAATTTAATACAATTTCATAAATATCCTCATATATATTATAAAAATTCAAAATTATCCTTATTTATTAAGAAATAAAATCATTAACTTTAAAGAGATTATTATTATTACCAATTATATTGAGAAAACAAAATAAAAAATAAAACTAATAATATAAAATAATTAAAATAAAATTAATAATATAAAATATTTATTTTAATAATCAATTATTATATGTACATAACAAAAGATATTTTATATACTTATTTATAAATGTTTAAATAAATTTTATTTAATATTCTGTCTAATTTAGTCATTTATATTCTTACAGCAGTTTAATAGTAAGATTTACCAAACACATATGAATATTTTTCAAACCACAGTACTTTTAAAAAGAAATTTTACTAAACATTTATCTGATTCTCTTCACAGCTGATTGTTTTTACAACACAATTAACAATAATTATTTTAAAAGCTTCAGCATTCAGAAACTGGCCTTACAAGTAACTAATTTTTATTCAAAAAGAGTTTTTATTGATTAATTAAATTAAAAGGTAGTGGTTGCTCGCTTGGCAGGTGAAATTACAATGGAGATGATTAGGCGGTTGTTGATCTTGATGTAATAGTTGTTATATCGGTTAATGGCACGTTTTTGTTGATCGGTGAATGGTGGATGCTAAACTGAATTAGTGAATTTAGTGAAATTTTGGACAAAAGAAAGAAGGCAAGGCTATGGCGGAATCAGTTTTGGGTACCGAGGCCTGTGAATTCTTGATCAAACATTAACAATACATTTGCAATCATTGGATATTTGGTTTGAAGATACCGGAAAGCAAGGCAGCTTAAACAAGGAAAACATGTTGGGAATTTTTCTACAATTCTCATCAAGCAAATAAATCCTAATTTGCATAAACTTTAATCCCTAAGACCATATAATATAATGATTTCATATCATCATAATTGAGAGAAAACATACCTTAATCCATAACAACTTTTTTGATAAAGTTTTGCTGAAAGAATTAAAAATTAACAAACTGATTTCTCTCTCTCGATCCATTTAGAGTGACTCACTTTCCGATATATATGCGTGGAAAGAGGATCAATTTTAATAAAGCCTTAATTCCCACTTCCCATCAAAGCAGACAGTACCTTTTCTTAATTGACCAATAAGATTTCAACTAAATATTTAAGCTCAATTATGACCAATTCAATAATGTGGCATATGGGCCACTAATAAAATATGCCAACAAAACAAATAATGGCAATGCAATACAGGATTTTTTGCCTTCAATAAAATTAAATTAAGAGACAAAAACATATCTAATTAAGGGTGCGTTTAGGATTGAGGTTGAGCAGCTAAAGCTTAAGGGCTCGTTTGATTGCTTTTGGGAGGCTTAAAAAGTGATTTTGATAATTTAAAAGCTAATTTTAGTATTTGGTAAAAAAAATTCAAAATCACTTTTGTTAAAATTAACCCCTCCTACAGCTGATTTTGAAAAGCAAGGAAGGAGTAGCTTTTAGATTCTGATTTTGAGAATCAATTTTATCCTTTAATACAATTCCATAAATATCCTTACAATATTACCTAAACCCAAAACTATCCTTATTCAAAATAGAAACAAAATAAATATTTCAATAAATTTTTATTATAAAGAAATAAAATCAATATAGTATAAATTTTATTTTTAATTAAATTATTATAATACATAATTAAAAATATTGTATGTACATATTTTTATATGTGTAAGTAAATTTCATCCTACATTATGTTCATTTTAGTCATTTGATTTTTTATAGCAGTTTAACAGTAAGATTTACCAAACACCCACAACTACTTTCAAAACTCACAGTATTTTTGAAAATAAAATTTACCAAACACTTAACTGATTCTCTTCACAGCTGATTATTTCTACAGCACAGCTAACAATAATTATTTTAAAAGCTACAGCATTACCAAACTGGCCCTAAAAACTACAGCATTAAAGTGTTTGGTAAATACTATCTGTTAGAGCTTAGAAGCTATATTGATATGATTTTTACTTATATGATAAAAATATATTATATCTTTAATAATTTTGTCAAAATTATTATTTAAAAATTATATTTACTATATATTATTAACTTTTGTTGCATAGTTACAGTTTTTTTTTCACAGTAACTGTAAATTGAAAATCACAGCATCTCAATCCTAAATAGACCCCAAGTGTTACTGGGCCACAGCAATGCAGTAATGTTTCTTTTGTTAAAAATTAATTATTTTACACCTTGATAAGTGTTACTATCTGCTATTCTTTACTTAACTTTTAACTCCCCTTACCATCGCACACACTTTTCTTTTCTAAATATTAAATTAAATAAGTTTATTTATTTTTTAAATAAAAAATTTGCACATGTACTCTTAAAAAATAAGGGTAATTTTCGGATATCTCCCCTGAGGTTTGCCCTTGATACACTTGGAGAGAAAATTTGCATATATTGACACATACCACCCCTGCTGTGTATCATCGTTTCATAGCCGTCTAGTGGTTAAGGGCATTAATGTAATTGCAATAATTTAAAATTTTTAAATTGTAAAATATTTGTTAACTATTAAACAGATCACTGTACATCCTGAATCCTAAATACTGACCGAACAAATTACTATGCATTCAGGATGCACAGTGATACAATTTGTTGAACCATGCGAAAACTGAGGGGGGAGTGACCATCTCCACTGCTTCTCCACTTCTTCTCATAGATTCATTTCAAAACCCGCATCATATACCCACACGTCAACTTATATAAACTTGAAGATACAATAAAAAAGTCTCTCTGAGATTAAGCATGTTACGAACTAATTTTCGGCGACGGCCGGTGTTTGAGCAGTTGGTGGTTGAAGATCGTACCAGGTCTGTATTGCTGTCGAATCTTGAAGCTTAATCTTGGTTTACTTTTTTCTTGCATTTAGCTCAATAGGTTAGTAGTTTAGTTTCAATTAATTGAGAAGAATGTTCACGGTTCTGAGATTCCTTCGCAAATAAGTTGATTCCTTTGGAAATAACTAGAAAATAAGTTGCATTTTGTGTGTTCTTATTTGATTTTAGGAACGATACTCTGTATTGTAAGCAAAGTTCATGTGATTCCTTTAGTTTTGCAAGAAATGAAGGGAAAGAGGTTTCACAAGTTCCTAGTCTTTCTCCGATGACTCTGGGTTTTTACAATTCAATTCAATGAATGGAAGGCAACTGAATTTGCATTTCAGATTGCAAAATCAGCAGCAAAGAAGGTGGTGGTTGAATAGAAAGAAACAAAGGAGGAGCTAGTCGGCCAAGCTTCACCAACTCTTTCTACAGGCACTTAGTAATCTTGGAGGATCTGAAGGTTAGAGCTTTGGAACTGAATATATAACTTGATTAAATATTTTGTCATAATTATGAAACAAATAAATCATCTGGGCCAATTCACAATGATCTCATAATAAGATTCAAATTTGTGAATTGCTAACAGCTTCTTTTTCGTTTTGACAGTGAGATAAATTCGTCATTGGGTTCGAGACTATGATTTAAAAAGTCTTTGTTAGCAGCTCAATCTGTTTCTAAATTACAAAGCAAACATGTATCTATTTTAAACATTTATGCTTTAAGTTAACTGAGCCCTGTTCCCAATTGAGTTATATATGTTTTATATTATATTCTGTCTCATTTAATTAGTAAAGGGATTTTGGCCTGGTCTTTCTTTAGTCTTTTGATTGATTATATTAAAATTGTTTGTTTTGGGTGAGATTTGAAGTTACTGAAGTCTTAAAATATAATATATACAAAAGGGTAATCACTATCTTAATGTCTATAAAAGTTGCACCACAAAAAGGAAGAGAAAAAGAATAATCATATAATGTTAGAACTTAGAAGCTTCAATTTATTCTCAAAACTCCAAGAATCATTCGTCTTTTCTCCCAGAATACTTGGACCTCTTTTCACCTCCTCTTTGAATAGTTTGCATCTCTAAGACTAATTGCTTTGTTCTGTTTTGCAGTGGCAACTCCTAAGTTGATAAAGAAAGTCATGAATTTGGATGGCCTCACCAGTGGTGAAATAAAAAGTGATTTGCAAGTGCGTTTTTTCATCCTTAATTAATCCTTTTCTCACACTTACTAATACTTTATCTTATCTTGAGCAATACTTTTCCCTTAATGGATTGATTAACACATGCAATATATATATATATCGGTAATATAGCTTTACTTTTTACACTTTAGCTCATTAAAATGTTTGTCTTATTAAGAGAGGTTCATCCACAACAAAAACATTTTGTAAGGGGGTATAGTAGTATTTTCACCAAGCAAATAAAATTTGTCTCATTATGTGATTCAATAATGTCAAATTGAATTTTTAGAAGGGTATAATAGACTTTTAACAGCTCTTTTACAATTGGCGCCAAATATTCAGAGGTGCAGAAGTTGTCAATTCTTGTAATGTGTTACCAGGGTAATATTGTACTTTCATAGACCCACTAAACGGCTATAAAACGTTGATACACGGTAGGGGTGGTATTTGTCAATATATGCAAACTTTTTTTCCAAGTGTATCAAGGACAAACCTCAAGGGAGGTATTCAAAAATTATCCAAAAAAAAAATAAACTGTTGATATGGGTATTGAACAATACTAAGAAAATTGAAAGAGTTGGATACCTATGAGTAATAGTACTCATAATTTTTAATAAAGATTATTTTTGTAGTTAATGGAGGTGTCATGAGAAATTTATATTATTTTAAATATTTTAATGGGATAAATAAAGAAAAGGAATTTTAAAAGATTTTCCGAGGGGTGTCAATAGTTTTTACGTTGTTGGGCTGCTTTTAGGGTTAGTCATTAGTCGCAACATGAAAAGTTTTGGCGGGAAATCCTCAAATCACGATCATCGACGTTCGACAAGACAACGGCTTTACAGGACAGGAGGAGAGAAGAGTGTGAGTGAGTGAATTCAAAAAAAAAAAAAAAAATGCCCCCAAGAAAGAAAGCGAACTCCTCAAGAAAATTACAATCTTCTCAGCCTCAACCCACCAAGTTTGGCATTCAACATTTCTTCGACCGCCACACTCAGAACTGCTCCAAGAACGTCGCCGTTTCTTCATTCCCTCAAAACCCTAATTCTGATTTGATTCATTCCGCATCATCCCCAAATAATCCTCCTTTCTCTGTTTACAGAAACCCTTCCGATTCAGCTCCCAGCGAAAAAAATTCCCCTAATTCGGCTCTCGAGATTACCCCTCCCGACAACATCCTACCAAATGATGATGAAACTAATTCAACTCACCGTTCGCCTGAGGTTTCCAAGCGCTTCAAGTTCTCACCCGAAATGGTATATTAAATTTCTGTTTCAGATTTGTAGGATTTTATAATTTAACTTTCTTTTTTGCATATTATTAATTTGTGTTTACGCAAGGGGTGATACTTACAGTTGATAAAGCTAAGCCAATACGATGGAGGTGATGAAGTCACATGGAATATATCTCCAGTCAACGAAAGACTCCTAGCAGTTTCAAAACAAATGCCTCCTGAGAACATAAGAGTATTGGCAAATTCTTCAAGACTCAACTCTTTGACCATTCATCAATGCTCCCACAATAAGGCATGTCTTTGGATTATAGTTTTTCTATTTCATCTAGCTTATCCAATTTTCAGTTTATTATCTATTTCATTGGCAATATGTGGTTCAGAGTAAACAGGTTTCACCTTCACCAAAGGCTATTGACAGATCTTTGACGACTGGCCGCAAAAGGGTAAATCCATGTGAAGATTCTAATTTAAATGGGAATGCAAATAATGCAAATTATAGTATATCCAGTCAGCAAAGTCCATTCAGAACTCCTCCATCGCTTTCATATTACCATGATAAGGTAATTGTGTCTTCAGAGTCCTACTTGTTTGGTTTCCACCCTAAGAATGTAGATGGAAAATTACTTTGGTTTAAGATTTTATTACGCAGGACCCAACGAAGCACTGTTAGGAAATAGGAAAAATTTAAAACAGGACCTTTCTTTCAATTTAAGTTGAGCTGTCTTGTTCCCCATTTTGTGGAAGAAGAAACAGAAAAATTTTGATAATGAAATTTTTAACATATTATTTATCTTTTTTCTGAGTGAACTTATAATTGACATGTAGGTTGTTTTTTTTTTTCCTTTTTCTTCCTCCCTACACCCGCCCTCTCATTTAAGCTGTATTGATATGCAGCTAGTTAATGGTTTTGCATGCAATGGAGCATCTAATCAACTGGGATTGAGGCATACCAAAAAGGTTTCGTTGCAGAATTATGATTTTCATGATATCCATTGTTGGCATTTGATTAATTCAATCTTACACAACACGATCGGATTTATCTCCACATGATATATTCCTTATAATCTGCAACGATGATTTGTTTGTCATCATATGTAGGCGTTTCTTGAACTTTTGGAGCAAGTAAAGGATGCCATTTCTGTTGAGGACTCAGTATCCTGTGACAAGGAAGTACATTCGTCCAAATCTCAAGATAAAAATGGTGCTGGAATGCTTTTGAAAGCTAATTCTGTTGTAAACAGAGTGCCAACAGATCCACCAGAAAATGTCAACGGGACATCCAGTGGCCATTTCCTGGTATTAGAGGTATGCCTTTCTTTAGTAGCTTTCTTTCCTTCTCCTCCTCCTTTTCTTGCATGACACAATGAGTTACTGGATGTTGATTATGAACCAATCTATTGCTGATATAGGTATCTGACAAGAATAGACCCGCTGATCCTGTTGATGCCAAATCCCCATATAAGGTTTTTACTAAGCCTTATTCAACAAACCACTTCATGGCTTGATAGTGAAACTAGCTACTTGACTTTTCAGGTTCTTCGATTACTAAATGAGCAAAGTGGAGAGGAACGGGCTGTGTATTTATGGGAAGATTGGTATTATCCTGCTTTAAACCCTATAACAAATGCTGCGATAGTTTGTCTTCGAATCATGTATCACATAGAGACTGGGGATCACTCCACCCATGCCAGAGCTGCACATTTTGTATCATCTTGTCATTTGTTGCTCTGCTAATTGATTTTTTTTACTATTAAAGTAACTAGATGAACCATCTTGATTTTTCATAGCATTTCAAGTGGTTTCTGATATGTGCTTCTGTCTTATTATTTTTCGATGTGCCTGCAGTCCTCTTTTGGTTAGAGAATTTCTATGTTATGTCTAGTTTTCATCCTAACAGTTAATTAATTGCCTTGAGGAGATGATGTTCTGAGTGTTCCTGAAAACTTCCAACAGGTTTCACAGTGTAATTGCTCCTGGAGATACTGTGAATGTAATAGGTGAATTTGATGATCAGGGAAAGTGTGATGTTGGTCGTGAAAATAATCTCCTAATTGTTCATCCACATATTTTGGTTTCTGGAACTCGGGTAATTGTCTTGTACTTGTCTGAATTTGATGTTAATCTTTGGAAACATTTATTGCATATTGTTCATATTCTGAACACTTGTTGATAAAGATGTCTGTTAACAAAATGTGTGATTGTGTTTACCTATTTCTTCCTGATAAACCTGTAAAAACTCAGGTTGCTGCTAGTTTCAGTTGCCCCCGGCGAAGTGTACTAGATGAGAGGCTAAAATGCTCTGAGCAATCAATTGCAGCATTACTTGGTACCTTGCTGCACCAAATTTTTCAGGTTACATGACTGGAAAATAATTTCTTTGTTAACATAGAATTGTCTATCAGGTTCTTGTTGTTTTTCACAGGTAGTCTTCTATGAATAATGTCTCAATATCCTTGCTTTTGCAGGCTGGACTTATGAAGGAGATTCCTACAATGAACTTTTTGGAAGAATATGCTAGGATAGTGCTACAGAAAAACATTGAGAGCTTGTATGCTTGTGGAGGTGATACTTTTATGAATGTCACTTCAAATTTCTAATTTCATTTTATGCCATATCCAGGTTTATCATTTTTTACACTTTCCTGATTATGTGCAACTTCCAGTAAATGAAAATGATATTCGTAAAAATTTGGTTGAGGCTATCCCGAAAATTTTGAATTGGATCATTCTCTTCAAAGATTCTCAGGTGAGCCAGCTTCTCTCCCCACTGTTTCATTACTTTTAGCCCTTGAATTACTACTTTGTTCTAAAGTTCCATGTTGAGGCTAATGGTTTATAAGTTGTTGGCAGGATTCAAATACCCCTACTGTTGAATTTGGATCTGATGATGGACTTAAGAAGGTCAAAATATCTGAGGTTAGGCACTCCCTTGCCTTGTTTGTAACTTGGTTTGTCATTTGCAGCTTTGCATTTTCACATATGCAATTCCACATGCAATTCGGATACACATGCTCAGGGATATTACCAATTGTTATAGTGAAGGCAAGCCTAAGTATTGATCTACATCCAGTTCCCTTTACTTCTAGCATTGAATATAGGAATACAGTCATCCTGCCCACCTGTATGTTCTCAGATACAAGTTGCTGGGTAATCCAAAGCTATCAGGTGGATGGCCCAGCTGATATAAGTAGCAATGCCTAAGTTTGAGAAACCATGTGTGTTACACCAGCATTAATCTTATTGTCACTTTCGTATGTTGTTTTATGCACTCATTAGAGGAGCTTTCAATTAATTAAGTGATCTTGTTTACTTATAAAGTGGAATAATACGATGCATTTGCCTTAATATAAACAACATCGCTTCATATTAAGGTATTTTCTCTTATTGTAGGTAACTGATATCGAGGAGATGGCCTGGGCCCCAAAATATGGTTTGAAAGGCATGATTGATGCTTCAATCAGAGTGAAAATTGAATCAAAAAGAAATGAAATTAATGAGATGATTCTGCCACTAGAGTTTAAGACGGGAAAAATACCCAATGGTCAGGCACGTATACGGTATCATCAGAAATTTATGCTATACGGTTTTCCATGATGATTAGATATTGAATATGGTTGAGACATTGCGCAAATCACTAGATCTTAAAGGATGAATTTTACTTTTCGCTTAATACTCGTTATTTCTGCAGTCATCTATGGAACACCGTGCCCAAGTGATCCTATATACTCTCCTTATGTCTGAGAGGTGAGTAGGCTTCATTTTCCTTTATTTTGTTTGGGGTGGATTGAGGATTGCAGTGCCTTTGTATGGGTAATTACTTAACTAACTTTTTACACTTCTGTTTTCAGGTACCTGAAGCATATTGACTCTGGTCTTCTCTATTATCTGCAGTCAGATCAGACTCAGGTAAAATAAGATACTTCTCAGGCATCTATAACTATTCTCTTAGAAGGCAATTAAACATGTATTCACCATGTATGAAGGGAGTTATGGTTCAAAGATCTGATTTGGTGGGGCTAATCATGCGCCGTAATGAACTTGCAAATGACATTATTAAGGCATCAACAACTCAACAACTGCCGCCAATGTTACAAGTATGTCTGTTACTGAATTTTTGAATGATGTGTTTCTAGAGAACTCTTTCTGGATGTCTTTATTAAATTCCCTAAATGTTTCTTTTGTAGAGTCCAAGCATGTGCAAAGGCTGTCGCCATCTTGATGTTTGTATCATCTATCATAAGGTAACATTTTTATCTCTATGAATTTGGGGAGTGTTAATTGTTTATTGTTTCATCTGGTAGGCTGGTTATAGCCACATATCCTGATAACTAGAAAAATCATTTTACATGCAGCACTCATAGTCATTAGTTGGTCAATATTGTTCTTTAGCTGTGAAAGATTCTAACAGTACAAGGCTTTTTTTATTGTTCCATGGGCTAAAGAATTTTCCAGTATCACTGAGTGTTTAAAGTTGGCTCGCTTTTAAATGTTGTAGGCATATGGTGGGAATGCAGAGTGTAGTGGATTGGGTAATATGTTTGATTCACATATTTACCATCTCACAACTGCTCACTGCGGTTTCCTTCGTCACTGGGATCGATTAATCGACTTAGAAGCTAAAGAGATGCAGGTGAAATGTTGCATATGTATATCCAAACTATTGGCATGACATTGTTTACACCAATTTCTCATCCTCAGTATCTTTTCTTACCATTCAGGTTGTGAAGAATGAAATCTGGTGTTCACGTGGATCAGGGGGCGATCATTTCACTAGTTGCCTTTCACCAATTGTTCTTGATGCTTCCAACAAGCATCAGAAGTCTTATAAAGACAATCGATTTGACTATCGTTTTGTGCGTCAAGATACGCCTTCTCCGAATTTGAATGCTTCTGATGGAGATTCTTTGATTGCTGCCGCTAGTCCCACAAAGGATATTGATTGCAAGCTTAGAAGTGGAGACTATGTGGTATATTTGATTCCTCAAGACATCAGACTGTGCATAATCTGATATTAGCTCAATTCAAAACTAATGCAATAGAATATGATTTTTTCCAAGTTTTGCTAATAAGAGATGACAGGAGATGCATATACTTCTGTGCATGTTCATTTAATAATCGGCTCCGTTTAACAGATATTGTATCCTGACAAATCATCTTTACTATTTATTGTTTTGATTAATTAATTATGCTTTTTGGTTTAGATACTTAGCACTGAATTTGACCGTCTAGCTGTTGCAAGTGGGTTGATAACAGAAATCAGTCGCTCCCATGTCTCTGTAAGCATAATCTTTTCTGTTCTTCCTATTCATGTTGCTATCGTAGATTGAAATTTCGATTCTTAGCATTTACACAGTTCCAAGAGTAGCTTAGAAGTTAAATAATACAGACAACTTTTGACCTGCCCATTTTTAAATGAGTTAAAACAGTTTCAATCTCTCTCCTCTTCCACAAATTCCTAGGTATCTTTTTCTAAGCGCTTACGGCTACCTGGAAGGAATGCTTCTTCAGATGCGGGTAATCTCCTTCATGAGGTCTGGCGAATTGACAAGGATGAAATGATGACGTCATTTTCAGTTATGCGGTAATTTCTGACTATAGTTCCATCTTAAGCATTCTCAGATCAAAGATTTGACTAATATATCTTGCTGCATTCATGCTATTAATTATTGTTAAAGGTGCAATCTGGTACAACTCTTTCTACAAAGCGCACAAAGTTCTCAGCTTCGCAAAATGATTGTTGATCTTGAGGTGAATATCCATTGGAAGACTTATATGATTTGAAACCTTATGTGCTTGTGTGTGAGTGTGCACAAGTGTGCATATCCCTGTCTGTTCATGCTTAGTCATACGAGTCTGAAAATGTGCATTGGTTGCAGACTCCCAGATTTGACAGTGGATGTGTATTCAGTCAAGATCCTGCTCTATCATATATCTGGTCAGAGAAGAGTTTAAATGATGATCAGCGTCGAGCTATTATTAAGGTTCTTTTATGTTTTTCATGCTAATGTCCTAGTCCCTCTTGAGCTAGATTGTCAATGGGATTTAAATTACTTATTTATCTTGTCAAATTCTTTATTTCAGGTACTCACTGCAAAGGATTATGCCCTAATTCTTGGAATGCCTGGAACAGGCAAGACATCTACCATGGTACATGCTGTGAAAGCCTTGTTGATGAGAGGTGCATCCATCTTGCTGACATCCTATACAAACTCTGCCGTTGATAATTTACTGCTCAAATTAGAATCTCAGGTCATTGCTATTCTTCATACGCCTTGTAACAGTAATATAATTTATTGATATATGGTAATGTTCTTAGCATATATGATGCTTCAGATTGAGAATCGATAGTATTTGGGTAGCAGTGATTGATTATTATGTATGTTTACTATTGCATATTGGGAATTCACTACTATTCAGCTGAGATTTCAAATTTTGTATTAGATGTTTCGAGTTTTATATTGGAGTTTACAGGTTGGATTCAACTTTTGTATTCACGTTAGGATTTCAAGTTTACTATTGGAGTTTTCATAATCTGTGTATGAGGTTTCGAGTATTGTAATAAATGGCTGGGACAGATTGGCTTTAAGATCCCCATGGGAGCAAAAATAAATAATTGTAAATATGACACCAAAACTACAAGAATATCTATTCCTTTGCCTGATTTGGTTATCTTCTTATATTTGTAAGTTACATTGTTTTGTTGTACAAGACTTTATCTAAATGCAACTCAATATGGTAGCATTTTTGGATTATTATGCAATGCATAATGCTCAGGCAGGCTCAAGCCTGTCTTCTTGGGAAGGAATCTTGTCATTTTATGATTGTTTGATGTGATATATATATATATATATATATATATATATATATATTAATTTTCTGATACAGAGCAAGAAATTGAAGAAATCCTAATTAGATTGAAGTTTGTAATTTTAAGGAATATTTTAATTAATTTGTATTCTAATTTATTTGGTTGCCTATTTAGAGTTATATAATTTAGGTATTGCTTATTTGAGTTGTATTCGTAGTTTAGTATGCAGGATAGGATGAGATGGGATAGGATTGGGATAGATATAATATTATGTTGTGTTTGGTATAGTATAGGATTGAACATATATTAATGTTATACTGTGTTTGGTATGCCATCGGATTGGATAGTCACTAATTTTTTTTAGATATTAATTTAATCAAAATTATCTTAAATTAATTGTTATACCACAGTTTGGAAAGTAAATTTGCTCTCCCATAAACTTATATTTTAGAGTCTAAGATTTAAATTTTTGTATTAGACTTTGAACATAGCTAAAAATAAAAAAATTATGAAGTAATGTAAAATATAATCTAAATTAAATCACTTCATTGGTAAATCTAAGCATTTAAAAAAAAATGACAAAACTTTCCCTTAATTTTTAGCCTTAACACTCTTATACCATACCCTATATTAGGATAAATAATTTAGCCTTAACACTCTTATTCCCAGGGTTCCCTTAGGATAGTTTTTAAACTATTCACTTCACTAATTGGTGGGCTTAGGATTGCTTATCGTAATCCCACTCCACTTTTGCCACCAAACACAGGATTAGTATTATTTTATCCTAAAGTTACCCAATCCCACATATTAACTGTCACCAAATAGCCCTTATATGTATGAGAGAGAAAGAGAGTCATTATTTAGTTAGGAATCCCTTTCTTTAATATGGTAAGGGACAAGCTAAAAGACAGAATATATAGAGAGTAATTTTTTAATAAGGGATCTCTTATTTTAATAAAATAAGGGATTAGTTAAAAGACAAAAAAAACACACACTCCAATACAGTGTATTTTGTCTTGTAGTGTATTGAAATCTTTATTTTTCGGCCTTTTTATATATATATTTTGATGATTGTCACTGAAAATTTTAATAACATCAGAGCATTGATTTTGTACGTATCGGGAGACATGAAGTTGTACACAAGGAAATTCAGAGGCATTGCCTTTCAGGTCAGAAACTTTATCATTGGCATCTAGCTTTCTAATGCAACAGTCAATATCTTCTGCATCTAATTTAAGTTTCTGCTACAGCAATGAATATAAACAGTGTTGAAGAGATTAAGGAAAGATTAGACCAAGTTAAAGTTGTTGCAGTTACTTGCTTGGGGATCACTAACCCGTTGCTTACCAACAAGAAATTTGATGTATGCATCATGGATGAAGCTGGACAGACAACTCTCCCAGTATGCGTTCTGCTTAATGTGCCTGCTCCTTGTAATTGTGGACAATTCACTAACTTTATTTGATGCTGTTTCTTATAGTCAACTCTGTCAGTTATTGGTTTAAAGTTGTTAGTATTACTGTTTATCTAGCTTATGAAGCTATTTGGTTGGAGAAAAGTAAGAGGGATTAGAAGAATATTTCATGATTTTTTGTCTTGTTTTTGGGAAAATATTTTAGTGTGAATGGGGAATGATGTTACTTGAGTTCATAAAGAAATGAATTCTCTCAAACTCCATGAGGTTTTATGAGTGATTTGTGGGTGTCTCAGGTATCCTTGGGACCCTTGATGTTTGCTTCAAAGTTTGTCCTTGTTGGAGACCATTATCAACTGCCTCCGCTGGTTCAGGTTAATGTCTTATCCACTGTTAGTTCTAAGTGCTTGAACTTTACCCCTTAACTTAAGCTCATCAAAATGTTGTGAATATTATTGTAGAGTACAGAGGCTCGAGAGAATGGGATGGAGATTAGTTTGTTTCGCAGGCTCTCAGAAGAACATCCTCAGGCAATTTCAGCATTGCAAAGCCAGGTTATTCTAAATTCATAATGGAACTTTAATGACTTAACTCTTTCTTTTATGCTTCTCCCCATGTGAATTGATCAAGTTGTTAATATGCAGTACCGCATGTGTCAAAGCATTATGGAACTATCAAATGCCTTGATATATGGTGACAGATTGAGTTGTGGTTCTGATGAAATTGCTAATGCCAAAATTAAGATTTCAGATTTAAGTTCTTGTTCACCATGGCTAAAGGAGGTAAGATCCCTTTTTTTATTCAATCTTTTCTTTTAGTTTTATAGTGATCAAGTGTCTTTTTGTTTGTGGCCTATCTTTTATGTCTAAGGTAAATATGTATTTTTTATTTTGTATATTGCTGAAGCTTGTAGTTTTGTTATGAACATGGATTTAGAATTTGACTATAATGTTACAAAGTTTTTTCTGGGAGTAGCTACTTTCCCCATTGAAATCATATTTTATCACTTTGACCCCTAGTGTTTTCACAATACCAATTACCCCGGCACAAAAACTTTAACCAAAAGCAGTGCAAATAGGTTATTTGACTTGATATATGTTATTAGGAATACAAAATCTACGTCAACAAAAAAGGAAAAATGTTAAAGTAAATAAAAATAAGAAAAAAGAAAAATATCTCACTATTTTTTTTTATTTATTAACACCCAAACCATATTTTTCAGTCTATAATGAACTTTTTATTATATGTTTTAGAGTTATCAATTATGGTGGTGGTAAGTGAGAGTGGGATAAGTGGGATAAGTGATATGTAGTGATTTCTTCAAGGGGGAAGGTGGTAATCTCACCATTTTTCCCTTGACATTTCGGTGTTTGAAGCAGCAAGAGTTGCTGTTGAATATTCACTTGTTCAATTGAATTGATGTCTGGCCTTAAACTTCTACATAGAAATGCCATTTTGAAGTGACAAAAGTTTGTTGATTTTAAAACAATTTGAACTTCTACTCATTTTTGCAGGCTTTGAATCCATGCAGACCGGTCATATTTGTCAATACAGGTTTGAAAATTAATTATATTTCTCTTTCCTGGTCCTGGTGAGTTGGTTCTTTATGTGGCTTCGTTTCTTACTTCATTTCTTGACGACATAGACATGTTACCTGCTTATGAGGCAAAAGATCAACAGACTCTGAATAATCCAGTTGAAGCTTGCTTAATTGCAAAGGTATGATCTGATCATCACTTGTTTTTTGGATAATACTTGTTACATATGAGTCGGAAAATATTGGTTTTTCTTTTTTTTTTTGGGGTATTGAAACACGTGTTTATTTATTGGGGCTTTATTACATTGTATTCATTCTTCCTTTCGTTTATGATACAGATCACAGAGGAATTAGTTAAAAATGAAATTGAAGGTAATGATATTGGCATTATTACCCCTTATAACTCCCAGGCCGATCTCATCCGACATAGTGTTTCTGTATCCTCCGTGGAGATACATACCATTGACAAATATCAGGTTAGACTCAAGTGTATATTATGTTAACTGATGCTTTATTCCTCGTTTTCCTGAACCTGGAAGATCCTAAGAAATGACTGCCAGGTCCATCCTCTTGTCTTCCACTTTGCATGCAGCATGTAGTATCTTACTTTATGTGTCTTTCCCTTTCAATTTTCTACCAAGCAATGTATGCTTTAAATGTTGTCACTCTTTCTTCTTTTGTTATACGTACAATAAACGGTCATCTACTGTAAATGTTAGTCTCATAAGCCCTTTTCTTTTCTGTTTTTCTCTTCCAAATCTTTTGGTTCAGGGACGAGACAAGGACTGCATATTAGTGTCCTTTGTGAGATCAAGTGAGAATCCGAGGAGCTGCACTTCTTCACTGCTTGGAGATTGGCATCGGATTAATGTAGCTCTCACGCGTGCTAAGGTAGGAATCTTTAGCGCTTTCACTACTTATATTGGCCCAAACTCTGTAAGCTTCTTCAAGTAGAACGATCCTTCTTAGTAGGCAGACTTTGATGTTGTGTTGTGGTGAATTTTATAAATTTAATGTGTACAGAAAAAGTTGATCATGGTGGGGTCATGCAGAACCCTTTCAAAGGTTCCTTTGCTGAAACTTCTCATCAACAAAGTTGGAGAGCAATCGGGTGTTTTGAATGTATCCAAAATTGAGATGAACTACAGGGGAGAGTTGAGGAGATGCTCTCAAATTAGATGATTGTAATTTGAGTAATGACAGAGATACAATCACTCTGTATAAATTGTTGTATCAATACAGTAATAATTTTTTTTTAATACTGATTACACATCAGGGTATTGATCATACATCAAATATTTACAACTGTTATTTCAGCAGAGAAATACACTGGGACTACAATATTATATTAAATTCTATGAACACTTACCCAGACAAATAACCCTCATAATAAGGGATGTATTAGCTCCACTCGCATTTCGCAAGGGAGAAAGACTATTTACAAATTATGCTTAATTGAGAAAATTTTTTAGTCCCAACTAACTCAAGCGCTCAAGATTTCTTTAAGCACTTGGGCATTGGCTAATACACTAATAGTTGGAGAAAATATAAGATGCAACATTTTTCTTTAAGCTGGACAAAAATAACATTAAAACGTGCCTTTTTTAATCATTTAATACTAATATGGTAAAATAAATTGTTTTAACATTATTTTTGTCAACATTATGTCCACGTTTTGTCTCTTTAGCATTTTTTATTAATATAATTAATGAACTGGACCCATGTGAAAATTATACAACCACATAAAATTTGTATCTTTTATCATACACTCATCAATCACAAAACAATTGCAATTAGCAATGACAATGGTCAAATATGTGTTGGATTCACCCTGTTACGTATCCTTATTCATGATAAATTTGACAACTCATATCCACTCTCAATTCATTTATTTTAAATTATAACATGTATAATTAATTTCAAAATTATCTAGCAAATGAGAAAATAAAAACAAATTTTGTAGATTACAAGAGAAAATTGATGAAGTTCATCTTTATTAACCTTTTAAAAATCGTGTTTAAAAATATTAAAAACCAAACAAGAACAACAAATTTTAAGAAAAGATCAAAGACTAAAATGTATTCGTATCCAGTGACGCATATAATACACTTTAGTCTTTGAAGATTGTCATCCCCAGGTGGGGACAAATTTGAATGCCACATGAAGGTGGTAAACTACAAAACTTGTCATTCTTTTATGAAAAAGATCAAAGATAAAATATACCTCAATGGGCAATGGCCCATGAAACTAGTAAATTACAAACTTGTGATGAGATTAGAAACCCGAGGAAGTAAAAAAAAAAAAGTATAATTTTTATTTTAATAAGTTACGTATAAGTTTAATTTGATTGTAAAAGATGTAAACCCTAAGCGCTTTTGAAAATAAAATAAAATTAAATAGCTTTTAATTGGATATTGTCATCGCTAGTTACGATATTCTATTTAGTATACATCTAATTAAATGTCTACTATGGCCTATGAGAGAGAGGATGGGTGAATTGCCCCCCTTTTTTTTTTAAGATAAAGGAAAAAAAAATGTTGGATATTTTAATTTTGAATAATTAATTTTGAATAATTAAGAATATTTTAATTTTGAATGTTGGATATTTTAATTTTGAATAATTAATGTTGGATATTTGCTCACCGGGTACGAGCGTCCACTTGGATCATCATTGTACGAGTGTTTCGACGAACCATCGGTGTACGCTGAGATAAATCCCATGACCGCTTGTCTAAAAGCTTTTTGCTCTTTACACTCTGCCTCAAAATCCGACTTCAGTTTCGAAATGGACCGATCAATCATATTCATCCGTCGAATGATGTAATCGAAATGATACTTTGTCCTCGACTATTACCAAAAAATATAAAATATAATTTCAATGACATATAAGAATGATTTCAACGTAAACAGCTCAGAATAATAAATTATATCACAAGTAACCTCTGAATCCTCCACGTCATTGGAATCGGGCTCTTGTTTGTGCTTGTCATCTGCAGGATGCTCATCTTCAACGGTAGGCTGCTTCTCTTCTGTAGGGATCGCGGTGTCATGATGTACCGCTAAATCCTTCTGTAGGGATCGCGGTGTCGTGATGTTTAAATCCTTCTGTAGGGATCGCGGTGTCGTGATGTACCGCTAAATCCCTCGTAATGGGCATCTCGTTGATTGAATGTTGATGCTGTGCCAAGTAAAATTAAACTAATGAGCCAAAGAAACTCGAGGAAAAGTCTTTCACAATTACCATAGTGTTATGCTACTGAGATAACGATACTCACATTACGGACCTAATGTGACGATAATTTTTTTATGCAGGTATAATCCCTATGAACATAGGGGGTGATCATTAGATATTAGCCCGAGTTGACTTTCGTACTAAGAAGATCTGGCTTTATGACTAATTGGTACAATCTCGCGATGATAAAACATACAAGAAGCAGTTCAAGCCATTTGAAGTCATATTCCCTCGATGGCTAGAAGATGTTGGATTCTACAACATCCGACAAGACCTGCGGAGCGCCGACCTATGGCAGATAGTGGCAGTTAAGGGTGTGCCACAACAAGAGCCCGGTACTGGTGACTGCGGTGTTTTTTTGTTGATGTTTACGATGTATATAATGTTCGGACTCAAATTTGATTTCACGAGTAGCCACGCCGAGTACTTTAGGAAGAAGATTGCCGTTGACATATTTAATGATAATATTGGCTTGTAAGCAATTGTAATCAGTATAATTTTTTGATTTTATATTACATACTGGTTACATGCTGATACGTTGAGTTATCCACGTCTTCTGGACATATAAATATAATTAAATGAGTTCCAAATGGAGGATCCACTATTTTATATATAATTGTGAAATACTTCAATTATAAGAGGTATCATAGCATAATTGCTCAGAATTTAACAACTAATTATGACTCGATGCAATGGGATTCTTACATCGCTTGCGGTTATGGCCCAATTGGTTGCACCGCCCACATTTCACAGTCCTCCGGTTTATATCTTCTCCGATCGAAGGTATTCTGAGCTCTTTGCGTCGACCTGGTGGAGGTGCTTGTACTGGTGGGTAAACGTTCATTAATTGAATTTCCTCTGGAACATTCCAATCCGCAACGTCGCCAACTGGCTCTACTGGTTGTTCGTAAGCCCTCACCAATGATTCCTTGGTGTAAAATTCTGAACAAAGGCTTATGTAATCAACTCGGATGGCGAGGCAAGCAGCAATTGCATGTGCACAGACAAGTTGATCAAGTTGGAATACTCTACAGGAGCAATTCTTGTTACGTATATCAATTCTTGTTACTCTACAGGAGCACACACATGTTCTAATGAGATGATGCCTGGTGGTAGTCGTCAAGTAAGGAGCCGGGTTGTTGGTCATATTATCGCAGAGAAATTGATTCAAGAAAGACGGATATACACTGCGAATGACATACGAGCAGACATGCAGTAGGAATACGGTGTCCAATTATCATACCAGCAAGCATATCGAGCCAAAGAAGTTGGTCTTGATATAGTTCGAGGGACCCCAGCAGAGTCATACAACTTACTTCCCAAATACTCCCACGTTTTGTCTTTTGAGAAATGAAGGCACAGTTACTCACATGGAACGGGATGCAAATGGTAATTTCTTATACTATTATAAGAAATGGTGTCATTGTTGTTGCGAATCGGCGAGTAATGTTGTTGCAACGGCACCATTTGTGGTAAGCCATCTTCTTCAAACAGTCGTACAGAGTCATTTGCTCTAAAAGAAGTTTCAGTTTCTGCAGGTGGCACAACATCTTTGGATGGAACTCGAGGAGATGTTGTAATAAATATACGGATGCACCCATAGTTTACCTCAGAGGCCAAACGTAACACAACCTTGACCATTTCATCATTAAATATGTCCATAGGCAGTGAACACGCACGATAAGTTGTGTTACTAGACAACTTATTTAATGATGTTTATTAATATGTTAAATATTTCACATTTACATTCAAGTTTTATGTTATTTGTTTTATGTACAGAAGAGGTTTTCTTCTTTTTTATTTTATTTTATTTTATTTTAGTTGACAAAAAAAATTAATTTGAATTTGTTAATGTAATTATACACATAAATTTTAATGCATATTTCGACTATTAGCTAAAAATATACATAAAATTGTGTTAGATAATATTATATTGAATTCAATTTATCAATATGTGGTTATATTTTTTTCATAAGAGAATATTTAATGGAATAAGCTATTTTAACTTAAAATTTTGACACAAATCCTAAGTCACTAATTTTATGCAATTCAATAGTGGATGAATCAACAATAGTATATGTTGAAGTTGTGTATAAATTGTAACAGAAGCAAACCCAAGACTTTTGATCAGTCTGGGCTAATTTATAAATTTATTGTAAATATTTGTGCGAATGTTCGTCTATATAATATATTGACATACTTTCATTTCAATTAGGCGAAACCATAACATTTTTTTTATATATATACTTAAAACAGTAATAACATTTTATTCCTTAATAATTCAATATATTCAATAAATGTGTAATTTAATCATTTTATACATGAAGATACAATAAAAACTCTATTACTTTATAAAAACTTATAAAACTTAAGGTATTAAAGAATTTTTCGTCTAAATTGTAAAAATATAAAGGTGTGCAAATAAACTCAACGGGTAAATTCTCTAGTAGAGAATTTTAATCCTAGGAATTAATTAGGTTTGCATATTTTCACATAAATTATCTTGAAACTATGAACAATTTATGTAGAATATATATAATTCTCAAAATTAATAAAAACTTCAAAATTACAACGAACTTATTGTGAAACTTACAAAAACTGAAATTTAAACTCCACTAATAATTATAGAATAAGAGTGCATAAACCGCATTTACCATCCATCTGTCTCATTCTCTAGCTCTATCTTTTATTTCATATACAACTTTTCAAATCCATTTACAACGACCAATTCCATGATAAATTAAAGTTATTTTTTAAATCTCTATAATTTATTTGTTTCATCGTCTCTCTCTTTTTCTATTAATTTCTATTAAGAAATAAATATGAAAATGTTGACCTCATGGTGGTCCATATGATTAAATGATATTGTATATACATTAGTAGAATTAAATTAACATTTCATCTTAATATCACCAATAATACATTTTCCATTTTCATGAATACTCAAAAGCTTCTTTTATTGTAAAACTTCAAGATCATTTTACAATAACTTCACAATCATCCACTACCACCAACTTCAATTCTACTCTATTAAAATGAATAAGAAATAAAATGTTAGTTTCTATAGCAAATTAAAACCCAAAATAGCAACAAATTAACCAAAAAACAAGAATAATTTAACCAAAAAATAGTAGCAAATAAACAGAAAAATAACAAGACATCAAGGCCAAAAATTGTAGCAAAGTAACCCAAAAATAGCAAAAAAAGCCAAAAAATGGCGAGTTATTCTTTACTTATTACTAAGACCATGGATAGTTACGAAAATGAGTACAACAACATCAAATACTACTCTTAGTTTCCTATTAAGAAAAAAAAAACCATTGAATAGCGAGAGCAAATGATTTTATCCAAATAAGTGTTTTTAAGATTTATGGACTACATTGAAAATATTTGAATTATGAAACCAATAAGTGTTGTTTTTTATTTTTGAAAATGGACATATTTACAAATATTTTAAATGCTTGGGCCTTAGTACAATTTTAGAAAGATTTTTGGGGCTGATTTTAATTTCAAAAAATAGTTATACAAAAACAGAAAGTTAGCAGTTAACCACTTCCCTTCAAGCGGCTAACCGCCTGCGCCTAAAGTTTTTGAATTCTGCTTTCGAGAGAGTTAGCCGCCTGCTTCCAAGCAGCTAACCGCCTGCTTCCAAGCAGCTAACCGCCTGCTTTCAAGCAACTAACCGCCTGCTTTCAAGCAACTAACCGCCTGTGTTTAAAAATTCAAAATCTTTCTAACATACAACTTGGAATTACAAACATGAGGATCTCTGTCATTTAAAAACATGGAGTTTTCCCCTGCTGGGACATAGAATGCCCCTGATATAGCTATAATAGAAACCAAAAGCCCGTGCTCGCTTAAGAAAGAAAATATCAAGCAAATTACACTATTATTGTTCTTGTTCTGTCTCGATCACTACACTATTTTATATATAACAAAAGAAATAAATACAATGAAATCTCATTCAATGCAAGCATCAATTTCATAAAAAAATTCATGTAAATTCAAGGACAATTTTCTAGTCAGCACTTTTATCAAACAATTTAATAATAGGTGCAAAAAACACCAAAACAAAAATAATCCAGAAGCTAAAATCAATTATAATGCCAATTGAGTGATTGTATATAATTATAAAACAAGCTCAATATAATCAAATATCAATTTTCATGCACAGTTTAACCAAACAAATAAATAGAAAAAACTAAAATCATTGGAGTTAATCTTGGCTCGCTTTAACATCAACATAAACTCGTTCCCCTGTATCCCTTGACAATTTGACGCCCTCTATTTGTTTGCATGGGAGAGAGAGGGAGAAAGACAATGGAAAGTTTACAATGCAGTGCCACAACAGGATATGAAGAACAACCATTGATAAAATAGTATTGAAAGTACGCAAATCATTAATCTTATCTGTCCCTATGACCTTGGCATAATGCTATAAATATTGCCTATCAAAACCTTGTGTGAATGTTAATGTGAACAAGCCAAAAAGCATAGTCACACACAATTTAAAGGTATGGTTCATGCAAAATTTAGCTTATAATTTACACATGAAAGCTGTTTTACTGGAGAGGATGATGTTTGGTGTCAAACTTTAAAATGTAGAATAAAGTTCAATAACATATGAAGAAGGCTTTGAATTTTCCAGAATAGAACTTAAGAACATGTCCATGACCATTTTCATATGAAGCAAAACCTTTTTATTGTTGGACCATCTTATTTTCACACAAGAAGATGCATGAATCAATCTTGAACTAAATATGTTTGATAGCAAGAGTTTCAAGCTGAATGATACATATATCCCGAAAATTTTATTCATTAGGCAAGCATTTCTTCTAGCTTTAAAAATCCCCCAACATGTACAAGTCAATATGGACTAGTCAAACACCAAACTTAATAGATTAAGAATAGAGAAAATCAAATGAATAAATTATTTTGGACAACAAGGAATAAAAAAATAAACAAAAGGAATCTGACTCTGAAGAAAAATAATGGAACTACTATCAAGGATCAACATTTGCCGTTGAAGTTGAGGTTCAGTTTCTCCAGCACCACTGATAAAACTGCGTCCCCCATTTCCTCTCCTGCAATTCATATCCACATACATCAAAAAATGTTCTAAAAACTGCAGCTTATTATAAGCAATTAAGCACATATTTTATGTCTACCAACCGAGGACCTTGTCAGCGCGGTAACAACGGTGGTGGAGCAATGTTCTCGCATAGCACAGTGGTCGACAGGCTGTGGTGTCGGACAGCATGTTGGTGGTGGAGCTGTGGTTCGTGAGACAAGATGGTGATGGTGATGGAGTTGGGGTGTCTCACGGCAAAGTGAAGCACAGCATGCGAAAATTGAACGATGGATTGGAAATGAGCTCTGAGTCGTGCGAGATATGGGTTTAGTGATTTAGCCGATGAAGCAAAAAATTAGGGATTTTGGAAGGTAAAGTGATAAGGTGCAACTTCTTCAATCGGTAACCTTTTATTTTTTATATTTAATTGCCTTTCATTTAATTTTGTTAAATTTAAAATCACAACCATTGGATTCAAATATGCTGAATCCAACGGTTTATTGTGACCCCCTCCATTGTAGCCAAGGCCATATATATAGATATATTCTCTTATACAAGTAATAATATAATATATAATATCATTGGTATATGTTTTTAATGGATTTTGGGTGAGCCAGGTGAAGGTGTAAAATCCACTAAAAATAATAAAATTTATTTTCGGGTTAAGGGGTACCTCGCTGAGTTGTAGAGTGTAAGCTGTTTGGCTTTTTAATGGAGGTAAGTGGATGAAAGGTGACTGTTAATGGAGGAAGGCTGAGATTTTAAGGGGGAAGTTTTGAGGGGTGCCTTAAACCTGCAAAACCAAAGGAATGAGGTTAGAGGTGGAGCCAGCGATGGCCGGTGACCACACTCCGACGCTCCAGCTAGCAACTTAAGCTTTTGAGGAGTGGAGAGCTTACAAGCTCTCTGAAAATGGAGAAGGAGGTAGAAGAAGAAAAGTCTCAGCCTTTTGTGATATGTATGTGCAATGGTGAAATCATGTCAAAGAATAAACATGGTTGTCCTCTTATAATGCCGATGCGCTGATGTGGTATCCCGCCATGTGGCACATTTTTCAATGGTGATTTTGCTGTCAATTTCAGAATATTCCTTGTCCATTTGTCACATTTTTACCTTTTTGGGCCGTTAGAAATGAGCTTGGGGAATAGTGCAGCCGTTATTGATAGATTTTGTCATTTGGTACATGTGGGGTCCGCTGACTAGGCAGTGCTGAATATTCATACAGAGGTTGTCCGGACAGCTATAAGGGTGGCAACCAATGACAGATGTTTGTCCCCTTCTTTATTGACAAGATATTCTCTATTTAATTTATCCAAATCAAATATTATCTTTTGGCGATAAGAACAACCACGTGAAGGATATTTTGGAGATTATTTGACCGTCCCATTTACATACGGCATACCCCTTAACTCCTTGGGTGTATCTAGAGTATCCCAAGTAGGGTATCCCAGGTACACTTAATGGCGAAAGTAACACGAGATAGATTGGGGTACCCTGAGGGATCAATGGAATATCCTAGGTATCTTTAACAATCAGAATTACTTGTGACAAGTAGGGTACCTTAGGCATCCTAAACATCATAAGTTCTCATTTTAAGTGAAAATCTTCTAAGTGGACACGTGGCGCTTTATCATTGATTTTATATTTCTTCCCTAAACAGTATATATACGTGAGCATGCATGTAGATTGATCTAGTGGGAGGATACTATGATTTCGAGGATAACGTAAAGTATGGATTTCCAATGGCATTCACAATGACGATGCTATCTTGGAGCAGCATAGAGTTCAGATCGAAACTTGAGAAAAATGAGGAGTTAATGAACGCATTGAACGCAATCAAGTGGGGCACAAATTACTTGATGAAGGCCCACCCACAAGCAGACGTGCTCTACGGAGAAGTGGGTGATTGTGACTCAGATCATGCTTGTTGGCAGAGACCTGAAGACATAACCACACCGAGAACCACTTTCAAGATTGATGACAAACATCATGGTTCTGATTTTGCTACCGAAACTGCCGCTGCTTTTGCTACTGCTTCTATTGCTCTCAGGTCAGTTAAACCTATTTATTCTAACCAACTTCTGGCCCATGCCAAACATCTCTTCCAATTTGCTCGCAATCACCCTGGTCTCTACCGAAACAGCATCCTCGTCGTTGCTAAGTTCTACTCCAGCACTGGATATGAGGTTAGTTACACACACACACATATATATATATTAATTAAGCATTATTATTAATAACACGCATATGATTATGTAAAAAAATTTTTAACTATGAACAATTTTACATGAAATCAATTATTTTTTAAAACCAATTTTAAAATAAAAATACAATATGCATTACATTCACTTTTATAATCAATTTAATAGCCATAGCTTTTAATGTTCAATTTATATTTTATACTTTTTTTTTCGATAGTTATGATGTTTATTGCAACAAGTTTAATGTGAATATAATGCATATGACTTTTTTTTATTTGGATTATGTATTAGTATGAATTTTTATCATATTTTATGTAATAAATTATGAAGTTTATTAAATTTTATTTAATTGAGTTTTTTTTTATTTTATGTAATTTTATGTGTTTTAGAAAGAAAAAGGCGTGTATAAACATTATCAAACATACTCCAAAAAATTCAAAGATAATATAAACTTATGTTTATTTTGGTCATTATATAATAAAATAACATATTTGTGATAAAACCAAATGCATGTACATTACTTTTCAAACTCATAGCAACCGTAGCAACAAAGTTTACCAAACACTAAACTACTTTTTTTAATTAGTAGCTTATTTAATCAGCAACTACAATCCCAAACTAGCCCTTAGTCCTTAATGCCCCATCGTGGTTTATATTAATTAATTATTAAATCAAACAACGTAACATTCCCAATTTCCCAGTATTTTCCAATTAATATAGTATGTAGAAAATCATTGTGGGTAAATATTCACTCAAGATAATTGGGTATGGTTTGACCCACGTGAAAGAGTAATAGTATTTGATCCCTCTATTTATTTAACCGGTCTTTATTTTTTTATTAAATTTATTTATTTTAAATTACACTTACTTGAAAACAATTAAAAATATATATATTTTTTCAATTCTGTCTCATTTGCTCTTTCTCTCGTCTCTTGGATAATTAATTTTGATTAAAGAAAGGGGATTAGCTGGTGCCATTAGCGGTCCTCATTATTGTGTCCAACTCATGAATATACTGATTGTCTCAGTGTACAGAATGCAGAACTCTTGGAAGACTGAAAAAGCGGGCGATCTTCTTCTAATTGGAAGAAAATGATGGGACACAAAAAAGGAAAATGGTCCTGCTGCAACGGAGTTATTCCACCGTAGAGTATGCTTTAATAACCATATAATTATAATAATAATTTATTTTTTATTATTTATCATTTTGATCGTTGTGGTTATTATAACGTGCTCTACAGTAAACCAACTCCACCGTAGCCATTGCTCAAAGAAAAGACTATGATCAGAAAAGCTTGAAGCTGTTACCTCTTTCAAAGAGCTGTTTCGGGAACGAGAAAGGTAAGAGGTCGTTGGCAAATGACTTAATTCCTGTGTCTATTCAAAAATTATGTTTTGTCCGAAGAAAAAGACATGATTTTCTTTGCAATGCCGTCACGCTGGATGTGAGAGGTTTCCAGATGCAAGATTTTCTGCTATTCATTGATATTCCACGGAAATTGAGAAGAAAGCAAATGAGAAAGAATAGAAAAAAAAAAAATATTTTTTAACTAGGATAATTTAAAAAATAAATAGAGTTAGTTGAAAAGAGAAAGGGGTCAAATATCACTGTCCTACATGAAATTAAACGGACGGCTACGCAATCTAAACAAGTTTGGGCCAAATGCAACAATAGCCCATGAAAACTTTTAAATAAATAACCCGCTGTTACTCATTGACCAAAAGCCTATTTATACATCTTCAAATATAAGACATAAAATAAAAATAATCATGTTATAAACGAAGGGATATCTATATTCACAGAATAGTCTTGATGTGCCTTATATGCATGCGTAGTAGGCATCACATGATAGTTTGACAGTTGGCATGTTTGCATGTGTTGATGGATGCGAGGACACAAACAAAGAAAGTAACTGAGGGGCGAAGGGATAAAATTTCACGTGATTTCATTTAGAAAGCCTGTAATTGTCATCTTCCAGAGGCCAAATTGGATCCGTAACTAAATTGATATATGTCCAAATTAATTATCTGTAAAATATAATAGAGACGTATTACGTCTCAAACAAGTTAAAATGTCTGGCTTTTATAAGGGGAATACAAAGAAAGATACGTCCAAATTAGCCTCAGGAATAGTCGCCATCGTTATTCATGAACTAATTAATTAAAAATCATTTCTTGCCTAACTCTATATATTATACATAGCCATGACTATATAAATATATGGTGGAATATATGGTGGATGGTCTTGAGCCTCTCCCAACTTCAAAAGCTAGCTCAAGAGAAGAGACTTTCTCTCACATTTATAAAATCACCATCAGACTCCAACAATATAAGATTCTTAAATTTGGAAAATTACCATACACGTCTTCATCAAGAGTCCTAACCCAACACGAAAAATTAATGAGTTACCCAATGACCTGCTTAATATCTATATATTTAACAAAATTTACATCAAATATTTACACACTGTTATGTGTATACACACACACATATCTACAAAAATATTGCAAATTTACATTATTAAAGTTCTAATTATATATATGTAAATAATATTATATAAAGATATTATAAAATATACATGTTTACCAATATTTTACACATTTACATTATTGAAGTTCTAAATCTATATAAAATTTTATAAATGAAACACTATGTATAAGCTCATCCTTCTAAAAAATAAAATAAAAAGAGAGAATAATGTCTAATATTTGAGTTTTGATAACAAGAACCTACAAATTAAATTTACAATAGAAAATATAATCGTGTCACTGGTTGAATAAATGGGTCAAGAACTTTAACCCTAACTTGATATGAAGAAAATCGTGTCGACTGGGATCCAATCCATTTAATAATCGTGTTAAATTTAATAATCCATACTCATTTATTCATATCGTGTTCGTGTTAGATAATCGGACTGTGTTAAATTTTACCAGCTCTACCCAAGATCATGCCAACTTAACTCATTATAGTAATAACTGATTAAAGGAGAAAATGTTCCACTTCATAATCATAATAATAAATGAACTACTTATCATTAGACCTTTAGTTTTTTTCTTCCTACCAAGTACCAACCCTTAAAATGGAGGCTTCGATATAAAGATATAAAATCCGGAAGGGAAAACAAACAATCGTACTTCGTACGTGGAAAGATTTACATTCCACTTGCCTGATGATGCATATGGCAAATCTATACCTGAGAATCCCAGAATGAAGATATTTGTGTAATAATAACACGCTTATGTAGTTCTCAAATCTCCTTGCCATCGTTATGACAACTAGTTTTTGACTATCCACCAACTCAACCTTTTTTGAAGGATTAAATGGTAAAAGAAATTAAAAAGTTACACTTAGATGGAATATTGGAAAAGTGGACAAATTGCCGAAATTTCAATTATATATATATTATTGTTAATTTGTCTTGCAGCCACCACCAGGTATGTAGGCACTAATGGTTATGTACACTTACAATAAATAATATATATATATATATATCTTGCAGCCACCACCAAGTATGCAGGCACTAATGGTTATGTACACTTACAACAAATAATAATATTGTTGTTATTAATATTATATATATACCTATCCACAAGTTCATTTACCACACTGATATGATGATGCAAATGCGACTGCAATCATCTTGTAGTTTAAATTAGCTTTATTATTATTATAGTAAATTTTGAATTATCTTACCCAGACCAACTATTTTTAATATACTCCTTAAAGATACAAAATCATATTTATCTTAAATACAATTATTTTTTGGTAAAAGTTAACAGCCAACAAGATAAAATCGTATTTAAACAAATATTCTAACAATTTACAATCCACTAATAAAAACAGTCAAAATTCCATGTTTTTTTGACCTTTTTATATAGACTAATTTCCATTGCACCCCAATGTTTCAACACATTTCAATATGCCCTCAAATCTATCACTAAATTTCACCTTACACCCAAATTCGTTTTATTTTATTTTGAATTGGTTAATTTTTGTTTTTCAAGTAGGATGTGTTAAATTAAAATTTATAAATTATAATTATTAATTATTTTTTTACTCAACTTCATGATCGGGAGGCCACGTAAATACACTAAAATGACTTTTAATAAAAGAAATTATTATTAAAAACAAAAAAATGCAAAATTAAAATTTATAATAAAAAAAAGAAACCAATAAAAAATACAATTACAATCGTATTCATCTCATCTACTATAAACAATGCAAGAGCAATCATCCCCATTTTTTTGATCCACCAAGAAAATAATGAAATTCATCTCACAAAACAACGTACCGAACAAATTCAAATCAACTCAAGAACAACGCGCAACAGCCACAAACCTTTTATTTAATCTTCTTCGAAGCCTAAACCTCAAAACTCGAACCAACTTTGCTTATAGTAATAGAGTCGGCAAGCCAGCCCATTGGTAACCAAGGCACTCAAGTTTTTTTGAGCGCTTTGATTCGAGTCCCAGTTATGGCCGAGGCTTAAAAATTTCCTTAATTAAGTATGATTGAGTGAAATTAACTTGTATATAGTATTTCTTCCTTGCAAAATGTGAGTGGAGCTTATATGTCCCTCCAATATTTGTGAGGGTTATTTGTCTAGGCAAGTGTTTTATAGAATTTAATGTAATATTGTAGTCCTAGTGTATTTGTGGATTAAATTTTATATAGCACTACCTATATTTTTTACCCTCTCTAATATTCGAAAGATGTCACTCTACTCACATATGGTGAGAGAGAAGACTGCCTTCACTCAATTATTTTTTATAATTGAGGAAGAAATATTCCATAATATTTTTGTGCAGACTTGAACTATTGTCCTCACAGTTCATCCTTAAATTGTGAAGGCATGGTTCTAATTGGTTGACATTAGATAGCATTCATTCTTAAAAATAATTTTTTTTTTGTTAAGAAAAGAGAACTTAAGTTTTTATAAGCTCATTCAATTAGAGTCGTTAAGATAATTAGAAACAATGAACTGGGAGATGGGAATCTAAAACATAAAAAATTCAATCCCCCGTAAACAATCTTTCAATCAAACATGCAAAAAGAAAAAAAATGAAAAACCAAATAACCGATTAAACCCTAAACCAAGAAGACCAAAATCATCAAAATTAAAGGACGACAGTAAGCGGGTAGCAGATCCGGCAGTTCCGATCGATAGCAGCCGACTAGGCAGCATCGCACGATCGATGATGCCGCGCCGACGATGCTGCCACACGTTGCCGCTGTCGCCTGTTAGTTGTACCTGCTGTGAACCAACGCTAAAGCAGAAGCGAGAGAAGTAGAAGAATAAAGAAAAAGAAGAAAAAAGTGGAAGAAGAAGAGGAAGAATAATTAAAAAAAATTAAGAAATAAAGAAGACGAAGGATGAAAAAAGGAAAGAAATTGAATGATAAATTAAAAATATGATTTTTTTTTCATCAGGGTTCAATTTTAGTGGATGGCATCTTGTAATTTCTTTAACTCAAATGCCCAAATTAGGCATAAAAATATTTGTTTTTGCCCATCAACTCATTTTTTTATTTTTAATATCTAAATAATTATGTCATTTTACTTTTTAATATTTTGATATTGGAAAATGAGATTCATTCCACACTAAGCACCACAGTTAGCACAAAATGGTGCATTTTGTACTAACTTTAAAATGCTCAATGTGGCACGCATATCTCACATGACACACTGAATACAGAAAACTCACACAATACGACACACTGAACACAGAAAACTCACACAACACACACTCGTTTTGTTTGCCAAATCGCACAGTTCTCACGAATCTCTGCTCTCTGCATCTTGGCTTTCTCTCTCTCTCTTGCCATCGGTCTCTCCGCATCTGGTCGTCGACACACACAGCTCACACAACACACGCGCGGGCAACTCACACAACACTCACGCCAAAATGTACTGTTTCTCATGCATCTCACCTCTCTGTACTCTCTCCGTCGGCTTTCTCTCTCTCGCTCGCCGTGGGTCTCTCACATCTGGCCGTTCTCTGCCCCATCGATTGCATGCATCGATCATTCAGCAAATTAATTAATAAATAAGCAAATTTTAAAGAGTGAAAATTTTCAGAATTTAATTTAGATCTTTGTGCAAATTTGGTTTTACTTGAAATTCTTTTCCGGAAAAAAGAATTCACAATCTCGGTTACATTTATGATATTTATTGTATGAGCCAACAAAAAGAAAGAACAGCCATTATATTGTGGCACGTAGAAGCAACGTGTCATGTGTATGCAATGTGTAAGCAAATTGTTTCAAAAGAATTAAGTGTATGATTGCTTCACCGACCCCTCTACTGTTGTTGAAAACCGACTGTGATCTCTTATTTTAATTTATGTGGGCAGAAATTAAATCATTTTATGCTGAAGGTGCCGTGAGAGATGCAATCGACAGGGTAGAGAGAGAGCCAACGTCCAGATGTGCAGAGACCGACGGCGAAAGAGAGTGAAATCCGATAGAGAGAGCAGAGTTGCGTGAGAACGCTGCTTTTTGGCTCAAAATGAGCGTGTGTTGTGTGCGTTCTTTGTGTAATGTGAGATATGCGTGCCACATTAAGCATTTTATACTTAGCACAAAACCAAATGTTTAATATTAATATTTTTCAGATGTGCTAATTATTGTGCTCAATATGGTGTGAATATCGGTACTGTTTAATATTTTCTCCAATTTTATCATAGATGTCAACATCAATTAGTATTAAAAAACGGACCTACAACACCGTTGTTAGCATTTTATGTTATTATTAGGGGTAATAATATCATACTTTATTAAGGGTGCGTTTGGGATTGCTGTGAAAAAAAAAACTATAATTATGAAATAAAAATTAATAGTATGTAGTAAATACAATTTTTAAATAATAATTTTGATAAAACTATTAAAGATATAATATATTTTTCATCACATAAGTGAAAAATCATATCAACATAGCTTCCAAGCTACAGCAGCTAGTATTTACCAAACACTTTAGGGTCCGTTTGGGATTGAAGTACTGTAGCTTTTAAGTTATAGCTGCTGTGGAAAAAAAGCTATAACTATGAAACAAAAGTTAATAGCTTGTAGTAAATATAATTTTTAAATAATAATTTTAACAAAATTATTAAAAATATAATAGATTTTTCATCATACAAGTGAAAAATCATATTAACATAGCTTCCAAGTTACAGTAGCGAGTACTTACCAAACACTTTAGTACTGTAGCTTAAAAGCTATAGCTGCCCAACCTCAATCCCAAACGCACCCTTAGTGCTGTAGCTTTTAAGCTACAGCTACCCAACCTCAATCTCAAACGCATCTGTTGAGTGTTAGAAAGTGTGTATTTACAAAGGATAAAATGGTCATGTTACACTTCAAGTCTCACTAACATCCCTACTTTTATGTACTTAAGTCCCTTGCACTTTAATTGTGTGTGTTTTATTATAACTTATGTATTTTATGTATTTTAGGGGGATTCAGGCCATTTCATAATTAACGATACATCGGACAGCAAAACGGACAGCATTTTTGAACTCAGCACAGTCGAAAACCTTAGGATGAGCATAAAGGGAAAAATGGCACTGTTCACGTATACATCACTGATCATGTACGGAACTATTCATATATACGTATGATGACGTGGCATTGACCGATGACGTGTCATTGACCGGTGACATGATAGCATTTGATTGGACGAATGATGTGGCATTGACTGCTTATGTGGCGTTGATTGATGATGTGGCGTTGACCGATGACGTGGCAATGTATGATTGGACCGAAAAAATGAGCTTACGATAGAAGCAATGCACTTGATCAAGGTTGGTTGACTTTGACGTTGACCGATGACGTGGCAACACAGTATTGGATGAGAAAATTGGCTTAAGTTACATGTGGCACACTGAATCACAATCGCTGATGATGTGTTCTAAGCAATCCAAGCTTGCTACGTGGCGCAATTCTGAGCATCCGAATTGATTTCATCAAATGGCCATAATTTACTCATTGTATCTATAAAAAGAGGGCTCTCCCCCCCTAATTTGACACCCCTGAATCCATTTTTGAGCTTAGTTTTGTAAAATTCTCTCTCTTTTTTGTATTTCTGGGTATTTTAGTATAATACCCATTTTACCCCTAGTTCAAATAATGAGTAACTAATTTTCTTTCAAGCTTGGGTTGACGGTGAAGTCTCAACATGTTCCATGGGCTAATTTGGTAAATTTACTTTATTTTTCCCTCTAATTTATGTTGCTTTTTTGACTTTTCGTCGACAGATAGTAATAATCTTGTCTAGATTTTACACCGGTACTACCGTCTCCCTAGTGCAAGGTTATTACTGTTTGGCACGATAAGTGCTTAATACCATATTTATTAGAGTGTGGTTCATGAGGAGTGGAAACCCCCCTCATGATTTAATTGGCACTAATAAGGAATATTAAGCCCATGGTGCATGTTGATGCAGATCCAGATACCCAAGCACTTTATTTATATAGTTTTATCTCTAGCTTAATCCCGTCATTTCAATTTAAATTTTAAGATAGTCCAAATCATCTTCACCACAAATCCAATTACCCAATTAGAAAATCAACCCTACACCTAATTAAAATCCACCTCCTCGTGGGATCGACACTCGTCACCATTGATCTATACTACAATAGATTCGTGCGTTTACGAGTTCATTAAAATTTGCACAACAACATCCTAAGTTAATGTTAGTCAGTTGTTAAAATTAATAGCATTGGTGAGTAAATCGAAATTTTCGTATCCTTAAAGTATATTAAAAAATGAAGATAGTCAAAATAGGTGGAGAGTACATCGAAATTTATTGTTATATTGTAAAAGTACTAATAACTCACTAAAACAAATCTTGAATATTCAAATTAATTTGGCATAACAATAATATCCATTTAATTTCCACACCAATCTTTACATGTATATATATAAGAACATGATTTGGTGAGCACTTGGGCACATAACACAATTTTTTAACTACATGTAAATAATATTGAAACTGTGGATTAATAAAAAAAGCACTACATAATTAGCTCGATAAGGGCTAATTTACTGATTTAAGATTGCGGTGGTTGATAAAATAAGCTACTGATTAAAAAAAACATCTTAGTGTTTGGCGAATTATGTTGTTACTATTGCTGTGAGTTTCAAAGCAAAGTACATGGGTTTGATAAATTTTATTATGAAAGTATTATTTTATTATATAATGACTAAAATAGACATAAAATTAAATTATTTTTTATTCATATATTAAGATTATAAAAAAAAAGACATAATTGTCTTTTTGTTAAAATATTAAATTATAATAAGAATTTTAAAAGGATGTGGTGATTTATTTAATAAGATACTTATAAAAATAATCCCCTACACATTTTTAAAAGGTGTTCTTAAGATAGAAAAACTTATAAAATAATCGGTTTTTAAAAAATTTACCAAATACTATTCTTGTTAAAGCTTATGAAATAAACTATTTACGATGTTTCAACTTCATCATATACAAAACAATCATGCGTATCTCAACAATAACACCTAGCAGAATATTGTTTCTACTAGATCATCGTATTAATCATAATAATATTTATTGGCTTTTTTTATGGCAATTATTGGCTTATTTAAGCCAAATGCATGTACTTGCTAAACTTGCTAATTAAATTAAATTTGGAACTTTGGAGTTCTGTTTTAATTTCCTTATATCTAATTATGTGATGTCTCCCTTTTTTTTTTTTGGAAAGTAACATGATGAACATGTGCTGCTAGGTATAGGATCAATAATTCACCTTTATGTATTAAAATAATGTTATATGTTGAAGTTAATGAAAGAGTCACGATTCTCTAAACACGTACGTCCAAATGCCAATGTATGTAGGAAGCTAGATGCCTAGATAGAAACTGTATCTGCATGTCACAACAAATAATAATAATAATAATATTACTTGAAGGTTTTGGTCCCATTCTATTCAATCTTTCATTTCAGATAATTATATATTTACTTATAACACTAAAGTATGTTCGTCTTTATTTTATTATTAGCTATAGATTGATATCACATAACGTTAAACATGAATGTCGAAGCTTGACTTATGACATTGCCTGCTTCTGCTTGTGCTTGTCAATAATTCTTAATCGAGTTGGAACTCACTCAGCACTCGTCTCTTGATGGATGATGGTTTGGTTTATATCCAATATTATTATTATTATTTTTTTCCCGGATGTAGCGTTAAACGCCTTTCATTTTCTTTTGGTAGGAATGAATGCCCAACAGTGGGTTAGGGGAAGTGGAACAAGCCCAATTGATGCCAAATATCACACCGTGACTTGTTTTAACTTGAAGATGTAGCCACCCTTCTACCAATATGATTGAATATCAAACTAATGGATGTTAAAATAGGGATTTTTTTTTTTATTGAATCAAAGTTCTATTTAATTAAACAATGACAAGATCTCTTTCGCTCGATTTAAAATTAATTGATGGAATAAAAATTATATATATGTATACATATAAAATTTCACTCTAATTAAAATAACAATAAAAGATAAATTAAGATCTAAAATAATTGAAATTCCAAAATATCTTACGATCAAAATTCAAGTAAAAATGTCCAGTTTCTTTCTTAAAAATAAAACAAAAGTGGCATATAAGTATCCTGCAAAAAAAAAAAAAAAAAAGAATAAGAAGAAGAAGAAGAAGATTCAATTTCACATGTAGAAGGTGAATTAACGCGTGGGGTGGAGTGGGGCGGAAACGAGAAGTGAATCCACTCCACCACCAAAATGAAGTTGGGCTGTCTACTGTACTGTCTAGGCAGACACTAGGATAGAGTAGACGGGTCTGGCTGCTGAGGGTCCCATGATCAACGATGGTGATCGAAAACGACCTAAGTTAATCAAGTGTCCCATCCCATCAAATGAATCTGACTTCGAACCGGTCCAAATCGGTTACAACTTACACGTGTCAAATTTATGCTATATACAATCGTAATCCACCAAACAGTCGCATGCCATGCATTTCTATGAATTATTTGATTCTTGCGTCTTAACACACCCACAACAACACCCACCTTCGTTTTATATATATATATTACAAATTAAACTATAATTTTTATTATATGAAATAATTACTAATATTTATAAATTAAATTATTACTGAAACTAGTTTATATTATATATTACAACACCGTCCGAATTTTTATTCTCTCTAATATTTGATGGACGTCTTATACACTCACATTTTGTAAAAAACTACTTTCACTCAATTATTTTATATATTTAAAAAAGGAATTAACTCTTACGATGCTTTCTATTATTTATTCTAATAAGATTAAACCGCAGCAACAGCCCCACTCCCTCTTGCTATTTTCAGGGTTTTGGCCAATTAGTCCCGAAAATACCAATGAGTGACACGTTAATTACTCTTGAAAATAATGGCAGCGAGTGGGAGAGCAAGGAATTTATTTTCTGAAGAGGAAGATCCGTGTTGTTTTAATTTGTGGAAAATCCTTTGAAAGGGAAGGGACTAAGGGAATTAGTTAATTAATAAGTGGGAGATTATCAATTTCCCCGTAATCAATATATACCACTTACCCCTGCAATTTTTATAATAGTTAAAAATCCCCATGACAACATAAATTTATAATATTACCCTTATTTTCAAATACACTTTTATTCATATTTATTATAAATTAAATAAATCATATGAATAGAAATTAAAATAAAAAATTAGGTATTAAAAACAAGAAATATATGTTTTGTTATGAACAAAAAATTAATAATAAAATATTTTTTTCCTGTACTTTTTTTATTTTATAAACATTTTCTTATAATAAATATTTTACAATATTTTAAAATTAATGTAAAAAGCACAGAAAAATATTTTATTATGTATTTTATAATAATTATTTATTTATCATTCAAATTTTCTTATAATAATTTTTTTATTTTATAATTATTTTCTTATAATTTTATTATAAGAAAATATTATAAAATAAAAAAGTACAAGAAAAAAATCTTATTATTGATTTTTTTCACATCCAAACATATATTTCTTGTTTTTAATACTTAATTTTTTATTTTAATTTTCATTCATATAATTTATTTAATTTATAATAAATATGAATAAATGTGTATTTAAAAATAAGGATAATATTATAAGTTTATGCTGTCATGGAGATTATTAGCTATTATAAAAACTGCAGGGGTAAGTGGTATATATTGATTACGGGGAAATTGACAATCTCCCACTTATTAATTAACTAATATTATAAGTTTATAAAAACAACAGGGAGATAAGTGGTATATAATAATTACATTAGGAGAGAAATTAACAATCTCCCATTAATAAATAACAACAACATGTCTATACTTTCATCTCTGATTTTCATGTGCAAGCAAGCATGAAGCCTGGATTTATTGAAGCGATTGGACTGCAACAACAATAATATCGAGCAGAACTTTTAAATAATTTTGTTCACTTCTCTCAGCACTCAACACTCAAAACTGTTAATATGTCAAGAAGCTAGCTAAGATCAAATGAAACGACAGACAAATCCCACCGAAATACTATTGACCAGTGTGTTTTTAAAATCAAATCAATGTTCCCCACCATTCAAAAAAGCTATATATATAAAGTTGTTATGAAATAATTATAATTATGTGGATGTTCATCAAGCATACTATTTATCTCCTCACTATCAATCTTTTAGCTTTCCATAACTCCCATGATCTCCCTAAATTAGGGATCATTATTTCTTATATTATGATCTATTTTATTACTTCATAATCATTGTATCACTATAAAAGAAGGCCTTTACTTTTTATTTGTACACACTTGAGATTGAATAAAATTTCTCTCTAGACAATTGTGCCTCTTATTTGCTTTCTCTCTTTCTCTTGATCTATTGTTGTGCTCCTAATTGATAAATTTTATAACACGTTATCAGCACGAGTTTCTAGCCACAAGAGATTGATTTTTGTCCTCTTTAAAATGAGCTAATATCTCTCCTTTGATTTTACTCTTAAAAGTATGAGTTGAACTATCTTGATTTTGTCTAAAATCATATTTATATTTATATATGCATTTTGATGATTTAGAATAATGCATCAAGGTATTCATACTTTTATTATCATTACTTATATTGTTATTGTTTGATATTTCTTACTCTAATATTCAATTGCTATTATATATTTTGCATTCTTGGAATTAAAAATTTCACCTTGAAGTGTGAATATTAAAATCCTTGGAGGTTGAATATTATAAACAATGAAAATAAATTAAGAATGTATCTCTGAAGGATTGCATTATATATAATGAAAATTTTCTTTCGATATCTGTTCCGGAAGAACTAATATCAAAATTATTATGTTAATCACCAATATCTTATTCATGAAGGATTCGCTATATGTCCCCAAAGGACTATACAAATATTATAAGTTCATGTATATGTCATGTAAGACTATATAAATTTCTTTCTCCATATCTCCCAAAAGGAGTTACAAAATGAAGATATAAATAAGGCATAATTGTTTCTTTGAAACAATTTGAAGGAAAAATAACATAATATATAGAAAAGTTCAAGGATTGAATTATCATAATGATTTATTTTATCTCCTTGAAGGAATGAAAATTGAATATCCAAATAGATAATTTGTTTCTTTGAAACAATTTAAAGGATATATGAGACTATCAAAAGATTGAACAAAAGCTCATATATGATTTTCTTGTTTTTATATGTATATGAGGAGAAAATCATCAAGAATAAATATAAAGAGAATATGTGATATGTGTAAATATTTTATAGCTTATTTAGGCTCCTGCAGTAGCAAATTGAGATTATCAATATGTATATTAAAGCAATTGTTTCTCTTTACATATGAACAAAATATTAAGCTTTTGATATATGTAATTGGTCTCATCTCACTAGTGATGTGTTTTCATTCCTTGAAGCGAATGGTTATTTGATAATTGTGAGATTAGTTATAGCCATCTCATTACTAAAATTATCAACATTACAATGATCACCATTTAAGTATTAATGATTGCAATATATATATTGCACCACCCGAAGTGGAAAAAATTTAAAAATTAAAATAATTTGTCAGGAACTAGAAGTTCAATAAGTCTAGAGTTTCTTACATAGTTTGAAATGATGAATTTGCAATGGTAAATTTGCAAATGAGGCTAATATTATGTATCGAATTATAGAAAATTCATAATAATTTTAATCAAAGAGCCAGAAGATTCTCTTGATTATTGATTTTTGTTTAAACCAAGTGAAGATGAATTTATAAAAATAATTTATTATTTGTTATGATTCACCATTATTTATGCTTAAATATTTTGTGACATATTTTATGAAGAAGTCATCCCATCATGAGGGGGAGGAAAGCTATACGTGATGGATTATTTGATTTTATTATGTATCACTTTATCTCATCTTAATATTGATGTAAATTGGTTTGAAGTTCAAACTAATTATTGTACTATGTGCATTGTTGATCAATTATTTGATGAATTTATTAATATGTGAAAGTGAAATTTCACAAATAGAATATGATTGCGGTTTGATATATATGATGTTCTTGAAGAACGAATGGTGATAGACAAATAAATATATGAATGCCTGAAGCATGTGATAGATCAATTGGTGCAAAAATTTAATTCTCGGGAAGTTAAAATGAAATAATTTGGAGCTCCTGAAGAGACTATATTTGCATGTATAGTAAAAATTATTTGATCTCTATTAAATTATTAAATATATTGTCCTTGGAAAGACATAATGTACTAACTAGAAAATGAATCTTAAATACCCTTGAAGAGGTAAATGGTGAGAAATAAAGAGATTCAAATTGCCCTATAAAAGACACACGTGCACATTGAAAAAAAAAAAAGAGATCTTTAGCCCTTGGAGAGGCATATGTATTAGAAGCTTCAAAAAATTTCAATTGGGCGTAGATATTGAAAATGAGAAATATTTAATAAATATTGATACTTGGTGCAAGAGAAAAAATTGAAATTGACAAATATTTTTGTCAATAAAATTTAATTGTTATGATAAAATTTTCAGGATCCTGAATCACAAAATGTGAAAATTATCAAATTATATGATTGGCCAAATTTTCTTAAATATTCGGACTTGCAGTCCATATGTTATAGAACGTGAAATTAATTAGCAAAAAATTTGAAGAATTTTGGACTTGTAGTCCATACGTCAGAAGTCGTAAAATTTATGAATAAAATGTGAATTTGAACTGTAGTATGTCAAAATGGAAGAATATATTTATTTATTCTTGAAGGATAAAATGCTTGAAACAAGTACTTGAAGTACTAGATCAAAAAGCTTGCACCTTATATATTAATAATAAAGGTATTATCATAATCGTATATATTATAGCAATCTAGACTTATCAAAGTATAATCACTTGAGTGAAAAATTATTATAAGTGGCAAATATCATTATCCACTTTGCTTTGTGATTTATTGAAACTAGAAATTAAATTTGCAATCTTAGCAAAATGTGTTGATGATTTCATCATAAAAAGATTTTTGAAGAGCTTATGAATTTATTTATTTTAAGAATAAAATTCATGATGAAGATCTTGAAATGAAAGAATTTCTTTCAATTTATGAATTGAAATTTATCAAGTGGAATGCTGATATTATTGAAATATTAGAAGTATTTTTTATTCAAAAATTGATATACTTTAAAATTTGTAATTTATGTCTTGGTCTCGAAGAACCATATTTTATTGTAACTTATGACTATAAAGGCATTGAAAAATTGCATAATTGTAAATTAAATTATGCTCAGCATAAACTTGAAAATATCAAAATAGAGTGAAAGCATATCATACTTTTTCTTTGATATGGATGCTAAAGCTTAGTTTTATTCAAGAAGAATATCAAAATTATGAAGATGTATACATGGCGATATTCTTCAATCAAAATAATGGTATCTCCAATTTATTTTATATATTTAAGCTTTTAAAAAATGGTGTTAATCCTGCAGATTGTTTCGCCAAATTAATTCAGTTACAATAAATTATTAATGATATTTGAAGCACTCATGTCATTTTGAAGGGAGCATATTTAACACAGGGAGTCGTTGATATAGAAGACTACATGTACTGTACTCTTTTTCCTTCACTAGGTTTTTGTCCCATTGGGTTTTTCCTAGTAAGGTTTTAATGAGGCAGTTTGCACCTCCTTAAGAACAAATGAATAATGTACTCTTTTTCCTTCGCTAGTCTTTTTCCCATAGGATTTTTACTAGCAAAGGTTTTAATGAGGCATATTCTTTGTAAGATGAACATCTAAGGGGGAACGTTATGAAATAATTATAATTATGTGGATGTTCATCAAGCATACTATTTATCTCCCTATTATCAATCTTTTAGCTTTCTATAACTCCCATGATCTCCCTAATTTAGGGATCATTATTTCTTGTATTATGATCTATTTTATTACTTTATTATCATTGTATCACTATAAAAGGAGGCTTTTACTTCTTATTTGTACACACTTGAGATTGAATAAAATTTCTCTCTAGACAATTGTGTCTCTTATTTGCTTTATCTCTTTCTCTTGATTTATTATTGTGCTCCTAATTGATAAATTTTATAACAAAAGTGAAATTTTATTAAGGGATCTTATATTTTAATGACTTAAAGTGTGGGATTTCAATTTGAATTTAATGACTTATTTATTTTTTTTAATTTTAAAATCTGCGCATGCTAGAACTCATTATGAGCAAATTTTAAGAATAATGGATTCATTCCATACTTTAATTAAAGTATGAAATTCCTTCATATAACCTAACTCATATATATATATATATACATATTAATAGATATATTTAAATTAGTTCAGCCATTTTAATTATTAAATAAAGTAGGGTAGCTAGTGGAGTGAGAGGACTGAGGAGTTGGTTTTTAAAGTAAAAAATAATAATTTGATAACGTACGTACGTACGTATGTAAGTGTATGTGTAGTTGTCAGATCTGAGATCACATGCTTTGATTGATGAAATGGTTCACTTCGCTAGAAGACAGTAGCGTCAGTTTAAGCAAGCAGCCAAAAGACCGTCCTGATTGAGAGTGTTTTGAGTACTACTGATTAACAACTATACATCACGTGATATTATACATGACAAAAGGCGCACACAAAAACAAATGATAAATACAAAATTAGAATAAGTAAATATCATCATACGCCGGACCTAGACTAGACTAGCGTGGTGTGTCCAGTGTTCCGCTAATCTTAATTAAATTCTTAACTAATTAATTTCTTGTGCTGTCCGTATCAAAACTCGGTCGCCGGTACTAGTTGATTAATTAGAAATAGTCTTGTGAACTGATTGTGAAGGTCGCGGTTCCCAGAGCATATCAGAAATGGACACCATGACGAGACCTCTGAAACATGCTTAATTAACCTGATGCATGTATGTTCAGATTAGCTGGACTGATCCGTCGTCAATGACTTCAAATCATAGGTGATCGATCAGTCAGTACTCGCACAACGTACGTAATTATTCAAGGCCGGCCATTTTTGGACCTTAATTCAAGCAGGGAAGCAGCTACCATGTTGTTGTTGCAAGACAAGTTCACTTCAGGTGAGTACTTCATGACTTGATCACTCGCACGCACCGATCGAGGTGTGAGCAATTCATGGTGATATGATATCATTTCATAAACGTACGTACGTAGTAGACAGTTGAAAAAGAAAACTGCAGCATTATTAATTACAAGTATAAATTAATGTTCTTTTATTAAATTCTTGATCTGTGTATTAATTAATTGATGGATTACTCTCCACTCCAGTTAAGAGCATGCTTTTAATTTGCATACTCTTATGTATTGTATTGAGATCTTGAAATTCCTAAGAAAATTGTTATCAGTCCGCTAATTGATGAAATTAATTTCAAGACATTTTATTACTCTCCTCTTCTTCTTCTCGCAGTTTGTTGTTTCTCAAAGCTTTCAATTCCGTGCCAGCAATGTCGTTTTTACTTGGAATGAAATGTGTGGTTTTTTATTATTATTTGTTTGTTCAATTTTAGCAAAGAAAGAAAGAAAGAAAAAAAAAAAAAGCCTACTACTGGATGGCCGTTCTATTAATTTCAGAGAATCAGAATCAGATTCCGAAACTAGTTTAGTAGCTAGATTAATAGAGAAGAACCAGAGTCCAGAGAAACTTTTTTGGACTATTAAAGAAAGAGAGCGAGCGAGCGGTGGTTGGAGGAATCCGGATATAGTACGAGAAATAATATATCTAATAGGATCGATGCATGCTCACGGTGAACATCTTAATCTTATTATTATTATTAATTGCTGACGATTTTGCTCCACTGCACTACTCATGAATTCATAAAACAGAAATCACATACAGAATACATAGATCGATGCTCCCTCCTACTCCTAGCTCTTCTTTGTCTTTCCATTCCCTTGCTCTGGCAGTCTAAGCTCATTAGTAGTTAGTGCATGGGTGGGTGAAGAGTAGTACATATTAATATTAAAAGTTAACAAAACATATATTTATCAGGTTAGTTTCACGGACAAAACAGATCGAACCCATCCAATTCTGGTTCCTTCCGTTTATTCGGTGTTACATAATATATTTCACAATTAAATTTCTGTAAATGTCAAGGTCAAAAATGTCCGTTCGTTTGTTTCTTTCTTTCTTGGCTTTATTCCATAACAGCGTGTGGCCACAAATCAGAGTTTTTTTTTTTTTTTTCTTTAACTTATTTACATGAATCACAACAAATGCATAACTTGGTCTTGGTTGTTGTTATTCAAGAGCTATTTTAAAGGAAAGCTCACTAAGTACCGACCCACCCACACCAGACGGGACGGGAGGAGGAGGTTCAGTTCAGGTTTCTGCTTATTTTCTGAATTTCATTGCTCCAAAACGATCGAATAGATTATGCAAATTCTACTAGCAGGAGGAGGTACTTGAATTCGTTACTTTATATATATATATATATATATATATGCACCCCAAAATATCAGACAACAGTAGTAATAATAATAGCTATTAAATAGATAAATTGTAATCCACTTGTTGTTCTCTTGCCTTGCCATCAACAATTAATGAACTTCTGCATCCCCTTTGAATTTTTACTTACTTTTAACACGAATGTTATGCTTCCCGTAGCTATCAATTAAGAAAATCCTAATTCCATCGTAGAGTTTGTTTCAACTATTTCTTTCTTCCTTTTATCAAAGTCAAGTCCGAATGTCGTCTGATGCTGATACTCATAATCATAATAGACAAAACCTAGTTGTATTAACTTAACTGTATCTGTATATCAAAGCCAATAATAAATCTTAATTAAACTCCGTCTTTAATCTGCTTATAATTTACAGAATTGAAGCTCCTGCACTTCCAGACAGCATGGCTGCCACTGAGATCACCCTGTTTATGGGAGCATATCATCAGCATAGTGATGCAGCTTGGCTTCCTTGGACTCTTATTACTCCAACTTGTACGAAAAACGCTATTACGGAGACTTCGACCAGACTTCAGAGATCAAGGTGTAGACAAGTACCTTTACGGTGTAAAGTTGGGCATCTCTTACAAAGCCATCATGGTTTCCTCCATTTTAATATTCGGCTCTCACTTCATAATCTTACTTATTGTTGTGCTAAATATTGGTGGTGAGGCTGAGACCCTCTGCAATTCTGGAATTCTTGCCTTGTCGTCACAGATTATGCAAGTGGTGTCATGGGCAAGTACCTTGTTTGTGTTATGCAAGATAATCCCAAATAATATGCATGCCAAGTTTCCTTGGATTCTAAGAGCTTGGTGGTTCTGCAGTTTCTTGTTCTCCATTCTCTGCACAGCTCTTCATACCTATTCAAGAATTCGATACCGTGGCCAATTTAGAATACAAGATTACGTGGACATCATTGCTCTTCTTGCATCTATTTTCCTGTTTGGCACATCTATCCAGGGAAAGACAGGCTTACTCCTCTATACAGCCCCCAGTGATACCATTGAGCCATTTCTCGACGTAAAAGCTAATAAGCATTTCAAATACAAAAGGGATTCTCCATACGGTAGATCTACTCTTCTCCAACTCGTTACCTTTTCCTGGCTCAACCCATTGTTTGCTGTTGGGATTAAAAAACCCCTCGAACTGGATGATATCCCTGATGTTGACATCAAAGATTCTGCTGAATTTCTCTCTAATCGCTTCGAGCAGGAGCTGGACCATGTTAAGGAGGAAGAAGGAAGCACAAACCCATCTATCTATAAGGCAATCTTTTTCTTCATTTGGAAGAAAGCAGCAATCAATGCATTTTTTGCAGTGATAAATGCAGCAACATCATATGTTGGCCCATACCTTATTAATGATTTTGTTAATTTCCTCGCTGATAAGAAAAGCAGGAGCTTAGAGATCGGCTACCTTCTTGCACTAGCCTTTCTAGCTTCCAAAATGGTTGAAACTATTGCACAGAGGCAATGGATCTTTGGAGCCCGCCAGCTAGGCCTTCGGCTAAGAGCAGCTTTGATAGCTCACCTATACCGAAAGGGTCTGCATTTGTCAAGCCAATCTCGTCAAAGTCACACGAGTGGGGAGATTATCAACTACATGAGTGTAGATGTCCAAAGAATTACAGACTTCATATTCTACTTAAATTATATGTTCATGTTGCCTGTACAAATATCCTTAGCTATCTATATTCTACATACAAATCTAGGTTTGGGATCATTGGCAGCATTGGCTGCAACTTTAACAGTCATGACTTGCAACATACCTATTACAAGAATCCAGAAGAAATTCCAATCGAAGATCATGGATGCTAAGGATAACAGGATGAGAGCCACTTCGGAAGTCCTCAAAAACATGAAGACATTAAAACTTCAAGCATGGGACACTCAGTTCCTCCAAAAGCTTGAGAGTTTGAGAAAAGTTGAGTGCAACTGGCTTTGGAAGTCATTAAGACTGTCAGCAACCTCAGCTTTCATTTTCTGGGGATCACCCACATTTATCTCAGTCGTAACTTTTGGGGCATGTATGCTACTGGGGATTCAACTCACAGCTGGAAGAGTCTTAGCTGCTCTGGCCACCTTCCGAATGTTGCAGGACCCTATATTTAATTTACCTGATTTACTCTCTAATATAGCACAGGGCAAAGTTTCAGCAGATCGGATTGCTGCTTATCTTCAGGAAGATGAGATTCAGCGGGATGCAGTCGAGTATGTTTCAAAAGGACAGTCCGAGTTTGAAGTTGAGATCTTCAATGGGAAATTCAGCTGGAATCCGGAGTCAAGCAGCCCAACTCTTGATGGAATACAGTTGAAAGTGAAGAAGGGGATGAAGGTTGCGATTTGTGGGACAGTAGGTTCGGGCAAGTCCAGTCTGCTTTCATGCATTCTCGGGGAAATACAGAAGCTGGCAGGGACTGTCAAGATCAGTGGTACAAAGGCTTATGTTCCTCAGTCACCTTGGATACTGACAGGAAATATCAGGGAGAATATTCTATTTGGAAATCAATACGACGGTTGGAAGTATGACAGAACAGTTAAAGCATGTGCCTTGGTGAAGGATTTTGAGCTGTTCGCCTCTGGTGACTTAACAGAGATTGGAGAAAGGGGGATAAATATGAGTGGAGGACAGAAACAGAGAATACAGATTGCTCGTGCAGTTTACCAGGATGCTGATATTTATCTACTTGATGACCCTTTCAGTGCCGTCGATGCTCATACAGGCACCCAGCTCTTTGAGGTGAGTTCCTTGAATAAGATTGGAGTACGCATATCTCATTTGTTCTGCTTCTCAAAGTAACTACAAGAACTTCTAACATTGAGTATTGTATAATTACTCTCTGCAGGACTGCTTGATGGGAATACTGAAAGACAAGAGCGTGCTTTATGTTACCCACCAAATTGAGTTTCTCCCCGCGGCAGATATCATTCTGGTAAGCATAATCCTGAACAAAATCTCTGCTCAATTTTCAGTCATTGGAAAATAAATGGATGGCCGAACCAACCTATAGAGAGTGATTTGTATAGGATTAAAATATCTTTGAGCAGTGGAAAAGCAAAGCAAAGGCCAGAGATATTTGTTCTTTTTCAGAAACAACATGTGCTTCAAGCAAAACTTTCCTCATATTTTCCCATAAAGTCTAAAAACTTCTTCCACAATGTTAAAATTGTAAATTTCAACTAATATAAAACTCAGCAGGTGATGGAAAATGGAAGAATTGCACAAGCTGGTAGATTCGAAGAACTTCTGAAGCAAAACATAGGATTTGAAGTTTTAGTTGGTGCTCATAGTCAAGCTCTAGAGTCAGTTCTCACAGTTGAAACTTCCAGCAGGACATCACAAGACCCAACACCTGAGAGTGAACTCAACAGTGATTCCACTTCAAATGTGAAACTAGTACACACACAACATGACTCAGAGGATGACCTCTCGCTAGAGATAACAGAAAAGGGAGGAAAACTGGTGCAAGAAGAAGAAAGAGAGAAGGGAAGCATTGGAAAAGAAGTTTACTGGTCTTATTTAACTGCAGTGAAAGGTGGAGCCCTGGTTCCTATCATAATCTTGGCTCAGTCATCATTCCAAGTATTACAAGTGGCTAGTAACTACTGGATGGCATGGGCTTCTCCTCCTACAGGTGAAGGCGAGCCTGCATTAGGAATGAATTTAGTATTACTTGTTTATACTCTACTTACCGTTGGAAGTTCACTGTGTGTGCTGCTACGAGCCATGCTGGTAGCAATAACAGGGCTTCAAACAGCCCAAAAGCTATTCACCAACATGCTGCACAGTGTACATCGAGCTCCAATGGCATTTTTTGACTCAACTCCAACCGGAAGAATCTTAAACCGGGTGGGTATCACATTGATTTTGCTTTCAGTTAAAAGATGTATTGTCTTAATATATATATGCATTTATACTAGAGATTCCTCTCAAGAAGACTGATGGTTTTAATTTTTAAATAACTTCATTTGCAGTCATCAAACGACCAAAGTGTGTTAGACTTGGAACTGGCGGGCAGATTAGGTTGGTGTGCTTTCTCAATAATACAGATTCTAGGGACTATTGGAGTGATGTCACAAGTAGCGTGGGAAGTGTTTGTTATCTTCATTCCAGTGACTGCTATCTGCATATGGTATCAAGTAAGAGAATTCACCTTCTGTAAAAGCCACAAGAATTCCAAATTTAACTCAATTTCCTAGTATTAACTCTGAGCCAATGTGTGATTACTACAGCAATACTACATACCAACAGCTAGAGAACTGGCGCGTTTGGCTGAGATACAAAGAGCTCCAATCCTCCACCACTTTGCAGAATCACTAGCGGGTGCAGCCACAATCCATGCTTTTGATCAAGAAGGTCGTTTCACCAACGCGAACCTCAGCCTTATTGACAATCATTCAAGGCCATGGTTTCACAATGTCTCAGCAATGGAATGGCTTTGTTTTAGACTAAATTTACTGTCCAATTTTGTCTTTGCTTTCTCATTGGTTGTGCTGGTGACCCTTCCTGAAGGAATAATAAACCCAAGTGAGTATTACAGAGTGCTTCCCTACGAGCGAATACCAATAGTTATGCACATCGTGCCATGTAATTTACCAAATCCAATTGTTTAGTAGCGCTTATCCTCTACAAGGTAACTACTGATTCTATTTATTAGTATACGAAGCTGACTCAATTTGGTTCTTATTCAACAGGTATTGCTGGGTTGGCAGTAACATATGGAATAAATTTGAATGTGTTGCAAGCTTCCATTATATGGAACATATGCAATGCAGAAAATAAAATGATATCTGTAGAAAGAATACTTCAGTATTCAAACCTAACAAGTGAAGCGCCCCTGGTAACTGAAGAGTGCAGACCTCCAAGTAACTGGCCAGACGTTGGAACAATAAGCTTCCAAAATTTGCAGGTAATTTAAAGCTTCTATAGCAAAGTTTAAAATATAACAAAATAAGTAATTTAAAATTGTTTGTCATTCATTTTGCACCAAATCTGTCCACAAACATTTACAAAAAAAGAGAGAAGAAAAAAATAAATAAATAAAGCACCCACATTTTGGAATTAATGTAATGTACATGTCTTGCAGATACAGACTTGCAAATGAAATAATCCCTATCTGTCATAACTGACATCATTTACTTAATCACGTTTACTAACTTACAACTGACTTATCTTTGCAGATTCGGTACGCTGAGCATCTCCCATCTGTCCTGAAAAATATAAGCTGCACATTTCCAGGAAGGAAGAAAGTTGGTGTAGTTGGAAGGACAGGAAGTGGGAAATCAACCCTTATACAGGCCATATTCAGGATTGTGGAACCTAGAATGGGAAGAATTATAATCGATAATGTGGACATTACCAAGATAGGCCTTCATGACCTAAGATCAAGGCTGGGCATCATTCCACAGGACCCAACACTGTTTGACGGAACTGTTAGAGGAAACCTTGATCCACTGGTTCAATATTCTGACAAACAAGTGTGGGAGGTAATCCATTCATTCGTTCTCATCAAATGATTTCCTTCCTCAGCAGCTGAAATATTCTGTAAAGAATTCAATCGGAAAGAATTTTATTCAGACATTTCATCTGCTGAGTGCTGTCATATTTTATAATTACGAAAAGTGAAAATAGCCTACTCTGCTATTGTATTTCAGGCGCTGGATAAATGTCAACTTGGTGATCTAGTGCGTGCCAAGAAAGAGAAGTTGGATAGCACAGGTCTGGTTCATCATATTTGGGCTCGACTGATTGTAATGACATAATTAAATGATAAATATGTGTGTGTATACGTACATTCTTTATTTTAGGTGAAAATTTGCTAATGTACATGTAACATGCTTGCAGTGGTTGAAAATGGTGAAAATTGGAGTGTGGGACAAAGGCAGTTATTCTGTCTAGGGAGGACGTTGCTGAAGAAAAGCAGCATTCTGGTTCTGGATGAAGCTACAGCATCAGTGGATTCTGCAACAGATGGTGTCATACAGAAGATCATTAGTCAAGAGTTCAAAGATCGGACTGTGGTCACAATAGCTCACCGAATCCACACTGTCATAGATAGTGATCTTGTGTTGGTCCTCAGTGATGGTAAGTAAGACTAAGAGCAAATGACACATCCCAGATTTATTGACTTGCCTGATTACATTACAGACTTACTGAAAGATTTTAAAGAGAAATTGAATTTTAACGCCTGCATACCTTCATTTTGGTTAATTTGAACAGGAAGAATTGCAGAGTATGACTCACCGGCAAAGCTGCTAGGGAGAGAAGATTCTTTCTTCTCTCAACTTATAAAGGAGTATTCCATGAGATCTCAAAATTTCAACACCGTGTCAGGTCGACATAATTAATTAGAGGCAATCCTGATTCCTAACTATCTTCAAATATCAAGGGAAATAAATTCATTTGGTATTGGCGGCTGCGGCTGCCACCAGCACTGATGTCTGATATTAATTAACGAAGCGTCCACATCATCATTCTTGTTGTTTCTGTGATTTCTCACCACCGAACCGATCCAGAGACTTGACTTGAGCCTTGAGGTGGTGGGGACTGGACTGGACTGGGGTGAAGTGAAGAAGTAATAGCTAATTGGACATCACCAGCTTTACTTAGCAACTATCTTTCATAATAGCACTCTTCCTCTCCGATGCATTATTATTAATATGATTGTTGTTGTTGTTTTTGTAGGAATTATTTGATAATGATGATAAATAAGCAAAAATAAGCAAGGGTAGATGATGGTATTGGTCTGGGTCTGGTCTCGAAAGCAAAGCATTGATGTTATTATCCGACATGTATAATTAAAAAACTTCTTGGCCTTTCTGCTCATTTATGTTCCAAGTACGTACTGTCGTACCACCGTATGTGTGAAACTGGAAAAATGTGGCCTTATCTGTATGTATGTACGTACGTATGTATGTATGTGTGCATGTATGCATGCGTTAAAACGCTTAATGCAGCAAGTTTCATGAGCAAGATGTATCTATGTGTGTGTGTGTGTGCAGGCATTTTTTTTTTTGAGAAGGTACGCAGGCGTTAAAATGCTCAGTGCGGCAAGTTTTATGAGCAAGATTCGACAAACATTTTCAGATCGTTTTGAGGTTCCAGAAGTAAGGATTGCGTTTGTGTGATAAGCGGAATTTTCATGCTTTTACCAGGCAACAATCTGTTAATAATAATAATTGCTGCCTGGGGAGTTGGGGGGTTTGGAGTCGAATCGACTAGCTCCTCAAATGAATTAATCAACCCACAAAATTAATACAATAAAACATCTATATAATTATAATTTTGAGACAAATTAATTTTATTATTATAAAATAATATTATAGCTTAATAGAGATATAATTATAAAAATTATTATTTTAACTTAATTACCCTTGTAAATAAAATAGAAGTAAAATATGTACTATATTAATAATTAATTAATGCAATAAGCTAAATCTAAAAAAGATTGGCATAGCTTCAAAAAATTAGTTTATATATATATATATATATATAAAGTCATTTTAAAAATTTAAAGTTTGCATTCTATTTAATGTTTTTCTCTCAATATAAATTTTATAAATAATGTACAATGATTTAGTAACATTTTAAGGAATAAATCAGTGTGGCAAACATATATAACATCTGTTTTAAAAAATTATTTTATTCTATCTTAAATCTTTAATATAACATATATAGCATATATTTTTTTACAATATATGTATAATTATTAGGACATAATTTTTTTTTTACATATTTGTTAAATCATAATATTTATGAATGCCATCAACCCCAATTGTTGAGAATAGAAAAATAAAAAATTAATTAATGTAGTTTATTTAAAAAAAAAAAAGAAAGAAAGAAAGAAAGAAAAGAAAAGAAAAGAAAAAATTAGAAGTGAAAAAGGAAAAACAGAAGAGGAAATAAAACAGTAGAGAGGGGGGCAGGGGCAAGTAACAGAAAGATGCTGGGACTGGGAGTAGTGAGAACAGCGACTCCGTCAACAGTGGTTCGAAATCGATTAGAAGATGAAAGCAAAAGCAACGGGGTTCCTCTCTCTTTGTCTTTTAATAAGCCATCTTGGGTGGTCCGAACAGAGGCAAGCTGCGGTTTATTTTATTTTTGTTTTTCTCAAAAAGAAAAGAAAAGAAAAGAAAAATTATTTTATTCCTTCATCATAGAGCTATGAAGAAAAGAAAGAATTGAGTGTTCGTTGATTTGATTGGTTTCGGTTGGGTTGCAGTCAAACGTTCGGAAACTAGCAAGAAAGAAGCCGGACCGACCGTGTGCTGTGTGCCACGGTACCGGAAGAGTTTATTGCTACAATTGTTCTGGAAAAGGTAATAAATTTCTCCTTTTGACATTTTGACTTCATTAAATTATTATTGCCTATTCTTTACTTACTTATGAGCGTAGGCAGGCAGGACAAACAAGACTCGTTTAGCAATGCTTCCTAGAGGAGAATGGCCAAAATGGTGCAAGACTTGCTGCGGCGGCGGACTCATCTACTGCTCTCGTTGTCTTGGAACGGGGGAGTACAGGTATCCCATGGGTTTCCATTTCGTGAAAAAGAGTGATTCTGATTCTGATGACACCAAGCAGCACAACATACCAAGAGGACAACCCTAATATAATATCTCTGATGTGTATGTAAGTGTGTAACTTGCACAACATCTATCATTTCAACTTTGAACAAGGAAAGCTACTATTACTCTCCCCATTCCTGAATGCCACTACTATATTACTACTACTATAGTACTCCTACAGTCCTACTTGGAGTTGTACGCTACTTATTAATTACCAGCTTCATACTTCATACCAATCCAATTTTAACGTCTCAGAACATACACTTCCTTCATTTAGTACCGCAAGTGGAATACTAATTTTCTTATTGCTAAAAGATGTTTACCATACTACATTGCGGAAGAAATAACACCTTCCCTCACCTCTACAAATTATTCCAATAATTAGCAGTATAACTTTGACTGATTAATAGGATTAATAAACAGTGAAACTAGACTCGATGATCCAGTTATTCATTTATTTATTTAGCACAGACATACATATTCACAGTTCTCAGGCATGCATCATTTAGATTTTAGATAAGGCAACTGTAAATAATGCTATAAAAGGTACGCACAAATTAGTTGTGTTTCAAGGAAGGTGAGGTGTCGTGTCGTGTCATCCAACACCACCTCAGTGGCCCGAAATAAAATCTATCCAACTTAATTACAAAATCAGCCACCACTGGCTAGTTTTGAGATTTAGCCAGCGACAAAACTTGGTGCAAAATCAAGACCAGGCTGCAACTAAACCACACCACTGGGTAATTAATTTGAGATTAGCCTGTGTGTATGTATATCTAGGCATTTGCATTAGGAAGAAACTCCATAGGGGAGAAGCGCAGCAGCCACAATTCTACCTTCCTCATTCAGTATGTTATAAGTTGATGCAGCATTCCTCTGCACAAGAGAGTATTCATCAGAAATAGTATAAGCCATGGGAGCAGTCAGCAACTGTTTCAAGTCAAACTTTCAGGGTTGTACTTTCATGCTTCCCATCGTAAACAGAAGATATCATCACATCAATTGCTCACTACTTATCTGGACAACAAATTATACCGTTGATTGTGCATTCTTGAAGAAACAGAGATAGAGATGTAAAGATTTATCAAGCTACATAGCCAGTGATGCTAGGACATAGAACTTTCAGCCAGACAAAGAATTCATTGATTTCACCACAGCTAATTCTTATTCAGTATTTATCACTAATAATTTAATCACAACAGGGCTCTCAAAGCTTTAGATCAAGGCCGAAATTTTTATGAATATTCCTTTCCTACTTTCACAGAAATTTTCTGATTAATTTCTTTTGATAACAGCCACACTTTATCAACCCCTATTAACTATGTAATGCACATTACCAACATGCTAAGATTAACTAAAGCCAAAAATTAACAAAGAGAATACCGAGTCAACGGCTTCTAACTTCATGCCAGTAGGCAGAATGAACTGTCGAAGTTCAGGATTGACAGGTTCAATGTACCTTCCACAGCCAAGGATCAAAATCTCTGAAACAAATTTTACACAAACTACAATCAGCAAAAGTAGGGGCAAGGAAAAAAGTGAACAGAGAGCAACCCGATTTCTAAAAAGCATGTCGATTTCACCCCACCATCAAAGAATGAGGTTGGTTTTATTATTCGTCATTTGTTTCTTAGTAAGACAATGGCATAAGTTTCTTCAGACAAGCCTGAAAGGAGATGTTACTCAGTCCTCAAAGATGTCGAAAATAAATAAATAGGATGCACGGTAAAACATGTTGCCCCCTAAAGACAATATTAAGGCTGAAACTTTAATAATCAAATGTTTTAAGAACAATAAAATCTAATACAAAGAGTTTTCAATAGAAAAAAAATTCCAAGAAAACCAAGTAGCATTTTGTCAAGGGTCAGTCTCAAGACATGTGGATTTTACACATTCACGTAAATTCCCAATCAAATGACTTGGAACATCCAAAAGGTGCACAAAATAATTAGGTTGTAAAGCATTATGTTCCTTCTGTTTCACCACATTTATTACCCATAAGATAGAGATTAAACTCTCACCTGGAATAGGCCGCACAAGTTGGAAGATAGATAAGCTGCACACGATATAAAGATAATGATATATCAGGTATCATTATACATAAACGTCACCGACTACAAATTTGAAGGGGAAAAAAATGCAGCAGGAGTCTCTAACCAACAAATTGGGTAATACTCACATTTTCAACATGTATTCTAGGAGGTCTAAGAGAATGAATCAATTTTAGAGATAAATGATCCTACTTTCATCTCATGAATATAGATGTTAAATCTTCAGTCCATTGCATGCAAAAAGTATTGAAATGAATGGCAGGAGAATGTGGTTGTGATCCAAATGAAAACACTGCAGCGAAAACTCTAGAATCACTAATATGACAATCAACTCCCACAAAAGACTATAGAAGTAAAAAGCAGTAGAGGTGATAGGTACCTGTTAGGAGTAATCTCAGAGAACTTTCTGGGAGTCCAAGACATGAGCAAATTTCCAATACAAAGCAGGCCACCTTCATACTGAACCCCATTCACTGTGAAGCCTGTGTCAGTATACCTACATAATGAAATTTGAAAATTGGAAAAAATAAATAAGGAACTAAGCTAAACAGTAAAGGAAGTACAGAACCAAAAGACTAGTGTTTATATATAAGGAAGAATGAAACCCTTGGAAGCGAAGCTGATCCTTGGGGACGTTGTCAATGAGATTGATTTGATCATAAAGAGAGAAAGCACGTCTGAGGGATGGCAATGGTTGATGTGCAGTAGCCTTTGGGGAGTCCTTCCTTAAGCTTCTCATCAGATTGGGCAATGTCCTCACAGCCCTCTGCCTCACTGCCATCTCTTTAGTTTAGTTCACTCAATTCCTCTCTGTACAAACTTTTTTGTTTTGTTTACCAAGTTCATATCAGTTACGAATAATGACACTATCTCCTCACTGACGCTAATCAATAGACCAAAAGCAACAACTTTTATAGCAAGAAAACCCTAGAAAGAATAAACTAATGGTGTCTACTAAAATTAACAAAATCAATATCATAAAAAGAAGTGTCAAAAAAAAAAACCCTAATTGAATAAAACCATAACGTTCGTGTTTGACTTCAAATGTGAATGCATCAAACAATGAATCAACAACAAAATTCACACACGAAGCGAAAGCACACGACTGTTAACCAAAGGAAGGTGAAGGGGAAAAAAAAAACTCATCACCTGGAAAATGGCTGGAGGCAGAGTGAGAGCCACCAATGATGATTCCTCGGCGATGTGGTACGGTTAAGATTGACGGCAATCGGAATGAAATAAAGCGATGAAATTAATCAAACGGTCGGTGCTGATAATTGTTCTCAGGTTGACCAAATATCAATCAGTGAAGGCGGTGATTTTTTTTTTCCGATTAATATTAAAATGGTAAGTAAAAAATTTAATAGTTTATTGCTGTATTTATTTTTTTTAATCTCGTGTAACGTAAAGTACAGGCTTTTGGGCTTGGACGCACGCTTAGTTTGCGTCCACTCTGAAGAAGCCCAATGCTCTTTCTTTCATGAAAGACGACGCAATGCTACTTGATTTACCGAATTGTAGAATAGATATTGTTGTATAGAATGATGTAGTAGTATAGTAATTAGTACAACCACTGACAGTCTGAGACGATGCGAGAGAAAACAAAACATTGATAGATAACATTGATTAACACAACAACGCTTGCTTGCAAAGAATAATTAATTAATCGTTCTGTAGTGCTTCAGCTTGTGGTGTGCTCAACTAGAGAAATGTTAATTCATTTCCCTAGTTTCATGGCAGATTACAATAATAATAATAATTAATACAACCCAAATTCCCTCACTTCATTTTTTTTTTGGATAGAATTCCCTCACTGCACTTTATTTTATATATAAGGAGATAAATTTAATCGTATAATTATGATGCGCTTCAGAAGTCACACACACTGATCCATCAAGTCATGTGTGTTATCCCCAACAGTAGAATGAGTGCTACTCCTTTCCTCAAACCTGATATACTTGTACCATCTAGCGCATATGATGTAGATAAAGAAATCAGCTGTTGTTAAAGCTGCTAATAGAAAATAAAACCTGTCTAGATGTCCTCTGTTTAGGTTTCCGGGGATCCAACCGGGTCTTGTAGAGATCTTCATCACTATTGTCACAAGCAGACTACTAACATAATTTCCCAATGATATGGATGTCATGCAAAGTGCACTACCAAAGCTCTTTAATCCATCTGGTGCCTGTCCATTGAAGAACTCCAATTGACCCACATACATGAACACCTCTGATGCTCCTATTAGTACATACTGAGGAATTTGCCAAAATATGCTCAATGTGCTTGCTTTGCTTTCGCAACTGTTGCAATCTTTGTTTGCGTATTTTAACCTGAATATTTCCACTACTCCTGCTGAAATCATTGCCATTATTGCTATTACAATACCAACTCCCATTCTCTGAAGCTCAGTGAAACCTGTTGCCCCTGACTTCCCCCCTAGTCTTGCAACAAGTGGGTCTAGAACTCGCCTGTAAATGAATATGAAAGCAGCAACACTCAGAATGTCAAAACTAGACATGCTTGCTGGTGGGATGTGGAAGGCTGAAATGTTTGTTCTCATTGCAGCTCCTTGTTCCACGAAAAGAGATGCCATTTGAGTGAAAACTACAGAGTAGAGTATCGTGCATAGCCAGATTGGAAGGAGTCTCAGAATGCATTTCACTTCTTCCACTTGAGTCACTGTGCAAATAACCCATGGGTTGCGCATATTAATATTCTCCCCATCTCCCCCGTTGTTGTTATCATTATCAGATTTACATGTGATGACAGCCGCTTTATCCAAGAATCTGCAAGACCATTACATTCGTTATGTTAATGTACATATATAACATTAGTGATCATCAAAGACATACATGCATGCAGCTTATTAACCAATTAGATAATAACTAAATACTTAATTTCACACACACGCACAGAGGGCATATATATATGAATAAGTTGAAGTGATTTATGAACTTAATTAATTACTTGAAGCCTTTAGTATGGAGTATATTCCTAGCCCCATTCTGGGAAGTCTGTTTAATTCCATCTCTTTCCAACAAAAAGAGATCATGATCATCGTCACTGATCTGGACCTTCCATTTCCTAGTTGCAGCAACTATCACTTGACAAACCCTGGAAAGAGGATTGCCACTGGGTTTGAAGTGCCTGTATCTGGGAGTCCCAATGAGAAACAGAATGAGTGCAATAGTAGCAGAGCCAGCTGATGCCCAAAATCCCAGTGCCCACATTCCTTCGTCTTCAAAATATCCCAATATAGTATTAGAAAAGAGGGATCCCAGGTTCAAGGCCAAGTAGAAGTAGCTGAAAAATGCTATTTTAGAGTGCCCTTCCTTGGGGTCCTCTTCATCAAATTGATCTGCCCCAAATGTAGCTATATTTGGTTGGTATCCCCCATTTCCAAGGGCGATTAGGTATATAGACAGATAGAACAACGCCATATGCAGGGATGAATGGGATCCACATGGACTTCCTTCATCACCGCAACCACTAGGTTTCAGTAAGAATGCGTAGCTTGATACTGATAATGATACCAGTCCCTGTAACATTATATGAAATTAATTAAAATATTTTATTAAAGTGTTGAAAAGTAGTTTATAAATTGTAAATGATGTTTACAATGCTGTAAAAGTTGTTTACAAGGATGTGAATATATGTGTGTGTAATTTAATTATAGTACAATAATTAATTATATAATGAGCCGATGGAGAGATACTACATATTTGTATTGAATTTTAATGCATGCATGTATAATTCCCACGTTGCACAATTGATTATCACTTACAATGACAAAGATGGCCTGGAAGATGGCACAAGTTTTGTATCTTCCCCAGTAAGAGTCGCTGAGGAAGGCGCCAAGCAAAGAGAAAATATAGACGGTGCCTGTCCATTTGCTGACATTATTTGCCGCATCTGCATTGGTCTGCCCCAAAACCCTAGTAAAAAACAATACCAAGTTGACTCCTACCCCAAAAAATGCCAAAGTAGCCAGCCCTTGATTCACTGAAGAAAAATTAAGGAATTAAAATCGTAATTCATAAAATATTAGTTAATTAAAGGGATCTTAGGCATATATGTTAACAATACTGCTTTAATTGACGTTACAAGATTTTGATAAAACATATGTAAAGACCAAACTGTTCAAGTGGTTATTAACAACTTGTAAATAAATTAAGACTATGATAATTAATTAAAAACAAAAGTATGAGCAATGGTTAATTACCTAAAACAAGAATTCCAGCAATCCAAGTTCCAGTTCTTCTTTTGATTGCAGGGCGACCATGCTGATCAACAGCTCCATCAAGGGTGCATGCCTCTTCCTCATTTTTTATCTTCTCCTTTACGATAACCTGAAATATTTTTAAACATCTAAATGCAGGCTTACAAAGATATCATTAAACGACTGATCTCTTGCGATTGCAGGGAGATATATATATATACACATACACATATATACATATACATCTCTTGCGATTGCAGGGAGATATATATATATATATATACACATACACATAAATACATATACATTTGTATATGTATGTATGTGTATGTATTTATATATACTATTGTTCTTCTATTTTTATTTTATGTTTGGAAGAAATTTTGGCAATTTATTTACTACCAGCTCTTGTGTTTCTTCATTAACCAATAGTCATAACGTTATGGAATTGTTCAAATATATATAAAGACATTCGCAAAAGTATATACAAGGCCAAAAAGCAATCAATTTCATTATATAAATATTTGTTTAAATTAAAAATAGAAAAAGAGAAAAGAAAAGAAAGGAGTGCAAGTCAAATGTTCCAACTAAGATCTTGTTTGGTATTGAGTTTGTATAGCTATAGTTTAAAAGTTACAGTGCCAAAATATTTAGCAAACACTAGTTATTGTGGCTTGTAAGTTAAATTAATTTGATCTATCACTTACATTATGAAAAACAATTATTTTTGGTACATACTATTAATATTTATTTTATATTTATAACTTTTAAAATATTTATAATATTTATAACTTTTTCATTTATATTTAAATATATTTAACTTTTATATTTTATATTTATAACTTTTATTTTATTATAGTCGTACATTGTCTTAATCCTAAATAAGGCCTAAATTCCAATTCCAATGTTGAGAATGAACTTCCACCTATTTAACTCGGCACAGCACTATTTCGATTAAGCAAAAACTGAATAATGAAAGAGGATCAAGGAAACGTAGACAATTTCTCTTTCTATCAAAATTTTTGTCTTTGCTTTGACCCGTAATTAATTAAGCACTCAAGTTATTAGTCCAGCTCCTAATGATTGCAGTGGTGACTCACCTTGATGGTGCACTCCACGTTTCCACCACCTCAAACTCAAACACACAACTTGCATGTTAACTAATAATAACAGGGAGATTGCTAGTTATATTCTTGTGTTCGATTGAATTAGTTTAGCAAAATATATATATATATATATACACACACACACATCTATGAAATTTAATGAGTAATTTTAAGGGATTCAAATAAAGTAAGGAGCAAACTAAAAAATAAAACATACTTTTAGTCAATGTATTTAAATTTATATTTTTTAATCTTATTTTTTATTTTAATAAAGTAAAAAATCACTTATAAGGTAATAATATATATATATATATATATATATATATATATATATATATATATATATATATATATATATATATATTAGTAGATTTTTAATTAGGAATTTTTAACTTTATTAAAGTCAAAGATAAATTTAAAAAATAAAAAACACATATTTCAATATACTACAGGATAAAATACAATGCGTTGAAGTCTGTGTTTTTTTTTTTATCTTTTAACTTATTCCTGACTTTAATAAGGTCATGGATCATTGATTGAAATATTTTTATATAAATATATCTACTAAACAGTGAGATCTCACACTATATATATTCTGATCAATCGAACTCTCAAATACTACAAAGACAGACACCAAATAAAGAAAGACAATTGTAACAAACTAAAAAAAAATCCACCACCTCCCTCCCAACAAAAAGAAAGAAAGAAAGAAAGAAAGAAAAGAGGTTACGCATGCATTTTCACATGCGCTAATACTAAATAACAAATTGATTAATATATATACTCATTTCACAAACCTCTTTGCTAACGTTTGGAAAAGCCATTGTAGCACTCTAGCTATCTTAGATGCTCAGCGAAAGATTTGGAGATAAGAGAAAGATGGTGAAATTAGGAAATAAGAGAAGAACAATTTTAGCACGATATCAAGTTAATTAATGTTTATGTGTGTGGGATGTGGGAGGCTATATGGGGAAAGGTGTGTGTTAATTGTCTTATGACAAGTATATATAGAGACGATGGGAGAAATTAATGGACGGCTGTGGTAACATGATCAAGTGAGACACACACACACACACACGTGAAAATGACGAAAAGAAAAAGGAAGCAACAACACGGCGGGCCGGGGCAAAAGCTACGTGACAATATTGTTGGGATACAGTCATGCATGTATCATCAATGATTGTCTGCATCAGCTGCTTTCAAATGACTAAATCATCATCTGTCATGTCGTTTCGTTTCCAATTACTAAATCAGATTAGTTGGCTGGGATTAAGCTGTCCTGATATTGACATATTTTGAAACCATGCATTTGGCGTTTGCATCTAGCTAGCCATCATCAATTAACTCTTAATTTTGTCTTTTTTAAAATATTTTTTTTATTCTTATAAGTAATAGGAACAGTATGATAGGAATTAAAATCGTTTCTCTATTTGAGTTTTTAAACATTATATTCGTATGTCTTTAATTTTTAGTGTCAAGATAAGATTTAATTATTATTATTTTTTATTTTTTAAATTTATTAAGTACCAATCACTATGTGAATATTTATTCAAAAGAAATTCAGATTATAAGAAAATTTAGATCTGTAGCCCTTGTATTCCCAGTCAATGATTTTTTAGCGTAATATATCTGCCCCAGCTAATTAATGACAAATAATAATAATACATATTATATTAATGCATGCTTGTTGCTTACGGGCGGGACTTCCACTGAGCGGGTAAAATTTGACTTACTATATCTAGCGTATAATCTTAATTTGCTCCAACATCAGCTTTCCGGGCATAATTACGGGGTCATGATTGTGGAGTGGAAGCGAAAACTTAGTGTTTTTTTTTTATTTTTTATTTTTATATATCATCATCATTTAGTTTAATTTGAAGGCAATAATAATTTGTTGAACTGCAATCCTAAAACAGAGTTAAGGGTGTACAAAGATAACCGCTCAACTATTATTCTCAATTTTGTAAATAAAGTTGAAATAGATCAATCATGTTATCATTACCATGAATTATACCTTCTCATGATTTAATTTTATATGAGCATTGATTGATTGATTGATTTTTTAAGATGCGTGCATTTTTTGTTTATGTATGATGCATATATACTTCTTGATTATGTTTTCATTTATTAACTTTATACTTGCTCGGATAAAAATTCAGATCATAAAAGATCTTAATAGGCCTCTTAGATGTCCAGGTATAAAAAATTATCTAAAAATTACTTTTGACTAAAATTCAAAGAGGTTATTGGAAGCCTATTTGAAATCAAATAGTTATGGAGGAGGTCTTTTATTTGATATCTACGACTCATATTATATAGCTTAAGAGTGTGAATTGTATGTGTAAAAAAGTATATAACAAGAATATGTTATATGTATGAAAGAAACAGAGAAACCGTATCTTAGAAAGTGTGGGTTGAGAAAACAAGTGTAGGGTGACAAAAAAGGGAAGAAGAGGCTGGCAAATGGCTTCTTGAACTGAGAGGATTTTTCATTTGTATGATTGTACTCAGTTGACTATTAGTGTTAAGAAAAGTGACATAACTTATTACAGCTGATCCGCTTCACGTTCGACTTCCAAGAAGTATTAATGTTATTGCTGGTTTTGTTGTTGTACTATGTTTGATTAATGCATGAAAAATGAACAACCACACTCACTGATATTGTTAATTAGTTGATTAATTATATGATATTGGCGGAAATGCAATGCGTGTTTTTTTTTTCCTGTCGTGAGAGGAGTCAGCAGTGTCGGACGAACTACAGAGTAGTCATATCATTTGATATTTGATATGTTACAAAGATTTTCAAAAAATAAAATAAAATAGAAATGGTTTAAAGTCTCAAGTGCAATAACGACGGTCAATATATGCATGCTAGCTAGCAATATGTTCTATTTGTCGGCACTCTCGCACACGCACAGTACTGACCATTGTATGTAGGACAAATGACTGATGCTGGCTGATACTCCGATTCCAGCTAAACGTGCGTCATTCAAATTTGTTTGTTTCATTTGAGTTTTATAATTATCCAACGTCATTGCAAATTAGAAAGCAAATTACAGCTTTCATAAACTATAAAAGAAGATTGTGGGATTTTTCACGTTAGAATTAATATATTTCACTTTGAGTCTTTTTTAACAGGGAGATTTTTATTAAAATGCAAAAAAAATTATATATTTTTATGCATTAAAAATTATTTTTTTGTCTGTTAACAGCATCTTCACTTTGTAAAAAATAAAGATGCCCTTATCAGAGAATTAATATTTATTACTTATCAATTATTATTCTTATAATATCTAATAATTTCCTTACAAAAAATTTAAGGAATAAAGATTGGTAAACGAATTATAAAGGGAAAAATGTCTTTTCATCCTTGGGATTTGATGCAATAGCTCATTTTATTCATACTTTTTAAACAATAGCCCAAAACACCATTCCGTTAATTAACTGTTAATTTACTGTGTTTAAAAGCAAAATAAGATTTTCAATTAAAAATCTTTAATATAAAAATCTTAAACATAATTAAACTATTTTAATATAAAAATCTTAAACATAATTAAATAACATCTGACTTTTTGCATAAATTTAAAATTTGAGGATAACTTAACGAATAAACAATAATAACACTCAATAATATGTAAAATATATATTTAGGACAAAATAAAAAAAAATATAGATTTCACGGATACTATAGTATTTTTTTTTTGTCCTTTAACTTGTCCTGCCTTTAATATAGTCAAGATAAATAAATAAATAAACAATCAATCAGTACTGTTATTTTAATAAAAGTAAACACAGACTGCTTCATTTACTTAAAAAAAAAACACATGCTAAAAATATAAAAATACATATTTAAAATAATATAGAATAATTTAATGAACACACACACGCACACGCATGCACACACACACACACACATCTGTATATATTGCATATTCTTTAGTATTGTTTTTATTTGATTAAGTTATTATTAAATCTTAAATTTATTCAGAAAGTTAAATGTTATTTAATTGTGTTTGATAGTTTTATTTTAAAATAATTTGTATATTCTTAATTGAAAATCTTATTTTGCCCTCAATAAATTGCACGGTAAATTAATAGTTAATAAACGAAAGGGTGTTTTGGACTATTGTTTGAAAAGTAGGGATGCAATGAGCAATTGTTTAAAAAGCAAGGATGAAATGGGCTATTGCATCAAAGCTCAGGGGTTAAAAGAGCTTTTTCCCAATTATAAATTACAAACCATTATATGTATATGGAGGACAAAACATGGTACAACCCCTTTATATACATTTATAGATTATAAATTATCAGTTTTCTCCTATTGAAATTAATATATATCATTTATCTCTTACTATTTTTATAATATCTAATGATTCCCTTGCATAAAAAATTTAAAGAAAAAGAAAGGTAAATGAATCGTTTGTTTGATATTTTATATTGGGAATATAAAATAATATTTATTATAAGAAAAATGTTTAAAAATAACAAAAAGTACAAAAAAATATCTTATTATTAATTTTTTATTCACGTCGAAACTTATATTTCTTATTTTTAATATTTAAATATTTCTATTTTAATTTCAATTTATATGATTTATCTAACTTATAATCAATAAGAATAAAAGTGTATTTTAAAATAGGGATAATAATATAAAATTATGATGTCAGAGAGTTATTGGGTATTATAAATATAGTACGGTGTAAGTAGTATATAGACAAAGTGAAGATTTTCTCACTACACACACACACTTATATATAAAATAATTCTATAATAAGAGAATTTCTTATTTTATTAACAGATTTTAATATAGTACAGACAACATACATTATATTAGAGTGTATTTTTTATCATTTAATTTGTTCCTTACTTTATTAAAATTATTGTTACAAAAAGAGAATCTCTATATGTGAACTTATTTCTAATGAAGATATTCTCATTTTAACAAGTGAGGATGATACTAATAGATAAAGAATATAAATTAAAAATATAAATTTTAAAATATTAATAAATAAAATACGTAATTTTTAATACCTTAAAATTTATATATTTTTTTAATATTTTAATAACTTGCTTCAATGAGAATGCATCGTTAATATTAGGGTTGGGCAAATCAACCGACCATATCCGATCCGACCAAATCCGATAAGAATATTTCGGGTTTGGATCGAATGCGGATTGGGAGTCAAACCCGATCGGATTAATTTTTCTAAATCCAATCGGATTAAACAAAAAAAAAGAAAAATAATTAAGAAAAATAAAACTTAAAAAACCTAATCTCTCTAATCTCTATACCCACCACATGCACACAAACAAAGTCTAAGTCGCCACAACCAAAACTCCAAAACCAACATCACCTGAATCACTCACCACCACCAAGCCACCACTATCCATCGCAAAATCAAACCGGCAAACCGCACCATCACTGTCCACTTACCAAGCTGTCAACTTCTGTTTTGATTGCTCCAGCCACCACCAAGCACATTAGATCCATGGTCGCGCCAGTCGCCATCAAGCACAACAAATCTATGGTCGCGCCAGCCTGCAGCCCCTACCAAGCACAACAGATCAGTGGTTGTGCCAAGCAGCCAAGTCAACAACCTCTCTCTACTGCCGAAATTGTATTTTCCCGTGAAGCTCTTTACAGTTTATACTAGTGATATTGAGTTGTGGAAGTTAGTCAATTTTTTTTTTAGGCTTGTGATTGTTTTGTTGACATGAGAGATGCTGTGACGGTGTTTGATCTTGGCGAAAGGTATGGGAAGTTAGAAGAATTGTGATTTTTATTGTTCTTTTGATTTATTAAAATGATATATAATTATACATTCAGCACTGGATTGTCAAATTTTGTGTGTTGAAATTGGATCTTAAATATAAAAGTTCCTGTGATTATAATTCAGTTTATAGCCTATAATCTGATTGATTCCAACTTCAGTTATCAAATTTAGGATTATGATATGGTGATTGAAAAAAGAAACTAATTCTCTCTACAGCCTTGATAAAAACAATCCCAACTAAACCCGATTCGATCCAATCCGAAGTTAACCTGAACTTGTGATCCGATCTGAATATTCAGATCAAATCATAAGTTCGGATTGAATTCGAATGATTTTTTTTTCAATTCGATCAATTTGAAATTTAATCTAGTTTATCCGAACCTATTTTGCCCACCCATAGTTAATATATTATGAAGATAAGGTCAGTAACTTATCTTGAAAGGGCATTGTCAATTGTCAATATCATGTGATGCGTATAAGCCCCTTTTGCTTTCGGGGGCCAAACCAAAAGTAAAAAAAGAAAGGAAAACAATTTCCAAATTGGTAGGTTGTACGTTTGACTTTTAGTACCAAGGGCACGAGACTTGGCTGAGGAGACATGAATCGACTATCGAGGAAAATCTGAAATGCTAGAGCACGTATTCAATTCAAGCACGTCCCTTCTTAATTATTTATTCTACAAAGTCGCTGCTTATCAGTAAAGTAAGCATATATATAATTAATAATAAATTAGAGATTACTGTCTATTAAAAAAAAAAAAATTTTAGGCTGGGTGCCTAAGCACCACGACACGTCACATCTGTAAATATTATATAATTATAAGCAGAAGCCAAAAATCTTCTTCTTCTTATCTTATGGAAAGAAAAGTTTGCTTATCACCGCCGCCGAGATCCTGATCGTGGAAGAGTTGTCAGCAAGTTGCAACTTTTAAAACATGTTTGATATGTCTTCTCTTCTTTGGTTCATTTTCATTTCTTTGGATAACCAGGCACTCATTGACTACTTGAACTAAAATTTAAATTTAAAATTAATTACTTCCAACCAACGCATGCGATTTGCGAATAGATTTTCTTTTGAGATTGAAAAGTTAAAGCATTTTAGAAAGTAGTCGTTCATTCATCTTCAAGACCAAGACCTTAATGATTGTTACTACTACATAAATTGACTAATTAACAATGTAGACGATTAGTTTCCCCTTAATTATCAGGATCAGTAGTGACTTTTTTTTTTTTTTTTGGTCCAGATAGATATGTTCAAAGATACAATTAGACTCCACTTTCTTTTGCTGTGGCTGGTCACTGATTCGTAGTTGTCTTTGTCTTAGCTAAATAGCTAGCCTCTGATGATGTTGGTTTGAAGATGACACCTATCTACTCGGCTTCTCTTTAATTTTGTCTAAAGAAGAGGTCATTGAATTCAATCAAACTTGTTAGGAAATAAAATTCAAATGTTAAGCTCATTGGGCCTCGGCGTGCGTGGGCTCGAGAACCGCATATTATTTTTTTAGGGGTGATATTTGACCCCTTATTATATCCCACAAGCCCCCACTTTTTAATTAATCCCATTAAAAATTTTAAACTAATTTTTATCTCTCAACATACCCCACTTAATTTCTAATTTACTCTTATTATAATTTTTATCTTTTTTCATGCACCCACTTGTAAAAATTATTTAAAAAAAAAAAAATATCATAATTATGAAAAAGAACTTGGAATATCAAATTCTCATAATCACGAGGCCAATTTTCTTAAGGAATTTGAGACCACGAAGTTGACCACAAAGCTCCTAAGCCTATTAAAAATCTCATAATCATGAGGTCAATTATCAAAATTTGAGACCACGAAGTTGATAATTGCACCAAGAATTGGAGACCACGAACCATGCCGAGTCGGTCCTGAAGAATCGTAGTACCATGCTAAGCCTTTCAAGCCAAGGGTGAGTGAAGGAATCCAAGAATTTAGCAAAGGGGTTAGACATTTCCTTCAAGTGCAGCTATGCGTTTTAATCTTTACAATTGCAATTCTTTATAATTCTGGAACTCTCACCCCAAGACTTAAGGGCCTGGTGTTCTCGCGCTTGCCGAGTTTGTGGAACCCTCATGCGATAATCAATAAGAATGGGCTCATGTGCTGCAGACAACGCTTCCGTCACAATGCCAAGGGGATTGGTTTCATTAACTACCGCTAAATTATTAAAATGTTGTCAACATTGGAAGGGGTTACTAGGACCATATTAATAGCTTTTTGTTTCACCTATCATGCCTGTAGCGAATTTCTATTTGTCAAGAATTGCTAAAAGATGTCTTAAATTGATTGAATGTTCAACGAAGCAATTGTTGGACTAAGAATATTGTTGATCACTTTTATTACGGTTTAATCAATTCTAAAAAAAAGTTTAAAAAATTAAAATAAATTAGGTTTAAGAAATTAGATTAGATTAATTATTGCTAGAAATTATTACGTGGGTGTACTTAAAAGTTATTTACCCGTTTAAGTTATTTCATATAAGGATAATATAGGTATTAACATAAACGTGATTAGTGGGGGTTGGTGAGATATAATGAGGGGGTTAAATATCACTACTCTTATCTTCTCCACTGGAGCTTTTAACAAGGGGTTAAATATCACTACTCAAAAATCAGAATTCGGTTCTCAAAAATCAGAATTCGGTTTGGTTCTAAAATTTGGTTCCGTTCGTTTCATTTAAATTTTTTCGATTTCGACATTTTGGGCATTGCAGTTATAGCAGTTTTTGGTTTTCATCTGTATTAACTGAACTTTACAGTCTTACAAATCTATAGTTTTCACCTGTATTAACTACGTACATAGTAACACTGTATATATAAATAAAGTCTTCAATTCGAACAAAATAATGAAAGTCCCAACAACAATTCATAAATGTGAATTATAAATTATAAATTCATAATAACCAAAAAATAAACAAAATACCACAAGTCTGCAATATCACATTATCACTGGTAAAAGCATCTCCAAAAGTTTGATTGCCATCGACATTCACCAAAACTCCACAACAACACACAGGCCACAACCACATCCACCATTCATATTACCTACATCAATGTGAGCCAAACACCAATAATTAAAAATTAAATAAGATAAAGTGTAGGGATGACAAAATTCGGGTCCGGATTTGCCTTTCCCATATTCGGACCCAGATGACAATTCACCTTATCGGATCCGAATAAAAACCTGAATTTTTTAACTTTGGGTCTGATACAGGTTCAACCTAGAATAATCCGGGTATCCAAATTGCGGGTTCTAAACCTGGATAGTTGGATGGAGGTCGGAACATGAAGTCTTCGTGCATGCCACTTTTGGCTCTTTAGAATTTGCAGAAACAGTAAAAGGTAGAACAAATTTATGGGACCTAAACTAAATTTGCTTACTTCAATAATAAAATTTACTATTACATCTATATTATGTGTTAAAATGTTGCATTTGGCTATTCACAAAATCAAAAGAATTAAATAATTATCGAAGCACGGCGAGAAGGGATTAGCGGTTTCTTTGAGATGTCGGTCGAGGCACAAGGGAATCCAGGAGGCCGCAGTCACGAGAGCGGCAAGTAGAGTTTGAGATCTAGCATCTACGAACAAGAGAGAGATGAGATTGAGTTTGACGAGAGATGAGAGATATGATCAAATTTGACGAGAGGCGGTAGAGCTTGGTTGTTGCTTTTGATGATGATTTAAATTGTTGTTGCTATTGATGATGAATTGGTGGTGATGGATGATGAAATATTGAATTGATGTTGAGGATGAGGAAAATAGCGGTGGCGGCTGGCGTAAGGTTTTAGGGGTTTTTTTTTAAACTTTTTGCTTTTATATTTATATTTAATAATAAAAATTAATTAATTAATGAATTATAAATACTATAGTTCGGGTCCGGTTCCAAAAATTCGAGTGTCCGTGTTTTAACTAAACTCAAAATCGGACTCAGATGTGTTCGTGTTTTAAATAATATTGTCGGACTGTGCATTTTTCATGCATCCGAGCCAGGTCATATTGTCCAGATTTGTCTAGGTTCGAAAAAATTTGACATCCCTAAAAGTGACATGTAATACCTAATAAATAGAGTATATCAATTTTATTATCTAAATGTTCTTTACATTGAACATAAGTTTCATGTTGAAATACTAAGTTGGTCAGTCATTGTTGATTTAAGAAGTTCTACACAAAGAAAAATTAAACAAATTAAATAAGGTTCAAATTACTTAAAAAATAAGCTTAAATGAAAATTTTACAGAACATATCTTCTATAAGTTGATCCATAAACTCATTATCTTCAACTAACTAATAAGGTTTGTGGTCGTATCCACAAAAAAGGATGACCACAATCAAATTTGTGACAATGTCAACACTTTAACAATGTCAGGAGTCAAAGAACTTCTATATTGATTTAGTATATGACCTCCAGTACTAAAGACAGACTGAAATGCAATAGTAGACATTGGAATAGCAAGATCATTTCTTGCTACACTTGCCAAGATTGGATAATTGGCACTATTCACCTTCCACCACAACAAAATATCAAATTTAATGACCAAATTGTTTTTGTTGCAATTTTTTTAGTATTCTCCATCAAGTAAAAATCCAACTCAATTGACAATTCCACGTTATCTTCACTAACAGCAACCACTTCATCGAATTCAAAGAAAGGTTCCTCAATCATAACATCATGATCATCATATGAATCTAAAAAATTTAAACCATTACCACTGCCGACAACAAAACTCTGGCTTTAACCAACAATCAACAACTAATTTATCTTGATAGTGCCCTCCCAATTCTTATTAAAATTTTGCTTCATTTTATTTGCCATCAAACTTAAAAGCTATATTATTTAGAAATGTTCTAATCCATGATCCTAGATTTTATTAAAGTTCGGGAAAGTTATTAAATTGTGTGGCTTAATAGTATAATGACCATGAAAGTTATTAAGCCACACGGTTTAATAGTGTAATAGAATTATACTATAAAGCCGCACAATTTAATAGTTTTTCTGAACTTAAATAAAGTCTAGGATATTGGATCAGATTGAGACTTATCATTATTGTTACACAATGATTTTAAAAATTGTTCAATTTGATGTATCAAATTATAATAAATATTTAATGTCACTTACAACAGAAAAAAAAAACATTGCTAATAAAGCCAAAGTAGATTCAGTATCATATATCAAAGTGTAACAAATTTTGATGTCATCTTTAAAAGCTTTCAAAAAGTTTTCAAAAGCTTGACTATACTCCTAGCACTCTCCCAATCACTAGTTAACTTGGCCCCTATTTTTCTTCTTGCTCCCACTCTTTTCTTCATTTGAAATAAGCATCATAAAGCTTATCCTCAAGTGCCATCTAATCAAATACCGACTTAAATTTCAATGCAGTACTCAGCACGGAATATATGGAATTCGTCTTAGTAGGATAATCCAAAATCACACTTCCTTGGCAATTAATCTTCTCTTGTTGCACACGAATGTGAAGTGCTTGTATCTTTGCAGTGGAAGATCTCACATGCTTCACAGTATTATGAACACTAACTATTCATTCAGAGGCTCAAGAATGCGGTTATGACGACTTCTTGCACACACCCGTGCATGCTTTCTAGAGTTGACAAGCATTTTGTGACATCAGGATCCTGTTCTCCTTCGACTAATGGATTCTTAGGAACTAAAATTGCTAATCCTGGAGCAACCATCACGTATAAACATGCTACGATCAGTACAACTGGGTATCAGAAACTGATTACTTTAGCTATTTTGGTATATCAAGCGATGTATAATTTGGTTTGGTTTTGTTGATTTGATTGTCATGGAAATTTGGTTGTTGAGGGTGTGATTTTTATAGGGCATGTCTTGTAACTGTTACATTCGAATTCAATGTTCCTTTGTAACTTCAAGGTGTTAATATTGCATCTTAGTTCTAGTACTTAACGAAAAGTAATTAAAGAAGTGGCAACTGGCAATAATGTATGTATGTATGTATGTATGTATACAATTTCACATTTTGTGGAATTGAGACATTGATGGTGTTTTATATTTTTAAGTGGAGCTATTGGCACCCTTTTAAATTTCTCATAAAACCCCTTTCCTAAAAGAACCCTAAATAAGTAATTAAACCAATAATATTTTTTGGAATATTTTTATTTTAACGTCATAAATACAATTAATTCGGCCCTTCCTAATAAATCTCCATATTCATTAACGTGTTTCTTTCTTATTTTTTTAAGAAATTTTGTTTTAAATCACGATCATTTTCTACAAAACAATCAATCTAGAAGTATCATTTTGGTGAAATACTGTAGAATAGAACAATTTTGGATTCTTTAACTATTCCATTTCCTTCCTTAAATAATAATAATAATAATAATAATAATAATAATTTCTTCTTATATATGATAATAACTAATAGTCTAGCAGTATTCGCACTTAATCACTAGTCGTGAAGAAAATAACATAATACTAGTAAAATCTATAAGCTATAGCATGATTAATAGAATTTTCATTCATTTGAAAGGATTGGATTTACTTTTTATATATCTTATCAATAATAATTGTTACTTTAGGTTTTCACGCTATAGCTTGATAATAAAATTTGGCTTTGCATCAATTTACTTGTCAACAATTCTTAGTAAAAAAAAAGAAAAAGAGAGAATAAGACTTGTTCACATGGGTATTATTTAGAATGTGGTGAAGGACATTTATAAAATAATAAACTTATTTAATTGTATAATATGGTGTTTTTAGAAAAGGGGTTGTAAAAGAGTTTCGAAGGGGTGCCAATAGTCCAACTCTATATTTTACCATACATTATAGAGTAGGTTACATATGACCCCCTATCTTTCTAAAATATTGAAATTTCCGCAAAAACATTTAAATTTGATCATTGAGGCCCCCAACTGTTAAGGGTAATTTCAAATTTGCAGTCAGCACACCGGTCAAATGTCAAAGCCTTAATAAGAATTTCCGCACGAAAGATTTATTATTAACATGAAAGATCGATTATTAACGGCAGCAGATCATCAGAAAATGCTTTGAAGAAAAGCGAGCAAAATCGAAGTGAAATGGAAGACAAAGAACTCGAACAAAACCGCAAATCCCCTTCAACCTTCGCCGCCAACCGCAAATCCCCTTAAACTCATCATTATTAATCGCATTCTAATATCAAAGATAAAATGAGTTACTTCAAAGATGGATGAATTAACACCCAACAAGATATCTTTTAAAATTCAATACTCTCCAAAATTGGCTCTTGACATCATAAAAGTCGAGTTTAGAAGGATGAGTTGCTAGATAAATCACCAACAAATTTGTGGATAGTGGATGGAAAAGAAAAAAAAAAACTGCTCTTTTGGTTCTTTAAGAGGGAGAAATTGTTATTTTGAAGAAGGGCATTATTAAAATTAAGGTGAGTACTAGTAGTAGTAGAATTTTTCACTATTATTTAATGGAATTTAGTTAAAAGAGAGCCTTTGAAGGATGCCATTTGAAAGGTTGCCAATAGTCGAACTCAAAGTTGATTAGCATTTACAATTTGTGGTGTCTTGCATTAATTAATTAATGAAAAGAAATCTTCTTAATGGGAAGTACACTGTTCATAACTAGTTTTTTTTTTTTTTTAACATTGGATATACGACTATAACTCATATTTACATGAGACTCTTATTGATATTACAATAAGACAATAAATCATATTTATATGAGACTCTTACTGATATATTATAATCAGATTGTAATTACTAGAATTAATTGTATTAATTCTTATTAAGTACTGCTCAGATTTTAACCCTCTCTAATATTCGAGGGACGTTCACTCTATTATATTGATAACGGAACAGACTGCTTCCACTCAATTATTACAATAATTAGCCCCTGCAATATTTTTGTAAGGACTTGAACTGCTACTCTCACATTGTGAGAGCAGCAGCCCAATCACTAGGCCAAGGGCCCAGTGGCCTGTTCATGGCTAGTTAAGGGAGTGAAGTATACATGATATGAGCAAAGGCAGAGACGTATAGCCCAGCCCAGGACGAGTGTGTATGAAGTATAATTTATCTGATCTATCATTCATTGCCATTGATCTGGATTTAGTAACGACTATTGCTGGCTGGCTTTCAGTTTCATTTCAATATTATTAATGATTATTTCATTTACACACATAGATATTGAGGCAGCAGGCAGCAGCTAATATGACAGGCAGCCTTTATTATTATTTTATATATATTTTTGCTACCGTTAATAATTTTGCAAAAAGCTGATGACCCCCGGCTCCCGGTCCGCAGTGGCAGCAGCGCTTTTTGGGGAAAGCACGGACTGGACAGGCACAGCAAGACAGAGAGAGAGAGAGAGCATCTCGCAAGGGCCAAAGGTAATACACTTTTCGCTGCAGATTCTTCATTCTTCTCTTCTCGAAGTAGTTGTTTTGTTTTGTTTAAAAATTGCAATAAGCCAATAATAATTAGAAAAATGATATTTGATTATTATTATCATGACAAAAATGATAATATTATCATATGAATAGTATTCTTATTTTAATTGTGTTAGCAAAAATATATCAGTACTTAATAAGTAACAAATTAACAGCACAACTCATTCTTTTTGTCAATAACACTTGGGTTTTGTTTGTTATGTGTCAATGTGTTAACATGTTTTGTGTTATGTCTTCACTCATTCACGTGGTTGTGGTCAGCTTGTCATGTGACACCTCCCACACTCTGTCTTTTTTTAATTATTTATTGGTACATGATCGATCCATCTACGAAGAAAGAAAGAAAGAAAGAAAGGGAAAATTAAAAAGAAAAGAAAGAAAGAGGTGATTCAATTTCTTTCATCTTTAATGATCTGCGAGTGCAGGAAGAGGACGCTCCCCTTTAGTTTGTAAAATTGACTATTTTAACTTATTGAGTGCGCTTTAATTAATTTATATGACAGTCTTTTTTTTTTTTTAAATATGAGTGAAATTAATATATTTTTTTTATAAATATTTTATAAAATTTAATATAATATTATAATCTTAATATATTTATGCGTTGAAATAATAAATATAAATATTCAATAATTTGACAAATAATAATCAGTTAAAAAAAAAACTTGTTGAGTGCGCACCACTTGCTCGCCGTTTCTCCTCCTGTCTCTGCTGTTATTGTTTGAACTTGGAAACCGAAATGCAAACGCAAATAATATAACCCCCAACTCCAAGTCAGTCAACCCCCACCCCTTCTAGTTGCAGCTGTATATAAATAAGTATATCGCATCCCATTTCCACAGCCACAGCCGCAGCCACTCTTTTTATGAACTCTATTCTCTAGATTCCAACCTATTTACTATTACTACTACTGCCTACTGGTATGGTATGATGAGGGAGTGAGTGAGTGAGTTCTTAATTAATTAAAGCCCAAGAAAGAAAAAGAAAATTCAAAAAAAAAATCCTCCTCCTCGGAGGCGAGAAGTGGATGATGGGGTGTTTTCAGTCGAAAACTGCACATTTAGCATCACCTGATAAAGAAGCTCCTGAAGCAAAGCCAGATCTAGGGGAAGGGGAAGAAGAAGAGGAGCAAGTCCCAGCATTCAAAGAGTTTGTTCTAGCTGACCTCCGAGCCGCCACCAACGGCTTCAGCAGCGAGCTTATTGTGTCGGAGAGCGGAGAGAAAGCTCCCAATGTGGTCTACAGAGGCAAGCTCAAGAACAATCGCTTGGTTGCTATCAAGCGCTTCTCCAGGCAGTCTTGGCCTGACCCCCACCAGTTCGTCACCGAAGCTGCTGGCCTCGGCAATGTTCGCCATAAGAGATTGGTTAATTTGATTGGCTGTTGTGCTGAGGGAGATGAGCGCTTATTGGTCGCTCAGTACATGCCTAATGATACCCTCTCCAAGCACCTTTTTCATTGTACTCTTCTTACTCTCTTTCTGATTTCTTTCTTTCTTTCTTTCTTTCAACTACCCCTTCCCCCCACCATTTCTTAGCTTTTCAATCTCCTCTCTTCAATTTTTATTTAATATTACTTTCTTTAAAAATTTTAATTTTAGGGGATAAACAGCCTTTGCCATGGGAAATGCGTGTCAGAGTTGCTTACTACATTGCTCAGGCACTTGATCATTGCAACTCTCAAAACCGCAAATTATATCATGATTTAAATGCTTACAGGGTTCTTTTTGATGAGGTACACTTTCCACCGATTGATCCTATCAGATTTTCTTTCTTCAATAATAACAATAATAATAATAATAATAATGAACGCATGAATGCTTCATGTAGGAAGGAGTTTGTTGTTTGCTGTGCTTTGTTCCCTTGAGAATAGGCTGCTAAATTTTGAACTTCTTTGATGTTGAATGTTTGAGGACTAGAAAAAGGAAATACATGTGTCCCTATCTGTACAGTAATTTTTTGATTGGTACTTGATATTGCTCTTTTTCACATGTAAAGAATTAGAGTAATCTTCAAAACTCCTCCTTTATATTTCATATTTCTTTATCTTCGTTATTTGAAGGTGGCATGTTATCTCTTGTTCATAGACTTTAACAGTGGGCTGCTTCATTCGATCAAATTTTCATTTCATGGCAGGATGGTGACCCTCGGTTATCCAGTTTTGGTCTTATGAAAAATAGCAGAGATGGAAAAAGCTACAGCACAAACTTGGCTTATACTCCGCCTGAGTTTTTGCGGACAGGTGCATCATTCTAGAACTCTGATCAGGTGTGCACTATCTTGGACGTTATTGTGTGCGACATGCCACGTGTCATCTAATCATTGGCCGGGCTGTGGGACGCCAGCCAATGATCACGTGACACGTGGCCTGTCGCCCACAATAACGTGCGCGACGGCGCGCACCTGATCGGGACTCATGATTCTAATTTCATTTTTCATTTTCTATGTATATTGAGGTCTACCAGTTGGGTGCATGTTATATGTCGAAAGAATTTCAGTTTTGAACAAATATGTGGCTCTCTTAAAGAATATCATCTTTAAATGCTATAATGCTAGGTCATTGTTTGGTATTTCAGACACAGCGGTCCTTCCAGAAAACAGACTTTACTTGTTTAGAAGAAATTTAGAATGGAGGGGTGACCTCACCTTCTGCATTCTTGACCAACGAGCCGTGCAACTTTATTTGTTCAGATCACTATTTCAGAAGATTGCAAGAAATCTTTGCTGTTAATGTTCTGTTGAAGGAAATCTAGAATCAAATGACTGATAGCCAGATTAGTTTCAGTGCTAGTGAATCATATTGTAGATAGCCCTCAGGAAATGAAGAATTACTGACCGAACAAGTATGTACTCACTCCATTATTTGGATGCTCTTAATTTTGCAGGTAGGGTCATCCCAGAGAGTTTGATCTACAGTTATGGAACTGTGCTATTGGACCTTTTGAGCGGAAAGCATATCCCTCCAAGCCATGTATGACACTTACTTTCTCTCCTAGGATCAAATTGGTCTTCCTGTTCAGCCTTGGTCGTATGGTTGCTTTTTAATTCAATTCTCTTATTGTACGGTATGGTTAACAGTTTATTAGTTCCCCATTGGTTGTTGCATGTGGGTTATTAATGAGATATCTGCATTGAATAGGGTTTACCAGTTTCTTAAAGGATTATAGTATTTTCATCTTTTGGGTTGCTTCAAACTTTTTCTGGATGAGGAATCTTATTACTGAAATGAGGATGTGTAGTCTGCCATCCTGAAAATGTGGTGGCAGCAACTAGCTAGTTTGGTAAGGTTGGCAAATTATACAATGGATCTTAAGTTAATAGAAACAGTGTGATAAAGGAAGTTAAGGACATGTTATCTGATTCTGAGATTTGGTGTTTCTGTGGATGGTATTCTGATATCTGGATTATTTATTCGAGGGTGGATTACTTTGGTGTTGTTTTTAAGTGGCATGAGTTATAATTTACAAGAAATAAGATTGGTGGAATTGATACACAAGATCAGTTTGCTTGTTTGTACTAATTTGTAATAACACCTTACAGCTAGAACTGGTGAGGCATTATGTTTAACTGTCTTATGATCATTGTTCTCAGGCATTGGATGTAATAAGGGGGAAAAATTTACTGCTATTGATGGATTCATCTTTGGAAGGGCAATATGCCAATGAAGATGCGACTCAATTGGTTGAGCTAGCCTCAAAATGTCTTCAATATGAGGCTAAAGATCGACCAGATGTTAAATTTCTTCTTTCGGCAGTGGCACCCCTCCAAAAGCAGGCGGAGGTAAAATCTTAAAGTGCTTTTCTAATTGAGGGGAACCTCTCTTGCTCTTTTCTTAATGATATATCTTGATGCCACCTTAATCCTGCTAAGATGTTTTGGGTCAAATTGTTTTTTTTAGGTTGCATCACATGTTCTGATGGGTTTATCGAAAACTCCAGTAGTACTGCCGACTATGCTATCCTCACTTGGAAAGGCTTGTGCGAGGATGGATCTTACAGCTGTGCATGATATCTTGTTAAAAACTGGTTATAAGGATGAAGAGGGTGCAGAAAATGAGGTTTGGCAGAGCTTCTGTTTTCATTTATGTGGTGCTATTTACCATCTTAGGACTGGAATGAGAACTCAGGAAAATGCGATTTTCTTCTCCTTAAAGAAACTGATAGCATCCTTCCATAGTTTTTTTTAGTAATGCCAGCAATATTTCGATGATATGGTGACAGACACATCATGCTTTCTCTTGCAGTGTGAAAACTATTTGTTTCTATGTACAATCTTCCATATGTGGACTTTTGCATATAATCATCTAATTTGCTATGAACCTGTTATTTTTTGAAGCTTTCGTTCCAAGAATGGACACAACAAGTTCAAGATATGTTGAACACAAAAAAATATGGGGATATTGCATTCAGAGACAAGGATTTCAAAAATGCTATTGAGTATTACTCAAAGGTACCATACCATCCTCTTTTTTCTATTATTGGCTTTAGGTCGTGAAATCCAACTATTCCTTAATTGCCTTGGAGGATGATGAATATGAGTATTTACATGCTGAAATGCCAACGGATTGTTTTATATTATTTTTATTATTTTCCTAAATTCAGCTGGTATCAATGATGTCTGTTCCTTCGGGTACTGTCTTTGTGAGACGAGCACTGTCGTACCTGATGATTGAACAAGCAGAGCTTGCCTTGAGGGATGCAATGCAGGCTCAGGTTTGCTTACCAGAGTGGCCCACTGCCTTCTACATGCAAGCTCTTGCACTTAACAAGCTTGGAATGGAAACTGATGCTCAGGACATGCTTAATGACGGAGCCTCCTTTGAAGCAAAGAAGCAGAATAGCTGGCGCATTTAGACGGATGTAAGCAAAATTTTTTAGATATTTAAAGAGGGTTATTTTTTCAGTTGACGTCCCCTTCTGTCCTGACCTGTTTTGTTGGCAAAATAGTTTCTTTCTATCATATATAAAAGAAATGTGTAAAAAGATTATTAATAGGAGAAAAATAAGAAGAGGAGTGACCAACTTGCAAGATTGCTAGTTTATTGTAATATCGAGCGAGGGGAGTAATTAGCTTAAGCTTATAGTATTGTCATATCCTTCTGTGTGGGGTTTGATATCAATTGTGACATCAAAGATACTAGGATTAGCACTATTAGCTTTTGTTTGGCTTTTTGGACGATAATTTATTTCACACGAGTGGACAGTCCGTTCTTGAGAGCAATTTCACACATCCAGCTTATAATGGGTACGTAAATCACCGTTTGTCTCATCAAACCCCGTTATCAATTTCAATTTTAATTTTAATTTTAATTTTAAATACAAAGTTTTATCTTCAGTCAAAAATCTCATTCTTTGTACGTACGGTACGGATGATGCCAGAGTAAATGATTTTTTTTTTTTTTTAAATTTTCAAAATTAAAGAGTAGCAAAACAAAAAAACAAAATCCGTGTTGAGTTCAGTTCTGCTGCATACGAAACCAACAGATGCAAAATGAAACCAGTACCAATAGGTTTCCCTTTGTCTTTATTTTTTGGTTTAAATATTATTGTTCTGTTGTGTATGAGTGAGTTATTATGTTGGAGTTCATGATGACAATATTTGATTTTGAAGACAGCGGACAAAAATCAGTAGCCGCTGGGATGAAATCGGCGTCCCATGGGGGGTTCATCTCATTCTCCATTATTAAAAAGTGAATTAAGGGCAGATTTCTCCCTGAATAATAATGATGGGAATAGATATCATCAGATTGGAGTATTTGTTAATTGTAAGTAACAATTTCAGAGATTAAAAAAATATTTACGAAAGACAAAATCCAATAACTTTCATCTCAGAAATTCAGAAAATAGAGGTTAGAGAGCAACTTGTATTTTAAATACTGGAAAGTAATAAACTAAAATAATGGTAAATTGAAAATTAAATGGGGGCTATATAGAGAATTTAAGTCATTTTAAATTTGAAGCAACGAAAATAAGAATAGTGAAGGTCTTAGCACCCTTTCAATTCAACCCCTATCCCTATGTTAAATCATAAATGTACCACCATCAAACACGCCGATTATGTATAATCGATTCATTGAATGTGGGATTACTATTTTAGACGCTCGTCAAAATCCTAAACTGCAAATACTTTCATTAAAAACACATCGTGTTTGAATAGTGTTTATCACTATTCTTTATTTTAAAATGCTAAAACTGACCTCTCATCAACAACATATTTCTAATCAATCAATTACTTGCATAAATAACAAAACATGAAGTTCGCCCGTTTGTAGTACAAGAACAAGAAGAACCAACACAATTCTTCAAGTTCTAGGGAAAAAGAAAAAGACAGAAAATTGCAACAGTAGGAAGTAGAAGAAAAGAAAATTAAAGGAAAGAAGAGGGCGAGGAATTGGATTTGAAATTGGAGTCCTCTCAACTATCAAGAAAAAAATTTGAAGATAATGAAAATAAATAAGCAATAAATATGAACAAGACATAGAAATAAAGGCTTGGGGAAAAATGAATTGCCAATGAATATCCTGAAATTTTCTAGTGGTAATGAATATTTTTTTTAAGGTGTAGAGAAAAAAAAAAAATTAATGAATAGGTTTAATTGATGGAGGATTATTTTGGTACTTACTACGAGTGTGGAGAGTAAAAATTAATTTTTTTTAAATTTTAGAAAATAAGTGAAGAGAGTAAAATAGTATTTAAAGTAAAATTTAAAGAGCAAATAGCTCCACTCCCATTAAAATTATGCATATATTATAGCACTTCTAAATATGTTCATTTTTATTTCACAAATTTCTCATTTGACATGTGAATGAGATTTTCTTTCTACAAAGAGTAGTGATATTTGACCTTCAATTTCTCACTAGCCTCTGCTTTTCTATTAATCCCATTTAGTTCCAAGATTACATTTTTAATAAATAAAAATATGATTAAAAAAATAAAAATAATTTCAAAAACTCTAACCACTTTTCCCACCACTCAAGCAATTGTACTACTACCTTTTTTTGCCGCCGATTGACAGTACCAAAAAATTCTCCAACAATCGCCAATCAAAAACCCTCATTATTTAGATAATTTAGAGAGTATTTTTAGAATGGAGATGGCAAACAAGTTTATGGTTTTATACTTTTATTGATGGCAGTAATTATGATTTCCATTATGGTTGAATGAAAGCTTGTGGGATGAAGGACCTTACTATAATTGTAAGCAACGGATCGACTTACTTGGATGGAGTTGTCCGGATGATTTGAGCAAACCGCACTAGTAAAAAATAATGGCCTTCCCTTATATTGCTTTGGAATCTGCAACTTATTTTACTGACACGGAGTTTAATGTCACTGATCATGGGACAACAAATTTACTTTCACAAATTTTTTGTGTCAACAAATCTATGTAATAGAGTATAAAAAAAATATTGATGCTTGAACATCACATCAGTAACGAGACTATGGTGTCAAACAAATACTGATACAAGGGCATAACAAATATAATGATACTATAGTATCAATGTTTTTTTGAGAAAAATTAAAAAAAATAGAAATCAACATAATAGAAATTGAAAATTTGCAATTGGCATTTGAATTGAAATATACATTCAACAATATGAAAACTACTACATTGCATTGAACAATTTAAAAATTATTACATTATTTACCGACTACAAATAATTTATAAACTAATATATAGTAGCAGCACAATCTTCCAATACGTGGTTATTGCTTTTGTATATTCTCTCTTTTGATAATCGAAATGAAGTCTTCTACTATTAATTAATACTACACATCTCAAATTTATCTTTGATTCCTAAGATTTTCCCATTCTCAATGTATTGTTTAATATATCAGTAGTGCTAACTCATATTTGGTATTATCACCTGTGTTTTTTTTTTATTTCCACCCAATGCCTCAAATGCAAATAGGTCAAACAATAGCAAGTAGAGATGCTTGGTCCATATGGTTTTCAAGATCAGATTCTCAGATAATAGTTTTAGCTCGATATTTTCAAGTGACTTGAGTGGAGGTAGATTGAGCCTCATAACTAATTGGTCCTAAGAGATCTACTTCAAATCCTAATTAAATGATAAGATGAAGAAATATGAGCAAAAAATGGCAAGAAAATACTCCAATAAGTGAAGGGTTGAACATAAGAGAACCAGCATTCATGTCAGCAATAGACGATATGAAAATAATTACAAGCGCTTTATTTTCTTTTTTCAAATCTGTGTGTAACATTCTGGTTATTGAAAGGAGAAATTTCATCAGAATATGTAAACTAATCAATGTCACATATGAATGAATCAAGCAGATATGCATGGAGTTAAACTACATTAAACAGGGGCCAGTCACCAATCAAGCTAAATCAAAGTTCCAAACTTCATATTGTTATACACAAAACACAAAATATGCCTTGAGGAGTAGAAAAACAGTTGTGATCTAGCATATTATTGTTGTGTAAATTTTAATATACTCGCAAGCGTACGAATCTATTATAATATAGATTATGAATAACGAGGTTGAACCCACAGGGACTGTCAATTTTAGGAAAGCCAAATTTAATCTAAGCTAATTATAACTATACTCTAATTAAAAATAAAATATTTTGTGTAAGGAAATTAAAACTAAAGATGCAATTAAAATTAAAGCGAGTAATTCAAAGCAAGAAATCAAGAGATTAAAGCTACCATGATTTCAGAATCCACCACAGTTCAACTTAATAATTATCTAATTACCAATCAATTCCCAATTTTGGAGTAACAACTCGAAATCAATCTATGTCTACTCATGAATATAACAATTAAACCCAATTAAAATTAATCTTGTGTAGGTTTTTTTTTATGTTTAATAGTATGAAATCTAAGCATCTCATGTAAACATATTGAATAACAAAGTGTCAAAGTTTTTCTAAGCACTATGTGTAAATAATTTAATGAAAGATACAGAATCAAAGATAATCACATATAAACTTTATAAATCCAAGCATAGATTTAGTCAAATATTTATCCTAACAATCAATAATGCATGACAGAATTTGTGAAAAGATTTAATAATATTTAACAAAACATGTGAAATAAAAATTATAAACATTAAAGCACACATATAGAGAATTAGTTGAATAAAAAATAATTTATTTTTTTAAATATGGCTTCATCCTTAATCTTAGTATAAAAAATTTAGTTAGACATAGAGAAATTGAGAACAATAAAATTAACTGAACCCATATACGGCTGCTGCGGTTTCTTCAATTTGGCTTCCGTCCGCGTCTCTCCCTTTTGTTATCTTTTTCATTTGGCTCTCTTCTAGCGGCTCCCCTCTGTGCAAAAGCCAAAGTTTCCCTTTTATAACGCTAACCTAAGCCACCGACCTTGCAAGTCCTAAAGCCAACAGGCTTGGCTTTCTAAAGCTTGTTGGTCTTACACGTGCTCTCCAATATCAATTATCAAGCCATTTAATTGCTGATGCTTGTCACGTGCTCATCTTGTAAATTTGGCCAATTAATTTAATTTGTAATTTAGCCATAAGTCCACCAATAATTGATCCAAATAATCGTCAACTTCTCTCCAAATAGATTTTTTTTAGCACATTTTATTCTAATCTCCAATGTATTATCCTGTTCAATAAAATAATTTAATTAACTAAAAATAACAAATTAAACTAACTAATAACTATATAATAAAGGATAAAATATGTAGATAAATTATGTCTATCAATTATCTACAAAACAGTGATTTCCCAATAAATCTACAACACTTTCAGCAGAAGCAATCCTTCTTTTAATAGCAAAAGGAGATAATTATTTTTTCTTCTTGAATGATAGTACAGGAAAAAGAGGAAAATGAAGAAATAAATTCAACATATCAAAGACTTTTTACTTTCTCTTCCAAACCAAAAACTTCAAAAGCCAACATATTGGCACGTTCATCAAGAACGTTACATTCTAGCCAAACATTAGCATATTTGTTTCGAGAACTCAAGTTCCACCTGCAAGCATCAAATACTCGGAATTGTAATAAAATTGTAAGGGGGAAAAAAAAGAAATTTGCAAGATTCAAGAAGGGGGACAATGTATTTAAAAAGCTTAAGATTAATACATCAGAAGAAAAGAAAATTAAATGGCCAATACTATCAATAGCTTCTGTGTTTCTTAACAAAGGGAAAAAAATGTCAATTGTGATCCCACTTTGAACAGTGTCCAAATCATATCAACATTTTCAAAATAGCATAAAAAAGAAAGTAATATTAATTATGATTTCACCAAAACTTTAGTTGTTTCAAAGCCACACAATTGCACAGAAGAAATCACAAAATAGTATAAAAAAGAAAGTACTATCAAATATGATTTGCTCAAAACTTTACTTGTTTCAAAACCACACAATTGCACAAAGGAAATCACGAAAGTTGAGTCATGCTTAAGCGTTTGCGCTAGCATATCAAAGTTGTTATACCAATTATATTTTTCTTACTTCTTATAACACTACAGTTCCAGTCTATGTATACACTTGAATCTTGCCACCCACCGAAAATAAAAAAGAATTATTGTTAACATCCTCAAGATGGCTAAATCAAATGGTAAATGAACATGTACATTATATGGTATGAATTTCATTCAATTATTAGCCAGAAAATTAGGCAGAACAATTAATATAACAATAATCCTATTGGTGTATAATTTGAAACTTATTGTGTGGGCGCAATAGTGACAGTGACCATAAAATTAACAATCTAGATCCAAGATGCAATTTTTAAAGTTACAGTAACTAAATTTTATCTCATACAAAAAAAAAATAATAATAAAAAATTCATTGCATTTCACTTCAATATATATGTCAAATTGGGAGAATCAAAATTAGGCAGCTGGCTTTAACCGTTTACCATATTCTTATTCTTAAGCCTCTCAATCCTCTGATTCAACTGTTTGACCTTGACAACGAGATGAGTCATCGAGTATAGTAACTAATAGAACACCAAAGCCGATGCAATCAACAGCGCCTTGCGTTGACTCTTCATGATGGACTTCTGGTGATGCAAGTGCTTTGTTGGCGTGCATGAGTCGCCCTCTCAGGAAGGGCACGTCTCGTACTTTCAGTAGATGTCCATGAGTAAAAACAAACAAAATGGCACCACCAACAAGAACGGCTTCAGGAGATTACGCATCAGAGCGACTAGCCCGCGATTGAGGTGGCCTAGTCTTGGAAGTGTTAGCAGCAGCACCATAATGGCCTCTACGGCAGCGGCGCATTCGATTGCAACCCATTCGAAAGCCATCGAGTGTTTCGATTTGCTGAGAACGTGGGTTTCTATTTAGGTTTGTTGGGCGTGTTCGATTTACTTTCAGTTTCTTCAATTAATATTTCATTTGCTCTTGTTTTGTTTCGTTGATTTTAGTTTTGGAGTTTATGTGGAAAGAGAGAAGGGAATCGATTTTAGAAGGACGGGGGAAATGAAGAGCCAAAAATTTGTCAATGTTTATGGTGCGTTTACTCTGTAGAATGGAAATGGGCTGTGAATGAGAATGAGATGGAATGGGAATGAGGAATGAGAATAAGATTCTAATGTTTACTTGACAAAAATAAATAGGAATGAAAATATACTGAAATATTATTGATGTGTTTATTTAGTAAAATAAATGGGAATGTGAATGAGAATTAATTTATCAAAATACCCATAATATTAAATAGTATAAGTAGCTTTTCATTCAAGCGTGTGATTTGAGAGTAATTCGAAAAATGTAGAAACATTAAAGGGATACAAATATCAGTTCAGGGAATGAGATTTTCATTACTTATTTAAATAATTAATTTTAAATATATGTAAAGATAAATGTTAGTCCCTGGCCATCGCGTTTTTTAATCTGACCCCGCAACCTTGCGTGGTCTTTTAACTGCCGCTTCTGGTGGTTTTTCGCTGACGGCTACACCCCTAAATCCTACACATCTTCTAAGTGCCAACCATGCATTACACACTTCACTTCACGTAACCAAAAATCCAACCACCGAGTCAACTCATGCACCCTTAGCCGAGTTAACTCAGAACTCTACCTCACATCCTCAACTAAACCATACAAACTCGCTGCAACAGCCGACTTCTTCTCGTTTTCAAACCCAGCCTACTTCCGCTCGTGGCCAAGCCAATCAGCCACTTCCCTTTCGAGGCCAAACCCAACCTCCTTCAAGTGGCCAAAACCAAACAGCCCCATCCCGTGACCAAAACCAACCCCCTCTTGATGGTATTAAAGACGCGATGGCTGGTGGTTCTCTCCATAACCAAACCCGTGCCCCTTCAAACCTCCCAAACAAGACGTTCGTTTCTTATGCTTCAACTGTGAACCTGGCCGCTATCCCTAAGAGATTTTAAAAATAAAGATGGCCAGGGTCTGATTTTTAAGGACAATTATCTATTAATAATAAAAATTTTAAAAATAAATTAATTTATCTTTACGTATTTAGATAATTTTAATTAAAAGGAAATTCGATGAGGAACTTCAACCAGAAATGAGATTTGGGCCATCGGCAGCCCATTAGCTTTTTGATGTCTGACACACGTGGACCCCACTTGGACAAAATTGCGGTAAAGGATAAGCATGTGAGGTGACGGTGACAGTGACCATGCCTTTATTTATTTATTTATATATATTTTTTATTATAGATAAAATACCTTTGGATAGATGGTTATTACGTAGGCTGTGATTGAACTATCGAAGTCGGGCAGCGTGGTTTTTTTTTTTTTTTTTTTTTAAATGAAGGGGCAGCGTGGTTTTAAAATTACAAGATTAAAATATTTAATAAATATCAATTATTATAGTTTAAAAAAATTAAAATTTTTATTAATTTTTTAATTATTTAAAATTTTTTTATAACTTTAAAATTACAATGTCTTGGTATTAAAGTCTTAATAATTTATTGCTCGTTTGATATTACTTATCTAATGGTATAAATATTTATTTAATTTTATAAATTTTTTTTAAATTTTTTGTTATTATTTAGGTTTTTTAATAGAATTTTTAAAGATTAAATAAATTATTTTTATCTATATTAATAAAAGTCTAAATTTTAGATTTTTAAGAATAAAAATTAAATTTTTTTTTAAATATTAAAATATTTAAAATATCCTTTACTTATTTTATAATTTTATTTGATTCGTTTCATAATATAACTTGAAATAATTTATTTATTAAAATATTTTTATAATTATTAATAAAACTTTCATTAATAACAAAATATCTAAATTTCTTTTTTAATAAAATTTCATTTACAAAAATTCTGTTTAAATAAGTTTTGTTTTAAAAAAAATAAATGGAGCATTACAGCCATTGAAGACGGTAAAAGAAAAGTCTCCTGTCTTCTTTCGTTTATGCCTGGATAAATAAAAATGGAATAAAAAAATAAAACAACATAAAATAAAGAGTAGTAGTATTTTAAAAAAATAAAAAATAAAAAATAAATAAAGAGTAGTATAGTAGGTCAGTACATTGGATTAGATACAACTAGATACGCGCAAAAAAAGTTTTTTTTTTTTTTTTTTAAAAAGGGGTAACGAATTATAGAAATAAGAAAGGTGTGAGCATCGTATCGTTGTAAGCAGAAAGAGAAGATCATCATTGAATTAGCTAGGGGTGGGGGGACGGGGTTCATCCTAATCGGTACTTTCTCTCTTTTCCCCTTCCTAACTATTATCTGAATTCTGATTTACCTTAACCTTTTTTCTCTGTCTTAGTGTAATCACATCTATATATGTAACTAATTAATTAATTAAAATTATTTATGTTCTTTCAGGGTTGTCTACTTACTGACCTTCCTGATCTATATCAATTATCACCGTTGACTTTTTGTTCCCCCTTCGATTTCCTTTCTGTGTTTTATTTTTATTTTTCCTTCTCTTCTTCTTCTTTTTTTCTTCTGTCTTTTTCCTTTATAATAATTAACATATAAAGATCTTTATACAAAATTGTTTCTGTTTCCGTAATTAATCGATTATTATATTTCTGCACTGAATTACTGTTTATCTATGTACTGATTTAGTTGATTTGATTTGTGTTTTTACTTTTAATTAACTGAGTAACTGCATGTTAATTAGTTTATTTTTTTCGATTGCTCGTGCGGTTGTAATTCAGTGTCGAAGGAGTTGAGAAATACACCTTAATTATATATATATATATGTGTGTGTGTGTGTGTGTGTGTGAAGGATGGCTTTAATTTGGACAGGTATGTTCTTTGATATTAGTTCTCCAGTAATTAGGGTCAGGCCGTGGATAAATTATTTTATAGGGCAGCATCTGCATTCTTACTCCCAGTCCCATTGCTTCTTCCTGTTAATTAATTCCAATGTGATTGACATTGTACTTGGAATAAAATTTGTGTTTCACATTATTGTTCCAAAAACTTTAACTGTTGTATTGGTGTGCCCAAAAGCTTCCCTCAATTGAAACTTGTTGATTTCCTTTACTTAAACTTAAGGCATGCATCTACTTGGAAGAAACAGTTCACCCTTTTAATTTATCCCTTCAAGTCTTGTCACTTGTTGCATGTATCTGTTTTGGTGCTTCGTAATGTTTGATTTCCCACAACTCCTGCACTTGGGATGATGCTTCCTAGACAAATATGACGGCTTAGTTTTGTAGATTTTGAATAGGCCTTTAATGTAAACCGAACTCCACGGTGCCCGCTTCTGCCAAAGTGATGTGCTTTGACAGTTTGGATAACCAATCAACCTTGATCGGTGCAGCTGGATGGACTGTGTCGATTATTTTGTGTGCTGATGCAGGAAGCGTAAATTACTGAGTCTATATATTGTCAATGAGGAAAATTGCTGATTGATGACCAGAGGTTACACTAACTGGTGCATACGTGATTTCTTTTAGTTCTTTTGGCGACACATTTTGGTGATTACGAGTTATATATTTATGCTGTTGTGCTGTTAGCATGTGTACGACACTATCTTTCTTCACTTGATCATTTTTTTGAATAGAATGGTGTGACATAATACATGCAGGACAAGCAGATTGTAATTTTATGGATAAGTCGGCACCTGGCAAGGAAGTTTGTGAGGAAGTCACGCGGGAGTTGCTCATTGCCATCTCATACACTCTACCAGACAACACTTCTACTTCAAAATTGTCATCAGAAATTCCCAACTGTGAAACGCCAGATAAAGTGAGTACGGATTATGATGGAGCAGAGAAGTATAGGGCTGAGCTGATAGCAATATCAAATTCAGAGTCACCAGCTACACCAGGAGAGCGTTAAGACTGGACAGGCAGAGAGCTAGTTGTGTTGTGTGTGGAAACCTTGGTTATTTGTTTTCTTTTCTTTAGTTTTCTTTTCGCATGGTAAACTTGTTAAATGGCAACTTATAATATAAAGCTTATGTTATGTTGTGATGATATAGGACACACGCGAATGCGATACCAAAATGCAGGGACTCATAATAATCTTTATGAGCAACACCCCAAATGCATTTCTTGAACTTGAAGTTAGCGTCTTTACAATTACCTAAGTCCTGGTTCTGTGACGAGGCTTTTCTATGGTCCATGAACGAATGTATGTTTGATCTGTGCAAGTCATTAACACTAAACGGGGCTAAGTTTTTTTTTTTTTTTGAGAACTAAACGGGGCTAAGTTAAAGCCTGTTGTAGTGTTATTTTTTATTGATCTGTTTTTTGGGGCATCCTCTTTCTTTTGTCTTGGGAATTCTTCTCTGCGTCTCACACCTACAGCGACGACACTGGAAGTTATTATGTGCAGGAGATTTAGGAATATTTTCTGGATTCTCTCTGACCACATTATTTATTTCATGAGTTGAGCATTGACCGTTCTTATTTACAGATACGCTCTCCTAAAATTTGACCTCAGTCATGCAGCACAGCAACACAACACTTGTACGGTATGCAAAGCAATGCAAAGCAAAGCAAAGCAAATGTCTGTATATATATATATATATGTATCTTTTAAAATTCGAATTAGAAAAAAATATATACGTTTTGATTCAGATAAAAAAATATATCTTTTACTTTATTTGTATATTAAGGCGGATTAATAAGCATGGCCTATTAGTCATGTTACGTTAAGGATGCATTTGGTATAATGTATTGTATTATGTTATATTATATTATGTTGATGTATGTGTATTGTATTATGTTGTATTGCATTAATACTGTATTATAATAATATTGTACATTACTATATTAATTTTTAATTATACTATTATACTATATTGTATTAATTTTTTTGTGATTAATTTAAATTATATATTTAGAAAATAAAATTTTTTCGTACTTAGAAAAATACTAAATATAGAAGTCTTAAATTTTAGAAATTTAACATTATTTTTTTAATATAAATGTTAAAAAATATTATAATTCTTCATAAAAATCAAAGCATGTGGCCTTAAATCTTTAGCAGCATAATATTTATTTTTCAGTACTTTTCAAATATATAACATGTGAAATAAAGATTGAAACAAATTATTTAATCAAATAATCTCTAAATTATATTGCAACATAAATAAACAGTAAAACCTACAAGATTAGTTCAAAAGTCATTTTAGGCTAATAGAATAAAAGTTCATATATACAACTAGATATTCATAACATAATCAAGTGATACAGTAGTTGACTAGTAGTCACATATTCATTAACAAAATAAATTGTGCTAAATAATCATATTAAGAGTTTCGTAGTATATGTAATAATATTTTATATCATTATTTATATTATTATTAATTTTAAATTAATATTATTCAAATTTTCAAATTTAAATATTCAATATTAGTTATATTAAGTTATTTAAAAATAATTAATTTTTATATATTCATTGTTGTAATATAATTAAATAATATAATATTATATTATATTTTTATATATTATTTAAGTAATTTTTATTAGTTATATCAAATTGTTAAATAATAATCAATTTTTATATATTAATTACTTTAATATAATTAAATAATGTAATATTATGTTATATTTTATTTTATATATTATTTAAGTATTTATTATTAGTCATATTTTTTTAAAAAAATACATTATTATTTAGTTATATTTTTAATATAATAAAAATTAAAATATAATATAATATTATTGAATAATAAATTATAAAATTTATTAATTTATATTAATAATCATAATGTAAAAATAAAAGAAAAGAAAAATTAATATTATATAATATTATATTAAATTAAAAAGTTAAATTTATTTATTATTATAATAAAGTTAAAAAAAATTAAGGTAGCGTTTGTTTTTTTGTCTGAAATCTGAATGGGTCTAAATTTTTCTGAAGTCTGAATAGGTCTGAATACGAATATCTGAATAATATTTTTATTTTTCTTTTTTTAATATTTGAATATAATTGACATCTTGTTTATTTTTATAAATAAACAAAAGTTACAACCCCTAGCTATCAGATAAAAGTCACAAAAGTTTACTTTTTCTATTTAGATGTAAATGTCTGAAAATTAGATATGAGTTACAAAAAACAAACAAAAAAATTTAAAAAAAGACTGAAATTAATAAAATTTCAGACTTCAGACGTTTAGCTAACGTGATAACTAGGGGTTGTTTTGAAATTTTTCCAAAGTTGTTTAGAAACAACCCCTGACTATCACGTTAGCTAAACCCCACTCCCACTTGCTGCAGCCAAACACAGCTTGCATTGCTAAAGTAATGTAATTCCATGCAACGAGGGTGTCAAACACCCCTAAATGAAAATATGTGCTGAATATTGTAGAGTCACAATTGAGGCAACTGGCAAGTACATATCAAGAATCAGAGTGTTTGTGTGTGTACATAAATATATGACGGACAGATTGTGGTCCAGGAAGGGGTGGAAGGGAATAAAGGATACGAATTATGAAATAGCTAGCACGAACCACATTCTTGTGGTTGCAACTTCAAGGGAAATTACTCTAAAAAAAAAAAAACTTTAAGGGACAATGAGTAAGGCGTTTTCCCAAAGTTGTTTTGAAATTTGTGTATTTGTTGCTTTCTTGCTTTTACTGAAAGAGTCTTGCTATTGAGCGAGAAGGCTGAGAGAATGCTGAGAGAAACGGCAGCAAAAGCTGCCGTTTTGTTCTCGCCTCTCTTAGCCTTAGAATAATAAAAAATTTAAAAAAAACCCAGCGTTATTAAAAAAAAAAAAGAAAAAAAGGCCAGCAGAACTCGCCTCTCCCCTCTCTCCCTTTCACTGCTCTCTCCCTCTCTCAGCACAGCACCCTCCTCTCTCCCTCCCTATACTGCTCGAGCTTCTCTTAACTAATCAGTTAAGAAAAAATTAGTTTTCAAGCATCCGAATTCTTGCAATGGAACTCTCACAATTCTAGTCAGTAATCTCCGCCCTTTGCTCGTTTCATAATTATAAATAAGAAACAGAAGTAGCACCACCGCATTAATTTCATTTTCTGTCAATTGTTTGTTTTATCACAACAAAGTTTCCAAAAACTCAGAACCATGGAGCAGCCAACTTCGGAAGCAAATCAACGCATTGCCAAATGCAGCTCTGAATTTGTCTACAATTTCTTACGAATCTGAGAGACCAAAATGCAGCTCTGAATTTGTTTGTGTGAGTAAGTGATGAAGTAAAGGGAGTTGTTTTGTGTGACTTAGCAAAAGAATGTATTCACGTGATGATAAAATAAACAAAAGGAATAAATGAAGCCAGCTGCTATTCAACTTTCACATGGTGTCTGTAACCATCTTTGCTCCTCGTGTTCCCTGCTCTTAAGCAAATTTGTTTCTCAGCTTGCTTTTTTATTTTTTTACATTAAAAAATGCACGAATTTGCAAAAGACGAAACGACACTGCCGAGAGTCGTTTCTCTCGCCATTCTCTCAGCAAATTCGTGCTGAGTAGCATTTTTCTTACTGAAAATAGATGCGTACCTAACACCTTGTTTTCCAACAGAAATATATGTCAATTTTAGTCGGATCGATCCTTTACATCCCACTCCACTTCAAGTCTTTTATTTATTTAAAGGTCGATTTATGCATATTGATTATTTTATGGTGATATTTGACACCTCGTTTTATCTCACTAATCCTTATTAATTATTTTTATGCTAACACCTATTTTATCTTTATATAAGGGTGAGTATTATTCAGTTTGGTTCGGTTTAGGCCTTGAACTGAACCAAACTAAAACAAAATGGTTTACGAATTTATGAACTAAATACGAACTAAATTATAGAACCAAACCGAACTGAACTAAATTAATTCAGTTCAGTTAGATAATTTAGTTCGATTTGGTTCGGTTTTATCCTATTTCAGTAAAGAAAAGATATAATACTAATCTTGAATCTATAAATCTACAGACAATAAACCACATAATAAAATCTAACAATAGTAAATTAACATAGTAAAATTCAATAATAATATAAAAATACACAAATAATAAACAACATAAAATCTAATAAAAGTAAATTAGCATAACAAAATCCAATATTAATATAGAAATCAACTCCATATTACAAAACAAACTTTTCATTTTTTAATTTTAATTTTATTTTTTTAACCATTTGGTTCGGTTTAAAACTGAACCACATAAAAACCAAATGGTTCAGAATTTTTGAACCATTTGGTTTTTATGTTTTGAACCGAACCAAACCGAACCGATCTGCCATAATACAGTTGATAACTCTATGAAATGAGAGCTATTATGGTATTTTTAGGCTTAAATTAATATTACTTAGAGAGTTAATGATGAGTTTTATTTAATTTTTAGTTGCATTTTGCATGAGTATCAAATTATGTTTAGTTATAATAATTTATTAAGTTTTACATCATTATGTGCTCTTATTAAGTGTATTATTGTAGGTGACCAAAACGGTTATTTTATGGAGATGGTTTCTGCAACAACAGAGCCTCAGAGAATGACAAAGAGCTTATGTGCAGGAAATATAAAGCAAGTCTAGAGCAGAGAAGATGCTACAGCAAGGCAGAAGTTCCTACAGCAATGACTGCTGCAGCACGCAAAAACTGGACAGATACGATTTTATGCGGATTAAGCAACTAATTTCTCTACGGCTGATTATTATTTGATGGACAACATAGGGCAGACGTGGCATGCATTAATCTAAAAGAAAAGATCATCTATGATTAGGAAAATATAATGATTTATATTTCTAGAATCCTAATATTAGTCAAAGTTCTTTTCCTCGAATCCTAAGGATACATGGAGATTTCCTTGTTTTTTTGGAAAACCCTTATTTGAAGATATAAAAGGGAGCACGTTTTTACAAGAAAGGAGGCAGTCACACCAAAAACACCTAAACAAATAAAGAGAAGAAGAGAAGAAGGGGAGATTGCGTTATATACAAGAGAAGCTTTTCGGATATCAAGCCTCATCTTTATACTCTTATATTTCTTGTTTTTATTTTTATTAAGAATGATTTCAATGGCTGAACCGAATTTTATTTTTATTTATTTATTGAGTATGAACTAGATTTTTAATGTAGTTAGGTTATAAACAAGCTTAATAATGATTTGACTTATATTATTGTTGCTTCAGCGCCTATTGCAGCATTTTATTTTGATTGTACTTATTTAATTATCTATTTCAGCTGACTACCCATTTAGGGATACAAGCTAGGTTTGATCCTCAACAGGGACGGCTTAGTGGAAAGAATCAAATCAATACATGATTGTAGATTGAATTTTTTTCCTTAATTGATTTATTATCAATTTGGTGAAGCCATGTTTAATCTATAATTTGCAAAAAACTAGACATAGGGATTCACCTTGTAGGGTAAGTAGATCCAAGAATGTATTATGCTATATTTAGATGTTGGCTTAACAACAAGTCACTGTTAGATTGCATATAGATATAAGAATGCAACAGGCGAAATATGAGGATACATTAGGAATCTGTCCAGTGCTGTAGTCGATGCTGTAGCAGCTGGAAGTAAATCGTTTAAACAAGTCAATAGTCATTAAGTAAGTTTAGATCCCCAACTACTCAATAGCCATTGATTACTTCTTTGTGTGACGTCTGATTTATTTTAATTCTTAGTTTGTTAGTTATTTAATTTTATTTTAATTTCAACCCAATTTATTTCAATTTACTTTCATTAAATTATTAAAAGTTGCACTAAATAGGCTTGCTGTAGCAAGGTTGATAACTTCAATCCCTGTGGAGACGATCTCTATACTTACTACTATATTACTTATTGTGTACACTTGTGCATTTACAACCTATTGCATGAAATCAACAACAACAGTTCGGTTCAACCTGAACCGAACCAAATGCCCACCCCTATCTTTATATAAAATAACTTAAGAGGTAAATAGTTTTTAAATTCACCAATGATAATTTCTATTAATATCTAATTTAGATAATCTAATTTCTTAAATCCTAATTTCTTTTAACTTTTTGAAACTATTATCTCTTCAAATATTGTACACTCAACTTTTGTAATCATGGATGAAATTAGTTTGCAGTATTTAGGCTCCATTGGTATAGCTTTTCAAATAGAGCTTATTGAAGTAAAGCTTTTGTTAGTAGAGCTTTTATAAGTATAGCTTTCACTAAAAAAGATTTAGTTATTTGGTTGCCAATGAGAGCTTATATAACAAAATCGTAAAATTACGTTAATAGGCAAGTTATTTAAAATTATGTTATGAAACGAATGAAATAAGATTATGAAATAAGTAAAGGGTATTTAAGATATTTTAATATTTAAAAAAAACTTTTTAACATCTACTACCAAAAGCTCAAATTTTGAATTTTGGCTAGTAGAGGCAAAATAGCTTATTTAATCTTTAAAAGCTCTACTTAAAAAACAACCAAACAACAACAAAAATTTTTAAAAGAACTTATGGGATTAAATAAACACTTATGACTATTAGATAAGCCATAACAAACATGCACTTAATAAAAGACGATGAATAAATAAGCTTAATTTTTTTTCATTTAACATTTGTACTGTATTCATCTTTAACACCCACATAACTTCATATTTATGACAAATTTTAGCATGAAAAGCATACAATCACATAGCAAATGAATTGGTGCTTGTGTTTGTACTATTGATATGGTCTATAGCTAACTTTCACTTTTTTTTATTAATTATTAATTAATATTATTTTGAATTAATTATGAAGAACCAGTAAAAGCTAAAGAAGTCATTCCATTCAAAATATTGAATACGATATAAAATTTTATACTACAATATTAACCAAATTGAACAGCTTAGATGTTTCAAAGTAAATAATTTATGGTTCGGGCAGTGATTAATAAAACCTTAAAAAAGAAAGAGAGAGATTATAGTGATTATGAGGATTTTTTTTTCATTTTTAAATAGATTTTGTAAGTTTCATATGGTAATACTTGAAAAAAAGAAAAAAATTATAATAAGGGTAAATTAGACATTAGGTGGGTATGTTGAAAGATCAATATTAATTTAAAACTTCTAATGGGGTTAACTGAAAAGTGGTGCCTGATGAGATATAATAAGGGGGTCAAATATCACCACTAATTAGGAAATCTTAGGGGGGAGTAAATGGTGATCTAAACAAGCTTAAAGCCTTTTAAGATTGTTTTTGGAAGGTTTAAAAGTAATTTAAAAAATTTAAAAGTTAATTTTGGTGTTTGATAAATTTTTTAAAAAATAACTTTTGGTAAAATCACAACATCTTATAGCAGATTTTGAAAAGTAGGGAATGAGTAGTTTTTCAAAATCTGATTTTAAAAATTACTTTTAAAGTTAATATAATTAATTTCATATATATCCTCATATATAGTATAAAAATATAAAATTATCTTATTAATTAAGAAATAAAATTATTTACCGTAAAGAGATTACTATTACCAATTATATTGAGATAATAAAATAAAAATAAAATTAATAATATAAAATATTTATATTAGTTATCAATTATTATATATACGCAATAAAAAATATTTTATATACATGTTTATAAATGTTTATATAAATTTTATTCAATATTATGTCTAATTCAGTCATTTATTTCTTACAGCAGTTTAACATTAAGATTTTTACCAAACACATATAATTATTTTTAAAACTCACAACACTTTTAAAAATAAATTTTACCAAATGTTTAACACTCTCTTCACGGTTACAACATAGTTAATTATAATTATTTTAAAAATTACAGTATTATTAAACTGACCAGAATAGATAGTTTTAACTGTGTTGTGCATATCATAATTGTAAATTTGAAATTTAAGTGTGCACCGCAAATTTTAGGAAATTTACTTTAGCTGTTTATTTCTTTTTTCTTTATTAGTTTTTTTAATTTTTGGTATCAAATTATTGTGTATGATATCTGTCGTTGTGATAGATGTAAGGTAGAGTAATATTGGACAGGAATTAATGTTAACAAGAATATATGGTTACATTGTTTTGGATCTGACTAGGAATCCAAATAATGATGATGGAAACTTTTCTGTCATTAAGCAAGAATGCTTAAAACGATTATTGTTGACGACATAACCCTAGAAATGACAGAAAATCATTTGATTGATTGTCCATATAAGGAATAAGGCTGTTATTAGTAATTATATTATGAAAAGATAATATCATCCAAGGAAAGAAGAAATAAAGGTAAAAGTTGAAAAAAGGTAGGAAAAAAAAAATTGGCAAAGGGGATGGTAAAATATAAAAAAGGTAATGACAAAGAAACAGATATGGGCCGGCAAGCTTAGGTTTCCTTAATTATCTACACCCCCCGCCCCTTCCAAATAAAAATCACTCCCAGTGTATAATTACTCCACCTAACTTAAGTTCTCTAAAGTTCTCTCTGTACATGTGTTGTGTGTGTGTGTGTGTGGAGAGGCACATAGTACAAGGAAAGAGCCTGAGGGGAATGACTCAGCTCTGAGCCTCACTACTAGTCTTTATTATTAATAATATTAAGGGGTGGTGAGCTAAAGGTGGTGGTGTTGTTTGAGTGGTTTATCGATCGAAAAATGGAGTGGATGATGAATTCTAACAGCAGTTGGAGTTGGAGTTGGAGTTGGGGGGTGATGGTGGGAAGCATGATTGGTGGTTCAATGATGATTCTAAAATGGGTTATGGAGAGAGTTAATTGGTGGTTGTATGAAAGAAAATTAGGTGAAAAGCAGTACTCTCTTCCACCAGGTGATATGGGATGGCCTTTCATTGGAAATATGTGGTCTTTTCTCAGAGCTTTCAAGACCACTCACCCTGATTCCTTCATGGACAGCTTCGTCTCCAGGTACCGCCCTCTCTCTGTGTTTTCTTTTTCACTTGAGTTCTTCTATTATATTTTTATTAAGTATAGCCAAAGCTAAGCAAATTCGTTGCGTTGGTGTGCCTTAGATCTTAGAAAAGTACCAAAATGCCATGGGGTATGGTAATGGTGTGTGGGTGATGTGTTGTTGTGTCTACTGTCTTGTATTTGTGTTTGTATTGCAGCATCTCATTCCACCCCATCTCATCTCTATGTACCTTAGTGAGTACGGGAATCAAAGACGTCATAGCAACGTTTCATACAGACTCCTTTTTGTCATTTTCACCGTCATACTCATGGTCTCCCCCTCCCTCTCCCAATTTATTTATGCGAAATTAAAACTTGCAAAACTCCTACTTCTTCTTCTTCTTAATATATTATTAATTAATTATGTACATCCGCATCGCATCGGTTACCAAAAACCCAATCAAATTGTCATAAAAAAAAAAAAAAAAAACTCCTATTTCCACCGTCACCGTCAATCTTTTTTACTTTTTAGCCCATCCCCCATCCCCCAATCCCAATTCCAAACCCATTTTTGCTATTCTTGGCTTCCCACTTCCCATTCCTCTCAGCTTTCATCTCATCATCTCCACCGCTTCCTTCATCTCCTTCCCTACTTTTCAATTTTTTTCTTTTTTTACACCGTCTTTTACTTTATTATATTCGTATATTCTATTATTAAAGTGATGATTTTAGTTCTCTAAAGTCGTTTTATACTCTCTTTCTTTTTCTTTCTTTCTTTTTTTCTTTTTTTTTATAAACTCATTCAAAGTTGATGAGATAATAGCTAATAGTTTTCAGTAGTAGATAAAATCGTTCAATAATAATTGTATATTTTTTAGAGTATATTTTTAGTTGCATTGTCAATTGTTAGTAAACTATTGGTGATAATATTTTTCTTTTAATTCAAAAATTGGTGAACAAAAAAGATTTACCTAGCTAATGGAGGCAATTTCAATAAATCATTGATAGAGCGCCATTATCTGGTGATATTAGTTAGTGGGGTTACGAGCGGAGGCCAGTAAAGATCCATTTAGCTAATGATATTTGAGAAAAATCACAAATAATTAAAAGACTGATAGTTTCTAATCTAAAGGATGTGACTTGAAGACGTACGATGTTCCACTTTTTCATAACATTGTTGTATTTAGTAGCTATTAAATAATAGTGAAAGGAAGCTTGGCCTGAACCAATAATTAAATATGCTATATACATGCACTATACTAAATAATAAAATAATAAAGTGCTAATAATAATTATTATTATTTTATTTAATTTTTGTTTCAAAATGGAATATCGATTAGATTCGGGCGCACTGGAATGTACAAGGCATTCATGTTCGGGAACCCCAGTATAATAGTTACAACGCCCGAAACTTGCAAAAGAGTACTAACGGATGATGAAGCATTCAAGCCCGGATGGCCAGCTTCTACAATGGAACTCATTGGGAAGAAATCATTTATTGGCATTTCCTACGAAGAACACAAGCGTCTCCGTCGCTTAACGGCCGCTCCTGTCAATGGTCATGAGGCATTGTCTGTCTACGTGCATTACATTGAAGACATTGTAATCTCTGCCTTGGACAAATGGTCCAATTTGGAACGAATCGAATTCTTAACTCAACTCCGAAGGCTTACTTTCAGGATAATCATGTACATTTTTCTTAGCTCTGAGAGTGACCATGTACTGGAGGCTTTGGAGAGGGAATACACTAAACTTAACTATGGAGTTAGAGCCATGGCTATCAATCTTCCTGGATTTGCCTATCATAAGGCTCTTAAGGTCAGTTGTTTTCTTTTCTTTTCTTATGTAACGATTGATTAACATAGTCTGTAGTTGATGTTAATTAATTCCATGATGACTTTCTTTGTTGTTTCAGGCTCGGAAAAATCTTGTGGCGATACTACAGTCTGTAGTGGATGATCGAAGAAATCAGAGCAAGGACGATAACTTTTCAAAGAGGAAAGACATGATGGATGCCCTGCTGAGTGTTGAGGATGAAAATGGCAGAAAATTGGAAGATGAGGAGATCATTGATGTTCTGTTGATGTACTTGAATGCTGGCCATGAATCTTCTGGCCATACCATGATGTGGGCTACTATTTTCTTGCAAGAACACCCTGAGTTTCTTCAAAAAGCTAAGGTAACCACAGCACAAATAATTTAAATGTCTTTTTACCTGTCCATCATCAATACCAGCAACTCTGTTTTCTTTTGTTTTGCAAGTTTCAGATTGTCCTTGTGATTGACCTTTGCTTACTTTTGTTTTATAGGCAGAGCAAGAGATGATTGTTAAAAAAAGGTCACCTGCACAGAAGGGTTTGACCCTTAAAGAAATTCGAGAAATGGATTATCTTTCTAAGGTATTTGATTTGACTGTTTTGATGAGTCAATCGAATTGAATGCTCAATCCATACTCAAAATCCTTTTCTTTGTGTTTTTTTTTTCCCTATGAAGGTGGTTGATGAAACGCTTCGTGTAATCACATTCTCACTCACAGTTTTCCGAGAAGCCAAAACAAATGTCAATATCAGTGGTCAGTTCAATTTCTGGAATTTGTTCCTCAATATATATTTGATGAACATGAAGAAATATTTTTCCTAGTCTCCCCTGGCCCTGGATAAGCATGGTCTGATAAGTCACAGCTCACAGGCTAATGGTTTACTTAACCAAATTGAAATGCGTTTCAGGGTACACCATTCCAAAGGGTTGGAAAGTTCTGGTTTGGTTCAGAAGTGTTCATTTGGATCCTGAAATTTATCCAAATCCAAAAGAGTTCAATCCTTCCAGATGGGATGTAAGTTGTAGATTTGTTTGTTTAAATCATTTTAATATGTTAGTTAATGCATATGCCCGCCATTTATCTATAATTATATGATCTAATGATGATGTTGTCGTTTCTGTAAACCGAGCACAGAACTATACAGCCAAAGCTGGAAGTTTCCTTCCCTTTGGAGGAGGCAGCAGGTTGTGCCCTGGAAATGATCTTGCCAAGCTTGAAATAACTATATTTCTTCACTATTTTCTGCTTAATTATCGGTGAGTTATCTTGCGAACTCAAAACTTTTCTTCTTTTATGCTGTTTCAAAGTTATTTGTGCAAATATTATTTACATGATTATAGATAATAGATGGTTATTCGATATCAAAGCAACCACATGATTACATACACTTGCACATACACACATATTATATATTCATTCCGTATCATATTGTAAATTGGGTGTTATAGGGTGGAACGGCTGAATCCAGGATCTCAAGTGATGTATTTACCGCATACAAGGCCCAAAGATAATTGCTTGGCAAGACTCCGGAAATGTTCATCTTCATCTGAATGAAAATGGAAAATTAAAAAAAAAAAAAAAGAAAATGAACAACAGAACGACAGCTCAACAGCTTGTTATATATATTGTCTCCTTTTGCAAAATAAAAAACATTATAATCAATAATTATTTACGCTTATCCTTTCTTTCTTTAGCTACAAATACAAGGAAAATGGAAGCCTTCGATTAATTTTGGTTCCATTTATTTATATAGAAAATGTAATCAAAACAATTGCATTCCAATTTCCCTTCCAGCAAGCTGTTGTAATAGCAGTATTATTATTTGGACTCCAATCAAACTCACCCATTAAATAATGGTTTTTTTTTTGTTTTAAACCTTAAACTTCTTCAGCATCATGTCTACTCAAACAATCATTTGCCTGGACTAAAAGAAACTTTTCACATGAGGTTCAACAGATAGACGTAGACATGTAGTACAAGAAGAATAGTAAAAAAGGGGGAAAAAAGAGAAAATCACACAATTCTCGAATTTTTAAAAGGAAAAAAACCGCAATTGTCCTCTATAGATCTAGGTCTGTTAAATAGATTCCACCGTTCCAATGCTCTTATATCTGATTAGTATCATATCTTTTTGAGATCTGTTAACATTTGGCATTTTTAAATTGAAGGGTCATGATTTGTTTTCTTATTAATTATTTTTAGTTTTTTACAGCAAATTAAATTTTGCATTTTAATTTTTTACCGGCTCACTTCATAATTCCCATTTGTATTCCCTTTTTCTCTCACCATCGCGATCTCATTAACAACTAGAACTGAAAAACACAAGCTACTTGGCCTTTTGACTGAGTGGTGGGCATTGCTTTGCTCTCACAACTGTTGTACTAAAAAGTCTGAGGTAATGGCATTACGATCACATTTGATAATGAAAAAACTCAACTATGGTTATGGTACACGACAGGTAAACCATGCGAACCTATAACTTATCCCAACTGTAGCATTAAGTTCCAACAATATCAAATTGTTACATTATAATAGCAGTCGGCAAAACAAAGCTCTGCAACTGCCATCTTGAGTAATGTAGATAATCCAAAAAATTTCGCTGAAATCTTGTCCATTAATGGTTGAAGGAACTACAATATCAGGCCACATTAGATGGTGTGGGTGTGTATGAATTTATAAGTTAAACCAAACCGAACTGAGCTATAACACCTATTCTTTATTTACCCTATTATGATTTTAAAAAATAGTATGAATTTCTAATAACACCACATTTGAGGATAGCTTAATTAAAACTTTTGATCCCTTTAAACCCCATTACCCCAATCTTCATTTTTCTTTCATATCCTCCAAACCCCATATGAAATGAGTCTTTCGTTCCTCTTGCTCAAATTCCTTCTTCTTTCTCTCTCCTCCCCTCTCTCTTTTATGATTTTCAACTCTTTACTCTCCCATTCGTTCCGAAGATAAAGTCATTTGCATTATAATTTGTTTCCAAATTTCATCTCCATGAATGAAGCAATCCTCTGTGGATTCTTTGGGTTATGAATATTACACATCCAAAAAAATAGGAGAGAAAAAAATACTTATTGTTTCTATTGGGTTTAAATTTCATGTACTTTTCTTTTCATCTCTTGTTGAGGTAAAACACCTTTTCACAGGTTAGAATCTTTCATCAACTTCTAATTTTATTTCTGTTTGCTGGGTTTTGATTTTGAATAGCATTACCAGGGTTTTGGGATTTTTTAAGAATTGAATTTTCTTAGTTACTTAAATATGTTGGAGTTTCAGTAAGTATCTGATAAATTCAATTGACGAAAATATGTATAATAGAAAAATTATTGGTTAAGAAATTGGTTGTGTTTTTAACGTGTGGGTTTAATTTAGTTATATTTTTGTTATATTATGTAAATTCAATAGAGACTAAAATCATAAAATACTCAAAGGAGTTTTAAGAAATTTTCGGAGAGGTGCCAATACTCCACCAACTAATAGAAGCGATAGAATCTTGCAGTCGTAAACCGCTCCTCGCCGGTCGTGTGTTTTGATTTTAAAATTAGAGAAATTTTTATTTGTTTGGTTGTTTGTTTACTAGTTATTAATATTGTTTGGAAAAGCATTAGCAAAATGCATGTTTTCGGCAAATAATAATAAATACAGGACTTTCAATAGATTGGATCTCATCTTAGAGAAATTTTAAAATATATCGGAGGTATCATTTCAGATATATTATATCATGTATTCATTTATTTTGAAAAATAAAGAAGCAGTTTCAACTACACATGTCATGTGTATAAAAATTAGTTATATTACTTAAAGTCATCTTAAAAATTTAAATGCTTGTCTCTTTAATCTAAATCTTTAACACACACGCGCGCGCGCGCACATACACACACACATATATATTTTTAATATACATATAATTATTATTATGTAGAGGTAAGAAACTTACGATATATAGATTTAGAAAAATAATAACTTATTATAATGTGAAGTTTATTATTGTTAACCCAAATTGGGATTATAATTTTTTTATGATTATATAAAGGTTATATCTGTATAGAGTATTATTGGAGAGATGTTTTACTACTCTTCCTAATCCGCAGTTCTTGCTCCTCCACTTCTATTAAAGTCAACCCCCTAAATTTGCAATTTGGCCCTTTTCTTTTTCTCTATTTTGTGTTACATACCAATGCTAGCTCTATTTGTTCATTTTCCCTCTCTTTAATCTTTAGTTTTTAAGGTAATTTTTCGGAACCTTTCCTGATGTTTGCCATATTGACATTTTGATAGAAAGTATGGCCGTAGTTAGTCTATACTTAGTTTCGTATATGGTCAATATAGGAGGGTAAATTAGTAAAAGCGCACTTAAAATTAAAATAAGCAAAAAGCTACTTTGAAGACATACCCACTAAAGCATTCAAAAATCATGATCAAAATTATTAGCCAGTGGATGTTAGAATGCTTATTCTCTTTCATCAACCTAACTGATCACAAAGCCATTTTCTCTTTCAATCAACCGAAGCACACACATACTCCACCTCTAAATGCTTTGAAGATGAAAAAAAAATCAAACTTTAATCACCAAATCTCGCAACTTTAGCTTAGATTTATGAACGAGAAATACATCGATGGTGGCTTAAGGGTTAAGTCTGGTGAGAATCATCGGTGTCCGGCGTGACTATCATTGAATTGATAAGGTTAGTCTTAAAAAAAGTTTGAACTTAATTTTTTTTTAATTTTAATATATATATATATATATATATATATATATATATTATATCTTAAATAAAATTAGAATTTTATTTTATTTTAATCATGGATCAGGCATTTTTTGTTGTTTGAAAATGAAAATGGACTTTTTGATGTGTTGGAGAAACTGCTGGCATTGTGTTGTTCATTAAAACATGGAATCAGTTTGTTGATGTGTTGAAGAAGATGCATATTGTTTGTTATTTTTAGACTTTTACTATATGATTGGTCAAGTTATGAGCTAGTCGAAATATATGATGATAGAAATTAGTGATTTTTATGTGAGTTCTTTGTCAAGTAAAAATAGGTCAGCACTATTATGAAGAATATGGATGCTGTTTGAAAGAACTGACTTCTTAATATGTGTTGGTGTTGGAACATATAGCTTTTAGTAAGCTATATTTGGGCCACATTTTGAGTGGGATCCACTTAACGTAAGTAAAAGGTCGTGGTGGTTTCAGAAAGTATTCCGTGAGCACTTCGATTCAGTATATCATATGCTCAAAATGATGGTCATGTGAATGAGAAATTGTCACACAAATATGCACCCTTGATGTTGGAAAATTAAAAGGAAGGGGACTTATCCCACATGGGAAAAACAAGTCATTGGATTTGGGTTTATATATGTTTACGCATATATGGGTATTCAAGAATACCAATGATAAAGGCTTTCTCTATGCGCGCCTGCGCAGGGGGATGCAAATCATGGACCCAAAATCGGTCCGATTTGACTGAACTCGTGTGCGCCCGCACGTCATTCTTGATTTGGGCTCGCATGAGCCAGTTTTTACTCTTAAATTTTTAATTGTGAAAAACTAGGGTTACGAATCCTTCACTATATAAAGACAGCTTCCCATTCGTTTTAAAATATAGAAAAACACACAGCGCACAAATTTTCCTCTGTTCTTGTCGTTTGATTTGAGAGAGTTCGATACTATTGCGATTCGCCGGAATTTTGCGTTTGTGCTTAACGATAAAATTCGTTCTCGTTGTATCATGGTAGACAAAGACCGGTTCATCCTAGAGTACCGAGTAGGTGGTCAATCTGTTTTAAGGACGTTGTAGTCGCAGGCCTCGGGTTTTTCTTCCTGTTCGCTGTTTTTGTTTGTGATTTTTCCTGTTCATCATTCTGCCTGCTGTTTGCTGTCTGTAATTCTATTTGCTGTTTGCACAGTTTGCTAGTTTGCTGTTCGTACGGTTCACTGGTTCATTGTTCGCTAGTTTTACTGTTCGTTATTTGGGAATTTTCTTGCTGTTCATGTTTCTGGTCATGGTACTGTTCACGTTTCCCAAACTGCTCACTGGTTTTTGGTTTGTTTACTGTTTCTGAATTGTTTAAGTTTAAATTATTTATTCAATTCATATTATTATTATATTATTCTGTTTATGGTATTAATCTGTTTCGTACAGATTCATCATATACCAACTATACTATAGTATTTCGTTTACTGTATCAAATTAATTAGATCTATATTTGCCATCTCATTATTATTATTTTTTTTAATAACAGTTAGAACTAAATATACTAAAGCACATTAGAAATTAATGAAGTTATATGTATTAATATTGTTTGAAAATTTGTTTGTGATGTTTAATGTTTTAGAGAAGCTAAAAAGGATATTGCTTGTGCTCCTTAATATGGAGAATTATTTGTCACTTGATAAGAAAAGTATTAGTGACAAAGACAATGAAGAAATATTGGATGATGTTTGTGTAAAAGATGTAAGTTATTTGTTTTATTGAAGCTGTCTTGTGTTTTTATTTGCTATTTTACCATTAAAATGGCTCTGTAATGTTGGTCAGAGGTTACATGTGCTCTTTTTATAAAGAAAGCAGCAATGACATTCTTGAGTAGGATACTGAGATGCTAAGATGGGGATGTATGAATTTTTAATTATGTTTTTGCTTTAAATGGAAGTGGCTATGAATCTCAAGTCTTCTAAAAACTTAATTTTGCTTTTAAGATCTAAAATGACACATTTTCATTTTTAAGTGACTATAATCATGCTTCAAATGGAAGTTGGTGTTGGTTTTGTCAAAATCTTTTGTTGAGCACAATGAAATGATTCAATTTGCATTGAACATGCGGAAGTTCCTAAGTGAATAACTTGTGGTCTTATGTTCTGTTTTTTTAGGTGATGCTCTTGTGCAGCTCAAAAAGGAAAAGGGGGTCCTTGTGAAAATAGTAATAATAATAAACAAAAGCAGAGCACAAGTAAGCCTTTCTCTAATTGTCTTTCTTTTAAAATGCATGTTAGGATTGGTGTGCACAAGTCACATTTATTGACTAAATAGGATTGGTGTGCACAAGTCACATTTATTGACTAAATAATTTAACCATGAATGAGTAAATGTTGTGCAAATTTTATTGAACTCACAAGAGCACGAATCTATGGTAATACGGATTAATGGTGACGAGTGTCAATCCCACGAGGAGGTGGATTTTAATTTGGTGTAGGGTTAATTTTCTAATTGGGTAACTTGATTTGTTGTGAAGGTGATTTGAAATATTCTAAAATTAAAATTAAAATTGCGGGAATAAACTAGAGATAAAGCTATGTGAATAAAGTGCTTGGGTATCTGGATCTGCATCAACAAGCGCCATGGGCTTATTATTCCTTATTAGTGTCAATTAAATCATGAGGGAGGTTTTCACTCTTCATGAACCACACTATAATAAATATGGTATTAAGCACTTATCGTGCCAGACAGTAATAACCTTGCACTAGGGAGACGGTAGTACCGGTGAAAAATCTAAACAAGATTATTACTATGTGTCGACGAAAAGTCAAAACAGCCATATAAATCAAAGGGGAGAAGAAAATAAATTTACCAAATTGGTCCATGGAACATGTTGAGACTTCACCTTCAACCCAAGCTTGAAAGAAAATTAGTTACTCATAATTTGACTAGGGGTAAAATGGGTATATATTAAAATATATATAAAAAAAACAAGGTAGAGAGGGAATTACAGAAAATGGACTCCAAAAATGGATTCAGGGGTGTCAAGTTAGGGGGGAGCCCTATTTTTATAGATACAATGAGTAAATTATGGCCATTTGATGAAATCAATTCGAACGCTCAGGATTGCGCTACGTGGCAAGCTCTAATTGCTTGGAATACATCATCAGCGACTGTGATTCAGTGTGTCGCATGTAACTTAAGCCAATTTTCGCATTCAATAATTTGCTGCTACGTCATCGGTCAACATCAAAGTCAACCAACCTTGATCAAGTGCATTGCTTCCATCGTAAACTCATTTTTTCGGTCCAATAATACACTGCCACGTCATCGGTCAGCGCCATATCATCAGTCAACTCTACATAAGCAGTCAATGCCGCATCACTCGCCCAATCAAATGCCGCCACGTCACCGGTCAATGACACGTCACCGTGAATGCCACATCATCGTACGTATATATGATAGTGCCGTACATGATCAGTGATGTATACGTGAACAGTACCGTATACGTGAACAGTACCGTATACGTGAACAATGTCAATTTTTCTTTTATGCTCCTCCTAAAGTTTTTGACTGTCCTGAGTTCAAAAATGCTGTCCGTTTTGTTGTCCGATGTCTCGTTAATTGTGAAATGGCTTGAATCCCCCTAAAATACATAAAATACATAAGTTATAATAAAACACACTCAATTAAACTGCAAGGGACTTAAGTACATAAAAGTAGAGATGTTAGTGAGACTTGAAGTGTAACATGACCATTTTATCCTTTATAAATACACACTTTCTAACACTCAACACCCCCCCAACCAGCTTATTACTAGTCCCTAACAAATTAAACGAAAACAAAATTCAAAACCAAAATGCTTTTTTTTTTTTAACGAACAGTTGTGTTTACTTCTTCAATCAGACTAATGATAGCAATCAAATAAAAGTATAAGCATTATCTTTAGCCTAAAGAAATATTACTCCCACATCAACCATCCACATAAATCGGTCCAGCATACTTTGTCAATGCCACATTAATTAAGCCACTTTTAAGAATGACATGTCAATCCCCAAAATCTCACCAGTGGGAGTGACACTCTCAAAAGAAAATTAAACCCAATAAAAATAGTCACTCCAATGAATGGTAAATTGAGAGAAAATAATATAAAGACAGTTTCACACACTCTCACCAAGATGAAATAATGCCCACAGCTTAGAAATAAAATGATCTCAAGTCAAACAAAGTGCTAGTCAAGCCAATGTAGTCATTTATGCATTACTACATCTTTTCAGCCCATCTCACTAGCTTCTACTTCAGACTATAGTACCCTAAAATCAAGAAGGACTTTTAGTAAGACGTAACGTAGGTTAGGGATATGGCTAACAAAGAAGGGGATGATAGGAAATACAAAATATATGTTTGAGAAAAATAGAGATCTTTTGAAAATTTCAAGATGTCTTTCACTTTTTTTTTTTTAAATTGCACAACTTTTTTTATCCTTTTTTTTTCTTTTTTTCTTTTATTCACATGTCATTGTTGTTGTTTTTTTTATAAATATATATATAAATATTGCACCACTTTTATGAATAAAATAGTCCGCGAAATTTTTCTTAAACATGAATGGGTGATAGAACACATAAAATATGGGGTGATACTCCAAATTGGAGTGGGACAGGATGATAAGTTAACAAAAATTTTTTTTTTAATAAAAGGCTCAAAGGTGTTAACTATAGATATTTCACTCAAGGGATGGTTGGAAAAGGCTCAAACGGGTCAAAGATGGCATTTCCGTCATCTTCTAGGGCTCTAAATAATCTTCCATATCTACTAATCAGATAAACCTTCAGATGTAGTAACATAAAATTTTTTTTTTTTTGAAGATTGACTCGAAGGAAAATATAGAGATCATGTATAAAATGGTAAACTGCTAAGCTGTATGAAGAATGGGCAAAAAAGTTTACCCTCAAAGAAAAATAAAGTCTAAAAAACTCACTTGGAATTTATTATGATATGTGCATTCCTTCAAGTAACTCAATTAATTTTACCCGTAAGATTTCTCCAATCCGCATGTAGAGTAGAAAACATGGTGTAACATAACTCAAGGCCAAAGATAATTCAAATACTAAAAATTGAAAGTCATCATGCCATCCAATGTCACAAGATCACACAAAAAAATTTTTTGTTTATTTTTTTCATAAGACATAATAAAAAAATGTCAGAAAAGCAACTTCGGTTTTTTTTTTTTTTGATTGAACTCCAAGACTGAGAAGATGCGTGTCTAGAGAATCTAACTCCATATTCTGCCATCTTCTGACTCAACAAGGTTAGTAAAAATATAATAACGCTACTACTAAATATTTCACAGCATTCAACTATTCTCTCGCCCCAACTAGAACGAGACATTGTCCTCAATGTCTTAAAGAAAAGAGGTATGGTTTAGAAGATATTACCTGGGTGCCGCAACATAGAACAAAAGCAAATGCTTTCAAACAGAGAGTTAAATCTAATGTGCACTTTTTACTGCAGTTACTGCTACCATTATTAATCGGCCACTTCAACTCAAGGGTCTTGGGATCTGGCTCTGGACTATAAGCTTGTAAAAGATCAAGTAGCTCATTGGCAGTAGAAGCACAAACAAAGATTTTTTTTCACAGTGAATGGACTGAAACGATTCTTTATTGCTAGGTTAAGAAATGCGATAAAGCCATTACAAAAATTATTAACATTTAACAAACCGATGGGTTTTTGATGAATGTTCAGATGGGCTCAAGATGCTAATGTGATTAGTGCCTCTAGAGTTACAAGATCTCCTAGTAAGAAAATAAAAGCATTAGCATGATTTAGCATTTAAGTTATTCTCTCTTGCATACTTGAGACGATTAACTCCTCTCTAGTTGGTGGGCCAGGCAGATTTCCTAAAGGTTTTAGGGCTTCTGGAATGATGCCTAATACTTGACTGGCTCTAGTAAAAGCAGCTTGAAAGAAAAGCTTTGATAACCCTCGGTCACCTCCTCCAAATATCTGGTGTAGTTTTCTCTCTACTATGAGTCGACTAAGATCTATGGCTGCTTCAATGAACTCTTTGTAGTTACCAAAGTTAAACCTAGAGAGCACACAAATGTTCTTGAATTGTTTACTGGAAGTAGCTGCCATTGGAACACTTTTCAAAAATAAATTTCTGAGTGCTGAAAAAGAAGTTTGTATTTAAGGAGCTTGGTGACAATGATTTACAGCTGTATATGTGGTGGTGTGTCTTTGTTAAATGACGCGTAAAGCATATGGCTCGAGAGCAAAAAAGTAAATAGTAAAAAGAAAAAGTAAACAATGATAAAATCACAATATTAAAGACAATAATGCAAATGATAAAACAATAATGAATAAAATGATATTTACAAGTAGTTGTAACTGTGGCTCACATCTTCCTTTAGTTTTACGTTCAGAAATGGCTTGAACGCCCTCTATGGGTCAAGGATAGGCTTCCCATCCAGTTTTCTTATAAACTGGCAAACATGGTCGTTTATAGTCAAATTCTCGAGACTATATCGTGCACACTCTTTATGGAATAATGGCCATAACTCGAGAATTGCTCGTTGTACGTATCTACTGGGATGCGTTTCGAGAGACAGAAGGATATCATCCAATGACTCTTTATTCAAGTCATCCCTTATGAATTGAATCTTATCTTCCCTGTTATTAGACACCATTCCCAAAAAAGTACATGGATATTTATCACAGTACATTCTAACGCACTTATGACACGAAACTGAAAGCCGCTGAGCGCTTCGTTTTCGTGAATAGTTTCCTTAACCACAAGCAGGCATGTATGCAATAAATTTAGGAGGTAACTCACCTGTCAATCTTACCTTGGCTTCGATTAGCCAACGGATGTCAGCAGGGATGTTGTTCTGCATAAGCAATCGCATGTGTTTGGACCGAACTTTTTGGATTGTAAGGAGAGCATTCTGAGGAAGTGAAGGAAATCGCTTGTAAAGCTTTGCTAAAATTACGTTTCTGTCCACACCTTCGCCTCAGAATATCAGTTATTTTGGGTAACTAAAGTAACCGGCTTTAATTGTCACGGAGTACCGTTATCCGCCGTTTCACCGGGGTAATAAATTAGAGCATACAAAGAAAATTAATTCTGCAAAATCAAATAGAAAGTGAAAGCAAACAAAGCAAAATAAAAACACACAATGTGAAAAGAAAAAAAATGAATATAAACAAATACTTACTCACAATCGTCTTCTTATTGAATTTACCCCAAGTTCTAATTGGATTTCATATATGCCTCTTTCAATTTGTCTGAGTTGTATTTCTAAATCCTCAACATGCGATACCAACTCTGGTGGTCATCGTTCCCAAACAGGATGTGATGTACAAAATCGGATCTGGCTTCTGAGATGAGATTTAACACGTAGAAGTATTCGAAGATAGTTCAAGAGGATCTGTCTAATTGAGGTACGCATGGCTGAAAATGATAAAAGAAAACACAATGGTTAAGCAAACACACTTAACCAAACAAAGATAATTTCGATTAGCAAAAGAATAGTAAAACAAAATATTAAAAAGTTAAATCACCAAAAAGAAAAGGAAAAAGAAATCTCAATTAAAATTTGGTGGGTTACTCAAATCGATTTCGATGTCCTTTGCATGTGGTTGGTACTCTAAATATGGCTTTAATCTTTGACCATTTACTTTAAAAGTGACACAGTTCTTCGGATCCTTAATTTCAACTACTCCATGTGGAAAAATAATGTGAACAATAAAGGGGCCAAACCATCGAGAGCGTAACTTACCTGGGAATAGGTGCAAGCGAGAATTGAATAAAAGTACTTTCTGACCTTGGGTAAAAGATCTTCTCATAATTTGCTTGTCATAAAAGACTTTCATTCACTGCTTGTAAATCTTGGCATTTTCATACGTGTCATTGCGAATATCCTCAAGTTCTGCCAGCTGTAATCTTCTTTCTGACCCAGCCTGTTGTATGTCAAAGTTGAATTTCTTGATGGCCCAATATGCACAATGTTCGAGTTCCACTGGTAGGTGACAAGGTTTTCCATACACTAACCTATAGGGTGACATCACAATAGGTGTCTTGAAAGCTGTTCGATATGCCCAGAGTGCATCATTGAGTCTCAATGACCAATTTTTTCTGTCTGGTCTCACCATCTTTTCTAATATGTGCTTTATTTCTCTATTGGAGATCTCAACTTACTGGTTTGTGGATGCACAGTATGATCTGTGAACACAATTATTTTGTTTCGAATAAGATAAGATCGAAATTTCTCTAATGCAAACACTACTACTAGCATTTCTTTTTCAGTGGTTGAGTAGTTCAACTGTGCATCATTCAATGTCACACTAGCGTAGTAAATAACATGGGGATTCGATCAACTGTTTGTCCTAATACTGCTCCTACTGCATAATTAGATGTATCACACATGAGTTCAAAAGGTAAGTTCCAGTTTGGGGGCTGAATGATGGGTGATGAGGTCAATAAGTACTTTAGTTTTTCAAGTGCCGTAAAACATGAATCATCGAAGACAAAAGTTACATCCTTAGTAAGTAGATTGCATAAGGGTATAGAGACTTTGCTAAAATATTTAATAAAACGTCTATAAAAACCAGCATGCCCAAGGAAAGATCTTACTTCTTTGACTGTTTTAGGTGGAGGAAGATTGGAAATGAGATTCACCTTGGCTTTGTCAACTTCAATACCTTTTCCCGAAATGATGTGACTGAGAACAATACCTTGTTTTACCATAAAATGACACTTTTCCCAATTTAAGACCAAATTCTTTTCTATACATTTCTGCAGAACTGGTGTTAGATGGTGTAAACATTGATAGAATAAATCACCAAAAACAAAAAAGTCATCTATAAAGACTTCAAGGAAACGTTTAACTATATCAGAAAAAATGCTTAACATGCATCGTTAAAATGTAGCGGGTGCATTACATAATCCAAATGGCATTCTCCTATATGCAAAAGTGCCAAAAGGGCAGGTGAAAGTGGTTTTCTCTTGATCTTTTGGTGCTATGAGAATTTGGTTATATCCTGAGTAGCCATCTAGAAAGCAATAAAATTCATGACCTGCTAATCTATCAAGCATTTGATCAATAAATGGCAAAGGAAAATGGTCTTTACGTGTGACAGAATTTAATTTTCTATAATCAATGCATACATGCCACCCTGTAGTTACTCTAGTAAGAATCAATTCATTATCAGCATTGGTAACTACTGTGACTCCTGAATTTTTAGGAACAACTTGCACAGGACTGACCCATGAACAATCAGAATGGGGTAAATGATACATGCGTCTAATAGTTTAAGGACTTCAGTTCTAACGACTTCTTTCATGTCAGGATTCAATCGACATTGCATTTCTCTAGTAGGTTTAGCATTTTTATCAAGATGAATGTAATGCATGCAATCTATTGGATTTATACCCTTTATGTCGGCTATGGTCACCCTAATGCTTCTTTGTGCTCTCTCAAAACTTCCAAAAACTTACCTTTTTGTTTGTCATTTAGGGAAGATGAAATAATTACTGGCAGAGTGCTCTCTTCTCCCAAGAACCCATATTCTAAAGTGTTGGGTGACCGTTTGAGCTCGAGTTTTGGTGGTGATTCTGATGATGGGCTGAGTTTCTTCCCTGATGGTCCTAGTTGTTCAACTCTTGACTTCCATTTATTAGTGTCCATGGATAGTGCTGAATCAAGTAAGGCATTGACCTCATCAATTGACATGTTAATATTAAAATCCAAACTAAAGTGAGTTAAACATGTTTGTAAAGGGTCATTACTAAGGTTAGAAGGAAAAGTATAATCAACTAATTCTTCTATTAGATCCACTTCAACAATTCCATCTTCTGCATTGTGAGGTTGTTTGGCAATGTTGAAGATATGCAGCTCCATGGTCATATTGCCAAAGGACAACTGCATATTTCTAGTTCTGCACTGAATGTGAGCATCGGCAGTTGCAAAGAAAGGTCGGCCTAGGATAATGGGGATGTGCTTCTTTGAATCCTGCACTGGTTGGGTGTCAATCACAATGAAATCAACAGGAAAATAAAACTTATCTACCTGGATGAGCACGTCCTCCATAATACCGTGGGGTATTTTCATAAACCGATCTGCAAGCTGTAATACCACTAGAAGGCACTTGTTTTTTAGTGCAAAGGTCTTTAAGAAACTTGGCATAAGAAGGCACTTGTTTTATAGCATTAAGCAAAGGAATGTTAACGCTTACCTGTTTTAAGATTTTAAAGATCTCACCTGTGGAATTTCCTTTCTTTGCTTTAGCTAACCTCTGAGGGAATGGAGCTTTGGGAACATATTCCCGTATGCTGCTTTCTTCTTTCTCCTTCGATGATGAGTCTTTAGCATCTACGGGTGCATCTTGAGTTATTTTTGTTACTGGCATTTCCACTTTGTTGTCGACTTCTTTTCCTTTTCGCAAGGTCATGACAGCTTTGATTTCTTCATGGTGCTGAGGTGAGCTGGTACTTACTTCATACATTCTTTTAGGATTAAGCACTGGCTGGCTTGGGAATTTGCCCTTCTCAATAGTCATTGCCAAGTTTTGGACTGATGAGGCAGGTTGACCTACCATCTTTTCGAGATTGATTGGGCTTGTGAGTTAAATCCAGCCCTGATCTCGTTTCGCAACTCATCAATGGTGCGGTTTTGTTGCTCGATCGTGGAGTGAGTAAGATTCTTGAGATTTTGCAATGCTTCCTCCCATGGTCTAGGTTAAGAGTAGTTCTGGTTTTGATTGTATGGTCTAAATGGTGGCTGAGAGACTTGAGGAGCCTGAGGAATTGGTTGCATTGGTGGAGTTGGAGCTACTGGTCCGTTCTGTTGAAACCCTTGAGACCATAAAAAATTGGGATGATCTCTCCATCCAGGATTATAAGTGTTTGAGTAAGGGTTGTAGTTTGATGGCTTTCTCATTATACCTATTGCGTTGGCTTGATCTGGGTTTGAGTCATTGTCAAGTTGATTGTAAGTATGTGGCTCTGTTGTTTTGGTAACCGTTAATGATGATATTTGTTGGGAAAGACCTTCAACCATTTGTTTGACTTCCTTGATTTCTGATCTTGACTCGCCCACGTGAACCTCATTTACTCCTTTGACATTTCTTACATTTCTGAATGATCGGCTTCGTTGTTGGGAATAATCCGCTTGGCATTGGAAGAAATCCCAAATCTCTGATGCGCTTTTCGACATTAGCTCTCCTCCACTTGTTGTCATTAGCCATTCTTGCACATGTGGCAATAGTCCCTCTAAAAAGCATTGGCATTGGTGCCACTTCTCGTACCCATGATGTGTGTTGAGTGCTAGAAAGTGGGTATTTATATAGGATAAAATCATCATGTTACACTTTAAGTCTCACTAACATCCCTATTTTTATGTATTTAAGTCCCTTGCACTTTAATTGTTTGTGTGTTATTATAATTTAAGTATTTTATGTATTTCAGAGAAATTCTGGCCATTTTACAATTAACGAGACATCGGACAGTAAAACGAACAACATTTTTGAACTTAGGACAGTTAAAAACCTTAGGAGGAGCATAAAAAGAAAAATGTCACTGTTCATGTATACGGTATTGTTCATATATACGTCACTGTTCATGTACAGCACTATTCACACATACGTACGATGACATGGCATTGACCGATGATGTGTCATTGACCGGTGACATGGCAGCATTTGATTGGACGAATGATGTGGCATTGGCTGCTTATGTGGCATTGACTGATGATGTGGCGCTGACCGATGACGTGGCAGTGTATTATTGGACCGAAAAAATGAGCTTACGATAGAAGCAATGCACTTGATCAAGATTGGTTGACTTTGACGTTGACCGATGACATGGCAGCAAATCATTGGATGCGAAAATTGTCTTAAGTTACATGCGACACATTGAATCACAGTCGCTGATGATGTGTTCAAAGCAATCAGAGCTTGCCACGTGGCGCAATCCTGAGCGTCCGAATTGATTTCATCCAATGGCCATGATTTACTCATTGTATCTATAAAAAGAGGGCTCCCCCCCTAATTTGACACCCCTGAATCCATTTTTGGAGTCAATTTTATGTAATTCCCTCTCTATCTTGTATTTTTTTCGTATTTTAATAAATTACCCATTTTACCCTTAGTTCAATAATGAGTAGCTAATTTTCTTTCAAGCTTGGGTTGAAGGTGAAGTCTCAACATGTTCCATGGGCTAATTTGGTAAATTTACTTTCTTCTCCCCTCTAATTTATGTGGCTGTTTTGATTTTTCGTCGACAGATAGTAATAATCTTGTCTAGATTTTGTACCGGTGCTACCGTCTCCCTAGTGTAAGATTATTATTGTCTGGCACGATAAGTGCTTGATATCATATTTATTAGAGTTTGGCTCATGAGGAGTGGAAATCCCCCTCATGATTTAATTAGCACTAATAAGGAATATTAAGCCCATGGTGCATGTTGATGCAGATCCAGATACCCAAGCACTTTATTCACATAGTTTAATCTCCAATTTAATCCCACCATTTTAATTTAGATTTAGAACAAAATTATATCAACACCTTCACCATAAATCCAATTACCTACTTAGAAAATTAACCCTACACACAATTAAAATCCACCTCCTCGTGAGATCGACACTCGTCACCATTGATCTATACTACAATAGATTCGTGCGCTTGCGAGTTCATTAAAATTTGCACAACAATGTGGACACTTTAAGAGTAACCCATTGAATTGCTCCCATGCTTCAAAGAATTGCTCATATTCTCTCTGGGTAAACTCTGAGATTTTCCTGCGAATAGCATTGGTTTTATGCATTGGGAAGTATTTTTTTAAAAATTTAGTAATCATTTGTTACCATGATGTAATGTTATTAGCAGGCATTGTATTAAACCATAAACGAGCTCTATCTTTTAAAGAAAATGGAAACAGTATAAGTTTAACATCATCATCTGAAAAATTTTCTTATTTAAATGTTTGAGAAACAGCATGAAAATCATTCAAATGATTATTTGGCTCTTCATTTTCTAAGCCATAGAATGTTGGGAGACAATTTAACACACTAGGTTTTAACTCAAAACTCATAGCAGCTACATTTGGGTATCTTATGCATGATTTGCTCAAATTAGCTAAGGGACTAAAGTAGTCCTTAAATGGCCTCTCTTGTGGTGCTGGTGGTTGTCGTTGTATGTCCATTTCAATTTTATCTTTAATTGCAACGTGTTTGTGTGTACGAAGTGTTTTTTCCAATTCAAGGTCTATTGGCTCAAGCTTAAGAAATTATGACCTTCGACCATGCATGCAAAGATCACAAAAATTGAAAACAAATCTAATAAAAATAAAGAGAAAGGAGAAATTATGATACTAATCTTATTACGTTGTTACAACCTCACTATGAAAACACACTCAAGTGCTATTATTGTACAAAAAAGGAAAGAAAAAAATATGTGAAATAAAATAAATTAACTGAAATTAAAATAAATTAATAGGCGGTGGAACCGGCGAAATTAACAAGATAAACAGAAAAATCACAAAAAAAATAAAATAAAAATTAAATTACAGAAATTTAAGTAAGAGAAAAAGAAAGGAAATATTTACCTTAATATGCGGATTAACATTCTTCTTTATTATTATTTTTTTTATTTTTTTAAGGAAAAGAAAATTACAAAAAAATTATTTACACAATAAAGAAAATCAACTCTACAAATTAAAATGACTTACCTCCCCGGCAACGACTCCAAAAACTTGTTGTGCAAATTTTATTGAACTCGCAAGCGCACGAATTTATTGTAATACAGATTAATGGTGACAAGTGTCAATCCTACGAGGAGGTGGATTTTAATTTGGTGTAGAGTTAATTTTCTAATTGGGTAACTTGATTTGTTGTGAAGGCGATTTGAAATATTCTAAAATTTAAATTAAAATAGATGAATAAACTAGAGATAAAGCCATGTGAATAAAGTGCTTGGGTATTTGTATTTGGATCTGCATCAACAAGCGCTATGGGCTTAATATTCCTTATTAGTGCCAATTAAATCATGAGGGGGATTTCTACTCTTCATGAACCACACTCTAATAAATATGGTATTAAGCACTTATTGTGCAAGACACTAGAGAGACGGTAATACCGGTGCAAAATCTAGACAAGATTATTACTATCTGTAGATGAAAAGTCAAAACAACCATATAAATCAGAGGGGAGAAGAAAGTAAATTTACCAAATTAGCCTATGGAACATGTTGAAACTTCACCTTCAATCCAAGCTTGAAAGAAAATTAGCTACTCATAATTTAATTAACGGTAAAATGGGTATTTATTAAAACACGTAAAAAAAAAATACAAGATAGAGAGGGAATTACAGAAAATGGACTCCAAAATAGATTCAGGGATGTCAAGTTAGGGGGGGAGCCCCCTTTTTATAGATACAATGAGTAAATTATGGCCATTGGATGAAATCAATTCAGACGCTCAGGATTGCGCCGCGTGGCAAGCTCTAATTGTTTGGAGCACATCATCAGCGACTGTGATTCAGTGTGTCGCATGTAATTTAAGCCAATTTTCACGTTCAATAATTTGCTTCCATATCATTGGTCAACATCAAAGTCAACCAACTTTGATCAAGTGCATTGCTTCTATCGTAAGCTCATTTTCTCAGTCCAATAATACACTGCCACGTCATCGGTTAGCGCCACATCATAAGTCAACTCCACATAATCAGTCAATGCCACATCACTCGTCCACTCAAATGCTGCCACATCACCGGTCAATGCCACATCATCGTACGTATATGTAAATAGTACCGTACATGATCAGTGATGTATACGTGAACAGTATTGTATACGTGAATAGTATCATTTTTCCTTTTATGCTCCTTCTAAAGTTTTTGACTGTCCTGAGTTCAAAAATACTGTCCGTTTTGTTGTCCGATGTCTCGTTAATTGTGAAATGGCCTGAATGCCCCTAAAATACATAAAATACATAAGTTATAATAAAACACACACAATTAAAGTGAAAGGGACTTAAGTATATAAATGTAGGGATGTTAGTGAGACTTGAAGTGTAACATGACCATTTTATCCTTTATAAATACACACTTTCTAACACTCAACAGTAAATATAAATTTTTTAATACTTTTCCTACTGATCATATGTCAATTGTGTTGAAAATGTTTATCAAGGCAAAAAAATTCTTGGCCATTGGTGCAAGCGAAAACAGCAAGAAGGAATTTTATAAGCCCAATTGAAGTAACTTGATTCTTTTTGTTTTAAAATTTTTTTTTCTTTCTTTTTTCTAATTCCTATTTCATCTTCAGCACATTTAGTAATTAGCTGGAATAACTGAAGAAGAAAAAGATAGATTATGTCGAAAAATTGAAAAATAAGGTAGCTTTAATTCATAAAGAAGTAGAAAAGGAAAGGGCAAAAATTGAAGTCTGTAGTGGAGAATAAATTCTTAAATCAAAGGAGATGGTTGAAAAATATCGTGCAGTTAGGAGCACTTTAAGATTAATGAAAATAAAAATATCAAATTTGATTTCCAACTGTTGTATTCTTTAAAATTTAAAATTTTATTTTACTGTATAGTCTAGTTAGCCTTAGTTTTTCAGTAGTAATTTTTTTTCAATTGATGAATATTTAATGTCAAATTTTTATTTTCCATGGGTGTTAAACTGTATTGATTAATTTGATATCTGGGCCAAGGGCGTTTAAGCCTTTTTCTAGAGCCAAGCATAGTTTTGACTTATCAACAGTCAACTCACGATCAAGGAAATGGTGTACAAACAGCAGGGGAGGTTGCTATAATTGTTGTCGTACTTTCTTTCAAAGTGTCAAAATGCAAGACCCAAGAGAAGATCCCTAAAAATTATCCTTTTTATATTTTTATATGTATAAAGAAATGGGTAATTTTTTGGGTCTAATTATATTGAAATTATTCTACCTTAAAATATACTTCAATAACCACATTATCATAATAATAATTTATTATTTATTATTTATTATTTTGATTATATAATTATTAAGACGTGTTCTAAAATGAAACAACTCCAACTTAATCATGGTCCAATTTTTAAACAGAATTTTTTGAAACTTTTCCAAATTCCAATGCAAATAATTTTACAACACAACTTTAGTTATTTGTTCCATTAATTTTTTTTCTCTTTCCTATCAACTCTCCCTCTCTCGTTTTACCTGTCTTTTTCTCCTCCAGAAGTTCCAATATCTTTTACTGTTCTCTTTTACACTTATTGCTGTTTGCGACATCTAATATTAATCAGCCACTATGGCTCAAGATTATGATAAAATTAAACAATCTTGTAGTAAGCAAAATTCTTAACAATATTATAACGGGTAAAGCTCGAGAATGAAGCAGGTCTAATGCCTCTAGTAATTAAAAATCTGATAGAACGAATGCAGTAAAATAAATTTATTGGAAGATTAATTGATCTCTAGCAATATTTGTGGATGGAATTCAAACGTGTTTTTCCCAAGTAAAATTAACATAGATGATTCGTTTATTCTAATTAAAATGGATGTTTGATATTTGAAGAAAATTGTGTAATGGACGGTTTATAGAGTACTTAGAAAGCTTTTGGAACCCCCAAAATAAAAAAAAAAAGAGTTTGGAAGTAAAGTTATTTTCTCCAGCGGCCGTCCGTACGAAAAAAAAAGAAAATTTAATATTTTATACCGTCGTTATTCATTTTATAGTGGCGAAAATTATTTTACTAGACCCTAAAATGGCGAATCCACACTTTATTTTATGTAGATATCCACAAGAGATAATTTTCATTTTGAAGTATGTATATATAGAGTCGACCTCTCTTGTAGATTTCCGCACGAAATAAAATGTTTATATAATATTTTACGCAATTATTAATCATTTTGCAATAAAAAAAATCATTTGCTAGACCGTAAAACGGTGAATCTGAACTTTATTTCATTAAGATTTTATGTATGTATTTATTACGGTTTTATGCTTGTAAAATTCAAAACTGCATTTTTTTTACCAAAGTTTTTGCTCGTTAATAGGCCCTTAACTTTTTTTTTTTTTAGGAGTAATAGGCCCTTAATTTAATTAGGCATCAAACTGTCAATAATAATGAGTGGGCTTTTTTAAATTTGTTTAATTGATAAGCACTCGCAAAAGGACATCTCATTCATATAGCATTCAACATTTCAACTCAGTCTTAAAAAGTATGATGACCTATTTTAGAAGTTAGCGTATTTTATTTGATATATTATCATTAAATTTTTATCAAATCTCTGGATCTAATTAAGTGATTTTTTTAAAATTAAAATTTAATAGATGATGTTTGATCATTTTTATTTTTAATTAAATGGAGCTCTTAACAGAGCTAAGAAAGAACAAAACGAGGGTAAACTCCCTCATAAGTGTCATGTGAAATAAATTGAAACACCCTAGTAGGCGGAGAGTTAAAAACATGAAAACCTAAAGGAATAGAGCAAGATAAATTCGCCAAGTAATCAGCGGCAAAATTAGCCCCCCTGTACATGTGATTAAGCTCCACACACCAGCTTCGTCTGAGAAGTTCCCGCAGGAATTAGAGGAGAAAACTCACTGGGAGTCACCATGTAGTTCATCATTAGTTGAGTAACGCATCGACTATCCACCTTAGCACGTTGTTCAATCATTTTAGTTTAGGAGCCAGCACAAATCATGCCTAACAGCTTGCATAATTGGTCAACAAATGAAACCTAGCTGTATGGGTGGGGTTATTGGCACTCTAAAAAAAATGCTCTGATCACTCATTTACTTAGGGCACTCATTCATTATATTTAAAATAGTTAACTTTTACATTAGATACTCTTAAAGTGCCAAACATACCCTTAACAAATTTTAGCATGAAAAGCATACAATCACATAGCAGATGAATTCGTGCTTGTGTTTGTTCTATTGATATGGTCTATAGCTAATTTTCACTTTTTATTTTTTTTATTAATTATTAATTAATATTATTTTGAATTAATTATGAAGAACCAATAAAAGCTAAAGAAGTCATCCCATTCAAAATATTGAATACGATATAAAATTTCATACTACAATATTAACCAAATTGAACAACTTAGATGTTTCAAAATAAATAATTTATGATTCGGACAGTGACTAATAAAACCTTTAAAAAGAAAGAGAGAGATTATAGTGATTATGAGGATTTTTTTTTTCATTTTAAATAGATTTTATAAGTTTTAAATGGTAATACATGAAAAAAAGATAAAAATTATAATAAGGGTAAATTAGACATTAGGTGGATATGTCGAAAGATCAAGATTAATTTAAAACTTCTAATGGGGTTAACTGAAAAGTGGGGCCTAATGATATATAAAAGGGGGTCAAATATCACCACTAATCAGGAAATCTTAGGGGAGAGTGAATGGTGATCTAAACAAGCTTAAAGCCTTTTGAGATTGTTTTTGGAAGGTTTAAAAGTAACTTAAAAAATTTAAAAGTTAATTTTGGTGTTTGATAAATTTTTTAAAAAATAACTTTTGGCAAAATCACAACATCTTATAGCAGATTTTGAAAAGTAGGGAATGAGTAGTTTTTCAAAATCTAATTTTAAAATTACTTTTATAGTTAATATAATTAATTTCATATATATCCATATATAGTATAAAAATATAAAATTATCTTATTTATTAGGAAATAAAATTATTTACCGTAAAGAGATTACTATTACCAATTATATTGAGATAATAAAATAAAAATAAAATTAATAATATAAAATATTTATATTATTTATCAATTATTATATATACACAATAAAAAATATTTTATATACATATTTATAAATGTTTAAATAAATTTTATTGAATATTATGTCTAATTCAGTCATTTACTTCTTGCAGCAGTTTAACATTAAGATTTTTACCAAACACATATAATTATTTTTAAAACTCACAACACTTTTAAAAATAAATTTTACCAAATGTTTAACACTCTCTTCACAGTTACAACACAGTTAATTATAATTATTTTAAAAACTACAGTATTATTAAACTGACCAAAATAGGTAGTTTTAACTGTGTTGTGCATATCATAATTGTAAATTTGAAATTTAAGTGTGCACCGCAAATTTTAGAAAATTTACTTTAGCTGTTTATTTCTTTTTTCTTCATTAGTTTTTTTTAATTTTTGGTATCAAATTGTTGTGTATGATATCTGTCGTTGTGATAGATGTAAGGTAGAGTAATATTGGACAGGAATTAATGTTAACAAGAATATATGGTTACATTGTTTTGGATCTGACTAGGAATCCAAATAATGATGATGGAAACTTTTCTGTCATTAAGCAAGAATGCTTAAAACGATTATTGTTGACGACATAACCCTAGAAATGACAGAAAATCATTTGATTGATTGTCCATATAAGGAATAAGGCTGTTATTAGTAATTATATTATGAAAAGATAATATCATCCAAGGAAAGAAGAAATAAAGGTAAAAGTTGAAAAAAAGGTAGGAAAAAAAAAATTGGCAAAGGGGATGGTAAAATATAAAAAAGGTAATGACAAAGAAACAGATATGGGCCGGCAAGCTTAGGTTTCCTTAATTATCTACACCCCCCGCCCCTTCCAAATAAAAATCACTCCCAGTGTATAATTACTCCACCTAACTTAAGTTCTCTAAAGTTCTCTCTGTACATGTGTTGTGTGTGTGTGTGTGTGGAGAGGCGCATAGTACAAGGAAAGAGCCTGAGGGGAATGACTCAGCTCTGAGCCTCACTACTAGTCTTTATTATTAATAATATTAAGGGGTGGTGAGCTAAAGGTGGTGGTGTTGTTTGAGTGGTTTATCGATCGAAAAATGGAGTGGATGATGAATTCTAACAGCAGTTGGAGTTGGAGTTGGAGTTGGGGGGTGATGGTGGGAAGCATGATTGGTGGTTCAATGATGATTCTAAAATGGGTTATGGAGAGAGTTAATTGGTGGTTGTATGAAAGAAAATTAGGTGAAAAGCAGTACTCTCTTCCACCAGGTGATATGGGATGGCCTTTCATTGGAAATATGTGGTCTTTTCTCAGAGCTTTCAAGACCACTCACCCTGATTCCTTCATGGACAGCTTCGTCTCCAGGTACCGCCCTCTCTCTGTGTTTTCTTTTTCACTTGAGTTCTTCTATTATATTTTTATTAAGTATAGCCAAAGCTAAGCAAATTCGTTGCGTTGGTGTGCCTTAGATCTTAGAAAAGTACCAAAATGCCATGGGGTATGGTAATGGTGTGTGGGTGATGTGTTGTTGTGTCTACTGTCTTGTATTTGTGTTTGTATTGCAGCATCTCATTCCACCCCATCTCATCTCTATGTACCTTAGTGAGTACGGGAATCAAAGACGTCATAGCAACGTTTCATACAGACTCCTTTTTGTCATTTTCACCGTCATACTCATGGTCTCCCCCTCCCTCTCCCAATTTATTTATGCAAAATTAAAACTTGCAAAACTCCTACTTCTTCTTCTTCTTAATATATTATTAATTAATTATGTACATCCGCATCGCATCGGTTACCAAAAACCCAATCAAATTGTCATAAAAAAAAAAAAAAACTCCTATTTCCACCGTCACCGTCAATCTTTTTTACTTTTTAGCCCATCCCCCATCCCCCAATCCCAATTCCAAACCCATTTTTGCTATTCTTGGCTTCCCACTTCCCATTCCTCTCAGCTTTCATCTCATCATCTCCACCGCTTCCTTCATCTCCTTCCCTACTTTTCAATTTTTTTCTTTTTTTACACCGTCTTTTACTTTATTATATTCGTATATTCTATTATTAAAGTGATGATTTTAGTTCTCTAAAGTCGTTTTATACTCTCTCTCTTTCTTTTTCTTTCTTTCTTTTTTTCTTTTTTTTTATAAACTCATTCAAAGTTGATGAGATAATAGCTAATAGTTTTCAGTAGTAGATAAAATCGTTCAATAATAATTGTATATTTTTTAGAGTATATTTTTAGTTGCATTGTCAATTGTTAGTAAACTATTGGTGATAATATTTTTCTTTTAATTCAAAAATTGGTGAACAAAAAAGATTTACCTAGCTAATGGAGGCAATTTCAATAAATCATTGATAGAGCGCCATTATCTGGTGATATTAGTTAGTGGGGTTACGAGCGGAGGCCAGTAAAGATCCATTTAGCTAATGATATTTGAGAAAAATCACAAATAATTAAAAGACTGATAGTTTCTAATCTAAAGGATGTGACTTGAAGACGTACGATGTTCCACTTTTTCATAACATTGTTGTATTTAGTAGCTATTAAATAATAGTGAAAGGAAGCTTGGCCTGAACCAATAATTAAATATGCTATATACATGCACTATACTAAATAATAAAATAATAAAGTGCTAATAATAATTATTATTATTTTATTTAATTTTTGTTTCAAAATGGAATATCGATTAGATTCGGGCGCACTGGAATGTACAAGGCATTCATGTTCGGGAACCCCAGTATAATAGTTACAACGCCCGAAACTTGCAAAAGAGTACTAACGGATGATGAAGCATTCAAGCCCGGATGGCCAGCTTCTACAATGGAACTCATTGGGAAGAAATCATTTATTGGCATTTCCTACGAAGAACACAAGCGTCTCCGTCGCTTAACGGCCGCTCCTGTCAATGGTCATGAGGCATTGTCTGTCTACGTGCATTACATTGAAGACATTGTAATCTCTGCCTTGGACAAATGGTCCAATTTGGAACGAATCGAATTCTTAACTCAACTCCGAAGGCTTACTTTCAGGATAATCATGTATATTTTTCTTAGCTCTGAGAGTGACCATGTACTGGAGGCTTTGGAGAGGGAATACACTAAACTTAACTATGGAGTTAGAGCCATGGCTATCAATCTTCCTGGATTTGCCTATCATAAGGCTCTTAAGGTCAGTTGTTTTCTTTTCTTTTCTTATGTAACGATTGATTAACATAGTCTGTAGTTGATGTTAATTAATTCCATGATGACTTTCTTTGTTGTTTCAGGCTCGGAAAAATCTTGTGGCGATACTACAGTCTGTAGTGGATGATCGAAGAAATCAGAGCAAGGACGATAACTTTTCAAAGAGGAAAGACATGATGGATGCCCTGCTGAGTGTTGAGGATGAAAATGGCAGAAAATTGGAAGATGAGGAGATCATTGATGTTCTGTTGATGTACTTGAATGCTGGCCATGAATCTTCTGGCCATACCATGATGTGGGCTACTATTTTCTTGCAAGAACACCCTGAGTTTCTTCAAAAAGCTAAGGTAACCACAGCACAAATAATTTAAATGTCTTTTTACCTGTCCATCATCAATACCAGCAACTCTGTTTTCTTTTGTTTTGCAAGTTTCAGATTGTCCTTGTGATTGACCTTTGCTTACTTTTGTTTTATAGGCAGAGCAAGAGATGATTGTTAAAAAAAGGTCACCTGCACAGAAGGGTTTGACCCTTAAAGAAATTCGAGAAATGGATTATCTTTCTAAGGTATTTGATTTGACTGTTTTGATGAGTCAATCGAATTGAATGCTCAATCCATACTCAAAATCCTTTTCTTTATGTTTTTTTTTCCCTATGAAGGTGGTTGATGAAACGCTTCGTGTAATCACATTCTCACTCACAGTTTTCCGAGAAGCCAAAACAAATGTCAATATCAGTGGTCAGTTCAATTTCTGGAATTTGTTCCTCAATATATATTTGATGAACATGAAGAAATATTTTTCCTAGTCTCCCCTGGCCCTGGATAAGCATGGTCTGATAAGTCACAGCTCACAGGCTAATGGTTTACTTAACCAAATTGAAATGCGTTTCAGGGTACACCATTCCAAAGGGTTGGAAAGTTCTGGTTTGGTTCAGAAGTGTTCATTTGGATCCTGAAATTTATCCAAATCCAAAAGAGTTCAATCCTTCCAGATGGGATGTAAGTTGTAGATTTGTTTGTTTAAATCATTTTAATATGTTAGTTAATGCATATGCCCGCCATTTATCTATAATTATATGATCTAATGATGATGTTGTCGTTTCTGTAAACCGAGCACAGAACTATACAGCCAAAGCTGGAAGTTTCCTTCCCTTTGGAGGAGGCAGCAGGTTGTGCCCTGGAAATGATCTTGCCAAGCTTGAAATAACTATATTTCTTCACTATTTTCTGCTTAATTATCGGTGAGTTATCTTGCGAACTCAAAACTTTTCTTCTTTTATGCTGTTTCAAAGTTATTTGTGCAAATATTATTTACATGATTATAGATAATAGATGGTTATTCGATATCAAAGCAACCACATGATTACATACACTTGCACATACACACATATTATATATTCATTCCGGATCATATTGTAAATTGGGTGTTATAGGGTGGAACGGCTGAATCCAGGATCTCAAGTGATGTATTTACCGCATACAAGGCCCAAAGATAATTGCTTGGCAAGACTCCGGAAATGTTCATCTTCATCTGAATGAACATGGAAAATTAAAAAAAAAGAAAAGAAAATGAACAACAGAACGACAGCTCAACAGCTTGTTATATATATTGTCTCCTTTTGCAAAATAAAAAACATTATAATCAATAATTATTTACGCTTATCCTTTCTTTCTTTAGCTACAAATACAAGGAAAATGGAAGCCTTCGATTAATTTTGGTTCCATTTATTTATATAGAAAATGTAATCAAAACAATTGCATTCCAATTTCCCTTCCAGCAAGCTGTTGTAATAGCAGTATTATTATTTGGACTCCAATCAAAATCACCCATTAAATAATGGTTTTTGTTTTTTGTTTTAAACCTTAAACTTCTTCAGCATCATGTCTACTCAAACAATCATTTGCCTGGACTAAAAGAAACTTTTCACATGAGGTTCAACAGATAGACGTAGACATGTAGTACAAGAAGAATAGTAAAAAAGGGGGAAAAAAGAGAAAATCACACAATTCTCGAATTTTTAAAAGGAAAAAAACCGCAATTGTCCTCTATAGATCTAGGTCTGTTAAATAGATTCCACCGTTCCAATGCTCTTATATCTGATTAGCATCATATCTTTTTGAGATCTGTTAACATTTGGCATTTTTAAATTGAAGGGTCATGATTTGTTTTCTTATTAATTATTTTTAGTTTTTTACAGCAAATTAAATTTTGCATTTTAATTTTTTACCGGCTCACTTCATAATTCCCATTTGTATTCCCTTTTTCTCTCACCATCGCGATCTCATTAACAACTAGAACTGAAAAACACAAGCTACTTGGCCTTTTGACTGAGTGGTCGGGCTGCTGCTCTCACAACTGTTATACTAAAAAGTCTGAGGTAATGGCATTACGATCACATTTGATAATGAAAAAACTCAACTATGGTTATGGTACACGACAGGTAAACCATGCGAACCTATAACTTATCCCAACTGTAGCATTAAGTTCCAACAATATCAAATTGTTACATTATAATAGCAGTCGGCAAAACAAAGCTCTGCAACTGCCATCTTGAGTAATGTAGATAATCCAAAAAATTTCGCTGAAATCTTGTCCATTAATGGTTGAAGGAACTACAATATCAGGCCACATTAGATGGTGTGGGTGTGTATGAATTTATAAGTTAAACCAAACCGAACTGAGCTATAACACCTATTCTTTATTTACCCTATTATGATTTTAAAAAATAGTATGAATTTCTAATAACACCACATTTGAGGATAGCTTAATTAAAACTTTTGATCCCTTTAAACCCCATTACCCCAATCTTCATTTTTCTTTCATATCCTCCAAACCCCATATGAAATGAGTCTTTCGTTCCTCTTGCTCAAATTCCTTCTTCTTTCTCTCTCCTCCCCTCTCTCTTTTATGATTTTCAACTCTTTACTCTCCCATTCGTTCCGAAGATAAAGTCATTTGCATTATAATTTGTTTCCAAATTTCATCTCCATGAATGAAGCAATCCTCTGTGGATTCTTTGGGTTATGAATATTACACATCCAAAAAAATAGGACAGAAAAAAATACTTATTGTTTCTATTGGGTTTAAATTTCATGTACTTTTCTTTTCATCTCTTGTTGAGGTAAAACACCTTTTCACAGGTTAGAATCTTTCATCAACTTCTAATTTTATTTCTGTTTGCTGGGTTTTGATTTTGAATAGCATTATCAGGGTTTTGGGATTTTTTAAGAATTGAATTTTCTTAGTTACTTAAATATGTTGGAGTTTCAGTAAGTATCTGATAAATTCAATTGAAGAAAATATGTATAATAGAAAAATTATTGGTTAAGAAATTGGTTGTGTTTTTAATGTGTGGGTTTAATTTAGTTATATTTTTGTTACATTATGTAAATTCAATAGAGACTAAAATCATAAAATACTCAAAGGAGTTTTAAGAAATTTTCGGAGAGGTGCCAATACTCCACCAACTAATAGAAGCGATAGAATCTTGCAGTCGTAAACCGCTCCTCGCCGGTCGTGTGTTTTGATTTTAAAATTAGAGAAATTTTTATTTGTTTGGTTGTTTGTTTACTAGTTATTAATATTGTTTGGAAAAGCATTAGCAAAATGCATGTTTTCGGCAAATAATAATAAATACAGGATTTTCATTAGATTGGATCTCATCTTAGAGAAATTTTAAAATATATCCGAGGTGTCATGTCAGATATATTATATCATGTATTCATTTATTTTGAAAAAAAAAAGAAGCAGTTTCAACTACACGTCATTTGTATAAAAATTAGTTATATTACTTAAAGTCATCTTAAAAATTTAAATGCTTGTCTCTTTAATCTAAATCTTTAACACACACACACACACATATATATTTTTTAATATACATATAATTATTATTATGTAGAGGTAAGAAACTTACGATATATAGATTTAGAAAAACGATAACTTATTATAATGTGAAGTTTATTATTGTTATTTATAAATGACCCAAATTGGGATTATAATTTTTTTATGATTATATAAAGGTTATTTTTGTATAGAGTATTATTGGAGAGATGTTTTACTACTCTTCCTAATCCGCAGTTCTTGCTCCTCCACTTCTATTAAAGTCAACCCCCTAAATTTGCAATTTGGCCCTTTTCTTTTTCTCTATTTTGTGTTACATACCAATGCTAGCTCTATTTGTTCATTTTCCCTCTCTTTAATCTTTAGTTTTTGAGGTAATTTTTCGGAACCTCTCCTGATGTTTGGCATATTGACATTTTGATAGAAAGTATGGCCGTAGTTAGTCTATACTTAGTTTCGTATATGGTCAATATAGGAGGGTAAATTAGTAAAAGCGCACTTAAATTAAAATAAGCAAAAAGCTACTTTGAAGACATACCCACTAAAGCATTCAAAAATCATGATCAAAATTATTAGCCAGTGGATGTTAGAATGCTTATTCTCTTTCATCAACCTAACTGATCACAAAGCCATTTTCTCTTTCAATCAACCGAAGCACACACATACTCCACCTCTAAATGCTTTGAAGATGAAAAAAAAATCAAACTTTAATCACCAAATCTCGCAACTTTAACTTAGATTTATGAACGAGAAATACATCGATGGTGGCTTAAGGGTTAAGTCTGGTGAGAATCATCGGTGTCCGGCGTGACTATCATTGAATTGATAAGGTTAATCTTAAAAAAAGTTTGAACTTAATTTTTTTTAATTTTAATATATATATATAATTTTAATAAAATTAGAATTTTATTTTATTTTAATCATGGATCAGGCATTTTTTGTTTTTTGAAAATGAAAATGGACTTTTTGATGTGTTGGAGAAACTGCTGGCTTTGTGTTGTTCATTAAAACATGGAATCAGTTTGTTGATGTGTTGAAGAAGATGCATATTGTTTGTTATTTTCAGACTTTTACTATATGATTGGTCAAGTTATGAGCTAATCGAAATATATGATGTTAGAAATTAGTGATTTTTATGTGAGTTCTTTGTCAAGTAAAAATAGGTCAGCACTATTATGAAGAATATGGATGCTGTTTGAAAGAACTGACTTCTTAATATGTGTTGGTATTGGAACATATAGCTTTTAGTAAGCTATATTTGGGCCACATTTTGAGTGGGACCTACTTAACGTAAGTAAAAGGTCGTGGTGGTTTCGGAAAGTATTCCGTGAGCACTTCGATTCAGTATATCATATGCTCAAAACGATGGTCATGTGAATGAGAAATTGTCACACAAATATGCACCCTTGATGTTGGAAAATTAAAAGGAAGGGGACTTATCCCACATGGGAAAAATAAGTCATTGGATTTGGGTTTATATATGTTTACGCATATATGGGTATTCAAGAATACCAATGATAAAGGCTTTCGCCACGCGTGCCTGCGCAGGGGGATGCAAATTATGGACCCAAAATCGGTTCGATTTGACTGAACTCGTGTGCGCCCGCATGTCATTCTTGATTTGGGCTCGCGTAAGCCAATTTTTACTCTTAAATTTTTAATTGTGAAAAACTAGGGTTACGAATCCTTCACTATGTAAAGACAGCTGCCCATTCATTTTAAAATATAGAAAAACACACAGCGCACAAATTTTTCTCTGTTCTTGTCGTTTGTTTTGAGAGAGTTTGATACTATTGCGATTCGCCGGAATTTTGCGTTTGTGCTTAACGATAAAATTCGTTCCCGTTGTATCATGGTAGATAGAGACCGACTCATCCTAGAGCACCGAGTAGGTGCTCAATCTGTTTTAAGGACGCTGCAGTCGCAGGCCTCGGGTTTTTCTTCATGTTTGCTGTTTTTATTTGTGATTTTTCTTGTTCATCATTCTGCCTGCTGTTTGCTGTCTGTAATTCTATTTGCTGTTTGCACAGTTTGCTAGTTTGGTGTTCGTATGGTTCACTGGTTCATTGTTCGCTAGTTTTACTGTTCGTTATTTGGGAATTTTCTTGCTGTTCATTTTTCTGGTCATGTACTGTTCACGTTTCCCAAACTGCTCACTGGTTTTTGGTTTGTTTACTATTTCTGAATTGTTTAAGTTTAAATTATTTATTCAATTCATATTATTATTATATTATTCTGTTTATGGTATTAATCTGTTTCGTACATATTCATCATATACCAACTATACTACAGTATTTCGTTTACTGTATCAAATTAATTAGATCTATATTTGCCATCTCATTATTATTATTTTTTTTAATAACAGTTAGAACTAAATATACTAAAGCACATTAGAAATTAATGAAGTTATATGTATTAATATTGTTTGAAAATATGGGTTTGTTTGTGATGTTTAATGTTTTGGAGAAGCTAAAAAGGATATTGCTTGTGCTCCTTAATATGGAGAATTATTTGTCACTTGATAAGAAAAGTATTAGTGACAAAGACAATGAAGAAATATTGGATGATGTTTGTGTAAAAGATGTAAGTTATTTGTTTTATTGAAGCTGTCTTGTGTTTTTATTTGCGATTTTACCATTAAAATGGCTTTGTAATGTTGATAAGAGGTTGCATGTGCTCTTTTTATAAAGAAAGCAGCAATGACATTCCTGAGTAGGATACTGAGACGCTAAGATGGGGATGTATGAATTTTTAATTATGTTTTTGCTTTAAATGGAAGTGGCTATGAATCTCAAGTCTTCTAAAAACTTAATTTTGCTTTTAAGATCTAAAATGACACATTTTCATTTTTAAGTGACTATAATCATGCTTCAAATGGAAGTTGGTGTTGGTTTTGTCAAAATCTTTTGTTGAGCACAATAAAATGATTCAATTTGCATTGAACATGCGGAAGTTCCTAAGTGAATAACTTGTGGTTTTATGTTCTGTTTTTTTAGGTGATGGTCTTGTGCAGGTAAAAAAAGAAAAGGGGGTCCTTGTGAAAATAATAATAATAACAAACAAAAGCAGAGCACAAGTAAGCCTTTCTCTAATTGTCTTTCTTTTAACATGCATGTTAGGATTGGCGTGCACAAGTCACATTTATTGACTAAATAATTTAACCATGAATGAGTAAATGTTGTGCAAATTTTATTGAACTCACAAGAGCACGAATCTATTGTAATACGGATTAATGGTAACGAGTGTCAATCCTACGAGGAGGTGGATTTTAATTTGGTGTAGGATTAATTTTCTAATTGGGTAACTTGATTTGTTGTGAAGGTCATTTGAAATATTCTAAAATTTAAATTATAATGGCGGGAATAACTAGAGATAAAACTATGTGAATAAAGTGATTGGGTATCTAGATCTGTATTAACAAGCGCCATGGGCTTAATATTCATTATTAGTGTCAATTAAATCATGAGGGAGATTTTTACTCTTCATGAACCACACTATAATAAATATGGTATTAAGCACTTATCGTGCCAGACAGTAATAACCTTGCACTAGGGAGACGGTAGTACTGGTGAAAAATCTAGCGAAGATTATTACCATCTGTCGACGAAAAGTCAAAACAGCCACATAAATCAGAGGGGAGAAGAAAGTAAATTTACCAAATTAGTCCATGGAACATGTTGAGACTTCACCTCCAACCCAAGCTTGAAAGAAAATTAGCTATTCATAATTTAACTAGGAGTAAAATGGGTATTTATTAAAATATATAAAAAAAATACAAGATAGAGAGGGAATTACAGAAAATGGACTCCAAAAATATTCAGGGGTGTCAGTTAGGGGGGAGCCCTATTTTTATAGATACAATGAGTAAATTATGGCCATTGGATGAAATCAATTCGGACGCTTAGGATTGCGCTATGTGGCAAGCTTTAATTGCTTGGAACACATCATCAGCGACTGTGATTCAGTGTGTCGCATGTAACTTAAGCCAATTTTCGCATTCAATAATTTGCTGCTACGTCATCGGTCAACATCAAAGTCAACCAACCTTGATCAAGTGCATTGCTTCTATCGTAAACTCATTTTTTCGGTCCAATAATACACTGCCACGTCATCGGTCAGCGCCACATCATCAGTCAACTCCACATAAGCAGTCAATGCCACATCACTCGCCCAATCAAATGTTGCCACGTCACCGGTCAATGACACGTCACCGTGAATGCCACATCATCGTAGGTATATGTGAATAGTACCGTACATGATCAGTGATGTATACGTGAACAGTACCGTATACGTGAACAGTGTCATTTTTCTTTTTATGCTCCTCCTAAAGTTTTTGACTGTTTTGAGCTCAAAAATGCTGTTCGTTTTGCTGTCCGATGTCTCGTTAATTGTGAAATGTCATGAATCCCCCTAAAATACATAAAATACATAAGTTATAATAAAACACACACAATTAAAGTGCAAGGGACTTAAGTACATAAATGTAGGGATGTTAGTGAGACTTGAAGTGTAACATGACCATTTTATCCTTTATAAATACACACTTTCTAGCACTCAACAAACCCCCCAACCAGCTTATTGTTAGTCCCTAGTAAATTAAGCGATAACAAAATTCAAAACCAAAATGCTTTTTTTTTTTTTAACAAACAGTTGTGTTTACTTCTTCAATCAGACTAATGATATCAATCAAATAAAAGTATAAGCATTATCTCTAGCCTAAAGAAATATTACTCCCACATCAACCATCCACATAAATCAGTCCAGCAAACTTTGTCATTGCCACATTAATCAAGCCACTTTTAAGAATGACATGTGAATCCCTAAAATCTCACCAGTGGGAGTGGCACTTTCAAAAGAAAATTAAACCCAATAAAAATTGTCACTCCAATGAATGGTAAATTGAGAGAAAATAATATAAAGACAGTTTCACACACTCTCACCAAGATGACATAATGCCCACAGCTTAGAAATAAAATGATCTCAAGGCAAACAAAGTGCTAGTCAAACCAATGTAGTCATTTATGCATTACTACATCTTTTCAGCCCATCTCACTAACTTCAACTTCATACTATAGTACCCTAAAATTAAGAAGGACTTTTATTAGGACGTAACGTAGGTTAGAGATATGGCTAACAAAGAAGGGGATGATAGGAAATATAAAATATATGTTTGAGAAAAATAGAGATCTTTTGAAAATTTCAAGATGTCTTTCACTTATTTGGCTATTTTTTTTTTGAATTGCACAACTTTTTTTTATCCTCTTTTTTTTTCTTTTTTTCTTTTATTCACAGGTCCTTGTTGTTGTTTTTTTTTTATAAATATATATATAAATATTGCACTACTTTTATGAATAAAATAGTCCGCTAAATTTTTCTCAAATATGAATGGGTGATGGAACACATAAAATATAGGATGATACTCCAAATTCGAGTGGGACAGGATGATAAGTTAACAAAATTTTTTTTTTAAATAAAAGGCTCAAAGGGGTTAACTATGGATATTTCACTCAATGGATGGCTGGAAAAGGCTCAAACGGGTCAAAGATGGTATTTTCGTCATCTTCTAGGGCTCTAAATAATCTTCCATATCTACTAATCAGATGAACCTTCAGATGTAGTAACATAAAAATTTTTTTTTTTGAAGATTGACTCGAAGGAAAATATAGAGATCATGTATAAAATGGTAAACTGCTAGGCTGTATGAAGAATGGGCAAAAAAGTTTACTCTCCAAGAAAAATAAAGGCTCAAAAACTCACTTGGAATTTATTATGATATGTGCATTCCTTCAAGTAACTCAATTAATTTTACCCGTCAGATTTCTCCAATCCGCATGTAGAGTAGAAAACATGGTGTAACATAACTCAAGGCCAAAGATAATACAAATACTAAAAATTGAAAGTCATCATGTCATCCAATGTCACAAGATCACACAAAAAAAATTATTTATTTATTTTTTTTATAAGACAATAAAAAAATGTCAGAAAAGGAACTTCTATTTTTTGTTTTTTTGATTGAACTCTAAGACTGAGAAGATGCGTGTCTAGAGAATCTAACTCCATATTCTGCCATCTTCTGACTCAACAAGGTTAGTAAAAATATAATAACGCTACTACTAAATATTCCACAGCATTCAACTCTTCCCTCCCCCCAACCGGAACGAGACATTGTCTTCAATGTCTTAAAGAAAAGAGGTAGGGTTTAGAAGATATTACCTGGGTGCCGCAACATAGAACAAAAGCAAATGCTTACAAGCGGAGAGTTAAATCTAATGTGCACTTTTTACTGCAGTTACTGCTACCATTATTAATCGGCCACTTCAACTCAAGGGTCTTGGGATCTGGCTCTGGACTATAAGCTTGTAAAAGATCAAGTAGCTCATTGGCAGTAGAAGCACAAACAAAGATTTTTTTTCGCTGTGAATGGAATGAAACAATTCTTTATTGCTTGGTTAAGAAATGCGATAAAGCCATCATAAAAATTATTAACATTTAACAAACCGATGGGTTTTTGATGAATGTTCAGATGGGCCCAAGATGCTAATGTGATTAGTGCCTCTAGAGTTACAAGATCTCCTGGTAAGAAAATAAAAGCATTAGCATGATTTAGCATTTAAGTTATTCTCTCTTGCATACTTGAGACGATTAACTCCTCTTCAGTTGGTGGGCTAGGCAGACTTCCTAAAGGTATTAGGGCTTCTGGAATGATGCCTAATACTTGACTGGCTCTAGTAAAAGCAGCTTGAAAGACAAGCTTTGATAACCCTCGGTCACCTCCTCCAAATATCTGGTGTAGTTTTCTCTCTACTATGATTCCATCAAGATCTATGGCTGCTTCAACGAACTCTTTGTAGTTACCAAAGTTAAACCCAGAGAGCACACAAATGTTCTTGAATTGTTTACTGGAAGTAGCTGCCATTGGAACACTTTTCAAAAACAAATTTGTGAGTGCTGAAAAAGAAGTTTGTTTTTAAGGAGCTTGGTGACAATGATTTATAGCTGTATATGTGGTGGTGTGTCTTTGTCAAATGACGCGTAAAGCACATGGCTCGAGATTAAAAAAGTAAATAGTAAAAAGAAAAAGCAAACAATGATAAAATCACAATATTAAAGACAATAATGCAAATGATTAAACAACAGTGAATAAAAGGATATTTACAGGTAGTTGTGACTGTGGCTCACATCCTCCTCTAGTTTTACATTCAGAAATGGCTTGAACGCCCTCTATGGGTCGAGGATAGGCTTCCCATCCAGTTTTCTTATAAACTGGGAAACAGGGTCGTTTATATTCAGATTCCCGAGACTATATCGTGCACACTCTTAATCGAATAATGGCCATAACTGGAGAATTGCTCGTTGTACTTATCTACTGGGATGCGTTTCTAGAGACAAAAGCATATCATCCAATGACTCTTTATTCAAGCCATCCCTTATGAATTGAATCTTATCTTCCTTATTATCAGACACCATTCCCAAAAAAGTACATGGATATTTATCACAGTACATTCTAATGCACTTATGACACGAAACTGAAAGCCGCTGAGCTCTTCGTTTTCGTGAATAGTTTCCTTAACCAGAAGCAGGCATGTATGCAATAAATTTGGGAGGTAACTCACATGTCAATCTTACCTTGGCTTCGATTAGCCAACGAATGTCAGCAGGGATGTTGTTCTGCATAAGCAATCGCATGCGTTCGGATCGAACTTTTTGGATTGTAAGGAGAGCATTCTAAGGAAGTGAAGGAAATCGCTTGTAAAGCTTTGCTAAAATTACATTTCTATCTATACCTTCGCCTCAGAATATCAGTTATTTTGGGTAACTGAAGTAACCGGCTTTAATTATCACGGAGTACCGTTATCCGCCATTTCACCGGGGTAACAAATTAAAGCATACAAAGAAAATTAATTCTGCAAAATCAAATAGAAAGTGAAAGCAAACAAAGTGAAAGCAAACAAAGCAAAATATAAAAAACACACAATCGTCTTTTTATTGAAAAAGTTCTAATTAGAAAAAATGAATATAAATCCTCACAATACTTACGTTCCCAAACAGGATGTGATGTACAAAATCGTATCTGGCTTATGAGATTAGATTTTACACGTAGAAGTATTCGAAGATAGTTCAAGAGGATCTGTTAATTGAGGTACGCATGACTAAAAATGATAAAAGAAAACACAATGGTTAAGCAAACACACTTAAGCAAACATAAATAATTTCGATTAACAAAAGAATAGTAAAATGAAATGTCAAAAAGTTAAATCACCAAAAAGAAAAGGAAAAAGAAATCTCAATTCAAATTTGGTGGGTTACTCAAATCGATTTCGGTGTCCTTTGCATGTGGTTGGTACTCTAAATATGGCTTTAATCTTTGACCATTTACTTTAAAAGTGACACCGTTCTTTGGATCCTTAATTTCAACTATTCCATGTGGAAAAATAATGTGAACAATAAAGGGGCCAGACCATCGAGAGCGTAACTTACCTGGAAATAGGTGCAAGTGAGAATTGAATAAAAGCACTTTCTGACCTTGGGTAAAAGATCTTCTCATAATTTGCTTGTCATGAAAGATTTTCATTCACTACTTATAAATCTTGGCATTTTCGTACGTGTCATTGCGAATTTCCTCAAGTTCTGCCAGCTGTAATCTTCTTTCTGACCCAGCCTGTTGTATGTCAAAGTTGAATTTCTTGATGGCCCAATATGCACGATGTTCGAGTTCCACTGGTAGGTGACAAGGTTTTCCATACACTAACCTATAGGGTGACATCACAATAGGTGTCTTGAAAGCTGTTCGATATGCCCAGAGTGCATCATCGAGTCTCAATGACCAATCTTTTCTGTCTAGTCTCACCATCTTTTCTAATATGTGCTTTATTTCTCTATTGGAGATCTCAACTTACTGGATTGTGGATGATATAGGGTCGCCACTTTATGTGTGATGGAATTTTTTCTAAAAGAGCTTTGAATGGTCTGTTGCAAAAGTGGGTGCCACCATCACTAATTATTGCTCGAGGGAATCTAAAGCACGAAACGATGTTGCTTTTCAGAAATCCTATCACCACTTTGTGATCATTGGTTCTATATGGAATTGCCTCTATCCATTTCGATTCGTAGTCAACAGCAACCAATATGTATTGATGGCCAAAAGAAAGGGGAAATGGTCCTATGAAGTCGATGCCCCAGACATAAAAAATCTCAACCATTAAAATTGGGTTTAGTAGCATCATATTTCTTCGTGTAATGCTTACCATACTTTAATACCTATCACATGAAGGGCAAAAAGTGTAAGCATCTCGAAATAAAGTTGGCCAATAAAAACCACATTGTAAAACTTTTGCAGTCGTCTTTTTGGCACTGAAATGGCCACCACAAGCTTGCTTATGACAGAATGAGAGAAGTTTTTGGAATTCATTTTTTGGGACGCATCGTAAAAGAAATTCTTTATTTCTGCAAAAAATTTGGCTTTGTCTTGCTTAGTCTAATGCTCTGGAAGTTGCCCTGTAACAAGATAGTTAACTATATCAGCATACTATGGTAGTACTTCTACACTTATTAATTGTTCATCTGGAAATGATTCAGTCAATGGTAATGATTCTGGAACAGTGTCAAAAGTAAGGCGAGATAGATGATCTACCACCACATTTTCTGAGCCTTTCTTATCTTTGAACTCAAGGTCAAATTTCTGTAAAAGTAACACCCATCGAATTAGTCTAGCTTTTGCATCTTTCTTTGTTAGAAGATATTTAAGAGCAGTATGATCTGTGAACACAATTATTTTGTATCGAATAAGATAAGATCAAAATTTCTCTAATGCAAACACTACTACTAGTATTTCTTTTTCAGTGGTTGAGTAGTTCAACTGTGCATCATTCAATGTCATACTAGCGTAGTAAATAACATGGGGGATTCGATCAACTGTTTGTCCTAATACTGCTCCTACTGCATAATCAAATATATCACACATGAGTTCAAAAGGTAAGTTCCAGTTTGGGAGCTGAATGATGGGTGATGAGGTCAATAAGTACTTTAGTTTTTCAAATGCCACAAGACATGAATCATCGAAGACAAAAGTTACATCCTTAGCAAGTAGATTGCATAAGGGTCTAGAGACTTTGCTAAAATCTTTAATAAAACGTCCATAAAAACCAGCATGCCCAAGGAAAGATCTTACTTCTTTGACTGTTTTAGGTGGAGGAAGATTGGAAATGAGATCCACCTTGGCTTTGTCAACTTCAATATCTTTTCTCGAAATGATGTGACTGAGAACAATACCTTGTTTTACCATAAAATGACACTTTTCCCAATTTAAGACCAAATTCTTCTCCATACATCTCTGCAGAACTAGTGTTAGATAGTGTAAACATTAATCGAATGATCACCAAAAATAAAAAAGTCATCCACAAAGACTTCAAGGAAACGTTCAACTATATCAGAAAAAATGCTTAACATGCATCGTTAAAATGTAGCGGGTGCATTACATAATCCAAATGGCATTCTCCTGTATGCAAAAGTGCCAAAAGGGCAGGTGAAAGTGGTTTTCTCTTGATCTTTTGGTGCTATGGGAATTTGGTTATATCCTGAGTAGCCATCTAGAAAGCAATAAAATTTATGACCTACTAATATATCAAGCATTTGATCGATAAATGGCAAAGGAAAATGGTCTCTACGTGTGACAGAATTTAATTTTCTATAATCAATGCATACATGCCACCCTGTAGTTACTCTAGTGGGAATCAATTCATTATCAGCATTGGTAACTACTGTGACTCCTGAATTTTTAGGAACAACTTGCATATGACTGACCCATGAACTATCAGAAATGGGGTAAATGATACATGCGTCTAATAGTTTAAGGACTTCAGTTCTAACGACTTCTTTCATGTTAGGATTCAACCGACATTGCATTTCTCTAGTAGGTTTAGCATTTTCATCAAGATGAATGTAATGCATGCAATCTACTGGATTTATACATTTTATGTCGGCTATGGTCATCCTAATGCTTCTTTGTGCTCTCTCAAAACTTCTAACAACTTACCTTTTTGTTTGTCATTTAGGGAAGATGAAATAATTACTGGCAGAGTGCTCTCTTCTCCCAAGAACCCATATTCTAAAGTGTTGGGTAATGGTTTGAGCTTGAGTTTTGGTGGTGATTCTGATGATGGGCTGAGTTTCTTCCCTGATGGTCCTAGTTGTTCAACTCTTGACTTCCATTTATTAGTGTCCATGGATAGTACTGAATCAAGTAAGGCGTTGACCTCATCAATTGACCTGTCAATATTAAAATCCAAACTAAAGTGAGTTAAACATGTTTGTAAAGGGTCATCACTAAGGTTAGAAGGAAAAGTATAATCAGCTAATTCTTCTATTAGATCCACTTCAACAATTCCATCATCTGCATTGTGAGGTTGTTTGGCAATGTTGAAGATATATAGCTCCATAGTCATATTGCCAAAGGACAACTGCATATTTTCAGTTTTGCACTGAATGTGAGCATCGGCAGTTGCCAAGAAAGGTCGGCCTAGGATAATGGGGATGTGCTTCTTCGAATCCTACACTGGTTGGGTGTCAATCACAATGAAATCAACAGGAAATAAAACTTATCTACCTGGATGAGCACGTCCTCCACAATACCGCGGGGTATTTTCATAAACCGATCTGCAAGCTGTAATACCACTGGAGTTGGGTGTAATTCTCTTAATCCAAGTTTCATAAATACTGAATAAGGCAACAGATTTACACTAGCTCCTAAGTTCAACAAAGTATTCTCAATTATGTGGTTCCCTATACTACATGAGATAGTGGGGGAACCTGGGTCTTTGTAATTTGGAGGAATTTTATGTTGGAGTATAGAGCTAACGTTTTCTGTTAAAAAGGCCTTCTTTTAAACATGAATGTTTCTCTTTTTAGTGCAAAGGTCTTTAAGAAACTTGGCATAAGAAGGCACTTGTTTTATAGCATTAAACAAAGGAATGTTAACGCTTACCTGTTTTAAGATTTCAAAGATCTCACCTGTGGAATTTCCTTTCTTTGCTTTGGCTAACCTATGAGGGAATGGAGCTTTGGGAACATATTCCCGTATGCTGCTTTCTTCTTTCTCCTTCGATGATGAGTCTTCATCATCTACGGGTGCATCTTGAGTTATTTTTGTTACTGGCATTTCCACTTTGTTGTCGACTTCTTTTCCTTTTCGCAAGGTCATGACAGCTTTGATCTCTTCATGGTGCTGAGGTGAACTGGTACTTACTTCATACACTCCTTTAGGATTAGGCACTGGCTGGCTTGGGAATTTGCCCTTCTCAACAGTCATTGCCAAGTTTTGGATTAATGAGGCAAGTTGACCTACCATCTTTTCGAGATTGATTGGGCTTGTGAGTTAAATCCAGCCCTGATCTCGTTTCACAACTCATCAATGGTGTGGTTTTGTTGCTCGATCGTGGAGTGAGTAAGATTCTTGAGATTTTGCAATGCTTCCTCCCATGGTCTAGGTTAAGTGTAGTTCTGGTTTTGATTGTATGGTCTAAATGGTGGCTGAGAGACTTGAGGAGCCTGAGGAATTGGTTGCATTGGTGGAGTTGGAGCTGCTGGTCCGTTCTGTTGAAACCCTTGAGACCATGAAAAATTGGGATGATCTCTCCATCTAGGATTATAAGTGTTTGAGTAAGGGTTGTAGTTTGATGGCTTTCTCATTATACCTATTGCGTTGGCTTGATCTGGGTTTGAGTCATTGTCAAGTTGATTGTAAGTATGTGGCTCTGTTGTTTTGGTAACCGTTAATGATGATATTTGTTGAGAAAGACCTTCAACCATTTCTTTGACTTCCTTGATTTCTGATCTTGACTCGCCCACGTGAACCTCATTTACTCCTTTGACGTTTCTTACATTTCTGAACGATCGGCTTCGCTGTTGGGAATTTTCGCTTGGCGCTGCAAGAAATCCCAAATCTCTGATGCGCTTTTCGACATTAGCTCTCCTCCACTTGTTGTCATTAGCCATTCTTGCACATGTGACAATAGTCCCCCCAAAAAGTATTGGCATTAGTGCCACTTCTCGTACCCATAATGTGGACACTTTAAGAGTAACCCATTGAATCGCTCCCATGCTTCAAAGAATTGCTCGTCTTCTCTCTGGGTATCTGTGTTTGGATTTGAATCAACAAGCGCCATGGGTTTAATATTCCTTATTAGTGCCAATTAAATCATGTGGGGGATTTCTACTCTTCATGAACCACACTCTAATAAATATGGTATTAAGCACTTATCGTGCCAGACATTAATAACCTTGCACTAGGGAGACGGTAGTACCGGTGTAAAATCTAGACAAGATTATTACTATCTGTCGATGAAAAGTCAAAACAACCACATAAATCAGAGGGGAGAAGAAAGTAAATTTACCAAATTAGCCTATGGAACATGTTGAAACTTCACCTTCAACCCAAGCTTGAAAGAAAATTAGCTACTCATAATTTAATTAGGGGTAAAATGGGTATTTATTAAAATACGTAAAAAAAAAAACAAGATAGAGAGGGAATTACAGAAAATGGACTCCAAAAATAGATTCAGGGGTGTCAAGTTAGGGGGGGAGCCCCCTTTTTATAGATACAATGAGTAAATTATGGCCATTGGATGAAATCAATCCATACGCTCAGGATTGCGTCACGTGGCAAGCTCTAATTGCTTGGAGCACATCATCAGCGATTGTGATTCAGTGTGTCGCATGTAATTTAAGCCAATTTTCACATTCAATAATTTGCTTCCATATCATCGGTCAACATCAAAGTCAACCAACTTTGATCAAGTGCATTGCTTCTATCGTAAGCTCATTTTCTCAGTCCAATAATACACTGCCACGTCATCGGTCAGCGCCACATCATCAGTCAACTCCACATAAGCAGTCAATGCCACATCACTCGTCCACTCAAATGCTGCCACATCACCGGCCAATGCCACATCATCGTACGTATATGTGAATAGTACCGTACATGATCAGTGATGTATACGTGAACAGTACTGTATACGTGAACAGTGTTATTTTTCCTTTTATGCTCCTCCTAAAGTTTTCGACTATCCTGCGTTCAAAAATGTTGTCCGTTTTGTTGTCCGATGTCTCGTTAATTGTGAAATAGCCTGAATGCCCCTAAAATACATAAAATACATAAGTTATAATAAAACACACACAATTAAAGTGCAAGGGACTTAAGTACATAAAAGTAGGGATGTTAGTGAGACTTGAAGTATAACATGACTATTTTATCCTTTATAAATACACACTTTCTAACACTCAACAGTAAATATAAATTTTTTAATACTTTTCCTACTGATCATATGTCAATTGTGTTGAAAATGTTTATCAAGGCAAAAAAAGTTCTCGGCCATTGGTGCAAGCGAAAACAGCAAGAAGGAATTTTATAAGCCCAATTGAAGTAACTTGATTCTTTTTGTTTTAAATTTTTTTTTTCGTAACTTGATTCTTTTTGTTTTAAATTTTTTTTTCTTTTTTTGTTCTAATTCCTATTTCATCTTCAGCACATTTAGTAATTAGCTTGAATAACTGAAGAGGAAAAAGATAGATTATGTTGAAAAATTGAAAAATAAGGTAGCTTTAATTCATAAAGAAGTAGAAAAGGAAAGGGCAGAAATTGAAATTAGTAGTGGAAAATAAATTCTTAAATCAAAGGAGATGGTTGAAATATATCGTGCAGTTGGGAGCACTTTAAAGATCAATGAAAATAAAAATATCAAATTTGATTTCCAACTATTGTATTCTTAAAAATTTTAAATTTTATTTTATTGTATAGTCTAGTTAGCCTTAGTTTTTCAGTAGTAATTTTTTTTCAATTGATGAATATTTAATGTCAAATTTTTATTTTCCATGGGTGTTAAACTGTAATGATTAATTTGATATCTGGGGCCAAGGGCGTTTAAGCCTTTTTCTAGAGCCAAGCGTAGTTTTGACCTATCAACAGTAAACTCACGATCAAGGAAATGGTGTACAAACAGCAGGGGAGGTTGCTATAATTGTTGTCATACTTTCTTTCAAAGTGTCAAAATGCAAGACCTAAGAGAAGATCCCTAAAAATTATCTTTTTTATATTTTTATACGTGTAAAGAAAAAGGTAATTTTTTGGGTCTAATTATATTGAAATTGTTCTACTTTAAAATATATTTTAATAACCACATTATCGTAATAATAATTTATTTTTTATTATTTATTATTTTGATCGTATAATTATTAAGACGTGTTCTAAAATGAAACAACTCCAACTTAATCATGGTCCAATTTTTAAACAGAATTTTTTGAAACTTTTCTAAATTCCAATGCAAATAATTTTACAACACAACTTTAGTTATTTGTTCCATTAATTTTTTTTTCTCTTTCCTATCAACTCTCCCTCTCTCGTTTTACCTGTCTTTTTCTCCTCCAGAAGTTCCAATATCTTTTGCTGTTCTCTTTTACACTTATTGCTGTTTGAGACATCTAATATTAATCAGCCACTATGGCTCAAGATTATGATAAAATTAAACAATCTTGCAGTAAGCAAAATTCTTAACAATATTATAACGGGTAAAGCTCGAGAATGAAGCAGGTCTAATGCCTCTAGTAATTAAAAATCTGATAAAATGAATGCAGTAAAATAAATTTATTGGAAGATTAATTGATCTCTAGCAATATTTGTGGATGGAATTCAAACGTGTTTTTCCCAAGTAAAATTAACATAGATGATTCGTTTATTCTAATTAAAATGGATGTTTGATATTTGAAGAAAATTGTGTAATGGACGGTTTATAGAGTACTTAGAAAGCTTTTGGAACCCCCAAAATAAAAAAAAAAAGAGTTTGGAAGTAAAGTTATTTTCTCCGGCGGCCGTCCGTACGAAAAAAAAAGAAAATTTAATATTTCATACCGCCGTTATTCATTTTATAGTGGCGAAAATTATTTTGCTAGACCCTAAAATGGCGAATCCACACTTTATTTTATGTAGATATCCACAAGAGATAATTTTCATTTTGAAGTAGGTATATATAGAGTCGACCTCTCTTGTAGATTTCCGCACGAAATAAAATGTTTATATAATATTTTACGCAATTATTAATCATTTTGCAATAAAAAAAATCATTTGCTAGACCGTAAAACGGTGAATCTGAATTTTCTTTCATTAAGATTTTATGTATGTATTTATTACGGTTTTATGCTTGTAAAATTCAAAACTGCATTTTTTTTAAATTTTGGTGGGCTTTTTTAAATTTGTTTAATTGATAAGCACTCGCAAAAGGACATCTCATTCATATAGCATTCAACATTTCAACTCAGTCTTAAAAAGTATGATGACCTATTTTAGAAGTTAGCGTATTTTATTTGATATATTATCATTAATTTTTTATCAAATCTCTGGATCTAATTAAGTGATTTTTTTAAAATTAAAATTTAATAGATGATGTTTGATCATTTTTATTTTTAATTAAATGGAGCTCCTAACAGAGCTAAGAAAGAACAAAACGAGGGTAAACTTCCTCATAAGTGTCATGTGAAATAAACTGAAACACCCTAGTAGGCGGAGAGTTAAAAACATGAAAACTTAAAGGAATAGAGCAAGATAAATTCGCCAAGTAATCAGCGGCAAAATTAGCCCCCCTGTACATGTGATTAAGCTCCACACACCAGCATCGTCTGAGAAGTTCCCGCAGGAATTAGAGGAGAAAACTCACTGGGAGTCACCATGTAGTTCATCATTAGTTGAGTAACGCATCGACTATCCACCTTAGCACGTTGTTCAATCATTTTAGTTTAGGAGCCAGCACAAATCATGCCTAACAGCTTGCATAATTGGTCAACAAATGAAACCTAGCTGTATGGGTGGGGTTATTGGCACTCTAAAAAAAATGCTCTGATCACTCATTTAATAAGGGTACTCATTCATTATATTTAAAATAATTAACTTTTACATTAGATGCTCTTAAAGTGCCAAACATACCCTTAACAAATTTTAGCATGAAAAGCATACAATCACATAGCAGATGAATTCGTGCTTGTGTTTGTTCTATTGATATGGTCTATAGCTAATTTTCACTTTTTATTTTTTTATTAATTATTAATTAATATTATTTTGAATTAATTATGAAGAACCAATAAAAGCTAAAGAAGTCATCCCATTCAAAATATTGAATACGATATAAAATTTCATACTAAAATATTAACCAAATTGAACAGCTTAGATGTTTCAAAGTAAATAATTTATGGTTCGGACAGTGACTAATAAAACCTTTAAAAAGAAAAAGAGATTATAGTGATTATGAGGATTTTTTTTTCATTTTAAATAGATTTTATAAGTTTTATATGCTAATACATGAAAAAAAGATAAAAATTATAATAAGGGTAAATTAGACATTAGGTGGATATGTCGAAAGATCAAGATTAATTTAAAACTTCTAATGGGGTTAACTGAAAAGTGGGGCCTAATGATATATAAAAGGGGGTCAAATATCACCACTAATCAGGAAATCTTAGGGGGGAGTGAATGGTGATCTAAACAAGTTTAAAGCCTTTTGAGATTGTTTTTGGAAGGTTTAAAAGTAACTTAAAAAATTTAAAAGTTAATTTTGGTGTTTGATAAATTTTTTAAAAAATAACTTTTGGCAAAATCACAACATCTTATAGCAGATTTTGAAAAATAGGGAATGAGTAGTTTTTCAAAATCTAATTTTAAAAATTACTTTTATAGTTAATATAATTAATTTCATATATATCCATGTATAGTATAAAAATATAAAATTATCTTATTTATTAAGAAATAAAATTATTTACCGTAAAGAGATTACTATTACCAATTATATTGAGATAATAAAATAAAAATAAAATTAATAATATAAAATATTTATATTATTTATCAATTATTATATATACACAATAAAAAATATTTTATATACATATTTATAAATGTTTAAATAAATTTTATTTAATATTATGTCTAATTCAGTCATTTACTTCTTGCAGCAGTTTAACATTAAGATTTTTACCAAACACATATAATTATTTTTAAAACTCACAACACTTTTAAAAATAAATTTTACCAAATATTTAACACTCTCTTCACAGTTACAACACAGTTAATTATAATTATTTTAAAAACTATAGTATTATTAAACTGACCAGAATAGGTAGTTTTAACTGTGTTGTGCATATCATAATTGTAAATTTGAAATTTAAGTGTGCACCGCAAATTTTAGGAAATTTACTTTAGCTGTTTATTTCTTTTTTCTTCATTAGTTTTTTTTAATTTTTGGTATCAAATTGTTGTGTATGATATCTGTCGTTGTGATAGATGTAAGGTAGAGTAATATTGGACAGGAATTAATGTTAACAAGAATATATGGTTACATTGTTTTGGATCTGACTAGGAATCCAAATAATGATGATGGAAACTTTTCTGTCATTAAGCAAGAATGCTTAAAACGATTATTGTTGACGACATAACCCTAGAAATGACAGAAAATCATTTGATTGATTGTCCATATAAGGAATAAGGTTGTTATTAGTAATTATATTATGAAAAGATAATATCATCCAAGGAAAGAAGAAATAAAGGTAAAAGTTGAAAAAAAGGTAGGAAAAAAAAAATTGGCAAAGGGGATGGTAAAATATAAAAAAGGTAATGACAAAGAAACAGATATGGGCCGGCAAGCTTAGGTTTCCTTAATTATCTACACCCCCCGCCCCTTCCAAATAAAAATCACTCCCAGTGTATAATTACTCCACCTAACTTAAGTTCTCTAAAGTTCTCTCTGTACATGTGTTGTGTGTGTGTGTGTGTGGAGAGGCACATAGTACAAGGAAAGAGCCTGAGGGGAATGACTCAGCTCTGAGCCTCACTACTAGTCTTTATTATTAATAATATTAAGGGGTGGTGAGCTAAAGGTGGTGGTGTTGTTTGAGTGGTTTATCGATCGAAAAATGGAGTGGATGATGAATTCTAACAGCAGTTGGAGTTGGAGTTGGAGTTGGGGGGTGATGGTGGGAAGCATGATTGGTGGTTCAATGATGATTCTAAAATGGGTTATGGAGAGAGTTAATTGGTGGTTGTATGAAAGAAAATTAGGTGAAAAGCAGTACTCTCTTCCACCAGGTGATATGGGATGGCCTTTCATTGGAAATATGTGGTCTTTTCTCAGAGCTTTCAAGACCACTCACCCTGATTCCTTCATGGACAGCTTCGTCTCCAGGTACCGCCCTCTCTCTGTGTTTTCTTTTTCACTTGAGTTCTTCTATTATATTTTTATTAAGTATAGCCAAAGCTAAGCAAATTCGTTGCGTTGGTGTGCCTTAGATCTTAGAAAAGTACCAAAATGCCATGGGGTATGGTAATGGTGTGTGGGTGATGTGTTGTTGTGTCTACTGTCTTGTATTTGTGTTTGTATTGCAGCATCTCATTCCACCCCATCTCATCTCTATGTACCTTAGTGAGTACGGGAATCAAAGACGTCATAGCAACGTTTCATACAGACTCCTTTTTGTCATTTTCACCGTCATACTCATGGTCTCCCCCTCCCTCTCCCAATTTATTTATGCGAAATTAAAACTTGCAAAACTCCTACTTCTTCTTCTTCTTAATATATTATTAATTAATTATGTACATCCGCATCGCATCGGTTACCAAAAACCCAATCAAATTGTCATAAAAAAAAAAAAAAAAAACTCCTATTTCCACCGTCACCGTCAATCTTTTTTACTTTTTAGCCCATCCCCCATCCCCCAATCCCAATTCCAAACCCATTTTTGCTATTCTTGGCTTCCCACTTCCCATTCCTCTCAGCTTTCATCTCATCATCTCCACCGCTTCCTTCATCTCCTTCCCTACTTTTCAATTTTTTTCTTTTTTTACACCGTCTTTTACTTTATTATATTCGTATATTCTATTATTAAAGTGATGATTTTAGTTCTCTAAAGTCGTTTTATACTCTCTCTCTCTTTCTTTTTCTTTCTTTCTTTTTTTCTTTTTTTTTATAAACTCATTCAAAGTTGATGAGATAATAGCTAATAGTTTTCAGTAGTAGATAAAATCGTTCAATAATAATTGTATATTTTTTAGAGTATATTTTTAGTTGCATTGTCAATTGTTAGTAAACTATTGGTGATAATATTTTTCTTTTAATTCAAAAATTGGTGAACAAAAAAGATTTACCTAGCTAATGGAGGCAATTTCAATAAATCATTGATAGAGCGCCATTATCTGGTGATATTAGTTAGTGGGGTTACGAGCGGAGGCCAGTAAAGATCCATTTAGCTAATGATATTTGAGAAAAATCACAAATAATTAAAAGACTGATAGTTTCTAATCTAAAGGATGTGACTTGAAGACGTACGATGTTCCACTTTTTCATAACATTGTTGTATTTAGTAGCTATTAAATAATAGTGAAAGGAAGCTTGGCCTGAACCAATAATTAAATATGCTATATACATGCACTATACTAAATAATAAAATAATAAAGTGCTAATAATAATAATTATTATTTTATTTAATTTTTGTTTCAAAATGGAATATCGATTAGATTCGGGCGCACTGGAATGTACAAGGCATTCATGTTCGGGAACCCCAGTATAATAGTTACAACGCCCGAAACTTGCAAAAGAGTACTAACGGATGATGAAGCATTCAAGCCCGGATGGCCAGCTTCTACAATGGAACTCATTGGGAAGAAATCATTTATTGGCATTTCCTACGAAGAACACAAGCGTCTCCGTCGCTTAACGGCCGCTCCTGTCAATGGTCATGAGGCATTGTCTGTCTACGTGCATTACATTGAAGACATTGTAATCTCTGCCTTGGACAAATGGTCCAATTTGGAACGAATCGAATTCTTAACTCAACTCCGAAGGCTTACTTTCAGGATAATCATGTATATTTTTCTTAGCTCTGAGAGTGACCATGTACTGGAGGCTTTGGAGAGGGAATACACTAAACTTAACTATGGAGTTAGAGCCATGGCTATCAATCTTCCTGGATTTGCCTATCATAAGGCTCTTAAGGTCAGTTGTTTTCTTTTCTTTTCTTATGTAACGATTGATTAACATAGTCTGTAGTTGATGTTAATTAATTCCATGATGACTTTCTTTGTTGTTTCAGGCTCGGAAAAATCTTGTGGCGATACTACAGTCTGTAGTGGATGATCGAAGAAATCAGAGCAAGGACGATAACTTTTCAAAGAGGAAAGACATGATGGATGCCCTGCTGAGTGTTGAGGATGAAAATGGCAGAAAATTGGAAGATGAGGAGATCATTGATGTTCTGTTGATGTACTTGAATGCTGGCCATGAATCTTCTGGCCATACCATGATGTGGGCTACTATTTTCTTGCAAGAACACCCTGAGTTTCTTCAAAAAGCTAAGGTAACCACAGCACAAATAATTTAAATGTCTTTTTACCTGTCCATCATCAATACCAGCAACTCTGTTTTCTTTTGTTTTGCAAGTTTCAGATTGTCCTTGTGATTGACCTTTGCTTACTTTTGTTTTATAGGCAGAGCAAGAGATGATTGTTAAAAAAAGGTCACCTGCACAGAAGGGTTTGACCCTTAAAGAAATTCGAGAAATGGATTATCTTTCTAAGGTATTTGATTTGATTGTTTTGATGAGTCAATCGAATTGAATGCTCAATCCATACTCAAAATCCTTTTCTCTGTGTTTTTTTTCTCTCTGAAGGTGGTTGATGAAACGCTTCGTGTAATCACATTCTCACTCACAGTTTTCCGAGAAGCCAAAACAAATGTCAATATCAGTGGTCAGTTCAATTTCTGGAATTTGTTCCTCAATATATATTTGATGAACTTGAAGAAATATTTTTCCTAGTCTCCCCTGGCCCTGGATAAGCATGGTCTGATAAGTCACAGCTCACAGGCTAATGTTTACTTAACCAAATTGAAATGCGTTTCAGGGTACACCATTCCAAAGGGTTGGAAAGTTCTGGTTTGGTTCAGAAGTGTTCATTTGGATCCTGAAATTTATCCAAATCCAAAAGAGTTCAATCCTTCCAGATGGGATGTAAGTTGTAGATTTGTTTGTTTAAATCATTTTAATATGTTAGTTAATGCATATGCCCGCCATATATCTGTAATTATATGATCTAATGATGATGTTGTCGTTTCTGTAAACCGAGCACAGAATTATACAGCCAAAGCTGGAAGTTTCCTTCCCTTTGGAGGAGGCAGCAGGTTGTGCCCTGGAAATGATCTTGCCAAGCTTGAAATAACTATATTTCTTCACTATTTTCTGCTTAATTATCGGTGAGTTATCTTGCGAACTCAAACTTTTCTTCTTTTATGCTGTTTCAAAGTTATTTGTGCAAATATTATTTACATGATTATAGATAATAGATGGTTATTCGATATCAAAGCAACCACATGATTACATACACTTGCACATACACACATTGTATATTCATTCCGGATCATATTGTAAATTGGGTGTTATAGGGTGGAACGGCTGAATCCAGGATCTCAAGTGATGTATTTACCGCATACAAGGCCAAAAGATAATTGCTTGGCAAGACTCCGGAAATGTTCATCTTCATCTGAATGAAAATGGAAAAAAAAAAAAAAGAAAGAAAATGAACAACAGAACGACAGCTCAACAGCGTGTTATATATATTGTCTCCTTTTGCAAAATAAAAAACATTATAATCAATAATTATTTATGCTTATCCTTTCTTTCGTTAGCTACAAATACAAGGAAAATAGAAGCCTTCGATTAATTTTGGTTCCATTTATTTATATAGAAAATGTAATCAAAACAATTGCATTCCAATTTCCCTTCCAGCATGCTGTTGTAATAGCAGTATTATTATTTGGACTCCAATCAAACTCACCTATTAAATAATGGTTTTTTTTTTTTTTGTTTTAAACCTTAAAACTTCTCCAGCATCATGTCTACTCAAACAATCATTTGCCTGGACTAAAAGAAACTTTTCACGCAAGCATGTATGATGAAACATGAGGTTCAACATATAGACGTAGACATGTAGTACAAGAAGAATTGTAAAAAAAAGGGGAAAAAAAGGGAAAATCACACCATTCTCACTACTAGAAAAACGTGTTTTCTTGACACATATCGATATGTTACGAAAATACTATTAAATAATTATAGATACGTGACACATATGTGTATATCATCATTTTATGTCAGTTTCGTATCACATACGTTTATGTCATAAAATAATGACAGTTGAATGTCATTTTTATTTTTTGATTTAATTATTAAAAGTAAAATTAATTACAATAATGCCATTAAATTTAAAATTTAAATTTAAAACAAAACCCGATCCCTTCAAAATCTAAATCCCTAAAACTAAAAGGCCTAAACCTAACTCATCTCTCTCAACTGCCGCCACCGCCCACTAGCAACTTAGCCTTAGCCATCAGTTGCCTCCTCTCTCAGCCGTCAGTTGCCACATATCTTAACCCGCATCTCTCATTCCTCTCTCTCAGCCGTCATCTCTCATCTGCCTATCTCCATGCGCCTTCACCTTGTCACGTCAGTTGTCACTCTCGCAACACGGCAACAGTAACAGACTTCGTCGGCATCATAGCTCCCACCGTAACGCCTGTCGGTTGTGGCAGCTCTCATTTGACTCGTCGGCCATCAGCTCTTCACTTGATAGTAACCTCAGCTCTTTATAGTTTCAGTTTGTCGTAATTCTTAATTTCTAAATTTTTTGAATCTATTGCTGTTGTTATGGTGAATTGGTGATCATGATTTGTAATATGAATTTATTTTAATTATTTCTTTCACTTCGATTTCACAATTTTGAACGATATTGAGTGGCCAGAGCAATTACCAATCGATTTTTAGAGATTTGATGAGTAAAGGCTCTGTATTATTCTTCAAAACATGAAAATCTTAGTTTCTACAAGTTTGTTTTAATTTTTAGGTTTAAAACAAAAATGAAGGCAATGGGCTTTGTTTTCAGAAGTTGAAAAATGAAAATCATACTCCAAAATGTCATAAATTAGTCTTGGATTTTTATGTAAAACCATGAATATTAGGTGTTAATTGTAGCTGTGCAGCACAAAGGCAAGACTTCTAAATAGATTGTTATATTTATACTCATTTAAGCTTTTTTCTTTTGCATTTGTAATATGAATTTTTCTGTAACCCGATCCGAAATTTGTTCATGGTAATCTCGAGTCTCGACGCATGAAAAAAATCAATTATTTGTGTGTATTTTCTTAGATGATTCTTGTTATGTGTTTGAATTTTATTTTTATACTTGTTAGTTTCAACTGGATTTATTGTCAAGAATGAATGACATGCTTGCAAGAGGAGGTGAACAAGATAATGGCAGCAGTAAAAGCTACTAAAAAATTATAGGCAAAAACTCTACTTTGGAAGAGAGCTGAGCTTCTACACAAGGCTGGTGTAATTCTCAGAGAGCACAAAGCCCCATTACTGAGTGTTTGGTTAAAGAAATTGTGAAGCCCGCAAAAGATGTTGTCACTGAGGTACCAATACTAACTAGAAACTGCTATCTGAGCATACTTTATGAATTGAATTAAGAATTAAAATTGATTTGTTTTTGTTAATACTGTGAAGGTTATAAGGTCTGGAGATTTCGAAAGAATCATGGCCTTGGATATGTCCACCTTAGAAGCTTGGTATCTCTCTCTTTCTATTTTTGTTGTTTTTATATATTCAAAGCCAAAGCTATGCAATTTGGTTTTTTGAAAGTGAAATGGTGGGCTGAATTGTTTTTCCAAAATAATAATAATAAAGTAGAAGAAATGTTTTACATGAAACTGCAAGCTACTAGTGTCAAATAACGGAACCGCAGCTTCAAATTGTGTATGTTAGTTACAATTGATTTCTTGATGCATGCTCTATTTCCTACATGCAAAAGATGAACAAGGATTCTGTATTTTTTTCCCTACAGGATCCGTTTAAGGTTTCTTAACTCCCAAATTGTTCTGTTTTTGGTGCTAGGTACCTTGATTCTTGCAGGAGACATGAGATGCAGCCTAACTCTTCAGTGCTATCATAGCTTTATGAGGTTATTTAAGTATAAACTTGTTCTCATTTTCTTTTTTCATTGAACATCACATTATTCATTAAACTAAAGTTCCTAGACCTTGTGGAGCATGCTTATGTTTGTCCTTGCAATATATTGTTTAATATATTCCTAGACCTTGTAGAGCATGCCATATGTTTGTACTTGCATTATATTGTTTAAAGTGCAAAATAAGCTGTCAGTGTATTGTTTATTATATTCCTAGGTCTTGTAGAGCATGCCATTTGTTTATCCTTGCAATATATTGCAATAATTGCATATACATGTTAGTTTAATATATGCCTACAACATGTTTAACTAAATAGTTGAGAGAAACCCAGTTTAGCATAGCATCTTCTTTTCTTGATATATTGATAAGGCTCTGTCTAAAGAATTGGAGTGTTCTGCTTCATTAGATAGCTATAGATAATTACTATAAGTTTGCTAGTTCATTATAGAGCTGTAGTTACACACTTGTTAACTGCTATCTTATAATAACAAGGTTTGATTTTACTATTCTAACTTGCTTAATTTGCTTATTTGTTGTATGACAAATGCTAAGGAAAAAAAATATTGACTATGTTTTGCATGTTTGAATTTGCAATAAGCATGTTGATTGACCTTGTTTGAGATGTTGAAATTTGATCTTTGCTAAAAAAAGGGGATAAATGATAAAGGGAATTCTGTAGAAAATTCGAGTATTGATGGACTACTAGGGCATGTTTGGTCGCATCAAAACTTGACTAAATGAGGTTCAATTGATTTGAAATTTTGAGAAATTAAAGTTAAATGTTTGTATTCCAATTATGAAAACTTTGGATTAAATTAAGTTTATAAAATTTTTTTATGAAATTTCTAAAATGGTTGGTATTTGTTCGATTTTATCAAAACTTTTTGTAACTTTATTATAATTTCTAAGGTCGAAATCACTAATTACCTTAATAGGCATGGATTCTTTTACAATTTTATGTGAATTAGCTTTAATTTGGAAAATACATGTTCACTTGTGATTCGATAGGAGTTAGGAAGTCAGCTAGTTGTTTAATTTATCAATGAAATGAATGGATTTGGGTTTGTTTAGTTCAATTTGGGAAGGGAAATTTGATTTTCATGACAATTATAACTTTAATTTGTACTTCTTTAATAGTTGAGGAAATGGAACGAAAGGTGGGTGATCTTAGACCCAACCACGGGAAGAATGGAATACAAGTAAGTTCATTTTGTGTGTAATTTCATTATGGGCTTTGATCATTTCAATTGGAACACATTAAACTTAATGTTTTTTACTTGCTGGTTGATTGATTTTAGGACAAGAAGAAATGAGCCAAGTGTCAAAGGAACAATTACATTTGATGAAAATAGCACTATTGCAATATCTCCCATGAACTTCCAGCAAGATTGATTTTTCTATGGTTTTGCTTGCTTCATTGCTCGCACTGGTATTGTGAATGGTTATTAATATCAATTCTCTTTGTTTTTGTTGTAGTGGACTACCCAAGTATGATGGCTGTTGTTTCTGTATCCTTATTACCCAAGTATGTTTTTGTTATATTGGACTACAATGTAATAAGTTTTAAACAATGTAATAATTTTTAAATTGTTCAATGCAATGTAATATTTTTCATATTGTTGAATGTATGTTTCAATTCAAATGCCAATTGCAAATTTTCAATTTCTATTAAGTTGATTTCTAATTTTTTTAATTTTTCTCAAAAAAATAATTATTTTTTTAATTTCCAATTAAAAATATATATAAGTAAAATTCCCGCCAAAATCAAAATAGCGAAAAAAATTGGAGCCAAAATTATAAATTTCAATAACAATTATTTTAAAAAATATTAATTTCCCGCTAAAAAATTTAATATATTTTAAATTTTTGCGCTAAAATTTTAAAATAAAAAATTTAAAAATAATCATTTTAATTAATAAAATAAATAAATAAATTATTGCGCTAAATTAATTATTTATAAAAATAAATAAATTAATAATTATTTTAATTAACAAAATAAATAATTTTAAATAAATATGTCATTAGTTTATGACATAAGAGTATCATGTTTCGAAATATTTATGACATATTTATACCATAAAATAAATGATTTACCAAACTATTTATGACAGTCGTATATCATAAATTTATGACAGAAAAAAAAAACTGTCATCCCAAAATTTCTTGACACGGGATTTCCTTGACATATGAAAACCGTCATCCCAAGGGTTGGATGACTGTCAAAAACCGTCATGAATTCGTATTTTTCTAGTAGTGTCTGGAAGTTTTAAGAGAAAAAAACAGCAATTGTCCTCTCAAGATCTAGGTCTGTTAAATGGGTTCCACCGTTCTAATGCTCTTATATCTTATTAGTATCATATCTTTTTGAGATCTATTGACATTTGGCATTTTGAAATTGAAGGGCCATGATTTGTTTTCTTATTAATTATTTTTACAGGAAATTAAATTTTTCATTTTAATTTTTTACTTATAGTGACCCTTTATATTAAAATGTCCTTATTAATAAATGACATGACAATGTGGGGTATATTTATAAATTACAATATAAAATTTTATAAAATTATGATTATTCAAAATATTTTTTAGAGTGCATATAACCCATCCTAATAAAAATAGCAAGTGTAATATTGCAGCTAGCTAGTATCCATTGATAATACCAGTAATACCTCAGAAATATTTTTAATCGGTAAAAAATCTCCAATATAAACTAGCCAAAAACATATTCTTCAAGTTATTTTTTTTATTTTAATTTTTGGCTACCCAGTCTTTAGAGCATTAATAATCCGGATTCAGTAAAGCTTCCAAAAATATTTATTTTAAGGTGATTTGAGTTGCATTGTCGGATTAATTCAAATATTAAAGAACCATCAAGTATTGTATTTTGAGGTGCGTGAAAATAACAGAAACAGAAATGACAAGTAAATGAATTAGACGCTGCCACGTGTAGAGATGCGTGAAAAATTTACCGGTAATTATCCGGTTTAAAGCACACCAACGAACTTTTGTGCTTGGGTAAGGATTAATTTCATATATACCCCATTATTATTATTAATCATCAGCGTACACCAACTTTAGTGTAAGCCACAACCCCACCCCCAAATGGTCAATTATTGTCCTGCGCGGCTAATTAAACATTAGGTCAATATAAAAGATAAATATAAAGAAGATTGTTATATCAACTCTAATAGATAGTCCTATCACAATGGTTTTTGTGTAGGTTCTACAAGGAAATTTTTTAAAGGGTGACTTGTGGTTTTTATTTTTTTTATTTTTATTTTCATTGGTGAATTACTTTTTCTTGTCTAATCGTTTTTATTTTTTTGTTGTTTTTGTTATGGCTTTGGGCGTTCATAAAGGGAATTATATGAATGATATTGATTTTTGAGAAGTTGCCTTGTGCTTTGGCTTATGACTTGCTAGTAAAATTGATTTATCTCCATTGATTGTCAAGAAGGACTCGTTATGTGCGGTCTGTAAGATTTTCATATTCATCAAATCAAGAACTTAACAATGTACTTTGAGTTGTTCAAATTCTTTTATAAAGATGGAAGATTTTTCATTCCACTTGTAATCTTTAAGTTTTTTGATGATATGAATTATAATAATTTTCATTAAAAAAACTTTTGGTAATTCAAACAATCACTGCTCCAACTCCACACAATTAGTTACTAACTTTCTCTAAACTCACTTTCTATGCATTTAAGAATTCCAAAAATACCCCTCAATAGAATTTCTGTACATTGATATTTTTCTAATTGTTCTTGATTTGAATTAACAAAAGAGACTTGACTTTCTCAATTTGAAGAATGTGTGCATCATGCAAAGATAAATTCAATTAATCATCCTCAATCAAATCCTTTTTGAATTATGAAATCGATATTCTAGATTGGTATTTGCACTAATTATTCTTTTTGAAAGGAGGAGGAACTTGTGTATTCCCAAATATTCCTTCAAGAAGTCACAAACCAAACAACTTTCTTCAAGGATTAACAAGTGTTTATTGTTTTACATAAACTCCATGAATTAAAAAATGAGAGATATTTTCATCTTGTGACACAATTTTTTTAAATCCACAAAAATATTTTTGATATACCATGCATGCAAATACAAGAAACTATTTTATCTGCAAATATGAACTAAATTTCTCTCATCAACTATCATACTTTCAATATCAAACTAAAAAAATTCGCACTAGTTTAAATGGAAGGATGTTGAAATATGAAGTGATACTGACATGTCAGTAAAAGTAATTCTATCATAGGATATTTTAGAGAATAAAATGGTTGACTAAAAATAAACTCTAGTTGGTTAGTAACAAAATCATTTTTTTAATAGTAAACGAGTTAAATTTGATTTTAGAACTTTTTTTGTAAAAAAAATTATGACTACTAAATAAAAAATAAATTTGATTTTAAAATATTCATATATTTTACTGTAAAATTTGATAAGTTATAAGAGGTATTCATTTGATCAATTTAATTCAATTGTGGGAGCATGATGGTTTTTAAACTCTAATAATACTATTAAAGTTAAGGGGTGGGGTGTGTGGTTTTACATAAAAAACGAATGGGTGCATATTGATATTTGTCAAAATATTTGGGTGCAAATGGAAATGAACCCATCCAAATGTTTAATACGGGTTGCCCACAATTGATTTCTATTCTAGCCTTTAATCCCAGCCGTCCAATTTCAGTCTTTAGATCCAACGAATCAAAATGCATGGCTGTTAGTTACAGATAAATGTAACTTAGCCTCGGCTGTATTTTGACTATAAATCATTGATGGATATGCCAAAATTAACGAAAAACAGACTTGTTACTGTACTGACGACCGAGTGGCACAGCTGGAATTTGCGTGTGATAATAAAATGGAAAATGCTATTTGTAGAGAAGCTCGAGAGAAACGCTTTACATGGTGGTTCCCCCCCAAGTCACGTGTTGAGCATATTAAAAATTAAAAAATTTGGTCAAAATAATGAAAAGAAAGTCAGCTAGCTAAGACAAATCTTCTACTCCCTCGTGACAAATCTTCACCATCGCTCTCACTTGCTGTGTTCTTCACCATCTCTCTAAATCTCCCTCGTGACCAAGACCCGACAGCAACACGACCGACAACGCCACGCCGATTGTACAGTACTCGCCACGCCGACGACGACAAAGTCATCACGAAAGGTATCATTTTACTATCTTTGAATTTTTCCCACCTCCCAATCTTTGAAAAAAATAAAATATAAATAAAAAATAATTGTAATAACTAATTAGTTTTGTTGGTTTAATTAGTTAATACATTTTTGTATTAGTGATATTATAGTTACATTTCAAAGTTTATTCATAATTTTTTTAAAAAATTAGATCTTAGAGGAGCACATTTAGTAAAATAGTTATATAATACTTTTAAGTTTGTTTTGAGACCAAAACAGAGAAGTAATAAAATCAAATCAAAAGGTTGTTTAGATCCAGGTTGTTTAGATCCTTAGAACCATAAATATAATAGAGAGCACGAGAATGGGTGGAAAAAGAAAATTCACTGCACCCTCAACTTAACAAATTTCTAAATGCTAATAGAGACGCATTTCTATTATAGCAACTTATTCTTACCAGAAATGTTAATTATTTTGCAGTAATGGAAATTTTGGAAAATGAGCGTGTAATCGAAGATATGCAGCCGAAAAAATATGAGCCAGCTGTTGGGATGTTATTTGATAGTCACGAGGAAATGTTTGAGTTTTACAGAGCCTATGGTAAACAAGAAGGGTTTCCTGTAAAGAAGCTAACTAGTAAGAAAGGGAGTGATGGGATTGTAAAATACGCGACATTCGCATGTGGTCGTAGTGGCAAGCCCGACAGTAGATCTACTAATGCGTTGAAGCCGCAACCGCATTGCAAAACTGGTTGTGAGGCTAAAATTGGAGGGTGTGTAAATGAAGATGGAAAATGGATCCTTCGAATATTAAACCTTCAACACAATCATGGATTAAGTCCGGACAAGGCTAGGTATTTCCCTTGTAACCGTAGAATTAGTGCAAGTGTAAAAAAGCGTATTGAAATGAATGATTGTGCGGGAATTAATATTGCACAGAATTTTAATTCTATTGTTGTTGAGGCTGGTGGGCATGAAAATGTCTCATTCTTAGAAAAAGATTGTAGAAATCTTGTTGACAAAGTAAGGCGATTACAACTTGGAGAAGGAGATGCTATGGCAATTCTAAAGTATTTCCAGAAAAAACAAGCTGAATGCAAGGGTTTTTTTCAGCATTGATTTGGATGAGCAAGATCGATTAAAGAATGTATTTTGGGCGGATCCGAGGAGTAGGGCAGCTTACAAATATTTTGGAGACGTCACCACATTTGACACCACATATCTTACTAACAAATATGACATGCCATTCGCTCCCTTTGTCGGAGTTAATCATCATGGCCAGTCTATTTTGCTAGGATGCGGACTAATTTCACACGAGGATACAGAGACATTTACGTGGTTATTTGAGGCGTGGCTATCATGCATGTCTGGTTCTCCTCCCATTGGTATCATTACAGACCAAGACAAAGCAATGCAAAAGGCAATTGAGAATGTTTTTCCTACGAGTAGGCATCAATGGTGTTTATGGCATATAATGAAGAAGGTACCTGAGAAATTGGGGGCTTTTAAAGAACGTGAAGGTATTATTTCTTCATTGCTTTCTGCTGTTTATGATTCGCTGAGCCCTGTTGTGTTCGATGAAGCTTGGCATGACATGATTACGATATATGATTTATGGGATAATGATTGGTTAAATGGTTTATATGATGAGAGGCATCGTTGGGTTCCATGCTATTTGAAAGATAGTTTTTGGGCAGGAATGTCAACAACTCAGCGAAGTGAGAGTATGAATGCATTTTTTGATGGGTATGTTAACTCAAAAACAAATTTGAAGCAATTTGTGAAGCAATATGAAAATGCGTTGAAGAGAAAAGCGGAGTTAGAATGGCAAGCAGATGCCAAGTGTTTCAGCAAGAGGACTCCATGTGTAACAAGATATGAGATGGAGAAGCCAGTTGAAGAGGTGTATACCATTTCTAAGTTTAAAGAATTTCAACAAGAATTAACTGCACTGATGTATTGTGATACACGGGATTCTGTGGGCTCAATATATGAAATCATTGAATCATACGGGCAAGGTCAGAAAAGAAGCTTTAAGGTGGTTTTTGAAGAATCTGGGTGTGAAGTTAGCTGTATTTGTTCAAAGTTTTAGTTTAGGAGGATTCTTTGTAGACATGCCCTTGCAGTCTTGATACGTAACAGTGTTGAATTACTTCCAGAAATGTACATTTTATCAAGGTAGAGAAAAGATGTGAGGAGATCCTATAGCAAGGTCAAAGTTAGTTATGGTGTGTAGCATTTTTCTATTCAGCAGGAGAGATATGACAAAATATGTATTGCTTTCAGTGAGGTTGCAGACATAGCTGCTGATGATGAAAGTAGTTACAAATTTGTTTTGGATTGGATTAATAAGGCATTGAAAGACCTGCCCAAGCAAATTCGGTGTGCAAGTGTGGAAACAACTATTTCACCACCTATTACAGGTGAAATTAGTTGCAGCAGCAACAATGTTGAGAATGTAATCAATGATCCAGTAGCGGCACGTCGTAAAGGCCGTCCTCCTTGTCTGAGGAAACAATCTTCAATTCGTAAGAAACCTGCACATAAGAACAAGACTGCACAAAAAAACAAGGTTTGTTAAAAAATAAAAAACAATGTTTTCTAATTTCATTAGGTCTTCGTTTAATTGTCTATCATAATTTGACAGGATTTACAAGAAAATGCTCCATCGTCGTATGAAGCGCCTAATGAAATCTCCACACAGCAGACAAACACAATTCCTCTGGTAAGCTTGTGAATTTTTTTTTCTAAACTTTTCTTCTATTTCAAAGATATGTTACTAAGTATGATGTTGAGTATACAGATGTTTCAAGAAGGAAGCACTGGTAATGCAAATCTCAACCAATATGGGACTTTAGGCTACTATAATGTAAGAATTAAATTCATGAGGAAATTTTATTTTTAAATATTTAATATGGATTTAACAATTTTTTTATTTGTTTTAGGTACCTATATACCCATCCCAAGTTAGTGGAAATAATATTTATCAGTCATTTCCTTATAACTGGCACACAGTAAGTTGTCGTCTTAAACTCACAATTTTTTAATATATACTTATATTTTTAAATTTCTGAATGTAATAAAATTAAATTTTTTTTTGTGCATTATAGCAACCAATCCCACTCCCACCATATGCTGTGCAATCGCATTATCCGTCTCCTTCGATGACCTATGAAGGATCTGAAAATAGAAATTTCCAACAATTACTACATCAACAATGTAATGAAGATAACACTCGCCGTGATTGATGTTGGACTTGTACTCTATTCAGATTTTTTTTCTATTATTATTTCAGTTAGATTTGGCTTAAAATGATGAATTATAGTGACGAATTAATGATGTATGAATATTATGATTTTGATGATATCAATCATTGCACGATTATATTTTCCGATCATTTTTGTTGGTACAGTGATTTTTTTGATAATTGCACTATTGTGATTGTACTTATATTTCAAAGGAAAATATTATTATAATTTTTTCCAAGTCTTTTCGTAAAACATAGTACAAATTGAAATAGCTTAAAAATAACACTTAAATATAAAACATAGTACAACTATCACAAGTATTCTAATGAGGCCATATCCTCGTGTCTGTCTCCTTCGAAGTTCACATTCTTGAATTTGAGCAGACAAACATTCAATCTCTAATGCCAACTTCCTAACTTCCTCCACTAACAAATCAATTTTTTCTTCACTAGGTTTACGGTCGTCTGCCCATTGAAAGTTCTCACATCCTCTACATTTCCAAAATTTACGATTTGGATTCTTTGTCGTACGTGATGTTAAAAACTCCATCTGATTACCGCATCCATTACATATTTTCTGTGAGCTTCGAATTTCACTTGTGCTTGATGACACTGTCATTAATAGACTACTTAAACTGCCAAAAAAACAGAGCATTAGAGCACAAAGCACTCTGCAACAACTCAAACAAAACAGTTTCCATTTTATTTTTCATCAAAACCGAACACAAAAATCAATTCTTTAGACAAACGGCAAAAAACAAGCAATTTATTTCCAAATGAATATCTACTTTGAAACAGAGAGGTTTTTACTTTCTCTGTGTTCTTCTTGTTGTCTAGTTAAAATAATTTAGACTAAAATAATTTAGACTAAGGACCACATAGATCTGCACTGCTTAAAGCATATTTTCAAGGATAGAGGCAACATCAGCTGAATAAAATCAATATAATCCCCAGAAAAATTCATTATCTCAGTGTAATGAAATCTAAAATTCCTAATGTAATTGCAAATGAATGCATTCAAACAATCCAAGCTTTAGCATCTACTGGTTTTCTCAACTTATTATGCATTCAAGCCCCATTATACACATTTAAGCAATGTCATGAATAATGTAAAGCCACAAAACAATTTAACCAGGGAGTTTATATGAATAATAGCAAGCACAATAAAAGAAATAACACAAATCAAAATATTTTCTGACAGAGAAACACAGTTTCAAACAATCCGAGCTTTAGCATGTACTGGTTTTCTCAACTTATTATGCATTCAAGCCCATTATACACATTTAAAATTAACACAGATCAAAATATTTTCTAACAGACTGCACACAGTTGGTCCTTTCATATACCCATAGCCCATTTTGTTGTTGGAATCTTATCGTGCTTTTACATTCCGGTTACCCAAAACCATAGATAAACAGATAAACAGCACCACCCATTCTATTTTTTTTTCATTTTTTGCCCATTACATATGTACCAGAGTGTGAGTGAAGGATCGTGAAATAATACCATCAACGTGTCGTCGTCGGTGTGGCGCGTCTTGTCTTCGTCGGCGTGGAGCGTCTTATCGTTGTCGGTGTGGCGCGTCTTCTCGGTGTGGACCGTCTTATACTTGTCGGCGTGGCGCGTCTTATCGTTGTCGGCGTGGCCCGTCTTCTCGTTGTCGGTGTGGCGCGTCTTCTCGTCCCCGGCAGCAATCTTGTCGCGAGGGAGTGAAGCACAGATTGTGAAAAAGCTTTTGTTGCTGCCGGCAGGGGTGGTCACAAGGGAGAGATTCAGAGAGATGGCTGAAGAACACAAGTGAGAGATTCAGAGGTTTGAGGCACAGAGAGAGATTTGTCAGGGAGTTTATTTTTTGTCTTTTCAAGTGCTCAACGCGTGGCTATGGGAGGTGCGAAGATATTTGTCTCAGCTTTATTTTTAATCTTTTCAAATGCTCAACGCGTGGTTATGGGAGGAAGCGAAAACGGCACCACTAGGTGCCGTTTCTCTCGAGCTTCTCTACAAATAGCAGCACTCTAATAAAATGCTTGACGTATATAATTTGTGTGGAAGGAAATAATGCATGAACGAGTAGGGAAAAGATAAGAATGAATCAAATCTAAACTATTATGGAAACACTAGAAAATTAACGGGCTAGACCGAAAAAATGCAAAGCTAGGAAAATAATAAAATCAAAGCAATGAAAATTGGCATAGGTTTCATGGCAGAATCCATAGTTCCAAGTAAATAAATAATAATATATGAATGTATATCTTACATAACCTTGCAGCTAGCAAATATTTGACTTAGATTTTTTCCTACTTAGGTTTTTTTTTTTTTTTTTGGATAAGATTTTTCCTACTTAGTTAAGACTTGCTATGCTTGCTCTCGTTGTTTATAAAATTGAAAAAAGAGTTTATATTATAAGATTTTATCTTAATGTGCGCAGCGTGAGTGTGTCAAGATATGATTGGGCAGTAGGTCCTACAATCGTCCAATCATATCTTGACATGCGCAATATTATGATGGTACGATTAAAGTTATAACGTATTTTTTACTATTTATCACTTTATGTATGTGGCTGTGATTCGTTGTCTACGGTAGAACAAATCTACCATAGCCCATGCCATATATATATAAAAGCTGCATATGGATCATAAACACATGTGCTTGATGTACGGTACCATTAACCTCTCTCAAATTCAATCAAATAAATAAATTAATGGGGAAGGAGAAGGAGAAGGAGAAGGAATATCCAGCAGATTTCAGATGTCCGATATCGATGGAAGTGATGAAAGATCCGGTGACCATCTGCACAGGCGTAGCCTACGAACGCAAGAACATCCAGAAATGGTTCTTCACTTACAAAAAGAAAACTTGTCCTGCCACCATGCAGTCCATTCACAGTTTCGATGTCACGCCTAATCACACCCTCAAGAGACTCATCCAAGCCAGCTGGTGGCTAGAGCAGCTCTACGATAATAATATTAGTCATCATCATCATCATTCTCCTTCACTAATACCAATACCATCCATCAATAATAATATTCACGTCCGCCTCCACGACGAATTGGTGTCTCTACTCACTACCCTGGAATCTTGCCCTTTCAAGGCAACTTATCTAAAGAAACTGCGGTCAGTTGTCGAAACCAGCGAGGAGGCTAAAGCTGATTTCATTCGATCTGGTGGTGTTGAACTTGTTGTTCAAGTTCTTGTCCAGATCATTGACGGGCAGGGGATATCTGCAGATCTTGTTACCTACTTTAGAGCCTTTGAGGAGGCCTTGGGTATTCTTCATCAACTATTATTATCTCATGATGAACCTGAATCTGATCATCATCAACAAGACAAGAACAATTACAAGATCTCCACCTTATTATTATTAGACATTTTGTCCAAACCCGAATCCATGAGATCAATTGCCATTGTTCTTCAAAGAGGTAGCGCTGAAGCCAGACTTTACGCCATTACCAAGTTTCAAAAGATGGCCAAAATTGATTACAACTGGAACTTTTTGATACAAGATCATCAGGGGTGTCAGGGAGCCGATTTCTTTAAATCTTTGGTAGAGCTTGTGTCGGATGAGATATGCATGCGCACCAAGGCAAGCTCATGTGCCTTGGAGGTTCTTATTGAAATATTAATTATGAGTTCATCGAAGAAAAGCAGCCGATTAAGGGCCATCGAAGCCGGTGCAATTTGTGTGCTCATCGAGCTTTTACCGGATTACTCAATAAGCTTAAGCCGATCAAAATGTGAGAAGATATTGCTTTTGATAAAATTTTTATGTGAATGCCCAGAGGGAAGACAGGCCTTGGTGGAACATAGTATGGGGATCCCAGCGGTGTCAAAAACATTGATGCGTCTGTCTATCAAGGCCACTAAGATTGGGGTCAAGATCTTGTGGTTGATTTCTAGCTTTCACCCAACTCAAATGGTTTTGGAGGAAATGCTGATATGTAGATCCGTCAAGAAGCTTTTGACATTGTTGCATATGGATGGTCGATCATCTACTAAGGATAAGGTGCTCAAGATGTTCAAGTAGCATGCCAATTATTGGAGGAGATATCCTTGTTTCCCTTGTGAGTTAAACGAGTATTTAGGCATTGTTTCCCTAGGGTATTATTTTAATGCAGGTGTATTATCTTATGCTGTATTACATTAGCACAATATTATAATAATATTGTATTGTAATAGTTTTATGTTATACTATGTTTGGTGCTACACTGTACTATATTAATTTTTAATAATACTATATTAATTTTTTTTTGATTAGTTTATATTATATATTTAGAAAATAATATTTATTAGTTATATTAAATTATTTAAAAATAATGAATTTTTTATATATTGATTATTATAATATAATTAAATAATGTAATATTATATTATATTTTTATATACTATTTAAGTATTTATTATTAGTTATATTAAATTATTAATTTATATTAATAATTATAAAGTAAAAATAAAAAATAAAAAATAATATTATATAATATTATAATAAATTAAAAGTTATATTTATTTATTATTATTACAAAGTCAAAAAATTAATTTTATATATTATTGACTATAATATAATTAAATAATGTAATATTATGTTATATTTTTATTTTTATATATTATTTAAGTATTTATTATTATTCATATTAACTTATTAAATATTAATCAATTTTATATATTAATTATTATAATATAATTAAATAATACATTATTTAGTTATTTTTAATATAATAAAAATTAAAATATAAATAATAAATTTATTAATTTATAATTTTAAAATAAAAAATAAAAATAAAAATTAACATTATTTTATAAATTTATATTTATTTATTATTATTTAAAAGAAAAGGAAAAAAGAAAAAAAAGAAATGAAAAAAAAAAAGAAGAAGGCACTAATGCTGCAGTTGTCAGGTTTGCGCTAATGCTGCGCGCTTCCCAAGAAGGCGCTTATGCACCTCTTTTGCAAGCCAAACGCTAGTTTGGATTTGATTAAAATCGGGTCCACACTTAATACACTCTAATACTATACGCCAAACAAGCCCTTAAGGTTTTATTTTCTCTCACCACAATAAGATTGCTATAGAGTTTAAGATGGTAAATTACTCCCAAGATACAACAAATTCAAGAATATGTATGTAATTTGTAATTATCTAGAGTTTTAAATGTATTGAGTGTTTATTTTGTGAAGAAAATGTTTAATTATGAAAAATTGCAACCATTAAACAAAAGCACATCTTCAAATAGACATTCTTTGATTTGAAAGTGGCATATATTTACAACTGGTTTGTCGATTTCTAAAAATCAGATATGCGTTTCTTGTCCAGAGAATAATTTGAGAACAACCGGTTTGTCGGTTTTTGAAAACCAGCTGACCGTTTATCGTCTAGAATGCTTAATTAAATCAAGCCTTCAAACGGCTTGCTGGTTTTTCCAATCCGGCTAGCTGTTTTTTCAGAAGCCAAAAACATGTTCTCTGGAATCAAAACGGTTAGCCGGATTTAAATAAACGGCTAGCCTTTTTTTTCTAAAATTAAAATTATCTTTCAAACTTTAAAATGTTACAATCTCTCTTACATATCATGATTTCTTTAATTGTTCTCCAGAGAATTTGAACTATAGTTGCTATTCGCTCTGTAAAATTAATTTCTTGTCGTTCTTGCTTATTTCCTTCTTGTCAGAGACTGCTATAAAAATTAATTTATAATTTAAGGCTGCATGCATGCGCTTGTGAAAGGCAATATTGCGCAATCAAAATAGAAGGTGATAATGGGACTTAGGGTCTTCGGCTGCAAGTCATTAAATCACTCTCCTCAAAAAAAAAAAAGGTCATTAAATCAGAGTTATTTACTTATTTATAGGTATATGCTGTCAGTCAACAACTGTATGCTTTGTTTTGATGATATTTATATGGGAAATGATTCCCGGCCACAAGCATGCCATAAGAAAATGTCTCAAATACCCTTCAAAATCGTAAAAATTTCACAAAATGATAAGATATTCTAAAATTTATACAAAATTAATTTTATAATTCTTAAATTTGTAAAAATATAACTAAAAGGCTAAGCTACAGAAAGAATGGTATCAGAGCCACATAAATGAATCCTATAAGTCAAATAGTAGAATCTTTATATATATTAAAAATAGAAGATAAAGATGAAATGAAAAACTTAATTAGAGAAATAAAAGAAAGTAAAAATCATACATGAAATGTTGATTTAGAATTAATGCAAGATATGAGAGAAAGATTTAAGATAAATACTAATGAGGATGAAATAGCATTAGGAAAAAGAATGAAATTTATTGATGAATTTATAAAATTTCTAATATATTGGTATAAAAAAGAAACATTATGAATAACCCACACCAACAATTTCTAGCTCAACAAGCATTAGATAGAATACAAGAATTAAGTACATGCATAGACCATATGTTCCTAGGATGGGAAAATAGAATAGGTATATATATAGAATTATTAAATCAAAAAATCCAGTCAGTAGAACAAGAAAGGTCAGCTTTAATAAACATGGGAGAACATGTATATAGAACATTTGTAGATTTATATGAATTTGATAACCATTTATACATGTACAAGGAAATAGTAAAAAAATTAGAAAGAATAGAAAATAGGTGTAGGTATGATAATAGAAGAAATGATCATCCATAAATCTTTAATATCCAAGTTACAACCTACCAATTGCTACCTTTAGAAAAATAGCAAATAATGGAAACGATATTAATAGAGTTAAAAGAAATCCTAATACACCTGAGAGAATAAATTAAAGAATTAAAACAGGAAGTAAGTAAAATAAAAGTAGAAATGACAATTCTACAAGCAAGTCGGAAGAAAAATAAAAAAATTTAAAAAATATAAAATTATAAAATCTGACTTAATTAAAAAACCTTCAGAAGACTTCTTGCATAAACCTCAACCGGGAAGCTATGATGAATGGTTTATGATTAACAAATATCCAAAAATAATCAAAGAAGCTGAAAGTCTAAAAGAAGAATTAGAAAAGGATGGCATAACAGATAAAGGAAAAGAAAAACTAGAAATTAAAGAAAATAGTACTTCAGATAGTGATTAATGGAAAAGGAAATAGAAGAATTTACTGAAGTTTTTAGTGAAATAAATTTAAGTGACCTAGAAGATTTTGAAAAAGAATATAAAATAAATATAAACATAAGTGGAGGACTAGAAATGAAACCAAATGTAGAAGAACCTAGTAATTTCCAAAATAAAAGAAAAAGGAAACCATTTTATGAATATATACCACCTAAAAGGAATCAACCTTGGAAATCTGAGTATACACCTGTAGAAAATGAATTAAAACCTATAAATAACACAGGAGTATTTTTAGACCTAGATTGTAGGATAAATCCATACAAAACCTTAGTAGAATGGGGATTACAAATGAGATTATTTTTTATGTATAATGGATCTAAGGATGACTGGAACGTGGAAACAGAAGATTAAAAAATAAACGTATTTACAGAAATCTTAATTGCAAGTTTCATAAACAATGTATATAGTTGGTGGGAAGGATTAACAAATAATGTGAAAGAATTAATAATAAATACTACTAAAACAGCTTTCCTTAGAAGTAATGAACAAAGAATAGAAAAAATGGTAGAATACATAGCAAACGAATTCTTAGGAGAAGATTGGGCAGAAAATAGGGATCAAGAAACAAAAAATGAAAAATTAAACAATAGGATGAAATTAATTAACTTAAATATATGCAATATGTGTTATGTAAAGGAATATACTTGTAAATTCAGTAAATATTATTATAATCAATTTTTTAGCGATGAAGACCAAAGTATATATGTAAATTTATATTACTCAAAATTGCCGCCCCCATGTAATACATATTTAATCAATGAATATGAAAAATATAATGTTGCAAACCATATGCCAGAAACTTTAGGATCTAGAATTAAATTTCCAAACCTAAGACTAAGTGAAATATGTATGCAGAGAAACTTAATTAAAAGGAGTAGAACAATTGGAGATATATGTTGTCATAAAACAGAAATGCCAACTCAATGGGGATGTCAATTACCCTATAAAAAGCATAAAAATTACAAAAAATTTAGCAAAAAGAAGTATAAAAAATATAAACATTTCAAGAAAAAATATATAAAACCCCACAGAAAATATTATAAATGAAGGTATAAAAAAAAAGAAAACTTTTGATAAAAATAAATGTAAATGTTGGAATTGTGGAGAAATAGGGCATTTAAGCACAGATTGCAATATAAACAAAGTCAGAATTTTACAAGAAGAATTTGATCATATAATAAATGAATTTGATCATATAATGAATTAGATAAAATCAAAGAAGAAAATATTGAAGAGATATATGAAATAGAAAAAGAAGAAAATATAAAAGAGTATAGTTTAGTAGTAACATTTAATAAAGAAAAATATAATAAACTTTTAAAAGCAAAATTAGAAAAACCAGATTATGGAATTTTACATAGATTAAGAGATGCATTCAAAAGAAAGAAAATAGTACTGCATGAATATTATGAACAAGAAAAAGCAATAACTATAACGCAAGCTGAAGGAAATATAAGGTTAAGTCTATTAAATAAAAGAACAATAGATTTAGCTCTTAGAAAAATAAAGAAGGAATCGATAAGAGAAAAAATACAATATGTTTATCTAGCAGAAATACAAATTTTGGTAGAATCAATGTTCAAAGAAGGAACAGATAGTCCAATAATATTATCTTTACATGATCAGATATTCCATGAACTTGTGATAGGACATTTAGGAACAATAGAAAGAAATCTATGTTATACCAAATTATTATTTACCTGTTACCCTAGCTATTGTGTTCACATAAAAGATAAAAATATAGAAGAAACTTTAAGTTTGCATTTTAAATTACTAAAAGATAACTTAATGAAAGAAGGAAATAGATTAATGACTTTTCATTATTCTGCATTATATAGTTTTTGCAATTCTAATTATGGAGAAATATATAATGACAAACCATTAATAGAAATCAATAAGGAATGTAAGGAAATTGCAACACTCATAGAACCAATGATACAAGAACTTAAAATACCAACAAACTATAGGTTAAGTATTGATGATAAGAAAGAAATAATAAACTCATAAAATAAAAAATCCTCAATTATTCCAGTAAGTTTTAAAGAAAAAACTTTAATAAAAGATAATTCTTCGAGAAAGAATCATTTACATACAAAAACAAGTCAATTGATTTCTAACCCAAATAACAAAGTAATGAAAATATACGGCCAATATTTTAATGGGATAGATTATATAAGAGGCCTATATATCATAATAGACACAGGAGCTAGCCATAATCACATAAATCCTGTTAAAAGTAATGGATTAATAGTAAAGCAAAAAGAGATTGCTTATGAATATATAGATTTCAATAGAAATAAACACGTATGTGAAAAAGAAGTAAATGTACCTATCATAATTGAAGGAATTAGAATTATAATAACTTGTTTTATAGATTCTAAAATGAATAATGATAATCATATATTATTAGGAAATAGTTTCTTAGAAGATTTAGAATACTATAAAATAGAAAAACATGGGATTACACTTCAATTAGATGGACATGAAGTCTTTTGTAAAATAATATCCTATGTCTGTATATATCCAAATACATACAGTAGAAAAATCTATTCATACATGTGCCTTAATAGATACTGGTAGTGAAATAACAATAATGAAAACATTTTTATCTAACCATTGGAAACCTGATGGTCATATAAAAATTACAGGAATTACTGGAGATAAACAACAAGTAACTCATTTAGTCCTTAATTATGAAATCCTTTTAGGAAGTAAAAATATTAATATTAAACAAGTTTACCAATACAATAATATGGATTGTGATATACTTTTAGGTAATGATTTTTTACAACAATTTCAATTTCAATTTCATTATTCTTGGTTACTTTAAAAATATTGTGTAATCACATTCTTCGTATTCCTAGGGAATTTCACCCTTTCAGAGTACAGCCAGCCCAGCGTGGTGATATATTATATTATCAAAAACATTATTTAATACAGAAAGGACATATATATAATATACATCTAGAAACCATTAAACATCACCTAGAAAAGGTATATAGTAAAAATCTTTTAGCAATATGGAAACCAGAGCATCTTAGAGCAAAAATAGAATTAATAGAAGAAAAAATAATTAGAGTAAAACCTATGATGTATACACTAGATGACAAGGAAGAATTTAAAATCCAAATAAACGAATTGTTAAATTTAAATCTTATATAACAGAGTAATAGCCCTCATGATAGTCCCGCTTTTATGGTAATAAAACGAGCTCAACAGGTAAGAGGAAAAGCTAGAATGGTAATAAATTATAAAGAATTAAATAAGTGTACAAAATTTGATGGATACTTTTTACCAAATAAGGAAGTCTTAATAAATCTTGTAAAAAGAAAAAATTATTATTCTAAATTTGATTGTAAATCAGGATTTTGGTAAATAAAAATGGAAAAAGATAGTATACCATATACTACTTTTAGTACGCCAAAAGGACATTATGAATGATTAGTAATGCCTTTTGGATTAAAAAGTGCACCACAAATATTTCAAAGGAAAATAGATAAAATATTCAAAGCCCAAAATCATATAGTAGTCTATGCAGATGATATATTAATAGCTTCTAATACATTAGAAGAACATAGAGAACATTTAAAAGATTTTGCAAATAGGTGTATAAAAGAAGGAATTGTTTTATCAAAAAAGAAAGCAATAATAGAACATAAAAAGATAGAATTTTTAGGGATGATCTTGGACAAAAATGGAATAAAATTACAAAGTCATATAGCAAAGAAAATAATAGATTTTCCAGATAAACTAGAAAATAAGCAACAAATACAAAAATTTTTAGGATGTTTAAATTATGCAGAAGGTTTTATAGAAAATTTATCTAAAAAGAGAAATGTTCTTCAAAAACTATTAAGAAAAAATAATACAAGAGGATGGAGTGAAAAACATACTCAAGCAGTTAAAGAACTTAAAAGTCAATGTGAATATTTACCTGAATTAAGGTTACCAGATGAAAAAGATAATCTAATAGTACAAATAGATGCTTCTGATCTATATTGGGGAGCAATACTTAAAATTGATTTAAATGAAATTTGTAGGTATAGTAGTGGAACGTTTAATAAAGCCCAAATAAATTATCCAGTTCATGAAAAGGAATTATTAGCTATTTATAAAGGAATAAAAAAATTTTCGTTATTTCTACTACAAAAAAAGGTTTATTATAGAAACCGATAATACTCAGGTCAGTTCTGTAATATATAAAAATTTTTGTAATGAACCACAATATAGAAGGTTACATAGATGGCAAGCATATTTGTCTTATTATAATTTTAAAATAGTACACATAAAAGGTGCTAACAATTTTTTGGCAGATTTTCTCAGCAAGAATATAGAGTTTGGTTCATGAATCCTGACAAAAATAAATATATATCCGCGATTTTCGTGGAAATAGATCGGCTTAAAGCTGAAGCATTGATGTGCATGATGCAATAAACTACTTGAAGGAGATAATAGAATCCCACGAGAAGGAAATAAACATATTGGAATCCTATGTAAAGGATCTCATAAATGGGCTAGACATAAACCATAGCCCAGCAGCAGGTGAAAGCAGTAGTGGACCCATAAAACCACTCAGTGATCCAATAGAACAACCTCATATAAAACCACCCACTCGGGTAATAAACGTAACAGCTGAACTAGAAAGTTTTTCTCCAAAGAAAACCTTTACCATAAACCAATTCTCCTCTGAAGATGATGAAAAACCTTTAAACCCAAAAGAAGAAGACTGTAAACAGTTTACCATATGGGTATATTCTACAATACAACATAAAGAAACCATTCTCAAATCATCCAGAAAAAATATGTATCATAGAATGATTGCATTGAAAGGGGCAGATCCTTTAATAATAGGAAAGTTAGCCCGATATAGATATTTAGATATGATTTATCTGGGAATAGAATTGGAAGAATTGACAAGCTTTGATGACTTGTTAATAAAAGAAGTTTCAAGGTTCGCTAGAAAAAAGCCAATATACTTAAAGTTCTACACAATAAGCCCGGAATACACCAACGGGGTTGAACACCAAGCTTTTTACATTATCACAATAGGCCATATTACAAAAAATGTACAAATGGAAGTACCAGCAGAATAAACCACTGTTCCTTATTTCAATAAAGCATGGAGCAGGACCCGAAGAGCTCGGGGAACAAAGGCCATTTGGAGCGTTGCAAAAGACATGTATAAAAGAAACTACAAGACAATTGTACGATTCCAAAACTATATCCTACTCACAATAGAAGATGCGGGAACACCATCCAAGCTGCTGTTAGACCTCATAAACGAGATAAGCACAATGAACTTTCCAGCTAGCCACGCAACCCTACAACAAGCAAGCCAGCTCATGAAAATAAAGTCAAGCAGCCATCGACAACAAGATAAGATAAAGACAGAAGCATAGTATAAATTCAATAATGTATCTTTAAAGTGTCGGCCACATGTTGGCTATACAGTAAAAAGTAAAGTGTCGGTCATATAAGTCCAAACAGTATTTTTAATAATGTAATCTCTTTTACTTTTTGGATGGTCGGCCAAAATAAAAGGTTGGAAGGTGACAATGTAAGGGGAATCTAATCCCTTATCTTTGTAATGTCTATATAAATCAATAAAAGGGAGACAAGAGGAAGTAGTTTTATTCATTCACAAAAAATTTTTCTCAAATGAATTTTAAAAGATAGACACATCCTCTCCAAATCATAAAAGAAATCAAGGACAATCAATCCCTAAGAGTAAGAAAAGAAACCTTATAAAATCAATCAGAACACAATAAATCTAAGTCTGTAAATCTCAACAGCACACGGCGATCTTGTTTTGCATAGCTCGTGTTTGCCGTTGTTAGCCGTGGTAGGCGTTTGAGGTAGTTGAGGGAAAGCTACAGAGAAAAGGCGTCCAGCTGAGGAGAAGAAGACATAGATTTGTTGAAGTTCCAGAAGATTTGAGATAAAGTAATAATTCTGATCTTATATCTTTGGTGGAGATTGTTGATGAAAGTATTTTATTGAGGAAGAGATTTATTTATCATGGAAAAAACAGAACAATTGATAAGAATGATTGAAAATATAAATTTTGAAAATGTAAACGAACGACAAGTAATAGCTAATGAATTAGATAATAAAATTCAAGAAAATAGTATATACTTAGACCCAGAAATAACAGATCAGAGATTTGTAAACCACCTACAGTTATTAGTAGAAAGGAGAATAATAAAATCAATAAAAGACTATTTAGAATTTATTATAAACAATAATAATATTGATTGATTTGGTATATAGACGGGAAACCAGTAACATAAATTGGATAACTGATTCTGAATGGACAGTAGTATCATCTGCATCTCTGGTGTAACAAGTCACATGCCAAATAAAAAAGGTAAATAAAATTTTATGGAAGACTATCATGAAAGAATATTAATTAATAATGGATATAATAAAATAAAATACCTTAGAAAAATTATTAGATTAAGATATGGTGAGCAAGGAATTAAGTATATCTTATGATTTAGGAAGTTGGAATTATATAAATTATATCTATAGTAATCATAGCTTTATAACTCAAAATAAAATCAGAACAGTACAAAGTCTAGAAGTACCACGAGAGATAAGAAATAAGATAATAAAAAATATTATGGAGAAAGAATTAATACATAAAATAATTAAAAATCACATAGAACATGAGTTGCAAAAGACATTTAGAATGGCAAAAGGATTAGAAGAAGTCCATAATAGATATTATTAAATGATTAATTTATTATTTCTTTTTGGAATAATTTCAATTTTTGTATGTTTAATTATTATTATATCTGTTCTATTATATATGTTTTGTAAATAATTGGATAGACTAGAAAACCTTCGTACATAAAAACGAAACAGACACTAATGGCAATTAAACAAATTCTAGAGACCATAATATTTTTAGAATAAGTTGATTAAAAGTGAAATTTCATAAAATAATAGGGAGCTGTACGATAAAAAATTCTGGCACCAGGGTGTGTTGATTCTGGCCGAATATCAGTACCCTATTTATATATATGCTATATGATTTCCTTCCTGCGATGCGATTAGATGCCACCATTTCAACAATTCTGATAAAAAGGAAAAGGGAAAGCATGTTAACTTGCGTGTAAAAGGTGAACCATGTATCAAAATGAAGCACGCAACACAAGCATATTCAACTTCCCAATCCCAAGTTGGCCAACACCTATTTTTCTATCAAATTGAAACCTTTTTTTTTTTTTCTAGGTTTTGATTGGTGCCAGATTTTCATATTTCCATAAGCAAAACATATATCAGCCATCAATATCAATTCTTGTACTAGCTAGCCAAGTAGCTACGGTATGCATCATGCAACACGTAGGAGTAAGTTTTTTCCAAAGTAAATTTCAAGTAATTTAATTTATGTATATGTTTCTTAGATTTAAAACAAAAAACATTTCAATAAATAGCGAAAATCCTACTGGCATAGAACTCTTCCTGATTATCATAGGGGCCTTGTTTGGGATTGAGAAACGCTATAAACAGTTTATTTTATAAATTTTTACAAAAGTGGTGTTTGGTAAATTTTTTAAAAGCTATTTACTTAATAATTAAGTTTCTCTATTTTGACAACAGTATTTTAAAGCGAACAAAGGGTTGCTTTTCATAAGCAAATTATTAAATAAATTACCACAATTTTTTAAAATTCTTATAATAACTTTAATATTTTAACAAAAAAACAATTATATCTTTTTTTTCCTAAATCCTAATAGATAAATAAAAGATAATTTAAACTTATGATTATCTAGTTATTATATAATAAAACAATACTTTTATTAATAAAATTTATCAAACATATGTATATTCTATTTTTCAAACTCACAGCTGTCACAACAATATAATTTGCCTAACACAAAACTACTTTTTTAATCAGTAGTTTATTTTATCTGCACAATACAAACAACTTATTTTATCAATCACTGCATTCTCAAACTGGCCCTAAGTGGTTTTTTAAATAGATTTCTAGGTGATTTTTTAACATTTGTTTCAAGGGATACATGTAGTTGGCTACTTGAGTTCGAAATCTTGAGGGGTAGAGCGCCAAAAAAAAAAGAAAAATTGATTTGGAATTTGCTCCCCCTACAAAAAAGAAAAAAAAAAAAAAAAAGAAGTGATGGATTTCTAATGAATCTGAGTTCTAATCTTTGTTGGCATCCTGTACATCCATACGTATAATATTGTTAAAAAAGTAAGGGATATTATCAAATACCCACCTAATATTTTTTGACATTAATTTCACTTTACCACTAGAATTTTCTGACAACTATATTTTATTACTAGACGTTTCAATTATTATCATTTTTACCACCAAATTGTTAAAAGTAACAGAATATTTAGCACAATTTTTGGTAAAAGACTATTTTAACCCTTAAGCTATTTAACTGTATAGAAAAATGATTTTTTCCCCCATAGTAAAAATTAATTTCCAAAAATAAAATTTTTTGAAAAATCAAATATTTTCATTGTTAAAACTTTTGAAGATAAATGACTTAAGAAACTAAGCTATTTTAATACACACACACACACACACACACACACACACACACACACATATATATATATATAAAAGTTTTAAAGACTACAAATTAATTATAATAATAAACTTAATAAAAATAAATAATTATTTTAAGAAAATTATTTTATCTTAGTTATTTTTTTTAACATTTGTATTTAGCTATTTAAATCAATTTAATAAGTACGTATCAATTACAATATTTAATTTAATGATCCTAAATAATTGTTTATTTTATTGAAAAATTATTAATTTACCACATGACTTATTGAGAAATATTAAATTACTACGTACTTTTTTCGTTTATCGAAACACCACTGCAGTTTAAATTAAAATATTTTAATTCCCATACGAAGTCATCATTTTTAAACAGAGTTAACTATTTGATAGTAAAATGATAACAATTGAAACGTTAGGTGGTAAAATATAATTGTTAAAAAATTTTAGTGGTAAAATGATATGTCAAAAAGAAAATATTAGGTGGGTATTTGTTAATATCCCAGAAAACAAAAGTAATAATGGCAACTTATGAATATTAAAATATATATTTCGCAGCCGGAAATTAAGAAAATCACGATAGTGCTGTTCATCTTTGATATATTGGACCAAGAATTAATAATGTAAGTGATTCCCATGTAATCAATTTAAAACACAAATTAATCAGTCAACTCTCGCAGAAGTGTGTAAGTCATAAGAACAAACGGAGCTGATCTGGGTTTAATAATAATAAGAAATTATTAGTGTCAACGTCGTCCCTTTGTAATTGTATTGTCATTGTGATTGAGCTTGTGGGAGTTAAAGAGGTCAATGAGAATCTTAGTTGAACCACCATGTCAACTGATTCACCACTATTAATACTGTTCCCAAAGTAAACAGATGATTTTTTATCATTTGTTAAACGAGCAAGAGCAGGCCACCAATAATTTCGTCAGCTCGTCTCTTCAATTCGAGGATGCACATATTTGTCGGGAATCAATATTCAATATCCTCTTACGCGGATTTGAATAGATATCCGAAACTTGCATTTGTTTGGAAGATCCCCACACACACTTTATAAAATTGTAAATGCTGATAGTTAAAGATATTTGCAATGTTCTTGTTCATGCTATTGTCATCACAATTGTCAAGTTTAATTCACTATTTAAAAACAGTAGCATCTAATTTCGAACTATATTTAAATTTTTTGCCAAAGCCCAAAAGTACTAGCTTTGCTTTAATTCAAAGAAATCACATCAGCAGGCTGATCGAAGCCTATAGATAAACTGATCTTACCCTGACCTACACTTTGAAATATAAGCCAGAACTGAAACAGTCTCATGCAAAGCACAGTGATGTATTGTAGGGGTGGGTATTCTCCGGTTCGGTTTGATAAAAATCGAATGGTTTTGATTTTTTAGAACCGATTGATTTATGTTCGGTTCGATTTAATTTAGTTCGGTTCGGTTCGGTTCGGTTTTATAAATAAAAACTGAATGGTTTAGATTTTTTAGAACTGATTGGTTTGTGTTTGGTTCGATTCTAAACTGAACCGACAAACCGATCGGTTCAACCCATTTTAATTAAAAAATATTTTTAATTTAAAATATATAAACCTAAATTCTAAAATCCCTCAAAATTTAAATCCATTCCCAATTCCTAACCCTAAAATATTTTTAATTTAAAATATATAACCCTAAATTCTAAAAAATATTTTTAATTTAAAATATATTGTTATAGAAATATGCTTTAACTTATTTCATAATATGTTATTATGCTTCTATAAAAAAAATTGTTATTTTGCTTTATTTAAGAAATGGATCACCAATCACATAATTTTTTTATAATTTGTTGCTTATAAATTTTTTAACTTATTTTTTTATAATTTCGAATAAAGTTTTGAAATAAAACTCATAAAATGTTAAAGAACCGAACCGAACTAATCCGAACCGAATTTGAGAACTGAACCGAACCGAACCGAAATATTTTTGTTCGGTTCTCAAATTCGGTTCATGTTTGGTTTGTATTCGTAAGAACCGATCGGTTTCGGTTCGGTTCGGCCCCTGAACCAAACCGAACCGAACCGGGGAATGCCCACCCCTAAATTATTATTGTATTGTATGCTATGGGGGAGATGAAGAAGCATCAACAAAGCTCAATCTTTATTTTGTTTGAAAGAACAGCAAAGGACATGCATTTCATCTACTTCGGAGGAAATATTTCACCAACAGTGTCATGTTAATGTATAACATCGTTATTTTTATTGGAAGTGTGTCTTCTAAGGCATATGCTCTCTGTTCACAAATGGGGCGCATAATTCTTAAGGCAGCTTCTGTTGAGCAAAGCGTGGCAACAAGCTGCAGCAATACTATCTCATTCTCACAAATATTTAAAGCTTCGCAATGGCTGTGGCAGGCAAGTTCGACCTAGCAGGCAGCTTTATATCTTCCCATTTATCATCATTGATCTTGGAGAAATATTGGTCAACCATACTGTCATTGATTAGCTCCAATTTAGACGGCTTCCACTGAGTGGAATTGCAAGGAGTTAGTCATTTCCAAAGCCCAAGAAAGAAAGAGTCAATTCACTTACAGAAACGCTAAATTATGGATTTATGGTGCATGCAACCACAGATACAAAGATATGGAAGGGTGTTCACCAACCTTAGGGTTCTTATCCTTGTCTAATAGAATGGCTCTGCAACCCTGTATAAAAGACAAACTATCAAAGACAATAATATGATAGTATTTTGTCCTATAATGTATTGAAATCTGTATTTTTCTATATATATGTATGTATGTATGTATGTATGTATATATATATGCACATCTGAATGGGTTGAAAACCTCAAAGAAGTCTTTGCTAACTTCTCCCATCATGACATGACAAACCATTCTATACTCGCGAATAAGGCATTGACCAACACCTTGCAGCCGTCCTTCTCTAATCTGAAATAAAAGGAACAAATCCAGCTTTAGCCGGCCAACTTTCAGAAACTTCAAACAAGCAAGCACTTCAAATAAACTTTCAGCATAATGAAATGTCATTACAAAGGAATGCTACACACATACCGATCTAAGAGAAATTTTAAGACTTGTTGGTGAAGCATTCTTCAAGGACTGAATGGTGTCAGAAATCCAAGCATCTGCTCTGTTGGTGCTCTCCCTCTCCTACATGTAAGAAAGCATAAGATGGACCAATTCATTTAGCGCAAACAATTTTCTTTATGATCAAGCAGAACAAAATGAAGTAAATTACAGGGAGAACATACTGACTCCATAAAAAACAAAACCCATCATCAACTCACCAGGGCAGATAAGATATCTTCAACTGTTCTTCGAGAAAAGCACTTATCAATGACATCCATCCTAAGCGAAGCAACCACTGATATAAGGACAAAAAGAAAACATAGCAAATCTGGATTGGCTAGTACAAGTTCTGATAAGTTTATTGTGCATGCATTGTAGACAAGAAATTGCTGACTGGAACAATCTAAAACCATCAAAATGGAAAATGCACATAAAGTTCATGCAGAAGATCATAGTTATAGTCTGACGGCCGTCAATTCACAGGTAACTGCTTTCCCAGGAATAAATTCAGTTGTGAGCTTCTTTCTTGAAGCAAGCAACCTCTCTACCACCCACCCCCTCCTCCATCGGAAACAGAATAATCACGGAACCCTTTTTTTTCCCCCCTTTTTTTTGGGAGGGTTTGATGCAAAAAAGGACTAAACTGAGCATTGAGTGCAGTAGCCTTGGTAAAGGACTTAAAAAAATCAATAAGACCAAATCAATTATTCTATATCAACCAAAAATAAAGCAAAATTATTAATAAAATACTCTACCAATGATAAGCACTGTGGTCTTTCAAATAAGGTTGCAGAGAGAATTTATCAATAACTGCTGAAATGACGGCTGGATCACTTGAATTTACCTTGCATAATGCCTCTTCTAATAAAGACAATCTCTGTCAATCAAGTAAAACAAGTAGCATCGAAATGGTAAGAGCACTCACATGATTATAAGTAATAAAATTGAAAAGTGCATGATTTGGAGGTCAATACAAAAGATGCACCTGCACCCATAAAACCACTAATTATTCATATTTTATTCTAGTAATAACATCATCAAACAGTGCCAGAACAGGAGATCTTCCAAAATTGAAAAAACAGTTCTCAAGATTTAAACTAAAATGACTGGGCTTAACAGGTTTTTAGACCTACTAATTGCAGTTTCCAGACCTAGAGCAATGAAGATTGAACTTCAGATTATAGAAGATTTAAACTAAAATGACTGGGCTTAACAAGTTTTTAGACCTATTAATTGCAGTTTCCAGACTTAGAGCAATGAAGATTGAACTTCAGATTATAGAAGACAAATATTGGCTTCAGGACTTCAGCATCCTATTATAAATAAATCAATTAAACTTTATCTCTTATCCTCAGAGAATATACAGTCCAATGATTATAGTCATGGATACCGATGACGGGACAAAATGAGTAGCAAGACCACATGCACGCATTTCCGCACCATCCAACCTTGCACCTGTCAGACCAACAAATTCTCCTGCCAAAAATCGTAGAAGATAATTAAGAAAATAAGAGAAGTTCAAGTTAATATCATCTACAAAAGTTAAAACAACGACATAGACACACGACCCTATATAACTTATAAGTAATGCTACTTTGATAAAAGGATTCTTACAAAATTTTGACAAAATGTCCAAAACACAGCTGTTCAACTTAAGACGGCCGACCAACAATACATACTTCGTGGAAATCTATCATCCGGACTCTATACCATCAACTCAAACCTCTTTTACCTCCTTTCCTATATTGCTTTCAAAATCCAGCATGATTAATGGCTATGTGGTTGATAATCTGAAGAACATTCATTCATGTATTATTCTCTTCAACACCAAACACATCGACTCCACGAAATATTTCTTCTCAAAGAATAATTAAAGCGAAGATGATTTTAGTATTCACCTACCGGCTGGTTGCAAACAATTAGTATAATTGACCCAAATCAAAATATTTAACTCATAAACCCTTTCAGCAAAGACCGAATCAAGCTACCGCCACCGGCACCGACACCGAAAGAACCAAACTGTTGACCAGAGAATTTTAGATCACATCATCAACCAGCCCTTTGGGATACGGCCACCGGTGCGTTTGAACCAGTTCCCGGCATTGGTTGACGGTGTGCCATCGGCGGGTGGATGTGCAGCGAGAAGGAGAGATCAATATTAAAATCAGATTTATTTGGATGCTGTCCCATCTCTCATGCGCTATTATTATTTAATATTCCTTTTTCATTCAACGGCTGTGTTTTGGACTTTTGTCAAAAATTTTTAAGAATTGCCGATAACTCATATTACAGATCAGAAAACCTTTAAAAGATACCAAGAAAATTCCACATATTTTCAAACCTAAAATACACTTTTACTATCTATTTTTTCAATCTCACGAACACGATTCAACACTGGGATTAGGTGATAGAACAAGATGAATAGGAAGAAGTATGCTAGGAGATCAACTGGTAAGGAGAGAAGGGACCACTTCTTCCATGAATTAAAGAGCACTCTCAAGTGGGATGCAAACCCCATAAGTGGAAGAAAGAAACAACATCTCCACATTTCAAAGGGCTGCAATTAATGATCTCATATAGAACTCTTAATTAAGAACATTTTTAAGAAAATAAAGAAAGTAGCTAGCATTACCAAAGAATCCAGGGAGTCTTGACAAGAAATAAGAGGCACCTATATCTGGGAAAAGTCCCAAAGCTGTCTCAGGCATTGCAAATACCTGCAATGTAGAATACCGAGACACAATCACTAATAAAGTTAGAGCCACTAATTTACAAGAAAACTCATTTATTGAAAGGTAATGTTATCTATACATATTCTTGTACAAAGTGAATTTGTACAAACTAATGTGGCATTGTTATATCATAGCCACATGTCTCAAATTTTCTTGGGAATAAAAAAGAATAATATAGTTGCCATATCCGTTTGTATGAATAGAGTTTGTTCTCCAGTTATATCCGAATTAATTTCTCTCTCATCATGCTTTCACACAGTTTTACCAGTAGATCATATATATTAGAAAATACAGATAACCAATATCGGTTCAGTGTTCTTGATGCTTAAAAATTAAAAAATTATCATCATCAGTGATGATGATTAACTGAAAAATGTGTAACAACGTAACCTTAATAACTAAAAAGAGAGATGTACTACACACCGAATTCTCAGTAGCAACCCGGAATCTACCATGTATTGAAACACCAGCCCCACCTCCCATGACAATTCCATTAAGAATTGAAACCTTGAGCGACAATTGCATGCCAACTATAAGAAAAACTTGTATATCTGGACGATGAATGCCACAAATAATACAAGGTATGGTAAACTGGGTCACCTGGGGTTTGGTGTATGTTGCCATCAAATAATTCAGGATGAACTCCTTGGAAAAGAATTTGGCACCTGATGTCCAATCACCTACTGTAAAAAATGATTAACAAGGTGCAGTGAACTTTTCATGGAACAAGCGTCACTAGGACAAATGAGATTCTCCAGATGTTCCCAAAATAGGACAAAAGAAACGATGGAATATACCCTCATTAATAGCACGAACGACTGCAGCCACATCACCACCAGCACAAAATGCCCTTCCTTTACCCTAGAAACAAATACTTATACGTTAGCTACAAGACTGAAAGAAATTGATCTTACGAAATTCAACCAATATCATTGATTACATGTTTTTTTTAAAAAAAAACTATTTTATGCTAAGAAGAAGAACAAGAAGAAGAAGAAATAAACCTTGAGAATTAGGAGCTTCACGTTCGAATCGGTCTCATACCGCTGGAAAAGTTCCAATAACCGAGAAATCTACAGCTCGAAATGAAAGAGAAAATAGAAATAATTACAATTGGGCAGAAAGTAGTACTGTAGAAGGAGAAAGAGCAAGAAGATGAGTTTACTATGAATGAATGGGGTAAAATTTTTGATTAAACAAATAAAAAGAATGATAAGATTTAAATACCATTTGAGCTGAAAGTGCATTCAATTGCCCGGGCCTGTTTAGTGTCAATATTCTTACAAATGAGGTCTCTTCTTCTAAAACCTGTGACTGAGACAGGGGACACAAAAGCCAAGACACAAGTGATATGATTGACCCCAACGACATCGGCCATTGCCAAGGCCAAGTAAATACAGAGCATGCATACAACTTAGAAGAGAAAAGCTTACCTGGTCTTCCGGTGCTTGAGTAGAAGCCATCTTGAAGGAACTTGATAGAGTTGAGTAAACGGGAAGGGGAATGGGGAATGGGGAAACGATCTCCTCTCTCGATTCAATTCACCAGCCACAACTTAGTACAGGCAGTTTTTGGTGAATTTCAGAATGTTCGGATAACAGTTATATGTAATTTTAGATAAACGATTCTACCCCTTGCACCCGTGGCCTAATGGATAGGGGCATAGGGCGCCTGATATCTACTCAGGTCTGGGTTCGAATACAGCATTGGATGGTTCAATTTCTTTCTGACTTTTTGGAAATTAACCCAAAAAAACAGTTAAGAATTTTTAATTAATGCTTTCCAAATAAGTGAAAAATAGTTTGTAATACTATCAAATGAAAAGACTGAAAACACCCTACACAGCCATAGGATAGCACGTTTGTACATTTTGATTGATTTTATATTTTTTGGAAAAACAATTGACGACAATTTTCATTAATGATTAACCTAACTTATTATTAACTTGACATATTAGAAAATAAAAAGAAAATGGTATCCTTATTATTTGTGATTTTGTTGCCTTGGTACATTTTCTTTACAATTAGGAGATTTTGGTTATTTTGTCTTTTTCAACATTTTGTAGTGTTATTGGATATGATATGATATGATGGGATGCGATGGGATGAGTAGGGTCTGTTTGATATACATGATTAGATTTGATTGAATATGATATGATGGGATGGGATTGGATTAGAAAGGGTGAGATTGGATTATAGTTAATACTATCTTGTGTTTAGTGTAATTTAGAATTAGATTAGATTGTAACCATAATTTTATTATTAAAATTAAGTAAAAATAAATAAATATTTATTTAATTATAATTTACTTCAATTATTACAAATTAAATGAAAACTAACTTAATACTAAATAAAAAATGTTTTTATTTTAATATTTTAATTTATAATAATTTACATTATGTGATTACGATTTATGTTATTAAAAAATAAAAAAATTGTATTATATATATCATTGTTATTTATAATATAATATTATAATTATTTAATAATTTTATAAAAATTTAACTAAATATTTTGAATATTAATTAAATAGTTAATTTAATATATAAATTATATAATTATAAAATTATTTAAGAATTATCTAAGTTAAAAGTATTTTTATAATTTAATATGAAAAATTAAATTATAAATAGTGTAAAATTATATAAATAGATTAATTAATTAATTATTATAAAAATTATTTAGTTTTAAAAATTTTATTCGAAGGATCCCTAAGAATAAATTTTTTAACTCCCTAAGAATAAATTTTTTAATTATTTATTTCACTAAATAGTGAGTTCAAGATTACTTAATATTATTTTTATCACTAAACGCAATATTAAGATTATTTTATCCTAACGAAACGAAATCGAAGCTTTTATACTATCACAACCAAAAAAAAAAGGCCTAATGCTGTTAGAGTATATTGGGTTAGTGATGAGTGATTGACAGACACCCGACAGATGGAGGAAATAATGGTGGTTTTGGATGAGGAGGAGTTGTTGGGATGCTGCGGTAGCACCAAATTTGCGAAAGAGATGGCATCGGCCTCGCCTTTTGCATCATTGAATCAAGCCGTCTCAGCAGCTCGACATATCTGGTTCAACCTGGTATTGACTTTTGCAATATCGCTTCACTTCGCTCAAATTCTCTCTCTCTCCCCCTTAATTTGTGTGAAATTCTAATTTTATTTTCAACAACTTACAAATTAATAACAGGTTGATGTAAACGGCTGGCTTGATGCATTTTCGGCTCATCCTCAGATCGGCCAATCTCCGTCTTCTCAGTTCTCTTTTCTCTTCTCCTATTACAATTTCTTCATAGATTCTAGCTTTTATTTTATTTTTTTATATCCTATTAATTTCTTTTTGGATGGGAGTAGGTGGAGCAAGGCCGAGCAGTCCACTGCTTTAGCAACTGCTAATGAATCTAGTTCGCAGGTTAGTCAAATCAATATCTCAAGCCCTTTTTCCTGTTGTAATCGAGTCTCATATTGCTAGGCTAAGGTTTCGCATGTAAGGATGAGTGCTACTTGGCATGTGGCCTTATTTCTAAGAATGAGTTCTGTGTGCGTAACACCTGTTTAATTATCTCTCCATATGAGTGCATATTTTTTCCCCCTTTTTCTAAATGTTTTAGGAACTATCCGACTGGAATGATCGGTACAGGCTGAGATTTGGATTTATATTTATTATATGTGCATCTGGGAGGACTACTGCTGAAATACTTGCTGAGTTGAAGGTTTGTGAATCTTACTACTGTCCCCTTTCTTTACTCGCATTAGAAAAAGCATTTTGAACTTGAAGTAATTTATATTATTAACTTACCTTATCAGTGATTCATAGATTGCTTCTTTGCAGTCAGTCCATGATTTTATGTGATAATATTACTCACAGAACATTTCTCAGTATATCAAGCTCATTTTTTTTTTCACTCTGTTTCATTTTTTATGGTTATTACATTTTGTAGACTTTTGCTCCTAGCAGAGATGTCCTCTTGCATCTACTGATCTGCAAAAGATAACCCGAGTGTGAAATGCATTCCCCCTTCAACTTTGCTGAGTAGTTGATATTACTAGGCCAGCAGTGGTTTTGCTTTTGTTTTTGCTCAAACAAAGTTCATTACAATGCCCATTTTAATGCACCAGATTGGATGCTTAATAAAATTTATTTTCTGTGTTGCTCTTTACAGAAACGGTACTCAAACAGGCCAATAATTGAGTTGGAAATTGCTGCTCAGGCACAAATGAAAATAACTGAATTACGTCTGGCAAAGCTCTTCTCAGCTAAAGCAAAAGCTTCTCCCTCAACTTTCCACTATTCTGCAACTGCAAAAACAGCAGAAGGTACCCTTCTACCATCCATTTGGTCACTACATTTAATTGTTAGGAAACAAGCAACTATTGCATTGATAGACGCCATTATGGGGACCTTTAATTCTCCCTCCCCCCCCCCCCCTTCCCGCCGCGCCGGGGCGAAAAAATAGGTAAACTTTGCTTGCACTTGCTCTATAGATGCAATTTAATGTTTGCCCACTTTTCTGATATCCCTTAGATTAATTTTTTCCCTAATTATCCCGTTGGAGTAGGTTTATTTCCTCTCCATCATACAATGAGCAAATAAAATTTGTTTGAAACGCATACAATATTCGTTCTGTGTATCAACTGTTCTGATTCTGTAGAATCAAGTTTGCTGTCTAGGGAAAAAAAATGGAGATGAAGGGAAACTATGAAATTGATTTTTGAACAGAGAAATTCTGAATTGAATTAAGTGTTATTTACTCCTGTTTGGTATTGTGGTTGGGTAGTTATAGCTAAAAAACTGCAACATTAAAGTGTTTGGTAAATACTTGCTGATGTGGCTTAAAAGCTCAGTTAATTTGATTGCACACTTGTATCATAACAAACCTAAAATATCTTTACTATTTTCGTCAAAATTATTATTTAAAAGTCATATTTATCACACACTAGCAATTTTTATTTCGTAGTTATAACTTTCTTTCCACCGCAACTATGGCTTAAAAGTTACATCACCTTAATACTAAACAGGGCTTTGGTACATACAATTGATTTAAAGAAATTTAAACTATTAAACTGAGTTAAGAGTAATAATAGGAGGCAACGTTGGTGTTTAATGGGTGAAGTTTCTCATCCCCGTCCATTTTTTATTTTATTTTTTAAAAAGTACTTGATATTTTTGTTTCTAGCATTTTTTTTTCTGAATAGTTACTAATGGCCCTAGTATTTCGATAAATGTTAATGTTTTTCTTTGTTCAACTCTAGAAGATCGTGTGAGCATTTTAGAAGGACACCTATGTGCTTCTTCTGAAGCTTCAGCAGGGAAAATATCTCAAATCCCTACAAGAACTCGACTACCAATTACAACCCATGTCTTGGATGTTTCTCAGGGGTCTCCAGCTGCAGGTGTTGAGGTACGTTTGGAAATGTGGAAAGGCATCCAGCCACGTCCCTTGTTTGGCGAAACGGATGTAAGTGGGTGGGTGTATCAAGGGTCTTCAGCTACAAATAAAGATGGACGATGTGGTCAACTGATGGGCATGGTTGAAGATCTGAACCCTGGATTTTACAAGATAACTTTCAACACCGGTAAATACTGCCCAACAGGATTTTTTCCCTATGTTTCTATCGTGTTTGAGGTCAGGGAGTCACAAAAGCGAGAACATTTTCATGTTCCTCTGCTGTTCTCACCATTCTCATTCACTACCTATCGTGGAAGCTAGAATTTTGTGGTTGGTTTGTTGACTAATAGAAAAATTGTGTGCGCTTGTGTTGCAAATATTTAGTAGTGTTGCAAATATTTTTGCTATTTAAACTATATTCAAATTCGAGGATGAGTTTCTTTTAAGAGGAGACTGATGTAGAACGTTGTTTTAAGACTTTAGAATTTTGTTATTTAGGTATTTTGATATGTTCTATTTTTAATTGAAATCAATTATGGATGTGTTTTAATGTGTTTTAGTTTTTTTATTTTCAATATAATTATGATTTAATTTTCATTATAAGTTAATTTGGGAAAATAGGTTTACCTTATTATAAATAGAAAGTTCTTGTTATTGTTTTCATAATTTTTTTATTAATAAAAACCATTCTTTTATAACTCCCTTTGGAATTATCTATTAAAATCTCTTTTATAGTGTTGTTTGGATTAAAACGTCATCTAATCTTACTTAAGGCATTATCAAAATTCATTGGGTCGTTTGGATTGGAACGAAATTTAATCACGCTTTGATTAGAGTGTAACTTAATCACGTTGTCTCGGTTCAATATTAGAACGATATCTAATGTTTATGTACCCTATCAATCTGTTTTCGCTGTTCCACTCCGTCGAAGGAGATTTGAGGAGATTAGTAAATTTGAAATAGTATTTATAACGGTGGATATCATTCTGTCAACAAACAAATGTTAATGTTTGCATTCTCATTAAATTTCAAGACAACTTTTTCAGACATTTTTGTGATTTTATCTAATCGTCTTCCTCGTTTGCCAATGTAAGAAGTTGATCTAACAAATATCAAACCAACGTCGCTGGCTGCTACATAGATTGTAGGAAGTAAATGTTTTCAAGAAGCAGTGAATGATGCATGAATTTCTTTCATGTACTTCATTGATGCCAAAAATTAACGAGTACCTTGACAACTACAAGCTTGATATTACAATCATTCTCAAATTAACTGAGTTTTGATCAAGTAACAAAATAATAATTATAATCATCATTTGAAATGAGAAGGTCCCTTCTTCTAAACTGTATGAAGCAATCCATTTAACAATAACCTATTTGTATGTGTTATTAATTAGAGTAATGTTTCACTTATAAAGTTGGGTGTATAAATTAATTTATATCATAGTTTATAAATACAACACATGATACAGCACATGATTCTCGCATCTCACAGATCACAAAGAATTGATGAGAGAATTAAGTATGTGGGAAATTTTTAACAATGACTCTACCATATATATGTTGGATTCACCGAAATTTTTCTGCTTTTCGACAATTAGTTTCCAACATCAATCATAGCTTCATGATATTGAAAACTAGGTAATCGGTGTTTAGGATGGATTTTTCTAATGAAACTAAAACATATAGCCGACTTGAGCTCACTTAGAATCTATTGTTATTGAGCCAACTTTATAAATACAACTTGAAATCTATGTGGCGACATGGAAATTCAACAGTCTGCCTTAGAATTACTTTTGTAATATGAAAAAAAATAAAAATAAAAATAAAAAAATCATCTTATTCAAAACCTCAATTATGAAATTCCTTCTCTCCCACTTTACATCTCGTTATGCACCGTATTTGACTTGGAAATCATTTGTCCGACCTGGGAATCTACTTATTCTATTCACTCAGGAGAAATGTGCTCGAAGTCTAAATGTGTCCTCTTATCAAGCAAATTGAGTAAATACCACGACCTTGTAACGAACCTCAACTAGCGAAAACCTCTGACAACTGCTGAGCGAGTTAGAAAATTCAAGGATACAACTGCCCTCTAAAAGGAACCAATTTAAACCAAACAAGCTATCAAATGAAGGGGTTAGAAAATTCAACCTAAGACTCCACAAGAAATTAAATACTTAACCACTCTACTTTCTACATGATCTATTTAAGACTTTCTCCATGATCTTTAAGAACAACACCATAAATCTCATTTTTTTTATCACAAAATAATAAGAGGCCTGAAATGCAAATTCTTCATTACCAAACACATAATTAGGAAATATATGTCAAAGGGATAAGGATCTTATGCCACATATATTTTAGTGTTAGTGTGTGATTAAGATTTAACTACTTTTATTTTTTAATTAATTAACCACCAATCATGTTAATAAATTTTACTCAGAAAGTGATCAGATCAGGAGAGGATCCTGTTACATGTTAAAGACTTCAAAGTCAACATAAACTCCTACTATAATTTATACATAATTATTAACAGTAAGAAGTCATTGGCGGTGTCCTTCAGGCAAGGGAACCACATTGTAGAGGGGCACTGTCCTCAGCGGCAAAGCTCCATCTTCCACCTGGCTCCTCATCCAGTATTTCAAATCTAGAAACAGAGTAACGATTTGTAAACAATTAAAAAAACCAAAAAAAAGTTGAATATTTGATCATGAATCTTTCCGAGATTATTCAGGAAACTTCAGATACATGAATTCAAATTTGATCTAATTATAATTGAATATGTGGGTTAACGAAACGGAAAATAAGAATTTTATTTAATAGGATATTATTTTATGGCGCTCCAACCGGGAGCACCATGAATCCCATTTAACTTTAGTTTATTTTGAGTTTTCTCAAACCATTTTCTTTTTTTTATATACCAAATATTTGACTTAAGCATCAAAGGATCTCGGTAAGAATATCTTAACTGTGTTTTGTGGTTGGCTAGTGCCTAGAATTATGTTAAGATAAATCGGCGTATGAGTTAATATTTGTGCCGTTATCCCCCAAAAAATAAATTTGATAGTTGAGGTTGTTTTTTGGCATCAACAATATATTATATATGTCTTATTACTTGAGATAAAAATTTCATTTTTCAACTTTACTATAACATAATATAGCATTATCATATTATTAAATTATCCACGATATTTTTCTTAAATTTTTTGTTTTTCTTTTTGGCACTTCAGAATAACAATGATGGTCATGCAATTATTACCACAAGGCTCAGTCCCGTTTTGCAGAAGTAGGAAATTACTGATCAATATTCGAATTGGATGTTTTATGTTGGCAACTATGAGCGCATGATTATTCCAATTAATTTTGCTCATGTTGCAGGATATTTGAGGAACTTGTTAATCATGTGACGACCAAAAGAATGAGTGTTATTTCATAATGTAAGTAAACATAATTTAATATGTGTCGGTTGATATTTTAGAGAGAAAGTAAATATTTCATTATACTTTTTATATATAAATTAATAGGGAAAAGTAAAAATAATAAAACAGCTAATTAGTTAACATGGTTCATATGCTAATCGATGGGTAGTGACAAGTGATTACGATAGTCCATAGTCCTATATATATACATAGAAATTCTCAGGTGTGGGCACCTTTTTTTTTTTTTTTAAATACAAACACGTAATTAAGTCATATGGTTTTATAGCGAATTGAACACTAACTCTATTAAACCATATGACTTAATAACTTGTTCGTATAAAAAAAAATGAGGGCACTTGCATGAGGGAAGAACTATATATATATATATATATATATATATATATATATATATATATATATATATGTCATTCTTTATTGTGGACGCCTTATTTTTTTTTCCATGCGGACATGCTGTTAAACCATATGGAGTAATAGAGTCAGTGTAGATACACTATTGAACCGCACGGTTTTATAGTATTTTGTCCTGTAATGTATTAAAATATATATTTTTTTGTCTTTTACTTTCTGTCTGACTTAGGGATGACAATGGTATTCGCAAACCCGCAAATCCGTCCAAATTTGCCTGTCAAAATCTGCCCACTGCTGGTAATTTTGCTAGTTACGTGCGGGATTAATATTAGAAATCGAAACTTGTATTAAGTTGCGATTGGGTTTGGTATTAGGCAAATATCCGACGGATACCCACCAAACCCGCACTCTTTTTTTTTTAAATATTTTAAATTTAATTTTAATTGAAAAAATAATTAAATCTAAAAATATATAAATTAAATAAATATGAAGTGTAAACATGTCACATGTGTGCAAGTTGCAACGTGCCTACTACCTAAGTCCTAACTAAAGTCATAACCTAACCTAAATTGGATTACGCACGCCATTGGGAGCCGCACACTCTCATTATAATTTTGTATAATGAACTAAGTTTCTTTAACTTAATGCATGAATTATTATATACTTATTATAATTTTGTATGGACTATTATTCTTTAACTTAATGCATGGATTATTTCATTATTATATTTTTTTCTTCGGATTATATTTTTAATCTTAATCATTATTGTTGAAATTATGTTGGATGGGTACTAACGATGATGAATGAAATGAAGATCTTAAGGTGCTAATAATGATGAATGAAATGAAGATCTTAACTCTTGGAGCTTGTATTGAATGAGAATATGAAACGATAATTATTGTTTAACTTAATGCATGGATTATTTGTAGTTTTTTTAATGGATTTATGAATTTCATACTTAAATTTGGGAATTTGTGTTGGATAAATGTTGAAATTTTAATTTTTCATTTACATTGATTAAATTTAAAATTGAATATGTTACGTGGAATTTTAGGTTATTATTATAAATTCACATATTAAGCATTTGTGATTTTAAATGTGGGAACCCACAAAAAATCCGATGGGTACCATTGCGGGTTTGGTAATTGTCAAACCCCGCAGCGAGTGAGTTTTCTTAAAAAAATTCAAACACGCAACGGGTTGCGGGTGGGTTTGGTAATTTAAATTTTGTGCGGATGTGGGTCTTTTAATAGCAAATCCGCTGCGGGTGGTGCCGATTGCCATCCCAAATATAACTTTAATAAAGTTAGGGATCATTGATATTGTGTGTGTGTGTATATATATATATATATATAAAGTTCTGTTCTAGTCTAGGATCCTGGACTTTATTAAAGTCGGGAAAGCTATTAATCCATATGGTTTAATAGTATAATTCCATTACATTATTAAACTATATGGCTTAATAGCTTTTTCAGACTTCAACAAATCTAAGATCTTGGATACATACATACATACATACATACATATGTACGTACATACATACATACGTACATACGTACATACATACATACATAGTCCCGATCTTTTTCTTAATTTTAAAGTCCAGAAAAATACAGGAAAGTTATTAAATCGTGGGGTTTAATAAGTTTAAAACTTAAAGCTCATACACCACACGATTTATCCGTTTTCCAGACTTTTTCACACTTTAAAATTTCGAATTGGAATATATATATATAATAAAGTGTAATATATTGTTTGCTTTGGCCTTTGAGAACCATGCATATATTATAACTAACAGTGCAAGTTGTAGTTGGGAACTTGAGAATCGGAGGTTAGGGGCATTCCTCTTGAATCGTTAAGCGTCTTAGACGATTGACTTGACTGAGCACGTACAAGCCCACGAAAGAAGCAATTAACTATTAATTAAGTGTTCAAATGGATGACACGTATCCTGCAATTTGCTTCCTTAGCTTACAATTAGCCAGCTAATGGAGATATATATGATGATGGTGAGTGATGGTTTTATATATATTTCACTCGAATGTGTCTATTGGTAATCGCAACTAACTAATTACTGTATATATAGAGATATAGGCTAACCTATTTTGCGTCTCGACCTCACTAATATCTGTTTGAGATCTGATCAATAAGTTAAGAGAGAGACAGGAAAATGCAGGCCATTAAGGACAAGCTCCAAGATATGAGCGCCATGCGCAAAGCCAAGGCTGATGCAAAATCGGCGGAGAAGGTAGTATATATATATATATATATATTGGGTTTTCAATCAAGAATTTCTTATTAAAATATTTTTTAGAGAATGATTATATATATATATATATATGGAGAATGACTATATATATATATATATATAAATATACACACACACATATATATATATATATATATATATATATATATATATATATATATATATATATATATATATATAGTGGTGGACCTACACATGGGCTAGATCGGGCTGTAGCTCAGTCTTGTTTGGTAAAATATCATTTATAACCCTTACACTTTTATGAATTTTATATAATAATGGAGTTTCTATTTTGGTTTCATATATGCCCCTAATTCAATTACCTTTATATTTTCATTAATTTTATATTATAGTATAGTTTTTATTTTATTTTCAAATATGTCCTTAATTCAATTATTATTTTTTTTCCAATTGAAATTAGTGACTTATTTTATAAAATGATTAAATTATATATTTATTGAATAGATTGAAAATATTAGGGGCTAAAATGTTATTATTACTTTAATTTATTTTAAAAAATTCTAAATAAAAAAAATATGTCAATCTAACATAAAATTGTTAATAGTATTAAAAGTACTTACAAAAACAACATATAGTAGCAATTATCAATATTTTTATGAAATTTTTATGTCAATTTTGGGATTTCATTTATTAATTATATTAACTAGGAGGACAAGTTAGAAAATAAAATTTGAGTATTTTGAGGAGTTTTTGATAAAAGAATCATCAGTATTTGGTTATTCAAAGAGAGTCACAGTGCTTAGCAAAGAAACAACGGCACCCAAATACAATTTTGCTGGGTTGTGTTTAGTTTATTATCAAAACTTTTGAGTAATAATATTTTTATAATTTTAAAAGGTGAATAAATTTTAATTGTTTAATTTATTTAAGACTATAATTAAGTAATTGATTTCAATTATTAAAGTATTACTTGCAATTTTTAATTAATTGTAATTACATGTATTGATTTATTTTAGCTTAAAATTCTTAATTGATTTATTAATCCTTATATAATTACATGTTATTATAGGTTGCAATGTCATATTGCATAATTGAAAATTAGTATTTTTTTTAATATTTGAATTACCTTTTCTTTTCATGCTTATTTTAATATATAACTATTTTTGTTTAGAGGATGTATTGTAGAAATAAAGTTCTTTGTGTCCTCCTTTACTTGATGTATTTCTTTCTACTTATAAATTTTTACGCTCACTTTAAAATAAAAAAAATTTCAATTTAGCCTGGGATAGTATAAATTCCTGGGTCCATCCCTGTATATATATATATATATATATATATGTATATATTTATACTTAGTAGTTAATTACTCAATTACTTGGACATGAGATGAGATCCATGATGATGATGAATGACACATGATGCATGTGTGACTGACTGTATAGCGTATGTGGTAGGCGGAAAAGGAAATGGCGAAAGCGAGAGTTGATGTAGCTCACGAGGTAAGATTGGCAAGAGAGGCGGAAGCAGAAATGGAGTTACATGTGGCAAAGGCAGCAGACAAGGCAGAGAAGGAGATAGCAAAGCATAATTCTCATTCTTCTTACCAACAAAATGACGCAGCAGCTGCAGCTGCAACTGATTATCATCAACATTAATTAATTTGATCTTGCTACTCAGTACCACTAGCTGACTTCAAATCATGCATAATGCTCATGCTTTGCATGATTACGGATCAGAGCACCCAATTATTCCTGCCTTCTAGGCTCTAGCTATATGTCTACTCTACTATTTCTGATTATTTTTTCATAATTAATATTAATATAATCTAGCAGCAATGTATTGATTCATTATTTATATATTATATACAACTTCTATCTATATGCTTATGTATATGCAATTTCATCGTCGTCACGTACTATTTGCATTCCTTTAAATTTAATTTGTTGATAGTTCATTAATAAAATATTTTAATAGACTCAAATCTTTGCTTGCGTACCCAAAAAAAAAAAATAGAGAGACAAAATAAGAAAGAGAGATGAAAATACAAGAAAAATAAAGTTAAAGATAGAAAGAGATTTGAAAGGAGAAAATTCATCAATCACAATTTATTAATGTTGACCATGGATAAACTACTAATCTAAAAGTTACGTGAAAATTTGTGGAAAATTTGTGTAACACTAAGGGCCAATAACATTAATACAATTACATATTTAATACAATTTCATATGTATCCTCATATATATATTATATAAATCTAAAATTATCCTTATTAATTAGAAAATAAAATCATTAACTTTAAAGAGATTATTATTATTATTATCAATTATATTGAGATAACAAAATAAAAAATAAAATTAATGATAAAAAAAATTATTTTAGTTGTCAATTATTATATATAAACAATTAAAAGTACTATATATACATATTTATAAGTGTAAATAATTTTGTTTGATATTATGTTTAATTTAATCATTTACATTCTTATAGCAGTTTATCAGTGAGATTTAGCAAACATATATTACTGCCTCTAAAATTCACAGCACTTTTAAAAATAAATTTTACCAAATGTTTAACTGATTGTCTTTACAGCTGATTGTTTCTATAACATAGCTAACAATAATTAATAGGCCAATTTTTTGTCCCAAATAACTATCCCAAATAATTTGGTATTTATTAATTGGTTGATAGTTTTTTTACAAAATCTAAGTGAATTAATTATAACTAATTAATGAATGCTAAATCATTTGGGATAGTTATTTGGGACAAAAAATTTAGAATATGTAGCATTACAAGTTATAACATTATTACACTGGATCTAAATATTAGTCCTAAACATAGAAGGGAGATCTAGAGCTCTAGAAGCTAGATTTCGTGAAGGCCAATTTCCATCAATTTGGAGAATCATAAGATATAATTATATATTGGCAGTGTCCTTTGTAAGTTTCAAATATCTGGCGAACTACTCTCAGCGGATGGCCACCCAACATGCTAATTAAGATTGCCTGCTTCTTATTTGAAGGAAATAGCAAACCCAAGACCACATTTTATATATATATATATATATATATTTTTTTTTTTTCTCTCTCGATCTCTTATATATACGCGGATCTTAATTAGTCTGTCGTCTAATATTTCTCTTTAATTACTACTTCAATTATTGCTAAAATGGCAGCAAAAGACAAAGATATTGGGGTGATTACAGGTGTTTACAAAGTTAACCTTCATTGCCCGCAATGCGCACGCAAGATCAAAAAGGCTCTCTTAAGAATCCAAGGTATGTAAAAATAGGGTTTATTTGAAATTAAAGTGCTTTGGATTTTAAGGAACAGTTATTGTAAGAACAAAATGAAACTGTAAAATAAAAGTTGATAACTATTATAAAAATAATTTTTAATTTTAATAAAAATAATAAATATATTATAGATTTTTCTCCGTATAAGTATAGAATAAAATTAATTTAACTTTTAAATCACAACCATAAATGTTATTAAACACTTTAGTGATATAGTTTGAAAGCTACACTCATCTAACTAGAATGCCAAATAAGGCCTTAATCCCATCTTCTTCTTCTTCTTTTTTTTTTCAATTAATTTCCTTAACCGGGTATTTTAACACTTTTGTACGAATTAGCTTTGATCTTACAATTTGTGATCAGCAGGGGTTCAAAGTGTGGATGCTGATTTTGAGAAAGCTGAAATTAAGGTTAAGGGCGTGATTGATGTGATTAAAATCCATAAGTTAATCCAAAAAACGAGTCAGAAGAAAGTTGAGTTGATATCGCCACCACTCTTCAAAATCAAAGAGATCAGTGCCGTTGCTACATCGGAGAAGGAAACCAATAAGGAAATCAAAGGAAAAGAGGTGAGTGGTTTTTTAAATCTTACTTTTTCTAATAAAAAAAATGATTTTATCGCTATTAATATATATATATATATATATATATATATATATATATATATATATATATATATATATATATATATATATATATATATGTCCACGAAGCCCTTGTTGTCATGATATTCGTGATATTGAACATATGCTGCATATGTCATTATTATAATTGCTATAGGCATATGCATATGCGCAAAATTGGCTCAGTTCAAGTCATATATGTATATGTGTGTATGTATGTATTTAGTAGGTGAAATTTTTTGTTTTTATTTAAATTTTTAATTGAAGTGTAGAATTCGTTATAAGATAATAGCTCTACATTAGAATATATATATATATATATATATATATATATAAATATAAAATTCCGGAAATTAACATATATAACAACAACTGATTTATTTGAACAATTTGATCAAGCTAATTTTACGCACAACGACATTAAAGGTTCACATCCACTGCGACCAATGCGAGCATGACTTGCGCGAGAAATTACTGAAGCACAAAGGTATAACAATGTGAAATGTATGTGTAATTAACATTTTTTATTTTTCAAATTTGAAAAAAAGCATGAAAGAATCACAAGAGTCAATTAATTACAACTGCAGATATTTACGGTGTTAATGCTGACACGAAAGCTCAAACTGTAACGGTGCAAGGGACTATTGAATCTGACAGACTCCTATCACACTTGCGGAAGACGGTGCACAAACATGCTGAGATAGTAACTTCAAAACAGGAGAAAAAGGAAGAAACTAAAAAAGACAATGAAAAATTTGAAGTCAAGTCCACTGAATTATCAACTAAATTTGTAGAATTTAAGGAGGATGTTAAAAGCAAAGAGAGCAATGTTCCCTATTTTATACATTATGTTTATGCTCCCCAGTTATTTAGCGATGAAAATCCAAATGCTTGTTCTATTCTGTAGAAGTGCTCAAAAAGTATATTATATATGGGGTAATTTATTCTTTCATGTTATTTTTGTTTTTATTTTTTAAAAAAGTGATTGGAGTTATTCGCATTGGACATTTTTTTTTAATTTATTCGCATTGGACATGTTTTTAAATTAACTTTTATGTATCTCGGATCAAACCTCAGATCGAATGCATGTTAAAAATAATTCAATGAAAATCATTCAGCAAAGGCACATTATTGTTCCGGTTTACAATTTAATAAAACTCACTCACCATACTCCATATGCCATAGAAATAACAATGACAAAGCAACAAGCAAACCAATTATACTAATTGCAATTAGTTGGGTTCATCGAGGGAAGAGATGTCACGTGAGATGGAGGTGCACTCTTAATCCAAATAATTAAAATTAGGACAATTATCCACCGATCACTTATTTTTTCGTGATTTTTTAAAAATACACAAATCTTTTTTTTTTTTTGTTCAATTCTACTTAAAGTTTCATTTTCTTACACTCTTCCACTCTTATTTATACGCCGTTAAGAAAATTAATTGAATATTGAGTAAATGACTATTTTGCCCCTCAAATGTAAAATTATATTTTTACCCTAAATAAAATAAAATAAAATAAAAAATCTTGCTGGATAGTTGATTCATCGGTAGAACTTCCATTGATGGTTGATCTTCAAACTCAAATTCAGTTTCACTTAAGCAAATTGAGCAAATTCAATATAAGAGATATAGCTTGAATCGGTAACCAACCATTTTGAATTACTTATAATTCTGAAACAGGAAAAAAAAAATTCCATTTTCTTCATGAGTCAGCACCATCAGCTGCACTCACGGCCAACAGCCTCCAGCCCTCTAAATTGACTCTTATTTTCGTCTTCTCACTATCCTCTGCCTCCGCCTTTGTTCTTCTTTCCATCATCTCAAGGGAGAATGGGTTGATTGACATCCTGAAATCCATAGATATATCCAAAAATGCAACTTATTTCTTGGCCAAGACAATACAAACTACGTTGGTTTTAGTTTTCATTGGAAGCATGCCTGCCCTTCTCAAAGTCATCTCTCTGCACAGAACAAGCAAAGGATCTAAGAACCAACCACAACTAATAAACCAGCAATTAGGGCTTTTGGGAATAAAGCCGAAAGTTGAACAAGCTCTATTTGAATCTTCAAATAAACCCCCCAAGTCTAAACCCCAATTGTCATCATCATCTCCGAATGCCCTTGTGCCACTTCATAAGTCAATAACCAGTTCAAATCGTAAATCCCAGGTTGAAAGATCAAATGCCAGTGATGGTAATAGGATGAATACTTTCAGTACTGAATCCAGATCACAGATTTCCCCATCTTCTCTATATCTTGTGGCGTGCTTTTGTTGCTGGCTGTACTGTTGATTTTTTTTTTTTTTTGCTGTATTGGTGAAATGACAATTTTACTCTTATAATTTCAGCAAAATTATATCAGCATGCAGACAAGAATAGATGAATGTAAGATAATGTACCTTTTGGTGAAAATTAATAAAAAAAAATATGTATTTTAAAAAAAATACTAAAAATCAAGTGGTTGGAAAATAATTTTCTTTAAAATTAAAATTGCTTTTTGCCTCCACCACATCACGTCCAATTTTGTTGGGATTTGGTCAACCCACTTTCATTGGCTGGAAGTATTGCAGATGTAGGCTATCAGTCATCTTCACTCCACTCCACGTGTCCCACAACAAAGTTTCATTTTAATTTCGAAGGTCGACTTGACCAACTGGCTAATCGCTGATCGCTCTACGGTCTGGATATTGAGACAGCAGACAGAGACTTTTTCTTTATTAAATTAAATAATATCTTTTTTTTCTAACTGTTGCCAAAGCCAAATCAGAATTGACCGTTAGTTATTAGTCGGAGTAATGATTTTTTTTTTATGTAGTTCGTGAGTATGTTTATGTTTTTGTATATTTATTTATTAATTATTTTCAGATATTTAATGATAGATTTTTTATTTATTCTAAGTGAAGATATTAAATTGTACGGTCACAAAATAATAAGATAAATTTTTACTATTTTATTATTTTTACTTTATATTTTTACAATCATTTAAATTTTTATCAAATAATTGTTATTTATTTATTTTTGTTATGTTATTATGTACGTTAACAAAACCCATATAAGAAGATTGTAATGTAATAAAAAAAATTACAAAATATAACGAAATAGTAAACTCTCCAGTCTCCACATTATCTTGCACCCTAATACGGTCATGGATCATCTTTCACCAAACCATGTAGTTGTGGAGTTAACAAAGGCTCTGCTTTTTATTTTAAACTCCAATAATTTGCTTCTGTTTTTTTGTTTTGTGGGGGAGGGGGGTTATCGACTGTGCTTGTTTACAAAAGGAGAAGAGAAGAGAAAAAAAAAAAGCGCTACGTGGCATCTGTTTTATTTGTTTATTTTAATTAATGCAAGTGGGCATTATTAATGGTTGTAAGCTAATGGTTGGCGTTTGAGAGCATTATAAAATTGTCGGCCATCGGCAATCGGAATAAAGTAATAATTTTTATGGAGAGTAATACTACGTATTTTAAATTTTTTGTTTCAAATAATCATCTCAAATGATTTGGTATTTATTAATTGGTTACAATTAATTCACTTGGATTTTGGAAATAACATATCAACCAATTAATGAATGACAAATCATTTGAGATGATTATTTGGAATAAAAAATTTGGGATATATAGCATTATTGTTCCATGGATCATGAGATCATCCCAAGGATAAGGACGTCATTGACCAATCAAAATGCAATTACAGGTGCAAGAGTCAAGACACGAAATTATAATAATCTAATCTAATATTGTCAGCCGGAATCCGAGGGTTTTGTTTTGAGATAGAATAATGTTATTCTGCTAGAAAGTAGAGAGAATGTTGAGAGAAACGATAGTTTATGCTGCTGTTTTACTTAACACATTCTTTCAACTTTTTAAATAATAAAAAAAGGGCAGTGGCATTTAAAAAAAAAAAAGTAACATCTCTATCTTTTTTTTCCTTCGTCTTCGTCTCTTCTCCATCTCTTTTGAACTCCACAACACTGTCTCTCCATTTCTCCATCTCTCTAAAAAAAAACTCAGTCTTTCTCTCTCTGTCTCTCCCTCTCTCAGCACAGAATGCTGCAGATCGTCAGCGCTCTCTCTGTCGTTGCTGAGATCCAATCAGCGGCGCTCTCTCTACCGTTGTTCAAATCCAGTCATCGGCGCTCTCTCTCCCCTTGCTCAGATCCAGTCATCGTCACTCTTACGTTGGTCGTTGTTTATGGTTAGTGATACAATTTTTGTTTTTTTGGGAATTATTTTAAATTTTTTGTTAGTGATTAAATGAATTGGAAAATTTTGTTGTGTGCATTATTTTTAATTTTTGGTTGTGATTAAATGAAATGAAAACATTTTGCTAGTTATGCATTATTTTTAATTTTTTCGACATTAATTCTGTTAATCTGTAGATTAGTCAATGACTGGACTTCCCCAAATTCTTTTGGAAAGCCCCTGGCATCTTCATTTTATTTTTTATTTTTTTAATTTTTATGCTTCTTACAAATAAAGTCTCTCTCAGAACCTCTATATACTTGAAATCCTTGACCATGGTCATAAATGGAGAATATTTTTGCATAACCGCTACATGCTGATATACATTAGAAATTATTTGGATCTCAAGTGACTTTTTGTGCAATATATCTTATGTTAGGGTTGTTCTTGAGTTTTGTTTCATTTATTTTAAAGTGATGTTTACATATGTTGTAGCTTTAAGGTGTTTGGCTCTTCTCTCCGCGGACCTGGATGATGCTACTATTCCAAAGTTAGCACCTGTTCTGTTCCCAGTCTTGCATACGATTGTATCATTTCTTGAGGTTGGTTTTTATTTTATTTTATTTTTTTTGTTACTGTTCATTATGAAAGCCTTTTAAGTTGTGGAGTAGCTTCTTTTTACCTAATCTTTTTGTTAGGACAGATTTCCTGAAATACCAAAACAAGCATCTTGGAAGAATATCTATGTGTAATTGCTTAAGTTTACTAAAAAGAATATGTCAAAGTCTCTTGTTAAGTTTCTTGTATTGTTATCAAGAAGTCGTGTTTTGACAAAGAGCGTGTGGTTGCTAAGGTGAATAAGTTAGCTGTGAATGCTGTGGGGCAACCTTTTGAGAGGTGTATGAGAACAAGATTAGCATTTCTGTAGAACACTTTAGAAAATTAATTATAACACATTTCTTAGATTGCAGTGGTTTCGGTCTTTAGAAGTGTCAAGTGCTATGATATCTCATGGTTAATGTGAACATTTTGTGGAAGTATATATTTTTGATACAAAGGTTTCTAGCCATTTGGGTCATGTAAATCTTGTGAACTTAAATATTGGAGATCACCTCAAAAACAAAAAAAAAAGTTATATATTATTCATGTTAATTCTTCTCTGATGCTTTTTGTGATGGTCAAAGTAAAATATGAGCATTTCTCATTCTGAAATTGTTCTCTTATATATTGAATTAGACTAAATATTAGGATTGGACTATGTTAAGTCCATTATTTATAGAGTTGGCATTTTATGGCAAGTCTAGTTAAATTAAAAATTTATTTATTGTATATATTGTAATAGGGATTAATTTATTAATTCCCTAATTTAGTGAGATTCCAATTTATTAGGAATATTTGTTTCCTAGTTTAATTAGGTGTCTAATTTAGCAAGTCAATTAATGGTGGAATTTTATAATTGGCGTGTAGGATTTATTTAGAGCAGAAGTTGGTTCAAACAGAAAATTTATTAATGCTCTAGATATTCCTTGGGAGACAAGCAAATATTTCTTAGGAGACAAGCAAGGCAGGAATATCAGATTTATTCTTATTCTGATTCATAGGAATTATAAGAGGAAAGAATTTCTTATTTGGAAAGAATCTAAGTCTTTTAAGACTTGCTAGTTTTGTGAAACTCTAGTGCCTATATAAAAAGAGGTGATTCACAATTGAAGGGTTACACACAAAGCAGAGCATAAAGCAGAGAAGCCGGATTTGGCACATGAGGTTGTGTTGATTTATTTATATTGTCTTCTATATTCAAGTCTTGTAACGAGACTATTTTTGTTCATCTCTGCAGAGAGTCTATGTGGATCTTGGATCACTAGATGTTGAAGAATTGAAGAATCGCTATTGATCACTTTGTGAAGTGCCTTGAGGATCGTAGATCAAGAGGGGTAACAGTTATTCAAGAGAAGCAGATTCAGTCTAAGATTGATTAAGCTTGTACGGTGAGGAACTTAAGTGAGAGTCTTAAGTATAGTAAATCCATAGATTGTAACATCTCAACTTAGTGAATTGCTTTTCATTTAGGCGTGGCCTCGTGGAGGTAGGACTGATTAATCCGAACCACGTAAAAAACTCCGTGTCTTTTAATTTCTGCAATTTATTGTTTTGTGGCAAAATTAATATTTTTTATGTGGATGAACAGTAACATGTGAACAGTGAAACGGGAATAGTATTTCATGAACAGTGACGTATGAACAGTATTTGTGAACAGTAACTGTGAATAGTATTTTCAGAATTTTAATTTAATTTAATCAATTTTGTGCTTTTAATATAATAAGAATAATTATAATGAAGATTTTCTTAGGTTTTGCTTTATTAAAGAATTTAATTAATTAAGTCATTAATTAATTATTTCTTTAAGAGTTTAATATTGCCTGCATCTATTTAAAAATAAATCTAAATTCATTTTAGACTAGATTATATTAGATTAGATTAGGTTAGATTATATAATAATGTAAATTTGAATTAATTATTAATATAAAATAGATAAGGACATCAAAACTTAATCTGTTAATAATTACAGAGAAGAGAGCTTCTATCTTAAAGAATGAAAATTCACATTTGAATTAATTCCAATTAATTCTTGATACCTAGCAACACTGTATTTTATACTTTGTATATTGTTTTGCGTACTGTACTATAGAATTTGTTTGAAATATATATATATTTTTTGTAGTTAAAGTAGTGTAATAATGGCAATGTCATCTAGCACAAACGAAAGTAGATATTCATTATAAATATGTAACAAATGTGGTGACAATGTGGAGTTGTTGACATCACGTACTATAAGGAATCCAGATCGCAAATTTTGGAAATGTAAAGGATGTAAAAACTTTTAATGGGCAGAAGAGCGGAAATCTAACGAAGAGAAAATTGAATTGTTAGTCGACGAAGTTAGGAAGTTGACATTGGAGATTGGGCATTTGCAGAGACGATTGGATAGAATACTTGTGATTGTTGTACTATGTTGTTTATTTAATTTTTTTAAGGTTGTTTCAATTTGTATTATTTACTGAAAAATACTTGTAGACATCAAAAAATGGTATTGGTATGCACATTTTGACTACTCGTTTTTTTGTTTTTAAAATAATAAAAAAGATATATAAATGTTGCATTCTCGTATAAAATTTTGCACAACTATGAAATAAAAAGAATTGTAAAAAAAGTCACCAGATCAACAAAAATTATTGGAAAATTAAACAACAATAGTGCAATTAATCATCACTACAATTAGTTGTTTTAAGCCAAATCCAAGCAAAATGATAGAACAAATAATCTTAACAAAATATAAATTTCTAAATCAAACACATCAATTGTTGTCTTCACTAGATTGTTGATGCGGCAATTGTTGGAAATTTCCACTTCATGATCCTTCGTATGCCATCGAATGAGAAGAATAATGTGATTGCAAAATATATGGCGGGACTGGTTGCTATATACACAAAATTAAAACATCATATTATATTTAAGAAATTTTAAAATATTAAAATACATTAAAATATGTAATAGTTTAAGACGATAACTTACTGTGTGCCAATTATAAGGAAAGGGCTGATAAATATTATGTACACCAACTTGGGATGGGTATATAGGTACTTAAGCAAATAAAAAAAAAAAATCTATATTAAAAATTTAAAATTAAAATTTTCTCACGAATTTAATTATTACATTGTAGTAGCCTAAAGCCCTGTATTGGTTGAGATTTGCATTAATAGTGCTTCCATCCTAGTACTCAATAATATACTTAGTTACATATCTACAAAATATTGATGGAAAAGTTTTACATAGTAATTCAGAAACTTACCATGGCCACGCTGCTCTGCTGTGTGGAGATTTTGTTAGGCATTTCATAAGACAATGGCACATCTTCTTGTAAATGCTGTAAAATTATGACAGACAATTAAACGAAGACCAAGTTGCAAACTAGAAAACATATATTTATATTTCAACAAACCTTGTTTTTTTCTGCAGTCTTCTTCTTTTGGGCCGGCTTCTTACAAATTGTAGATTGTTTCCTCAGACAAGGAGGACGGCCTTTACGACGTACTGCAACTGGATCATTGATTACAGGTTTAGTAGTGTTGCTGCTGCAACTTATTTCATCGGCAACTGTTGTTGGTGAAATAGTGGTTTCCACACTTACTCACCGAATTTGCTTGGGCAAATCTTTTAGTGCCTTATTAATCCAATCCAATACAAATTTTTAACTACTTTCATCCTCAGAAGCTATGTCTGTAACTTCATTGAAAGCAGTACACATTTTCTCATATCTCTCCTACTGAATAAATAAATACGCACACTGTAACTAGCTTTCACTTTGCTGTAGGATCTCCTCACATCTTTCCTCCATCTTGATAAAATATACATTTCTGGAAGTAATTCAATGCTGTTACGTGTCAACACTGCAAAGGCATGTCTACAAAGAATCCATTTAAACTGAAACTTTGAACATATATAACTAACTTCACACTCAGCTTCTTCAAAAACAACCTCAAAGCTTTTTTGTAACCTTGCCCATATGATTCAGTGATTTCATATATTGATCTCACAGAATCTCATATATCACAATACATCAGTGCAGTTAATTCTTGTTGAAATTCTTTAAACTTAGAAATGATATACACCTCTTTAACTTGCTTCTCCATGTCATATCTTGTTACACATGGAGTCTTTTTGCTAAAACACTTGGCATCTGCTTGCCATTTTAACTCAGCTTTCCTTCTTAATGCATTTTCATATTGCTTCACAAACTGCTTCAAATTTATTTTTGAGTTAACAAACCCATCAAAAAATGCATTCATACTTTCACCTTCACGCTCTTTAAAAGCCCCTAACTTCTCAGGCACCTTCTTCATTATATGCCACAAACACCATTGATGCCTAGTCGTCGGAAAAACAATCTCAATTGCCTTTTGCATTGCTCTGTCTTGGTCTGTAATGATACCACTTGGCGGAGAATTGGACATGCATGATAGTGACACCTCAAATAACCACATAAATGTCTCCGTATCTTTATGTGAAATCAATCCGCATTCTAACAAAATCTACTGTCCATGATGATTAACTCCGACATATCATACTTGTTGGCATATCATACTTGTTGGTGGGATATGTGGTGTCAAATGTGATAACGTCTCTAAAATATTTGTAAGCTGCCCTACTCCTCGCATCTGCCCAAAATACATTCTTTAGTCGATCCTGTTCATCCAAATCAATGCTAAAAAAAAAAAAACCCTTGCATTCTGCTTGCTTTTGCTGGAAGTACTTTAGAATTGCCATAGCATCTCCTTCTCCAAGCTATAATCGCCTAGCTTTGTCAACAAGATTTCTACAATATTTTTCTAAGAATGAGACATTTTTATATCCACCAGCTTCGACAACAGTAGAATTAAAATTCTTGGTAATGTTAATTCCCACACACTCATTCATATCAATACGCTTTTTCACAATTGCACTAATGCTACGGTTACAAGAAAAATACCTAGTTTTGTTCAGACTTAATCCATGATTGTGTTGAAGGTTTAAAGTTTGAAGAACCCATTTTCCATTTTCATTTACACAACCTCTAATTCTAGCATCACAACTAGTTTTCGCACTTGGTTTCGGCTCTAATACATTGATAGATTTACTTTCCGACTTGCCGTTACGACCATATGCAAATGTCGTGTATCTTACATTCCCATCATCCCCTTTCTTCCTAGTTAGCTTCTTCACAGGAAATCCTTCTTGTTTGCCATACGCTTTGTAAAACTCCCACATTTCCTCACGTCTATCGAATAACATCCCCAGAGTTGGCTCATATATTTTCGGTTCCACATCTTCGACTTCGGCATTATTTTCTAAATTTTCTATTTCTACAAAATAAATAGCATTTGTATTAAGAATAAATTATTTTAAATATTTACAAAATAAACGATAGTGCAAATATTCACTCCATTTAAGTTTTTAAAAATTTAAATTTAAAAAATTTATAAATCAAATAAAATTTACATTATTATTTATTTTTATCATTTAACTAGTAAATTGCTTCCAAGAATATTAAGCAAAATGCATGTACATTCTTATTATTATTGATCTAATACAAAACAATTACTAAAATAAAAACTCACACTTTAAGCAAAATGCTGGTAATTTTTTTTTATTATTGATCTAATAGAAAATAATAACTAAAATAAAAAATTACACTTTATATTTAAATAATTACCAATAAATATATAATATTTTTAGATCCAAGAGTACTAACAGTAGCTGTTATGCTGAGAAACTGAGGAAGAACTAGGAAAGAGTTTTATGCTAAGAAACTGAGGAAGATCCACGAGAAGAACGAGAGTTTTCACTTGAGTCTATGTTAAAAATAATAATAATAATAAATAAAGCATTCATGTCTTAAAGCTTTAGTGTATGCTGTGATGTTCACGTGAATTTAAAAACTAAAAAACTTTTAAACATTTCCTGCACAAAAGTCAGGCCCGCCAGTCTCAACTTTTTAGTTTTTAAATATTAAAAGAGTGCTGCCATATTAAAATGCGCTAGTCTTAAAAAGCTAAAGAACACGAATGCCGAGATGAAATGATACTACAGATAGTCGTTTCTCTCAGGTTTCTCTCGACAAATTCGTGCTCTTCAACATTTCTCTTTGAGATAATAAAAAGGAAATTATACCATGTACATCCTTGATATTGGGTTAGGCCCATGAAAATGATATTACGTTGTGCCCTTGCCCTTCTCACAGATCCAGCTAATGAAAAGAAATATACTTTTTGTTGTGCTTTTTTTAAAGGGCAAGAACGGGATTTTAATGTTACGAATTTATGGTATATTTCTAAGGGATTTCAATGCATTAAGCAAATAATGAAGAAAATTGTTTCCAAACTCAAGCTGGGTTGGTGCTTAAAATATGGTAAATAAGGTAAGTGATTGCAAAGTTACAATTGGAATGGCAGAAATGTACTACTCAAGTGCAATTGATATTATTATTATTTTTAATACACGTACATGATGATTATGAAACCAATTACATCGACAAGAAATACTTGTTGAAATGTATTGGATTTTTTTTTTAAAAAAAAATAGACAAACTTAAGAACAGCAAGATGCATACAAAAAGGCAAAGGCCATGGGCAACGGAAACCAAATGGTATGGACGAAACATAATATATATATATATATATAGAGTTTCTAATCAGGGATTTTTTATTATATTAAAATTATGAATAAAGTAAAAGATACATTGTAATGGATCTCATATGCATAGGGCCACGATTGGGAGTCCCAATTTTTAACACAAATTGGGCCACCATTGATATTTTTCTTAATTCTTCTAAGATTTTTATTTTTTTTTCTACGACTCGGATTTGAATTCTATTTTTTTTTTGTCTTTTTTATTTCGGATAGGAGAATTTTATTACAGAATAATATCTCGAATTTGCTTACCTTGCTAAATTCATATTTTTAGGCTTGTTATAAAAAAGGCTCAAAACTCTAATTTTATTCATTAATTATTCAAAAACATTTGTTTCTTCAATCAGCAACCCTTTTACGTTTCCGTTTCATCACCACCAAATTAATAATATTATTCTTTCCATTTTATTTTTGTCTTTTTTCTCACTTATTATTTTTCAATGCTCCATATTTTTCTTCTCTTTCTTACACAATCTTCAACACTAATTCTTCTTCTTCCTAGATAAGATTTATTTATTTATTTATATTTCTTGGTTACATGTAATTTGTATATAACATATGGCACAAATATAACTCACACTTGAATAAGAGGTCTTTTGATCTTTTCTTAAAATCAGTAGGCAAATTTGAAATTAGGGTAATCACTTACAATTATCGATCCAGTTATACACTATAATTTTTTATAGCTACTATTTGAATAAAAAATTAAAAAAATATATTAGATTACATAAGGACACAATTTAATCTTTTTTAAGCTTCTATATCATTCAAATCACTTTTTTTTAGTATTTACTTTAAATTTCTTTATGATTTCCTATTAAAAAATGTCTTTATTATTTGTTTATGATACAACACTGTTCATTTCTTCTTTTATAATTGTTGCTCCTGAAAACACTTATGAGAGAAGATGTGGAGGAGAGAATTAAGGAGATGGTATTAAGAATAGATAAATAGAGAAACATGGTCAGTAGAATTTAGGAAAAAATTAATAGTAAATTAGAAAGAATAATATTATTAATTTGTTGGGGCTCAATTTTTATTAATTTTTCATCAAAAAAATTTAATTATGATTTAAGGATTGAAATTTTGCATAAAAATTTGTGTTAAAAAAGAGAGTCTCCCGATCGTGACCCAATATATATATTTTATATAAGATTATTCTTATTTCAGTACTTCAAGAATTGTAAAATATCAAATGACTACAAGAAGTATTATTCCTTATCATTTTACTACTATATCTTTGCAAAACCTTTCATTTTATTACTTTTCCTTTAGGACCGTTAGTTGACTAGTAAAATACTAATTTTACCATTATGGTAAAATACACAAATAGAGGTATCAAATAACAAACATAAAATTTTTTTATGGCTCTAAATTGTTAAATAATAATTTTAACTATGAATTTATGAATAACCATGAATTTATTATAATTATAAAAATAGTGAATTGATAAAAATACTCGTAATATTTTTGTTAAAAAAAGCACAATCTACTCTAAAAAAATAAAAAAACACTTAAATATAAAAATTTTGATTTTGTAGATAAGCTTTAAGGTTTTATTTTTTATTTTTTTTGAGAATAGATTGTGTGTTTTTTTATATAAAAATATTCAGGGGTATTTTTGTCAATTTGTTACTTTTATAATTATAATAAATCTAGGATTATTCATAAGTTCATGGTTAAAATTATTATTTAATAATTTAAGGGTATAACATAATTTTTTGTCTACTATTTGATATCTCTATTTGTGTATATTATCATAAAGAGTAAAATTAGTATTTTACTAGTCAATTAACCGGTCAACTAACGATCTTAACAGAAAATTATTAAAATAAAAAATTCTATAAATATATAATAATAAAATGATCGGAAATAATATTTTTTGTAATCATTTAATATTTTATAATTATTAAAGTACTAAATTATGTGTGCAAGGCTCCGGCTGTCAGGCATACATGTACCGGCAAAAGCAGCTGCTGTTTGAGCCTCCTCGCGGCACGTGCAACAAGATCTATGTATAGTTTTTGACGTAAAATTCATACATTGATATTATATTATTATTATTATTTTCTCATCATCGATATGATCGGCACCTCGTTAATTTTGTTGGTATTGGCTAGGAAAACTGAACTGTCTTCCCCGCCAGCTGCACATCACATCATCTCCATTCTTCATGATGCTGTAATCTGTCCATAGTTATTATCTCTTAGATAATTAGCAAGCAATAGCTAGAGCTGAAACTTTTTTTTTTAATTTAAATTAAATTAAATTTTAAAAAAAGAAAAGAAAGCCCGAGTGTGTGTCGGGGACACTTGATCTGCAAAATTATGCAATTATGCCGAGTCCATCACCAATCCCACGTTCATCATCTTATCCGAATATCTCAAATACATCAGCGAAAAATCACTGGAGGTTTGTTAGTTCAGCTCGGACGAGGTCGTCGTCAGGGAAATTCTCGTATTGGCCGCATTGGAGTAACATAAACCAACTAGGCAACCTGATAATCCCTGGAAGAAATAGCAGTGATTCATCTTCAAAGCATTCGGACTTAACAGAGGAGAGTCTTGAGGCACATAACAGAAGGCATGCTCCAATTGTACATCATCAAGGCAGAATACTCAATCCTAATAATAACACTACTAGTAATAAGCTGCAGCAGGTTCAGATTGATGAAAAGAACTACGCTAAATGCAGTCCTTACTACAAAGGACTTACGGATGCATCCCTTGTCATTAATCGTGAAAGAGTAATTGTTGAATCATCATCAAGTCCTGGACGTGAAAGCCAAGCAACCACCATGGCCCATTCTACTGCAACTTATTCCACCTCTCTTTCCTCTTTCATCGTTAAGATGCAAGAATGGAGTTCTTGCTTCACTTTTAAGTACTATTCTTCTAATTATAATAGCAATAATAGTAATAGTTATAATTCTCCTGCTGCTACTGCTACCACCACCACTACTACTAGTACTAGTGCTACAACAACAACTTCAAATTATATCTCTAATACTACTAGTACTGCTACTCCCACTGCCATTGCCGGAAAGAGTGAACACGCTCATCACACTGCAGCCTCCTCTTCAACTGGAACAACAACTACGTCTGTAAATGAGAATTGTAAAGAGGTTGCTTTTAATGGTGCTGCTGCTTTATTGCTTGATAATACTAATCATAAGGAGAAGCCATTGAGGGAGAGAGTATCAGAATCAGAACCACAACCAGAATCACACTCAATCTTGCCACCTAACAAAAATGAAAATGTTTTTGTTGAATATAATAATGATAAAGATGAAGACCATCATCATCATCTGGAGGAGAACAAGGACACAAGTAATAGCAAAGGCCCAGAGATCATCCTCGAGAGCCAAAGGGATCCGTTTATATGGGCAAACATGTACCAGCCCAAAACTTTAAAAGATTTCATCTGCAATCGAGATAGAGCAATTCAACTGCAGGATTTGGTGAGATCCATCGATCTATATATGCTAATATGCCAATTGTTTATGTTTCATTTTCCATCTCGTTAATTGCTTCCTGACATTAATTATTTTGGATATAAACACACACTCAATTACACAGCAGGTAAAAGAGCGAGGTCACGGAAATTTTATATTTGAAGGACCTCCGGGTGTGGGAAAGAGGACCATGATTCGGGCTATGCTTCGAGAAGCATTCGGACATGACAGAGTCCAGGTACGTACCTGTTAATCATATTGTTTAATTAATTAAGTGCTGTCTAACACCTAATTATTTTTATTTGAAAATTAATTAGATGAGATAATAGGCATCCTTAAATTTAACGATGTTTACATACATGTTGCAGATCAGGGAGGAGAGGAAGGTGTTTGACTTGAAGGTGCTTCTCATTTCTCTCATTCTAGATACTACTAGAGTACTAGTCCTATTTATTAATTGCTTTGAATATTATTCACTTCCCTTTTTCAGTGCAACTCTGTCTCTAGACTCTAATTAAGGAGCAGCTGATACTAACTCTTTGTCAGTGCATGCACATGAAATGATTAGCATTTACGCATTGTATCTTGGAATCGAAAATGAAAACTGAAGATCAAATTACTTCTGATAATTATATTAATTTAATATATATTTTAAAAAATGAATTAAATTACAAACAGTAAGTAAATTATATAATTCTTGTCACAGGGTGAAGCCAGAGGTAGTATCCAAGTAAATATAAAAGAATCTTCACAACATATCGAAGTTAATCTCTCTGATCTGAAAGGGTATGAAAAGCATGTCATTGTTGAACTTATGAAGGAAACACAAAGCAAGATACCCACCAAAGCTTTGCAGTCTAACGTCCCAACTGATAACACCCGAGGTATTCATATACATGATTTCAATTAATTATTATATACATTAGAACTAGATGATGATCTGATGAAACCGCAACAACGCTTAATAGATTATCAACTTCATTTTTTTTTTGCAGCTATTATTTTATGTGAAGCAGACAAGCTATCAACAGATGCCCTACTATACATGAGGTGGTTATTGGAGAGGTACAAAGGGTTAAATAAGGTTTTCTTCTGCTGCTCTGATGTCTCAAAACTTCAACCAATTAAGTCGCTTTGCACTGTTATTCAGCTTCTTTCTCCTTCAAAACAAGAGGTGAATGGCCTCAATTATATATAACACATTTTTTTTGGGAGAATATAAAATTCATTTTATTTAATTTACTCTTTAATTCAATAATTTATTTAGTAATAATTTGATAAGTTTCTTCTTATTACATGTTATTAGATAGTTGAAGTCCTGGAATTTATAGCTAAACAAGAAGGAATACAACTGCCGCACCAATTAGCCGAAAAGATTGCTGACAATTCCAAGAACAATCTTCGCCAAGCCATTCGCTCATTCGAGGCCTCCCGGCAGATGAAGTGAGCAATTGAAAAAAATATTTTATTCATACTCTTCCTGAATTAGTTGGTTTCATTTCCTCTTCTCCATGCCTAAATATATATTGGATGTGATCTGGTATGTGATGTCGCGCATATGATCTGGTATGTGACGAGCTCTTGTAGGGGGGCTGGCCCCACAGCACACACTAGATCATGCTCATATGTATAAAATAATTCTTTGATAAGAATTATCTTCATTTTAACAAAGTGAGGATAATAAAAAAAATATAAATTTCAATACATTGACAAACAAAAAACAAAGTCTATAATGTATTGAAATATATATATATATATATTTTATATTTTACTAGTATTTTCACTTTAACAAAGAGAGGATGCCCTCATTTAAGAAGGACTCCATATATATATATATATATATATATTCTTAGGTGCGGATGTCTAAATGTGGATTTTGTGTGAATTGGCTATTACACCATATGGTAATAAAGTTAATTAAACAAAAACATTAAAACACTATATATGATATAATAGTGAATCAGCACAAAATCTGCATATAGGCATTCGCACATGAGAATTATATATATATGTATATATATCTATGTATGTATTATGTATATATATATATGTACACATATATATACACATACATATATATATATATATATACACACACAATATATATATACACACACACATATATATATCTGTATATATATATATATATATATACACATTACATATATATATATATGTGTGTGTGTATATATATGTACATATATATATATATATGCATATGTATGTATGTCTTATGTATTTAATTCATGTGCAAGTACATATATAAGTGCAGTTATCCATTTGTGGAAGGTCAAGTAATTTTGACTGGTTGGGAAGATGACATTACAGATATTGCCAAGAAAATTATTGAAGAGCAGAGCCCAAAACAGTAAGCTTCTTAATTCTCATCCATCTCAATCCTCGATAGTGGTTTACATGTATTATTGATGAATTAGTATATATGTGTGTGTGTGTATAGAGAGAGAAGTTTTTTCACCATTAATGACTCTATGAATATATAATATACATTACATATATTATTATATATAATTACACCATATATTGTAATAGCGTTTCCATATTTTAATAAAGTACTAAAACCTTCATTTAAAATATATATAACAAGTGAGGATGTCATTAACAGACGAAAAAAACATAGTCTTTAATATATTAAAATATATATATTTTTTATTTTAGTGGCATATCTACTTTAACAAAATGAAAATGTCCTTGTTAGAGAAGAACTCATATATATATATATATATATATATATATATAACACATGAAACTTCACCATTGAGCTAGTTAATTATATAATTTATATACATCTAACAAATTCTGATGACCTCTTTGATTGCACTTGAAGGCTATATATTATCCGAGGGAAGCTTCAAAATCTTATAGAGCATGATGTATGTCTTCACTTCATTTTCATGGTAAGCTTGTGAACGTAATCATGAGTATCTCCAATTCATTCAATAAATATTTATCTAATTAAAAATTGAATATATCAATATCCATTTGCTTTGCAGTCTCTTGTTGAAGAACTGAAAAAGCATTTGGATGTGGGATTGCATCGCCAACTTGAGGGTCTATACGATGAGTACAATGTATGTATGGGCATGATGTATGCGGCGAATAAGTTTATTGATTCTTTCTTACTTCTTCCTCTTGTGTGTGTATATATATAGCCATATTCAGATGCAGACATCTGTACGAAAAATTCACGTATATATAGTTATTTTTCAATAAAAGATCTATTCCTTTATTAAAATGAAAGATAAGTTAATAGACAAGAAAAATACACACTACAATGCACTGTGTTTTATCTTATAATTTATTAAAATTTATATTTTTTTAATCTTTTAACTTATCTCGTACTATATTAAATTAAAAAATCTGTTACTAGATAATACATGCAACTGGAATTTCTTACTAGATAATGCATGCAACTGATCAGCTTGTAGCATGCATGCATGAACGAACATGAATATGATTACATTTTTGCTTATTATTCATGCAGAGAGATGGTGGAGGTGGATTTGACAATGAGAAACCGTTCGTCTTCGGACGCACTCGAAATGAGGAGACGGGTAAGAGGCTCAACGACCCCACGAGAAATAAAAATATTCAACATTTTTTGAGAATCGAAGGTACGAAAAAAGTCATTCTTTCGTTAGTACTCATCTACTGAACTACACGACCAGATCACCACCTAAGATTTTTTTGTTCTTTTTCTTATTTTTGAGAATCTCCACCTAATTAGGAAAGTCATCTTCAGTCAGCATGGTTTATTATTCTAGCTAGTATAAAAAAAGCTTCATCATATATATATATATATATATATATATATTATAAGTTATAATTATTGGCACTCACCATCTTAATTAATTCTAGCTATATAGCGTTTTTATATTTCTATCACACCACTTAACTAAACCCGGCTGACCACAAATAATTACATTTCCGTTTCTCATGTGACATGACCTTCCCCACCTCTTTCACAGAGTTCATAGCGAAATTCATGAGCTGGTATAAAACAAAAGTGAAGAATTGCAGATTTGAGCCACTGGATCCTGCCCTCATAAAATTACCTTTCTGAATATTTAGCTCAACTAAATCTCCGCACTGCAACTACTTGGAAACATATTATTGCCGCACTGTTATTATAATTTCCGGGCAAAGCAGAAGCTTTTATGCACAAATCATGTTCTGGGTGTTGTTCGACTACTTGTAAACATATTATTGCCGCACTGTTATTTTAATTTCAGGGCAAAGCAGAAGTTTTTATGCGCAAATCATGTTCTGGGTGTTGTTTTTTTTATGCGCAAGTCTTATTACTTGCTGTTTTCATCATTTTAACCCTTTCAGCTCCGTAAGTCGCCGAGCAAATCAGATTTCAGGTCCATCACATGGTTAGAAAAAGCAATTTTGCTTTTTGAGTTTAAGTTTTTCCGCTAAAGCTATGCTAGCTTAATTTGGACACCCACTTATGTATCAATCATTTAATGACATGTATATTGTATTAATTAATTTTATTATTAATAATTAACATATGCTCAATTAGTAGATGACGTATAAGATGTCACATAAAAAAGTATTTCAATTATCTTAAGTGAGTATAAATAGCATTTTTCTTTGTTATCAAGAATATTATAGATATAAAATAATGCTCTATGCATCGAAGATAGAATAAAGTTTAGTACAAAAGGCATATATATATAAAAAAAAATTATTGACTTATAGTGAACTTCTTTTCGTCCTAGTTATTTTATTTTTAAAAAAAATATTATGTGTTATTTTATGTACTATTTTTTAAATACATATCACTATTGATAGATCTATAAAACTAAATATTACATTCACAAACTAAAGGACTAGTTTGGTATAGAGATAGTAATGGAGTGGTAAGGGGATTCACATCCTAGTACCCATCCCTGATCTTCTGCTTACGTCCTTATACCTCAGTGTTCTCGTCATAACTGTTTGAGAGAAGGGAAAAGGGATTCCTTAGGGTACTCGAACCCTAAATAACTGATATTTTTATTTTTTGAACTTAATTCAATCATGTTAAATTAAAAATATAAAATTATATTACCAACGGAAAAAAATCAAAATTAACTAAAGTAATTAAAATTCTTTCCATGAAACTAAGTAAATGTCATAAATATTACAAGATAATGTATGAAATTAAAAAAAATAAAGCTTAAACTTTGAACACATTCATAATCATGACAATATGAGCTTATTTTAACATTTTTCCATTATAAAAGTCATATGGTATAAATCATCAACAAAATTATCTCTTATTTATGAATAAAATAATTGTGAAAAATTTCATTCAAGATATTAACTTTATTGATATTATTTTTATAAATATTATGATATTTATTATTTACTTTTGTATAGTTGCAATTTAAAAATTTAAATTTCCTTAATAATTTTAAAAAATAAAATAAAAATAAAAATAAAAAAAGAAAAAGGGAGAGGTTATTTGAACTCATTAAACTACTCATTAAACCCATTTACTAAATAAACTCGCTCTTAAAATTTAAATTTTATTCTATTAATAATAAAAGAATTTATGAAAAAAGTGAATTTCTGAGTATTTTGATAAGTTTAAATAGCATCACCAAAGACACACACATGCACACGCACACGCACACGCACACACACACACACACGCACACACACACACAGAGACAGACACACACACACACACACACACACACACACACACACACACACACACACACACACACACACACACACACACACACACACACAGACAGCATTATTTGTTGTTGGTACGAGTTATAAACATTTGACAGTAACCCTAAAATTTCAATGCCGATATTCACACAAAAGTTTGCACAAAATGGTGCGTTTTGTGCAAACTTTAAAAACCTGTTCGTGCATGCACAAAACAACACACGCACGCAACAAAATCTCTCTCTCCCATCTGCTCAAGTCCCGTCTCAGTCATTGCTCCGTCCTTCATTCACCACACAGCTCCGTTCTCCATCTCAACTTCGTTCTCCGTTCTGTCTCTGCTCCCTCACTTTCTCCGCTGGATTTGTTGTTTCTCTCAGCCTCTCTCTTGCCTAAATCCACAGGCGTTGCTCTCTCAACAAAGTAATTTAAGTGCATTGCCCTCTCTCTTCCCCCAACACAATCCAAAATATCATGAACACCAGTTCAAGGAATCGAGCTCTTTTGCATGGTTCTCAGGTTGTTTTACTAGCAACTAAAAATCATAAGTTGACGGTTTTTTCAAATCAAATCCCTTAAAACTATAACAAACTACAGTATCCAGGGCATCAGCGGGTTGCATAATTTGATTCCAATTTACAACACACGCGAACAAGACCACCGCCATCCATAGGTAATTCAACACAATGTCCTGAACAAGTTAAAGATTTCAATTGGAATATAGAAATTGGGATTGTGAAATTCAAAACACTTGACAACCAAATTAGGGCAATGAATTGAAGCGACTGATATGTGAGAGAGAGCTCTCATTGCTGCATGGCGAGGGAGAAAAGAGGCGGCAGAGAGAGACTGTTAGCGGCATAGAGATGGGAGAGAGAGAGACTCGAGACTATTGCTGTCTCGTGAGTGAGAAAGGAGCCTTGCTGCACACGAGTTCTATTGCTCCCGTATCAAGCATGTGTGTGGAGTTCCCACGCAGCGAACAGTGGCTCTTATACCATGTAGTAGCCACAGTAAGGGAGCCACAACACTCCAATTGCTCTAAAATTAATCAAACAGATATTCTCTGAGCATTCAAATAAAATTACCGACAATGAGTCAAACTACAGCTTTTCAACACCAGTATCTCTTCTTGAATGATTGTCCCAACTCTTCTTATGTTAATGTATTAAGAAGAAAAAAAGAAGGGAATTTCCATAAAAGCAAGCCAAAAATACGAGGCATTTAGAAAAGTCATGCATTAACTGTACAAAAAAATTTCCAGCAACAAATTATACAAACTGCCAAAAGCCATGTGGGATTCATTGAACTGCTAATCTCTGAAGGTGATCCAAAAAGACCTCAAAGCTAACATCATCAGTAAATATGATGTCCCCTCCCGGAATTTGAGCATCAGTGTTATAAGTTGCAGAAGGATTAAGTTTTGCCAGAAGAAAGCGAGCCTGTAAAGGTTAACATGTCAGTGGGAACTAACTCCTACCTTTCATACGAATCAGGGTCTTGACTAGATTAAAAAGCCATATCAATAACCACGCATCAGGGATCAAGTGTCAATACATCTTAGCAAAATGAGCCATGAAATTAATCTATCTTGCCATTAATTTAGGGCTTATAGCTTCCTGCATTATAATAAGAATCGTGTGTGTGTGTGTTTACCTAAATACTATGCATTGTTGATGGAGGACATTATTAGGAGATTTTAAGATTTTAATTGTTTTAGAACCTTTTGATTAATAAAACCCTTCTTTTATAATTCCCTTTAGGATTATCTATCAAAATATATCTTATAGAGTCGTTTGGATTAGAGCGTCCATAATTATCAAAGAGTGGTTTTATTAATCAAAAGGTTCTATCTAAAACAATTAAATCCTAAAATCTCCTAATAACGTCCTACATCAATTGTGGTCGAGTTTGAAGCGACTAGAAATAACAAATAAGGACTAAAAATTAAGTGTAGACATCCATGGGCGAATGCCCAAGGACATCCTTCCCAGGAGAGAGGAGGCAGCAAACTATTATCGTCCACAATGAACCTCCCATCTGCTTAACATTATGAGAGCTACCAACCTGTGAGCCATGTTGATCACAAATGACAAGACGAGGTACTGGAAACCTTTCCTTCATTATCGCATCGGCATCATCATGAGGAGCTTGCAGCAACTGTGCAAATGCCTGCAAAGATAAATTGAATTTAGAACAAGAAAAAAAGTAACATAGGAAGAGATAAACCCACCAAAATAAGTAAAAAGAAAATCTTGAAGTAACCCATCATTAGTTCGGGATAGAAGCAAGAAAATACATTGACAAGCAGCACAATATACAATATTGAACATATAATATTACATGTGAGGGCACACTAATAGGAACACAAAGAAGGTGGAATGGAGTCAAGAATAGAGTAAAACTGATAAACAAAAGAAAATTGCAGATACATTTCATTGAAGTGCATACTCTGACTACCAAGAGAGAGTCACACGTACAACATGGTAGCTATTAGCTAAAGCAGGCTTTCTCAATTAGCATTAAAATCAAACTCCATGACAAAATTAACTACCTGATGCTCAGGTTGATTATGGTATCCAGCTTTTCTCCACTGAGCAATGGTTGCACCATGAAAGATAACAACAGTGAAGTAAGAATCTAAAAGCAGGATTCTGTCAGCTGCAATGGCAGCAACATCAAGGAGAGCAGGTTCAGGGCCTGAATGAAATGAATAAGAAATCAATGAAGGCTGAATCATCACTACTGAATTGGTAACATTTTCTCGGTTCAGGATCATTCTAAAATACGCTGTCTCATCCGGGCTGTTATTAAAGACCTACAACAAAATAATCAAAAGAATTAAAGCACAATAAGATCTAAGTGAATGAGTAGCAAAATGATTATAGAGCTTAAACATCATTAGAAGCCAAAGCAAGTGTGATTATTCAAGAAAGAAGAAGTACCTGAACAAACTGCGAACGCCGTAAATGAAACATAAACTGAGGAAATATTGAAAAACGAGGAGATAAGCTGAAAGAAGATGGGCTATCCTTCTGGTAGTCTCCAAACCGGGAACACATATGTATCAATGCTTTATCCAGCCATCTTATAGGGTCAAACTCGGCCTTCATCACAATTGCATTATGTCATTATTGGCATGATGACCACATGCACAACAGTCAGAAATTGCAAGAAAGAGAAAATAATATACGCCATAAAGTGTTTAAAATAAAATCTGCCATTGATCTAGGACTATATATATTATAAAACTACATGTGAACTGAAGCCTTTAATAATTGAGATTATCTCTAAAATGAGCTGTTCCAACGTGCAATAATTTTAGTATCAGATTCATCTCAGATATTTAAAGTGCATGATTACAAGGGTGTTCTGACAAAACTACCAACACATTTAGGACGTCAGGCTTTTAATGTTCATATTGTAAAGCCTATGTAATAAAGGCACTCCATTTTAGCCGGTATTTTCAGTATAGCTTACTGTCAACCTTGCAGTGGGCATTTTCCATACCAAAACCATGGAACAGATAACTATTCATTCTGAAGAGCAAGTGCAAAAGTAACTATGTCCAAACTAAGGCACGAAAATTATTTGTTAAACATGTTCCAATCTTAAAGCAAGGATATAAGGTAAAATGCCTCTCTTTAAAGGAAAAATTTTAGGAGCAATTCCAGTTAGTTATGTTGGAACGAAATATTAAGTGTCAAAGTTATAAAGATTACCTCAATTTCCATTTTGAAAGAAACTAAGCGTGCCATGACCACAGCAGCTGCTTCTTGGTCAAATCCAGCAATCAAGTCCTAGAGTATTTAAAAGTAGTTTCATAATGTGATTTCAAAAAATTCTATCAAATTCCTCTTGAACAAAAATATAGCAGTACAGGAAAAGCAGAAATAATAAAACGATACTAATGAGGGGTAAAGAAACAATCCTCAACTACCTGAAAGAAGAGAAAATGGAAATTCACATTTTCCAGAAAAAGAAAATGTCAAGTCAATAATCCCTGATGCACTGAGAAACACTTGATGATATATTATTTCTATAACAGGATAGATAGACACAATCTCATACATTGGACTCTATGTGATACAGAACTTTCATTCAACTTTTCTCCCAAACATTCTTGTCTCACTGAACTAGCATGATTCATTCGACGTACACGGGAAGAGTAACAACAATGTAAAGAGCAAAAGGAAAATATGAGCAAATTCATTAATCTAAAATTCTTTGCTATTGCAGCTTTTTTCTTAGGAAACCATCTAAAAATTGGAAACACTGAAAATCAGTGAGGCAAGCATTTTCAGCTACTTGTATGCAATTCTGTGCATAAAATGCATCCACTTGCAAAGTAATGCAATGCCTACCATTCCAAGTAGTGATACCCAGCGTTCGTCTTTACTTTGACTCCTAAACAGATTCTCTGACCATATTATATACTTGGTGTTCAAGTTTCACAAAAGTTGAATACTTGAGGACCATACAAAGAGTGTCAGGATAAAGTTAACATCACTCACTCTTTAATATGATTTTTCATACCTTAAGATAAGGAATCAGTAACTTATTCAAGAAGCGCAGCCCAAGAGGCAAAGGTAACTACAAGAGGGACAAGAGGTCAGAAGTGCTTGCCTGTACGCTTCCCGGTCCAGCAACCCATCTTCTTGAAAGAGTTGTGACACGAAGTCTCATTTGGCCACAGTTATGTTGGTAACTGTAGCAAAATAACAATACGAAGTCAAATGATTTCATCTTTGCCAAGCACAATGGAAAGGAAAGTATACACAGGAAGGCAGGAGTTTCAAGTTCGTACTAAGTCAAAAATTGGAAGTAAAATTGATTGCTTGTGGGTTGTAGAGTAGCATCAGGGACTTCTTTCTTTACAATTTCAAAAACTAAACATAAAGATGTAGCTTTATCAAGGCCACACATCTTCCATGCACTGGTATTACCCTGACCGACAACAGTGTCAGAACACAAAGGACCTTTCTGCACCAAGTAGCTAACAATTAGACATTAGAAATACAGCCACCCAGACTAGAGAACTTCGTAAATAATTTCTATTGTACCTTTTCCAGAGAGGCACAGGGGCCAATAATACCCTGAACTTTGATATCCTTAGAGCAGTTAATCTCAAATATACCACTGCATGCCAAAAGAAAGAGATTAAGATGGATATCCTGCTCCAGTAATTCTAAATTCAATAATATTAGGACAGAGAAAGATCTTGTTGAAAACAGAGTCAGCTCCATCGATGTAAGCATATATCAACTTGGCAAGTAATAAATATTTTTGTCAAGTGGATTAAATTTAAAATGAAGGGTCCATGGCCTTAGTAGAAGAGCCAGCAAAATTCCATCCACTGTCCCCAAAAAAAGTATTGGTTATCATGTTAAACTGCTGAACCAATCAATGATTGAAGTTGCAAAGGAAGGAGAATTAGTAATAGTTAAAACAGGCAAGGGATAGATTGTCTGCAATTCTAGACAAAAAGAAGTATAAGATGAAATTCATGAAGCCATACTTTGATGATAGTCCAAGATCATAGTCACCAGAGTGGAAAACACGCCTAAGGGAATCCTTGAATACTGCATGGCCAAAACTTTCAGAAAGCACAACAAGCCCTCCAGTTTTCTCAACTGCAACTTTGAGTTCAGCAACCCCTACCTAGACAGAAAAGAGAAACAATTAGAAATTACTTTGGAACACACGAAAGGAGTGCTAAGATTTTAAAATGGTACCTGGTCAAGGGCACAAGCAAAGAGATCAAGAACGTGTCCCTGATGTACAAGCTGCTTTGAGAGTGTATCATATAATTTGACAGCTTTATGATAATGAGGAGCGGAATCTTTATCGAGGTCCTTGTGAGAACGAATTGGCTCAGATAGGTTCTTGGACACAATCTATATATGTAAAAACGAAGAAGCAAGAAATATGAAATGAAGTTGTTGGTGGGCTATGCTTAATGGTGAAAATGATGTTATTTAAAAGAATTAGAATTATAAACAAATGCTTGCAGGTTTACCGCAGCAGGACCCTCGGTAGAGGGACCACCAACAAAAGCCAAGATTCTAGCACCAGAACCAGGAACGCAAGCGCCTAACAAAGTGGCAGCAATGCTTAAGGCGGTGCCAGTGCATCTGGTAGAGCGCTGATCGGGTGGAACAGGCCAAGGATCTTTCTGAAGCTCCTCAAGGACAGAATTGAGAGTGAATTCACAATCGGAGGCAGGCAAAAGGAAGCGTGCAATGGTATCAGAAGACAGGCCATCTCTTACACCAGCAATGACACCCGTAGAGGGCTTGGGCTTCTTGAGAAAGAAATTTAACTGCTCGAGAAGCTGGTCCTTCGAAACGTCTTTCGAACCCTTGAAGACATAGGTCTTGGGAATGATCTGGCCAAACCCTCCTAATTCATGAACTTGAACTAGAGTACCAAAAGTGATAAGACCGACGAGAGAATTGTCAGGCAAAAGATCGATGGCCTGAGAAAGAGCGGATTTAAGAAAGGACATCTCCTCTTCGATGATGCAAGTGTCAACAACAAACATGAAAACCGGAGGGACGGAAGATTTCTCGCCGGGACCAGGAGGCTCGTACTCGATGGTAGTGTACTGAGGGAAGAGCTCAGCTGGGAGATTATCGTCGGTGATGGAGGCGTAGTGAGGGGGGAAGTGATTACGTTGGAAACAGAAGGGACAGATCCAGATCTTGGCTGCAAAATCAACTATGGAGAATGGATTGAGGATTGAGCGGCATGTTCGACACCGAAGGGGAGCATATGGCAGAATAGGCATGCTATTGTTGTTAACAGGGAATGCCTTGATTGGAGTGTAGATGGCTGACACTGGCACCACGCAGTTGCTTGCTTCTTGCTTCGTCCCTGGAATCACGTTCCATGGCATCCTCACCCCGTCTTGAGCCTCTAGGTCCATGAATTCCGCCATTTTTATTCTTCCTCAATTGAATTCAGCACGTTTCGATGTTGTTTGCGATTGCAACTCCTCGAAGAAGAAGGTCACTCTCTCTCTTCCCTCTCTTTAATTCTTTTTGGCCGTTACACTCTTTACAGCCTTGGTGAACTACTACTCTACTATTACTAGGCTAGGCTGCCCTTCAGAGTTCCTTTCTTTGATTGATCGTCTTCGTCTCTCCTCCCTGTCTGGCTCCTCTATTTTAGTTTTTCTTATTTTAATCTAATAAATATAGATAAAAGCGTTTAATTTATTTTATTTATTTAACCGCAATCTAAAACCCTAACAAGCCTGGATTTTAATTTATTAATTACAATTATATTTATTTATTTTTTGATTAGTAGTATTGAAAGTTAATTAATTTGATTGAAAATACGAAATTGTATGAAAGAGTAAAAAAGCATACATTTTATTATGTTATCTGTGTAGCCCGTATGTATAGTTATGGCAGCGCAATGGTCAAAATTTTCGTTCTTTTTTTTTTGGGAAGAGACGCAATGGTCCATTTTAATAAGGTAAAAAGGAAAATGCTTCCTGGCGAGAACGCGTGTGAATGGGGAGGCAAAATGGCAGCGCGTTCCAGTTAAAAAAAATAAAAAATTAATCAACAATTGCGAGACAAACAAAATTAAAACGCTTCCAACAAACAATACTAGAGATAAGTAAATCTTTGTTTCAGCGTTTTCAAATATTCAAACACAAATTAAAACTTTCTGATCTAGCATTTTTACAAATTAAATCAGTTAAGATTAGACTAAAATACTCATTTAACAATAAGTTATTATAATTTTTTACAATATTTTTCTCCAACATAAATTTAATCTAATAAATTAATTTTTTTTAAAAAATCTAAATGTACCATGTACTGTAAATTAAAGAACAAATGTATGAAATAATATTTTGGGTCGTGTTGTCGTGTGCTGCTATCGAGAGAGAGAGGAAAGAAAATGACAAATAAAATGGTGACCAGCTATTGCTTACTGAATCTGGATCTAGAAGTGGCGAAGAAAATGGCCACGGTTGCTTGTCTTTTTTCTTGTATTTGGCATTTTGTCAACAACCTCGAAACTTCGTTTTTTCTTGTGTTGAGTCAGGCGAGTGGTTTGGCCAATACTTTCATGGTGTGTTTGGTTAATAATTATTTATTAGAAAAAAATATTTTCACCATGAAATTTGATGTAATAACCTATTTTATTTTATTTTTTAAAATAATTATTCATTTCATATGATAAAATAATTAAAATAATTAAAATAATTATGCATATGATAGAAATTAATTCAGTCACCAATATTATGATAGAAATTTGATATTTGTTTGACCGAATTTAAAAGTAACATTTTATTTTTTTTTTCAAAATCCAAAATGCAGGGTTTGGATAGTGAAATGATTTTTTAAATAAAAATTTTATAAAACAAAAAGGTGCGTTTAAACTAAATCTAAACAAAACAAAATATTTTCTTAAGTCCCAAACATTACACTCGCCATGGTCATCGTTACTCTCTCTCTCTCACACAAACGGCACTCAAACCCTAGGCATGCTCATCGATACTCTGATCAATCTCACAAACATTACTCAAACCCTAGCCACACTCGTTACACTCTTAATCAATCAGCCACTACCACCACCCAAACCCTAGCCGGCCGCCAATTCCCTAACTTTAGTTTTCCATATACAATTGGCCACTGCCATCACGAGCGAACGGTGAAGCAACACCCAAATCACAAACCCATTGATCGAATTCGTCGTTACTGATCGGGTTCTCTCATTATTGAAGATTTTGGTCCTTTCAGCGAAGCATTTGCAAGGTAAATGCTTAGTTTCTGTATTTGATTCTAGCATGTATGCTTTAGGCGAGAAATTTGTTTGCTTGTGAGAAGAACTTGATTCAATCTGCCTTAGAACTTGATTGGGTCTTCCTCGTGAGCTTTCATTTTCATCATATTGCCAATTTTGGTTAGTAATTGGTCATCATAATTAAGAAATTATTTGATTTTGTTTGCCACACAGCCCATTGTTTGAATGTGGAGAAGATGTTATATTGTTAATTTTGGTTAGTTGGCCTGATTTCACTGTTTCTTGACATCAGCCACTGATTCTTCAACACCCTCACTTGTGTACTGATACCCTACAATTAACATGTTCATTTTATATTTCTTGCGGAAAGTTCGAATACAAAGAGGCTTGTGCAAGCAAAATTGGGAAAAGATCCAATGGTGGAGACTAGCTTTTTGCCTGACAGGTCTGATTTCTCTTTCTTCCTCTTTTTTGCTTTTGTGTGTGTACAAATTTTGGCCTAACATATGAGCTTTGGGGTGTTGAGGAAGATCTTTCAGTGAGAGAGAGGCGGAGGAGCATTCTGAGAGTGAAAGGTTGCGGCGATAGTGGCTTCGTAGGCAGGAGTGAATTCAAAGTACACTTTTGTTCTGACTTTTGACTTATTTAATTTTTTATATGGGAAAAAACAAGTTTTCCTTAATGAAGTTTATATATGTTTCAGATGAGCCCCTTCAAATCACTTATAGGTATTGGGATGGAGCTGGCCATAGATGAGTTATCCATTAGTAAAAGTGGTAGGATTTGTGATTGATTGTTGTATTTAATACTTGTCATTTGGCAAAATATAATTGACTCATTGCATATTACAATGGAACATGTTTCAATTGTGCTATGACATTCATTTTTTGTTGTTGTCAGTGTGTCTTGTCTTGTGTAATAGTATTGGCTGAACAGACTCAATTGACTTGTAAATGATTAGGAAACTTGGCTGTTTCTACTGAAGTGATGAATCCTTTTCCTTCGCTCTTTCCATCTTTATCTCTGTTTTGGTGTGGAAATATATTAGCTATTGCAAACTCGCTACAACTCAATCTAAGTGATTCAATAATTTTCTTTAAATATAAATCATATTAGGTTACTGGGTTTAGGTACTCAATCGTTTTATGTTGTCTCTTTATTCTTCATAGTTTTTCACTTTGATGATCACAGAGATGTACGGACGATTGCTGATGCAACTAGAGAAAAAGATGAGGCATATATATCTTCTTTTCAGTTATAGGGTGTGCTTGGGATTGAGGTTGGGTAAGTTACAGCACTAAAGTGTTTGGTAAACACTAGCTGCTGTAGCTTGGAAGCTATATTAATATAATTTTTTACTTGTATGATGAAAAATATATCATATCTTTAACATTTTTGTCAAAATTATTATTTAAAAATTATATTTACTATATACTATTAACTTTTGTTGCATAGTTATAGCTTTTTTTCACAGCCGCTGTAGCTTAAAAGCTACGGCACCTCAATTCCAAACAGACCCATAGTATCTCTCTCTAAACACCTGAAACCACCAATATATCTCTAATTATTGGCTGACTAAAATCTATGAATAGTCCTAACTAGGAAAATTGTGGAGAGGCACTGGTATGAAAAGAACAAGCATATCTTCCTTGCTTTTAATTATTGGTTGATTAAAATATGTGAATAGTCCCAACTGGGAAAATTGTGCAGAGGCACTAGATGGGAGGTAATTTCTCTCTGTCCTTACTCTGCTTCAGTTCTTTGGAGATTTTATCAAATTCATTCCTTATAACCCCTTTACTTCCTATTTTTGTCATTTTCTTATTTAAGGGCATCTTGTTGTTCTAGACTTTATTTATTATTCATATTTATCACTCTCTGATACTGCCTGCTAGTGTTGCTAGACTCTTTAAATTCATGATCAGACATGACTTGTTGGCTATTCTTTTAATGTCTGTGGCTGTCCCCAAGTCATTCCTGAAATTTTTGCATTAATTATTAAGTTGCTGAAATGTGTTGCTTTTATTTAAATGCAGGTATATCTTATGAAGAGAAGTCTTTCCCATCTACCATTCCTCAACGACAGGAGTTCAATAGTAGTGCTTTTTCCTCCAACCTTGAGCAATTCGTGTGAACAGATTCAGGATGAATTTCCATTATGCCTATCGCCTTGAGCTTCCTCCCTTTTCTAGTCTACTTGAAACTTCCGACAACAGCTAAATCTATGGTACTTGCCTTGGCTCGGGTACTCCCCTTCTTTTTATAATCCAGTTCAAGCATCATCCTATTAAGGTATATTGATCTGAGAAGGAAGCACTCTTCTATAAACCTTCCAATATAAGGTCTAGTAATAATGCCCTTCCTAACTTATTATTGTTTTTTCAAATGCAAAATGTAAAAAGCCAAAATAATTGCAAGGTAATTATTAAATGGACTTTGTAAGGTAGACCCACTCTTCGAGATCAAGTCATTTGCTCTGTTAATCAAAGTACAATTATTGGTAAATACTAATAAGTTAGGAAGGGCATTATTACTAGACCTTATATTGGAAAGGAAAAGTATGTGAATCACTTTCACAACTGCAAAAGCCAAAAAGTAAATGGATGTACTGTAATTAAAAAAAAAACTTAAAACTTTTTTTTTTGAAGTTATATGGCATCCTCTTGTCATTGTAGCCTAACTAACTAAGGTTTTTCTTGAAAATGGTGGAAAGCCTCGGGTTGCTGACTTTGTTCATGGTTCTGAAGGGATGGGAAACATATCTCTAACTCCTCTCAGAGCAGGCTAGCAGATTCACGCCTATTCCATGAAGACGGCTTTGCTATCTGATGTGTATGTTTTCAACACTTTGATGAGACTATATGCTGTTTGTGGGCTCATCAAAGCTGTTCACAAGTTGTTCTACTTTCATCACCACCCTCGAGCTCAACGGGATTTGGTCTCCTGGACCACCCTCATTCAAGCTTACGTTAAGATGGGCTGTCCTGCCGAATTCATTCTCTCTTTCTTCGACATGTGCCAAGCCAATCTGAGACCCGATGGGATGATCTTGGTAATTGTGCTCTCTGCCTGCTCCAAATGGGGAGATTTGAGTTTGGGTACTAAGATTGATAGGTATATCACTGATAATCATCTCAATCTCAATCCAGATGTCTTCATACGCAATGCATTGATCGATATGTACTTGAAATGTGGCAGTACACCTTCTGCCCGTAGGGTATTTGATGAGATGCCCGTCAAAAATGTGGTTTCTTGGAACTCTATGATAGCGGGCCTGGCTTAGCAGGGCAAATTCAAGGAAGCATTGGACATATTCTGGAGAATGCAGGGTTTAGGTCTTAAGCCCGATGACTTTACATTAGTCTGTGTTCTGAATTCTTGTGCTAATATAGGGTGGCTTGAGTTGGGCAAGTGGGTTCATACATACTTGGATAAAAATCATATCAACGCTGATGTTTTTATAGGAAGTGCACTTGTCGATATGTATGCCAAATGTGGAAGGATATATCAGGCCTTTGGGGTGTTTCTAGGTATGAAATGCAGAGATGTCTATTCAGATACTGCCATGATCGTTGGCTTAGCAATTCATGGGGAAGCTTTGTATAGATTCTCTGAGATGTCTCTAGTGGGAATAGAAGCAGATGAAGTAACATTTGTTGGTATCCTCTCTGCTTGTAGTCATGCAGGGTTAGTGGAGAAGGCTGTAAACATTTTTTGGGACATGTCAAGGGTCTACAACCTACAACCTCAAACTGAGCACTATGGTTGTATGGTCGACCTCTTTGGTCGTGCTGGACAAATAAGTGAGGCACTTGATCTCATAAAAAGCATGCCACTTGTGCCTGATGCCTTTGCTTTGGGGGCATTACTCGGAGCATGTAAAATTCATGCAAAACAGAGGTCGAAGTTGGTGAGGATTGAACCTGAGGGAGATGGTGCATATATACTCATGTCCAACATTTATTCCTCTAAAAACAGATGGAAGGAAGCATTGACGTTGGGAAAGACAATGAAAGAAAAGTAGGTGAAGAAGACTCGTGGTTGTAGTTCAGTCGAAGTTTATGGTGAGTTTTATGAACTCAGGAAGGGAGACAAATCACACCCAAAAACTGTAAAGATATACAAGCTGCTGGAAGAAATAATGCATCAGTAAAAGGATCATGTATATGTTGCCCACAGCAGTACATTTTGATTCTATAAATAGAGATCAAGAAATGTTGGCAATTTTGCTCAGTTCATCTCCATTCACTGGTTTGACATCAAGGACTTTGGGGAGCTTCAGTGTGTTTTGAAGGTAAGTAAGAGAATTGTAGTCAATCATATACCTTGTTCTTGTCAATACAAAGTTTTCAAGTAGTTGTCAATGAATCCACTTTGAAGTGTTATGACAAGTGCATCTCTCATAAATTTTGTTTTGCTGGTGATATTATCTACACGTTCCATTGAAATGCTTGTAATAATGAATTTCTGTAAATGAAAGTCTTCGATTTTCATGCTAGAGTTTACTGCAGCTTTTACTGGGAAACTGAAATGAAAAGCAATCATCAATCATTCAAGATATTTTTTATGTACTTAGTTTGTGTTAAATATGAGTTTTGATTTTTTGTGCCTTCAAGACCTCACATGGTAGTCGGAAGATTGTGAGGAGACATCTGGCCAGCAGCTCTAACTGCATAAAAGTCTATGGTCACTGGTGGTAATGATAAAATCAAAAGGGTTTTAGCTAGATTTCCAGAATCTTGAGCATTGCAATAAGGCATTCCTTACTTCAAGATGCCAATGATTTGAAAGTCCCTTCTGAAATAGATTTCAACATGATGGTGCCAATAACTGATCAAAGACACCAAACTTGACCTGACCAACTAGGCTTTCATGAGTCGGCTCTTTACAGCATTATAATAAAGTCATAGATTTAACTGTGTTCTTCTGCAAGAATTGAGGCTGCCCTTCAGCAAAGTTTTTAATTCTTCTGTTTGAAGAAGATTGAACTGTAAAATGCCTTAAGGAAGCACAAAATATCCAGAGCAAGATGGGAGTGATGAATTTGGCAGAATATTTTCAGTACATGCTAAATTTCTTGACAAGTGAAATAAGATCAAAATTGTGGGCTGATTTCCAGCAAAGACCTCTTTTGATGGGCTATATAGCAGATTGAATGATTATGAAAGACATACATTCTGACCGCTAGGGAAGTTTTCTTGGGATCAATTGAAACTTTTTTCAAGTTTGTTTTCCCTTCTTCACAATTGTCCAAATAAATGAACGGAATAAGAGATGAGGTGTGACAGCACACAATCTAGCTTGCGTGCCCACCTCCTATAAATTATAAACCATCCAGCTTGATGCCTACGAAGGGATTTGAAACAATACTACCATATTTTTTTCACAAACGCTACATATATCACGTAAGCGTTTGGGTGCAATTTGTTAGGCCAACAACAGCTATCCTAAACTATCTATTTATTTAAGTTAATCAACTCAGTTTTTATTAGCTAACACTAGCACAGTAAGATCTACAGACCCAAGTACAATCAAATCGAACTCTCTTTGGTGAAAACATATTTAGGTAGAAATTTTATCACTTTAAAATTTGTAAAGAATCAAAAGATCCATGAATTATTAGTAGAATAATCGCTTCATTTGCATGTTATTTGATTGGGAGAAATGGCTTATTGTCTATCCAGAGCAGCTTGCAATTGCAGCCTTCTAGTGTGATGAGTTTACTGATTTTTTTTCCTTTGGACCTAATTTACAAACAATTAACTAGAAAATAATGAGGAGAAATTTACATTTTACGCCACTGAAGTTGCAGAGGACTTGTACATTCTTGTGTCTTCTTGTCATCTTGTGTGCTTGAAACTTGGTTTCACCATGCCATTGTGCCTTTTATCCTTTTTTTTTTTTTGAAATGCCTTTTTTCTTAATTTACTTTTCAATTAAAGTTCCCTGTCATAATTTGAAGCCTTAAAGCCAGTGGATTAAAACCGCTGGCCAAAGTATGGACTGCAGGGATCAGGACAGATTTTTTTTCTGATTTTATTATGTGGTACCTTATGGTCAGCAGCAGATTCTTTTAAATTTTAATTATGATGCAAAGCCTCTTTGTATAATCCTTTTTAAAATTTTATGCCAATGTTTATTATGTAAAATTATAATAATATTCAAAACTTTGGGGGAAAAAAAATGAGAGAGATTAATTTGGTAACGATTAAAAAAAAAGGAACATTTGGCACCAAAGTTTTCCTATATATACATGCACGCCGACCCTACTTTTGAGAAATTTACATATATAGCCATTTTTTAAAATACATTATCAAAATTAGCCATAGAACAAAATTTGTTTAAATATTAATCACATACACTTTATTTAGACTAAATTATTCCTGCTCATTTCTCACGCCAACAACAAAACACAAATCATGTGATCTCAACAACTAAACACAAAATCCACAAAACTCCTCAACTTTACTTCTTAAACTCTTTCCAACAACTAAATACAAAACTATTCCCAATTTATATGCATCAAACAACAATTGTTACCTAACATTGAAGACAAAATCGATCAAAAAAAAAAAGGGTCAATAAGGAATAAAGGTTAGTATTTTTAAAATTTAGATTGTAAGATTAAGTGAGTTTTATATATGAGTTTTGTAGATATTTATAGCTTTGTCAATTTTTATTATAATGTGGGTAGATATTTGCTTGTGTGAATCCAAAAATTAAGAAAAATCTAGTAAATTTCGTGTTTTTGAGGAAATTTAGTGTTTTTGTGTGTAAATTTCACGATTTAAAAAATCAAGTGTGAGCAATGGTGACCATCGCCCACGAGAAGTGCAGGCGTTGAAATCCATTGCCCAGGCGATGGTTGCCATCCCTCGCAAGAAGCCCGGATGCTAGAAAATAAAAAAAAATACTTCCTAGACCGATTCCAAATCCGGACCACTTTTCCCAAGTCCTTGTATTTTTTCCTACCACCATGCAAAAATTGAGCTCAAAACGAGACGGTCACTCTGGCTCGCGTCTTGGGGTTTGGCCATGGCTTGCGGTAGTGTGTTGTTTTTTGTACAGAAAAGTACACTTTGCCGCAACTTCTCTATTTTTTATCGTGCCATTCAGTGTTTTATGGTTCCTAAATTCCTAAGCCCCTCCACAAAGTCTGAACTCGTTCCGACATGTTTGTATAATTTTTTTTTATTTTTGCAATTTTTAACATTAGAAAATATAAAAAAATAGTTCCAGGACCTGATTCAAAATAAGGACCACTTTTCCCGAGTCATTGCATTTTTTCCTACCACCGTGCAAAAATTAAGCCCAAAACGCGATGGTCACTTTGGCTCACAACTTGTGCAGGCGATGGCAGCATCGCCCGCAACCTATACAAGCGATGGAATTCGCAATCTGTCCGGATGATGGCTCCACTGCGAGTGATGGTAACCCATCGCCCGTAGCCGTGCTTGTAATTTAGTTCATTGGAATTCCAATTTAGTTATTAGCATAGTTTTAATTCTTAAAAACATAACAAAAGTAAAATAATTTTATGTAGCAATTTATCAAACGTCTTGTGTGTATTATATGTTTGCACTATTTTTTTGGCAATTGGTTTTTCTAGTTTAATCTTCCAACTCCACTATCCTTAACAACAAAAAAACAAACTTTACAATTTCACACAACCATCAAAACAACTCCTACAACAATTCAGTCACAATTGCACCACAACACAATACAACTATATAGTTCAATAAACAAAATGTGTTCAAATGAGATTAGAAATCCTCTCTAAAATCGAGTTCGAGATATGCTTGGCGAGTGAGCTTGATGAGCCAAAACGCTTCTTTTGTCTTGCTAGAGAGCTTGATGTAGATGATGAAAACAAAATTCGGTGAACCAAAATGTAAGAACTCGAACTGAAAACTAATGCAAAGAGTTTTCAGAGTTTGATGCTCTTTGAGAGGCAAGGGCATTGATGTCCGAAAGTTATGTGCTTGGTTATTAAAGTATGAAAGTTGTGAGTGTGGTTATTTGAGTAATTGAAAAGTGGAAAATGGCTATATATGTAAATTTCCCCCTAATTTTGACACTTCGTAGTGGGATATATAAGGTGAGCAAATTGCTTCTATGAAATTGGATCATCATATATGGACGTTAAAAGATGGCAGATTCACATTCTTGGACCAATAAGTGAAAACAATCTTTCATTACTTCTTGAGGAAAAATATAGTCGTTTGTTGATCTATTTATCTTCGATTTTGTGATGTAATGATTAATTTTGTTTTCCAAAGTTTGTTTGACATTTTTTTCTTTTTAAATAAACCTAAAGAAAGGCATAATATGTTAAATGATAAAGAAGCTTCATTGTTTATTTAAAAGAGACAAAGCCAAGTGAAATCCTATAGATAGCTCATATAATAGCAAATTAAAATGGGATTAATAAAATCTGTACTTAGGCATCTCCCAAGAGTTATTAAGTAAAGACTTCTTAATTTCTTATAGAGGAAAATCCCACCATGTCAAGTCGGAGAAACTTAAACTGATATTGGCTAAAGTGTCTGCAACACCATTACCTTATCTATAGATATAAGAACAATGAAATCACATAAAATTTATTATAGTTAGGCAACTGACCCACCTAGTACGGAGTTGCCGAGGAGAAAAGATGTCACTTTTTAGCTAAGAATAAGCAGTCATCAAATCACATTTTAACAACAATGAATATCAACCCTTATAGTAAGCAAATTCAATAGCACTGATAATAGCATAAAGTTCTGAGGAAGTTTGATTCTCAATTAAGATAGCAAAACACCACAAAAAAGTTCCATGAGGACCTCTATAAATAGCACCACAAGAAGCTGGATCCGTATTCCCTTTAGAGAAACCATCAACATTAACTTTAACCCAAGAAAAAATCGAAGGATGTTATAGAATAATAAAGATCTTTGGAGAATTTCGGAGAGGATTGCTCAAGCTAAGTAGATTATAAATAAGAAAAGAGTTAGGAAGACTTACAAAGGCTGGGCATAGCTTACTTAAGTCAGAGATATAACTTAAACATTGTTGCTTAATACGTGCAATTGAAGGTCGAATATTTTCAAACTTTAGTTTATTCCTAGTCTTCTAAATATAGTATGATATCACAAAGGAAGATATCAACCACATATGAGATGTATGAGAGGGAAATTGTTTGCTTAAAAAAACTTTTGAAGAATGCAAACATTGCCAGGTGATGGGGAACATGTGTTAAACAATAATGAAAGCAAATCCCAAAGTTCTTTAGCAAAATGGCAATTGAAAAAAAGATGGCTAATAGTTTCCTCGCACTGTATAGCTGTACAAAGTTGGCAAGCAGAATTAATGTACATGCCTACGAAGATTGCCTTTAGTAGACAGCATTTCATGGAAGAGCATCCAAGCCAAAATAGGAAATTTGGGGGTATAAACTTACTCCATAAGGTTGCATTCCTCTTGTTTGATAGTTCCTCTATAGAATAATCAGCCACTGAAAATTAAGTAGCTGTAGTTTAAGTTTCAACATCTGTGATTCATCTTGCTAAACGTAGAGGAGGAGAGATGGTAAAAAAACTTACATGTATAAACTTGTCAAATGGCGATGTTTGGCTCTTAAATTCTGTTTAGTATTGAGGTTGGGCAATTATAACTTTTAAGTTATAGCACTAAAATGTTTGTTAACCATTAGTTACTATGGCTTGAAAGCTAATTTGATTTAATCTACCACTTATATGATGAAGAAGCGCTAATATATTTATTGGTTGGAGTTAGTCGTAGGAAGAAACAAAAGTCGATTTCGAGGTCCATATCTCATTTTATGACTGTTTTTATCTACAGTGTATGTTAGGGATGACAAAAATACCCGTCCGGACTGGACCCGGCTAATGCGAGCTGGGTAACATCAGGACCGGAGATGAGGACGAGCCGGTCTCGGGCATCACTTGAAAAGCCCGGGTCCGGCCCGGAACTTGAATTTTATAAAAAAAAATTATTATAAAATATATTTTATTTTCAATAATTATATTTATTTAATCAATTTATTATATACATTTAAAATTTTAAGCATTTAAAGTTCCTATTTTCATGTCTAATTTCATTAAAATAAATTAAAAAAATTAAAAAATATTAATATATAATATTATAAAATATAAAATTCGGGTTTAAAAATCCGGACCGGTGCCGAGCTTTTTAAGTCCGGACCAGGTGGCCAAAAAATAAGTCCGATGAGGGTTCGGGTATGGCAATACCCGGACCGGACCCAGAGTTTGCCAAACCTAGTGTATGCACACAAACGGGCGGCCCGTAGAAACATTTGGTTGTGGCCGAACTCGCCCAGGGGCCCTCTTATGCCCTAAGTATTGTTATTGCTTGAAGAAAGGGGAAAAATAACACAGAAGCTCCGAAGCCTAGATTTAGGCCAAATTTCTCATTTTCGGGGTGATGTTGAATTTTCGGCCGATCGCGTAGATATTGGTTGGAGTTAGCCATGGGAAGAAACAAAAATCGATTCCAAGATTCGAGTTTCTTTTATTATCGTTTTTTTAGACCATTTATGTATGCAAATGGGCGGCCCGTATAAACATCTTATTCTTACGGCACTAAAGTGTTGAGAGGTTGGGAATGACCTTAATTGATTCGTCGATTAAGTAGGCAGTAAGCATAGTACAAACTTTTCCTTGAGTTTATATATTATAAATTATTTGATGTTTGAGACTGGAGGTGGATTGTGGAGAACCAATCCAATTAACAATAACATCCTGGACGTGTGATGTGGTGTGGTTGTTGAAGGCTAAACGCTTGTAGTAATAATAATAATAATAATAGTTAGTTTGAGTGGGCGGTTGGTGTGAAGGATCAGTGGGGTCCACACCCAAAACTATCGAAGTATGAAGTATAAACAGAGATTAATTAATTTACAGTTCCGATCTAAACTAACTCTCTTTACTATTTGTAGAATAAAACCACAAATTGCGTGAATTCTCTCAATTACACACTGCCACTGTTTTTTTATGATCAATGTATGGGGTGCAGCTAGCATGCAACTGTAACTTCATATCCTATTTTTTATCTTTTTGTGATTCAATCATTAAATTTAGTTTAAGAATTGTTCTAACGGCAATAATGTAATTACTTGGTTATTATAATTATAGCCCCTTCTGTTTTCTTAAAAAATAAAAAAAGTTAGGTTTTAAAATTTTGACACATAAGTCCGTTAAAAATATTTTAATCTTTATGTGGGTCAAGGGTAATTTAGTAAATAAATATGTTTAAATATTAAAAATATGGATGAATTATTTTAACTTGCTAAAAATACTATCCACACCAATTTACTTAAAATACCAATTGAATTATAATAATGTTATCTTGTGTTTAGTGTAACACATAATTAGACAAGATTTTATATAAATTTTGACAATATTAAAATGATAGACAAGATTTTATATAAATTTTGACAATATTAAAATGAAAAACAAAATAACTATTAAATAAATGCCTAGATAGTAATTTAAATTTCATTATAGAGTTTATGAATAATATTTTCAAAATAATAAATTTCTATATGTAAATTTCAAATTATGTAAAATTACTTAAACCTTTATCACATATATGAAGTTGAGATAATATTTGGAAAAATAATATCTCAATTATTTATTTAATGTGGAAACAAAAAAATTGTATAATATTTATTCTATTACTTAAATTTGAAATTGTAGAGAATGAATAACAACTTGAATTAATAAATTATGGAGAATTACTTTTTTAAAAAATAAGATTAATTAATTTTTAGGGCTTCCAACGTTACCCTTTTATCTTGTGTTGTTAACATAAGATAAAAATTTAGACTAAAAAACTTATCCTACGTGTCTCCTTAGGATAAAAAACATCGTCATGACATGATAATTTGGTAAGCCCAAGTTTTATTACTCTTAATTTACTTATTCATGTCAAATACTATATTGGGATTAAATTTTAATAAAATAAATCTATTTTACCATCTCTAACCACATTCAGCATACTCTAATTGTTTAGATATTGTTATAGAAAGTAAGATACAACTCCTTTTTCATTACAATGGTAAAGAAGAAACAATAGGGATTATCGAAGAAAATGCCAAATAAATTTTTTAGAATTTTAAAATTATTATATTTTAATCGGGGCTTATTGCGTAAAATTTTTAAAACCTATAATTTTTATTATTTACAGAAAAAAGTAGGAACTGTTAAAAAAAATATTAAAATTAATTATTTGGTACAATGAGGGCAATATAGTTTTGTCCTAATGTATGGTAGGAAGATGAGACTTTTTTTTTTTTTTGGGAGCAAGAAAGATGAAATTAAATAATAGTAATTATAACAATGAAAATTTCACTGTTTTTAACCAATTTTTTTTTGGCCTGTGAATGATTTTTGCACATTAAGAACATAACAGAATATGTTTTTCAAGAAAGAAGCCGCATACCAACACGAACGTGGAAGGAAGAGAGAGAGTCAGAGCTGCAGTCACGCGGATTGTAATAGAGAATACGAATATTATGAGTGGGCCCCAACGTGGGAATCTCAGTAACAAACTTTGCAGAACAGTAATCAGAATGAGAGAGAGAGGGAGCCTCTCTCAAACTCTTCTACTTCTACCACACCCCTTCCCTGTTACCATCCTTTTTATTATTATTTTTAAATCTGCAAAATTCCAGACTCCTCTCGCTCTTAATTAAATCCATCCTTGGTTGATTTTCATTCCATCTTTTTGTTTGTGCTAAGTGTAAACTGATATATGCAGACAGACAGACGACAGCCACCCGATAGCCATCCAAAAATGTATGAGGAGACAGGTTGCTTTGATCCCAACTCCATGGCTGGAGGTGGAGATGATGGGATTTCTCAATCTGTGAAACATCACAAAGAAGATGATGCTGCTATTTCCGCCATCGAACTCGAACTTCAAAAGCATCTGGCCTTCAACGCGGAAGACACTCATACTCAAAGCATTAGCATCAATAGCGATACCCATTTGATTCACGATCCGGCCAGTCAGAATCATCAGATTCTTCCGCCATATGAACACTCTCACTCCAACTGGGATTCGGGTGTCGTCAGTGCTGATCACATGGGCGGATTCAATCAGAATGAAAATGACCAATCCCAACAAAGCTTCATTAACACCGATATTTCCTCTTCATTTGCCCAATCCCAAACCCCAGACCTTCTCAATCTCCTACACTTGCCCAGATGCACAACCTCCTCTTTGGTCCCACCAAATTCTTCCATTTCCTTCACTAACCCAGATCTCCACTTCCCTGTCCCTCCACCAACGTCCACAGATGTTTTGTATGATCCGCTCTTTCATCTCAACTTGCCCCCGCAGCCACAGCCTCCTTTGTTCAGAGAATTATTCCAATCTATACCCCATGGCTACAGCTTTCCCACCTCTGCCTCAAGAGCTGCAGCTAATTCTTTGTTTGGAGGGGTTGGGGATGAAAGGGATGCAACTGGAGCCTTTTACGAAGACGGTGATGTTGGTGTCCACTTCGATAATAGGGTCTTTGAGTTCTCTAGGGACTTGGCCTGTATTGGAAGGAGGAGGGAAACTGCAGGCAAGCCCACTAAGCACTTCGCTACCGAGCGCCAAAGGAGAGAACAGTTGAATGGTAAGTTCAAGGCCTTGAGGGATTTGGTTCCTAATCCGACCAAGGTATGTATCATGTAAGTCCCTTAATTTCCTAATCTTCAATTCTCTGACTGCCCCGGAACCCTTAATTATTTGTTTTATTTATACTACAACAACAACAAAAGAATGATAGAGCATCAGTTGTGGGAGATGCTATCGATTACATCAAAGAACTTCTCAGAACAGTCAATGAGCTCAAATTGCTCGTGGAGAAAAAGAGGTGTGTCCGTGAGAGGAGAAAGAGGCACAGGACAGAAGAAGATGATGAGGGTATGAAGCCTCTTGTTGACCCTGCAGATCAGTCTTACAATTCATCTTTAAGAAGCTCTTGGCTTCAGAGAAAGTCCAAGGATACTGAGGTTGATGTTCGCATCATTGACGATGAAGTCACTATCAAACTCGTTCAGCGAAAGAAGATCGATTGTTTGTTGTTTGTTTCCAAGGTTCTTGACGAGCTTCAGCTCGATCTCCACCATGTTGCTGGTGGCCACATTGGCGATTACTACAGCTTTCTCTTCAACACCAAAGTAAGCCCTTTTCATTTTATATACACCGCATAATATTAATCAATTTGGCTTCATATAATAATTTTATGGTGTGGGTTTTAAATTTATATATTTATATTTCTAATAATCTTGCAGATTTATGAAGGCTCTTCTGTTTATGCTGGGTCTATAGCCAACAAACTTATTGAGGTCATGGACAAACAATATGCAGCAATTCCACCAACCAGCTGTGCCTATTAGGATTGGAGAAGGTTGTCGTCCTACTAATTAGAAATATCACGTGAGCTGAGCTGTTTAAAATAACTGTTCATTTCTCTCTATCGGTCATGACATTACCACAAATTCTTTGTTTTGTGTTTTCTTTTTTTAATATACATTTCTAATTATATAATATATAAATGAACAGCAATTCAGCTAAAAAGCCACGTATATGCGGAAAGAGGTAAACCAAAGTCAAATGATTGTACAACAAACATTAAGTTAAAACATCTCAAAAGCCTTTCACACATAGTCTTACCTGCACTATTTTTCCCAAACCCGATTCATCCCGATTCATCCCTAACAACCCTGACTATGCAAAGACCAAAGCCAGCTCAACCCTTAAGCTGATGTGGAAGCATCGTACATCCTGATTTAGAGCAGCACTCTTCATAGTTTGCGTAATTTACTTCAGTCATGTACCAGAAGTGAGAAAAATAATTAAGACAAACTGAAAGTAAAACAAATTAAAAAGACTTCCTAAATAGTTTGCGTAATTTATTTCAGTATTTTTAGAAGAGGACAGTTACTTTACTTTGAGTGGAACAAGTTCTACTTACACCCTACCTGGTAAAACAGGATGTAGGATGTTTCCACATCAGCTTAAAAGGTGGCTTTGGTTTGGTGACTTTGGTCTTTGCATAGTTAGGGTAAGGGTGGAATCTTAGGGGATGAATGGGGTTTGGGAAAACAGCGCAGGTAAGATCATGTGTGAAAGGCTTTTGTAATGTTTTAATTTATTGTACAGTTAATTGACTTTGGTTTACCTCTTTCCGCAGATATGTGGCTTTTTAGCTGAATTGTTCCACTTAGGATTGATCAAGAGGGCATTGATTGTTACACCAAAAACTTTATTGTCTATTTGGTTCGAAGAATTATCTGACTTTGGCCTTGCTAAAAATATAAGAGAGTGAGGCTGTTCGGCTAAATATCTGAGATTTGTGATATTTCTTTTCATTATTGGAAGCGGTTGTCTATTTATAATGTATGATATACGTCTGTCCTTTATGCAGATATTCGGAGAGTTCTCAGCATTGTCATCTCCAATATGTACTTACGGTTTTAATTTATCTCGTAGTTTATTCCATCTTTCAAAGGCCTTTTATTAGTCACCAGTTAAAAAGCTATAAAATAAGATGTAAAAAATGCATGTAAGATCTTATATTACTTGGACTAAAATATCTACAATGCCCATATATCTTAAATTCTAGTTGAACTTTGAAGGAAATTGAATCAATTAGTTTTTATTAGATGAGGTTTTTGTATTAGTTTATGAACGGTTGTTGTTTAATAATCTTACTACGTAAGCGTACATATCGAACAATTAATAAAGTGATGATCAGAGTGTTGAACCCACATGGACTAATATTATCCTATCACTATCTATCAATTTGTAAAAGGCTTAACTAAGATTAAAACGGTAAATTAAATACAAAATAAACAAGAAAATAATCAATGGATGATGAAACCTAAATTTGTAATTTCCCCTAGCAATTCCCTTATTAATCTCAGTCCAATTCTTCTAATTAACCTAATTCAATTATCACTCAAAAAATTAAAGTCTCTACAAGCCTCTTTCGATAGTCAAGTAGTTATATTACTCAAAATCAACCCACTATATTTCTATGAGGATCAATTATAAGCAATTCATTAAGTTCAAGTTCCTTAACAAGTGCATATGCAATCTAAGTATATTCCTATCTCAGATTAACATATGTTATCATATTTAGGTCTATAGATACATGACTCTTTCGATATCTATGCAACTACACATGTAAATTGGTGATCAAGCAATCAAATAGATTAAGTACAAAATATAATAAATAATTAATATAAGGCAATTTTGAAGAACTAAAAAGAATCAATCAATTAAGGTTCATACTAGGTTCCATTACAAATCTAGATAAAAATATCTAGTTCATAAAGAAGAAGAAAATGACATCCATAATAAAATAAAGCATCCTTATAATTAAAACAAAAGAAGATAGGTTTAGTAGAAAAAACTCTTAAGCAAAATCTTCAATTTGTTCTTCCTTCTCCTTTTTTATGCCGCTGCTACTTCTCTTCTTTTCTCTTCTCTTAAACAAGTGCGGCTGCTCCCTTTTTTCTCTCCCCCTTTTCTTCTGTCACCCCTTCTTGGTTAAATGCGGCTTCTTTATGTATAGTTCCTGACCGTGGCCTCCAATCCTTAGCTTAAAAGGATTAAAAAGAATTTGAAATAACAAAGCAAGCCAAATCGACTTTTGAGCCCATTCATGTGAAGCCCATTTGATTTGCAAAACTCCAAAGAAAACCAAATTCACATGCATGGCTTATTAAAATCATGCAAGGCATATTTTGCTTTCTTAATTCCTCTCTTCAACGGATTCCAACAAAACCAAGCGTACTCTTGAGCCTTGATTTCATGCAAACACACAATTCTTTTACAGCCCAAAGCCCATCACATGCAGCCATTCAATTCAAGCTTATGCCAATTTGTCTAACCTCCATGTGAGAGCATGCATGCGGCTTTCCTTTCTTCTTTCATAATCAGCACTTAATTCCCTTAAGCTCCACTTTGTTTATTGGTTTCAGCTCCACTTTTCTTGATCAAACTCGCACCACATGCTTCCAATCATTAATACCTATACAAACAAACAAATAACAAGTAAAACAACTCTAAAAGTGGTGCGAGTTATTTTCTTAGTATTTTGCTCGTCCTCGAGTTAAACAGAACAAAACTAAACATGCACACAAAGAATGAGGCATAAGTAAAATGCGCAAATATATATATATATATATATTTTCTTTGACTCACCACCATTGTCTCAAAGATCTCCCAAATCAAAGCTCAAAGGAAAGTCATTCATGTTACACAAGTCCAAACTTTCAACTCAAAACATGATCCATCCTTATCTTAAATCCCAAAGTGTGTGTGTGAAAAACCCTTACATTCAATCATTCAACATCCGGATCAGGTTATGCACTCAAAAGTAAAGAAAGCGGATCTCTGAGTTAGAAAAGGCAAGAACTCCATAGGCCTACTTTTCATGTCACTCTCCACTAATGTAGACAAATGCTAAATCAAGGATCAATTAGGACTTTATTAAGCTTGTAATGTAAGGCTGAGGTTAAGGTATGACGAAGGAATATTTAGGCTCAAATCACCCCTCAAACATTTAAAACATACAAACAATCTTCGATTGAGAGTTAATCACAATGCCATATGCTCTTCCTTACATTTCATCACCTTTCCACCCATTTCATCATTCACCACCTCACTTATTCCTTTCTTTTTCTTTTTCTTCTTTTTTTTTCTTTTCGAAACAACATTTCAATTTCATCACACTTTTTTTTAAATTTTTTTTTCTCCCCAAAACTTTCAATCATTTATGCTCAAAACTCCACCCTCCCACTCAAACTTTGTACCGCAATGGATTTTGCAAGTATGCTCATCATGCTTAAGAGGTGATGAGTAATATTTGGGGAAAAATCACTCAAAAGAGTTATGGTACTTATGTGGGTAAAAACAATGAAAACGGATAGCAAGGCTGAAACAAGGTAGCAACTGAAATTCTAAGTGTGGCAACCCAAGAGGGGGGTGAATTGGGATTTTAAAAAATTGTTCAATAATCACACCACAATTCAATACCAAACACAATAAATTTTTAAGCCTTTGTAACTTAAAAAGCACACCACGCTTGAGGATTTCACTATCCAAGCCTCAACCCAAGGCTTCAACAATTTACAATTGACTTCCAAGGTGTCAATCAACCTTTACAACAAGAGATTATTCCCAATCTCTTACCCCAAGTGTATCCCAACACTTAGAACTACTCAATTTGATTTTTCAAAAAGGATTACAAAAAGGATTTCCCTTCACACGATTTGTTTGATTACAAATGAAAGCTTAATGTGTGAATGAATGAAATGAATACACAATTTTAAGCTCAGATTGCAAAGGAATACTCAATGATAATTGTGATTGTCTCGCTCCCATTTGAATTAGAATGAGTCTTTTTATAGATGGAGCTGAAAACTAGCCATTATTCTCTTTTTGACCATAACCGGAATTCCGTTTGTCATAACCGAAATTCCGCTTGATGTTACAGTTATGACAATAATTTGAATCTCCAGACATCTGGAATTCCGTTTCTTATAAACCGGAATTTCGTTTCATTCCAGTGAGCATCTCTGACGAATTTAGAACTCCACTTGTCGTATTCGGAAGTTCAGTTGTCGAAACCGGAGCTCTGTTTATCTCCAGAGCACTTTCTGCTCATAATCGGAATTCCATTTACCATAACCGAATTTTTGCTTGCTACAGTACGTTACAGTTAAAAACTTTCTAAAATTATAGTTTTGCCCCAGATCTTGTAGAAACTATTCTACGGCCCAAAAACTTTATAAAATCTTTCAAATAAGTCCATTTCTGGAATTTATAATTTATACTTATGGATTCCAAAACTTAAATCTTTTCAATTTGATCCATAAGACATAAAAACACCCATTTTCATAAAATCATTTTCCTTTAAACATAAATCCTTGTTTTATAACACTTTAAAGATTTATTCAAAACATGTGGTTTGTTATCATCAAATCAATATATTTTATAGCCTTTTAGGCTAACAATCTCCCCCTTTTTGATGGTGACAAAACACATTAAGTATTTTGAAAATTTTTAATGAATGTGCAAGATAAAATGCTTTTGGAAGAATTTAACATTTCAAAATACAACATTTTGTCATAAAAACATACTCAAAATGCACATATATTTCTCACCCTTTTGACATCATCAAAATTTAAACAATAAGGCATCTCTCCCTATCAATTTTCAAAAGGTAAGTAATGCATGCAAAATTTGTAAAAAAAATCATAGGAGCATATCATTAACTATCCAAGCTTTATAATTAATAATCACAATTTAGAAATCAAGACAACTAAGCTCATTAAAGATCTAATGTGACATTTCAATTCAATTCAAATAATCTCATATGTATCAATATCTCAAAGTGCATATATTTCTTCCCTTTTCAATAACATTTAAAGCAAGTGTGGAATGCACATTCAATAATTTGTCAAAAATTAAAAAAAAATGCATTCATTCACCAACCATAGATATTCATAAGATCAAATTCATCAAGTGGAGTATAATCATTAAAACACATCATGTATTTTAAGCCTTTATAAAGACTCCCCCTAAGTATGTGCATGTGTTACAAAAATCAAAATGACATGTTTAACAAAGTTTAACTTTCAACTCCCCCTACGAGTGTGCGTGTGTGTCACGATTATGTAATCCAAACATATTCAAACACATAAAGCTCAACACATACATTTATACTTCAAAATGCATATACTAATCTCCCTTTTACATCATTAAAAACTTAAGCAAGACATGAGAGCATAATGGTAATTTGTAGATCACCAAAATCAAATAAATTCATCATGATAAGTATACAATGCTATCATCATATATATGTTCTTCCATCAAATGCAAAAGTTATAGTTAAGCATACTTTCACAATTTCAAGCTACTATCCATGATTTAATCAACATAATCAATAAGCAAAATAATCTTCCCACATTATGCTAATGTATTTAATGCCATGATATCATAGAATGGGTATGAAACATATACTAAGTTTAAAGTAAATGACCATGCAAGAATTGTTACCAAAACAATTAAACATCTTGCCTCACATCATGATCAAGTCATTACCCTCACAAGCTTTCATCAAGGAACTCCCCCTCATTCCTTGATTGTGGTACCTACAAAAAATATTCAAGTTGTGCCCTTCGGTACCCAAATATTCTTGGGTCTTTGAATGTTAGCAATGGTTCCTTTTGGAACCCAAACACATTTTACTCCAAAATATGCATTTCTTTTTACAGGACGTCTATACTTCATGTGATCATTTTGGTTGCAATAATGGCGTGCATTTGATCATTAGTGGAAGTACTCTTCACAAAATAACTCTTGTGAAATTTTTTTTTCAAATTTGGCTTATAGCCTATGCCTCCTTTGTCAAACACACATTTTTGTGAACCAATCAAGTTATCCAGCATCTTTTCCCCATTAGTGAATTTTAAGACAACATCACTAAGTTCATCATTCTTCTTCCTAAGCATTTCATTTTCATTCTTTAAAGTATCAACAATAGAAGTATCATGCTCAAGAACAATGCTTTGTTTAGAACATATAAGTTCATTATGCAACTCTTTATTCTCTAATTCTAAGGAAGCAATATTTGCATTTAGAGAATTATTCATATTTAAAAGTACTGTCATTTTCTTTTTTAGACATACATTCTTTTTACCAATTTTCATCCACTCATTATACAATTCTTAAAAAGCATCAAATAATTCATCATAAGAAGAAAGTTCATCAAACGGTTCATCTTGTATCGCCATAAGTGCCAAGTTTGACATCTCACGAGCTTGCTCTTCATCGGTGGATTCTTCATCACTATCATCCCATGTTGCCACCATTGATTTCTTCCTTGATTTGGAATAGTTGAGTAGAGGGCATTCCGATCTTATGTGACCCGGTTTCTTGCATTCATAACACACAATTGCCTCATTCTTCCCTTTTTCCTCTTTGAAGTTTCTTCTCTTAATTTGCTTCTTGAAGATCCTTCTAAACTTTCTAGCAATCATTTCAATGCCTTCATCTTCAAAGTCACTCCCATCATCATCACTTTCAACTCTTGAAGCTCTAAGAGCAATGCTCTTCTTCTTTTCATCTTCATCAACTTTTCGGCTGCCAAATCTTTTTCATAAGAAATGAGTGAGCCAATTAAATCATCAAGAGATAAAGTATTTAAATCATTGGCTTCCTCAATAGCCGTTCTCTGTGGTCTCCACTCTTTTGGTAAAGATCTAATAATCTTCTTTACTTTTTCACTATTAATAAATGTCTTTCCTAGAGCTTTGTGAATTTACAATATCAGTGAATCTAGTGTACATATCATAAACAGTCTCATATGACTCTATTTTAAACAACTCATATTGCCTAGTGAATCTACTAATCTTAGACTCTCTAACTTGATTTGTCCCCTCATAGACAACCTCAAGTTTTCCCTAAATTTCTTGTGCGCTCTCACAACTAGACACTCTATGATATTCTTTCTTATCTAGTGCACAAAAAAATGCATTCATGGCTTTGGAGTTTAAGGAGACCTTTTTCTTTTTCGCCTCACTCCATTGACGTGAAGGTTTTTGGAATTTCTTCCTTTTCTTCATTTCTTATAGTGGACAAAAACGAACCATCACTAACAACTTCCCATATTGCATAATCTAAGGCTTGTAAAAAGATTCTCATTCTATTCTTCCAATAAGAATAGTCACTGCCATAAAAAAATGGGGGTCTAGTGGTGGATTGACCTTCCATAAAGGTTAAGCTATTTTGGGTTGCTAGGAATCTTTTTCTTAAGACGTTTAAGTCTAAAATAAGAGCACCTCGCTCTGATACCAATTGAAATTCTAAGTGTGGCAACCCAAGAGGGGGGGTGAACTGGGATTTTAAAAAATTGTTCAATAATCACACCACAATTCAATACCAACCACAAATCAATTTAAACTAATGCCTTCAGTAAATTGATAAACATAAATTAAAGTAATGAATAAATAAAGAGATAAGGGATAGAGAGAGCAAACAAAATGATTTTTACGTGGTTCGGTAATCTCTGCCTACGTCCACGCCTCCAAACACACCACACTTGAGGATTTCACTATCCAAGCCTCAACCCAAGGCTTCAACAATTTACAATTGACTTCCAAGGTGTCAATCAACTTTTACAACGAGAGATTATTCCCAATCTCTTACCCCAAGTGTATCCAAACACTTAGAACCACTCAATTTGATTTTTCAAAAAGGATTACAAAGGATTTCCCTTCACACAATTTGTTTGATTACAAATGAAAGCTTAATGTGTGAATGAATGAAATGAATACATAATGTTAAGCTCAAATTGCAGAGGAACACTCAATGATAATTGTGATTGTCTCGTTCCCATTTAATTTAGAATGAGTCTTTTTATAGATGGAGTTGAAAACTAGACATTTTTCTCTTTTTGACCATAACCGGAATTTCGTTTGTCATAACCGGAATTCCGCTTGATGTTACAGTTATGACAATAATTTGAATCTCCAGACATCTGAAATTTTGTTTCTTATAAACCGGAATTCCGTTTCATTCCAGTGAGCATCTCTGACGAATTTGGAACTCCACTTGTCGTATCCGAAAGTTCGGTTGTCGAAACCGAAACTCTATTTATCTTTAGAGCACTTTCTGCTCATAATCGAAATTTCGTTTACCATAACCAAATTTTCGCTTGCTACAATACGCTACAGTTAAAAACTTTCTAAAATTATAGTTTTGCCCCAGATCTTATAGAAACTATACTACGACCCAAAAACTTTATAAAATCTTTCAAATAAGTCCATTTCTGGAATTTATAATTTAAACTTATGGATTCCAAAATTTAAATCTTTTCAATGTGATCCATAAGACATAAAAACACCCATTTTCGTAAAATCATTTTTCCTTTAAACGTAAAACCTTGTTTTATAACACTTTAAAGATTTATTCAAAACTTGTGGTTTGTTATCATCATAATCAATATATTTTATAGTCTTTTAGGCTAACAGCAACGGATATAAAATTATCCGAAGGTAGGCTTGAAAAGGCTCAAATGGTCCAAAGACGGCCTAAAATCATTTCCTTGACAAAGCAAAGTCTAGGATTTCGCCTTAAGTTCCAATCAAGTAGGTTCTAGAGTTCATTGAGATCACCAAAAATACTTGACTTGCATAAACTTTCTCTAGACATCGTAAACAATCAAACAATCAAGTTGTGTGCTTAAAGAATCGGGAATCCAAGACAAGACTAAATCATGCAAGAGTCAATCATCCAAACAAATGCACACAATTCCTTTCCAAAGAGCTATTCTTAGTCAATCATTCTCATCATTGGTGGTGATTTGTCACAATAAAATTTTTTTTTTTTGAATGAAACATGAAACATGCATATGCAAGACATAAATGAAAACATGCAAGATATGATAAATGCATGCAAAACACAATCAAAACATGAACAAAGTACTCCACCCCCAAACTTAAAATCTACATTGTCTCTAATGTAAGTAAATGAAGCATAGAGAGGGAAAGAGTGCAGATTTTGGATGAAGTGCCACAATCTCCGTTGATGGACGAGGTGGGAGAGGAAGAAGCTCATAATCGGGATGGTCTATCGTCATATTATGATGGAGGACTCGATAACACTTCGCATGATATAAATTCCAAGCCATTTGTGCTTGTTACTTGTGTTGTATATGGCTTAGCTGGTGCTGTAACGTAGAAAACTGTTGCAGTGAGTCCTGTGGTGGAGGAGCTCTACTAGATGATGCATTAGTAGGATTCAGAGTACCTAGAAGGTGATTGCGTAAATTGGTCAGGCTAGCGGACTTCATAGGTAGTTCTCTCCCCTCATCCTCACTCTACATAACTCCGGCTTTGGTACAAAGTGCCGTAATGAGTGAGGGAAAGTAAAGGTTCAACTTTATCAACTTAGCACACTGCTCAATTTCGTAAGCAATAAAACTTCCCACATCAATAGAAGCACACGTGATAATTGCATAAACAAGGATAGCTCGTTGAAGAGATACTTTAGTAGTGTTGGTGGAGGGTAGAAGCTGTGCAGAAATGAAGAGAAACCAAACTCTCGGGATTTCCTTGAGGCAATTGCTAGGGAAGCACATACGGTGATCGCGACGACAGTCCCACTTGGTGCCAGAGATTGCAATTTCGTTGAGTACCTTTTGAAGAAAGTCGTCAGAAGGATGAGTTGCAATATTTCGAGAATAGTCAGGATTATGTGGATGTCGTAAGCCTAAGAGTTCATTGATGGTGGTTGAGTCAAACAAAACCTCTTTCCCTCATACTGTCACCTCATATTCTGAGTCTTTGTGTAGTGAGGGTTCAGGAACATTAACATAGAATTCTCGTACAACAGACAGGATGGCAGGTTCTGGTTTCGCATAGAATTGCTTCCAAATTAAGTCTTGGATTGTGCTAAAAATCTCACTTCCCCGTTCCATCTCTAGACCCCTCTCTTTAATTGATGACTTTTCTTGAAGGCGAGCAAAGCGTTCTTTAGCTTGCCGCCTAATAAATCGACACTTATCGAATGAAGAAGCGTGAGTGGTGCGTGTGCGCTTGGGGGCCATAACCTTCACTCAATATCAAGACAAAAGTTTCGGAGCAAAACGGAAACACAAAGTAAAAGAATGGGCAATTTGTCATCAAATCAAGGAAAGTGCTACAAGTGCGTTCCAATTTAATCTTATTATGCATCTCGAATATTTAATCACATTAGTGGAGCAATCAATTAATCGCACTAGTTAGCCAAAGATTTGAACATTAAGCATTTAATGCAAACAAAATTATCATCCAAATTGTGACTATAACATCCTATAGTAGAAAATAACAATATCACAAGTCAATGTAACTCAAACTTCCTAGAGGGAAATCAACAAAAGGTCATTGGGGAATTTCAACAAATACCTAGTGTGCACTAGTTTTCATCCACAACAATCTACACAAAATATTGAATGACTAAACCAAAGTTTGCAAACAATTAAGTTTAAACTAAAGAGCAAGAGAGAAGAATAAAAAAAAACCGAGGTTAAAGTGCTAATTTCCGTTCGTCGGATTCCGGTGGAGATGGTGGCAATCGGCGGCGGTGTGGCTATTTTCAGTGGTGTAGTCGGCGCTGTGAAAACTTGCTCTGGTGAGTGGTAATGGTGTCTTTGATGCTTGGTGGGAGGTGTTGACAATTGAGGAGTTAGTAAGTTTTGGGTTTAGTTTGAGAAAGGGAAGAGGGGAGGAAGGAGGAAGAAGAAATAAAACTTAGACAATATTGGTTTTGTTTCGTTTTTTTTTGGTCGGGACAGCTGCCTGCGACATGGGGCAGCTGCCCTCATTAGGGCATCAGTTCTCGGGTACGAGGGCAGCTGTGCACTTTGGAGGCAGTTGCACTGTGCAGGCGTTCGCGCCTCTTGAGCACTGTCTGGGAGGTAGCTGCCTTCAAATTTAGGACACCTACGCGAGTGCGCGCTCTTCGCCTCTATTTGGAAGGCAGCGGCAGTTGCTTGCGGCGAAAATTTGGTTTTTTTTTTTTTTTTGGGTGTAATCTGCCATTCCTTTGTCTATAATCACCAATCCTCCAAACTTGCAATTTGATACCTAGCAAAAAATAAATACATAATTATTAGAAATAGCTAAAAAACTAATTTTAAGAACTTAACAATAAAAATTTTAAAGGAAATAAACAAAACAAAAGCAATAAAGTTAAATGAAATTGGGTTGCCTCCCAATAAGCGCTTAATTTAAAGTCATCAGCTTGACTCGTTCTAGCTTTAAGCTAAATTAGTCAGAGTGATGGTGGATTTTTGTCGATCAAATCCACCACCGTTGTAATGCTTGAGATGCTGCCCATTAACCTTGAAAGTGTTGTTCATCTCTTCATTCTTCAATTCTATAGCGCCATGTGGAAATATTTGGACAATGGTAAATGGTTCCAACCATCTTGACTTGAGCTTACCTGGAAAAAGCTTTAAACGTGAGTTAAATAACAAAACTTCATGACCTACTTTAAAGCTTCTGACCATTATCTTTTTTTTTTCATGCCACTTCTTGGTTTGTTCCTTGTAGAGTTTAGCATTTTCATAGGCTTGGAGACGAAACTCATCCATCTCATTTAATTGCAACAAGTGTTTCTCACCAATAGCAGCTTGTCCAAAATTGAGCTTCTTGATTGCCTAATACGCTTTATGCTCCAACTCCACTGGTAAATGGCATGCTTTCCCAAAGACCAAGCGATATGGGGACATTCCAATTGGTGTCTTGTATGCAGTCCGATAAACCCATAAGGAGTCATCCAAACATTTGGACCAATCCTTCCCACTGATTTATCCAGAATCCTCTTGATCTCCCTATTAGAAATCTCCACTTGCCCACTGATTTGTGGATGGTAAGTTGTAGCAATCTTGTGAGTGACCCCATATTTAGCAAGAAGAGCTTTAAAATATTTATTGCAAAAGTGCTTCCCTCCATTGCTTATGATGGCTCTCGGTGTTCCAAAACGAGTGAAGATGTTTTTTTTCAGGAAATTCAGCACCACCTTTGCATCGTTGGTGGGTAAAGCGATAGCTTTAACCCATTTTGACACATAATCCACAACCACCAAAATATAGAGATTATTGAAAGAAGATATGAACGGCCCCATAAAATATATTCCCCAAACATAAAAAATCTCTACTTCTAGAATATTATTGAGGGGCATTTCATTCATTCTTGAAATATTACCCACTCTTTGGCATCTATCACACCTAGAAGCAAAGTCATACGCATCTTTGAAGAGTATAGGCCAATAGAAACTAGATTGAAGTACCTTGGCTGCAGTCTTATCTCCCCCCAAAATGACCTTCATAGTATGATGAATGACAATGTTTGAGTATATCCTCAACTTCCTCTATGGGCACACACCTTCTTATAATCTGATCAGCACATCTCTTAAACAAGAAGGGTTCATCCCAGAAATAATACTTGACATCATGCATAAACTTCTTCCTTTGTTGGTAAGTGAAATCATAGGGAGTGATTGAACTTACAATGAAGTTGACATAGTCAGTATACCAAGGCACACTCTTATAATCAAAGGCAAGCAATTGATAATCAAGGAATGATTCATTGATGCATATTTTATCATTTTTTGTGCTTCCATTCTCTAATTGTGAGAGGTGATCTGCCACGTGATTCTCTGAACCTTTCTTGTCTCTAATCTCCAAATCAAATTCTTGTAGCATCAACACCCACGTAATTAATCGAGGCTTGGCATCTTTCTTCTTAATGAGGTACTTGATGGCTACATGGTCTGTGTAAACAATCACTTTAGTACCTATAAGATAACAACGAAATTTATCAAATGCAAATATCACAGCCAGCAATTCTTTCTCAGTAGTAGCATAATTTAATTGAGCATCATTTGAAGTTTTGCTAGCATAATAAATGGTATGAAAAACACGATTTTTTTGTTTTCCCAAAAAAGCTCCAACAGTAAATTCGCTTGCATCACACATGAGCTCGAATGGAAGGGTCCAATCTGGTGCCACAATGATAGGTGCTGTAGTCAATTTGTCTTTCAAAATCTGAAAAGCTGCTAGGCACTCCTCATCAAACTTGAATGCTACATCTTTCTCTAAGAGAATGCATAACGATTTTGAGATCTTTGAGAAATCCTTGATGAATCTTCATAAAATCCCGCGTGGCCAAGAAAACTTCTTATTCCCTTCACAGATGAGGGTGGTGGCAATTTCGCTATGGTCTCTATCTTTGCTCGATCCACCTCCAAGCCTTTGAATGACACCTTATGTCTAAGGACAATACCTTCTTCTACCATAAAATGACATTTCTCCCAATTAAGCATAAGGTTAGTTTCTTTACATCTTTTAAGCACTAGGGGTGTTTCAATTGAAGGTTAAAGCTTAGTCGTTAAACCTTGCATCTCTAGTGGCTCAAACTCTTGCTTAACATGATTGAATCTTGGAGAAGAATTTAAATAATGCGCAAGTTTAGAAGTATTAGGTTCATCATCATCAAATGAGTTTAATAGTACCTTTTCAAGTGGATCTGTATGAATGCTCTTCAAAATAATCCTGAACGATTGTACCCACTACATCTACTTTGAAACATTTATCAACAGCATCATTATGATGTTTCATAGCCTTAAAAACATTAAATGTTACCTCTTGATCTTAAATTCTTATAGTGAGTTCTCATTTCTGCACATCAATGAGAGCTTTTCCTGTGGCTAATAAAGGTTTTCCCAAAATTATTGCTGGCAAGATGAACTTATCTACCTTGACAAGAACAGCTTCAATGATCCCTCTTGGGTATGTTAAAGATCTATCTGCTAGCTGTAATGTCACATTGGTTGGGCTGACGTCTCCCAGACCCAACTTTTCAAAAATAGACAACGGCATCAAATTTATATTAGCACCTATATCATAAAGAGCTTTGCCAAAGAATTTGTTACCTATGGTACATGGAATAGTAAAGCTTCCATGATCCTTGAGCTTTGGTGGAATCTTTATTTGAATGATAGCACTGCACTCCTCTGTCAAGGCAACAGTCTCAAACTCATCTAACCTCCTCTTCTTAGTCAAGATGTCTTTCATGAATTTGATATAGCTAGGCATTTGTTCCAGAGCATCGGCAAATAGTATGTTGATTTAGAGCTTCTTGAATACCTTTAAGAACTTGGAGAATTGTTTGTCTAACTTCTGCTTCTGAAGACGCTGAGGGAATGGTGGAGGTGGATTGGATGGTTCTTGCTTCTTAACAACTGGCTTTCTACCATCTTGATCCTTGAACTTTTTTTCTTCTTTGCCTTCTTTCTCTGTTTCTTTTGACTCCTTAATGACTGGTTCCAAATCCTTAGCTTTCTTTGTAGGTTCCTTCACCACCTCTTTCAACTCTTTGCCACTTCTGAGTGTGACAGCCTTACATTGCTCTGTACTCTCATCTCCTTTTGGGTTGATCTCTGTGTTACTAGGCAAAGTGCCTTTGGGACGATTGTAGATAGCATTTACAAGTTGCCCCATTTGTGTTTCAATATTCTTAATGGAAGCTACTTGGCTTTGAACTTGAGTTCTAGTTTCTGTCATGAATTGAGTCGTGTTGGTGCCTATTTGATGAACCAATTCTTCCAAGGATGGCTTCTTCACTTGAGGAGGTGCTTGAGATTGGAAACCTAAAGGGAACATAGGCTTGGTAGGCACTGAAGTGGTGTTATTGTTGTTCCAAGAGAAGTTTGAATGATTCCTCCAACCAGGATTATAGGAATTTGAATATGGGTTATTCCTATTAGCAATAAAATTCGCAGATGTAGGGTTGCTAGGACAAACCTCACTTTGATGGTTATCTCCACAGATCTCACACATTGCAATGATGTTGTGAGCAGGTTGAATCCCTATTGTGTCTATCTTCTTGGATAAAGAGGCCACTTGATCAATTAAAGCAGTAAAAGCATCAATTTCATGTATTCCAGCCATCCTCTTTGGCTGTGCTCTGTCCATTGGCCACTGGTAATTATTGCAAACCATTTCTTCCAACAAGTTGTAGGCTTTATCATAAGATTTGGCCATCAATGTACCTCCTGCTGCAGCATCCACTATAACTCTAGTTGAACCACCCAAACCGTTGTATAAGGTTTGGATAAATAGCCAGTCTTGTAAAGCATGGTGAGGAGAATTGCGAAGCAACTCCTTGAATCTTTCCCAAGACTGGGCTCTCCCTTATACTGCCTGAAAGATGTAATGTCATTTCTCAATTTAGAAGTCTTAGTAGGTGGAAAATACTTAGCTAGAAACTTCTTTACCAAAGCATCCCACGTGGCAATTGAATTTCTTGGTAATGAATGCAACCAATCCTTGGCACTGTCTCCAAGTGAGAAAGGGAATAGTCTCAGTCGAATAGCATCATCAGTCACCCCATTGTACTTGAAAGTAGCACAGATATCCAAGACATTAGCCAGATGAGTATTTGGATCTTCAATAGCTGAACCCCCAAACTGAGACAGTTGATCCATCTGGCTACGCAAGTGTACGTATCGAACAAATAATAAAGTGATGAATGAGAGTGTCGAACCCACAGGGACTAATATTATCCTATCACCATCTATCAATTTATATCTCCCAAGTCTGATCCAAATAATTGAATAAAAAGCCTTAACTAAGATTAAAACGGTAAATTAAATACAAAATAAATAAGAAGATAATCAATGGATGATGAAACCTAGATTTGTAATTTCTCCTAGCAATCCCCTTATTAATCTCATCTAGTTCTTCTAATTAACCTAATTCAATTATTACTCAGAACACTAAAGTCTCTACAAGCCTATTTCGATGGTGAAGTAGTTATATTACTCAAAATCAACCCATTATAAGTCTATGAGGATCAATTATAAGCAATTCATTAAGTTCAAGTTTCTTAACAAGTGCATATACAGTCTAAGTATATTCTTATCTCAGATTAACACATGTTATCATATTTAGGTCTACAGATGCATGACTCTTCTGATATCTACGCAACTACACATGTGCTATTAAATTGGTGATCAAGCAATTAAATAGATTAAGCACAAAATATAATAATTAATCAATAGAAGGCAATTTTGAAGAACTAAAAGCAAAGCATGAGACGACAGAAAGATAACCCTCCATAACCCCAAACAACGGTAAAAATACTCCCAAACCTGGCTAACCCGAGGGCACTTGAGAAATAAGTGCCGAGAAGCCTCAGCAGCCTGACCACAAAAACACCGAAAAACCATACGAAAACCTTTCGTGCACAAAGCGTCATCAGTAGTCAAAAAACTACGAAACAACTGCTACAAGGAAAAAGATAGCCGAAAAGAAAGATGGCGCTGCCAAATGATAGAAAATACCTTATCTTGCTGCCTGGAGCAACACACAATCTCCCAAGCTGAGCATAAATGAAATGCTCCATCAGGAGCAGAATCCCACCGGTCTTATCTGGCTTGTCAGTGGAAATCGGAATCAACACAATCCGTTCAACTACTGACGAAGGTAATACATCTAGAAGCTTACCCATATCCCAAACAGTACCTCATAAATAAAAAGACACCGGCACCAACGAAGCAGCAACAGAGTTATAAAAGAACAAAGGGCAGGAACCCAGCCAGCAGTTATACCAAAAACTATAAGCACCAACACCAACCAACCGACGTACATGAGGCTCTGCAACACATCGGATGGAACAAAGACGAGCCGACATGTACTTGTAACATGCACTGCCACCGTGTCGTCAGCCCCTCTCCCCGGTGTTTCGACAATGGCAGAACCTTTCTTAGGCCTTTCTGAGTCAGCCCGTGCCCAGATCTCTCATCCAGCCGAGACGAACCCTTCCCATCGTGTTTTCGAACGCTATCAAAAAATGGTGAATGATCTTTTAACGGCCGCTGACGATGGTTTTCTGTTGTCAGCCACTCATCTACACCCTTCAAATCATCCCTGTGACATTCATACGATGCCTCCTCCACGTCATGAAACCACAACTACTTTAACCGAGTTAACTCAGTCACCATTATTAACCGAGTCAACTCAGAACCAATCCTCACATCCCCAACCAAACCATGCAGCCTCGCCCCAACAACCATATCCAACCCAACGCCATTCTGACAGCAGCCAGACCCAACTAGCCGCTGCTCGTGGCCAAACCCAACTTGCTTCACGTAGCCATAACCATCTAGCTTCATCCCGCAGCCAAAGCCATTTTTTTCTGATGGTATTAAAGACATGCTGGCTGGTGGCTCTTCTCAGAACGAAACCCGTGCCCCTTCAACCTTGGCCAACAAGCAGTCGATTACCTATGCTTCTACCGTGAACCCGGCTTCTATTCTTAATCCCATTGCCCCCCCAAACACAAAAATCATTCCTTGATGCTGTAACTGGCTCTAGTACTCCTGTTTTAGTTAAACTAGTTTTGTTGCATCGTGGTGAACCAACTGTGATGGTCTCTAAAGAAGAAGTACAACTTATGGCAGAGCCTTTTAAACTTACGTCGGTTGGAAAGCTTTCCTTTGGGCAGCCATCAATGGATATAATTTGGAAGTTTTTTGTGTCTCTTGGGCTTAAAGGAAATTCTCAGATTTCCTTGCTTGATAACCGACATGTGTTGATCAAGTTATCTATAGAGAAGGATTATTCATGTATTTGGATTCGCCAGACATGGTATGTCAATGGGTGGGGTATGCGTATTTTGAAATGGAGTACGAACTTTTGGTGTTCTGCGAAGTCTCCCATTGTGTCTGTTTGGGTAAGTCTCCCTTATTTACCCGTTCATTTTATTCATTGCAAGTCTGCATTATTTTCTATATTTAGGGCTATCGGCACTCCTCTGCGTGTTGATCACGATACGGCCTCGGTTAATAGGCTTTCAGTTGCTAGAGTATTGATAGAGTATGATGTTTTGCGGCCTTTCTTGCCGCGTATATGGATTGGCGAGGGAGATTCTCGGTTTTGGGAGGATGTAGTGTTTGAGAAGGTGCCTACTTATTATGATGCATGTAAGCATTTGGGACACTCTGCTGAGGCTTATTTTGTGTCTAATCCTCATCTTCGTAAGGCCCAGCAGTCTAAGGATCCTATTCAGCGTACTGTTCCTGATAAGGGCAAAAAGCACATGTTTCCAACAGATGTGCAGCCACAGGTTGCTCCTCATATCGAGTATGTTATTGTTGCTGATAATCGGCTTGAGTGGCCTGTGATGTCTACTACAGTTACTCATCTTGATGGCGATAGGGTTAGTCATTAAGTGGGGCAAATTAGTGCTGAAGATGTTTCTTTGATTGATAGGGGTCATGATGCTGGTATTCAGGTGGATGTGGGTGATGTGTCCGGCCAGCCGCGGCCTCTTATGGATGATACTGCTCTATGCATGTGGGTTTAAATACCCATAGCACTGATATTCTGAAGATTGATTTAGTTGGCAGGGGGGCAGTACCGGCCTTTCTCGATCTGATATGGATTGTAGTTTTGAGGATTCTGGGGATATGGATGATGGTTCGGATTTTGACTGATCTTGAGGATGTTCATACTCCGTTACCTCTGGATGCTGTAATTAGCAGTCTTACAGACCAGAGGGTTACTAGTTCGTCTTGAGATTTTTCTAATGTTGCGGGCCGAAAGACCCATAAGGCTCGACGGCGGGACATGAGTCGTTCTCCATCCCAATGATTAATACACTTATTTGTAATATTCGGGGGATTAGTAAGGCCCCCGCTGTCTGTTGATTGCAGAAATTGATTTGGATGCATAGATCGGCTTTGATTTGTGTTTTGGAGCCTTTTATTACTACTGATAGACTAGAGAGTACTCAGATTCACCTTAGGATGGAGCATGGGTTTTCTTCCCAATCTGGGAAAATCTAGGTGTTCTGGTCGGCACCTTTTTTGGTGGAGGTACTTCAGGATCAGGGTCAGGTGGTTAAATGCTGGGTCTGTCACTCTTCTTTTCCTGATTCTGTTTATGTTTCCTATGTATATGCTAGTTGCACTATGCTTGTGAGGTAGGATTTGTTGGATGCTCTTATATCTTTTGCTGATAGGCATGATGGCCCTTGGATGGTGGGTAAGGATTTTAATGTTGTGCAGTTTCTTTCTGAGATTTTGGGGCGGGGGGGGGGGGGGGCATGCATAGTAACAGGGGCAATTGATGCTTTTAATTTAACTTTATTGGATTGTGGTTTAGAGGATGTTGGTTTTACTGGGAGTCCATTTACCTAAACTCATGGGCGCACTTGGAGGCGTTTAGATAGGGTTGTGTGCAATGTTCATTGGTCTATTTTTTTTCTCTACTTTTAGAGTTTCTCATCTGAATCATACTGGTTCATATCACTTGCCCTTGTTATTATATTCTGATAGATTAGTTGCCAGAGGACCTTCTAGGTTTAAATTTTTGCATGCCTGGCTTAAGCATCTCGGGTTTCTTGATGTTGTACGGCATTCTTGGGGTGCTCCGGTGGTTGGTATTGGGATGGCGGCTTTTCAGCAGAAGCTTGTTCGGCTAAAGCTTTGCTTAAAAGGTTGGAATAAGTAGGTGTTTGGTAACATGTATGATTCGATTAAGGAGGCTGAGATAGAGATTACTCAGCGGGAGAGGCAGTATGATTTTTCTAGATCCACTGAAGACCGGGTAGTTTTCTCTAAGGCTCGAGCCAAGTTGCATCATGCTTTACTCTATGAGTAGATGTTTCTAAGAAAGCAGTCTAGCGTATGCTGGGTTAGGAAGGGGGATACAAACATCTAGTGACCGTAGAGAATGATGTGGATTTGTGTAGAGTGCCAGATTTTGATAAGTTACGGTGGGTGGTCTTCTCTATTGCCCTGGCAGTGCCTCAGGTCCTGAAGGTTTTTGTAGTATGTTTTATCAGTCGTGTTGTGATATTATTTCTGGGGATTTATTGTCGGCTATTCATGACTATTTTCGAGGCCTCGAGATGAGGTTTTTTATAGGGATTTATTGTCGGCTGTTCATAACCCTGGGATGTTTCTGACTATTGATGGTTGTTCTAGAGGTAACCCTGGGATGTCTGAGGCAGTGAGTGTTCTGCGGGATCACCAGGGTATGGCTTTGGCAGGGTTTGGTTCTTTTCTTGGGCACCAGTCGATCCTTTTTCCTGAGCTTTTGGCGGCCTGTGAGGGGTTGAAGTTTGCTGTTCAGCTCGGATATTCTGTTTTGGAGGTAGAATCTGACTCGGCCACTGTCGTTTTTTAGGTTCTTTTCGGTGCCTCTGTCCGTTGGGATTATACTATGATTTTGCGCCGAGTTTGTTTGTTGGTTTTCTCCGATTCGGTTGTGGTTCGTCATGTGGTTCGCGACGCTACGTTTGCTACTGATTTTCTGGCCAATTGGGCTTGTACTTCTCACTTTAGTCATCGGTTCTTACATGCTCGGTATTTTCCAGTGGGCTTATCTGGGATATTTCATATGTATGCGCATGTTGTTCCGTACATCAGATGTTAGCTTTGTTTTTTTTCTTTTCTATTTATCTTTTTTCAGTTGCGGTGTTTTTTTTTTTCGAGGAGGTTTTGGTTCATGTCCCCCTTCTTATGTATTTTTCTCTTTATTATGATTTATTTTACAAGTAGGGGTCTCGCCTAAACCCTAACCATCTTGGTGGTTTTTCTAAAAAAAAACCCTTAAAACCCTAAATACTAAACCCTAAAAAACCCTAAACCCTAAACATTGGAACACTCTGCCGAGGCTTGTTTTGTGTCTAACCCTAGTCTTCGTAAGGCCCAGCAATCTAAGGATCCTGTTCAGCGTGTTGTTTCTAACAAGGACAAGAAGCCTCGGTTTCTAGCAGATGTGTAACCAAAGGTTGCTCATATGTCTTCTGCTGAGGTACAGCCTACTGAGGGTCATGTCGCTCAGTACGTTGTAGTTTCTGATAGTCGGCCCTCGGAGCCTATTTCTGGTATATTTCCTCAACCTGTGGGTAAGGAAGTTTTTCCTCTGAGGCCTGATGCTAGTGTGGATGCTTGTTTGGATGTTCGGCCTCCTGTTCTGGTTAGCTTTGATGTCGATTATGCAGCGGATGTTGCAGATGATGAGGCAGTTACCGAGGTAGATGCAGATGATGGCCCTGTTTTAGGTTTGGATTATCGGGTTCAGGATGCTCCAGGTTTACTGCATCCCGGTCGGTGGGATGTTGAGGGGTTTTCTGATCCTGAGCGGGGTGCTCGGAGGATTTTTGCTGGTTCTAATTTTTTCTGTGATACTATTGGCGATATTCGCGCGTTGAATGTCGGGTTTATTTCTCAATCTGATGAGGAGTTTAGCTTTGAGGATAATTTCGTGGCTAATCAGAATTTTGCATCTGAGCTTGACGGTATTGGGGGTTTGGTTTGGATCGTGATTTTAGTGTTGCTGGACCACATTCCTCTGGTTCTAAGAAAGGTTTGAAGTTAACTACTGATAGCAAATATCGTAAGAAAACATCTGGGCGAATGCATTAGTTTTTTTCTTTAGCTTATTATTGCATTTTGATGGCCTTTTGTTGGTTGTTTTTGTTTACATGCTTGGAGGTTTTGGTCCATGCCCCCCTCCATATCTATTTTCTACTTTTCTTTTATTAATCTACAGATAAGGGAGTCCCGCCTAACCCCCCTACCCTTGGGTGGTTTTAAATAAAAAAATCCTAAACCCTAAACCCTAGAATAATCCTAAACCCTAAACCCTAAATAAATTTTTCTCTCTCTAAAATTTTCTCTCTCCAAAATTCTCTCAACCAACCGTACCCTTCCTTCACTTTTTTTGCCACCGGCATGGCTTCACCGGTAGCCGGTGGTGGTGCCCAGCCAATGCCGGATTTCTCCCTCCCCTCTAGCCACCCTTCTCGAGCCCAACAGTCCCTGCAGTCGCCCACATCTGTCCAAAACAGTATGGCCGAAATTTACAACTTCCAGCCGGTGGCGTTTTACCTGCCGGAAACATAACCAGTCGGTTGCCGACACCCCCTTTCATGTGGCTGACACTTCTCTGACCAACCAAACAGCCCAGCCACCAACTACATTCAAACCCGTAACTACAGGCCATAGCACTAACTGTCATGTGCACGTTGCTTGCACAGCCGTCGCATCAGCTGTCCCTCCCCAAGATGGCTCCTCACTGCCCGAGCCCTCTTGGCCATTCTGAGTCGGCTCATGGCCACATCCTTCACCAGCCTGCAACAAACTCCAGTCACCGCGTTTACGAATGACATCCCCAAAACCCCACCTATACTCCCCGAGACAATCGTGACACTCACACGTTGCATCCTTCTTGTTTTGTAACCACAACTCCTTTAACTGAGTCAACACAGTCTCCATTATTCACAAAGTCAGCTCAAACCCATAACCCACGTCCCTAACCAAACCATGCAGACTTGTTTTGGAAACCACATCAAACCCAACCGCCATCTGGCCGTGACAAAACCCAACCAACTCCTGCTCACGGTAAAACCCAACCTTTCTCACGTGGTTATAACCAACCACAGTCATCCTGTGGCTAAAACCAACCCTCTCCTGATGGTATTAAAGATGTGATGGCTGGTGGCTCCTTTCAAAACCAAACCCGTGCCCCTTCAAACTTCCTAAATAGGACGTCGGTTTCATATGCTTCTACTGTGAACCCGACCACTATCCTTACTCCCATCGCTCCTTCTAGGCCACAAAAGTCTTTTCTAGATGCTGTTACTGGCTCAAATAATTATCCCGTTCTGGTCAAGCCAGTTTTGTTGCACTGTGGCGAACCCGCTGTGATGTTTACAAATGAGGAAGTGTAGCTGATGGCAGAGCCATTTAAACTTGCTTTGTTGGGAAGTTTTCTTTTGGTCGGTCATCCATCGATATTATTCGGAAGTTTTTTGTTTCTCTTGGACTTAAAGGGAACTCTCAGGTTTCTTTACTTGACAACCGGCATGTGTTGATCAAGTTATCCATAGAGGAGGATTATTCGCTTATTTGGGTTGGCCAGACGTGGTATGTCAATAGCCAGGGTATGCATATTTTCAAGTGAAGTACAGATTTTTGGTGTTCTGCGTAGTCTTCCATTGTGCCTGTTTCGATAAGTCTTCCATATTTACCAATTCATTTTATTCATTGCAAGTCTGCATTATTTTCTATTGCTGGGGCTATTGGTACTCCGTTGCATGTCGATCACGCTACGGCATCGGTTAATAGACCATCGGTTGCTAGAGTATTGGTAGAATATGATGTTTCACGACCTCTGTTGCCGCTATTTGGATTGGTGAGGGAGATAAGACCCAGTGGCCTAAGGATTCTATTTAGCGTACTATGCTTGATAAAGGCAAAAAGCCCATGTTTCTAGTAGATGTGCAGCCAAGGGTTGTTTTTTACAATCGGCCTATGAGGCCTGTTATTTCTGGAGCGGTTTCTCGACCTAATAGAGGTGGGGTTAGTCGTTCTTTGAGGCCACCGATTGGGGTTGTCCAGCAGTTGGTGAGGATGTTCACTCGATTCCTAGATGGTGACTTTGGGTCTATGAGGTTGATTCACTGGTGGCACTGGTCGGAGGTTTGCTTTCCGATGGAGGAGGGGGGTCTTGGTATTCGGTCATTTGGTGATCTGGCTGAGGCTTTTGAGCTTAAGCTATGGTGGAGGTTTAGGGAGCAGCGATCTTTATGGGCTTCTTACATGAAGTCTAAGTATTGCAAGGCTGTTCATTTGGGAGTGGTATGTTTTTGTTATTCAGCTTCTCCTCTCTCGAGAACATGTCGGCTAGGGTTTTGTGTTGCAGAAAATATTTTGAAAGTAGAAGGTGGCTGAGTGGCGGGATCTGTTAAAGGAGGGTTGGGATCATGCGAGGGGGCCACCGGCAGCCGACTGGTAGCATTCCCGACTGTCACAACTCCGGCGGCAGCAGTCTAACCTGTTTGACCAAAAACGTACATTTACTATAGATTTTTGGCAAAGATGGCGGCTGGGTTGGTCGGCATGTGATGTGTGGTTAGTAGGGTGGTAAGAGTCCAACAGTGGCATGGCACCACCACCGGCGGTCGGTAAAGCCATACCGGGAGCTAAAACTTGAAATCTTGGTTACGGCTAGTTGAGAGAATTTTTGCGAGGAGAGAGAAAAAGTTTTTGTGAATGGGCTTATCAATGCTAGTTGTGCTATGATTGTTTTTAGGGTTTAGGGTTTTTTTTTTGAAACCATCAAGATGATGGGGGGTTAGGTGGGACCCCTAGCTATCAAATAAATCATAATAATGAAAAAAATACGCAAGGAGGGGGACATGAACCAAAACTTCCAAAAAAAAGCAAGACATCGCAACTGATAAGTAATAAACAAAAAGGTAAAAAAAACAAAGCTAATGTCTGATATGTGGAACAACATTCGCATCCAAATGAAGTATCGCAGATAAACCCACTGGGAAAGCTCGAGCATGTAAGAACCGACGACTAGAGTAAGAAGTCCATGCCCAATTGGCTAGAAAATCAGCAGCAAACGTTGCCTTGCGAAACACATGACGAACCACAATCGAATGGGAGGAAACTAAAAAATAAACTCGGCGCAATAACACAGCATAATCCCAATGGATAGAGCCACCCGAAAGGATGCAAGAAACCACAGTGGCGGAGTTAGACTGTACCTCCAAAATAGAATATCCCAGCTGAACATCAAGCTCCAACCCCTCACAGACCGCTATAAGCTCAGCATACAGGATCGGCTAGTGCCCAAGAAAAGATCCAAATCCTGCCAAAACCATACCCCAGTGATCCCAAAGAACACCCCCTACAGCAGACATCTCAGGGTTACCCCCAAAACAACTACCAACAGTCAGCTTCACAACACTAGGATGCGACCGCGTCCAAGATACAACTCGGATAGGCCTCCGGGGTGAAGCAACCGCTCTGCAAGCTGAGAACTTATAACTCCCCGCAATTGAGACGGCTTCAAGCTAAAAATAGAATTGGCAAGTCGAAGGTCTGACACTACCCAAAAAATAACAGCATCCACAGAAAAAGGGTGAGAATAAAACCTGGAACCATTTCGAGCCTTTCACACATGGCACAGAATAAAGCAAGGTAAAAAAACCCGAAAAAGAGTCTGAGAAGTGGCACATCTCCTCCAATGACGAAGCAAAGCATGAGACGATAGAAAGCTAACCCTCCATAACCCCAAACAACGGTAAAAATACTCCCAAACCTGGCTAACCCAAGGGCACTCGAGAAATAAATGCCGAGAAGTCTCTGCAGGGGTTTAGGGATTAAGGTTTCAGGTTTTTTTTTTTTTAATTTAAAACCACAAAAAGGTGGGGGGGTTAGGTGGGACCCCCTTACCTGTAGATTAATAAAAGAAAAATAGGAAATACATATGGAGGGGAACATAGACCAAAACCTCCAAGCATGTAAACAAAAAAAACCATCAAAATAACATCAAAAGCAATAATAAGCTAAAGGAAAAAAAACTAATAGAGGAATGTGGTCCAGCAATACTAAAATCATGATCCAAACCAAGCCCCCCAACACCTTCAGGCTCAGATGAAAAATAATCATTCGCCACTAAATCACCAGAGCTAAACTTCTCATCAGATTAGATAGGAATATCTGTAAAATGAGAGTTAAACTCGGCATTCATGGTGCGAATATCATCAACTATATCACGAAAAAAATTAGAACCAGCAGAAATCCTTCGAGCGCCCCGCTTAAGGTCAGAATACCCCCTAACATCTCATCGACGGGATCCAGTAAACCTGGAGCATCCTGAACACACAAATCTGAACCTGAAACAGAGCCATCATCTGCATCTACCTCGGTAATAGTCTCATCATTTGCATCATCCATTACATCATCGACATCAACCCTAACAACCGGAACAGGAGGCCAAACATCCAAACAAGCATCCACACTATCATCAAGCCTCGGAGGACAAACTTCCTCGAGCACAAGTTAAGGAACTATACCAGAAACAGGCTCCAAGGGCCAACTATCAGAAACCACAATGTACCGAGCGATAGGACCCTCTCTAGGCTGTACCTCCGTAAAGGATATGGGAGCAACCCTTGGCTGCACATCTGTTGGAACATAAGCTTCTTGCCCTAGTCAGGAACATCACACAGAACAGGATCCATAGGCTACTGGGCCTTACAAAGACCAGGATTAGACACAAAACAAGCCTTAGCAGAGTGTCCAAAGTGCTCACAAGCAAATCAATACGCAAGAACCTTCTTAAAAACTACTTCCTGCCAAAACCCAGAATCTCCCTCACCAATCCAAATACGTGGTAACAAAGGCCGTAAAACATCATATTCCACAAAAACCCGAGCAATCGACGGCTTATTAACCGAGGTCGTAGCGTGATCAACACGCAAAGGAGTACCTATAGCCGCAGCAATAGAAAATAATGAACACTTGCAATGAATAAAATGAACTGGTAAATAAGGCAGACTTACCCAGACAAGCACAATGGGAGGCTCTACAGAGCACAGAAAATCTGTTCTTAATTTAAAAATACGCATAACCCTGCCATTCACATACCACGTCTGGCGTACCCAAATACGCGAATAATCCTCCTTCGTGGATAACTTGATCAACACATGCCAATTATCAAGCAAGGAAACCTAAGAACTCCCTTTCAATCCTAGAGAAGTTCAGAACTTTCGAATAACATCCATTGATGGTCGACCAAAAGAAAATTTTCCAACCAATGCCAATTTAAAAGGCTCAGCCAAACGTTGCACTTCGCATGCAGAAAACATAACTACGGGCTCACCACGATGCAATAAAATCAGCTTAACCGGAATAGAGTTAGAAGATGAGCCTATGACAGCATCTAAAAAGGATTTTTGTGGCCTAAGAGGAGCTGTGGGATTAAGGATGGAGGCTGGGTTCACAATAGAAGCAAATGAAGCCGACTACTTATGTTGTACAAATTTTATTGAACTCGCAAGCGCATGAATCTATTGTAGTATAGATTGATGGTGACGAGTGTCGATCCTGCGAGGAGGTAGATTTTAATTATGCGTAGGGTTAATTTTCTTATTGGAGAGTTGGATTTGTTGTGAAGGTGATTTGGATTTTTCTAAAATTTAAATTAAAATGGCGGGAAGAAGCTAGAGTTGAAACAATGTAATTAAAGCGCTTGGGTATCTGGATCTGCATCAACATGCACCATATGCTTAATATTCCTTATTAGTGCTAATTAAATCATCGCAGTTAAAAAGCTCGTAGTTAGACCTTGGGTTGGGTTGGCCGGTCTGCTTAGCGGTATGCATCGGCCAGCTCATCCCTTTTCCCGGCGATGCGCTTTTGGCCTTAACTGGCCGGGTTGTGCCACCGGCGCTGTTACTTTATAGAAATTAGAGTGCTCAAAGCAAGCCTACGCTTTGTATACATTAGCATGGGATAACATCATAGGATTTCGGTCCTATTCTGTTGGCCTTCGGGGTTGGAGTAATGATTTTATTCGTATTTCATAGTCAGGTGAAATTCGAACGAACAACTGCGAAAGCATTTGCCAAGGATGTTTTCATTAATCAAGAACGAAAGTTGGGGGCTCAAAGACGATCAGATACCGTCCTAGTCTCAACCATAAACGATGCCGACCAGGGATCAGCGGATGTTACTTTTAGGACTCCGCTGGCACCTTATGAGAAATCAAAGTCTTTGGGTTCCGGGGGGAGTATGGTCGCAAGGCTGAAACTTAAAGGAATTGACGGAAGGGCACCACCAGGAGTGGAGCCTGCGGCTTAATTTGACTCAACACGGGGAAACTTACCAGGTCCAGACATAGTAAGGATTGACAAACTGATAGCTCTTTTTTGATTGTATGGGTGGTGGTGCATGGCCGCTCTTAGTTAGTGGAGCGATTTGTCTGGTTAATTCCGTTAACGAACGAGACCTTGGCCAGCTAACTAGGTATGCGGAGGTATCCCTCTGTGGCCAGCTTCTTAGAGCGACTATGGTCGCTTAGGCTAAGGAAGTTTGAGGCAATAAAAGGTCTGTGATGCCGTTAGATGTTCTAGGTCGCACGCGCGCTACACTGATGTATTCAACGAGTCTATAGCCTTGGCCGACAAGCTCGGGTAATCTTTGAAATTTCATCGTGATGGGGATAGATCATTGCAATTGTTGGTCTTCAACGAGGAATTCCTAGTAAGCGCGAGTCATCAGCTCGCGTTGACTACGTCCCTGCCCTTTGTACACATCGCCCATTGCTCCTACCGATTGAATAGTCTGGTAAAGTGTTTGGACCGCGATGACACGGGCTGCTCGCTGCCGCGACGACGCGAGAAGTCCATTGAACCTTATCATTTAGAGGAAGAAGAAGTCGTAACAAGGTTTCCGTAGGTGAACTTGTGGAAGGATTATTGTTGAAACCTGCCTAGCAGAATGACCCACAAACCAGTTGAAACCACCGGCGTTGGGATGGGGGGACGCGCTCTACTGCGGGAGCCCCCCCATTCCCCCGGCTCCCCGCGAGGAGAAGGACTTGTCCTGCTCCCGGCAGTGGAACAACAAACCTGCGATAAGGAAAATCTAACGAGAGAGTGCGCTCCTACACCCCCAGACGCTGTCTGCGAGTCGGGTTGTTTGGGAATGCATCCTAAATAGGGCGGCAAATTCCGTCGAAGGCTAAATACGGGCGAGAGACCGAGAGCAAACAAGTACAGCGAGGGAAAGATGAAAAGGACTTTGAAAAAAGAGTCAAAGAGTGCTTGAAATTATCAGGAGGGAAGCGGATAAGGGCCGGCTATGCGTACCGGTCGGATGCGTAATGACGAGAGCCGATCGGATGCAGAACGGGTAGAACCGGTCCACCCAACGGCTCAGGGCACGGAACGATGCGGATTGCGGAGGTGGCCGAAGCCCGAGCCTTCAATAAGCCCGCGGAGATGACCCATGCAGCTGAGCGCTCCCGGCATCGGCCTGCGGGCTCCACATTCGGTTCGTCTTGAAACACGGACGAAGGAGTCTGACATGTGTGCGAGTCAACAGGCTAGTAAACCCATAAGGTGCAAGGAAGCTAATTGGCCATCGGTCATGCTTAGAAATATCGTTCTTTTCTTTGGCTTCTTTTAGGCTGTATCCAGTTGCGTGTAGAAGGTCGGGTCAGAAATCCAATGCCATCCCAAGCAAACCCAAGGAAAACACCCAAAATTGGTGTACTACAGCCTTCACTTTTTAGGCCTAATATAAGGCCCAGCAAAGAAATGTTGTGTTTTGCTTTAAAAAGTGACCCTGTTTCTCTCCCCCATCACATTCCCTGGCTCGTCTGAGCCGTCTCATGCTTAGCAATACCCCGTTCCGGGAGGTTTTAATAGGTTTCCCAGAATTTTGTTCGAAAATTGCTCGAAAAAGCTGGTTTTCCTTAGAATTTCATACAAAATTCACTAAAAACTATCCCGTGGGACCCAAACAGGGTGCCGTTTTTTCTTTTTGTATCGTTTAGGATGCATCCAAGTGCTTGCAGGAGGCCGAGTCAGAATTCAAATACCGTCCCAGGAAAACCCAAGCAAAACACAAGAACCGGTGCGATATAGCCTTCACTTTTTAGGCCTAGAATGACCCCTGCGAAGAAATGTTCTGTTATGGTTCAAAAAGTGACCTAGTTTCTCTCCCCCAACACATTCCCTGGCTCGTCACGAGCCGTCTCATGCTTAGCAATACCCCATTCCGGGAGGCTCTAATAGTTTTCCCATAATTTTGTTTAAAAAGTGCTCGAAAAATCTATTTTTCCTTGGAATTTCTTACAAAATTCACTAAAAAATATTCCGGGGGAACCAAATGTGGTATCGTTCTTCCCTTTGGCATCGTTTAGGCTGCATCCAGGTGCGTACAGAAGGCCGGGTCAGAATTCCAATACCGTCCCAGGCAAAACCAAGGAAAACCTCTAGAACCGGTGTGCTATAGCCTTCACTTTTTATGACCAGAATGGCCCCAGCGAAAAAATATTGTGTTTTGCTCCAAAAAGTGACCCAGTTTCTCTCCCCGAACACATTTTCTGGCCCGTCACGAGCTATCTCATGCTTAGAATTACCTGTTCCGAGATGTTCTAATAGTTTTCCTGGAGTTCTGTTTAAAAATTGATCCAAAAACCTAGTTTTCCTTGGAATTTCTTAAAAAATTCACAAAAAACTATCCCGTTGGGCCTAAATGGGGTGCCGTTCTTCCCTTTGGCGTCCTTTAGGCTGCATCTAGGTGCTTACAGAAGGCCGGGTCTGAATTCTAATGCCGTCCTAGGCAAACCCAAGAAAACCTCAAAAACCGGTGTGCCATAGCCTTCACTTTTTGGGCTCATAATGGCCATTGCGAAGAAATGCTATGTCTTGGTCTATAAAGTGACCCGGTTTCTCTCCCCGAACACATTCCCTGGCTCATCACGAGCCATCTCATGCTTAGAAATCCCCGTTCCGGGAGGTTCTAGTAGTTTTCCAGAATTTTGTTCAGAAATTACCTGAAAAACCTGGTTTTCCATGGAATTTCTTAAAAAAATTCACTAAAAACTATCCCATTGGACCCAAATGGGGTGCCGTTATTTCCTTTGGCATCGTTTAGGCTGCATCCATGTGCTTACAGAAGGTCAGGTCAGAATCCCAATGCCGTCCAAGGAAACCCAAGGAAAACTCCCAAAATCGGTGCGCTATAGCTTTCACTTTTTGGGCATATAATGGCCCCGGCGAAGAAATATTGTGCTTTGCTCCAAAAAGTGACCCGGTTTCTCTCCCCCAACAAATTTCCTGGCTCATCAGGAGCTGTCTCATGCTTAGAAATACCCGTTTCGGAAGATCCTAATAATTTTTGCAGAATTTAGGTAAACAATTACCCGAAAAACCTGGTTTTCCTTACAATATCTTACAAAATTCACTAAAAACTATCCCGTGGGAGCCAAACGGGGTGCCGTTCTTCCCGTTGGCATCGTTTAGGCTACATACAGGTAGGTAGAGCAGGCTGAGTCAGAATTCCAATGCCATCCCGGACAAACCCAAGGAAAACCCACAAAATCGATGTGCTATAACCTTCACTTTTTGGGCCCAGAATGGCCCCGGCGAAGAAATGTTGTGTCTTGCTCCAAAAAGTGACCTGGTTTCTCTCCCTCAATACCTTCCCTGGCTCATCACGACACGTCTCACCCTTAGAAATACCTGTTTCGGGAGGTTCTAATAGTTTTTCTGAAATTTTGTTCAAAAATTGCAAGAAAAAACTAGTTTTTCGTGGAATTTCTCACAAAATTCTCTAAAACTATTCTCGTAGGACCCAAACGGGGTGCCCTTCTTCCCTTTGGCATCATTTATGCTGCATCTAAGTGCGTACAGATGGCCGTGTCCGAATTTCAATGCCGTCCCCAGCAAACCTAAGGAAAACCCAAAAAATCAGTGTGCTACAACCTCCACTTTTTGGGCCCATAATGTTTTGTTTTGCTCCAAAAAGTGAACTAGTTTCTCTTTGCCATCACATTCCCTGGCTCGTCACGAGCCATCTCATGCTTAGAAATACCCGTTCTGGGAGGTTCTAATAGTTTTCCCGAAATTTTGTTCAAAAACATCCTGAAAAACCTGGTTTTCCTTAGAATTTCATCCAAAATTTACTAAAAACTATCCCGTGGGACCGAAAAGGGGTGCCGTTCTTTCTTTTGGCGTTTTTTAGGTTGCATCTAGGTGAGTGTAGAAGGCCAGACTCGAATTCCATTGCTGTCACAAGTAAACTCCTAAAATCGATGCGCTATAGGCTTCACGTTTTGGGACCAGAAAAGGCTCGGCGAAGAAATGTTTTGCTTTTCTCCAAAAAGTGACCCGGTTTCTCTCCCCCAACACATTCTTTGGCTCGTCATAAGCCGTCCCATGCTTAGAAATACCCGAACCGGGAGGTTCTAATAGCTTTTCCAGAATTTTGTTAAAAAATTACCCAAAAAACCTGGTTTTCCTTGGAATTTATTACAAAATTCACTAAAACTTTTTTGTTGGACCCAAACGGGGTGCTGTTCTTCAATTGGCGTCGTTTAGGCTACATCTAGGTGCTTACAGAAGGCTCGATCATAATTCCAATGCCGTCCAAGGCAAACCCATGGAAAACTCAAGGAAAACCCCCAAAAGCGGTGCGCTATAGCCTTCTATTTTTGGGCCTAGAATGGCCCTAACAAAGAAATGTTGTGTTTTTCTCCAAAACATGACCTGGTTTCTCTCCCCCAATAAATTCCCTGGCTCATCACGAGTCTTCTCATGCTTAGAACAATGGCAAAGGGAAGAATGGTACCCCCGGGATTCTTTTAAGTGAATTTTATAAGTATGGGAATAATATTATAACCTCATGGAACGGGTATTTCTAAGCTTAGGACGGTTTGTTACAAGCCAGAGAATGTTTTGGCGGAGGGTTCTTCCTTAGGGCCATTATAGGGAATTTTGAGACCCTTTGGAATTCGGCATTGGAATTCGGACGCAGCCTTCTGTTGGCACCTAGATAGAACCAGTACCACACCAAAGGGAAGAACAATACGTCATTTGAGACCCTTAGGATAGTTTTCAGTGAATTTTGTAAGAAATTCCAAAGAAAACCAGGTTTTTTGGATAATTTTTTAACAAAATTTCAGGAAAAATTTTAGAACCTCACAAAATAGGTTTTTCTAAGCGTGAGACGACTCGTTACGAGCTAGAGAATGTTTGGACGGAGAGAAATCGGGTGACTTTTTAGAGAAAAACCCAACATTTCTTCCTCGGGGCCATTATGAGCCTAAAAACTTAAGGCTATAGCACACCGGTTTTCAAAGTCTTCCATAGGTTTTCAGTGAATTTTGTAAGAAATTCCAAGAAAAACCAGGTTTTTTGGGTAATTTTTCAACAAAATTCTAGGAAAACTATTAGAACTTCCTGGAAGAAGAATATGAAATTAGATCAACCATAGAACACTTTGGAGAAGGAAAAACACACACTACAATAAATAAAACATAAAGTGAAAGAAACAATATTTGAAGGCAAGAATACAAACTGAAATTTGCAGCCAGAAAAGCATGATGACCCATGGCAAGCATAACAAACACAAGGAGAATCACTAGATGATAAGATAGCATGCCCCAGCAGGGAGAAAATGATGGAGAATGAAAGCAGAAAAGTGAATGAGATTTCCTAAACAGATTTATCATTCAATAAAAAATAATTACCCAGATTCAGTTGGTTCATTGATGCTGTGACGGATTAGGTTCATGGCATGCTATGCAAAATTCAACCGATAATGCATTCGCAATCTTTGCATCCCTTACTTCTACTGACATGCCACAGAGAAAATGAAGCTAATGGTCTTACTGATGAGGCAAGAAATTTATAACCAATAAACAATAAAAAAAAAGTATAAGCATATGTTGTTTAAGAATAATCAAAATTAACCAGACTCCTAAAAGCAATGTCATCCAGAGTGGTCACTAAATGAAGAGGCTTCCTAGAATCGAAAACAATGCCGTCCTAGGTATAAAATGCCCGCAATTACCAAGGAAAGTCACTTTCTAATTGCAAAATTAATGATCGATCGACAAAAAGCAACAGATAGTTTTTTTTTTCTGTCATACTCATTGCAATCACCAATAAATATACTCACCATCTCCAAATCTTCTGCATGCTCTTTGCAATGCATTTGAATTGAATTGGAATTGATTATCAGCGAGATAGCTGGAAGCAAGACAACGTTGTTTTCACCTCTCGAACATTTTTCTAACAACAACCGAAAACACATAATTTTTCGTTATACCATTATTTCACACTTAAAGAACTTTACCGTACATGAAAACAACCAAAATAAAGAACAAAATAATTTGAAAGACAGCATAGAAGCTCACAAATGCCTCGACGCCTTGCCTTCAGAAGTTTGAAAGCACCCTTCAACTCATCTTTGACTATTTAATCAAGTCAAGATGACATTTTTCTTTGTATAATTTTCCTTACTTTCTTACCAACCAATCAGACATTGGAGTTCATGGGAACCCACGACTCCCGTTCCCTCAAAGAAACGAACTTTATCATAAAAATCAAAACTTCACATAAAAAAAAAAAAACAAAAACAAAGACAGATATAATAAGAAACGGCTAAAGATAATAAAAACAAATACCTCAAGGCCGATGAGAATGGAGCAAAAACCGATGCAAAGAAGAAGACAAAGAGGTTGCTAAGAGGAAAGAAAAAGAAAAAACATCATTGATAATATATATGGATGATGATGATGATGAAGACGGGTGGAGGTATTGTTTGTGGGGGGTGGCGATGGTATTGATAAAATTACAAAAGTATGGGGAAAAAGAAAAGAAAGGGGTGAGTGGTTAAGGCAAAGAAGAAAACCGATGAAGAATATGAAATTGATTCCTTTTCCTTTCATTTTGTAAAATTGTACCATCACTTCTTGTTGTTGGTGTAGTTGGTGTTGGTGTTGTTCTCTTTCACCTCGGCATTGGAAATCTAACCAGGCCTTTTGCAAGCACCTAGATGCTGCCAGAAGGACGCCAAAGGAAAGAACGGTTGGTGCCTAAGCAAAAAACCAAACCCTGCCAAAACCATACCTCGGTGATGTCTATGAACACCCCTCACAGCAGAGATCCTAGGGTTACCTCTGGAGCAACCATCAACAGTCAGCTTCATAACACCAGGTGGTGGCTGCATCTAAGAAACAACTTTGATAGGCCTCCGGGGTGTTAGGGCTTTAGGGTTTTAGGGTTTTTTTTTTAAACTACAATCATGGTTGTCATCCATTCATGATATACGCTCACTTATTTTAACATATTCCAAACCACAAGAGTTTGGTTTGTTTAAAATGAAACAGCTTCCGAGATCAAATCTCGAATAGTGCATGTAAAAAAGTGGGACCAGATGAAACTCTATTATCTTAAATGGCTAAACGCCATTTACATGATATCGATAGTACACTAATCTTATTTCCACTTGAGCAATCTACAATATTTGTGATAAAGAAATTCTTTGGTGTTGATATTTCAAGTGTTAAAATGAACATAGGAAGTGTATGGAGTCCCCAAGCCTTCTTATTCTACACATTCTTGTAAAACGACTAATATTTTGTTATTCGCTTTAAGGCATAGTGCAATTCACGATAAGCTTGCCTTTCATAGCTCCCGTATATATTGCCCCTACAACATTGATGAAGTCTTGTTTCAATGGAATGTACACACCCATTTAGTGTGATCAGCAGTCCCAAAATCCATCTTCATATGATGAACATTGAAAAAGAAAACGATTGATGGAATCAAAGTAATGTCGAAGTACTTGACATAAACTTGAACATCTTCGAAATCAACGTCCAATAAAACTATTTTTTTTTCTTATCTTGAAAGCCTAATGTCATAATCTCATTCTTAAAAACTTAATAGAAACACAATTTTTTTTGATATATTTTTAGGCCAAGCCAATCGGGTTCCAATTTGGTTTCGTTTAAACCTGAACAAAAATTAAAATCGAACGGGTTCTACACCTGAACCCGTTTGGATTTTATAGGTTAACCCTTTAAGGTTTTAGGGTTTTATGGTTTTTTTTAACCACCAAGATTGTGGGGGCTTAGGCGGGACCCCCTACTTATAAGATAAATTAGAATAAAGAAGAAAATACATAAGGAGGGGGACATGAACCAAAACCTCCTCGAAAAAGCATGACATCGCAACTGATAAGCAATAAACAGAAAAGCAAGAAAAACAAAGCTAACGTCTGAAATGTGGAACAGCAATCGCATTTAAATGAAGTATCTTAGAAAACCCGTTGGGAAATCCCATACATGTAAGAACCGATGAGTGGAGCGAGAAGTACAGGCCCAATTGGCCATAAATTCAGTAGTAGGCGTAGCGTTGCGAAACACATGACGAACCACAACCGAATGGAAGGAAACCAAAAATCAGACTCGGCGCAACAACACAACATAATCCCAACGGATAGAGCCGCCCGAAAGGATCAAAGAAACAACAGTGGCCGAGTCAGACTCTACCTCTAAAACTGAATAACCCAGCTGAATAGCAAGCTCTAACCCCTCACAGACCGCCATAAGCTCAGCATATAGGATCGGCTAGTGCCCAAGAAAAGATCCGAATCCTGCCAAAACCATACCCTGGTGATCCCGAAGAACACCCCCTACAGCGGACATCCCATGGTTACCCCTAGAACAACCATCAATAATCAGCTTCACAACACCAGGAGGCGGTTGAGTCCAAGATACAACTCTAATAGGTCTCCTGGGTGAAGCAACCACTTGTAACCCCTCTGCAAGAACTCATCACTCCCCGTAACTGAGACGGCTTAAAGCCAAAAGCAGAATTTGCAAGCCGAAGGTTCGTCACCACCCGAAGAATAACAGCATCCACAGAAAAGGTGTGAGAATCAAACCTAGAACCATTTCGAGCCTTCCACACATGCCACAGAATGAAGCAAGATAGAAGAGCCCAAAAATGAGTTCGGGAAGAGGCACATCTCCTCTAGTGATGGAGCAAAGCTTGAGATGACAGAAAGCTAACCCTCCGTAATCCCAAACAATGGTAAAAATACTCACAAAATTGGCTAACCTGAGGGCACTCGAGAAATAAGTGCCGAGAAGTCTTAGCAGCTTGACCACAAAAACACCGAGAAACCATACAGAAACCTCTCGCGCACGAAGCGTCATCAGTAGCCAAAATACCATTCAACAATCTCCACAGGAAAAAAGATAATCGAGAAGGAAGATGGCACTGCCAAATGATAGAAAAAACCTCATCTCGTGGCCTGGAGCAACTACAATCTCCCAAGCTGAGTGCAAATGAAATGCTCCATTAAAAGCAGAATCCCACTAGATCTCATCTGGCTCGTCAGCAGAAATCGTAATCAACATAATCTGCTCAGCTACTGACAAAGATAAAACATCCATAAGTTTACCCCTGTCCCAAACAGCACCCCGCCAATAAAAAGACATAGGCACCAATGAAGCAGCGCCAGAGTTTTAAAAGAACAAAAGGCAGGAACCCAGCCAGCAGTCATACCAAAAACTACAAGCACCCATACCAACCAACCAATGCACATGAGGCTCTGCAACACAAAGGATGGAACAAAGACGTCTCCAGAGAGGAGAAGCCGGATAACAAAAAAGTACCACTGCCGAATGAACAGTCCTGTAATACTTGGACTTCATGTAAGAAACCTATAAAGATTGCTGCTCCTTAAACCTCTACCATAGGTTAAGCTCGAAAGCCTTAGCCAAATCACCAAATGACCTAATACCAAGACCTCCCTCCTCCACCGAAAAACAAACCTCCGGTCAGTGGCACCAATGAATCGTCCTCCTAGACCCAGAGTCACCCTATAGAAATCGAGTGAACATCCTCTCCAACTGTTGGGCAACCCCGATTGGCGGCCTCAGAACATGGAACAGATGCAAAAGCATAGAAGATAAGACATGACGAATCCGAACCAGCTTCCCCCTAAAAGAAAGTAACCGATTAGCCCAACCAAAAATCCTATCCCGGACCTTCCGAATTAGGTCATCAAAGTGAGCAATCTTGGGTCCCCCCACAAACACCGGGCACCCAAGATAAGTAAAAGGAAGCTGCCGCTGCTGAAATTATGTAACAAAATGAATAATAACACGGCGCGAAGTAGAAACCAAACCCCAAACATAAAAGCTGTTCTTAGCCTGGCTAATCAGCTGCCCAGAAATGACCTCATAATGGTGCAGGAAATCCATAAGCCTCGTGAGGCTAGTCCGACTCCCATTTGTAAAAATAACAATGTCATCTGTGAAACATAAATGGGAGACATTAATAGAGCTAGTAGAAGAATATCTCAATAATGGATAGACATCAAACAAATTTTCTAATCCTCTAGATAAGAACTCAGTGGCAATAATAAGATAATGAACCAGCTCTTGAACTGACAGAACGTTATCATGAATAACCCTACCACGCACAAAATCGCTATGAGAAGGAGAGATAATACGAGATAAAACTGGAGCCAACTGCATGACGAGCAACTTGGTCCGAACCTTGTTGCTCACATTACACAAACTGATCGGTCGAAAATCAGGCCAAGAAATAGGAGAGTCCTTCTTAGGAAGAAGAACCAACAGAGTACTCTAAAATCCCTTAGGCATAGCAGAACCTCAAAAATAATCATGAACAGTAGCTAGTAAATCACCAGAAATGAAGTCCCAACACGACTGATAAAACCTACTGCAAAAGCCATTAGGACCCGGGGCACTGTCAGGGTCAATAAAGAAGACTACCTGCCGTAACTCATCTATATTTGGTACTCTGCACAAATCCACATCATCCTCTGCAGTCACCAGAGTCGGGATAAGATAAAAATTTGACTGACAAAACTGACTAGGACCTCCCACCAAGAGACCCTGAAAGAAATCAACCGCAGAAGCAGCCATAGCAAAAGGCTCATACATCTAAGCAGAAGAAGCATCTTGTATCCGATGAACATGAAACAACTAATGCTTCTACCGAACCATTGCATGGAAGAACTGAGTGCTAGCATCCCCCTCCCTGACCCAGCGAACACTAGACTGTTGCCTTAGAAAAATCTCCTCAAAGAGTAAAGCATGCTGCAGCCTGGCCCGAGCCTTAGAAAAAGCGACACGGTCCTCAGCAAATCCAAAAAGATCATACTGCTGCTCCCGCTGAGCAACTTCCGTCTCAGCCTCTTTAACCCGATCAAACACGTTACCAAACACCTCCTTATTCCAACCTTTTAAGCAAAGCTTCAGCCGAACAAGCTTCTGCTGAAAAGCCCTCATCCCAATACCAACCACCGGAACATCCTAAACCTGCCGCACAACATCAAGAAACCCATGGTACTTAAGCCAGGCATGCAGAATTTAAACCCAGAAGGTCCTCTGGCAGCCTATCTATCACAATATATTAACATGGGAGAGTGATCTGAACCAGTACGATTCGGACGAGAAACTCAAAAAATAGAAAAGAAAGTAGACCAATGAGCATTGCACACAACCCTATCCAAACGCCTCCAAGTGTGCCCATTAGTCCAGGTAAAATGACTCCCAGTAAAACCTACATCCTCCAAGCCACAATCCAATAAAGCTAAATTAAAAGTACCAATAGCACCCTGTGGCTGTGCATGCCCCCCCTCCCGAAATCTCAGAAAGAGAGTGCACAACATTAAAATCCCCACCCACCATTCAAGGGCCATCATGGCTATCAACAAAAGATATAAGAGCATCGTACAACTCCTCCCTCACAAGCATAGCACAACTAGCATATACATAGGAAACATAAACAAGATCAAGAAAAGAAGAGGGACTGACCCGACAGTGAACCACCTGAACCATGTCTTGAAGCACCTCCACCGAAAATGCACAGACCAAAACAACCAGATTTTCCCAGATTGGGAAGAAAAACCACGCTCCATCCCAAGGCGAATCTGAGTACGCTCCAGCCTATCCGCAGTAATATAAAAACCACGCTCCAAAAAGCAAACCAAAGCTAATCTATGCATCTGAATCAATTTCCACAATTGGTGGACTGCGGGGGCCTTACTTATCCCCCGAATATTCCGAATAAGTGTATTAATCATTGGGATGGGGACTGACACCTATCCCGCTAGCGAGCCTTACGGGTTATACGGCCCGCAACTACAGAAAAACCCCCAAAAGAACTAGGAACCCTCTGGTCAGCCAAACTACTAATCATAGCATTCGGATGTAAAGGAGTATGAACATCCTCAGGATCAGTCAAGAATTGCCCGTTATCCATATCCCCAGAATCGTCAGAGCTACAATCCACATCTGACCGAGAAATACCAATACGGCCCCCCGTCGCCGAAATTAATCTTTGAAATGTCAGTGCTGTGGGTATTAAAACCCACATGCATACATACAATATCATCCACATGAGGCCGTACCCTGCCCAACACGTCACCCACATCAACCTCAAAACCAGCATCAAAACCCCTATCATCCAAAGAAACATCCTCAGCACCAAGCTGCCTCAAAGAATGACTAATCCCACCTGAAATAGAGGGACGTGCCAGAAATAATAGGCCCCGTAGGCCGATCATCAGCAACAACAACAGACTGGGTAGTAGGAGCAACCATTGGCCGCATATCTGCTGGAAACATGGGCTTTTTACCCTTGTCAGGAATAGTAAGCTGAATCGGATCCTTAGACTGTTGGGTCTTACGAAGATCAGGATTAGACACTCAACAAGCCTCAGCAGAGTGTCCCAAATGCTTACATGTAGAACAATAAGTAGGAACCTTCTCAAACAATACATCCTGCCAAAAACCAGAATCTCCCTTACTAATCCAAATATGCAGCAACAGAGGCCGCGAAACATCATATTCGACCAATACTCTAGCAACCGACGGCTATTAATCGAGCTCGTAGCGTGGTCAACACGTAGAGGAGTACCAGTAGCCCCAGCAATAGAAAATAAAGCAGATTTACAATGAATAAAATGAACTGGTAAATAAGGGAGACTTACCCAAATAGGCACAATGGGAGACTCCGTAGAACACCAAAAATGGGTACTTCACTTAAAAATACGATACCCCGGCCATTGATATACCACCTATGGCGAACCCAAATATGCAAATAATCCTCCTCCATGGATAACTTGTTCAACACATGCCGGTTATCAAGTAAAGAAACTTGGAAATTCTCTTTAAGCCCAAGAGAAACAAAAAACTTATGAATAATGTGCATGGATGGCCGTCCGAAAGAAAACTTCCCAACCAAAGCAAGTTTGAAAAGCTCGGTCATATGCTGCACTTCCTCCTTAAAAAACATCACAGCGGGTTCACCACAGTGCAACAAAATTGGCTTGACCAGAACAGTGCTATCATTAGACCCTGTCACAATATAAAGGAAGGATTTTTGTGGTCTAGGAGGGGCGGTGGGATTAAGGATGGATGCTGGGTTCACTGTAGAAGTATATGAGGGCAACGACTTATTTTGGACTTTGGAAAAGGGACGGGTATGTGAACCCGTCGGCATGGATTGGCCATCCATCATTCCGTCACTTAAACCAATAGGAGCCATTCAATTTTGGCCACGAGATGTTGTTGGCTGAGTGTTTCCACGAAAAAGATATTGGTTTTGGCTGCCCGCAAGAATGGGAAGGGTTTGGGACTGTTTTGCCGAGTTAGGTTTCTGAGTTAACTCAGTGAACAATTGAGGAGTGGTCTCGAGTAAGAAAGGTTTGGCCAGTTGAGATGAAGCATGGAGAGGATGAGTTGTACGGTGAGATTGTGAGGAGTTGAGAGAGGCAGCCGGCTGCAAGGAGCCATCATAAGCGGCGCATAACAGTCTATGCACAGTTTTTGGATCTGACTCGAAAACACGATGCCTTGGGCTCGTTTCAGTTTGATAAAGGATATGGTCATAGGACGATTTAGAAAGGGTTGGAGGGGGTTTAGGCAGTAAGAAGCCATCGTGGGAAGGGACTGGTGGCGCGGCAGCTACGCACGAAGCGTGCGCAAGACCGCTAGGGTTTTGGGCAGCAGAAGTGCGTTTGAATGGAGATGATGGCCGGGCCATGTGGGAGGTCAGAAGGAAGTCTAGGTCATGCAAAAGGATCGCTGGCCGGCGACTGGTAACATTTTCGGCCAGAGAATTACTAGCGGCACCCGACTGTAAATTTTGGCCAATTTTTTGCTAGTCGGCCCGACTGTTTTGACCAAATGTAGGCGGTCGCAAGGACTACTGGGCACGGGAAGGATGGGTAGTGGGTGGGGGTATGTCCGGCGGTGTCTGGATACCACTACTAGCAACCGGGAAAGCCATGCCGGCAGCCAAAAGTTTGAAAGATGAGTGCAGCTGGTTGAGAGAATTTTAGAGAGAGAAATTTTTAAAAAGAGAAAAAAATTGCCGAATGGTTTATGTTTGGTTTTAGGGTTTGAGGGTTTTGGGTTTTAGGGTTTGGGGTTTAGAGTTTTTGGGTTTAGGGTATTCGGGTTTATAGTTTAGGGTTTTGAAGGTTTAGCTTTTAGCTTTTAGGCTTTTGGGTTTTACGGTTTTTTTTAAAGAAAAATCACTAAGATGGTGGGGGGTTTGGCGGGACCCCTACCTGTAATATAAATCATAAAAAGCAATGTAATACATAAGGTGGGGAACATGAACCAAAACCTTCTAAAAAACGAAATACATAAGAAATTAGCAATGAACAACATAAAAGCAAGAAATAAAAAACTAACGTTTGATATACGGAACTGCATGGGCATACTTATTAAGTATCCCAGATAAAACCACTGGGAGGTCTCGAGTATATAAGAAACGGTGATTGGAACGAGAAGTAGAAGCCTAGTTAGCTAGAAAATCAGCAGTAGATGTGCGCTCGTGAAACACATGATGAAGCAAAACTGAATGAGTGCACACCAAAGACCGAACTCGGCGTAAAGATAAAGCATAATCCTAACGAACAGAGCCGCCCGAAAGTATCTAAGAAACCATAGTGGCCGAGTCTGACTCTATCTCGAACATAGAATAACCAAGCTGAATGACAAGCTCCAACCCCTCACAAACAGCCATAAGCTTATAATAAAGGATCAGCTGATGCCTAAGAAAAGATCCAAATCCTGCCAAAATCATACCCCGATGATCCCAAGAACACCTCTTCTAGCGGACATCCTAGGGTTACCTCTTGAGCAACTAGCAACAGTCAGCTTCACAATACCAGGAAGCAGCCGCATCTAAGAAACAACTCTGATAGGCCTCTAGGGTGAAGCAATAACTCTCAAACCCTTCGTAAGTTGAGAACCCGTCACCCCCTGCAGTTGGGATGGCTTAAAACCAAAGGCAGAGCTGGTAAGCGTTAGGCCCAACACCACCTAAAAGATGATAGCATCAACAGAGAAAGGCTGCGAATCAAATCGAAAAGCATTTCGAGCCTTATACACATGGCACAAAATGAAGCAAGGGAGCAGAACCCTAAAATGAGTCCAAGAAGAAGCATACCTCTACAGGAGAAAAAAGTAATGCATACGATGACAAAAAGGTAACCCACCGTAACCCCAAACAACGATGAAAATACTCCAAGATCTGACAAACCTGTGGACACTCTAGAAATAAGTGCCTTGAAGTCTCCATAGCTTGGTTGCATAAACACCTAGAAACCCCTCGAGCACAGAGCATCATATGTAGCCAAGAATCCATGCAGCAATCTCTAAAGGAAAAAGGAAAGCTGAGATGGGAGATGGCACTACTAGATCAGAGAAAAAACCCCATCACGCAGCCTAGAGCAACGCACAATCTCCTAAGCTGAATACAAATGAAAAGCTCCATCAGGAGCAGAATCCCACCGGATCACATCTGGTTCATCATCGGGAATAGGAATCAACACAGTCTGCTCAATAATCAATGTCGGTAACACATTCAAGATCTTACCTCTATCCCAAATTGTACCCCACCAATGAAAGAAAATCGGCACTAGTGAAGTCGTGCTTGGGTTATAAAAGAATAATGGGCAGGAGCCCAGCCAACATTCATACCAAAAACTACAGGTCCCAGCACCGATCAACCAATGCATATGCGACTCTACAATACAGCAAATAGAACAAAGCCGACGCCAAAGAGAAGAAGCAAGATATAAAAAACGCACCACACCCGGGTGAACAGCATTGTAATACTTAGACTTTAAGTAAGAAGCCCATAAACATCGCTGTTCTCTAAACCTCCACTAAAGCTTAAGCTCGAAAGCCTCAGCTAAATCACCAAAGGACCAAATATCAAGACCTCCCTCCTCAACCGGATAACAAACCGACGGCCAATGACACCAATGAATTCACCTCCGAGTCTTAGAGTTACCTTATAAAAGCCGAGTGAATAGCCTCTATAAATACTGAACAACAGCCACAGGTGGTTGTAAGACATGAAACTAATGCAAAGGTAAAGAAGAAAATACATGCTGAATCAGCACTAGCTTTCCACCAAAGGAAGGCAACCTATTCCCCAAGTCGATATCCTATCTCGGACCTTCCGAATCAGGTCATCAAAATAGTCAATCTTGATTCCCCTTACATAGACTGGACACCCAAGATAGGTAAATGGAACTGAACGCTTCTGAAACCAGTGACAGAATGAATAATAGCCTGACGCAAAGCAGGAGCTGAACCACCAATGTAAACATTACTCTTGGCCTGACTAATCAACTATAGCCCGAAACTACCTCGTAAGGCTAGACTGACTCCCATTTGCAAAAATAACAATATCATCTGCAAAACTCAAATGGCAGACAAGAATAGAACCAGCAAAACAATATCTCAAATGGGTTTTAGGTTTTTTTTTTTAGAAAACAACCAAGATGGTGGGGGATTAGGCAGGACGCCTGCCAGTTAAATCAGAAAATGATGAAAAGTATATAATTTATGCTCTATATGGAGCATGAAGTATAGAAGAGAGGAATTAAGGATTTTGATATTTTTTGTTGACTTTTTTTAAAAAAAAATTTTTAGGCCAACCTAATCGGGTTCTAATTTTGGTTTTGGTTGAACTTCAATAGAAATTAAAATATAATGGATTCTACACTTGAACCCATTCGGATTTTATAGGTTAACCCAAACCGAAATGAATTTCTAGTTCGGTTCAATTCTGGTTACCCCGATCCATACGCCTATCCCTACTGCAAACTAAAGATTAATTACAATTTTTATTATTTTTTTTTACCCTTCTTAGAATATCATAATCTTTATTTTATACTTTCTATATGTTAGTGAATTTTTTAAAATATTCACTAACTTTTGTTGATTGGTAATGATTAATTTCTTGATATTCATTAGCTTACTGATAAAAATTTGTTAATGAGTTTTGCTCTTGTTAGTTAATGATAGCTTATAACAAAATTAATTATTTAGGGTTAAAAGAAAAAATAAGAAGGAATTGCTGAGAATTGAGGAATTAAGAATGAAAAAAGAAGAAAAGGTTAATTAAGTAATTTAAAAAAATTATTTTGATAATAAAATTTTAATTAAAAAGACGGAGTAGATAGGAAATTTGTGGGTTAAAAAAGCTCCACCCATTAAAAAAAGTATTTTTTGAGCATTCTAGAGAGGTATCTTTTGCTTTTAAGACCTTTGATTTAATAAATACAGCTGGGGGCAAAAAAAATAAGAAGAGTATTTTTTAAGTTACAAATAACTAAAATCATTCGGTAATTTTTTTCTCTCTCTAAAATACCTTAAACCTTAAACCCTTTCCTTCCACTTTTGGCCGCCGACATGGCTTCACCTGTAGTCGGTGGTGGTGCCTAGCCACCGCCGAACATACCCTTCCCCACTGTCCACCCTTCCCGTGCCCAACAGTCCCTGCAGCCGTCCAAATCTGTCTAAAACAGTCAGCTCGTAACGAAGAAAAATGACCAAAATTTTTTGCCTGCAGTCGCCGGTGATTTGCTGGCCGGAAATGCAACCAGGCAGCTACCGTCGCACCCTTTGCATGACCCCGACCCTTCTCTGACTAACCCAACAGCCCAGCCATCAACTTTGTCCAAACCCGTATCTGCTGGCCAAAACCCTAGCCGCCATGCGCATGCACACGTTGTTTGCGTTGCGTCCGTGTCACCAACCCCACCCCACGATGGCACATCATTGCCCGAACCCTTGCCTGGCCTTTCTGAATTGGTTCATGGTAGCTTCCCTCCCCAACCTGCAACGATCCCGAGCCATCATGTTTACGAGCTTGATCCAAAAAATTTGCAGGGACTCTTAACTGCCGCTTTTGGTGGTGCTTTGCTACTGGCTACCCTTCAAAACCCCACACACCATACAAGTGACCGTCATACGCTCCATGCTACGCTCCCAGTGGCCAAAAATCCCTTCACCAAGTCAACTCAGTTTCCATTGTCAACCGAGTCCACTCAGAACCCTAATTCACATCATCCATAAATCCATGCAGGCCCGTTGCAGTAGCCGCCTTCCTCTTATGGCCAAACTCAATTACCTTCTGCTCGTGGCCAAGCCCAACCAACCTTATCCCGCAGTCAAAACCAACCATTTTCATGTGGACTTACCTCTTTCAATGGCCAAGACCAACCCCGTTCTGATGGTATTAAAGACGCGATGGCTGATGGCTCTGTTTAAAACCAAACCCGTGCCTCTTCAAACCTCCCAAACAGGACGTCAGTTTCTTATGCTTCAACTGTGAACCTGCCACTATCTTTAATCTTAACGCTCCCCCTAGGCCGCAAAAATCTTTTCTAGATGTTGTCACAGGCTCAAATACTAATCCCGTTCCGGTCAAACCAGTTTTGTTACACCGCGGTGAGCTCACTATGATATTTTCTGAGGAAGAAGTGCAGCATATGGTCGAGCCTTTATAACTTGCATTGGTTGGAAAGTTTTCTTTAGGACGGCCATCAATGGACATTATTCGGAGTTTTTTGTCTCTCTTGGGCTTAAAGGGAAAGCGCAGGTTTCTTTACTTGACAACCGGTATGTGTTGATTAAGTTATCTATGGAAGAGGATTATTCACGTATCTGGGTCACCAGACGTGATATGTCAATGGTCGGGGGATGTGTATCTTCAAATGGAGTACGGACTTTCGGTGTTCTGTGGAGGCTCCTATTGTGCTTGTTTGGGTAAGTCTCCCTTATCTACCAGTCTATTTTATTCATTGCAAGTCTGCTTTATTTTCTATTGCTGGGGCTATTGGTACTCCTTTACGTGTTGATCACGCTCTGGCCTCGGTTTATCGGCCGTCGGTTGCTAGGGTTTTGGTAGAATATGATATTTCGCAGCCTTTGTTGCTGTTTATTTGGATTGGTGCGGGAGATACTGGGCTTTGGCAGGATGTAGTGTTTGAGAAGGTTCTTGCTTACTGTTCTGCTTGTAAGCACTTGGGTCATTCTGCCGAGGCTTGTTTTGTGTCTAACCCTGGTCTTCGTAAGGCCCAGCAGTCTAAGAAATCTATTCCGCGTACTGTTCCTGACAAGGGCAAAAAGCCCATATTTCCAGCAAATGTGCAGCCTAGGATTGCTCCTACTAATTAGTATATTGTTGTTGCTGACAATTGGCCTGCGGGGCCTGTTATTTCTGGTGTGGCTTCTCGCCCTGATTTATGTGGGGTTAGCCATTCTTTGGAGCAGATTGGTGCTGATGAGGTTTCATTAGCTGATAGGGGTATTGATGATGGTATTGAGGTTGCTGTGGGTGACGTGTCGGGCCAGGAGTGGCCTCCTGTGGATGATATTGCTTGTTTGCATGTGGGTTTTAATACCCATAGCACTGATATTTCAGAGATTGATTTCAGTGGTGGAGGGGGGGCGTATTGGTATTTCTCGTTCTGATGTAGATTGTAACTCTAAGGATTCTAGGGATATTGATGATGGGAGATTTTTTACTGATCTTGAGGATGTTCATACTCCGTTACCTTCGGATGCTGTGATTAGTAGTCTTACTGACCAGACGGTTGCTATTCCTCTCGGGGTTTTTCTGTAGTTGTGGGCCGTAAGACCCGTAAGGCTCGCCGGTGGGATAGGAGTCGTTCCCCATCCCAATGATTAATACACTTATTTGGAATATTCAAGGGATAAGTAAGGCCCCCGTTGTCTGCCGTTTGCAGAAATTGATTCGGATACATATATTGGCTTTGGTTTGTGTTTTGGAGCCTTTTATTACTGCTGATCGGCTGGAGAGTACTCAAATTCGCCTTGGGATGGAGCACGAGTTCTCTTCCCAGAATGGGAAAATTTGGGTGATTTGGTCGGTGCCTTTTTCGGTGGAGGTGCTTTAGGATATGGGTCAGGTGGTTCACTGTCGGGTCAATCATTCTTCTTTTCCTGATTCTATTTATATTTCATTTGTATATGCTAGTTGTGCTATGCTTGTGAAGGAGGATTTGGGAGCTGCTGTTATATCTTTTGCTGATAGTCATGATGGCCCTTGGATGGTGGGTGGGGATTTTAATGTTGTACAATCCCTCTCTGAGATTTCAGGGGGGCATGCACAGCCACAGGGTGCTATTGATGCGTTTCATTTAGCTTTATTGGATCGTAGATTGGAGGATGTTGGTTTTATTGAGAGTCCTTTTACCTGGACTAATAGGCGCACTTGGAGGTGTTTAGATAGGGCTGTGTGCAATGCTCATTGGTCTGCTTTCTTTTCTACTTTTTGAGTTTCTCATCTAAATCTCACTGGTTCAGATCATTCTCCCATGTTATTTTCTTGTGATAGATTGGTTGCCAGAGGACCTTTTAGGTTCAAATTTTTGCACGCTTGGCTTAAGAACCTTGGTTTCTTGATGTTGTGAGGCAGTCTTGGGTGCTCCGGTGGTTGGTATTGGGATGCAGGCTTTTCAACAGAAGGTTGTTTGGTTGAAGCTCTTCTGAAAAGGTTGGAATAAGGAGGTGTTTGGTAACGTATTGGATCCGCTGAGGACCGTGTAGCCTTTTCGGAGGCTCAGACCAGGCCACAACATGCTCTACTTTGTGAGGAGGTGTTTCTGAGATAGCAGTCTAGTATTTGCTAGGTCAGGGAGGGGGATGCTAACACCCGGTTCTTGCATGCAATGGTTCGGAAGAAGAAACGTCAGTTGTTTCATGTTCATCGGATATAGGATGCTGCTTTTGCATAGATTTCTGAGCCTTCTGATGTGGCTACATCTGCGGTTGAATTTTTTCAGGGACTTTTAGTGGGAGGTCCTAGCCAGTTTTGTCAGTCAAATTTTGATTTTATTCCATCTCTGGAGACTGTTGAGGATGATGTGGATTTGTGTAGGTACTAGATATGGATGAGTTACGGCGGGTGATTTTTTCTATTGACCCTGACAGTGCCTCGGGTCCTGATGGCTTTTGCAGTAGGTTTTATCAGTCGTGTTGGGACTTTATTTCTGGTGATTTACTGGCTGCTGTTCAGGATTATTTTTGAGGTTCTGCTATGCCTAAGGGATTTCAGAGTACTCTGTTGGTTCTTCTTCCTAAGAAGGACTCTCCTATTTCTTAGCCTGATTTTCGGCCGATCAGTTTGTCTAATGTGAGCAACAAGGTTCTGAATAAGTTGCTTGTTATGCGGTTGGCTTCAGTTTTGCCTCATATGATTTCTCCATCTCATAGTGGTTTTGTGCCTGGCAGGGTTATCCATGATAATGTTCTGTTGGTTTAGGAGCTGGTTTATGATCTTGGTCGACGTACTCGGGGGAGTAATATGGTGCTGAAGCTTGATATGGCTAAGGCATATGATCAGATGTCGTGGTCCGTTGTTCTTTAGATGCTGAGGTGTTTTGGTTTCTCTGAGCAGTGGAATTCTTTAGTACGGCAGGCTATTTGTGGACCTTGGTTTTTGGTGTTGGCTAACATGGTTAGTCATGGGTTCTTTCAGTCTCAGGGCGGCCTTCAACAGGGTGATCCGTTATCTCCTTGTCTCTTTATTATCGCTGTGAGTTCTTATCTCAGGGTTTAGATAACTTTTATGTTATGTATCCATCTTTGAGATATTCTTCTACTGGCTCCATTCCTGTCTCCTATTTGAGTTTTTCCAAATGACATTGTTATTTTTGCAAATAGGAGTCGGTCTAGCCATACTAGACTTATGGATTTCTTGCACCATTATGAGGCTGTGTCTGGGCATCTAATTAGCTAGGCTAAGAGCAGCTTTTATGTTGGGGGTTTAATTTTTGCTTCGCGCCGTGCTATTATTCACTCTGGCACGGGGTTTCAGCAGCGGCAGCTTCCTTTTACTTATCTTGGGTGCCCGGTGTTTGTGGGGGCTCTCAAGATTGCTCATTTTGATGACCTTCCTCGGAAGGTCCGGGATAGGATTTCTGGTTGGGTTAATCGGTTGCTTTGCTTTGGGGGAAAGCTTGTTTTGATTCGTTATGTCTTATTTTCTATGCCTCTGCATCTGTTCCATGTTCTGAGGCCGTCGATTGGGGTTGTGCAGTTGGAGAGGATGTTCACTCGGTTTCTTTGAGATGACTCTGGGTCTGGGAGCAGGATTCATTGGTGCCACTGGCCGGAGGTTTGCTTTTCGGTGGAAGACGGGGGGCTCAGTATTTGATCTTTTGGAGATCTGGCTAAGGCTTTTGAGCTTAAGCTATAGTGGAGGTTTAGGGAGCAGCGATCTTTATGGGCTTCTTACATGAAGTCTAACTATTGCAGGACTCGTCTTTGTTCCATCCGTTGTGTTGCAGAGCCTCATGTGCGTTGGTTGGTTGGTGTGGGTGCTTTTAGTTTTTGGTATGATTGCTGACTGGGTTTCTGCCCTTTGTTCTTTTATAACTCTAGCGCTGCTTCGTTGGTGCCGGTGTCATTTTATTGGCGGGGTACTGTTTGGGATAGGGGTAAGCTTTTGAATGTCTTACCTTCGTTAGTAGTTGAGCTGATTGTGTTGATTCCGATTTCTGCTGACGAGCCAGATGAGATCCGTTGGGATTCTTCTCCTAATGGCGCATTCCATTTGCGCTCAGCCTGGGAGATTGTGCATTGCTCCAGACCGCGAGATGAGGTATTTTATGTCATTTGGCAGCACCATCTTCCTTCCCGGTTATCTTTTTTCCTGTGGTGGTTGTTACATGGTTTCTTGGCTACTGATGACGCTTTGTGCACGAGAGGTTTTTGTATGGTTTCTAGGTGTTTTTGTGGTCAAGCTGCTGAGACTTCTCGGCACTTATTTCTCGAGTGCCCCCAAATTAGCTAGGTTTGGGAGTATTTTTACCGTTGTTTGGGGTTACCGAGGGTTAGCTTTCTGTCGTCTCATGCTTTGCTTGCTCATTGGAGGAGATGTGCCCTTTCTCGAACTCATTTTCGGGTCTTTCTCCCTTACTTCATTCTGTGGCATGTGTGGAAGGCTCGAAATGGTTTTAGGTTCGATTCTCACCCTTTCTCTGGATGCTGTTATTTTTCGGATGGTGTTTTGCCAATTCTTCTTTTGGCTTTAAGTCGTCTCAGTTGCGGGGAGTGATGAGTTTTCGACTTGCGGAGGGGTTACGAGTGGTTGCTTTACCCAAGAGGCCTATTGAGTTGTATCGTGGACGCGGCCGCCTCCTGATGTTGTGAAGCTTATTGTTGATGGTTGTTCTAGGGGTAACCCTGGGATGTCCGCTGTAGGGGGTGTTCTTCGGGATCACCGGGGTATGGTTTTGGCAGGATTCGGATATTTTCTTGGGCACGAGCCGATCCTGTGTGCTGAGCTTATGGCAGTCTGTGAGGGGTTGGAACTTGCTGTTCAGCTGGGATATTATGTTTTGAAGGTTGAGTCAGACTCGACCACTGTGGTTTCTTGAATCCTTTCGGATGGCTCTGTCTGTTGGGATTATTCTGTGTTGTTGCGCCGAGTTTGTTTTTTGGTTTCTTCCCATTCAGTTGTGGTTCGTCATGTGTTTCGCGAGGCTACGTTGTTGCTGATTTTCTGGCCAATTGGGCCTGTACTTCTCACTCCAGTCGTCGGTTTTTACATGCTCGGGATTTCCCATTGGGTTTATCTGCGATACTTCATTTGGATGCGATTGCTGTTCCACATATCAGATGTTAGCGTTGTTTTTATGACATTTTTGTTTATTATTTTTTAGTTGCGATGTCTTGCTTTTTTCGAGGATATTTTGGTTCATGTCCTCCTCCTTATGTATTTTCTTCTTTGTTATGATTTATTTGACAGGTAGGAGTCCCGCTTAACCCCCACCATCTTGAAAAAAAAAAAAGGTGCAAATAACTTGATCCAAACTAATTGCTTAAATGATTTTGATATCGGAGTAAATGAGATAGAGTTACACAACAAACGGCACTTCTTACTCTTCCCCAATTCTTGTCGTGCCCTAAGTCATAGAGATAACGCAGCAAATGTAGAATCTCAATATGACTCAATGATATCCTTTCCACATATATATATATATATATATATATATATATCTGAAGGCAGGAATGGTCAACTGTCTATAAAAACATCCGTGGCTGGTTTGATTCTCCTGCATTTATTGCGGTTCATGAATGAAAACCAAGAGTCACCATCCATATTTTGGGATATCCAAAAGAGTGCAGTTCGCCTTCTAAATGGATTGATTCTTCCTGTCTTGCTTCATTGAACTTGCAGAAATTAATGAACCTGCAGAAATTATGGCTTAATTGCTTTGGCATCACATAATTATCCAATTAACTTTGCCCAGGTGATTTCTTAACACTCTTTTCCCTCATCCACACTCTCAACTTCTCCACATCATCCCACCTCCTTCAGCATAGATATTAGACAATAATACATAAATACCGGAATTCCACGGTTCAAGATTAATAAGATCTTTAACAGCGTGCTCTGCTAGTTCCACACCACCATGAGTACGGCATGAACTCAGCAAAGAGCCCCATAAGGCAGTATTTGGCCTATACTCATGCTTCTTATCAAGTCATAAGCCTCTCCGACACATCCACTACGTCCAAGGACATAAACCATAAATCCATAATGCTCAAGATTTGGATCTATCGAGTGCAATCCCGTCATTGAAGCAAACAACTCCCGCCCTTTTCCCACCAAACCGGCATAAGCAGAACATGTAAGAACTGCTACAAAAGTTGCTTTATTAAGGCTCACACGTTTGGCTATCATGGGCTCAGAGATCCCTTCCAATTCCAAACAACCCACTAAACACAAATCCAAACTTTCTCACCATCCATTGACTGCCACGTATCCGGTTGCAGTATATGCTCACCACTTCACCCACACTCAATCCCTCTGTCCACATAAACCGAACCTGCTTTCACTTCGTTCATCATTATTTCCAGTCTCCTATCCAAAAAAAAAACGTAAAAACAAATTTTTTTCTCTTTTACAAAAAACCAAACGACGCCGAAACGGATGAGCCGTACAACTTTCATGGCAGGAGGAGGATGAAGGTCATGGCGTTACTGGTCTTGAAGTGCAACCCGGACGGATCAAATCCGGTACTATTAGCCATTTATGTTACTTTCAACGATCCAGCGTTAAGAGGTTCATCCTCTTCGTTGCTCGCACTGTCAGTAAACGGACTTCGCCCGGCCAGCTCCAGTCCGTCCAACAAGAAGGTTCGATTTTCAATTTCAGATTACGATCGGTTTCGCATTTTTTATTGCCGTTTTAAGCTTGAATCCTTTGTTCTTTAAGGCTTTAGGTTTAATGAACAATTTGATGATTCTGAAACTGTTAATTTTCAGATTAAATGAATGAATTGATGATTTTGTGGATCGTGTCTTGTTTTTGGATCATTTTGAGCTTGAATCGTGCCAGTTATTGTTTTTTTCCCCGTCAATTATGTGAAAATCGGTTTATTTTATAATAAATAAAATAAATTGATGATTGTGCAAATTATGTAGAGTACAAGGTGCATTCTTATAAGATGAATAGACTTTGCGCAATGGGATTCATGGATGATCACTATCCAATGCGAAGCGCATTTTCTCTTCTCAACCAGGTATGATTTAATTGACGTGTGGAATCAATTACTAAATAAGCTTTTGGTGGTAATTTTTGTAGAAGAGGCTGACAGTAAGACACACTCCTTGTATTTATCCGGTATCAACAATATTTTTATTTATTTTTGTCAAATGCCACTAAAGGTTAAAAAAAATAAATTTTTTAATAATTTTTTTTAAATGTAGGTTTAGTTAGGCTAGGATGCTTTTTTTTTTTCTTTTTCTTGTAAGTCATTGGTGATCTGGAGTGTGTCCACCGTTGTTTTTCATTGTTGAAATGTTTGAGCTAGTGAGAATGTTGCAGTTAATGTTTTGACACATGAATGAAAAAATGCTTGAAGGATGTGACTATGTATGGGTTGAGTTTCAAGCAGATTATGAAACTTTGTCGTTTCAGGTAGTGAATATGTGTATGATTACTTCTTTGCAGCAATATGTTATAGAAAGACAGTTGGGCAATTTGGGTATTATCTTAGAAGGAAATAAGCCAATGTGCCCAACTCTCTAATTTACATGAGCTGCTCTTATTCATGAATTTATTTTTTAATTTTTCTCAATTATTTATCCAAGATCTTTCCTCAGGAATAATAATTTCAATGGAATAACATAACTGGATCATGAGTTTTACAATTTAGAAATGATTAGTTTCTACTTTATGTTTGATGGCTAAAATTATTCTAACAAACAATTTAGGGTGTGGGGGTTTTTAGCCTTTTTTAGGGTTTAGGGTTGTTTAGGGTTTAGGGTTAGGGTTAGGGTTGTTTAGGGTTGTTTTAGGGTTTAGGGTTCAGGGTTGTTTAGGGTTTAGGGTTGTTTAGGGATTAGGGTTAGGGTTATTTAGGGTTGTTTAGGGTTTAGGGTTAGGGTTAGGGTTGTTTAGGGTTTAGGGTTGTTTAGGGATTAGGGTTAGGGTTATTTAGGGTTGTTTAGGGTTTAGGGTTGTTTGGGGTTTTGGGTTAGGGTTTAGGATTGTTTAGGGTTTAGGGTTTAGGGTTGTTTAGGGTTTAGGGTTTAGGGTTTAGGGTTATTTAGGGTTTAAGGTTGTTTTTTTTTTTTTTTTGAAACCACCAAGGTGGTGGGGGGTTAGGCGGGACCCCTACGTGTAAAATAAATTAGAATAAAGAAGAAAATACATGAGGAGGGGGACAAAAACCAAAACCTCCTCGAAAAGGCAAAAACAACGCAACTGGAAAAGAAATAAACAATAGAGTACTAAAGTTTGCGCTAACGTCTGATATGCGGAACAGCCAATGCATGCAAATGAAATATCCCAGACAAGCCCACTGGGAAATCCCGAGTATGTAAGAATCAACGACTGCCGCGAGAAGAACAAGCCCAGTTGGCCAAGAAATCAGCAGCGGACGTAGCCTCACGAAAAACATGCCGAACAACAACCGAATGAGAAGAAACCAAAACACAAACTCGACGCAGCAACACAGCATAATCCCATCGGACAGAGCTGCCAGAAAGAATCCAAGAAACCACAGTGGCCGAGCCGGACTCTACCTCCAAAACAGGATATCCCAGCTGAACAACAAGCTCCAAACCCTCACAAACTGCCATAAGCTCAGCAAATCCTGCTGATGCCCAAGAAATGAACCAAATCCTGCCAAAACCATGCCTCGGTGATCCCGAAGAACACCCCCAGCAGCGGACATCCCAGGGTTACCCCTCGAGCACCCGTCAACTGTCAGCTTCACTACACCAAGAGGCGGCCGTGTCCAAGACACAGCACGAATAGGCCTCCTAGGAGAGGGGAGCACTCGTAACCCCTCAGCGAGCCGAGAATCCATCACGCCCCGCAACTGGGACGGCTTAAAACCAAAAGCAGAGCTGGCAAGCCTAATATCCGACACCACCCGGAAAATAACAGTATTCACAGAAAAGGGGTGAGAATCAAACCTGGACCCATTTCGTGCCTTCCACAATTGCCACAGAATGAAGCAAGGGAGAAGGACCCGAAAATGAGCTCGAGAAGGGGCACATCTCCTGCAATGAGTAAGCAAAGCATGGGCCGACAAAAAGCTAACCCTCTGCAACCCCAAACAACGGTAGAAATACTCCCAAACCTGGCTAACCCGAGGGCTCTCGACAAAAAAGTGACGCGAAGTCTCAGCAGCCTGACCACAAAAACACCGAGAAACCATATAGAAACCTCTCGCGCACAAAGCATCATCAGTAGCCAAATAGCCATGCAACAACCGCACAGGAAAAAAGATAACCTGGAAGGAAGATGGCGCTGCCAAATGCTAGAAAAAACCTCATCTCGTGGCTTGGAGCAACGCACAATCTCCCAAGCTGACCGCAAATGGAAAGCTCCATCAGGAGCAGAATCCCAACAGAGCGCATCGGGTTCGTCAGCACAGGTAAGACGTCCAGGAGCTTACCCCTATCCAAAACAGTACCCCGCCAATAAAAGGACACCGGCACTGCAGAAGCAGCACTAGCGTTATAAAAGAACAAAGGGCAGGAACCCAGCCAACAATCGTACCAAAAACTGCAAGCGCCAGCACCAACCAACCAACGCACATAAGGCTCCGCAACACAACGGATGGAACAAAGCCGTCTCCAAAGAGGAGAAGTGGATAACGAAAGTCTACCACACCCGGGTGAACAGCCCTGCAATATTTAGACTTCATGTAAGAAGCCCATAACGAACGCTGCTCTCTAAACCTCCACCACAGCTTAAGCTCAAAAGCCTCAGCCAGGTCGCCAAAAGACCGAATACCCAGACCCCCCTCTTCCACCGGAAAACAAACCGCCGGCCAGTGGCACAAATGAATCCTCCTCCTAGACCCAGAGTCACCCCAAAGGAAACGAGTGAACATCCTCTCCAACTACTGAACAACCCCGATCGGCGGCCTAACAACATGGATCAGATGCATAGGCATAGAAGATAGGACATGGCGAATCAGAACCAACTTCCCCCCAAAAGAAAGCAACCGATTTGCCCAACCAGAAATCCTATCCCGGACCTTCCGAAGCATGTCATCAAAATGAGCAATCTTGAGACCCCCCACAAATACCGGGCACCCAAGATAAGTAAAAGGAAGCTGCCGCTGCCGAAAGCCTGTAACAGAATGAATAATAGCACATCGCGAAGCAGTAACTGAACGCCCAACATAAAAGCTGCTCTTAGCTTCGACTAATCACTTTGCCCGAAACCGTCTCGTAATGGTGCAGGAAATCCATTAGCCTCGTGAGGCTAGAACGACTCCCATTCGCAAAAATAACAATATCATCTGCGAAACTCAAATGGGAGACAGGAATAGAACCAGAAGAGTGATAGCGCAGCAAAGGAAAATGCGAGAAAAGTCGATCTAATCCCCGAGACAAGAACTCAGCAGCAATGATAAAAAGACACGGAGAAATGGGATCACCCTGCCGAAGACCACCCGGAGACTGAAAAAATCCGTGACTGACCCCATTAATCAAAACCGAGAACCAAGGGCCACAGATAGCCCGCCTCACTAAAGAAATCCACTGCTCCGAGAAGCCAAAACACCTCAGCATCTGCAGAATGAAGGACCACGACATCCTATCATATGCCTTAGCCATATCAAGCTTTAGTACCACATTACTCCCCCGTGTGCGTCGATTAATATCATGAACCAGCTCTTGGACCAGTAATACATTATCATGAATAACCCTACCAGGCACAAAACCACTCTGGGAGGGAGAAATAATACGAGGCAAGAGAGAGGCCAGTCGCATAACGAGCAACTTGGTCAGAACCTTGTTGCTCACATTGCAGAGACTAATCGGCCGAAAATCTGCCCAAGATACAGGAGAGTCCTTCTTAGGAAGAAGAACCAATAGAGTACACTGAAAACCCCTGGGCATAGTAGAACCTTGAAAATAATCCTGTACAGCAGACAATAATTCACCAGCAATAATATCCCAACAGGACTGATAAAATCGACTGCAAAACCCATCCGGGCCCGGAGCACTATCAGAATCAATAGAAAAAACCACCCTCCGTAACTCATCGATATCCGGCATCCTACACAACTCCACATCATCCTCAGCAGTCCCCAAAGACGGGATAAAAGCAAAGACTGACTGGCAAAACTGACTGGGGCCCCCCACCAAAAGCCCCTGAAAATATTCAACAACAGACGCAGCCACAGTAGACGGCTCTGAGATCCAGTCAGAAGAAGCATCCTGAATCCGATGAACATGAAAAAACTAACGCTTCTTCCGAATCATCGCATGGAAAAAACGGGTGTTAGCATCCCCCTCCCGTACCCAGCGAACACTAGACTGCTGACGCAAAAACACCTCCTCACAAAGTGAAGCATGCTGCAGCCGTGCCCGAGCCTTAGAAAAAGCAATACGATCCTCAACAGAACCAGAGACATCATACTGCCGTTCCCACTGAGCAGCCTCCGTCTCAGCCTCCTTAACACTGTCAAATACATTACCAAACACCTCCTTATTCCAGCTTTTCAAGCAAAGCATCAACCGAACAAGCTTCTGCTGAAAAGCCCTCATCCCAATACCAAACACCGGAGCACCCCAAGACTGCCGCACAACATCGAGAAACCCAGGATGCTTAAGCCAAGCATGCAAAAATTTGAACCTAGAAGGTCCTCTAGCAGCCAATCTGTCACAAGACAGCAACATTGGAGAGTGATCCGAACCAGTGCGATTCAGATGAGAAACTGTAAAATAGGGTTTAGGGTTGTTTAGGGTTTAGGGTTGTTTAGGGTTTAGGGTTAGGGTTAGGGTTGTTTAGGGTTTAGGGTTTAGGGTTGTTTAGGGTTTAGGGTTTAGGGTTGTTTAGGGTTTAGGGTTAGGGTTTTTTTTTTTTTTTAAACCACCCTAAGGTGGAGGGGTTAGGCGGGACCCCATAACCTGTAAATTAATAAACGAAACCAGAAAGTACATATGGTGGGGGACATAGACCAAAACCTCATAGCAAGAAAGCAAAAGCGACGGACAAAAAGGCACAAAAAGCATTAAGAACAAAACCCGAATCTAACGCATTCGCCGCGAGTTTTCTTTCGATATTTGCTACCAATTAGTAATTTGATACCCTTCTTAGATCCAGAAGCATGCGGACCAGCAACACTAAAATCACGATCTAATCCAAGCCCCCCAGTACCCTCAGGCTCAGAGGGAAAGTAAGCATTCGCCAAATAATCGCCAGAGCTAAACTCCTCATCAGACTGGAATGGAATATCTGTAGAATGAGTGTTAAACCCGACATTCTGAGTGAGAATATCATCAACAGCGTCACGGAAAAAAGGAGAACTGGCATAAACCCGCCGAGCGCCCCGCTCAGGATCAGAAAGTCCCCCAACATCTCGCCAACCAGGATCACAAGGAACATCCTGCAGATGTAAGTCCGAACCTGAAACAGAGCCATCATCTGCATCTACTTCGGCAACAGCCTCATCATCTGCATCATCCGCAGCAACATCAACATCAACCGAAACAACCGGATCAGGGGGTCGAACAGCCAGACAAGCATCCACACAGTCATCAGGCCTTAGAGGACAAACTTCCTCACCAATAAGCTGAGGAACTAGATCAAAAACAGGCTCCAAGGGCCGACTATCAGAAATCACAGCGTACTGAGCTACAGGACTCTCTCGAGGCTGGCCCTCCGTAAAAACAACCATATTAGACCGAACTGGGCCACTCAAAGTAACATTCGCCACCTCCTGGGAAGGCTGAGCACCCCAGAAAATCTCACCAGAAATAACAGCCCCCTGGGGACGATTATCAGAAACCACAACATATTGGGGACTAGGAGCCACTCTAGGCTGGACATCTGCATCGGACATGGGTTTTTTACCTTTATCAGGAGGCTGAGCCGGACCCGAGGGCGGCTGGGACTTACGAAGCCCAGGATTAGTAACAAAACAACCGTCCGCGGTATGCCCAAGGTGTTTACAAGCACTATAATAGGCAGGAACCTTCTCAAAAGCAACATCCTGCCAAAACCCAGAATCCCCCTCACCAATCCAAATACGCGGCAACAATGGCCGCGAAACATCATACTCAACTAATACTCGAGCCACAGAAGGCCTATTCACCGAGGCCGTGGCATGATCTACACGCAAAGGTGTTCCAATAGTAGCAGCAATAGAGAATAAAGCAGATTTGCAGTGAATAAAATGAACAGGCAAATAAGGCAAAGACACCCATACGGGAACAACAGAAGACTCCACAGAATAGCGAAAATCAGTGCTCCATTTAAAAACCCTTATACTACGGCTATTAAAATACCAAGTCTGTCTAACCCAGAGCCGTGAATAATCTTCCTCCAAAGAGAGCTTAATCAAAACATGTCGATTATCCAATAAAGAAATCTGTGAACTCCCTTTCAACCCCAAAGACACAAAAAATTTCCGAACAGCATCCATAGATGGGCGGCCAAAAGAAAACTTACCAATGAGAGCCAGCTTGAAAGGTTCGGCCATGAGCTTCACTTCTTCAGCAGAAAAGAAAACAGCAGGCTCACCACTATGTAATAAAGCCGCGAACCGGAAGCGAAGGGCGGGGGTGCCGTGAATCGCATCCAGGAACGACTTGTTAGGTCTAGGAGAAGCGGTGGGATTAAGAATGGACGCATATGAAGCCATAGGGCGATTTGGTAAGTTTGGAAGGTTACGGTTTTGGCTTTGGTTCAGGGTTTGGCCACCAGGCATCTCATCAGCACGCTTGGATTGGTACGAAAGTGTTGGTGGCTGCACTGATTGTGGGGGTCGCGGGTTATGGCCAGAAGGTTGCAACGGGTGTTGGTGGCGATTAAGTTGGGTTGTTGTTGGCGATGAGGGCTGTGTAGAGCTTGTTGGTTGCGGGTTCTCAGATGGTTGAAACAAAGTTTGGCCGCAAACAAGTTGGCCACGGGGGGGCTGTGGCTGCATGGGTTCGTCATGGCAAGGAAGACACGAACTAGGGCTGTGAGTTGACTCAGCGAGGGGAACAGATTGAGTTAACTCGGCGGCGAAAGATTTGGCCATGGAAAGCGATGCATGCATTGGAGGAGGGTGACATGGTGGGTCGGAAGACCGTTGGAGGGTGGCCGGCAGAACAGAACCACCATAAGCAGTGGTTAAAAGGCTGTGTACAGTGTCTTTATTGTGTATAAAAACACGAAGGCTGGGGTTCGCATCGGCTGGGTGTGAGATAAGACCAAGAGCCTGCACAGGAAGAGCTGAGGAGGCTTCTGTCATGGTCAAATCACCGTGAGGAAGGGCTGGGGAAACGGACGCTGGACATGGGGCAAGTACGTGGCGGCTAGGGTTTTGAGATCTACTCTCGGCCTTTGAAGAAACTTGTGGCTGGGGAGTCGGGGAGGACTTGGTAACGACGGAAAGGGCAACAGAGGATGCCGGCGGCCGAGAAGCAGTGCCCCCGACTACCAGATCTTCTGTTGCGGTGGTCAACACAGTTGGACCAGCGAGGTTCGTTCGCGAGGGGCTGTTTCGTGAAGAGGGAGGCTGCTGTAGCGGTCGTTGGTCGCTGAAGTGGTGGACAGTGGGGTGGGGAGGGGCCGGCGGTGGCTGGACACCACCACCGGCGGCCGGTGAGGCCATGCCGACGGCCAAAGATGGAAAACAAGGATGCGGCTAGTTGAGAGAATTTTCGCGAGGGTTTTTTTTTTTTTTTTTTTTGTTTTTGGGTTTTGTGTTAGGGTTTAGGGTTTAGGGTTGTTTAGGGTTTAGGGTTTAGGGTTAGGGTTAGGGTTTAGGGTTGTTTTAGGGTTTAGGGTTGTTTAGGGTTTAGGGTTTAGGGTTGTTTTAGGGTTGTTTAGGGTTAGGGTTAGGATTTAGGGTTTAGGGTTGTTTTTTTTTTTTTTTTTTAAACCACTAAGAAGGTAGGGGGTTAGGCGGGACCCCTACCTGTAAAATAAATCATAATAAGGAAGGAAATACATAAGGAGGGGGACAAGAACCAAAACCTCCTCGAAAATGCAAAACAACGCAACTGGAAAAGCAAAAAGCAAAAAGGCGCTAAAACAACATTAACGTCTGATATGCGGAATAGCCAACGCATCCAAATGAAAAATCCCAGGCAAGCCCACTGGAAAATCCCGAGTATGTGAGAATCGACGACTGCAGCGAGAAGAACAGGCCCAATTGGCCAAGAAATCAGCAGCGAACGTAGCCTCGCGATAAACTTGACGAACGACAACCGAATGAGAGGAAACCAAAACACAAACTCGACGCAACAACACAGCGTAATCCCATCGGACAGGGCCGCCCGATAGGATCCAAGACACCACAGTGGCCGAGTCGGACTCTACCTCCAAGACAGAATATCCCATCTGAACAGCAAGCTCCAAACCCTCACAAACTGCCGTAGCTCAGCAAATAAGATCGACTGATGCCCAAGGAAAGAACCAAATCCTGCCAAAACCATGCCCCATCAACTGTCAGCTTCATTACACCAATAGGTGGCCGCGTCCAAGACACAACACGAATAGGCCTCCTAGGTGAAGGAAGCACTCGCAACCCCTCAGCGAGCTGAGAACCATCACTCCCCGCAACTGGGACGGCTTAAAGCCAAAAGCAGAACTGACAAGCCGAATGTCCGACACCACCCGAAAAATAACAGCATCCACAGAAAAGGGATGAGAATCAAACCTGGACCCATTTCGGGCCTTCCACACTTGCCACAGAATGAAGCAAGGGAGAAGGACTCGAAAATGAGCCCGAGAAGGAGCACATCTCCTCTAATGAGTAAGCAACGCATGAGCCGACAGAAAGCTAACCCTCTGCAACCCCAAACAACGGTAGAAATACTCCCAAACCTGGCTAACCTGAAGGCACTCGAGAAATAAGTGTCGAGAAGTCTCCGCAGCCTGACCACAAAAACACCTAGAAACCATATAGAAACCTCTCGCGCACAAAGCATCGTCAGTAGCCAAATACTAGCGAAAACCTCATCTCGTGGCCTGGAGCACCGCACAATCTCCCAAGCTGACCACAAATGGAAAGCTCCATCAGGAGCAGAATCCCACCGGATAACATCAGGCTCGTCAGCAGGAATCAGAATCAGCACAATCTGCTCAACTACCGACACAGGTAAGACCGCCAAGAGCTTACCCCTATCCCAAACAGTACCCTGCCAATAAAAAGACACCGGCACCGTAGATGCAGCGCTAGCATTATAAAAGAACAACGGGTAGGACCCCAGCCAACAATCATACCAAAAACTACAATCTCCCGTGCCAACCAACCAACGCGTTGAGGCTAAAAGAACAACGGATGGAACAGAGCCGTCTCCAGAGAGGAGAAGCCGGATAACGAAAATGAACCACACCCGGATGAACAGTCCTGCAATACTTAGACTTCATGTATGAAGCCCATAAAGACCGCTGCTCCCGAAACCTCCACCACAGCTTAAGCTCAAAGGCCTCAGCCAGATCACCAAAGGACCGAATACCAAGACCCCCCTCCTCCACCGGAAAGCAAACCTCCGGCCAGTGGCACCAATGAATCCTCCTCCTAGACCCAGAGTCACCCCAAAGGAAACGAGTGAACATCCTCTCCAACTGCTGAACAACCCCGATCGGCGGCCTCAGAACATGGAACAGATGCAAAGGCATGGAAGATAAGACATGTCGAATCAGAACCAACTTCCCCCCAAAAGAAAGCAACCGATTCGCCCAGCCAGAAATCCTATCCCGGACCTTCCGAAGAAGGTCATCAAAGTGAGCAATCTTAAGACCCCCCACAAACACCGAGCACCCAAGATAAGTAAAAGGAAGCTGCCGCTGTCGGAATCCGGTAACCGAATGAATAATAGCACATCGCGGCGTAGCCCGACCCGACCTCCCGACATAAAAGCTACTCTTAGCCTCGACTAATCTCCCGTTCGCAAAAATAAGAAATCGCCTCGTAATCAAATGGGAAATCCATTAGCCTCGTGAGGCTAGAAGCGCAAGAAAAGTCGACTCCCATTCGCAAAAATAACAATATCAAGGGACGAAACTGGGATCGGGAGACCACAAGGAATGGAACCATTAAGAGTGGTAGCGAAGCAAAGGAAAGCCGCCTCGCCAAAGAAAAGTCGATCCAATCACCCGGGACAAGAACTCGGCGACAAGGATAAAAAGGGACGGAGAAATGGGATCGCAATATCATGAAGACCACCACGAGATCATGAATAAACCGTGCACAAAACGACCCCATTAATACGAGGCAAGAGAGTGGCCAGTCGCATAAAGAGTAGCTTGGTCAGCACCTTGTTGCTCACATTACAGAGACTGATTGGTCGAAAATCAGCCCAAGAAGCAGGAGAGTCCTTCTTAGGAAGAAGAACCAATAGTGTACTCTGAAAACCCCTGGGCGTAGCAGAACCCCGAAAATAATCCTGAACAGCAGACAATAAATCACCAGCAATAATATCCCAACAGGACTGATAAAACCGACTGCAAAACCCATCCGGACCCGGAGCACTATCAGGATCAATAGAGAAAACCACCCTCCGTAACTCATCCATATCTAGCATCCGACACAACTCCATGTCATCCTCAGCAGTCACCAAAGACGGGATAAAATCAAAGTCGGACTGGCAAAACTGACTGGGGCCCCCCACTAAAAGTCCCTGAAAATAATCAACAACAGACGCAGCCACAGCAGATGGCTCTGAGATCCAGTTAGAAGAAGCATCCTGAATCCGATGAACATGAAAAAATTGACGCTTCTTCCGAATCATCGCATGGAAAAAACGGGTGTTAGCATCCCCCTCCCGTACCCAGCGAACACTAGTTTGCTCACAAAGTAAAGCATGCTGCAGCCGTGCCCGAGCCTCAGAAAAAGCAACACGATCCTCAACAGAGCCAGAGACATCATACTGCCGTTCCCATTGAGCAACCTCTGTCTCAGCCTCCTTAACCCTGTCAAACACATTACCAAACACCTCCTTATTCCAGCTTTTCAAGCAAAGCTTCAACCGAACTAGCTTCTGCTGAAAAGCCCTCATCCCAATACCAAACACCGGAGCACCCCAAGACTGCCGCACAACATCAAGAAACCCAGGATGCTTAAGCCAAGCATGAAAAAATTTGAACCTAGAAGGTCCTCTAGCAGCCAATCTGTCACAAGACAGCAATATGGGAGAGTGATCCGAACCAATACGATTCAGATGAGAAACTGTAACAGTAGAGAAAAAACCAGACCAATGAGCATTACGCACAACCCTATCCAAACGCCTCCAGGTGCGCCCATTAGTCCAGGTAAACGGACTCCCAATAAAACCAACATCCTCCAAGGCCAAATTAAAAGCATCAATAGCACCCTGAGGCTGTGCATGCCCCCCCGAAATCTCAGAGAGAGACTGCACAACATTAAAATCCCCACCCACCATCCAAGGGCCATCATGGTTATCCGCAAAAGAAAGGAGGGCATCCCACAGATGCTCACTCACAGTCATATCACAACTAGCGTAAACAAAGGAAACATAAACAGGATCCGGAAAAGAAGAGTGACTAACCCGACAGTGAACCACCTGACCCTGATCCTGAATAATCTCCACCGAAAAAGGCACCGACCAGAAAACCCAGATTTTCCCAGAATGAAAAGAAAAAGCATGATCCATCCCAAGGCGAATCCGAGTACTGGCTAGCCTATCAACAGTAATAAAAGGCTCCAAAACACAGATCAAGGCTAATCTATGCATCCGAATCAATTTCCGCAGTCGGCGGACAGCGGGGGCCTTACTTATCCCCCGAATATTCCAAATAAGCGTATTAATCATTGGGATGGAGAACGACCCCTGTCCCGCCGCCGAGATGAACTAGCAACAACAGAAAAACCCCGAGACGAACTAGCAACCCTCTGGTTAGTAAGACTGCTAATCACAGCATCCGGAGGTAACGGAGTGTGGACATCCTCTGGATCAGTCAGAAAACGCCCATCATCCATATCCCTAGAATCCCCAGAACTACAATCCACATCTGATCGAGAAACGCCAATACGGCCCCCCCGCCATCGAAATCAAACTCTGGAATATCAGTGCTATGGGTATTGAAACCCACATGCATAGTATCAGTATCATCCACAACAGGCGGCTCATGTCCCGATACGGTACCCACCTCCACCTGAATGCCAGCATCAGTACCCCTATCATCCAAAGAAACATCTGCAGAACCAGTCTGCCCCAAAGTATGACTAACCCCACTAGCATCAGGCCGAGGAGCGACTCCAGAAAGAACAGGACCCGCAGGCCGATTGTCAGCAACAACAACATACTGAGTATTAAGAGTAACCCTAGGCTGCACATCTGCAGGAAACATAGGCTTTTTTTCCTTTATCAAGAACAGTACACTGAGCAGAATCCTTAGGTTGCTGGGCCTTACGAAGATCAGGGTTAGACACAAAGCAAGCCTCGGTAGAATGACCCAGGTGCTTACAAGCAGAACAATACGCAGGAATCTTCTCAAACATTACATCCTGCCAGAACCCAGATTCTCCCTCGCCAATCCAAATACGGGGCAGCAAAGGCCGCGAAACATCATATTCTACTAAAACCCTAGCCACGGACGGCCTATTTACCGAGGCCGTAGCGTGATCAACACGCAAAGGAGTCACTAAGTGTTGTCACTAAGTGTTCCCCCTGAAGGTTTTTCCCTTGCCAAAAACTATCCCACCGTCTTTGCGTCGTCTCATGATCGCCAAACTGCAGCAAACCCAAAGAAGCGTGTTTTCGAGTCAGATCCGAAAACTTTGCATGGTCTGCTAACCGCCGCCTATGGTGGTTCTGTGCTGCCGGCTGCCTCCCTTAAACCACCACACGCTCATCGTCCCTCTCCGATTCCTTTAGCTACGTCTCAAATGGCTACAACTCATCGTCCACACTCATCGCTCACCGAGGTTGCATGGGGCTGTTGAACAGAGTTAGGGTTTAGGGTTGTTTAGGGTTTAGGATTTAGGGTTTAGGGTTGTTTAGGGTTTAGGGTTTAGGGTTTAGGGTTATTTAGGGTTTAGGGTTATTTTAGGGTTGTTTAGGGTTTAGGGTTAGGGTTTAGGGTTATTTTAGGTTTTAGGGTTATTTTAGGTTTTAGGGTTTAGGGTTTAGGGTTGTTTAGGGTTTAGGGTTAGGGTTAGGGTTTTTTTTTTTTTTTTTTTTATAAATATAACATGGAAATAACCATTGAAAAGAACATAACAACTGTGATACACCATTCTTCACTCATACTTCAGTAATCTTCAGAATCACCTAAAATCCTCTAATACCTGTCTCAAACAAAACTTGGAAGTACCTCCTAAGTCCTAACACAGGAGAATTCATCAGTTTCTTAAAAAATGGACCCAAAAATCACTTTTTTGTTTTTGTATAACAATAACAATGTGCCCAAATTCACTTGGGAATTAGACGAATTAGACTCAACATGTTAAAATAAAAAAATCACTACTTATTCCTAATTGTAACACCGAGCTCGCTTGCTACAATCACAGTAGTAGCCATATCAAGAAACATCCCGTGCTCAACAACACCGGCGAGCCGCAAAATGTTATCGCTTGCAACCTTCAAATCGCCAATGTCTTTCTTCAAATACAAATCAATAACATAGTTGCCATTGTCGGTAACAAACGGCTGCTCACCGGTGGTTACGAGCTTGGCAACACAACCACAATCCTCAAACAAATCCCGAAGCCTCTTTCGTAAACTTCCAACAAAACGGCACCACTTCAACGGCATAGCCTTGACCCGCTGCCTCCCAGATGAGGCACCAGCTTGGACTCGTCAACAATAACAACAAACTTCTTACAGGCACCCTCCACCATCTTCTCCCTCAACAAGGACCCACCCCGGCCCTTCACCAAATTCATGAAGGGATCGACTTCATCGGCGCCGTCGATTGCCAAATCAATGACGGGGTACGAATCAAGATCTGAGAGAGGAATACCGAGGGAAACGGCCTGTTCGTGAGTCTTCTTGGAGGTGGGTATCCCCACAATGTTGGTGAGCTTGCCTTGGCGCAACAACTCGCCGATTCTATCAACGGCGTGCTTTGCGGTGGAGCCGGTGCCGAGGCCAAGAACCATCCCGGATTCGACAAACTCGACGGCCTTGTAAGCAGCAATCTTCTTGAGGTCGTCTTGGGTTAGAATCACTGGCGGAGGAGGAGACAAAGGAGACAAACCAGCCTCCATAGAAGACGGTTTTTCTGCAGAAATAGCGATAGCCATTTCTACAGAAAAGGGAATTCAGAGATTACGAGGGAGAGGAACGATAAAAGAAACAACGGGGTGTTTGATAAAACGATTGAACGAGAGTTCTAACTTTTAAATTGGAGAAGGGGGATTGGGATTGGATGGCCGTGAATGTGTGTGGATGAGAAAGCGAGAAAGGGTCTTATTTATAGAGATTAGAGAGAGAGAGAAGAAGGAAAAGGGAAGGTGGCTGCGACTTGGACTGGCGGGGCAAAAGGGTTAGGGTTAGGGTTAGGGTTATTTAGGGTTTAGGGTTTAGGGTTACGGTTTAGGGTTGTTTAGGGTATAGGGTTAGGGTTTAGGGTTTAGGGTTTGGGTTCGGGTTAGGGTTTAGGGTTTTTTTTTTTTTTAAAACTACCAAGAAGGTGGGGGGTTAGGCCGGACCCCTACCTGTAAAATAAATCATAATAGATAAGAAAATACATAAGGAGGGGGACAAGAACCAAAACCTCCTCATAAAAGTAAACAAAAGAAACCAAAAAAGCTAAAAACAATAACACGCTAGAATTAACACTAACGCCTGATATGCGGAACAGCCAACGCATCCAAATGAATAATCCCAAACAATCCCAAAGGAAAATCCCGAGCATGTAAGAACCGACGACTACCACGAGAAGTAGGGTTAGGGTTTAGGGTTTTTTTTTTTTTTTGAAACCACCAAGATGGTGGGGGGTTAGGCGGGACCCCTACCTGTAATATAAATCAGTAAACTGAAGAAAGTACATAAGGAGGGGGACATGAACCAAAACCTCCTCAACAAAGCACAAACAACGGAACTGAAAAAGCAATAGGCAAAGAGCACTAAAATCGACACTAACGTCTGATATGCGGAACAGCCAATGCATCCAAATGTAATCTCCCAGACAATCCCACTGGGAAATCCCTAGTACGTAAGAATCGACGACTGCAGCGAGAAGTACAGGCCCAGTTGGCCAAGAAATCAGCAGCAGATGTAGCCTCCCGAAATACATGGCGAACGAAAATCGAATGGGAGGAAACCAATACACAAACTCGACGCAACAACACAGCATAATCCCATCGGACTGAGCCGCCCGAAATAATCCAAGAAACCACAGTGGCCGAGTCGGACTCTACTTCCAAAACAGAATATCCCAACAGAACAGCAATCTCCAAAACCTCACAAACTGCCATAAGCTCAGCAAATAAGATCAGTTGATGCCCAAGAAAAGAACCAAATCTTGCCAAAACCATGCCCCGGTGATCCCGCATAACACCCCCAGCAGCGGACATCCCAGGGTTACCCCTCGAGCACCCGTCAACTGTCAGCTTCACAACACCAAGAGGCGGCCGTGTCCAAGACACAACACGAATAGGCCTCCTAGGTGAAGGAAGCACTCGTAACCCCTCAACGAGCCGAGAATCCATCACTCCCCGCAACTGGGACGGCTTAAAGCCAAACGCAGAGCTGGCAAGCCTGATATCCGACACCACCCGAAAAATAACAGCATCCACAGAAAAGGGGTGAGAATCAAATCTGGACCCATTTCGTGCCTTCCACACTTGCCACAGAATGAAGCAAGGGAGAAGGACCCGAAAATGAGCCCGAGAAGGGGCACATCTCCTCCAATGAGTAAGCAAAGCATGAGCCGACAGAAAGCTAACCCTCGGCAGCCTCAAACAACGGTAGAAATACTCCCAAACCTGGCTAACCCGAGGGCACTCGAGAAACAAGTGACGGGAAGTCTCAGCAGCCTGACCACAAAAACACCGAGAAACCATATAGAAACTTCTCGCGCACAAAGTGTCATCAGTAGCCAAATAGCCATGCAACAACCGCCACAGGAAAAAGGATAACCTGGAAGGAAGATGGCGCTGCCAAATGCTAGAAAAAACCTTGTCGCGAGGCTTGGAGCAACGCACAATCTCCCAAGCTGACCGCAAATGGAAGGATCCATCAGGAGCAGAATCCCAGCGGATCAGATCAGGCTCGTCAGCATAAATCGGAACCAGCACAATCTGCTCAACTACCGACACAGGTAAGACGGCCAGGAGCTTACCCCTATCCCAAACAGTACCCCGCCAATAAAAGGACACCGGCACCGTAGATGCAGCACTAGCATTATAAAAGAACAAAGGGCAAGAACCCAGCCAACAATCGTACCAAAAACTACAAGTGCCAGTGCCAACCAACCAACGCACATGAGGCTCTGCAACACAACGGATGGAACAAAGTCGTCTCCAGAGAGGAGATGCCGGATAACGAAAAAGTACCACAACCGGATGAACAGCCCTGCAATACTTACACTTCATGTAAGAAGCCCATAAAGAACGCTGCTCCCGAAACCTCCACCAAAGCTTAAGCTCAAAGGCCTCAGCCAGATCACCAAAAGACCGAATACCAAGACCCCCCTCCTCCACCGGGAAGCAAACCTCCGGCCAGTGGCACCAATGAATCCTCCTCCTAGACCCAGAGTCACCCCAGAGAAAACGAGTGAACATCCTCTCCAACTGCTGAACAACCCCGATCGGCGGCCTCAAGACATGGAACAAATGCAGAGGCATAGAAGATAGGACATGGCGAATCAGAACCAGCTTCCCCCCAAAAGAAAGCAACCGATTCGCCCAGTCAGAAATCCTATCCCGGACCTTCCAAAGAAGGTCATCAAAGTGAGCAATCTTAAGACCCCTCACAAACACCGGGCACCCAAGATAGGTAAAAGGAAGCTGCCGCTGCCGGAAGCCGGTAACCGAATGAATAATAGCACATCGCGAAGTAGAAACTGACCTCCCAACATAAAATTCGCTCTTGCCCGACTAATCACGCCCGAGAAACCGCCTCGTAATGGTGCAGGAAATCCATTAGCCTCGTGAGTCTAGACCGACTCCCATTCGCAAAAATAACAATATCATATGCGAAACTCAAATGGGAGACAGGAATGGAACCAGAAGAGTGGTAGCGCAGCAAAGGAAACTGCGAGAAAAGTCGATCCAATCCCCGGGACAAGAACTCAGCAGCAATTATAAAAAGGCACGGAGAAATGGGATCGCCCTGCCGAAGACCACCTTGAGACTGAAAAAACCCGTGACTGACACCATTAACCAAAATCGAGAACCAAGGGCCACAGATAGCCCGCCTCACCAAAGACATCCACTGTTCCGAGAAGCCAAAACACCTCAGCATCTGCAGAACAAAGGACCACGACATCCTATCATATGCCTTATCCATATCAAGCTTCAGCACCACATTACTCCCCCGAGTATGTCGACCAATATCATGAACCAGCTCCTGAACCAGCAGCACATTATCATGAATAACCCTACCAGGCACAAAACCACTATGGGAGGGAGAAATAATACGAGGCAAGAGAGTGGCCAGTCGCATAACGAGTAGCTTGGTCAGCACCTTGTTGCTCACATTACAAAGACTGATCGGTCGAAAATCAGCCCAAGAAGCAGGAGAGTCCTTCTTAGGAAGAAGAACCAATAGTGTACTCTGAAAACCCCTGGGCATAGTAGAACACCGAAAATAATCCTGAACAGCAGACAATAAATCACCAGCAATAATATCCCAACAGGACTGATAAAACCGACTGCAAAACCCATCCGGACCCGGAGTACTATCAGGATCAACAGAGAAAACCACCCTCCGTAACTCATCCATATCCGGCATCCTACACAACTCCACGTCATCCTCCGCAGTCACTATAGACGGGATAAAATCAAAGTCGGATGCAAAAGCGGATCGGGGCCCCCACTAAAAGACCACAAAAATAATCAACGGTGAGACGCGACCACGTGACGAAGCACGAGATCGAGATCCGAGAAGAAGCATCCTGAATCCGATTAACATGAAAAAACTGTCGCTTCTTCCGAATCATCTCATGGAAAAAAAGGGTGTTAGCATCCCCCTCCCGAACCCAGCGAACACTAGCTCATTGTCGCAAAAATAACTCTCGCGAGAGTAAAGCATCTTTGCAGCCGTGCCCGAGCCTCAGAAAAAGCAATACGATCCTCAACAGAGCCAGAGACATCATACTGCCGTTCCCACTGAGCAACCTCCGTCTCAGCCTCCTTAACCCTGTCAAACACATTGCCAAACACCTCCTTATTCCAGCTTTTCAAGCAAAGCTTCAACCGAACTAGCTTCTGCTGAAAAGCCCTCATCCCAATACCAAACACCGAAGCACCCCAAGACTGCCGCACAACATCAAGAAACCCAGGATGCTTAAGCCAAGCATGCAAAAATTTGAACCTAGAAGGTCCTCTAGCAGCCAATCTGTCACAAGACAGCAACATGGGTGAATGATCCGAACCAGTACGATTCAGATGAGAAACTGTAACAGTAGAGAAAAAACCAGACCAATGAGCATTACACACAACCCTATCCAAACGCCTCCAGGTGCGCCCATTAGTCCAGGTAAACGGACTCCCAATAAAACCAACATCCTCCAACCCACAATCCAATAAGGGCAAATTAAAAGCATCAATAGCACCCTGAGGCTGTGCATGCCCCCCCGAAATCTCAGAGAGAGACTGCACAACATTAAAATCCCCACCCACCATCCAAGGGCCATCAATAGCACCCACCGGACCCTGATCCTGAATAACCTCCACCGAAAAAGGCATCGACCAGAAAACCCAGATTTTTCTAGAATAAGAAGAAAAAGCATGATCCATCCCAAGGCGAATCCGAGTACCGTCTAGCCTATCAGCAGTAATAAAGGGCTCCAAAACACAGATCAAGGCTAATCTATGCATCCGAATCAGTTTCCGCAATCGGCGAACGGCGGGGGCCTTACTTATCCCCCGAATATTCCAAATAAGTGTATTAATCATTGGGATGGAGAACGACTCCGGTCCCGCCGCCGAGCCTTACGGGTCTTTCGGCCCGCAACAACAGAAAAACCCCGAGACGAACTAGCAACCCTCTCGTCAGTAAGACTGCTAATCACAGCATCTGGAGGTAACGGAGTATGAATATCCTCAGGATCAGTCAAAAATCGCCCATCATCCATATCCCCAGAATCCTCGAAACTACAATCCGCATCTGATCTAGAAACGCCAATACAACCCCCCCGCCATCAAAATCAAACTCAGGAATATCCGTGCTATGGGTATTAAAACCCACATGCATAGTATCAGTATCATCCACAATTGGCCGCTCGTGGCCCGAAACGGAACCCTCATCCACCTGGATACCAGCATCCGTACCCCTAACATCCAAAGAAACATCTACAGCATCAATCTGCACTCTACTAGGACTAGGCCGAGAAACCACACCAGAAAGGACAGGTCCCATAGGCCGATTGTCAGCAACAACAACATACTTAGTAGACGGAGCAACCCTAGGCTGCACATCTGCGGGAAACATGGGCTTTTTGCCCTTGTCAGGAGCAGTACGCTGGGCAGCATCCTTTGGTTGCTGTGCCTTACGAAGGCCAGGGTTAGACACATAACAAGCCTCGGCAGAATGACCCAAGTGCTTACAAGCAGAACAATAGGCAGGAACCTTCTCAAAAACGACATCCTGCCAAAAACCAGAATCTCCCTCACCAATCCAAATACGCGGCAACAAAGGCCGCGAAACATCATATTCTACCAAGACCCTAGCAACAGAAGGTCTATTAACCGAAGCCGTTGCATGATCAACACGTAAAGGAGTACCAATAGCCCCAGCAATATCAAATAAAGCAGACTTACAATGGATAAAATGCACTGGTAGATAAGGTAGACTAACCCAAACCGGCACAATAGGAGATTCCGCAGAACACCGGAACTCCGTACTCCATTTGAAAATGCGCATCCCTCGCCCATTAACATACCACGTCTGGCGAACCCAAATACGCGAGTAATCCTCCTCTAAAGAAAGCTTAATTAACACATGACGATTATCAAGCAAGGAGATTTGAGAATTACCTTTCAGCCCAAGTGAAATAAAAAATTTTCGGATCAAGTCCATTGGGGGCCGACCAAAGGAAAACTTTCCAACCAACGCAAGTTTGAAGGGCTCGGCCATTCGCTGCACTTCCTCCTTTGAAAATATCACAGCGGGTTCACCACGATGCAGCATCACCGGTCTGGCCGTAACGGGGTTAGGGGTGGAACCCGTGACAGCATCCAAAAAGGATTTATTTGGCCGAGAAGGGGCAGCGGGGTTAAGGATGGCTGCTGGGGTCACTGTGGAAGAGTACGAACCTGTGGAGAGATTTGGCAAATAAGAAGAGGCACGGGCTTGGTGCTGCGATTTGCCAGCTGTAACAACATTAGCACCAGCGGGAAATTGTTTGGTTTGGCCATAGGATGAGTGATGCGAAGGCTGTGAAGGCTGAGCAGCTTGTGTTTGAGATGGGTTTTGTTCAGATCTGTGTAGTAGGGATTGATTACGAGTGAAGGGTAGAGGAAGAGGATCACGAGTTTGCTGCTGCATGGGTTCTGCATCGCCCGAGTTCGCATCTTGAGTTGACTCAGTGAAAGGAGGAGGCTGAGTGGACTCGGTTAAATTTTGTTTACTCACGGTGCGAGCATCAAGCAACGGATTGTTGTGTTTTGTAAGTGCAGTAGGATTTTGATAGGGTGGGAAGGTTGGGACGGATGAACCAGCAGTCGGCAGCAAAGAACCACCAGAAGCAGCGGTCAGCAGCCCATGCAAAATATTCGGATCTGATTCAAAAACACGTTGCGTTTGCTTTGGTTCTGTATGGGGAAGGATCTGACCACGAAACGAGTCAGAAACGATAAGAGATGGTGCAGCTAGATCTAAACCGTCGAGGGGGGAGTCTGGAGAAGCAAAGTCTGTCCATCGAACATGCGCACGTCGGCTAGGGTTTTGCGCTGCAGGTGCCCGATCGATTATGGTGAAGTGTTGGGACGCTGGTTCAGTCAGAGATAGATCGGGATGGCATGTGGGGGGTGCTGACGACCGACCAGGATGAATCCCGACGGTCAGATCACCGGCGGCAGCAGAGAACAAAATCTGGGCGCTGTTTTGCAGATTCGGCTGACTGGTTTGTGGACGTGGCGGCTGCTGCAGAGGTGGGCGACGACGGGAAAGGTTGGCAGTGGGGTGGTGGGGGTCCGGCGGTGGTTGAGCCCCACCACCAGCGGCCGGTGGAGCCATGCCGGCGGCCAAAGGTGAAGAGGCGATAGTGCGGCTACTTGAGAGGATTTTCTCCGAACAGAGAGAAATTTTTTTTTTTTTTTTTTAGGGTTTAGGGTTTAGGGTTAGGGTTGTTTAGGGTTTAGGGTTTAGGGTTGTTTAGGGTTTAGGGTTGTTTTAGGGTTTAGGGTTTAGGGTTTAGGGTTGTTTAGGGTTTAGGGTTATTTTTAGGGTTTAGGGTTTTTTTTGTATATTCCAATCAAAGGTCCTTAACTTTATTATATGTAGAAATAAAATAAAAGACAAAAAAAAAAAAAAAAAAAACTAAGACTCCTGCAGAGCAAGTGCAGGGCCTTTGTCTTTTCAGGTACATAATCTTTTCTTTTTTTGCCAACCATATGCAATATGGTGTTGCCATCGTGGTCAATCTTTTTAACGAGCGTCCGAACTAATGCCTCCATTTTGCCTGCATACTCAATGATCTCAACCTAGCGATACTTTTTTTTTATAATTTGGCAGGTTTCGACAATGATCCTTCCGCAGGAGCGATACTTGATTGCTACACGTTGTATGTTTCTTCCTTCATGATCAACGTACCCGACAGATTGCGGGTATATTTTGAGTATTTGTTTAACAATCTCTAGACATCCTGATTTTGTTGCTAGAAACAAAGGAGTGTTTGCATGACCTCCGCCGCCTCCTTCTTCTTCGCTGCCCTATTTTAGGCCTGCCCTTGTCTCGGATTGGAGCTGTAAGTCTGTAACTTCCCATGACGTGTCTCTTTCTATTAAAAACTTGGCAAGCTCAACAGCTGCTGCATATTGTCTCACCTCTTTAAATTTCTTCTCTCCAGGATGAATTACAACTGGATTCACTTTCCAAGAAACATGAGAGTTAATAACAAAAGAACTGGATAATAATGAGGAAGGAAAAACTTTTAGGGTTGTTTAGGGTTTAGGGTTTAGGGTTATTTAGGGTTTAGGGTTGTTTAGGGTTTAGGGTTTAGGGTTAGGGTTTAGGGTTTAGGGCTTAGGGTTATTTTAGGGTTGTTTAGGGTTTAGGGTTTAGGGCTTAGGGTTATTTTAGGGTTGTTTAGGGTTTAGGGTTATTTAGGGTTTAGGGTTGTTTTAGGGTTGTTTAGGGTTTAGGGTTTACGGTTGTTTAGGGTTTAGGGTTTAGGGTTATTTTAGGGTTGTTTAGGGTTTAGGGTTTTTTTTTTTAAACCACCCTAAGGTGGAGGGGTTAGGCGGGACCCCATAACCTGTAAATTAATAAACGAAACCAGAAAGTACATATGGAGGGGGACATAGACCAAAACCTCCAAGCAAAAAAGCAAAAGCGACGGACAAAAAGGCATAAAAAGCATTAAGAACAAAACCCGAAACTAATGCATTCGCCCGCGAGTTTTCTTTCGATATTTGCTACTGGTTAGTAAAGGGTTTGGAGGCTGCTAGGGTTCGGCAGAATGAGAAGGAGGCTGGGAGGGCTGAACCCGCGAGGTTGGTTGTGCATGGGGTGTGTGCATGAGATGACGTGGCAGTGGCTGGTTTGAGTTTGCATGCAAAGGTTGTGAACTAGGGTTTTGAGCGGCGGCGGCTATGGATGGAGAGAAAACTGTGGGTTGATGATGTGATGATGCAGCGGTAGGTGGGACAACTGCCGGCAGAGTAAAGCCACCACCCGTGGCAGCCAAGAGAACCCGAGAGTGTTGATCGTGATCAACAACACCACAACTGGAGGTGACTGCTACGGCTTGGGAGTGGGCACAGCCATGCGACAGCTCGTGAGTGACAGGAGGGAGTTCAGCCGAGGTCGAGCCACCGGCATTAGTGGCAGACGCCACATCAGTGCCAAATGCACGGTGGTTTGGGTTTGGAGATCCGAAACTGGGGCTGGTGAGATCTTGTGACTAGGAGGGGTGTGAGGTCGGAACCTCGTTGGGAAGGACCACAGAAGGTGCCGGTGGTTGAGTGGAGGAGAGCCCAACGGCCAGATCTCCGGCGGCGGCGGTCAACCTCGTTTGACCAGCAAGATTCGTTTGCGACAAAGGATTTTCGGACTGTGATGGCCGCTGCAAAGGTCCAGAGGCTCGAGATGAGTTGGCAGTGGGTTGAGGAGTGTCCAGCGACCGGTTGGTAGAGTTCCCACCGGCCAAATCGCCGGCAGCTGCAGATCGCAAATTTTGACCAAGAACGTGCGACTGTGACGCACTTTTTTGGCGAAGAACCGACGGCTGCAGAGGTTGACGAAGGTGTCCAGTGGGTGGAGGTTGGGTCGGTGATGGCTAGCCACCCCCACCGGCGGCCGGTGAGGCCGTGCCGACGGGTAAACTAGAAAATCTTCAAGGCGGCTAGTTGAGAGAATTTTCCCGAGGAGAGAGAAAAATTTTTTTGGTTTAGGGTTATTTTTTGTTTAGGGTTTAGGGTTTAGGGTTGTTTAGGGTTTAGGGTTATTTAGGGTTTAGGGTTTAGGGTTGTTTAGGGTTGTTTAGGGTTTAGGGTTAGGGTTTAGGGTTATTTTAGGGTTTAGGGTTTAGGGTTGTTTAGGGTTTAGGGTTTTTTTTTTTATAAAAAACTTCCAAAAGTAACCTATATATATATTACAATGAAAATGGGGCAGCCCAACAGAATATTCCATAAATACAGGTCCCAGATCTTGGCCATCATTTAGGACGATAAAGAAGAATTAACCACACAAGAATGCTATACAAAATAGATACCACCTCCGCATAAAGTAGCTCAGAGATTTCCTTTTTCTCGATCCACCTTCTCCATATTGTTCATTCCATTGAAGGAGCTCATTCATATTTGTAGACTCTGATGATAAACTTGCACACACCTGCTCATGTGCATATTTGAAATCGTCCATCTTCAGAGGGCGGATGTTGGAACTGCTATACAATGCAGGTGAAGGTCTATTCTCAGCCAATGTTAAAGCTCTCTCCTTCTTTTCCTTATCCAAAATTTCTCGTATGGGACAATGTGCAGCAGTCACACAGAGGTTCTTTAGATCACTTCCAGAGTACCCATCAGTCATGTTTGCAATTGCTTCCAAATCGACATCAGATGTCAATTCTTCTTTGGCCAAGATAACTCTTATAATCTTTTCTCTGTTTGGAGCATCTGGCAAGTTAACCATCAATCTCCTTGGAAGCCTCCTAACAACAGCCTCATCAAGGTCAAAAGGCCTATTGGTAGCAGCAAGTACCAAAACTCGTTCCTTATCCTTTGTGCGCAAACCATCCCAATTAACCATGAATTCGTTCTTCATTTTACGCATAGCTTCATGCTCTCCTGGATTTTCCCGTCTTCCTAACATGCTGTCAACCTCATCAACGAAAACAACACTAGGAGCAATTTTACTGGCCAGAGAAAAGACTGCTTTAACATACTTCTCTCCTTCACCAAACCACTTAGAAGTAATGCTTGACATGGATATGTTTGTTTAGGGTTTAGGGTTAGGGTTTAGGGTTTAGGGTTTGGGTTTAGGGTTTAGGGTTGTTTAGGGTTTAGGGTTTAAGGTTAGGTTTAGGGTTTAGGGTTGGTTAGGGTTTAGGGTTATTTTTTTTTTTTTTTTGAAACCACCAAGATGGTGGGGGGTTAGGCGGGACCCCTACCTGTAAAATAAATCAGAGTAAAAAAGAAAATACATAAGGAGGGGGACAAGAACCAAAACCTCCTCGAAAAGGCAAAAACAACGCAACTGGAAAAGAAATAAACAATAGAGTACTAAAGATTGCGCTAACGTCTGATATGCGGAACAGCCAATGCATCCAAATGAAATATCCCAGACAAGCCCACTGGGAAATCCCGAGTATGTGAGAATCGACGACTGCAGCGAGAAGATCAAGCCCAGTTGGCCAAGAAATCAGCAGCGAACGTAGCCTCGCGATAAACATGTCGAACGACAACCGAATGAGAGGAAACCAAAACACAAACTCGACGCAACAACACAGCATAATCCCATCGGACAGGGCCGCCCGATAGGATCCAAGACACCACAGTGGCCGAATCGGTCTCTACCTCCAAGACAGAATATCCCATCTGAACAGCAAGCTCTAAACCCTCAAAACTGCCGTAAGCTCAGCAAATAAGATCGGCTGATGCCCAAGGAAAGAGCCAAAACCTGCCAAAACCATGCCCCGGTGATCCCGAAGAACACCCCCAGCAGCGGACATCCCGGGGTTACCCCTCGAGCACCCGTCAACTGTCAGTTTCACTACACCAAGAGGCGGCCGCGTCCAAGACACAACACGAATAGGCCTCCTAGGTGAAGGAAGCACTCTCAACCCCTCAGCGAGCAGAGAACCCATCATTCCCCGCATCTGGGACGGCTTAAAGCCAAAAGCAGAACTGGCAAGCCGAATGTCCGACACCACCCGAAAAATAACAGCATCCACAGAAAAGGGGTGAGAATCAAACCTGGACCCATTTCGTGCCTTCCACACTTGCCACAGAATGAAGCAAGGGAGAAGGACTCGAAAATGAGCTCGAGAAGGGGCACATCTCCTCCAATGAGTAAGCAACGCATGAGCCGACAGAAAGTTAACCCTCTGTAACCCCAAACAACGGTAGAAATACTCCCAAACTTGGCTAACCCGAGGGCACTCGAGAAATAAGTGTCGAGAAGTCTCCGCAGCCTGGCCACAAAAACACCGAGATACCATACAGAAACCTCTCGCGCACAAGGCATCATCAATAGCCAAATAGCCATGCAACAACCGCCACAGGAAAAAAGATAACCTGGAAGGTAGATGGCGCTGCCAAATACTAGCGAAAACCTCATCTCGTGGCCTGGAGCACCGCACAATCTCCCAAGCTGACCGCAAATGGAAGGATCCATCAGGAGCAGAATCCCACCTGATAACATCAGGCTCGTCAGCAAAAATCGGAATCAGCACAATCTGCTCAACTACCGACACAGGTAAGACCGCCAAGAGCTTACCCCTATCCCAAACAGTTCCCCGCCAATAAAAAGACACCGGCACCGTAGATGCAGCGCTAGCGTTATAAAAGAACAACGGGCAGGACCCCAGCCAACAATCATGCCAAAAACTACAATCGCCCGTGCCAACCAACCAACGCATATGAGGCTCTGCAACACAACGGATGGAACAAAGCCGTCTCTAGAGAGGAGATGCTGGATAACGAAAATGTATCACAACCGGATGAACAGCCCTGCAATACTTAGACTTCATGTAAGAAGCCCATAAAGAACGCTGCTCACGAAACCTCCACCAAAGCTTAAGCTCAAAGGCCTCAGCCAGATCGCCAAAAGACCGAATACCTAGACCCCCCTCCTCCACCGGGAAGCAAACCTCCGGCCAGTGGCACCAATGAATCCTCCTCCGAGACCCAGAGTCACCCCAAAGAAAACGAGTGAACATCCTCTCCAATTGCTGAACAACCCCGATCGGCGGCCTCAGAACATGGAACAAATGATGAGGCATAGACGATAGGACATGGCGAATCAGAACCAGCTTCCCCCCAAAAGAAAGCAACCGATTCGCCCAGCCAGAAATCCTATCGCGGACCTTCCGAAGAAGGTCATCAAAGTGAGCAATCTTAAGACCCCCCACAAACACCGGGCACCCAAGATAAGTAAAAGGAAGCTGCCGCTGCCGGAAGCCAGTAACCGAATGAATAATAGCACATCGTGAAGCAGCAACTGACCTCCCAACATAAAAGCTGCTCTTAGCCTGACTAATCTGCTGCCCAGAAACCGCCTCGTAATGGTGCAGGAAATCCAATAGCCTCGTGAGGCTAGACCGACTCCCATTCGCAAAAATAACAATATCATCTGCGAAACTCAAGTGGGAGACAGGAATGGAACCAGAAGAATGGTAGCGCAGCAAAGGAAACTGCGAGAAAAGTCGATCTAATCCCCGGGATAAGAACTCAGCAGCAATTATAAAAAGGCACGGAGAAATGGGATCGCCCTGCCGAAGACCACCCTGAGACTGAAAAAACCCGTGACTGACCCCATTAACTAGAACCGAGAACCAAGGGCCACAAATAGCCCGCCTCACCAAAGAGATCCATTGTTCCGAGAAGCCAAAACACCTCAGCATCTGCAGAACAAAGGACCACGACATCCTATCGTAAGCCTTAGCCATATCAAGCTTCAGAACCACATTACTCCCCCGAGTACGTCGACCAATATCATGAACCAGCTCCTGAACCAGCAGCACATTATCATGAATAACCCTACTAGGCACAAAACCACTCTGGGAGGGAGAAATAATACGAGGCAAGAGAGTGGCCAGTCGCATAACGAGTAGCTTGGACAAAGACTTGTTGCTCACATTACAAAAGGCGATCGGCCGAAAATCAGCCCAAAAAGCAGGAGAGTCCTTCTTAGGAAGAAGAATCAATAGTGTACTCTGAAAACCCCTGGGCATAGCAGAACCCCGAAAATAATCCTGAACAGCAGACAATAAATCACCAGCAATAATATCCCAACAGGACTAGTAAAACCGCCTGCAAAACCCATCCGGACCCGGAGCACTATCAGGATCAATAGAGAAAACCACCCTCCGTAACTCATCCATATCCGGCATCCGACACAACTCAACGTCATCCTCAGCAGTCACCAAAGACGGGATAAAATCAAAGTCGGACTGGCAAAACTGACTGGGGCCCCCCACTAAAAGACCCTGAAAATAATCAACTGCAGATGCAGCCACAGCAGACGGCTCTGAGATCCAGTCAGAAGAAGCATCCTGAATCCGATGAACATGAAAAAACTGACGCTTCTTCCGAATCATCGCATGGAAAAAACGGGTGTTAGCATCCCCCTCCCGTACCCAGCGAACACTAGACTGCTGTCGTAAAAATAACTCCTCACAAAGTAAAGCATGCTGCAGCCGTGCCCGAGCCTCAGAAAAAGCAATACGATCCTCAACAGAGCCAGAGACATCATACTGCTGTTCCCACTGAGCAACCTCCGTCTCAGCCTCTTTAACCCTGTCAAACACATTACCAAACACCTCCTTATTCCAGCTTTTTAAGCAAAGCTTCAACCGAACTAGCTTCTGCTGAAAAGCCCTCATCCCAATACCAAACACCGGAGCACCCCCCAAGATCGCGCACAACATCAAGAAACCCGGGATGCTTAAGCCAAGCATGCAAGAATTTGAACTAGAAGGTCCTACAGCGACCCAATACGTCACAAGACAAACAACATGGGAGAATGATCCGAACCAGTGCGGTTCAGATGAGAAACTGTAAAAGTAGAGAAGAAACCAGACCAATGAGCGTTGCACACAACCCTATCCAAACGCCTCCAGGTGCGCCCATTAGTCTAGGTAAAAGGACTCCCAATGAAACCAACATCCTCCAAACCACAATCCAATAAGGCCAAATTAAAAGCATCAATAGCACCCTGAGGCTGAGCGTGCCCCCCCGAAATCTCAGAGAGAGACTGCACAACATTAAAATCCCCACCAACCATACAAGGGCCATCATGGCTATCCGCAAAAGAAAAAAGGGAATCCCACAGATGCTCCCTCACAGTCATATCACAACTAGAATAAACAAAGGAAACATAAACAAGATCCGGAAAAGAAGAGTGACTAACTCGGCAGTGAACCACCTGACCCTGATCCTGAATAATCTCCACTGAAAAAGGCACCGACCAGAAAATCCAGATTTTCCCAGATTGAGAAGAAAAACCATGGTCCATCCCAAGGCGAATCCGAGTACTGTCTAGCCTATCATCAGTAATAAAGGGCTCCAAAACACAAACCAAGGCCAATCTATGCATCCGAATCAATTTCCGCAATCGGCGGACAGCAGGGGCTTTACTTATCCCCCGAATATTCCAAATAAGCGTATTAATCATTGGGGTGGAGAACGACTCCTGTCCCGTCGCCGAGCCTTACGGGTCTTTCGGCCCGCAACAACAGAAAAACCCCGAGATGAACTAGCAACCCTCTGGTCAGTAAGACTGCTAATCATAGCATCCGGGGGTAACGGAGTATGAACATCCTCTGGATCAGTCAAAAATCGCCCATCATCCATATCCCCAGAATCCTCAGAACTACAATCCACATCTGATCGAGAAACGCCAATACGGCCCCCCCGCCATCAAAATCAAACTCTGGAATATCAGTGCTATGGGTATTGAAACCCACATGTATAGTATCAGTATCATCCACAACAGGCCGCTCGTGTACCGAAACGGCACCCACCTCCACCTGAATACCAGCATCAATACGCCTATCATCCAAAGAAACACCTGCAGCACCAGTCTGCCCCAAAGTATGACTAACCCCACTAGTATCTGGCCGAGGAGCGACTCCAGAAAGAACAGGACCCGCAGGCTGATTGTCAGCAACAACAACATACCGAGTATTAGGAGCAACCCTAGGCTGCACATCTGCAGGAAACATAGGCTTTTTTCCTTTATCAGGACCAGTACGCTGAACAGAATCCTTAGGTTGCTGGGCCTTACGAAGATCAGGGTTAGACACAAAGCAAGCCTCGGTAGAATGACCCAGGTGCTTACAAGCAGAGCAATAAGCAGGAACCTTTTCAAATACTACATCCTGCCAAAACCCAGATTCGCCCTCACCAATCCAAATACGGGGCAGCAAAGGCCGCGAAACATCATATTCTACTAAAACCCTAGCCACAGACGGCCTATTAACCGAGGCCGTAGCTTACCATAATGAATTATGGTAAGGGCGAATTAGTAGTTATTGTCATCATAAACTCATTATATGATGATGACAATATATATTGAGTCATCCGAAGAATATGGATGACTCAAACATTAATAAAAGATTTGTGAAACAGCACGATATAACGAAATGTTGTGAAGAATAAAACATGATACTAAATTGGTTAGTGGTAAGCTACGGCCACTAAATTAGTGAATAACAGGAATTTAGTATATTCACTAAATTTAGTAAATATACTAAATTTACTAATTTAGTATCTTAGTAAATTAGTAATATACTAATTTACTAATTAGTATATCGTGCTGTTTAGAAAATACAGCACTAATTTTCGGGTTTAGGGCTATTTAGGGTTTAGGGTTTAGGGTTTAGGGTTGTTTAGGGTTTAGGGTTGTTTATGGACCCTAAACCCTAAACCCTAAACAACCCTAAAAAAAAAAAAAATTTTCTCTCCTGCCGAAAATTCTCTCAACCAGCTGCATACTAGCTTTCTCACTTTTGGCCGCCGGCATGACTCCACCGGCCGCCGGTGGTGGTGTTCAACCACCGCCGGAGCCCCACCAACCCCCTGCCAACCTTTTCCGTCATCGTCCACCCCTGCAGCAGCCGCCACAACCGCAAACCAGCCAGCCAAATCTGTAAAACAAAGCCCAGATTTTTGTGTCTGCTGCCGCCGGAGATCTGGCCGTCGGGATCCCTCCTGGTCGGTCGTCAGCACCCCCCACATACCAACCCGACCTTTCTCTGATTAAAACAACGTCCCAACGCTTCACCATAATCGATCGCGCACCTGCAGCGCAAAACCCTAGCCGACGTGCGCATGGTCCTTGCGCGACTGCTGCGTCTCCAACCCTTCCCCTTGACGGCTTCTCTCTAGCCGAACCCCCTCCCCTCTTTTCTGACTCTCTGCGTGATCAAATCCCTTCCCATACAGACACGAGCTCATCGCGTCGTACTCTCGAGACAGATCCAATAATTCTGTATGGGCTGCTGACCGCCGCCTTTGGTGGTTCCTTACTGCCGGCTGCTGTCTCATCCGTCCTATCTTCTTCACCCCATCCAAACCCTCCTACGCTTGCAAAACACAGCCATACGTTACCTGATTCCCGGCCTGTGACTGCACAAAACATACCCGAGTCAACTCAGCTTCACCCGCTCACTGAGTCCACTCCAGTTACGGACTCGGGCAATGCAGATCCCATGCAGCAGCAGACTCGTGATCCCCTGTCTTTAAACATCCCTCGTAACCAACCCCTGCTACACAGATCTGGGCAAAACACTTCTCAAATGCATTCGGCTAAGCCCCCACAGCCTTCGCTTACTTCATCCCGTGGCCAAACCAAACAGGTTCCCGCTGCTGCCAAATCGCTCAACCAAGGCCGTGCCTCTCCTTATTTTCCAAACCCTTCCACAGGCTCCCACTCTTCTACAGTGAACCCAGCTGCCATCCTTAATCCTGCTGCCCCTCCTCGGCCGAACAAATCCTTTTTGGATGCTGTCAACGGCTCCACTCCTTCTCCCATTTTGGCCAGGCCGGTGCTGCTGCATCGCGGTGAACCCGCTGTGATATTTTCAAAGGAGGAAGTGCAACGGATGGCTGAACCCTTCAAACTTGCTCTGGTTGGGAAGTTCTCTTTTGGCCGACCATCAATGGACATAATCCGGAAATTTTTTGTTTCCCTTGGGCTGAAAGGTAATTCCCAAATCTCTTTGCTCGATAACCGCCATGTGTTGATTAAGCTTTCATTAGAGGAGGACTATTCGCGTATTTGGGTTCGCCAGACTTGGTATGTCAATGGCAGGGGGATGCGCATTTTTAAATGGAGTACGGATTTCCGTTGTTCTGCGGAATCTCCTATTGTGCCTGTTTGGGTAAGCCTCCCTTATCTACCTGTCCATTTTATTCATTGCAAATCTGCTTTATTTGATATTGCTGGGGCTATTGGTACTCCTTTGCGTGTTGATCATGCTACGGCCTCGGTTAATAGGCCGTCCGTTGCTAGGGTTTTGGTAGAATATGATGTTTCGCGACCTTTGCTGCCGCGTATTTGGATTGGTGAGGGAGACTCTGGTTTTTGGCAGGATGTAGTTTTTGAGAAAGTCCCTGCTTATTGTGCTGCTTGTAAGCACTTGGGTCATACTGCTGAGGCTTGTTTTGTGTCTAACCCTAGTCTCCGTAAGGCACAGCAACCAAAAGAGTCTGCTCAGCGTACTGTTCCTGACAAGGGCAAAAAGCCCATGTTCCCTGCAGATGTGCAGCCTAGGGTTGCCCCATCTACTCAGTATATTGTTGTTGCTGACAATCGGCCTACCGGGCCTGTTCTTTCGGGGGAGGGCTCTCGGCCTGTTCCTCGTGGGGTGCAGATTGGTGCTGAGGATGTTTCTTTGGATGATAAGGGTACTGATGCTGGTATTCAGATAGATGTGGGTGCCGTTTTGGGCCACGAACGGCCTATTATAGATGAAACTGATACTATGCATGCGGGTTTCAATACCCATAGCACTGATATTCCGGAGTTTGATTTTGATGGCGGGGGGGTCGTATTGGCGTTTCTAGATCAGATGCGGATTGTAGTTCCGAGGATTCTAGGGATATGGATGATGGGCGATTTTTGACTGATCCTGAGGATGTTCATACCCCGTTGCCTCCAGATGCTGTGATTAGCAGTCTTACTGACCAAAGGGTTGCTAGTTCGTCTCGGGGTTTTTCTGTTGTTGCGGGCTGAAAGACCCGTAAGGCTCGGCGACGGGACAAGAGTCGTTCTCCACCCCAATGATTAATACGCTTATTTGGAATATTCGGGGGATAAGTAAAGCCCCCGCTGTCTGCCGTTTGCGTAAATTGATTCGGATGCATAGATTGGCCTTGGTCTGTGTTTTGGAGCCCTTTATTACTGATGATAGGCTAGACAGTACTCGGATTCGCCTTGGGATGGACCATGGTTTTTCTTCTCAATCTGGGAAAATCTGGGTTTTCTGGTCGGTGCCTTTTTCAGTGGAGATTATTCAGGATCAGGGTCAGGTGGTTCACTGCCGGGTTAGTCACTCTTCTTTTCCGGATCCTGTTTATGTTTCCTTTGTTTATGCTAGTTGTGATATGACTGTGAGGGAGCATCTGTGGGATGCTCTTCTTTCTTTTGCGGATAGCCATGATGGCCCTTGGATGGTTGGTGGGGATTTTAATGTTGTGCAGTCTCTCTCTGAGATTTCGGGGGGGCACGCTCAGCCTCAGGGTGCTATTGATGCTTTTAATTTGGCCTTATTAGATTGTGGTTTGGAGGATGTTGGTTTCATTGGGAGTCCTTTTACCTGGACTAATGGGCGCACCTGGAGGCGTTTGGATAGGGTTGTGTGCAACGCTCATTGGTCTGGTTTCTTCTCTACTTTTACAGTTTCTCATCTGAACCGCACTGGTTCAGATCACTCTCCTATGTTGTTGTCTTGTGATAGATTGGCTGCTAGAGGACCTTCTAGGTTCAAATTTTTGCATGCATAGCTAAAGCATCCTGGGTTTCTTGATGTTGTGCGGCAGTCTTGGGGTGTCCCGGTGTTTGGTACTGGATGAGGGCTTTTCAGCAGAAGCTTGTTCGGTTGAAGCTTTGCTTGAAAAGTTGGAATAAGGAGGTGTTTGGTAACGTGTTTGATAGGGTTAAGGCGGCTGAGATGGAGGTTACTCAGTGGGAACGGCAATATGATGTTTCTGGCTCTGTTGAGGATCGTGTTGCCTTTTCTGAGGCCCGGGCACGGCTGCAGCATGCTTTACTTTGTGAGGAGTCGTTTTTACGACAGCAGTCTAGTGTTCGCTGGGTACGGAAGGGGGATGCTAACACCCGTTTCTTCCATGCGATGATTCGTAAGAAACGCCAGCTTTTTCATTTTCATCGGATTCAGGATGCTTCTTCGATCGGGATCTCGAGCCATTCTTCGTGGTCGCATCTCGTCGTTGATTATTTTTGGGGTCTTTTGGTGGGGGGCACTAGTCAGTTTTGCCAGTCAGACTTTGACTTTATCCCGTCTTTGGTGACTGCTGAGGATGACATGGAGTTGTGTAGGATGCCGGAAATGGATGAGTTACGGAGAGTGGTTTTTTCTATTGACTCTGATAGTGCTCCGGGTTCGGATGGGTTTTGCAGTCGGTTTTATCAGTCCTGTTGGGATATTATTGCTGGTGATTTGTTGTCTGCTGTCCAGGATTATTTTCGGGGTTCTGCTATGCCCAGGGGTTTTCAGAGTACACTATTGGTTCTTCTTCCTAAGAAGGACTCTCCTGCTTCTTGGGCTGATTTTCAGCCGGTCAGTCTCTGTAATGTGAGCAATAAGGTGCTGACCAAGTTGCTCGTTATGCGACTGGCCACTGTCTTGCCTCGTATTATTTCTCCCTCCCAGAGTGGTTTTGTGCCTGGTAGGGTTCTTCATGATAATAATGTCTTTTGGTTCAGAGTCGGTTCATGATATTGGTCGACGTACTCGGGGGAGTAATGTGGTGCTGAAGCTTGATATGGCTAAGGCATATGATAGGATGTCGTGGTCCTTTCTTCTGCAGATGCTGAGGTGTTTTGGCTTCTCGGAACAGTGGATCTCTTTGGTGAGGCGGGCTATCTGTGGCCCTTGGTTCTCGATTCTGGTTAATGGGGTCAGTCACGGATTTTTTCAGTCTCAGGGTGGTCTTCGGCAAGGCGATCCCATTTCTCCGTGCCTTTTTATCATTGCTGCTGAGTTCTTGTCCCGGGGATTGGATCGACTTTTCTCGCAGTTTCCTTTGCTGCGCTACCACTCTTCTGGTTCCATTCCTATCTCCCATTTGAGTTTCGCAGATGATATTGTTATTTTTGCAAATGGGAGTCGGTCTAGCCTCACGAGGCTAATGGATTTCCTGCACCATTACGAGGCGGTTTCTGGGCAGCAGATTAGTCAGGCTAAGAGCAGCTTTTATGTTGGGAGGTCAGTTTCTACTTCGCGATGTGCTATTATTCATTCGGTTACCGGCTTCCGACAGGGGCAGCTTCCTTTTACTTATCTTGGGTGCCCGGTGTTTGTGGGGGGTCTTAAGATTGCTCACTTTGATGACCTTCTTCGGATGGTCCGGGATAGGATTTCTGGCTGGTCGAATCGGTTGCTTTCTTTTGGGGGGAAGCTGGTTCTAATTCGCCATGTACTATCTTCTATGCCTCTGCATTTGTTCCATGTTCTGAGGCCGCCGATCGGGGTTGTTCAGCAGTTGGAGAGGATACTCACTCGTTTTCTTTGGGGTGACTCTGGGTCTAGGAGGAGGATTCATTGGTGCCACTGGCCGGAGGTTTGCTTCCCGGTGGAGGAGGGGGGTCTAGGTATTCGGTCTTTTGGTGATCTGGCTGAGGCCTTTGAGCTTAAGCTTTGGTGGAGGTTTCGGGAGCAGCGTTCTTATGGGCTACTTACATGAAGTCTAAGTATTGCAGGGCTGTTCATCCAGTTGTGGTACATTTTCGTTATCCGGCATCTCCTCTCTGGAGACAG